>CM061240.1:100748389-102185046 GCA_030848705.1 Heracleum sosnowskyi
TCATGTTTGTTCATTCAAAAATTCATTTTCTCTTGTCATTTAAATGATATTTATTGCCAATTCTCATTTAATATTACATGCTTGTAAATTTAAATAGCTCTGAATATTTTATTTTCTTTAAAAATATTTTTCTCATATTTTTAAATGGAGAAATGTATTTTATTGAAAATATATTTATTTAGAATTATTTAGGTGTTTTTCAGATTGTAAATATTGTTGTTTAAATATTTCTGCAAGTTTATATTATTTTTATGCACTTCTATATTATTCTGCATATTTTTCTAGGATTTATGGAATTTTCTGTGAATTTTTCTACTCATGTAAATAGTTTCATGTAAGTATTTTCTGCATTTTATTTTAATTCATTTTCTTTCTTTAATTTTCTACTAATAGTTTTATTTTGTATATATTATTTTATATTATTTTATTTTTATTATTTATTATCTTTTATTTTCTATTTGTCTTAGTTGTTTTTGTAAATATATTGTATATATTATTTCTGATCTAGCTCTTGTTTAGCTGGAAATTCAGTGCCAAATCCAATTCAGGTATTACTTTCTATTTCTCAATCCACTTCTTCTACTGTTGCTGAACCCAAGTGGTTGTTAGGGCTGACCAAGGGATTGTAGATCCACAATCTCTATCCCAGGTCTTAGAGCCAAACAATGAGTCTACAACTTAATTACTTGACCTCTCATCCTGAATAGAAATCAAATGTTAAATAAAGAAGTATTTTGATTGAAACAGTGAGTGATCCCACAGATCTGCCTCCTCTAAATAAATTCAACATATACTGAGGCATCTGTCAGCCCATCTGTATCCTCTCAATAGGATATGGACTTTGAAATGGCCAATGAACTGTTTCTAGAGATATTCTCTCAACATGATGAATCTATTGAAATTCGCCATAGGGCCATGGTACTTTGTACTGAGTCAAGCACACTCTCATTACTCACAATGGGAGAAGACAATTTCATTAGATAAAACTCAGGACACAGTGAAAGCAGAGCACCTGCAACTGGTTACAGTGCCTACCATTGTTACGGTAGAAGTGCCTTCATAGGCATCTGAGGGAAAATTTGATTCTTTGCCAAATTGAAATAGAATCATTTTCTCCCCTCCCAGAGGAAACATCTCTGGCTCCCAAAGGGATTTTCCACTCGCAGATTTATCTGGAGAAAGTGGAAGGCAACTTGGTCAGTCTATCACTGAAGCAATTCAGATTTCAAATCCAAGTGATTTGATAGACATGATTGAGGATCGGGATTTGCGAACTCCCATTGCACCACCACTGACCTCTCTTGAAGAGGCTAAGGTGTTTTTCAATGCAGGTACTGATCAAAAAGGAGCAAACAGACAGCTAATGTTGAGTGATAAGAGTCAAACACTGAGTGAAACACATGCATGTGAGATGAGTGATACACTTACAAGAGAAATTCAAGTGAGTGCACACACAGACACATACACTACAATATAGTTAGCTCACATAGCTGATCTACAGGAACATCTATTCAAAACCCAGGCTGATAAAGAACTTTTGCAAGCCCAAGTGGTTGAACGGTCTTCTTCTTCCACCTCTGTCAACAATCAGCTGGGACTGCTCAAGGAAATCTTGAAGACAAATTTACTTCCCAAGATCAACTCCATCAACTATCTAAACTCCTACTGGCTTCAGAGACTCAAAATGTTATATCTGTATAGAATTCCTCAACTAAGGGGGAGAAGTTTATAGAGAAATTTGTTGAAGCTAGGAAGAGGGAGCTGAAAAAGATATAAAAGGAAAAGGAGGAGTTTCAGGGGAGTAAATGAAAATTAGCTCTGTTCTGTAAATGTTATATGTATAGAGCTTAGGTAAATCAAGACAGGTTAAATGTTATCATATGTTCAGTCTAGAGGAACACTTGTCTTGCATTTATCTTTACTGATGAAATCTGGAAATGTCATATTTGATCCAGAACTTTCTAGTATTTACTTAGGCTTTAGAGTCCTATCTTTTTCTTGGTTTTAGTTGAGTGATCCTCTAGGTATTTGGTTGTTATTCTCTAACAAACAAATAGGGGGAGATTGAAAGGCATATGCAATAACCTATTTGTAATTCGAGGATTCTACTCAACTTAAACAAGAATGTAATAAGTAAATATTAGATCAGATGTCACAGGAATCTCAGAATATTATATCTGTCAAAGAATGAAGATTAAAGTCATCTATAGACTTGAAGTTATTCTACATTGAAAGAAGTTCAATTTATTGATCAAGCCTCAGTGAAGTATTCAAGCTCAGTGGATTTATTAAAGTGACGGAGATTTCAAGTGGTGACAGCAAAAGATACTGATTACGGAGTTCTTGAATGAGAAGGAAGTGAATCACTGCTTAAAGTCAAATAGATAAAGAACAGACATTGTCGTTACTCACTCATGAACCAGACAGTGCATTGAGTGTCAACGTACTATTATGTTTGTTCTTTATCTAAGTTTTAAGTGATTCTGGAATTAATTGAGAAGTCAACTAATTCTATTTATTCTCTTATAAATAATTAATACTATTAAGTAAATTATTTATTAAATTAATTCTGTAAAGAATTAATTTAATACATAATTTATTTAGTTAATTATTTAAATTAGAATAAAAAGAAATTAATTGAGAAGTCAACTAATTCTATTTATTCTCTTATAAATAATTAATACTATTAAGTAAATTAATTCTGTAAAGAATTAATTTAATACATAATTTATTTAGTTAATTATTTAAATTAGAATAAAAATGAACTAGGAAGACTTAGGTTTGAACTAGGAAGACTTAGTTTTTTGAACTAGGAGTCTTCCCGATTGTCTTCCTAGGCCAAGCATTGTCTTCCCGATTGTCTTCCTAGGCCAAGCATTGTCTTCTCGGTTGTCTTCCAAGGCAAAAAGGATAGTTTTCCTACAAGTCTTCTTAATACTTTCTGCAAGTGGTTCTGCACGTGGGTGGATTTAAAGGAATGCTTTTATATAAAAGGAAAGATAATTTGAAGCATCATTATCATTCAATTACATCAAAATAGAAGAAAAGCAACAGAGTACAAAAACATTACATTTCTCTCTGTCATCTTTACTTCTCAACATCAAAGCACTCATTTCTTGCCAGTGAATTGATTCTTGAATTGTTCTTAGCATTTAATCCATAAGAATCATTTCTCTTGTACTGCTTTAGCTTTCTAGCGGATCATAATCCCTAGATTTTATATCGAACTACTTTTTAGTATTCGATCCTTTTTATTACAAAAATAGATAAATTCATGTCGAATTTATTCTAAGTTTGTTTTGTCAAGAACATTGTAATCAGTGATTAGATTGTAACACTCGTCAAGTTTAATATATTTTATATTTAACTTGAATATTGTTTCAGTTTTATTCCGCACTAATTTGTTCCTTATTGTTAAATCATTCAAAGGACAAATTTCGATTAAACGGTATTGTTTGTATTCAACCCCCCTTCTACAAACATATCAGGACCTAACAATTGTCAATATATATTTTTTAGTAATTTTAATATAATTCAATTAACAATCAAATACACTTTTTCATATTCGATCAACGATTCTCATCTATCTATTTAAAAATGAATTGATATGTAATATGAATTGAATATTAGTATTAATGAAACTGGTCTTTTTATTAAGTTATAATTATTTCATATTCAATTCTAATACTAATACTTCCACTTTTGATTTATAATACTTTTTAGATAACAATTCCTATTTTATATGATATAATCTTGATCGTCTATTTTTGAAAATATTAGATCCAACGGTTGAGATTGATTTGGCGGTACTGAGGACCAGACCATAATTTTAAATAAGATCTCTCTTACGTTTATTAAATATAAAATTTTAATAATTATTATTATTTATAAAATTAAAATTTTAAGGAAAGATCAAAGTATTAAAAAGATAAATAATCTTGAAATGAAATATTTACATAAATAATTTTTAAAGCATGTCATGTATTGCAGAGATATAAAGTTAGTAAAAATTAATTGATGCAACGGAATATTGAACCAAAACTTAACTAAACTTACTTAAGTACAAATATTCTTTTAGATGCTAGGAAGCAATGAATAAATCAATGCAATAATTTATTTAATACTTTTATTATTAACATGATTCGTAGCATAATATATTATCAATATCAATTAATATATTTTTTAAATTGGTGATTAATTGAAAATAATTTGCCACAAGTCGTTGGCCCAAAAATTATGATATAACTAAGCTAAAATTGGGTACAAAATATTAATTTTTATAAAAAAAGGGTAAATTGTGAGCTAGACAATTGGTAATCAGTCAAATTTTAAAAGTTAAAAAAATAATATTAAAAAGATGAAATATATGATTTGTTGGGTATAATTCACTAAACTACACAGCAACAATATGGTCAGGAGTGGCATCAGTACTGGTTCGACCATCCGGATTTAACTTAATATAAATCCTGATCCAGTTCATTGAGCTATTCAAAATATATACTGATATTGTTAAATTAAATCAATAAATAATATTAAATAAACAGGTAATAAAATTACTCGCCCAGGTCGCCTCGCGTATGCGAGACTCCGAGATATTCGCCCAAATCACCCTTCGACCCGACCCAAGTCGAGTCGTGACGAAGCGAGGCGGGCGGCGGCGGCGTGTGTGTGTGAGACACACAATAACACCATGCACACCCACATGCCTTAGTAGTTGTACACTACTCTTGCACATGGTTCTAGATAAATCCATCAACCTCTCATTAATATTTCTATGTGGGATACAAGTTATTTCAATTTTAAACAACCCACATAACTCATTTGAAGCAACCCATTTCAACTCAATTTATTTATAGATTACACTAAGAAAATATCTTAGATCCAAACATGAAAGTTTAAGTCCTCATATCAAGGAACAACCTCCAATTTTTAGTTTCCGGAAATTTCATCAAGAATATATATAAAATATACCTCAAACTTTCCATTTTCTAATAATCCCCCACAAATCCATACAGAAATGCATATCGGTCCTTATCATGACTTGTTTTTCAGAGTCGATACCCTTCCGGGTTTGACTAAGTCCTCTACTTCGATGGCTACCGGATCTAGATGGAATGTTTCACCTTGAATCTTTATCTGTTTGGTGTAACCACACTCCATAGACGACGACAAATCAAAGGCTATGGTGCTGATCTACGACCTTGAGACGTTAAAGGTCCTGTCTCGATCCTATTCGTCGAATGCTTCAAGGAATAACCATTTCTTCTAATTGCGACCACACAATTACATTCGCTTAGTTGGGCATCTCCAGAGATGTACTTCTATCATCTCGTCAAATAACTTGACCATTCAGAGTTCAAATAACTCTTGTTATACTGGCAGTATCAGTACCTTTTAGGTTTACAGGGGATAGACTCAGTTACGTGAGTATCAAGGTATATAGTAAAGGTACTACCAACTCACCATCACAACTTGTTATTACCACATTGAATACAATTCAAGGGATCTCCTCTCAGGTGTATTGGGTTCCCGCTGTAGATGAATCATGATGGGCTATTAGTCCCATCCCCAAGCTCGACTTAAGGACTACTGCATGCTAAGGTCCTTTAGTCAAAGGATCAGCTATATTATCCTGAGTTTCAATGAACTCTATAGCAATAATCCTCTCAGACACTAGACCCCTTATAGACTTAAGCCTAACTTGGATGTGTCTCTTTGTTTTAGCATTATACTTTTCACTGTTGATCTTGTCGATAGTTGTACGGCTATCACAATGAACAACAATAGCTGGAAGCGGTCTGCTTACTACAGGTAACACTAACATAAGTCCATGTAACCATTCAGCCTTCGTCCCCGTGACATCTGTTAGAAATGAATACCACTAGAAACTAGACAGAGGGGGGTGAATGGATAGTTTTGATATTTTTCGATTCTTGAAACTCAAGATAAACTGTATATGATTATGCTATGTAATATGCGGAATATAAACAACACAGACAATCACTTTAATCTACTTTGTATTGAGTAAATTAAATACTACAGCTTTCCGGAAATTCACAACGGAATTTCTGGCTTCTAAACAAGAACAGTTTGTAACTTGTTTTTGCTTACAGAGAAAAGAGTGCTTTTGATGAAACTATGTGTATCTCTCTTACAGCTTACAGTGGTGTGTGCTCGATATATATTCACCTATACAAACTAGGCACACAACTATTTACACAGTTGCCCTTGGCTGAAAGTCCAACTTGTCCTGCCATAAGAGGTTAATTGTGTCAGGAAGGACCACCTGCTTTTAGGAGTCTTTCCCGTTTCTGTAGCTGCTTGTCTCTTATCCTTCTCTCCAAGTTTAGCTGTAGATTTGCCATTTGTTCTTTGGACCACCTTGCCAGAACAAATGCTTCAGTATTTGTCTCTTTTGATTCTTGATTCTTTACCTTGATTTGTCTTGTTGTAAATGACTAAGTGTTGATATCGTGAACTCCACTTCATTCCAGATTATGCGATGTCACTTGTGAAGACTACGCGATATGGCCTTTGAGGACTTTGCGACATAGGTCATTTGAGGACTATGCGACAAAGACTGTTTGAGGACTATGCGACATAGGCTTCCTGAGGACTTCGCGATCTAGCCTTTTTGAGGACTATGTGACATAGACTATTTGAGGACTTCACGACATAGTACAAAATGGACTCTGCGATCCAGCACTTCTCGACATGGATATTGGTGACTTCACGACATAGCTTTATTCTGACTTTGCTATATAATGCCTTAGTCAAATTTCTGCAACTTATTTCTTCAGGACCTTATTCATCTCTATCCTGCTGCATGAACAAAACTGAACTTCTACCAGGACAATTATTTAATGGCCTTTATACATTCTAGTTGCAAGAAACTTACTAAGCTCATTATAATTCTGAGCATACATGATCAAGCTAATGTTCATGAGAACAAGACAATTACGTAGAGAGACATATACTATATCCCAGTGATAGAATTCACTAGGTCTTGTAGTGTGACATAGTCACATAGTTCAGGCTTGTTAATGGTGGTATTCAGACATGTCTTGAGCCTAACAATCTCCCCCAAATTGTGAGTAAGACCCTTAGGCACAATTTCATGTCTGATAACAAGTCTAACTAACATAAAAAGAACAAATATAAAGAAGATAAAGGATAAATATAATTTGATAACAACTTGGAAATTTAGGCTTACAGAATTTCTCCTTAAGCTACATAGCCTCAGTTTCCAATTGTTTCTCCAAGAAATCACCATAAACTTTCTTCTTCCTTATTTCTTCATTCTTCTTTATCTCAGAAATGGCCATTAGAATTTCATCTCTTGCAATCAACTCTTCAATGAGAGGAGAGTCTTTTAGATCTTCAGCTGTTGTTCTAAGGGCACTTTCCACATATGAATCTATAAACTCCATCCTTATCTTGCTTTTTCCTCCATAATGATTTTTGTACTCCACAATATAAGGATTTTGTTTTACCCTGCATAGCCCTTTCTTCCTCAGCTCCTTTTCTTTTTCCTCCATCTCAGCCATCTCCTTTTCTTTCAGACACCTCTTTTCTTCATTTAGCTTCCTTAGGATTTCTTCATAGTCAGAGTGCATCTTCATGAATCTAGCAATCTCTATTTTCCACATCTTCTCTTCCTTTTCTTCAAAGTTCACTAAGGCATTTATTCTTTCAAGCTCATAGGTTGGAAAATATTGCCAGCTACCTTGCTTCATCTCTTTCTCCCTTCCATCAGTGTATTTGATCTCAAGATGATTGTTCTTCACTTTGACTTCAAAGATTCTTTGAGCTCTCAAAAATGCTAGAGCATCTTCATCATAGTCTTCATCCAGAGGAAGCACTTTGATCCCTACTACATTAGTGATTACTCCATTCTTCTTTGTTATCCTTTTCCTTCTGGCTACACTCTTGATCTTCAAATGCTTCACTTGAGGTAGCTTTCTGGAGCAGGGAGAATTAGTCTTCAGTGCCACATCACTTGGAAGCAGCTTCACTCCTTTCCCTTTCATCCACTGTAACACTCCACTAGCTGTGACTTTGTGGAAGTGTCTTTTAGATTTTTCCTTTGAGGCTTCACTTTTCTTCTGTGGCAAGTCAGGTTTAGAAGTCTTGGATAAAGATTTTGGAGGATCATTACTACCAGTACCCACCCTAGACTTAGAGTCTTGTGTTTTGGTTAAGGTACTGCTAGCAATGTCCTTGACTTGCTGATTTCCACTTGTCTTCTTAACAATTTCCTTTTTTCCCTGAGAGTCCTTCACTTCATCATTATCATCTTTAGTCTTCTTTGAGGTTTTGCTTTTGCTACTCTCACTTCCACCATCCTTATCACTCCTTGATTGACTCCTCCTCTTGTAGCTTTTGTCTTTGTCCTCATCCTTGTCATCCTTCTCATTTTTCTTTGCTTTGAGTGATTCAGGAACTCTTCCATGTACCAGAAATGATTGTAGAATTTGAATCATCTCTATTTCTTCAGCAATCATGAGTCCTTTCTTGGCTCTTAGCATTTGAAGCACACTGTTAATTCTATTTTTGTTCTTCATGTTCAACTGAGCAGGGATGACTAGTTGATCAATTGAGTTTGCCCTGGTGAGTCCTTGAAAAATGATTGTTCTTGGATTTGTGATGACTTCAGGCAATCTTGAAAACTGGTCCTTCTTCAAATCCTCATACAGCATCCTGTTGTTGTCACCTTCCTTCTCTATTAGCTCTAGAATGACATCTAGTTCAGAGTATCTCAGCTTCTCCAGAGTTTGAAAAGACAAATGCCATAGGTCATTTTCTTTGGATATCATAATAATTTCTCTTAGATAGGCATTCTTGATATTCCTGACTACCACAGTTATGTACTTGATGTTTTCCTTGATCATTCTCCTGTAGGTCTTGGTGTCACCTTGTACACTGATAAAGATGGCTTTTAGAAACTCCAGGAAGGCCTCATCATGATAGATGTATGAGTTGGAAACTTCCTGTAGATTTGCCTCAGTGATAATGCTTGTTTTGACAAGTTGAGCTTTTGTGAAGATAGGAGGAGCAGAGACATCACTTTGTATTGTGCCAGGGTAGTATGTTGTAGTTACACTACTTTTCTGGCCAGTTAGACTGGTGACAGAAACAGTAGGAAATGTGATTGGCTTGAGCTCTTTCTCTGAAATGACCTTCCCTTTCAGTTTATGCTTTGTGGGAGCTCCCCCTCTAATTTCTCTTTCTTGAATGACCTCCTTTCCTTTCTCCCCCTTAGGCTTAGGATCAGACAAGATGTCTTGAGCTTCCCCAGGAATAGGCAGGTTCATGTGTCTCATCATAGATGTCATCATTTGTTGTTGTACCAACAAGATATTAGAAGTTGAGTTGGTTTGAACATCCATTTTGGCATTAAGCTGCTCCAATGAGTGAGATAGACCTTTGTTTTCAGCTTTCAGATCAACTACCTCTCTTTCCAAGCTTTCCACCTTTGAGAAAAGTTGCTGAGATTTGAAGGAATTGAGGGATTGATCCTTGATCTTTGAGAATTCAAACTTTGAGATGTCAGAAATGGGAACTTCATCTACAAGCTTGTTCCCATACTGATTCTTCCACAGAACTGTCAGCATGGAGTTGGAATTGATGTTGGCTTGCACCTGGTTATCTAGCATGGCAGAAAGATTCTTCATGTTATCTGAGACCAAAGTTAGGGTGCAGTCCATCTTGGTGACATTGACAGCTGTTTTTTGAACCTCTTTAAGGATGCCATCTACCTTGGGAAAATCAGAGAGATAGGAGTTTCTGAGTTGTGTCAATGATCTATCTGTGTCCTCCTTGATGGAATAAATCTCTGATTGAAGACCATTCCTAAGATAATGCAGAGCCTTCAGTTGATTCTTGTACATTTCATTCACGGCTTCAAAAACTTCTGTAGGAGCAAGATGTTTGGCATTGGACCCCAAGGATGTGAGATATTCTTCCCTGAGAAAGGCTAGGGCATCCTTGAGCTTCACAGATCTTTTACCATCCAACCAGGCATCAATATTACCATCATGTTGGGCTTTATCTACTATCTTGTCCTGTTGAGCTTCAACATCCTCCTTGTGACACAGAAGAATGGCTTCATATTCTGAATTTGGCAGATTGGCTGTGAGGAGATGTTGAGCTATTTTTGAGATCTCATCAATCTGTGCCACATGAAGATTTTGAAGGTCTTCTTCCGTCAATTGTGGTGGCACAGATGATGATCCTGAAGGTCTGTCATGTTGCACAGGCTTCAGCCATTCTGACATTATGGCCTGAGCCAAGTTAGAGCTGGTGCTAGGCACCTCAGGGGGGTTTGATGTATGAGTTTCCTCCAGTCTTGGAATGACTGTGGAGTCTGATGTTGTCCCCATTGAAATGGGATGTGTGACAACATCATCTCCACGTGCCTGTGAAGGCATGTCCATGTCCATAAGGAATGGAGAGTTTGGCATAGAGTCTCCAGTGAGAACTGGTGAAGCCTCTATGTTTGTGTTGGTGTCATTAGGATATGCCCCAGCATGCATTCCCTGACCAACTAGATGTGGTTCTTGGGTGGTGAGCACAGTTTCATGCACCATGTCACTTGAGATTAGCTCAATCACAGATTTGGATTGTGATTGATCAATTGCAGAAAGGTCATGAGAATGACTATTCTGTTGAGAAGAAATATTAGATGTAGATTCTGGAAGAGAAGTGTGGTGTGGATTGGATTTTGGCAACTCCCCCTGAGAAATTGGAGGATGTTGCCCAGTAAATAACAATTGTAGAAGGGGGTTGAATACAATTGTATAAGATTCTCGACTTTATATAACACAAATATGAAAGATCAATAACAATAACAATAACAGCTTTATTAACTTTGATATAAAACTGTTACAAACTCTCTTAAGAAATTCTGATGTTCTTAAGAGCTGCTAGCTTACAAAAACTCTCTCAAGAAATTCTGTTCTTAAGAGCTTCTCTCCGATTATGTTCTCTCTCGAATGAATACATAAATCGAAACCAAAACTGTGTTTATATAGTGCACACAGCTTCTCTATCAATTACAAGATAAGTCCTAATCATAACAAAGATAGAAACATATCTTTAATCGATAGCTACATTCTACAAACCAGGAACAGATAGAATAAACTTCCATGTTTATCTAGACTCCAAATATAACTCGAAGTAGGAATCCTGATCAGCTTCAAGTCCTGATGATCAAACCTGATCATAGTCTGAGTAGGAATCCTGATGATCAATAAGATACTGACGCTTGATCAAATACTGATGACCATGCAATACTGATGACGTCAGCAATCCTGATCAGTTGAGTCTAGCTTCTGACGATCATTGAATTCTGATCTAACAATCTCCCCCAATCTCATACTTTGTAAAATAAAGTATAGATTCCAAATATTCAATGATGTCAAAAACATGTATCAAAATGTACGAGTATCTTCAGAAACAACTTATCTGTTTAAGCTTTGTGATAGAACAGATTCATCTTCAAGAAGTTGGATAATAAACTTTCTTCTTTTTCTTCAAGAATTTGAATCAGTCTTTCCTTAAGATTTCTGAGTTCTTCATCTTCCTCATTAATCTGGTAGATAGCTGCTCTGAGATTCTGTATGGAGTTTCTCTGTAGACTGTGCTCTTCAAGCAAAAGATAAGCAATTTCCTTCCCATCAGGATTGAGAGAAAGATGAGTCATGCCAAAATTTACTTCTTTAACAGCAGTACCCCTTTGCATTTCCACATCCTGACCTTTTTGATTTAAGTACATGGGAGTATAATTACCATTGAAATTACTGTTTCCATCCAGTCTTCTTCTTATAGTTGACAAAATCATGTCACTCCATTCTTTGTACACTTGGTTCTTCCATCTTAACAGATAGTGAACATATTTCAGTTCCTGTGTAGTTTTCATCAGCAGATCTTGAATAGATAGAATCTTCACACTACCATCTTTCATGAAGTACAGAAGCTTTTCTTTCTTTTCAAAACCATCATGACAATCTATAACTATATCAACAGCTAATAAATTGTTCAGGTTTTCAGAAGTTAAAGTACCTCCAATTTCTGTCAAGGAGTAAGGATCAACATATGACATATTCAGATATTCACCATCTCTGTGTCCAATACCTCCTCTTGAATTACTTGACAATTGCTTCAGATTTGAAAACATCTTTAACCAAAGTGTTTTTGATCTAGCCATATCAGACAAATCAACAACACTTGAAGCGCTTGTAATAATTCCACCAGACTGAAAATTGATAGGTGTATCACAACTTAATGTGCTAATATGTTTCCACTTCTTGTATTTCTCCTTTTCATGAGCGTAGCTTCTTTCAAGTAAAGATTCTTGTCTGCTTGAATTTCTCCATTTTCTTCCATTTGAAAGTTTAAGCCTTTGTAGATAGAGATTGAAATCTTCATTTGTTCTTTTTGTAATATCTCTTCTTATGGCTTCTTCTTCTTCATCTACTTCTTTGTTGTGACAATCAACAACAGTAGATAAGATTATCAAATCAACCTCTTGCAGAATTTCAGATTCGTCAGGATCTTGAATATTGTCAGGATTAGAATCTTCAATTTGATTTGTATTACTGAGAGTTGATTTACTTGATTTTCTTCTCAATTCAGGTTCTTCTTCAACAATTCCATCATCACCAAAAGTAGATCTGTCAGGAACTACTAGAGTTTGAATAGGTTCAGGAATTTCTTCAATTCTTAACCCTCTAGACCTTGTCTGTCTAGGTACTGTTTGAGTTGAAGAACCTCTTTTACTTCTTCTAGCACCTCTCCTACCTCTGCTTCCTCTACCTCTAGCAGGAGCAGTATAGCTTTCCATTGTCTCTCTTTGTAGTCTCAAGAATTCTTCATGTGAGAGATCTGGATATTCTTCACTTGCTGTAGAGAGTGCTTTTCTGGCAAATAATTGTTGAACTCTTTTATCAGTGTGATAAAGAGTAACAATTCTACCGTCTTTTGTAGAAAACTTCTGGAATAAATTTGATGCATCTTCAGGATTATCAATAATCACATCTTCATCACCTTCAGGAATTGTAGCAAGAATGTGTCCATGACCAGGTGTCAGGATTTGATCTTCCGTCAGGATCTGAGATTGCACCAATGTTCTTACTGTCTTAACTCCAGAATCAGAAACATGAGTTGACTGCGTTGTGTGACTTTGAGAAGTTTGGATTGTCTTCATAACAACAGCATCAGAGGTTTCTCCTTGTATCACTTTGTCACCACCATCATCTCCAGTATCATCATCATTATTTCTTAATACTAGATCAGGTGTACATTTTGTCTGAATAACCTTCTCCCCCTTTTTGACATCAGGATTTGACAATAATTGCAAAATTAAGGAAAGAGAGGCTTGAATTTCAGTTACCTTAGTATCCAGAGAATCAATTCTTTGAGTGATTGAGGTTTGTTCTAAAACAACAGATTTCACTTGAGATTCCACTACCCTTAGTTGGAAAGTAGTAGGCACCTTTGTAAAATTATTAAAGATATCAGTCCTCACTTTTTCAGTTGAACCCTTGATAGAATCAATCTCACTTTTCAGGCTTTTGGATAACAGAGTTGTAGCCTTCAGATGATTCTTCAAGTCTTGATTCTCTATAGACTTCACTGCATTATAGGCATGTTCAATAGCAGAAGAAAAACTGATAGATTCATCAGAATTGTGCCATGAATTGTTCCATTCATTCTGTCTAAATGCCTCTGCAGGATCAAAGGAAGGAGTAGAAAAATCTTGTCTCTGATCTTTCCCAGTGGAAGCATTGCTAGCCATATATGTACTTGATGAACCAAAATTAGTTCCAAGACTAATCTTGAGTGCTGTAGCAAGCTGTTCCTTCTCTTTTCTATTCTCATTATCATCATCACTATCATCATCAGAATTATCATCATCAGAACCATGAGATATATCAGGATCAGGAATTGCAATACCTTTCAGTTTATCCTGTGATTCTGAGATAGGATGATCCATTGGTCTTGAACGAAGTGGCTGTATCAAAATAGGTTCATTTTCAGGAGCACCACTAACGTCAGGATGAACATCGTCAGGATTTGATATGCTGGCATCAGTATTTGCTACCAATGGTTCTTGTGGAGCTTGAGGTTCAGAAGCTGCTTCAACACTTTGAGCTAAAGGTTCTTGTGTGTTTCCCTCATTGACAATGTTCTCGACCAATCTTTCAACAGAAGCTGTAGCTTTGCCTGCATCTTCACTTTGAGAAGATGGTTCTTGTGTAGCTGGAATGTTGATGTCTTCATTCTCCCTTTGAGAAAATGGTTCTTGTGTGACCATTCCACTAGCTAAGCCTTCACCCAAACTTTGATTGAGTGGTTCTTGTGTGGCAGGATCAACAGTAGCTGCTGAATTACTCTGAAATTCAGGTTCTTGTGGGCTTGATCCTTTCAGCTTCTTCTGTCTCTGATAGACTAACTCTTCTGCATTCCTCTTTTTCTTTGATGTAGGTGTAAGACCAACCTAGGAAGCAGTTGTAGAAACCTTCTCCCAAGAATGTCCTCGAATCTGAGATGGAGAGGCTGGAGAGTCTGATATAGAGACAACTTTTGTTGCTGCATCAGGAATACTAACATCAGGATTTGATGTCTGAATATCAGTATCCTTCATTTGCACTGTCAAAGGAATATGATACCTGCTCTTTGATAATTTCCTTGTCTTTTGTGGTTTTGATAAAGGTACCACAGCTTTAGTAGCAGTATCAGCAACTTCCTTATTCATCACATTCATCACAGAAGATATAGGTAAGTCATCCTCTGAATCACTTTCATCAATCAACCTTAACTTCCTTTTCACAGGAACATTCTTAACAACCTTATCAGCTTTCTTCACCAGGACCCCTTGTACACACCCTTGTATCTTCTTTTTAGTGAGTGGTGTAGAGGAAAAATCCTTTGAACCTGATTGCCTTCCAGACACATCAGTTCTAGCTGATTTCTTTGATTTTACAACTAAAGTCTTTTGAGAGACAATAGAGGTGGTTGTTAACTGTTTAGACTGTTTAGGTTGCATGCTTGTGTCAGGAACAAGGTGGGTTGGTCCTTGTACCATAGCATTAGAAAGTAGTCCATAATGAGTAGGCATTTTCTGATGTAAGAAAAACCTAACCTCATCAGGAATAAAAGCATTTCCGCACAAAATATTTTGCCATATCAGGATTTAAAAAAAATATTCAATAAGATTAAAATAAAATTTTATTTAAGAAAACAAAATTTATTTTAACAATCCTGAATAGCGTTTTGGTTTAAGAAAAATAACCAAATTAATGGTCATAGAATTAAAACACGCTTACCAGCAAACGAGGCAAAAATATTTATGGAAAACCGAACCGTCTCCTTGAGATTGTAGAAATGACCTGCACCCTTAATACACATTCTCTATAAAAGAGAACTGTTAAGCATAATCATCATATATCTATTAAAACACAAACCCTCTCCAGAGAAAAACTTACGAAAACCTTTCACCTTCTTGGTTTTTCAATGGCTGCCAACAATCAAAACAACATACCCGATGAAGAACTTGATAGAATTTGGTAACAAATGGATGAGGCTCTAGCAGAGATTGCAGAGCAAGAGGGACCTCAGCCTATTCCTGATCCACAGGAGCATCATGCTTTTGTGAATGCAATGGTTGATGTGCTTCTTCATAACTTCCATCAGGCAAATCCTGATTGGAATCCTCTTGAAAATCTCATCGTTGTCAATGAAGAGGATGAAGACGATTGGGATGATGAAGAGGATGAGGATGAAGATGATGAAGAGCTCGTCCGAGAGCTTGAGAAACGTAAGAAGAAAATCCGTGATGCTTGTATGTCATGCAAGTTGGAGGCACGGAGGCGTCCCGGTGGTCACGGTGACGATCCGCCTTCAAGTAAATCAGCTCCTCTTCTTGTCTCTTAAGGATGGAACAAGAGACCTTCCAGTTCTGAAGGACTGTGAAGCTGCTCAGGAGCATTCATGCTAATTTGCAGGGCACGTGTTCATGCTTATCTGTAAAGCACGAGTTCCTGAGTAGAAAATAGACTAGGAAAACAAATATGTAATTTCCATATATCATGTGTAATGTATCTTCAAGTATTAATGAAATTTGTCTATTTTCTCAATTGTTTGCTTCCTGTACTTGCCTGCAAAATTTGTTAGTAACACTCAAAGTGATATAGAGATGATAAATAATAAACTCTGTTAATAATGAAATTGAAATTGATAATTAAGACTGAAAACTTAATCAAAGACTAAGTAATAATCTAATTGTCCAGAGTTTACCAGGAGTGTTGATGACAAATTAGCATAGAACCTCTGGTTTTCATACCAGCTTCAATCATCTGAGCATCAGAATTTGACCAGTTGACTTCCTGTCAGGATTGAGTCCTATCAGGATTTGATCAAAGATACATACCTTTCTGAATAACCATCAGGATTTGACAGTTATTAGGATTTCCTCTCTGTAGCTTTTCCTCAGAAATTCTCAAAATTCATCATTCCAAGTTCATTCACCAACTTATTGAAAGTAGCTTCAGGTAGTGGCTTGGTGAATATATCAGCTAGTTGTTGATCAGTAGGAACAAAGTGAAGTTCAATTGTTCCTTCCAGAACTTGTTCTCTTATAAAGTGATATCTGATACTTATGTGTTTAGTAAGAGAATGCTGAACTGGATTTCCTGTCATTGCAATAGCACTTTGGTTATCACAATAAATAGGGATTTTTGAGTATGACAGGCCATAATCTGACAACTGATTTCTCATCCACATTATCTGAGCACAACAACTTCCTGCAGCAATGTACTCAGCTTCTGCAGTTGAAGTGGAAATAGATTTCTGCTTTTTACTGAACCATGAAACTAGTCTTCCACCCAAAAACTGACAACTTCCTGAAGTACTTTTCCTGTCTATTTTGCATCCTGCAAAATCAGCATCTGAATAACCACACAACCCAAAATCTGATTCCCTTGCATACCAAAGGCCAAGTGAAGGAGTGCCTTTGAGATATCTGAAAATTCTTTTGACTGCAATCAGATGTGGTTCTCTAGGTTTTGCTTGAAATCTTGCACATAGACAGGTTGCAAACATGATATCTGGTCTACTGGCAGTGAGATACAATAAAGAGCCAATCATTCCTCTGTAGTGAGTTACATCTACCTCTTCACCTTGATCAGGATCAAGTTTGGTAGCTGTAGCTATGGGAGTTGAAGCAGGAGTACTGTCTTGCATGTTAAACCTTGTCAGTAAATTCCTTGTGTATTTAGACTGATTAATAAAAATCCCTTCATCAGTCTGTTTAACTTGAAGACCCAGAAAGTAACTCATTTCTCCCATCATGCTCATTTGATATCTTGACTGCATAAGCTTGGAAAACTTTTCACAAGCTTATTGTTTGTTGACCCAAAAATGATATCATCAACATAAATCTGAACTAACAGCAACTCCTTACCATGATTCAAATAAAATAGAGTTTTATCAATTGCACCTCTTTTGAATCCACTTTCCAGTAAGAATTGAGCTAAGGTTTCATACCATGCTCTTGGAGCTTGCTTTAGTCCATAAAGTGCCTTATCCGGTCTGTAGACATAATCTGGATATTTAGGATCAATGAAACCAGGAGGTTGTTCAACATAAACTTCTTCCTCCAGTTCACCATTTAAGAAAGCACTTTTAACATCCATCTGGAAAACCTTGAATTTCTTATGTGCTGCATAAGCAAGAAATATCCTGATGGCTTCTAGTCTTGCAACAGGAGCAAAAGTTTCATCATAGTCAATTCCCTCTTGTTGGGAATACCCCTTTGCAACTAGTCTAGCTTTATTTCTGATAATGACTCCATCAGAATCAGTCTTGTTCTTGAAAATCCACTTTGTACCAACTATTGATCTATTCTTTGGTCTTGGTACCAGTTTCCAGACTTCATTCCTTTCAAATTCATTCAGTTCTTCTTGCATTGCAGTAACCCAATCAGCATCTTTAAGTGCATCTTCAACTTTCTTAGGCTCCTCCTTGGATAGAAAGTTATTATATAAACATTCATTCTGAGTTGCACTTCTTGTTTGAACACCTGCATCAGGATCTCCAATTATCAAATCAGGAGTATGATCTTTTGTCCATTTCCTTGCTGGTGTCAAATTGTTTCTTGAAGTAGATGCTCCCCCTGGATTGGTGTTATCTTGATTGAAAGAATTTGCTTGAGATGAAGCTCTTCCTGAATTATTGCTATGTCCTCCTGATGTGTTATCAGGATCTTCACTTGAATCAGTATCTGAAGAATTCTGTCCTGATGATTGAGTTGACTCTGAACTTGTAGTTGAATGCCGTTGCTCCCCCTCAACATTAGCACTACTAGTTGTATTACTGTTGTTTGCATCATCAGTATTAGTACCATCAGTACCTGGTGAGTCATCAGGATTTGGTGACCCGTCAGTACTGGATGAATGGACAGCTTCTGATTCACTTTCTTCAGGTTCCTTGGAAGCTTCATTTTCAAATAACAATCTATCATGCGAGTCTTCAATGATTCCAGTTATCTTCTTATCATCAAAAGATACATGAATTGACTCCATGACAGTTCTTTTTCTCAAATTAAAAACTCTGAAGGCTCTTGATGTAGGATAACCTATGAATATTCCTTCATCAGCCTTTGTTTCAAATTTCCCTAGCTGTTCAGGATGAGTTCTGAGAACAAAACATTTACAGCCAAACACATGCAAATGCTTCAGACTTGGCTTCTTCTCTTTGAGAGACTGATAAGGAGTGACACCATGCCTGTTTATCAATGTAAGATTTTGTGTATAGCATGCTGTGTTGACTGCTTCTGCCCAGAAATATGTAGGTAATTTAGCTTCTTCCAACATAGTTCTGCCAGCTTCAATAAGAGTTCTATTCTTCCTTTCTACTACTCCATTTTGCTGAGGTGTGCCAGGAGCAGAGAATTGTTGAATGATTCCTTTGTATTTGCAGAACTCTTCCATCTTTGAATTCTTAAATTCAGTACCATTATCACTTCTCAGAATCTTGACTTTGTACTTTGTGGTTGTCTCAATCATCCTCACATGATCCAACAGAACTTCAGGAGTTTCATCTTTTCTGTGCAGAAAATACACCCAGGTGAATCTAGAATATTCATCAACAATTACAAGAGTGTACCTTTTCTTACTGATGGACATGATGTTGACTGGACCAAACAGATCAAGATGTAGTATGTGATATGGTTCTTCAATAGAGGATTCTGATTTACTCTGGAATGATGTCCTTCTTTGATTTGCTTTTTGGCATGCATCACAGAGTCCATCAGGTGTATATAAGACATTAGGTAATCCTCTTACTAATTCTTTCTTAACCAACTCATTGATGTTGCTGAAGTTGAGATGAGAAAGCTTCTTGTGCCAATTCCAACTTTCATCTACTGAAGCTTTACTGATGAAACATGTAGGGGAGCCATCAGTATCTGAGAGAATGTTGGCTTCATATATGTTACCATGCCTGTAGCCAGTTAGTGCTATCTTCCCTGTTGCTTTACTGACTACTTCACAATGTGTGGAATAGAAATTGACATGATAACCTCTGTCAGTGATTTGACTAATACTCAACAAGTTGTGTTTTAGTCCTTTCACTAGAGCTACCTTTTCAATGATGACATTTCCAATGATTATATTGCCATATCCCAAGGTTTGTCCAATGTTGCCATCTCCATAAGACACAGTTGGGCCAGCTTTTTCCTCATATTCTGATAACAGGGCTTTGTTTCCAGTCATGTGCACAGAACATCCACTATCCATGACTAACACATTTTTCCTTTTACCCTGCATCAGAATAGTAACACACTAGTTAGAACACTTAGGAACCCATACATGTTGGGTTCCTTTCTCATGCAATTTATTAATTTTAGCAGCAGAAGACTTTCTGACTTTAGCAGTCCTGACAGGATTTACTCCATCAGGATTTGCTTTGTCAGTATCAGTATTAACAAAAGCATGCTTCATTATGACATTTTCAGTTCTATCAGACTTTGTACTACTTTCAAACTTAGGCAATGGATCATAAAAGTTATAGTACAAATCATGATACTCTTTACATGTATAAATAGAATGCCATAGACTACCACAATGAAAACAGGACTTCTGCGGTTTATAGAGTACTGATCTATTCCTAACATCAGACTTAGGAATATCAGTAATCTTCTTCTTACTCTTCTTACAATCAATAGCAAGATGATTAGAGTTACCACAGTTAAAACAACATTTTCTAGGTGCATTTGGGATATACTTATAACCATTTTCTTTATTGATCCCAACTTTACCATTCCTGTTTCTCTTAACAGTAGCTTCCTTTTTCTTATCTGTAACCTCACAGATTTTATCTTTAAGCTGTTTCTGAGACAATAGACCTACATTCTTAGTGACTTTATTCAAGACAGGTTTAGACTTAACGATTTTAATTCCTTGAGTAGAAGAAGATCCCTTTTCAAAAGTAGAATTGGAATCCTTACCAAAAACAAAATTAACAGGAGTAATCTTAGATTTGGTTGAGTCTATAACATGTCTATAGGTCTTTGGACTGACTGTCTCATCAATGACAATTTTCTCTTTCAATTTCTTATCCTCATCTGACTTATATCCTAGACACTCTTTCCAATTCTTAGAGGTATTAATCTCATGAAATTTCCTACCAGAGTCTGTCCAGGTTCTGATTTTCTCATTAGCATATTCAAGTTCTTTTTCAAGGGAAGTACATTTAGATGACATCTCTAAGTGCATGTGCTTAACATTATCACATTCTTTTTGTACTTCTTGCATACGAGAAAATTCAGCTTCTAATATCTCATTCCTCTTTCTAAGGTCAGACATCTCAGATAAGATTCTAGTATTCTCAGCAGTTTGACTTCTAAAGCTAATATGTAATGACTTTAGAAAACGTCTTAACTCAGAAGCATTATCAGTATCAAAATCAAAAAATAGTATTTAGTACCTTATCATCAGGAGCAGCAGTTACATCAGCATTGGCCATTAACGCATAGTTGACTACCTCAGTATCAGATTCTGAGGAAGAGTCCATCCAATCCTTGCTTGATGTGATGAGTGCCTTTGTCTTGTTGCATTCAGAAGCAAAGTGACCCATACCATTACACTTGTAGCATCTAACCTTTGACTTGTCAAATTTGCTACCCTTGCTGTCCTTCTTGATATACTTGTCTTTGTCTGCTTTGAAGGTCTTTTTCTGAACGTTGCCTTGTCTTCTATTCTTCCTGAACTTCATCCTTCTGAAGTTTCTGACAATCATAGCAACCATCTCTTCCATGTCTGAATCAGAAGATTCATCACCAGTATTGGCATCAGGATTGCCATCAGTATCTGATGAAGAGTCGTCAGTATCTGACTCAGCTTCTCTTGCTTTCCTTCTAGAGACCTCCATAGCTTTCCCTTTTGATTTTGCTTCTACATTCAAAGCAATTGACTTTGCCTTGCTGCTTTTCTTGTTCTCTCTCTGTTGAACTTCAAGATCATGAGTTCTTAGCATCCCATAGATCTCATCAAGAGACACAATGTTCAGATCATACTGGTGTCTAATGATTGAGGTCTGAGTATCCCATTCTTCAGGTAAAGCTCTAAGAAATTTGGTGTTTGAATCTTCAGTTTCATATACTTTGTCAACTAAGGATAAGCTGTTCAATAGTGTCAGAAATCTATCATATAGATCAGTCAGGCTCTCTTCAGGTCTTGCATCGAATTGCTCATATTCTTGAATCAATAGAGCCCTTCTGTTTTTCTTAACAGATGCAGATCCCTGGCACTGAGTTTCCAAAGTATCCCAGATTTCTTTTGAAGACTTGCATGCAATCACTCTGTTTGACATGACAGCATCAAGGCTATTATGCAAGATATTCTTTATCTTTGGTTCCCTGAGTACATGAGCTTTTTCTTCTGGAGTCCATTCAGCTTTAGCTTTGACCACATAATGTTCTGGTACTGTATCTGTTCGTTCTACGAACTTTGTTGGTATATATGGTCCATCACGAATCCTGTCCAAGTAGTCAGGATCCATAGCCTCCAGGTACATCAGCATCTTTACCCTCCATGTAGGATATTCTGATATCTTTAAGATGGGAATCTTCATGCTTTCATACTTGGTTGTCGACATCTTTAGATCGTATCTGATTCGGAATTAAATCAGTTTGCTCTGATACCAATTGTTGCCCAGTAAATAACAATTGTAGAAGGGGGTTGAATACAATTGTATAAGATTCTCGACTTTATATAACACAAATATGAAAGATCAATAACAATAACAATAACAGCTTTATTAACTTTGATATAAAACTGTTACAAACTCTCTTAAGAAATTCTGATGTTCTTAAGAGCTGCTAGCTTACAAAAACTCTCTCAAGAAATTCTGTTCTTAAGAGCTTCTCTCCGATTATGTTCTCTCTCGAATGAATACATAAATCGAAACCAAAACTGTGTTTATATAGTGCACACAGCTTCTCTATCAATTACAAGATAAGTCCTAATCATAACAAAGATAGAAACATATCTTTAATCGATAGCTACATTCTACAAACCAGGAACAGATAGAATAAACTTCCATGTTTATCTAGACTCCAAATATAACTCGAAGTAGGAATCCTGATCAGCTTCAAGTCCTGATGATCAAACCTGATCATAGTCTGAGTAGGAATCCTGATGATCAATAAGATACTGACGCTTGATCAAATACTGATGACCATGCAATACTGATGACGTCAGCAATCCTGATCAGTTGAGTCTAGCTTCTGACGATCATTGAATTCTGATCTAACAGAGGAGTTTCAAGTGTGATGTGCTCTCCACTCACTGTGTCATCACCCTTATTTCTCCTAGGGTCAAGAGTGAGTTCTTGACCCTGAGCAGACTCTTCACAGGTTGTAGTGGGGAGGCTACTCTTTTCAATACCAATGCCCTGTTGAGAGGACATTGACAGTAATAGGTGTACCCCTTTTTGCACATCTAAATCCTGTTGGGAGGATTCAGTGGAGGCTATAGATTTGGATTTCTTCTTTTGTCTTGTGAGCTGTGACTCAGGTTCCTCACTACCTAAATCTACAGTTTCATTGACTATTTCAAGGGCTCTCTTCTTTGTCTTCTTTTTAGTGACACCAAACTTTTGGGAGATTGATGCACTTGGCTCCCTAACTACTAGAGTGGTGTTTGCAGTAGGGTTACTGGATGGGATAGGAAGGCTGGGGTTAGACTGTGTAGCTCCTTCAGTCTTAGCCTCCCATGTCCAGGAGAGTTCATGGTATATGGGCTTATCAAGTGGATAAGATTCAAATGTGTCCTGCATATGCTTGGTCACACTTAGAATCACATCCACTTGATTCCTTGTGTCCAATGAACCAAATAGAATCTTGGACATGGACTTGGAATAAGCCATTTTATTGTTATCTATACCCTCAAGTTCATGTATATTAGCATCAAGATAATTTAAAATACATTGAAGAAAACGAGGGTAAAAGATGTCATTACCTCTACCACGAACTGTCCTCCCTAGCCTTTGAGCCAATTCCTTGAGGATTATTGCTCCAACATTTATCTCCTGATTGTAGGCTAGGGAATAGGCCAGCTTCATAGCAATGTGACTGATTTGGTCCCATCCTGTCTTCCTGCACAGAAACACCTTTTGGAGTGCGTCAAATAGAAATGACCACTCCCTCCTGACATACTTCTTGTTGAGCTTGGCCGTGTCAATCTTGTCAGCATACTGAATTAGGGTCAGGAAGTCCACCATTTTCTTGTCAGTGGCTTCAGCATCATGACCCTCAACCTTTAACCCCAGGGCTTCATTTATTTCCTTCTCCCCAAACTGGAAAGACTTGCCCCCAATTGTGCAACTCACTTCCTGAAACGAAGTCCCATCCGCCTTCGCCATTGTTGCAACCAAAGCAGTTCTTCAGAACCCTTCCAGTATATCGACATACAGAGTGGGGTTAAGGGTCAAGGCTTGGCGGAGGTAGGAAGTGTTCAAGAACCGTACAAAGCACTTGTACCTTGGGTTTGCCTTTGCCTCTGAGGGTATTGTGAGAAGATTTGTTTCTTTGGGTATGGTTAAAGGAATTGAGGATGATATTGTTTGAGATTTAGGTGCCATTTCAAGATTGAGAGTGAAGAAGAGAGTAGAAAATTTGAGTTTAGGTTTGAGAATTGAGAGTAGTAGACAAGATGAAAAGTTGTGAATGGTTAGAACAGAGTATTTATATGATAGAGACACTGCGATATAGAGTTATGAATATGTACAGACTAATTGTATGTCGCGAAGTCTAAAAATGGCCTGTACCGCAAAGTCTTGCAAAGTATATCGCAGAGTCCGGAAATGAACTATGTCGCAAAGTCTTGAAAATAGAGGGATTTGGATGACTTTGCGATATAGTGTTAATACCCTGTCTAAAACTCTCTTTTTGAAATTTTAAGCTTTTTGTCAGACTTAAATCAAAAATTGAAATAAAATTAATTTAAATCAAAATTCTGTCAAATATGGAGACTTGTCGATATAGTTATTCTAAGTCGCGAAGTCATAAAATGAACTATGTCGCGAACTCATGAAATGAACTATATCGCAAAGTATCACAGTTTCAACAGTTTGCGATATAAGTCTGTTTGATTTGAACTAAGTCGTGAACTCTCAAGATCACCTATGTAGAGATGTCTTAAAAACTCATAACTTCTCAGAAAAGTATGATTTGAAAAATATGCAGTAAAATAATGAAATATTTATAAATCATATCTCAGCTAATTTTCACTCCAAATGAATAGAGCATCTAAATACAGTGAAAATTTACTGCTGCAACAATTAACTAGCATACTTACTTGGAACAACTGAATGAAGGATTAAGCATTCCAATTTCACTCACAAGTCTGTTGAAGACAGCTTCATTTAGAGGTTTAGTAAATATGTCAGCTAATTGTTTCTCAGTTGGAACATAAGAGACTTCTATGGTACCATTTGCAGCATGTTCCCTAATGAAATGGTACCTGATCTCAATGTGCTTTGTAGTAGAATGATTAACATGATTGGCAACTATGGATATTGCACTAGTTTTGTCACACATCAGAGGTATGTGTTCCAACACCAGTCCATAATCCATAAGTTGATTTCTAATCCAAAGCAATTGAGCACAGCAACTTCCAGCAGCAATATATTCAGCCTCAGCTGTGGATGTTGATGTGGATTGTTGTTTCTTACTGAACCAGGACATTAACCTTTGACCTAAGAATTGGCAGCTTCCAGAGGTGCTCTTCCTGTCAATTCTGCATCCAGCATAATCAGAATCTGTGTAACCAACCAGGTTGAACCCAGTACCTTTTGGATACCATAGCCCAAGATTAGGAGTCCCTTTCAGATACCTGAAGATTCTTTTGATAGACATCATGTGAGATTCCTTGGGATCATATTGAAATCTTGCACAAAGGCATGTGGCAAACATGATATCAGGCCTGCTAGCTGTGAGATAGAGTAGTGATCCAACCATGCCTCTGTAAACCTTGATGTCTACTCTTTTGCCTTTCTTGTCTTCTTCAAGCTTGATAGCAGTGGACATGGGAGTTTTTGCAGGGGATGAGTCTTCTAAACCATATTTCTTCAAAAGATATTTGACATACTTTGATTGGTTTATAAAGATGCCATCCTCCTTTTGATGTACTTGCAGACCTAAGAAATAGGTTAACTCTCCCATCATACTCATCTCATATTTACTTTGCATCAACTTAGAGAACCTTTCACAGAGTTTTTCATTTGAAGAGCCAAAGATGATATCATCCACATAGATTTGAACTAGAATGATATCATTTCCATGCTTCTTGAAGAATAGAGTTTTATCAATTGTACCCCTGGTAAATTGATGCTCAAGAAGGAATTGAGATAGAGTTTCATACCAGGCTCTAGGTGCCTGTTTGAGTCCATAGAGTGCCTTGAGCAGTCTATATACAAAGTTTGGAAAGTCTTCATTCTCAAAGCCAGGTGGTTGAGACACATAAACTTCTTCAGCAAGATCACCATTGAGAAATGCACTTTTCACATCCATTTGATACACCTTGAAATCTGAGTGAGCTGCAAAAGCCAAGAATATTCTGATGGCTTCCAGTCTTGCTACAGGTGCAAATGTCTCATCATAATCAATGCCTTCTTTTTGGCAGTATCCTTTGGCAACCAGCCTTGCTTTGTTTCTTATCACCACTCCTTCTTCATCCATCTTGTTTCTGAACACCCATTTAGTGTCAATAACATTCTTTCCTTCTGGAGGTGGCACTAGTTCCCATACTTTGTTTTTCTCAAATTGATTCAATTCTTCTTGCATGGCAACAATCCAATCAGAATTCTTCAAGGCATCTTCAATTACTTTTGGTTCTTCTTGTGACAGAAAGCAGCTATACAGACATGTATTCATTGTTGCTCTTCTTGTTCTAACTCCCTCACCAGGATCTCCAATGATTTGATCCCTAGTGTGGGCTCTGTCCCATTTCCTTGTGTGACCCTGTTCATTTCCTTGACTTGTTCATAGCTCATGTTGATTGACAGTTGCATTCTCTTCTTCTCCCCCTGTGTTTGTGAACCCTTGCACAGGTGTTTGAAGAGTATCATCAACTTCAAGAATTTCATTTTCTGGAACAGTCTGAGCAGGTGGTTCTTCCTCACTTTCAAAATCCTCAAGATATCCTTGATTTTCAAATCTTAATGGCACACTGTCTTGATCACTTGTTTTCAGTCCAGGAGTCTTCTTGTCATCAAAGGTAACATCCATGTTTTCCATGACTTTGTGTTGCTCAGGTACAAACACTCTATATGTTGTCCTTTTCAGAGAGTATCCAATGAAAATACCTTCAAATGCCTTAGCATCAAATTTTCCAACATGCTCAGAAGTATCTTTCATCACAAAGCACTTGTTTCCAAACACATGAAGATGCTTGAAGGATGCTCTTTTGCCAGTCATTAATGAGTAAGGAGTTTTTCCAGACTTCTTATTGATCAATGTTCTATTTTGCACATAGCATGCTGTGTTAACAGCATCAGCCCAAAAGCTAGTAGGTAGCTTTGCATCCAACAACATTGTCTTTGCAGCTTCAATGAGAGTTCTATTCTTTCATTGAAAATTGTTGAGAAATTGTTGAGAAATTCCTTTATCTTTGCAAAACTCATACAATGTTGAATTTCTGAACTCAGTCCCATTATCACTTCTCAAAGTAACTACAGAGGAACCAGTGCTTTGTGCTTCTCTATCAACTCTCTTGATATGCTCTATAATAACTTGAGGTGCTTCATCCTTGGAGTATAGGAATTCCACCCAAGTGTATCTTGAATAATCATCAACCATTACTAGAGCATATTTCTTCTTGGAAAGAGACATTACATTCACAGGGCCAAATAGATCCATGTGAATTAGCTGCAGAGGCTTTGAGTTTGTATTGAGCAATTTGTTCTTATGACTTGATCTTTTGATCTTCCCTTTTTGACAAGCTTCACATGCTCCATCTTGCACAAACTCCAGTGCAGGCATATCTCTGATGAGTTCTCTTTTTGTCAGAGAGTTCATTGCCTGAACATTCAAGTGAGATAGTTTCTTGTGCCATAGCCAGAATTCCTCATTTGTGGCCTTAGTGTAGAAACAACAAATTTCTCCCTTGTCTGCAGCCTTGAGATTAGCTACAAACAAGCTTCATTTCTTCACACCAGTTAGAACAACTTCACCACTTCCTCTTTTTGAGATTAGACAATGATCTTCATCAAATTCCACTTTGAAACCCCTGTTGGTGAATTGTCCAATACTCAAGAGGTTATGTTTCAGTCCTTCCACAAATGCTACATCTTCAATAATGACATTCCCAGATTTAACACTGCCATATCCCATTGTATAACCAATGTTGTCATTTCCAAAGGTTACTGATGGGCCAGCCTTTTCCTCAAATTGTGATAGCAGGGCTATATCACCAGTCATGTGACTTGAGCATCCACTGTCCAAGATCCATATGACTCTTTTATTCCTGTTGCCCTGCGTTCACAAAATGACTAAGTTGTTTTTGGTACCCACACTTGGTAGGGTCCAGTTGATTTAGAAACAGTTTTGTTGACAATTCTTCTGTCATAAGTAGCATTCTTCACAGTAGGAGACTTCACTTTAATTGTGGCTTTGGAGTTTACACTCTTAGGCTCACATGAAGTTTTCACCCTCTCAACATTGATTGGGGATCCTGCCCTGTGAGTGTGCACATGTGTGTGTGATTCACCAGATTGTGCAGAGTCAAGTTTATGCTTAAGAGATAAACAGTTAGCAATCACAGTCACATAGCATGTCATGCAGTTTGACTTACCACAGAAATAATCATGACTAGAATTTATGCCTACAGAATGGTTACTCAGGTTATCAACTTCAGCAATCTCAGGTTTGCTACACTTATGAGTCAAATGATTAACAGATAGGCATTTTTGACATTGTTTCCTGGGAGCATTTGGCACAAAAGCATAGTTGTTACCCTTGTTGACACCTACCTTACCATTTCTGTTTTGTTTCTTTTTCCTAACAACTTCTTTCTTGACTTTAGGACTCTTGACAGGGTTGTCTTTGGTCTCTTTCTGACTGACAGATTTAGGAGACGAAGAAGTGTCTTTAGCAGCCTCATCTTCTTCAAGAAGTTGTTGTTTGATGATCAAAAGTTCTTCATCAAACTCAACAACACTCTTTTTGAAAATAGGCTTTTCAACACTAGACAAAATGATTGGGGCATTTTTGTTTGTAAAAGATTCTTTTTCTTTGCCCTTTGCCTTCTTCCTTCCTTTATCATTCTCATAGTCAAAACCAACTCCAACCTTGCAGTCTTCAGTGTGCTCCTTATGATAGGTTTGAATAAGTTCAGAGGAGTTCTTGAAACTTCTCAGTTTTAATTCATTTTCAGCAATTTGTTCTCTAAGAGTTTTTTCTATTTGTTCTGCACAAATTACCTTGTTTTTGAGATACTCAATCTCCTTATTCAAACCATCAAGGCTCACTACCAACAACTCAAGTTTCTCATTCTTTTCTGTAAGCTCAAGATTTTTAGCAGTTAGCCTGTCAATTTCTTTATTAGCAACTAACATGCTAGTATGAATATTAAACATTCCAGTACTCATGTCTTTAACAGTCTGCTTATATTGAAAGGGAGTCATATCAAGAGAAGTAAGAATAGGTACCTGACTTGAAGAATCACCATCATCAGAAAATGCCATCAAGGCATAGTTTGAGTACTCTTGTTCTTCTTCTTCATCAGAGTCATCCCAGCACTTTCCTTCAGCAATAAAATCTTTACCCTGTTGTTTCTTGAGTAGATCTTCATACTTAGCTTCAAGCTCTAAGTATGCTTTGTCCTTTTTGACTTGTTTACGCTTTTTGCACTCTGTGGCAAAATGCCCAAGTTCATTGCAGTTATAGCATCTTATTTTGGACCTGTCCACACTCCCTGATTTGTATCCTCCTTTAGCAGCACGAGCAATCCCTTTTCCTTTGTTGAAAGAGTTTGAGCTACTTGAACCACTAGCATTTCCACTATTGAACTTAGACTTGAATGGTTGTCTCCTCTTAAACCTAATGTTAGGATATCTCCTAGCCATATATGCAAAAGATTTGTTTTCCATCTTATCCGGTTCATCAATACTGTAGAACTCATCCTCCTCAGGCAAATCATAGACAACCTGAGTCTCATCACCATTGTCTTCAACCTCCAGTTCTTCAATCTTGACTTGACTGACTTTAAGAGATTCCATTCTTTGACCTAGATTGTCAGCAATAAGGGCACAAGAAGTATTTGCCATTAAGCCTTGCTTTGCTTGAATGGATCTCTTTTGAAACAACTCTAGCTCATATGTCTTCAAAACACCATACAACACATCGAAACCAATCTTTGTTAGATCTCTTTCTTTAAGGGAAGAGATTCTTGGTTCCAAGTGATCTGGAAGAGTTAGTAAGAACTTCATATTGAGCTCTTCTGTCTCATAGTGTTTGTCATAGAGTTTGAGTTCATTTATCAGCTTGTTGAACCTCTCAAACACTTCTGTGATTCCCTCCTTTGGCTGAGCCATGAAAGCTTCATACTGGGAAACCAGAATCTGCTTTTTGTTCTTTCTTACTTCTGGAGTTCCTTCACATAACACCTCTATAAGATCCCACATTTTCTTTGTACTACTGCAGTAAGCAACAGTGCCATACATGTTGAAATCCATAGATTCACAGATGATGAGTTGGAGATGTCCATCCAGTGCTATTTTCTCCTTTTCAGGATCAGTGTATTTTGAGGGGTCTTTAGGAACATGCCTTGCTGGTATTATCTCAGTTCCTACAGTTGTTTCACCAATCTCAATCATTGGAATAAAGGGGCCATGCTTTAGAATATCTAAATACATGGGATTGGAAGCTTTAATGAAAAGTAACATCTTCTTCTTCCATAAGCTGTAGTGCTCCTTGTTGAAGGGAGGAATCTTTATGCTACTCAGTTTCTGTGAACTCATTGTTGATCTTTTCCTGTTTGTACGTTAACAGCCTAGCTCTGATACCACTTGTTAGAAATGAATACCACTAGAAACTAGACAGAGGGGGGGGGTGAATGGATAGTTTTGATATTTTTTTATTCTTGAAACTCAAGATAAACTGTATATGATTATGCTATGTAATATGCGGAATATAAACAACACACACAATCACTTTAATCTACTTTGTATTGAGTAAATTAAATACTACAGCTTTCCAGAAATTCACAACGGAATTTCTGGCTTCTAAACAAGAACAGTTTGTAACTTGTTTTTGCTTATAGAGAAAAGAGTGCTTTTGATGAAACTATGTGTATCTCTCTTACAGCTTACAATGGTGTGTGCTCGATATATATTCACCTATACAAACTAGGCACACAACTATTTACACAGTTGCCCTTGGTTGAAAGTCCAACTTGTCCTGCCATAAGAGGTTAACTGTGTCAGGAAGGACCACCTGCTTTTAGGAGTCTTTCCCGTTTCTGTAGCTGCTTGTCTCTTATCTTTCTCTCCAAGTTTAGCTGTAGATTTGCCATTTGTTCTTTGGACCACCTTGCCAGAACAAATGCTTCAATATTTGTCTCTTTTGATTCTTGATTCTTTACCTTGATTTGTCTTGTTGTAAACGGCTAAGTGTTGATATCGTGAACTCCACTTCATTCCAGACTATGCGATGTCACTTGTGAAGACTACGCGATATGGCCTTTGAGGACTTTGCGACATAGGTCATTTGAGGACTTTGCGATCTAGTCTTTTTGAGGACTATGCGACATAGACTGTTTGAGGACTATGCGACATAGGCTTCCTGAGGACTTCGCGATCTAGCCTTTTCGAGGACTATGCGACATAGACTATTTGAGGACTTCACGACATAGTACAAAATGGACTCTGCGATCCAGCACTTCTCGACATGGATATTGGTGACTTCACGACATAGCTTTATTCTAACTTTGCTATATAATGCCTTAGTCAAATTTCTGCAACTTATTTCTTCAGGACCTTATTCATCTCTATCCTGCTGCATGAACAAAATTGAACTTCTACTAGGACAATTATTTAATGGCCTTTATACATTCTAGTTGCAAGAAACTTACTAAGCTCATTATAATTCTGAGCATACATGATCAAGCTAATGTTCATGAGAACAAGACAAGTACATAGAGAGACCTATACTATATCCCAGTGATAGAATTCACTACGTCATGTAGTGTGACATAGTCACATAGTTCAGGCTTGTTAATGGTGGTATTCAGACATGTCTTGAGCCTAACAACATCTAGTGCACACAACTCAGCCTCAAAAGTAGACCGGGTTATTAAAGTCTGTCTCGTAGACTTCCAGGATATTGCTCCACCTGCTAGGGTAAACAAAAATTCAGTCACTCCATTGGTACCAGATTTCTTAGCTATCCAACTTGTATCACTGTATCCCTCGAGTACTCCAGGGAATCTTCGATAATGCAAACCAAGGAAAATAGTTCCTTTAAGATATCTAAGAACTCTATCCAGTGCCTCCCAATGAGTCTTGTTCGGACAACTTGTATATCTAGCTAACTTAGACACAGAATAAGAAATGTCTGGTCTAGTCACGTTATCAAGATATTGCAAACTCCCAATAATCTGAGAAAATATCTTATATCCAAACATGAAAGTTTAAGTCCTTGTATCAAGGAACAACCTCCAATTGTTAGTTTCCGGAAATTTTATCAATAACATATATAAAATATGTCTCAAACTTTCCATTTTCTAAGATGATTTACTCGAAGTATTATATGTTTGAATAATGTAATTAATAAACAAATTAGATTGTAGCCACTTAAATGAGTTTTATAGGTAAATGAATCAATGTTAAAATATTGATTAAATATATTCACTAATTGTTCTATAAATAATTGTTATGTATTAAGATGTATAGCTATAATTAATTTTTTGTAAATTATATAATGTTGTAAAATGACAAGTCCATATAGTGTGATAGTTACATGCAAAAAGTAATTAAGGCGAGTTAGGGGTGATCACTGTTTGGATTGAACCGCATAATTCATATGAATTGATCTGAAACGAAATTAAAGTACGGTTTAGGGTTCCTATTCAACTACTTTAAAAGTTCGAGATATGTGGATTAATTTTGGGTTAATTTTAACTCTTTTAATTTGAACCACGTTTCTTTATACATATATTTAAATTTTATATTTATGATTATAAAATATTAAATAATTTTATTAAATGAATCAGAAACTAAATTGCTATTAAATCTAATCAAACTATTCAGTTACCAACTAATCATTAACTCCTTATATATAATAAGCGTAAGGGAGATCTTATCCAAAACTTTGGTCGGTCACTGTACTACCAAAAGTATATGATCCGTTGGATTATAAAACTATAAATATTCAAATAGATTAGGACCGTTAGATATAATATTAAAAATTGTATTTGATTAATAATAGGATAGTATTTAAATACTAAAAGGTGTATTTTGATAATTTAAACCAATTATAAATAGGTTTCCTATATTGAATAGAAATCTTTATGTAAAAAATCGTAATTATCTTTTCTCTTTAGATTATGGATGGTTCCAGTTAGATAAAAATTATTAAACCATAATTAAATTAAAGATAATTTTGTTAGCTTCGCATGGGCTGTAAAATCGTTAAAATCCGTTGTCTAAAACTCAAGATAGAGCCCAAACAGTAAAGTGATTATCTAAATTTTAATAAATATTTTTTTATTGTAGCACCAATTTAATTTTTTTCCTAATTATTTTAAATTTATAAATTCTATTTTTATTTCAATAAAATATTAAAATCAATTTAAGAAAAAATTAAAATTGATTTGGTCCGTGTACGATCACTATACGACCAAATTAATAATTACAGTTAGATCTTAAATAGATCGATGAGAATTGTTAGATCTAATATTAAAACGTGTATCTGATTAATAATAGAATTATATTTAAATACTAAAAAGTGTATTTTGATCATTTAAAAGTTTTCTATGTAAAAATTCTTAAATATCTTTTCTCTTGAATTTATGTATAGTTGCAATTAGATAATAATTGTTAAACCAAATATCAAGATAACAATTCATATTGATTACAATATAAAATATTATCAATATAATGCTCATGTATATCATACTAACAATGATACACGAGAACTCATGTACATAAATAAATTTAAACATTTTTTTTTCTGAAGGAACATAACAATTTGATTAATCCAAATTATAATTATATTATTTTACATATATCAAACAAAAAAAGGATAATATCAAAATATTATTAAAATATTGAGGGTTTCATATTCATAAACGATAATTTTGACTATAATACCTATATTAAAATGTGTATTTGATTAAAGGTATGATTATATTTAAATACTAAGAAGTGTGTTTTGATAATTTAAACCAATTATAAATTGGTTTTCTATATTGAATTGAATTATTTATGTAAAAATTCTTAACCATCTTTTCTTTTCGGTTTATGGGTAGGTCAACTGGTCAAGTTAGATAATAATTATTAAACCATCATTAAATTAAAGATAATTTCGTTAGTTTCGCATGGGTTGTAAAATCGTCAAAATTCAATTTATAAAACTCAGGATAGAACCTAAATAGTAAAGTGAGTATCTAAATTTTAATAAATATTTTTTTTATTTTTGTAGCACCAATTTATTTATTTTTCCACTAATTGTTTTAAATATAGAAATTTTATGTTTCTTTCAATAAAGTATTAAAATTAATTAAGAATAAATTCAAATCGATAAAGAATATAATAATATGAGAATAAAATTTTATATAATCATAACATAAATTTTATTTTGTTTAATAATTTTTAAGTAATACTGTATTTTAAAATTTTATATACACTGTAAATAAAACCGGAACATTAAAAGTAAAAGCAGTTAGTAAGATACTTATATCAGCATATACTTGATATCCTTATTATATTAAATCCGAGAAAAGTTCTATGGAGACCGGAGACCGAGACCACATCTTACACCATTCGTTTCTATCTAATCCAAGGGTGCATATTATTTTGTTTTACACACTTATAAATTGGTTGTATGTATGCATATAGAGCTTATACGTTACCAACAACGTTAACTACAATAAGCATTACATTCATTCTCACGTCTTCCATTTTTTTTATTCAAAAAAAATGCACAATTTTAATATTCTATGTTATTTTGTTTGCAAAACTTTTTACTTTCAATTATTGTATTCATAATTTTTTAGTGCAATATATTATTATTTTAATTTAGTGCATTACTTTAGTTGCAAAACATTATTATTTTACTATTTTATTCTTTATTTTTGCATAATTTAATTTTTTTACACATTTTTTTCATTGTTATGCAGTAAACATTGGTTTTTTTTTTCATTTGTAAAACATATTTTTTATATGCAGAACTTTTTGTTTATAATATTTGTAGTACGATGTTTAGTGATATAGATCCTCCTAAATCCTCCCAACTTGCTCAATAAAATGTCGGATGTTGTAGGTTTTAAGAACGTGGATGGTTAAAAAGAACAACATGTGTAATTGTGTATAATAATATAATTTTGTTATGTTTAATTTTATGAAGTATAATAAAAAATGATGACCATTGAATTCAAGTTAATCTAAGGGTGTGGAATTGGTCTCCAGGTCTCCACCTTTTTGTTAGTCTGCGCTGAACCCATATAATAAACATAATAGAGATCTTATCCAAACTTTTGATCGTACGGTCTTGGACAACCAAACTAATAAGGACCATTAGATCTTAACTAGATAAATGAAAATCGTTAGATCAAATATTAAAAAAGTGTATTTTATTAATAATAGGATTATATTTAAATTCTAAAAAGTGTATTTTGATAATTTAAACCAAATATACCAAATATAAATAAGTTTTCTATACTAAATAGAATTCTCCATGTAAAAAATTCGTGTCTTTCTTTTCTCTTTCATGGACAATTCCAGTTAGATAAAAATTGTTAAACCATCTTTTAATTAAAGATAATTTATTTATCTTCATGTGGGGTGTAAAATCGTTAAAATCTAATTTTTAAAACACAAGATAAAACCCAAATTAGTAGAGTGAGTATTTAAATTCTAATAATAATTATTACGTGATCATTATTTTAATGCCAATTTAATTACTTTTTTCTAACTATTTTAAATTTATAAATCTATGTTCAAAAATTCAAATCAATCTAAGAAAAATTCAAATCAACAAAGAATATAATAATACGAGGATAAAATTTTATAAAATTGTGCATATTTGTTTATCCTATTTTATTAAATTTTATATCATAAATAATTAAATATTATTTATTATTAAATAATAAATTATACGCAAATGGTGATTTTGTTTTATAAGAACTCATAGAGACCTAATTTCATTGTTAGCAGGACTATATTCATATTTAAAAATACCGTATTTTGAAATTTTAGACTGAGCTACAGAATAGGCCTAACTTTTTTAACCTATATACATTGTAAATTATTAAATTCGAAACTTTAAAAGTTTGTTAATAAATTAGTATAGTACTTTTTTGAAAAATCGTACTTTATAAAAAATATTATCAAATAACCCATGTCTGCAAGAAAACAAATGAAAAAATTCTTATTTTTCAAAAAAACCTGTAAATTTTAATATGTTGTTGGTAGATTCAAACCTTAGATCATTCTATGTGATAATTTTACTGTTATATCTAACGTTTCTCAACAATTTAATTTGAAAGATCTAACGATTATGGATTGAGTGATCAAGCGACCAGACTTATAAGAAAGCTTTCATTATTTAGTCTTTAATATAATAACATAGATATTTACGGTATATACTATAAAAAAAATGAATTTTATATAGAATTTTGATCGTCACGGTGTACTACTTTAAAAGAAGAACTATTACAAAAAAATTATATTTTAATTGATAATTTATTTTCTCAAAAGTTCAAAGTTTCCGCATCATTAACATATTACAAAAAAGAGTATATTATATTTTAGCAATAAATATTTAAAAAATATAAATATTAAAAAAACTAATGATGTTATCCTGGTAGTTTGGTCCTAAATACCGCCAAAACATTCTCAACAGTTAGATCCAATACTTTTAAAAATAGACGATCAAGATTATATCATATAAAAAGAAGTTATTATCTAAAAATGATATAACTTAAAAGATATTATATTATGATTGAATTTTCCAAAAAGTTAAAACATAAAAATAGTTGTAATTAAATAAGGAAACCCATTTAATATCAAAATAATAAAAATCGTTTAATCTTAAATAGATAGGTGAAAACCGTTAGATTTAATATTAAAAACTCTATTTGGTTAATAAATAGTATTCTAATAATCTAAACTACATATAAGTAGATTTCCTAAATCGAATAGAATTCTCAATACTAAATTTCGTCACTTTATTCTCTTTTTAGTTTTAGAATAGTTTTTAATTGAAAAAGAACTATTAAACCACAACTAAATTTAAAAATTATTTTGTGAATTTCATGTGGACCGTAAAATTGGCCAAATCTAACTTTTATAACTCAATATAAACAAATATTAAATTGAGCGTGCAAAATATAATAAATATCAAATTTTTAACTATAATATTTTTTGGCTAAATCTTTTTTAACAATAATTTAATCATGTAAACTAATAACTTTTAAATATTAAAATATTCATAAATAAATATAATTATAAATATTAAAAAAACAATCGTGTGTTCCATGGATAATTAAAATATAATTATAAACAAAATAATTATAAATAAAATTTAAGTAACCGTGCATCGCACGGGCTATAAGCTAGTATATATTAATCGATTTGAACTACTCTCATTTAAAGATAATGTTCTAAGATCTTTGTATTACTTTTTACATCCAACATATTTTTGTTGCAACTAAACGTTAATTTATTAAACGTTAGTCATTTACAACTAACAAGTTAAAAAGAGTAATTCACTTTGTTAGGAACGAGTTTTTTTTATTTATTATTAACTATATACATTTAAAGAAGAAAAATTGAAGATAAGGGGAAGAAAAGGAGGAGTCTGCGCAGAGGCAGGGGAGGAGGCAATGAGTGAAAAAGCTTGGGGGAAAGTTGTTGAGTGGGGATCAAAAGTGGGTCACAACCCACTGACCACCACATGGAACTAGTCAGATAAAGTTACCCACATTGCCGGCCTCTACCTAGCCTACCCTCTAGATCTACTATTCATTATTGTAACAGCATCCATGTCTTAGACTTACTATTTCTATGTTTGGTGCGTTCAAGTTGAAATTAAATGTTTATTCAAGGTGAGAAATTCCAAAAGAAGTAAAAAAAAACATTTAAACTTCATTCACGTATAATTTCAATGGTGGTAGCAAAATGTCGTTGAGACTTGCAGGGACTCCTTCGAAAATCCGTCTTAACGACAATTTGATCTTCCATTCGGTGTTCAGTAATACGTGTGTCGTAAAATCTTTGATGGATATGTATGTACTTGTTGTATAAAAAAATACAAGCCTATAACCGTGCGATGCACGGATGAATTTTAGTATTTTTAATGTATTATTTTAGTATTTTTATATGATTTATTATTATTATTTATCTTATTTTATTATCATTTATTTGTATTTTGATCTTAAAATTTTTTAATATGTTGTCGACGGAATAATATATTGAACTTTTGAATGTACCTTAGAAAAATAGATGATATAAATATTTAATAATAATAATAATATGTTGTTGACGGGATTCGAATCTTGAACCCGTGGGAGTATTTTAGATACCAAGAAAATAATATTCTTTTAATATTACATCAAACGGTTCTCATTTATCTATATTTATATCTAACGGTTATTATTTAGAGAACCAAACTACCAACCAACCAAATAGATGGTAGTTTGCTTATAATAGTATTTTTTAATATGATTTTTTAGTATTTTTTATCTAATTTTATTAGCATTTATTTGTATTTTGATCTTAAAAAATTTTAATATGTTGTTGACGGGATTCGAATCTTGAACCCGTGATAGCATTTTAGATATCAAAAAAAGAATATTCTTTTAATATTACATCCAACGGTTCTCATTTACCTATATTTACATCTAACGGTTATTATTTAGAGGACCAAACCAAATGGCCAAACTACCGACCAAATAGATGGTGGTTTGCTTATAATATTATAGTATAGATTACAGTAATTTTGATAATGCGTTTGCAAGGAGTGTATATGAATGGGGTATTTGGTTTCGGATAATTGTAAATTTGTATATGTACTTTAGTTTCCTCCAGCTGGCATGGGAGCTTTGTACTTTGCAGAATAAAAAAGCAAGCAATATATACAAATACAATAAATTATATATACATGCACAATGGAGTCAATGTTGTAAAAATTGGTAATCGAAACTAATAGATTAAGATACGGATTTAGAATTAATTGATAAATCGGAGAATAATTGGAAACAAGATGGAAACAATAAGATAGAAGAATCATGTACAAGGAAGAAACAATAAAAAGAAAGGCCAGGTGTGTGGTATGAATGAAGAAATGAAGCATGCGCATCTGAATTGTGTACTGCTCTCTGTTGCAACCACAATTACATGATAAAAGCTACTCAATTCTTTGTGTGTTGCATTTTAAGAGCTCCGTGTCTTCAAAAACACACATTTACAATGTTACATGCAATGACAACATTTTTAGCTAACGTAAACCATAAAGATGAAAAAGTCCTTCTTTTCCTTGTTTGCGAATATTAGCTAACGTAAACCATAAGGAGTGAACTAACCAAGTTCCGTATTGAACCCAAATTATACAAGGATGACAAAATCACTCAAAGGTTAGCCGCCCCTCTATGATCATGACTCACCACCAACACGCGAAGCATTGTCCAATCCAACTGTTCTACCAAATCAAACTACACTTTTCTAACGAGGATTAAATCATCGAATCCATATCAGAGACCGCCGCCCTTATATAATTGCTGCAACTGGAATCACTTTGGAACTTTAGTAACTGTAATTTTAATTAACAGTGGTTGGAAACCGCATGCAAGGGAACTAGTGGGAATCTGGGATAGATGTTAACCCTTAAGCATTTGCTCCTAACATATGCAAGCCCAAGACAAACAATGTCCGAAAGTAGATCACCATTCACTATCAAAATAAAAGACACCCGGAAAAGCTGCATATGGTAAAACAAAAAATAAATCATCTAATTCCATTGTGCTCAACAAAACAACTTCATCAAGGATAATGTCTCAAAAAACTACACAAACAAGAAAAAGGTGTGCCGAGTTGCTAACCCTCTTGCTGTCACCAGATGGGGATACCCCACTTGCCATATCCAAATTTAAAAAAATCACACCAGAAGATGGATTATTGGACCATGCAAAAGCTCTATCCAAATTTTAAAATAAAAAATTCGCTACACTAAAGGACTGCATAATTCATCATTTCCCGCAAAGAAATTAAAGATTAAGACCCTAAACATTAACAGATAGACTACGATACACTTTTCTACCTTATGCTTAGATCAAAGATCTACTCAAATGGCTTGTATTCCCTCTTGCTCACAATTTCCACCCTTGTCTTTGTATCCTGATCAATCTTGTCAAAATCGGATACAGTTGCTAGATAACCAAAAAGGATTCTCTCCTTCTCCCCTGTGTTCTTATCAACCCTCACAAGGCTTGGATTGTTCTCCGCAGCCTTGTTTGACACCACACTCTGCATACCTGCCCAACTTCGCCGCCCATGTTTATCTTTCTCAAAGAATTCTCCCAGTCTTGTAGCCTCCTTTAACCCTGACTGATCACCAACAAATTTGACCAAGGTAACACCCAGATGGCCCTGTTTCCCATATAAAGACTTTGCTTTGCCACTACTAAATCCAAGATCTGAATAAAAAGCCAGCAACAACAGGTGCAGAAAGAAATGTCAAGAACATGGACTCGTGAACATAGAGGACAAATAAGCCAATAAATCGCATGCAACAGAAAACATCTTTATGATTGCAGCTTAAACCAGAAAACACTTTAACAAGTATAAACATTTCAACTAGTACCTCGTACCTAAATCTATTTGAACTTATGTGAAACCAAATTTTGTTGCAGTATAATTGCGCATATACTTTATAATTAAAAATCCTGTATTCACACCTTTCTGCTTGTCTTTGAATAATAACTAACAAACAACATACAGATTTAGGAATTTGCAGAGAAATTGAACGCTGGCTATTTCTAATGGACAAGTAAATCATTTCATAAGCATCTGATGAACCGGTCAAATTCCTTGTAAAGAAAACCATCGGATTCAACTATAGTCCAACAATTAAATTCAAATCAGCTAATAAATATGAAAGGAACAAGATTATAACAGAAAACTCTATTTGAATTATGACTGAATTGATGATCCATTTAATGGAGCGACTAATTACAGTCTTAAACCATTAATACCTCCCTACATTTGAGAATTTGCTAATTTGACAACAGGACATAATTTCGTTGATGCGACAAGAAATTTATCAAACAGAACTCTCAAATGACCGTCAATTAAAAACAATATATACTGTACTTCATAATTCCTGCAAAACTGATAGTTCACGGCCTAGTGAAAAGAAGAATGTCAAATTTGTAATTTGTTATATAGATATTATTATAATCTGGTAATTACTGAAATACATAACAATGCCATATATTTATGCAGTAAATTGCTCTTTAATATTCAGGATAGGACCCAATGCTATCCAGAAAATAAAGTTACCTTAACAGCTGAATGTAACAATTAATAGACCAAACAAGATTTGCCTATTGCTAAGCAACCTTTCTGGGGTAGAAAGTACTAAGGAGAAACTAAACATAATAGGTAAATCCGTAATGTTCACATTAGCTGTAAAGATAGATTCATAAGATACCTGTTATACTATCATAAATTTATAAATTTATGTCACCTGACCAATGAAAAGTTGCAAAGAATAATGTGTACTAGGCATGTGTCAGCCTCTACAAATATAATTTATATCTAAGCAAATGAGCAAATAAGCAAATAAAAATATAATAAGTATGTTATATTAAAAAATGTCATCTGATCAACGAATGATTAGAAAGAATAATGTAGACTGGATATACCAGCCTCTACAAAGATACACTTTAATAAAGCAAATGTGGGGAAAAGAAGAGAAGAAAACCAAACATGGAATGCTTCCGTCTAGTGAAAGCAATACAGGACTATTATACTCTTGGGAAGTGTCAAACAAGCAGGAGCTAAAAGTACTTGCAGTCTTTAATCTGAACTTCTCCAGACATGTATTTGCATTCATGTAAGGTTTAAGCTCAATTCAATTAATAGGAAGATAATATTTTTGACAATCTTGACCAAAATACATAAAACTTACAAATAGCCAGACAATTAAATCCAACCCAGATTTAATTTATTCTCCTGAGGTCAAAACAACGATAAATCACCTCATTTGTTCTTGGAACAGAGGACAAATCACCTCAATTGTAAGTCTAGAAGTGAAGTATCAGCTTGTAGGCAACCATTTCAACCACAAATTTGTACAGCTTAGCATAGCACTACAACATAAACTGTAGGCCAAACGAGCTTATGAGGCACTTTATAACTACTCGAAGAAGAAAATAGCTTTTTTATGCTAGGCAGAATCAGGCAGACGCCTAGGCACATAGCAGAGAAAATATTCTTTCTTAAAAACGATCTAAAACATAATAATATTATACCCAATACAAATTAATAGGTGATTAGATTTATATCACAACTTATATTTCAAGGATTATGGTATGTTGTGCCAGTGAGAATAAAGATTTATATCTACCTAAATAACTTGGGTAAATGTTTATATTTATAAGAACACAGTGTTTAACTATGCCACTTAGGCACCCACCTACTATTAGTTCCGCACACAAAGGTTTCTTCCTCGCCGATAAATTATAGGACACTGGGTAAGGGTGTAGATTTTGCAAGAAAATTCTAAAAAACAATTTCAAAATTATCTCGTGAGCAATGTAAAGCACAATGATACATTTTTTTTGTGCTGCCAAGTCCTTATAGAAACATACAAACGTTTCTCAACAAAAGCCAGATAGATAGACCAAGTGATGAAATTTAAAGAATAAACAACTCATGGATATTAAAAACTTAAAAAAAAACCAGACTAGTTTACATATGGATGCACTGTTAGGTAGGTACACAACAAAGAAAGCACCAGAAAACAAAGAAGAACGATGAAGAGGGGATGCAAAATATAATGAGTACTCCAGTAGAAGATTAAGAAAAGGTAAGAATTTGGTAATAGTGGTAAATATATTACACAGCAGCTAATCATCTTCGGATTAAAGCAGCTCCTAGGATTCTATTTAACCATGCCAGATATCAAATGTTATCACCGCGGAAAAACTACCAAGGAATTCTCGATTGATAAAAATAATTAAAAAGAACGAAAAGCAAAGGGGCAAGATTTACCTCTAAGTTTAGTGTCCATGGCTCTATTTCCCAAACCCTCAACACGCCCATCTCTACCCTTTCCTGTCATGGTATTATGAATAATCACATGTGGTGGCCACATAATCAGATCATCCTGATTTGCAGCAGCCTCATCAGCAGATAATAACTGATACTGCTTTGAATTATCAGGAGGAATCTGATGATTCCAGCCCATAAGTATGCACAAAGCTTTGTGTAAGCCCAAGTGATCCACAATTAATTCAGCGCTATCTGGGTTGTATGCATGCATAATAAGACCATGCATGTCTGGAAAATCTTTGGTAGACCTGTATGTGCATGTCAAAAAGGATAACTAAGTGACAACATCCTCAATCTCGTATAGTGGTTGGCATATAGATATGTGTCAAACAATCAGAACCACAAAAATGTTGTATTTATCCTCATATGCATAATTCCATATGCATAAGAATATATCCAAAAGTAGGAAACAGAGTGAAGTTTCCACTATTTCACAGATATTATATTGCAGGGATAAAGAAAAGCCACTGACAAGGTGGATTACAAATGGAACTATTAATTTTCCACGAGCTACTAATAAGGCGGGCAAGCAATCCAAGACAAAATTCAAACCAATATGTAGAGCTTCGAACAACTTTCAAAAGGGACGAGACAACATGACTAGGAGAAAATAATATTTAAATATTATTTTAAGAGAGATCATCTCTGTTGCCAGAACATTGCTGGCTCAAAAATGAATATATATAATCAGCTAATGGCAATGCTAGTCATAAGCAACACTCGCATTATCTGGGTGGTAGCAAATTCAAAATAGGACTACACATAATCTCAGACCAGATGATGTAAATAAATGGCCACATTCCAGAATCTACCTAAATCTAAAGAGAGCAAATAACTCCAGTAAGGAACATTTTAGAAGTGGCTTATATTCTCAGAAAAATATTACCATGTCAATGTAAGAAGATATCAAACATAAAACATACATGTAAAAGAGAATGCTCTAGAGACGGAACAAAACCCAGTCCACTACTCCACTTACCCACCTCTAATCACAGACATATGTACCCATGTATTCATTCTGAAGATCAGATGACGAAAATAAAAATCATAATTACAGTTGTTTGAAGACTATTCATGCACTGCAACTTGATGCAAATACAACTAAATCTGCAACTTGATGCAAATACAACTTGATGCAACAACATGATCCTATGCTCATATCTCAGCATAAGGTCTCCAAGAAAACAATGATATTCATGTCAACACACTGGTAAGATTTAATTATCAATGAAACAAGTTATCAAGCCACTCAACCTATCCAGGCCACCAAAACTATGAACTTAGACTATGATGACCATATAGAATTTATCAGACGCTGTGATTTATTCTGGGGGTAAATAAAAAGGACAAGAAGCATTATTGCAGTCTCTCTATTTCCTAGTTCCTAAAAATGGCAGACAAGCTTCTAAATGAAAAAAACTTTCAAAATACACAGAGCACCAGGCATACTCAATCCTGACAATAGATATCTTTGATCCAATACGTGATAGAAGATAAAACTATAATATCGAGTGCATAAAATCCCATACTTTCTGTTCAATCTACAGAGAATTGAAGGATACATATCAATTGTAATTTCCCAATATAATTGCTATTGGCAACTTATTCCCCAAGTTTTCTTGCCAAACAGAGAATAGTGTAACTGAAGCTGGGGTAAGCAGCAACAATTTACACATCTCGATTACCTCTTAATACCCTATATAATCGACCAGAGTCGTTATATGTCCAATAAAAAATTTAAGTGGCTCAGCCGCTCAGGGGTTTTTCAGGTCACAAACTTTACACCATTACCTAGGCTTGTAACCATACTGGATAAAGGGTGTGGTGATCCAAGAGATAATAGGAAACAGGCTTATGTACAAATGATGGGGACCCTATACAGCTAAAGTCCTTGAATATTCTAAACTTTTTATATCAAGTCAAGACAGTCATAAGATTAAACTATCGAGGAAACAAGTTATCAAGCCATTCAACCTGTTCAGGCCACCAAAACTATGAAGTTGGACATAGCTAAAGTCATTGAATATTCTAAACTTTTTGTTATCAAGTCACTTGCAAGATTAAACTATCGATAAAACAAGTTGGATTACGATGACCTATAGAATTCATCAGACCCTGTGATTTTCTTCCGTGTACATAAAGAGAACATGAAGCACTATCGCAGTCTATGTATTTCCTAGTTCCTAAAAATGGCAGACAAGCTTTTAAATGAAAAAAACTTTCGAAATACACAGAGAGCACCAGGCGTACTCAACCCTGACAATAGGTATCTTTCATCCAATATGTGATAGAAGATAAAACTATAATATTGAGTCTTATGAATCCCATACTTTCTGATCAATCTACAGATGAATTGAAGGATATATATTAACTGTGATTTTCAAATATACTTGCTAGGCAACTTAAACACCAAGTTTTATTGCCAAACGGAGAATAGTGTAAATAACCTCTTCATAGTCTAAATAACCTCTTAATAGCCTATATAATTGAGATGGGTCGTTATATGTCCAATAATCAATTTAAGCAGCTCAGCCGCTCAGAGGATTTTCATATAACAAAATTTACAACATAACCTAGGCTAGTAACATTCTAAATTATAGGTGTGGTGATCCAAGAGAAAATAGGATCCAGTCTTGAGTACAAATAAAGGGACCCTATATAGCTAAAGTCCTTGGACATTCTAAACGTTCTATTAGTATATCCAATATTAACTTGTAACTGATTTTGATTTCGAGCATTAATAATGCCTAACTATTGGACCCTTAAAATTATCCTAACATAAATAAATAAATATATTAATAGAAAATTAAAAAAAATACAATCAAAATAAGTACACTAACAATTAATGATAACTGATAAGTCAGACACCTTCATGTTCAGGGTGAAGGCACAGGGTGGTGAAGCTATGCAATGCCAAGCACTGAAATTGCTACAGTTATTAATTGTTATTGATGATGATGACATTCTCTAAAGGTTCTTTTTGGGCAAGGTCAATTAAAAGAAATATAAAACATCTCACACAAATTTGTCTCCACTGAGCTCGAACCCTCAACCTCTTGCTACCAAAGGTGATGCATATCCACTAGGCTACGATGCTAGAGAAACTATTTTCTAACAGTTGAGTTAAAAGATTGTCTTAGATTAGATTTAGGAGTCTCAAATTGAGAAGATGCATTCAAGTGTTACTACTAGCAGTCTCTAATACAATAACTGATTGTTGCTTGCTAAAAAGGGTTATAAACTGGATTGCATCAATAATTCTTCTTTTCAAATTATTACTATTGACAAAAGTTTATTCTCAGTTACTAAAATATATTACACGAGTTCAAGTCTTAGATCAACAAGGAGAGAATTATTTCTAAACATGTAAACAGCTCCTGCATAGTAAACTTTATGAAATGCATTTTAATATAAGGATATGGAGTTAACATGTTTCCATATTTCGTGACCCAAATCTAGGGTTCGGAACATTTTGCAGTGTGATTTTTCATGTACTCGTTTATCCTCGTTTAAGTTAAGATAATTAACGGTATCAATTTATTAGCAAGCAACAGATATATATAAAATTTATTATAGTGGTTTTAGATAAATTTTAATTTCACTAATGTTACATGACCACTCAATCATCCCCCCTTCCCCGCCGTCCATAAGGTCTAAAATGACAGTTCGATGATGATACTATGATTTACAAAACTAAATAAGTAACAACTAACAAGTAATTATCTTTAAAATATGAAAAAGTAACAGGTAGATGAGAGTAATGAAAAAGTAATAGATAAGAGATGTAATATGATATCTTACCCTATACTTCAAATTTTTATTTACTCAGCTGATAAAAGATGAGTTTTACATCAAAATATAAACTCTCATAAACCTGGCGACATACAAAACTTTGTATGTCTATATGAAAGACACTTCCTAATGAATGATAAGCATATATATATATATATGCATCTTTTTACCTAAGTTACCTTTTCATCTATTTTCGCTTTTTACCCTGGATGCCTTGAAAAAATAAAATTAGTAGTGATTGAACACTTGATGCAACAAAAAAAAGAGCTTAAATTTACTCTCTAGGACCCAGTTTCCGTTTGAATTGATGCTTGGAACTAGATATTTTATATCAATTAGTATAACTACTAGGTCACCATCAAATATTGTCCACATATATCTACCAAAATCAATACAATTATACAAGTCCTACTGAATTCATGTTTGAGAACGATTTGAGTAAGGGGAGGACAAAACACCACAAATCAAGAGCAACCTGAAAGATAATTGCTGATCAAGACAGGCAAGGCTGTAATGAAGCTTTGAAGACCACCTCAGTCAGGCGGACGGTGGTCCAACCACATGGTTAGTCAACTAGGCATTGTCTGATAGTCGACAAGTTGACAAGTTGAACTGAATATACTAGATTAATAATCAAGACATATGCACCAATATACCATCAATAAAACTATTATCGTAACCTAATTACAAGTACAATCTAGAAGGATATCTCAAAGTAGAATGACCACCACAAGGATCACCAGGTAGGTAATGCTACTTGTAATTACAAAGAAGTATCAGGTAGCACTATGCATATAATCAATACATATAGAATAATAGATACAGTAGAAGGATATCAGGTAGGTAATACTAATTCAATGAGTAGCACTCTATATATCTACCGAAGTATATAATCAATCCATATAGAATAATAGATACAGTAGAAGGTCTAAGGTGTACTAGCCGTTGTTTAATAGAATTTGAGCTAAAAGTAGGCAACTATGCATATAATATTACTATTACATATAATCGCAAGTAGTATGCCCAATAACATCGTTGTAATATTTCACAACTGCCAAATATTATTACCCATATTACTTTTGACTCAATTTTCTAGTTTCTTCTCCTTTCTTTTCTGTTCGAAATTTGTTGGGTTATAAATCAACTGTTTTGAATTGTTTATATCAAGTAAATTTAGTCTACACCAGGGGTACATTTTTCACTTCTACAGGACCAAAAATCCAAAATTGCAACCAGTAATCAAAACCAAAAGTCACAGTATATAATGAACGAAAAATGTTCTCTATCTCTCTCGTCACTCCATCTTCCCTCTTTTTTCACCTTTGCAACCCTAGATCTATCTCTGATTCCCACTCCCCTGAAGCCTCTGAATATTATCCCCTTTTTTACCCTTCAATCAACCTCATAGCCCAACCAATTTCTCACAAACCCTATCCATGGCCTATTTTCCTTCTGCTTGATGCTGAATCGATCCCAACCTCTTTGCTGGGTCGAGTCCTCATGACCAACCACCACAGCAGCAACACACCAATTCCGTAATCACGCTGCTCTCCCTCAGGCATGGACTCATGCAGCATTAACCGCTTGGAAGAACGGAATAGGTAGATGGTGGACTCTGGAGGGCCTTCGCTTCTAACTGATGACAAAAAATGATCCTGGAAGATGGTCACAGTGGGTAATACTCTCACCTACCAAAACACTTCCACTTCTATTGATGTCACTGTTTTTTCTCAAAACACCTTTAGATTGTCTAAAAAATATCTAGATTAGCTTGGCAGGACAGTTGCAATGGTTAGATTCTAGGAGTAACCCTATGTTTCAATTTATTTAGGATTTTTCACTTGAACACTGGGCATATATTGGATTAATGAATGTCATTATAATACAAAAAAATTTGATGTTCATAAGTTTAAACATAAGGATCAAATTTCAAGTTTTCTGCACATGACAGCAGTCAATTGTTGGGGACGAACCATGATATTGAACCATGGACCGAAGAAACCCACTTTGGCAAGAATGCATATAAACTTACCCAATTGGATTAGGTTTACTGATGTCCCCCGCTCTTATTGGTCAATAGAGAGGTTATGTTTCATAGCAAGTGCTAATCCTAACCATCTCATGATCCCAGTCTTGATCTCTGTCTTAACTGCTGATGGTATATTTGTTACTAATGTTTAAGATAGGTGTCCATTCCCCTGTAATACCCTCATCAGGCTTTTGGGCACTCTGTGGCTGGCTGCTATAGTTTAACTAAAGGTTTCCCACCCTTAAAGCATAATAAGCCAATGACTCCCCTTGCAAGCTCTAATCCCTATATCATATAGCTTGATGTTTATCATCTATTGATAAAGGAGCTGAAAATCAACATGCAAAGTTATCTCTAGGGAGAATTTAATTGATGTATGTACTAATAACCTAGCCACGAAGCATGTTACAATTAATGTTGATTTGGTCTTTGTCTGTTTCAAATGCTCTCCTCAAGGCGAACTCATCTACCTCGTCAAAGACAATGGCACTACCAATTTCTAATGCTCAGAATCGGAGAATGATGACAACCCGATTGACTCTTACATATTCCTGGAAAATGGATAGTTATTATCCTCTGTTTCACCAGAACTTATCAACAGGGAGTAAACCAAGTAGGATATAAATTCATAGTCAGGAATAGCTAAAACGGCTGAACCAGAAGACAAGAAATTAACTCGGGTTTTGGCACAATTGTAGACAATAGGGTCTCTAGATTAATATTGAGGTGATTTTGTCAACCAAAAGGAAGATGCAACCAACTCATCCCTTTATTAAACCTTAACTAGTGACATTACTGTATAATAACTTTAACAAATGACATGAGTCCAAAAGCCACAACAAACTTGACATTGGGACAATCTGTCAGTAAGTTAGCATTACTTTTTATGCCATGACACCATAAGCACAGAAATGTCTAAGCATAAAAATATTGTATTAGTCAAAAGCATCCACGACAGCCTCGTGGACCACTCCGTATCGAAGTGGATTATACTATCCTGTTATATAATGAATACATAGCAGTACAGTATTTTGAATTCCTTGGAAACTGAAGAATTAATTTAAGCTACTCATCCTAGTTTTAAAAATTATTTGTGACATTATATACATAAGATAGAGGGACAAGTTTGTGCCCATATACATGGGAAATTAAGTATTATGCACAGACTTACTACCAACAAATATAATCAAGAAACTAAGAAAATCACTTTAACTACGAGATGAAAAAGGAATTCAGAGATCTGCCTTTATGTTTAAGAAAGAATTATAAACTATACTAAGCTGCCTACTATGAAGCAGATACAAGTTGAAACAACTTTCAACACATGCATATGGAGGTTACCCGTGGTATCATGCAATGTAGTATGACATGATTTCGGAAGGCTATTGGCAGGTGAAGAAGATGGCAAAATTAGGGTTTCAAACTTCAAAGATTTCAGGAGGATAATATGACAACCAAGTTGTGATTCAGTGATAAAATCAAAAATGATCTGGAATGATTTTAAATGAGAGGTAAAAGCATATTTATAATAAACCTAAATTAATCCTAATCAAACATATATTACAGAAATAATTCCCCAGCCCAGGGGAATAATTATCCTAATTAATATGTCTAGATATAAAATTATCAGAATAATATCTAATTACATTAGATTTTATATCTAAACCATAATACGTAAAACTTAGTTAATCATTTTTGTTTAATCCCCATCAAAATGGATAAATAAATTCATCAGCAGATAAGTTGCACCTGCATTATACAAACATCTATAATCTTCCAACTCGATAATCGACACTCATCCGGGAGATATATGAAACTAATATCAGCAAGTGAAATGAAACTTGACCTCAAGCCACAAAAAGTAGATCATGGTGAAGTTTAGGCATATCGACAGGTAAGCCAAACATAACTTTGGCATTTGTCTAAGCAGAAACAGTAGGTGGCATGTAGTTATAATTTTCAATCAAAAACAAAAACTGGAGTAGCCAAAAACAAAATTCTGTCTTCAGCAAGAACAATAGGGTAGGATAGGATAACATGTAAAACTAAAATGTAAACCATAAATCCTTGCCAAGTAAGTGAATTTCAAACATTTAAAGTTTTGACAATTCTATCACATTGCTAGCATTAAGGAATACAGCCCAAGAGCCAAGAGGATATAGATTTTAAAGAGAATATTTTCTGGCTTGAATATCTTTCTTAAAATCATGAATTTTAGTCCAATCCTATAATCTAATATCGAAAACATCAGTAAGAGGAAACCACAATAGGGTAGATCAGAACACATATATTTATAGTATTGTGCCTAGATCAAAGATATATTATCACTATCTTGGTCACTCGAATAACAAATATTTGCAGTGGCAGCAAAACATGGTGTGGCAGAGATCAGAACTTGGATTCATGCCTCGAAACTATATTAGCTTAAGCAACTAAAGTAACACCGCCTTAAAATAACCTACTACACTATTTAATAAACCATATCTCTAGTCTCTACCCTAACATCAAAGTACCTTAAAATGCAATTAACCATTAAAGAACCTATGAACTCCTGCACAATCACACTTCCTAAGATAAACACATAACAACCTTTCACACAAGCAAACAATCATAAAAGACAAGACAATAGCTTAAATCATAACATTCAAACAAAATATAAAATCAAACCTGCGACACGCAACACATTCAACACGACCTTGTTTCCCATCCGCCAGACACCTCTTCCTCAACCCCGAATCCTCATTCACCATCTTAACAAAATGCAAAAACGCTTTCTTCAACGCAACCTGATCAACCTCACTAAACTTCCCCCTCCCTCCACTCCTCCCACTTTCCTCCCCCCTCATAAACTTCCCACCCCTCAAATCCTCCTCCCTTCCATACACATTACTACTCCCACCACTAGAATTCAACCCCGCATTCCCATACTGCAAAAGCTGCTGTCTTTGTCTAGCTAACCCATCTCTCTCATCCCCCTCATCCACAAACTTCCTCTTCAAACCCCCCTCCTTTCCTAAAGAATTCCAATACTCCTGATTCTTGTTTCGACTTTCTCGAAAATCAGGGCTCATTGGAAACTGCTTACCCACATTCCCCTCAAACCTAGAAGGGCCTAATTGGGTAACAAAATCTTGATAATTCAAAGGCAAAGCAAAGTAAGATCTTGCACTGCCATCAGCAAGGCCAATTGACCTTCTTTCAAGCATGTGAAAACCATAAGAAGGAGGTGGGCCATGATTATCTGGGTAGACAAATGGTCCACCAGAAGGAGATGGGTGTTGTGGGCTAGGTTTAGCAACTGGGTTGTTGTTAGATGTGGGTTTGGGCTTAACAGGTGGTGGTGGGGGTAAGTTTCTTGGGTTACCGGAATTAGGGAGATTCCGGTTAGCCGGAGGCTTTGTGGGTCCTGATTCCCAGCGAGATTTGTGAGATGAGGAGGAGGATGAAGAGGGTTTGTTGTTACCTCCGGCCATCGAGGTTTGTGTGTTCCGGTTGAGAGTTTTGGTTGCAATGTCACAATTGAAAATTGAAAAGGAAATTGAGAATCATTTACCTTCTCGTTCCTAAATAATATTTTTTTTTATTCAATAATTTGGGTGTATTGCGAGTTAAATATCAAATTGATTATCAAACTTCAATTTAAATATTATTTTATTTACTAATTTTAGTGTAATATTATTTAAAAATTTTAAATTAATATAAATATTGTTTTCATAATTAAATTAGGAAATTGAGTATAAATATATCTGAAAAGTTATAGACAATCGAATTATGAAAATCATATTTGAACGTATACATTTGACAATTTTTGTGACTTTTGTAATTTGAATAATATTTCATTAAAATTAATAAATATAATTATTAGTAGTTTACGTGATCAATATGATATTTAACCTTAATAACTGATTTTATAACCAGTATAAATCACGAATATGTTCTAGATGTGAATAAATTATTATTTTTTTGAGTATTTGCTACATCAATATGTTGCAGGTGTGTTAAATAAATTTCATGATCGTTGATCTTAACCGAAATATGTGTTCGAAGAATAATGATTCCATTATATATATAAGTTTTACTCTTATATACATGAATATTCGATGTTTGTTATATCCATATAAATTTAAATTATGTTTTACTATAAATGTAATGATTAAATATGAAAGATGTCAGGTCAAATTAAATATTTATACTTTTATGGGTCTAAGTATTGTTTATTGTATAATTTATTTTTCGAGCGACGTAAATTAGTGATCACGTTACAAGGTAGTGATCTTAAACTATTATTTAAAATGATTTTATATATGTGTTGTGGTTATATCGTCATTCACCTTACAATTGTCCACCACCGTTGTAACAATTGGTTTTGTGTTAACAATTATATTATATATACTAGCTTAAAACTCGTGCGATGCACGGATTGTTAATTGTTATTTTATTATTATTTTTAATTGTATTTGTTAAATAAATAAGTAGGCATGTAAAAATAGCTAAACACTTTTAATTAATTAAAAACATTAAAACATATTTAAAAATAAATAAATAAGGGTTTGCTCGTTATATTTTTGGAAAATGAGGGTTTTAGTATGGAAAAATGTTGGGATTTATGGGTGATAGCATAAAAACAACTTAACCTTGTATGTACTTAATTTTTAATTAAGTAGAACATACTATCACAGCCAAAGTATGTTCTTGTAATCAGTATGCAATGTCATTTTAGTTGTGTAATTTGGAAGAAGTTCACTTGCTGTGTTCAAGCCTCAAAGAATGCATATTAGATGACAACATGAATAAAGGTTACTGTCATAAGCATTGACAGTAAGATTACAAGAAGACAGAATGTTGCAAGTCACGACAGCATATTCACTCTGACAACAACATTGGCGGAAGACTACGCGACAGCAACTTTAGCCCTCGATAGCAAGTTTGGAAACCTCGACAGCACTCTGTGCGGGGAACTCATACTGTCACCAAAAGACCATTCCTGTGACAGCAAGCTTTGCGGCAAAAGTAACTGTCTCGAGAAAGATCCTTGTTCTAGGTATCTTCTCAATCAAATCCCGTGATAGTTTCAATGTTCAAGAAACAGGCGTGTTGCAGTATCCCTAAGCTGCACCAAGTCTGCAAGACTACGACAGAAGCTTCAAGCACTACAAAACAAAAGCGAATCAATTCAAGAGCAAGGTCAAGTCTCTATTTGTTGAATTGTTTTAGCTGGAAATAGAATGAATCTAGGTTGCTTTCTTTGTAATGTATATCTGACATGTTAGCAATTTAGGAAAGTCACATGGGTAGACATTTTGTAAGAAGCTGCCACTTGATAATGACAGCAGCTTCACAAACCCGTGTTGACAGTGATAGGATTAGTTATATACTTAGACTATCAATTCATTCTAGGCACGCATGTGGTAACGCAAGCAAGTAAGTGTCTTGAAGAAAACCGAAGCTCAAGAATTCTCTCTTGAGGTTGTAGCAACACTTTGCAAAATAAATAAAAACATTTATTTTTTGAAACTTGTCTTTCGACCATACTGTTTGTGAATGCATACATATTACTGATAACGTTAAATCTTAGTTTTGGTTGTTGAAATTGAGATTGAATTTTATCAGTATTGCATTCACCCCCCCCCCCCTTTGCAATACACGAGTACCAACAACTGGTATCAGAGCGCACAGATTAACATACATATCTGAGATCACAACGACAATGCAGAAATCAAGCAGTATCAAGATCCCAGCTTTTGATAAAGAGAACTACAGCATTTGGAAAAGAAAGATCTTGTTGTTTATCAAAGCTGCGAATCCACTATACCCAGGTATTCTCGAGAATGGTCCTTTCATTCCAAGGAAGGAAATTGAAGCCACAACAGTAAATGGTGAAATCATTCCTGCACATTGGGTTCCCAAAGATCCCTCGGAAATTTTGGAACCTGAGAAGGAGAAGATGGTGCTAGATGATCACTTGCAACTCATCTTGCTCGATTCTCTCACGTTGGATAAAGCCATGTGTGGAAGTGTGATAAGCTGCACATCTGCCAAGGAGATGTGGATCAGGTTAGCTTTATTATCTGAAGGAAGTGAAGAAGTTAAGGGCAACCAAAGGCAAATACTGATATCACAATATGAGGCTTTCATGGCCAAGCCTAGTGAAGACTTAACTTCCATGTTTGAAAGGTTCAGTAAGCTCTTAACTGAACTACAGATACATGGCAAGTACTATGACAGAAAAGAATTGAATGTCAAGTTCCTGCTTACACTGCCTGGTCACCTTGAACACAAGACAACAGCCATACGAGAAGGAAGAGATCTCAATAATATAACCTTTGAGACACTTTATGGCATTCTGAAATCCTATGAACTTGAACTCTTTCAAAAGAGAGCCATACAGAGTGGAACAAGGAACAAGATGGCTAATATGTCAAGTGCCCTAGTAGCACATGTGCCAAGGATCACACAACCAAGTGAAGTACTACAAATCACACAACCAACCCCTGCACAATCCTTGAAGATAGAAGAGGTTGTTGAAGATGATGAGAAAGTAGTATTGCAGCTCAAGGATGTGGAAGTTGAAGACTTCTACACAATGGAGGAACTGGAAAGCATGGACAATCCTACTATGGCTTACATGGCCAAAAAGTTCAAGAACTTTAAGTTCAAGAAGGATAGGTCATACAAGCCCCAAGGCCAAGCATCCAAGTTCAACAAGGGAAGTTCATCAAAGGCTGCTATGGGAAGTTCAACCAAAGGAGGATACAAGACTGGATTTGTGGATAGGTCAAAATTCAAGTGTTACAACTGTGGTGAACCTGGTCATTTTGCTACTGAATGCAAAAGACCCAAACAGGTTCAAAGGTTTGAGAAAGGAACGGGTGGATACTCTAAGAAGAATCAAGGTAGAGCCTATGTGGCTGAAGGAAAGTGTTGGGATGAGTCTGATGATGAAGAAGAAGAAGAATATGTCAACCTAGCTCTCATGGCTAGCACTGATGAAGTAGCATCAACATCTTCAAGTCAGGTACCTTCACTTGTCTTACTTGATATGTCCATTGATGAGTATTAGAAAACCATTAAAGACTTAAGTGCTGAAATGTTCAATGTCTATACTAGCTTATCTGCTGCTAATGAGGAAATCACTAGGCTGAGTAAGCTAAATGAAACACTAAAGTCTGAAAATGAATCTCTTGTTCTCAAAACCAGTTCACTAGACTTTTTAGATCAGGAGAATGTTAGACTTAAAAATGAATTAAAATGTGCTAAAGAGGTTGAGGAATTCCTGAGGAATGAGATTGCTGAAAATGAATTCAAAATTAAGGCTTATAAAAACTCATCAAAGATAGTTCAGGATTACAATGATAAGCATACAGAAAATCAGACAGTTGGTATAGGTTTTTCATATGGTAGAAGACCTGGAAAGGAAACTGTGATTCAAGATTGTTCTGGAAATGCTACTATCAAACCCACCATTCTCAAGAAGGAAAAAACTCCTATTTTCAAAGCTGCAGAAATTGAGTTTGATGAAGAAGCCATGCTCATCAAACAAGAAATTCTTGATGAGGATGAAGGTGTTGACAGCACATCCAAGGATGGAAAGGATACTGTCACAATCCCCAAAACAGTAAACTTACCAAGCAATCAGACAGTAAGTTCAAAAGATGCTGTCATAGTTGGCAAGACAGAATCTTCCAAAGATGCTGTCAAGAATGTTTCCAAGACAGTAACTTCCAAACCTTCTGTCAAGACAGTTGGAATAAAAGGTACTGTCAAGGAAAGTTCGACAGCAACTTCTGAACATACTGTCAATCCAGTAACTCCCAAGTCTAAGAATAGGAATGGTAAGGTAGGTGTCAATAAAGGAAATGGATACACTAATGTTGGAGGTGCTTCTAGGAAACTATGCAATAACTGTGGATCTTCACATCATTTAACACATGTTTGTAAGAAACCAATTGAGGATAAGATCAATGCTACTGAACTCAATGGTAACTTACACAGAACCCCTCTTATGCATAGAACTATGAGTGTCTGTAATAACATTGAATGTATGCCATGCAAGATCACTGCCATGAGTACATGCTTTAACTTACCTATTCTCACTACTGAAAAATGTTCATACATGCACACTGTTGAGACTTCTGAGCCTGCTGGCAACATCAAAAAGGCTTCATCCACTAAGAAAAGGATCAAGTCCAATTCTAAGCCTAATTGGGTGAAAAGAGAAGTCAAACATGAGGTTTTTGATGATGCTTGTGATTTTATGACTGGAAGAAACTCAGGAGACACTAAAACTGCAGGACCCAACAAGGATTGGGTACCTTATGCAACTTAAACACATTCTGTTTTGCAGGGCAAGAAGAAAGATCAAGTCATGTGGATCATTGACAGTGGTTGCTCAAGACACATGACAGGTGATAAAGCCCTGTTTTCACACTATGTAGAGAAAGTTGGCCCAATCATAACCTTTGGGGACAACAGCAAGGGTTACACAGTGGGATATGGCTGTCTGGAAATTGGAAATGTTGTCATTGAAGACATTGCTCTTGTGGATGGATTGAAGCACAATCTACTCAGTGTCAGCCAATTCAATGACAGGGGATTCAAGGTTGATTTTGATATGATGATGTGTAACATCTATCACAAGAAGGATGGGAACCTCTCTTTAAAAGGGGTCAGAAAAGGAAGCTTGTTTGTTGCTGACTTAAACTCAACAAAGAATGATAAAGTTTACTGTTTTTACAGTAAAGCAACTGTTGGTGACAGTATGCTTTGGCACAGGAAGCTCTCACATCTCAACTTCAAGACAATGAATATTTTGATGAAGAAGGAGTTAATGAGAGGTTTGCCCCAACGGGAATTCTGTCAAGAAGGACTGTGTGAAGATTGTCAAATGGGCAAACTAAGGAGAGTTGTGCACAAGTCCAAGCAAATGAATACCAACATAGAAGCACTCAAGTTGATTCACATGGATCTCTTTGGACCAGTCAATGTACCATCTATGGCCAAAAAGAGATATGCCTTAGTAATGGTGGATGATTACTCAAGGTACACTTGGGTGAAATTTCTTGAATCCAAAGATGAAGCTGCTCAAGTGATTATTGATCAAGTCAGAGTTCTTGATAGAACTCCAAACTCAAAAGTCCAAATCTTGAGGAGTGACCAATGGTACAGAATTCAGAAATGCCACACTTGAAATTTCTGTAAAGATGAAGGAATTGTACAACAATTCTCTGCTGCAAGGACTCCACAGCAGAATGGAGTTGTAGAAAGAAAGAACATGACTCTCATTGAAGCAGCTAGAACTATGTTGCATGATGCCAACCTACCAACATATTTCTGGGCTGAAGCTATCAACACAGCTTGTTATACTCAAAACAGAACCATGATTAACAAAACTCATGCAAGTACACCTTACTGTCTGCTAACTGGGAAGAAACCTACTGTCAAATACTTTCATGTGTTTGGGAGCAAATGCTTTATGATGAAGGATAACCATGAGAAGAAAGGAAAATTTGACACCAAGGCATTTGAAGGACTATTCATGGGTTACAACACAGAAAGGACTGCCTACAGAGGTTATGTTATGGAACACAGGATTATTGAAGAAAGTGTTAATGTCACATTTGATGAAACCAAGTTTCCAGGACTGCATGAGAAGGAAAGATGCAGACATTCAGATTTGAGAATCAAGGATACTTGGAAGCTGAGGAAATTGTTGATGAAGAACCTAGCTTCACTCAAACTGTTGAAGTTAACAAAGATACTGTCAATACCATTACTGTCAACCAAACTCCAGCTCAGTCACATACCATAACTTCTAACATTCATAACAGTGATGACTCTGGAGACAATGAAGAACATGGTGAAGACAATGGAATTGGTGAGCATTCAACTCAACAAACTGAAGCAAATGTTCCTGTACCATCAAGTAGCTTGCCCAGAATCACCAAGTGGAATAAGGATCACACAAATGACCTTATCATTGGTGACCCTACTTCTAGAGTGAGGACAAGGAACAAAGTCTCTGCTGACAACATGTTTTCATGCTTCCTGTCTCAAATGGAACCCAAGACAACTGATGAAGCATTGTTGGATTCTGACTGGGTGATAGCCATGCAAGAAGAGCTAAATCCGTTTGAAAGAAACAATGTATGGAAGTTGGTTCCAAGACCTAAGGGAAAGTCAGTCATTGAGACCAAATGGGTTTTCAGAAACAAGCTTGATGAAAGTGGATCAGTGACAAGAAACAAAGCAAGGCTAGTGGCTAAAGGTTACTGTCAATAGGAAGGAATAGATTATGATGAGACATTTGCACCTGTTGCAAGACTTGAAGCTATAAAATCTTTCTAGCCTATGCTGCACACTGCAACTTCAAAGTATTTCAGATGGATGTCAAAAGTGCCTTCCTAAATGGAGAATTGGAAGAAGAAGTGTATGTTGAACAGCCACCAGGGTTTGAGGATGCTGAAATGTATGATTTTTTGTACAAACTCTTCAAGGCTTTGTATGGACTAAAGCAAGCACCTAGGGCTTGGTATGACACACTTTCCACCTTTCTTTTGGCAAATCAGTTTACTAGAGGAGTTGTGGACAAGACACTTTTCTACAAACATCATGGTAAGGACATCATTCTGGTACAAATCTATGTGGATGACATCATTTTTGGTTCTACAAATGAGAAGCTGTGTGAGAAGTTTTCCTCTCTCATGAGTAACAAATATGAGATGAGTATGATGGGAGAATTGTCATTCTTTCTGGGATTACAAATTCTTCAACAACCTGATGGAATCTTCATTTGTCAAGCTAAATACATCAAGGAACTTCTCAAAAAGTTCAACTTGGAAGATTCATCACCTGCAAAGACACCAATGTCCACATCAACTAGTCTGGATCTTGACCCTAAAGGAAAGAAAGTTGTCTCAAGCACCTATAGAGGCATGGTAGGATCTCTCATATACCTAACTGCTAGCAGACCTGACATCATGTTTGCTACATGTCTTTGTGCAAGGTTTCAAAGTGATCCAAAGGAGTCACACTTAGTAGCCATCAAGAGAATCTTTAGATACTTAAAAGGCACTCCTAACCTAGGCCTTTGGTATCCTAAGAACACTGGATTTGATCTAATTGGTTACTCAGACTCAGACTATGTTGGATGCAAGATTGACAGAAAGAGTACTACTGGTAGCTGTCAATTTCTTGGTGGAAGATTGGTCTCATAGTTTAGCAAGAAGCAACATTCAGTTTCTACCTCAACTGCAGAAGCTGAATATATTGCTGCAGGCAGTTGCTGTGCACAAATTCTATGGATGAAGAATCAACTTCTGGATTATGGTCTAGTGTTAAGAGACATTCCTATTTACTGTGACAACACTAGTGCCATAGCCATCTCAGACAATCCAGTTCAACACTCTAGGACAAAACACATTGATATAAGGCATCACTTTATCAGAGAGCATGTTGAACAAGGAACTGTGAAGCTGATCTATGTCCCAACTGACAAGCAACTAGCTGACATCTTCACTAAGCCATTGGATGAAGCAACCTTCAGCAGGTTGGTAAGTGAATTGGGAATGCTGAATCTGGTATGTTGATTTACTAAGTTTTCTGAATTTCCAATTTTTTTTTGAAGCTCATGACAGCACCTTCAAACCTGCTATCAAGAGAAGTTACTGTCTACTTGGTCTATGTCTGTTATGTGACAGCATGTGTTGATTTGACTATACATGTCCGTATTCTGTGCCAGTCTCATACTTTTAGACCCTGTATGACATTAATGTGGTTATTTGCTTAGTTTGAGAGATAAATATTTGTTCCATTGGACTTTCACATTTTTTTCCATAAATCTATAGGATTAAAGGAGGACACGACCATTAATTACTTTTGTGGTAGTTGTATGGGTACTCTAACTGTTGACCATTAGACTTTAATCCTTAGACAGTTTTGCCTATAAATTAACCTTAGGTTTCACCAGTCTGCTCTCAGTTTTAAAGTAAATCATGGAAAACAAAGTAGGAATAGAGTACATGCCAAAAGTCTCATGTGATTCTCCCCTTAGTGAAGAAATGGAAGCCCTGTTTGATGAACTTGACGACTTGCTTCATGAGGAAGATGAACAGTCTCAAGCCATTCAAGCACAAGAAGAAGAAAAATGGAAGATTCAAGAGGAAGAACTTCAGGCACTTCTCAAGGAAGAAGGTTGCACTGAAGAGGAGATTAAGAAAGAAGTCTTAGAATTAGTTAATAAAATCATAAACTGATGTACTCAATGCTATGTTTAAATGATTTTATTAATAAGAATAAAGTTTCTTGTTGTTGTGTTTATTGAGTCTTTGTTTCGTCTGTGTTAACTGCATAGTATCTGTGTTCACAAGATTAAAATTGCTAAATCCATACTCTGTTAATTTTAGGTTAAGTTTATGAATAAAGTGTTAGATATAATTGCTGATGTTTGTTTATCAGTTTTTTAAGCAACAGGTACTGATCAGAGTTTATCGGAAGCCGGTCAGAGTTTATTTAAAGTCTGACAGGGTGAAGAGTTTAAAGGAAGCCGGTCAGAGTTTGGTAAAGTCTGACAGGATGAAAGTTGACTTAGCTGTCGGTGCAAAGATATAGATTCTAGAAGCAATATATTCTGAAGATGGAAAGAAGCAGAATATATTGATACAGCTAAGGAGACTGGACAGAAGACTGAAGCAATCCTTAATTGATATCAATTGTATAGCTAATTTTTAGGAGTATCAATTAGATAAGGATTGTATGTAACTGTGTACTATATAAACACAGATAGGTTATCCCTAGAAGGGACGCGAACATTGAATACATTATTCTTGTAACCTAGTAGCTCTTTGTGATTCATTAACATCACTAAGAGAGAATTATTTAATATAATTCAGTTTGTTGATTTACAAACCTGTGTTATTAATTGTTATTCTCATACATACTTGATTATATATTGTGTATTCGGCCTAACAATTGGTATCAGAGCCAAGGCTGTTTAATATATACAGTTTTACGATTCAAACACAGTATTAATCATGTCTGAAGAAAATCAAACTGCTCCTAAGGCTGAACAGGTTAAGCCCAATTCTGTGAGTCGATATGAAACAATCAGGGTTCCAATTCTCAGGCCAGTAGAGTATCCTATTTGGAAGGTTAAGATGACCATGTTTTTGGAGGCTACAGATCCAGAATACCTTGACAGAATCTATGATGGTCCTCATATGCCGACTAAATTGTCCCCTGTTGTTGATGGACAAGAACAAAAGACTGTTCCAAAGGAAAAGAAAGATATGACTCCTGAGGACATCTCATCAATTGCAAAAGATGCAAAGGTTAGACATTTTCTCCACAGTGCTTTAGATAATGTTATGTCTAACAGAGTAATTGGCTGTAAGACTGCCAAAGAGATATGGGATGCTTTAGAAGTCAGATGCCAGGGAACATGTGCTATCAAGAAGAACAGAAAGACAATACTCACACAGGAGTATGAGCACTTTGATTCAAGAACTAATGAAACCTTGACTGAGACTTATGACAGATTTTGCAAACTGTTGAATGATCTGTCTCTGGTTGATAAAGAATATGAGCTTGAAGAGTCTAATCTCAAGTTTCTGTTATCTCTACCTGAAAAGTGGGATTTGAAGGCAACAACAATCAGAGATAATTATGATCTTGCTGATACAGATCTTGATGAGATCTATGGATTGTTAAAGACTCATGAACTTGAGATAGAACAAAGAAACAGGAGATCCAGCAAGAAGACAAAATCTGTTGCTCTCAAAGTCGAGGAGAAGCCCATTAAGAAGGAATCATCAAGGAAGAAAGCCAAGGGAAAGGCTTTAGTCATTAAATCTGAAAGTGAGTCATCAAATTCTGATGATGACTCAAACTCTGGTGAAGCTTCTGACTCTGATGATGATGAAGAACAGATGATGCAAATGGCTGCATTGATGGTGAAGACCTTCAAGAAGATGGGGTTCAAGAACTTCAAGAAGCGAAAGAGATTCTCAAGGAGAGATTCAAATTCTGAGAAGAAGAATTTCAGAAAGTCTGATGGAAGGGATACCAAGTCTGGAAAGAAGGACAAATCTGAGATCCAGTGCTACAAGTGCAAAGAGATGGGTCATTATGCCCCAGAGTGCAAGAAAGGCAAATCTGAGAAAGCACTCATCTCTAAAGGCAAAGACTGGGCAGATACTTCAGACTCTGATGATGGAGAAAATTATGCTCTTATGGCAACTATCAGAGATGAGACTGAATCATCTGAAAATAAGGTACCCCTAACTACTTATGCTTATGATACTGATAATATATCTGAGTTAAGAGTATATCTGAAAAGTGTTCATGTTAGCTATAGGGATCAGACTTTAGAAAATGAAAGAATTAAAGCTGAGAATCTTAGTCTTAAAGATAGAAACAAGTTTCTTGAAGGAGAACTTGAAAATATGAAGCAGATTCAAAAAGAAAGAGATGATGCTGTTTATGTTGAACAGGAGTTGCTTAAAAGGTATAGGCAACTAGAATCTGATTTAGAAAAAGAAAGAAAAATAATCAAGACATGGACAGATTCTGGAAGAGACACTCATCAAGTGTTTCAGACTGATTCTGTAGGTTTAGGTTATTGTGAAAATGATGAACTTAGGTTTAAAGACAAGGTTAAGGTAAAACCACAACTTAAACCTGTGAAATTTGTTCCAAAAGCCAATAAGTTAAAATCTGTTGTAATAAGAGAAGCTGATATGGAATCAGATGAAGCCTGTGAAAGAAAGGAAAATATTATAACAGAAAAACTTATGGAAAGAGAAACTGTTAGAAAGCCAGTAAAAACTTGTGAAAAAACAGGTTAATGTTGGTTTGATGACAGGGAAACAGTTTAATCATAAGCTGAAAGAGATAAAATCTGCCATGAAACCAAAAGGGTCCAAGAAGAATAGGAATGGAAAGATAGGCATAAATAATAGAAATAATCATTTGCCTACTGGTGCTGCTCCAAGGAAAACATGTTATAATTGTGGTAGTTCTAATCATCTTGCTAGATTTTGCACTAAGAACAAACATATTAATTCTTTATCTTCTACATCAGGAGTAAAGAATGATTATGTAAGGGTTAAACCACAAACTTTATGTACACACTGTGGGAGCACTTGGCATTCCATTTATACTTGCAAGAGTTATCATGCTATTTATCATAACTATTATGAGCTAAAACCCAATCTGAAGTGGGTTAAAGCAAACTCTGCAAGTGTAAAGTCTGACAATGTTAGCTTAAACTCTGTTGATAGTAATTCCGCTGCAAAAGCTAACACTGTTAAGAAAGACAAAGGATCCAAGCAAGTCTGGGTCCTTAAAACTAATACTTAGTATTTGTTTGTGATTGCAGGGTATAATAGAGAGCACACTTATCTTGGACAGTGGATGCTCAGGACATATGACTGGAAATAAAGCCCTGCTATCAGACTTTGAGGAGAAGGCTGGCCCAAAAGTTTCCTATGGAGATGGCAACATAGGACACACTCTGGGATATGGCAATATCAATCTTGGAAGTGTCGTCATTACAAATGTAGCTCTAGTCTCAGGACTCAAGCATAATCTGTTATCTGTGAGTCAAATCTGTGACAGAGGAAACCATGTAGATTTTCATAGTGAATATTGTGAAGTTATCAGTAAATCTACTGGAAAAGTTGTTCTAGTTGGACACAGTGTGTACATAAAGAACAGTGTGTCTGACTGCAAGAATGTCAAATGAAGAGAGTTGGAATTGGCACAAGAAGCTTTCTCATCTCAATTTGAACAACATCAATGAGCTAATAAGAAAGGATCTTGTAAGGGGACTTCCAAAATCTATACTCAGTCTAGATGGCTTGTGTGATTCTTGTCAAAAAGCCAAGCAAAGGAAGTCATCTTTCAAGAGCAAATCTGAATCTTCAGTAGTGGAACCTTATCATCTTCTACATGTTGATCTCTTTGGACCAGTGAATGTGAAGTCCATGGACAGAAAGAAATATGCTCTAGTAATTGTTGATGAATATACTAGATACACATGGGTGTATTTCTTGTCAAAGAAGGATGAAACTGCTCAAACTCTGATGGATCATGTAAATCTACTGGACAAAGGATCACAGCACAAAGTCAAAATTATAAGGAGTGATAATGGAACTGAATTCAGAAACTCAATCATGGAAGCTTTCTGCAAGGAAAGAGGAGTGAAACAAGAATTTTCTGCACCTGGAACTCCACAGCAAAATGGTGTAGTTGAAAGGAAGAACAGAACTTTAATTGAAGCAGCCAGAACTATGCTTGATGAAGCAAAATTACCAACATACTTCTGGGCAGAAGCTGTTCAAACTGCTTGTTTTACTCAAAATGCAACATTGATCAACAAGCATGGGAAAACACCATATGAGATGGTGAAAAATAAGAAGCCAAATTTGAAATATTTTCATATATTTGGATGCAAATGCTTTGTGTTGAAGACTCATCCTGAACAGTTGACAAAGTTCGAGTTAAAAGCTGATGAAGGAATCTTTGTTGGTTATCCATTGTCAACAAAAGCATTCAGAGTTTACAATCTAAGAACTAAGGTGATCATGGAATCCATACATGTGTCATTTGATGACAAGAAAATAATTGGACTTGAAGACAAGGATGGATATGATCAACTACGTTTTGAAAATGAAGATCTATTTTCTGATGATATAAACTCTGATGAAGCAGGGTTGACAAACTCTGACGAAGCATACTCTGAACCTCTACTGGTAAATACTGGAGAAACTGGAAATTCTCAAATTGAACAAAATAGAGAACCAGTTGAGGGGGAGCGTGAAGAAGCTCAACAAGACACAGCAAGTGAGTCAGTTGAGGAAACTGATTCAAACTCTGACAGTTCAAACTCTGAGCCATCCAATTCAAGGGGAGCCTCAGATGCTGCAGAAAGTCAACATATGAATCAGGAAAGCATGGATCAAGGGGGAGGATCCAATAATGATGCAAGAAACCACTTACCAACAGCAAGAAGGTGGACACAGGCACACACACCTGATCTCATAATTGGAGATCCTGATGCTAGTGTGAGAACTAGAAGTGCAACAAATAATGAGTGTCTGTATCATGCTTTCTTGTCTCAAACAGAACCAAAGAAAGTGGAGGAAGCTCTTCAAGATGCAAACTGGATAACAACAATGCAAGAAGAGTTAAATGAATTTGAGAGAAATGAAGTCTGGACACTTGTACCTAGACCAAAGAATAGATCAATTGTAGGTACGAAGTGGGTTTTCAGAAACAAGACTGACAGTGAAGGTGTGATTACAAGAAACAAGGCTAGACTTGTGGCAAAAGGATATTCACAACAGGAAGGAATTGACTATGATGAAACCTTTGCTCCAGTTGCAAGATTGGAGGCCATAAGAATCTTTCTGGCCTATGCTGCACACAAGAAGTTTAAAGTCTTTCAGATGGATGTAAAAAGTGCTTTTCTCAAGGGAAAGCTTGAAGAAGAAGTATTTGTTGAACAACCACCAGGATTTGTAGATCCCAAGTATCCAGATCATGTCTACAGGCTTGACAAGGCATTATATGGACTAAAGCAAGCACCAAGAGCATGGTATGAAACTCTTGCTCAATTTCTTTTAGAAAGTGGGTTCACAAGAGGTACAATTGATAAAACCTTGTTTTATTTCAATTCTGGTGATGATTTGCTTTTAGTTCAAATTTATGTAGATGATATTATTTTTGGATCTACTAATGACAAACTCTGTAAGAAGTTTGCAAAGCTTATGCAATCCAGGTATCAAATGAGCATGATGGGAGAGCTTAGTTATTTTCTAGGCTTACAGGTCAAGCAAACAGATGATGGTATTTTTATCAATCAAGCAAAATATACCAGAAATCTTCTCAAGAAATTTGGTATGCTTGATAGTTCATCTGCTACAACTCCCATGGCTACAGCAACAAAGCTAGAGAAAGACACAGGAGCCTCAGTAGATATGACAAACTACAGAGGAATGATAGGGTCATTACTGTATCTTACTGCAAGTAGACCTGATATCATGTATGCAACATGTCTTTGTGCAAGATTTCAAGCAGATCCAAGAGAGCCTCATCTAACAGCTGTAAAAAGGATCTTCAAATATCTCAAAGGAACCATAACCTTGGGTTTGTGGTATCCTAGAGAATCAGAGTTTAAGCTAATTGGTTACTCTGATGCAGATTTTGCAGGCTGTAAGATAGACAGAAAAAGTACAAGTGGAAGCTGTCAATTTTTAGGTGACAGATTAGTTTCTTGGTACAGCAAGAAACAGAAGTCGATTTCCACATCCACAGCTGAAGCAGAGTATATAGCAGCTGGTAGCTGTTGTGCACAGATTTTATGGATGAAGAATCAATTGCTGGATTATGGGTTAAGGTACTCTAAGATACCTATTTTCTGTGATAACCAAAGTGCTATTGCTATGACAGGAAATCCAGTACAGCACTCCATGACCAAGCACATCAGCATAAGGTATCATTTTATCAGAGAACATGTGGAAGAAGGGAACATTGAGCTTCATTTTGTGTCTACAGACCAACAACTTGCAGATATCTTCACCAAACCTTTGAGTGAAGCTACTTTTACAAGATTGGTAAATGAACTTGGGATGATCTCTGGTTCTGACTAGAGATACGGGTTAGACTCAAAATCTATACATGTTTGATTTTTAATGCTCATGATTCCTTGCATGTATTAACTGTTATGAGTACCAGTGTCATAAACTCTGTCGGTTAAAATCTGATGCTAAACTCTGTTAGTCCTAAAATGTTGGTCATACTCTGATTGTTACAGTTTAATGCTATACTCTGATTGTAATTTTGTCTGAAACATATGGACCAATAAAGAAATTTGTATGAAGCATAATTCTCAGTAAGTAATTATGAATCCTTAAGAGTTGTATAGATTCTGATCTCAAACATGTGCAGTAAGTTAACACAGCATGATACTGTCTCTGTATTTATACCATCTCTTAGTTTATTAATCCTATACACTGAGTCTGTATTAGCTGTTTGCATTTTCTCTCATAAATTAATTGTATTACCTGATGAAAAGTCTAAACTCTGATTATTAATTGCAAATAATTCACCCTCAAATCAAAAGATGCCAAAAAGAGCACAAATTCCTTTGAGATCATGTTGTGCCTAGGAAGATCCAGGAACTTATTGTATGAAATAAGGGCTAAAATCTTTGATTTTTGGTGACTAGTGCCAACCACTGATTACTGGAAAAATAAAAAAAATAATATATATATATATATATATATATATATATATATATATATATATATATATATAAAGGGGGTGAAAAATAAAAGACATATCCAAATGAAAGGATATCAGTATACAGAGTTTAGATATAAAATCAGATTTTATGTTATACATGAGAGTTTAGGCAACCAGTTTTTACTACTTTAGTTTGAGGATTTTATGCACTTTGAGATGATCTAAATATTGATTTCGGTAAACTCTGCTATTACACACACATATTTTCACACCTGTACAGTTTGAGAAAAGAGTTTATTAACAAAGAAGGACAAATGGTAAACACTGATGTATTGTGTGAAATATGCCGAGGTAACTTTGTTTTAATCTCTGATGGTTAAAATAATTTCTTTGTTTCAGACATTTTATAATTTTGAGATTAGACATTTGTTTTTCGAAAAAGTATGATTGGTAAAGGATCTATTTTGCATTAAACAGAGAAAAGAAAGAGTGTGTTTGATAAGTCCTGATGGTGATTAGTAGCGCTGATGAGTATGTTAGTTTACTGTTTAAAGTGATATCATTTCTTTCACTTTACAATTACTATGAGATACTGATATGTAAAGCAAAACAATGATTTTTTTTATTGATTCAAACTTTGGTTACATTCAGACAATTTCATAATCTTATCTAGCTACTTGTTCGGTTATCTGATCATTATACCATCTGGGATTTCCAAGGCTTGACAACCCCCTGATGTTGAATCATCATCATCATCCTCTTGACTTCTCTTTCTGGTTTGCAGCTTGCAGGATTCCAAGAAGAAATTCTTTTTCGAACCCTTCAAGTAGCTCTGATAAAAGAGCATCATACAAATCTCTACAGCCTCATCATCTGCAAGGGGAGGTAGGACCAAACATATTGGTACTAAACCTGCGAGGAGACCATCTACTGAAGCTGGGGTATCAAGACCTGAAGAGATGCCTCAGAAGACAAGGCTAAAGAAAAGAAGAGCCAATAGGGCAAAGTCTGTTGATGAAGCCTCAGAGACTGAAACTGATGAAGAAACTCTTCATCAGAGAAAACGAAGACTAGTAGCTGCACATCTTTTTGGTGCTATAAATGTCAATATGGACAGAGTCTCTAAGGAAACTGAAGCTCCTGCATCAGAGAATGAGGAGATTGTGGCTGAAGTTGTTCCTCAAGCTACTCCTGCAATTGTTGTTGAGGAGGATATTCTAAATGCTGATGAGGACAGAGTGTTTGTAAACACTGAAGCTCCTGAAGTGTTTGTTCAGGAGGATGCTGCAAATTCTGAAGCTGTCAATCTAGACAGGATAAATACTGATGATAAGATGATGGATTTGGATATAGAAACTCCTACATCAATGGCTAATGATGTAGTTGAGGAAGCTGCTACTCATTCTGATAGCAGAGTTTTTGATTTTGAAGCACACACCTCTATACATTCTGATCATTATACAGAGGGTGTGGAAGCTGATCAAGTAACTGATCAGGTAGAAGAATCTCTGGCCACTCACACTGAAATTATTTCTTGTGATCTTGACAAAGGTGAGGAGGTTAATCAGATTCAAAGAGACAAAGGTGAAGCAAGGGAAGTAAATAGACAGACCAATGAGCATTTTCAGAATATGTACTACAACAATTGGGCTGATGCAGATTGTGTCTTCTCAGCACAAAGGGCTGCAGATTTGCTATCTGATTCTGTCAAGAAGATCTCAAATACTGATGTACTTACAAGCTTACAGGCAACTGTTGTTCAAGTCAAATCTCTTAATAATAGATTTGATGAGAATCAACAGATGTTTACAAATCTTAGGAATGAATTTTCTATCAGGGATACAACTTTGAAGCTTGACAGATCATTTTACTCTACACAATTCAAGCAGCAAGCCAAGGATTCTGAGGAAATCAAGAAGAGGCTTGGAAAAGTTGAGGAGAATCAGGCTGAAATGTCTACTCAATTGAATTCTATTTCTAATGCTCTAGAATTGCTGACATCAGTATTACTTTCTGATGATGTCAAAAAGGGGGAGAGTGTACCTAAAGACAAATGCAAAGACACTCAAGCTCTGAGACGGAGGGATGATTCTACTGATGGGGGAAGCAAAGAAAATAAAAGAAAGATTCTTGCTCAAAGGCAAAGCAGGAAAAGAATAAACTCAAACTCTGATAAACAAACAAACTCTGACAAGATAAACTCTGGTGGCCAATCTACTTCAAAACTCAAGAGTTTAGTTGTTTCAACTAATCCATCTACTGATGAAGAGATTGCTGCTAAAATATTCATTAAAGAGCATGGAAAGAATGTTACTATTGAAGATATCCAGGCTGAAGAGCAATTGCTTGCTGAGGAACACAAGAAAAATCTTGAAGCTGGAATCTACAAGAAAAAGGAAATCAAGGCTCCTAGAAAGAAAGAAGTTGGTATTTCTATCAAAGAGAATACACAACAGAGTATACAATATACAAGGAGACCTGTGATTGGAAACACTGATAAGGGTAAAGGCATAATGATTGAAGAGCCTAACCTGAAAAAGAAAGATAATTCAACCTCTGACATTGCTCAAGTTGAAACAAGATTAGCAAAATCAACCTCTGACGCTGCTCAAGTTGATGATACTACTAAAGTTATGACAACCTCTGACGTTGCTCAAGTTGTACAGAAATCTACACAACTTCCAGGATTCAGCAAACCAAAAATTCTTGAAGACTTAAAGCTTGAAGCTGTGAATTTCTCAGAAACCAGAACAGTATTGGGAAAAGAAGCTTTTGATAAATCTGGACTGGGTTCACACAGAGAGAGAAGAACTAATAACAGATCTCAAGACAAGTTTTCATTGGCAGAATTTGGAGTTGGAATTACTCAAGAAGGCCTTGACAAACTAGAATCTGTACAGATGATTTTTCACAAAGGAATCAAAAAGGAATTCTTGTTATATTTTATGGCTGATGGCAGAGTGTATAGATTTGGTGAATTTGATATCCAGTTAAAACTTTGGGAAGAGCTAGAGTATGTTCTATATCTACTTGAAGTAAAGAATAGAAGTACTTATGATGCTGCTCGAGTTTTGAAGGAAAGGATGATGAAATCCAAAGTTTTGAGTGGAGCTGGAGTATCAAGTGCATACATTCCTAAATACAGAGATGCACATGGAAAGTTGGTAGAAATGAAAAGGAATAGTGCTAGGTTCAGAACTGCACTAAATAAAAAGGTTCTTGAGTTCAATCTAGAGTCTGATAAACCTTTTTATATCAGACTTGGCAATGAAATGGACAAAAACAGCATATATTCTTTGAGGGCTGCCATTTATCAAATTGGTGAAGATGAACCAGAAATGAAGGAGCTGAAGAAGATTATGATTGCTGAACTGAATAGAGCTGAGAAGAAACTACTGTCAGATTATATCAGGACAGTGCCTGATATTCAAGAGATTAAGTAAAGTCTGACTGTAAGTTTTTATGTTTTCTGTTCTAAGTTAAATTTAAACTCTGTTTTAAATTTAAACTCTGACATATGTTAAACACTGCATTTGTTAAGCAACAGGTACTGATCAGAGTTTATCGGAAGCCGGTCAGAGTTTATTTAAAGTCTGACAGGGTGAAGAGTTTAAAGGAAGCCGGTCAGAGTTTGGTAAAGTCTGACAGGATGAAAGTTGACTTAGCTGTCGGTGCAAAGATATAGATTCTAGAAGCAATATATTCTGAAGATGGAAAGAAGCAGAATATATTGATACAGCTAAGGAGACTGGACAGAAGACTGAAGCAATCCTTAATTGATATCAATTGTATAGCTAATTTTTAGGAGTATCAATTAGATAAGGATTGTATGTAACTGTGTACTATATAAACACAGATAGGTTATCCCTAGAAGGGACGCGAACATTGAATACATTATTCTTGTAACCTAGTAGCTCTTTGTGATTCATTAACATCACTAAGAGAGAATTATTTAATATAATTCAGTTTGTTGATTTACAAACCTGTGTTATTAATTGTTATTCTCATACATACTTGATTATATATTGTGTATTCGGCCTAACAATTGGTATCAGAGCCAAGGCTGTTTAATATATACAGTTTTACGATTCAAACACAGTATTAATCATGTCTGAAGAAAATCAAACTGCTCCTAAGGCTGAACAGGTTAAGCCCAATTCTGTGAGTCGATATGAAACAATCAGGGTTCCAATTCTCAGGCCAGTAGAGTATCCTATTTGGAAGGTTAAGATGACCATGTTTCTGGAGGCTACAGATCCAGAATACCTTGACAGAATCTATGATGGTCCTCATATGCCGACTAAATTGTCCCCTGTTGTTGATGGACAAGAACAAAAGACTGTTCCAAAGGAAAAGAAAGATATGACTCCTGAGGACATCTCATCAATTGCAAAAGATGCAAAGGTTAGACATCTTCTCCACAGTGCTTTAGATAATGTTATGTCTAACAGAGTAATTGGCTGTAAGACTGCCAAAGAGATATGGGATGCTTTAGAAGTCAGATGCCAGGGAACATGTGCTATCAAGAAGAACAGAAAGACAATACTCACACAGGAGTATGAGCACTTTGATTCAAGAACTAATGAAACCTTGACTGAGACTTATGACAGATTTTGCAAACTGTTGAATGATCTGTCTCTGGTTGATAAAGAATATGAGCTTGAAGAGTCTAATCTCAAGTTTCTGTTATCTCTACCTGAAAAGTGGGATTTGAAGGCAACAACAATCAGAGATAATTATGATCTTGCTGATACAGATCTTGATGAGATCTATGGATTGTTAAAGACTCATGAACTTGAGATAGAACAAAGAAACAGGAGATCCAGCAAGAAGACAAAATCTGTTGCTCTCAAAGTCGAGGAGAAGCCCATTAAGAAGGAATCATCAAGGAAGAAAGCCAAGGGAAAGGCTTTAGTCATTAAATCTGAAAGTGAGTCATCAAATTCTGATGATGACTCAAACTCTGGTGAAGCTTCTGACTCTGATGATGATGAAGAACAGATGATGCAAATGGCTGCATTGATGGTGAAGACCTTCAAGAAGATGGGGTTCAAGAACTTCAAGAAGCGAAAGAGATTCTCAAGGAGAGATTCAAATTCTGAGAAGAAGAATTTCAGAAAGTCTGATGGAAGGGATACCAAGTCTGGAAAGAAGGACAAATCTGAGATCCAGTGCTACAAGTGCAAAGAGATGGGTCATTATGCCCCAGAGTGCAAGAAAGGCAAATCTGAGAAAGCACTCATCTCTAAAGGCAAAGACTGGGCAGATACTTCAGACTCTGATGATGGAGAAAATTATGCTCTTATGGCAACTGTCAGAGATGAGACTGAATCATCTGAAAATAAGGTACCCCTAACTACTTATGCTTATGATACTGATAATATATCTGAGTTAAGAGTATATCTGAAAAGTGTTCATGTTAGCTATAGGGATCAGACTTTAGAAAATGAAAGAATTAAAGCTGAGAATCTTAGTCTTAAAGATAGAAACAAGTTTCTTGAAGGAGAACTTGAAAATATGAAGCAGATTCAAAAAGAAAGAGATGATGCTGTTTATGTTGAACAGGAGTTGCTTAAAAGGTATAGGCAACTAGAATCTGATTTAGAAAAAGAAAGAAAAATAATCAAGACATGGACAGATTCTGGAAGAGACACTCATCAAGTGTTTCAGACTGATTCTGTCACCACAACTTATCGCTGACAGATTGTTTCTAGCGCACAGGTTACTGTCAACAATAGTGGACCGTTGAAATTGGATATTCATCCCACGTTTGACAGTGAATAACGGGCAGTAACTCATGTGTTATGTGAGAGGGTTAAGCCACGTTCTTTAAATCCTTTTTTATGCACAAACGTTTGAGATACCCCTATTTATCCCCCAGTTACTCAGACATATCATTCTCGTCAAACTCAAGGCAAAATACTTTTCTTCAAGCAAAAAGCTACTTTCTTACTTTCTTCTTTTCTTGAATCTCCATGGCCCCCAAATAGACTCTCTCTCAAACAAACTTTGCTGGCATCCTTTCCCCAAATGATTCTGGTGAAGGTTTCAAAGGACTAGTGTTTTTCTTGAACAAGTCCTATCTTGGTTCTGCCATTACCTCAACACCCATTCTCGACTTAGACAGAATTGAGGCATTTTGGCAAACTGTTGTTGCTCAAACAGAGGGTGAGAACCCATCTATTCGATTCACAATCAATGGGCAACACTACATTCTTACAGCTGAGGTCATCAACACTGCTCTTGGAATTACACTTCAAGAAGGCCGAAATTTTTCTAACCTTGCTAATGATGACACTCTCAAGAAGCTCTTCTTGAAGATTGGGTATGCAGGCCCTATTCTCGAAGAGGGAACAACCAAATGGTATCCGTCTGGTAAAATGGATAGGAAGCATCTGAGAAAGGAGTGGAGTATGATCTTTGATGTGATGGTCAAGGTGTTCTCTACCAAGTCCACTGGCTGGAATGGAATACCCTCCTACATCAAGAAACTGACACATTCTCTTGTCCATGGATACAAGGTGAATGTTGGAGCTCTCCTCATGGCACACCTCAGGGCTGCCATAGGTAAGAAGGTATCAATCTACCCTCGCTTTCTTATGTTGTGCATCAACTCTTTCTGTGATTTTAATAATGATGCCCCTCGTTTAGAGGCTTGCTCTATTTTGAAAAAGAACACACACACTCTATTATTATCACAGAATCTCAATGCACATATTCCACTTTGTTTCACTCAACACATGGTTGATCAAGTGTCCAACCTTGATTTTCCATTACCCTCTGGTTATGGTTCTTTCACTCTTGCGAATGAAACTGAATTAGACCCAAATTCAGTTAACCCCCATTCGACACCATACACTCAGCCTAGGCTCTCTAGACTTCCCAAATCCCAAAGAGAAGCCTTGCAAGAATCCAGGAAACGACCCTTAGAAGCTGATGTTGGTGGTAGCTCTGTTAGTCAAGAGGGAGACACTGCACCTAGTGCAGCAAATAAGAAGGTAGTCAAACAGAACCCCCAGTGGTTTCCCCTGAGCCTAAGAAGAAGAGAGCTAGGAGGACCAAAACCACTGTTAGCCAAGCTGCAGTTTCTCAACAAACTGTGGTTACTGAAAGGGATTCAAACACCTCCCTAGATGTGCCTTCTCAACAAGGTGCATCTATTGAAATTGGCCTGTCTCCCAAGGCACCCTGTACAGAGTCTGCACAAACTCATGGTTCACAACCTGAGGAACCCCCACTTGCAGAAACACACAGTGAGTTAGGGCACAGTGAGGATTTCTCTATTCCTATTGATGGTTCACATGTTACTCCTGTGAATCAGCCCCCACTCTCTGCTACACTTTCACCTTCTTCCTTCCCTATACATTCTTTTGTTTCTTCTCCACAACCTAGAGAAGGGTACAGTCCCAACCCTTCAGGTTTTGATCATCCATCTCCAATCATGGATGAGCCCCCATCTGGTGGTCCACAAGAACCCATTTCTCAAAGTGAAATGGATACCACTCCTCCAAACACTGAGCAAGGGCAAAGTGGTATTTTGTCAGAAAATGAAACAGCCAATACTTTGTCTGAACTCCAAGGAGCATCTTACCTTCAGGAAGATGCTATCACAACCTCTGTTGTTGTCAATGACACTGGAAATGTTGTTGTCTTGGACACAGCTGCTGTTATGGGTGGAGAGAAAGCTACTGTCAACACAGAACCTACTGTCACTCCACATCCCAAAGATGCTGTCATGACAGAACCTGCTGTCCACGCTCCAGCTGACAGTAACATTCCTGCCAAAGATGTTGTCCAGCCCTCTCAGCTAGATTTTGATGCTGTAACCATTGAGGATGCCTCTGATGATGACCTACCTCTTGCCAAACTCTTGAAGGTACATTCTAAATCTTCTACTTCCATGCATGTTAGTACTGCTCATACCCATGCATTTAGGTTGAGTGAGGGTGTGCAAAAGAAAAGAGAGATAAAAGAACAGAGAGGTGAGCATAAAAATGAGAGGCAGCCAAATGAGCTGGCAAAAGGAGAGGGACTTGAGCATGTCCAGAGAGATCTTGAGGGAGCCCACACTATTCAGGCATTAGGCCTTGAGAGTCAAACAGTAAGGAGTGATGAGATCACTCAAAAACACCCTGAGAGTGTGAGAACCCCCATAGCCTCCAAGCCCCTTTCTTTTCCTTCCCCTCCAAGAAGGTTAAGGAATGGTGGCCCCTCTGCAAATTTTGGTAACAAGATTGAAGCTCTGGAAGGACAGTGTGCTACCTTGAACTCCAAACTGGACTCTCTCTCTCTCAACTGGTGGTTGATGGTTTTGCTGCTACTCAACTCTCTGTCCAGTTCCTTACTGACCTAGTAGCTGCCAACTCAACTAAGGGGGAGAAGGTAGCAAGATCAGAATCAATATCTATTCAGGAATCAGGTGGAACTCAAGGGGAGCCAGTAATTGTGAAGACCAAAGGGGGAGCAAAACAAGTTTCTGGAATCAAGAGTAAAGCAATGACAAAGGGGGAGCAAGTCAAACCAAGCAGTGGACAACCAAAGGATAAAGCTGAAGATCTTGTTGAAGTTGACTTGGATGGTTAAAAGGTGTTAATGTCTAAGGCAACTCAAGATGCAATGCAAAGAAGACCTGCATCTAGACACCCAATTCTACCTCATGTGACAATTAGAGAACCAACTTCAGCAACTCAAGAAACTGATCTATAGAAAAGATGGAGAGAAATGGAGGAACAAAACAAGCTTGGGAAAGGTAAAGGGAAACTGCCTGAATCCATCCAGGAAGGAAATACTTGGTCCAATGGTACTGAGTTTGATCAAGAAGAAGCCAATACTATAATGGTGGATTACAGGGAGAGCACATTACACAATCATGACACTGAATTTAGCAGTGTGGTGGAAGAAGCAATGAATGCACCAAGCAACAGTCCAACCAACACCACAAAACTGTTAAAGGATCAAATCATCAGTGTTAGTCTAATGGTGAATGATGAGAAAAGATGGGTTGTAAGTATCTATTTCACTTCTGGCATATCTTATTTCATCACAATGAAGTTATTGCAGAGTCTGCCAGCAAAGGTGTTGTGTGCTATGAAGGGAAAGATCAAGGCAACTCAAACACCATTCAATGAAACATTGAATATGCAAATCCAGAACATGCTCACACAGAAGCTACCTGAAGTCTACACAAATCCACCATGTGTTTTCTACAGATCTACTACAAAGGATGGCACAAGAAGGAACAGCTACATGAATTTGATCAGTCCATCCAGGATGCAAACTGATTCAATTCTGAAAGTGTTATATGGAATACTCAGCTCAAATTCCAATCCAGGAAGAGTCTATGTTGTTCAAGAGATCTACAAAATACTGGTGTTGAGAGATAAGGCACTGGGAGCTAGAGTGAAGGAGTCAATCACTAGAGCCAATGCCAAAAGAACTGATCAAGGTGGAAGCTGCCTCTATGATATTCCTTTTCAAGATGATGATGATGATGAGATTGGAGGTGGTGAAGCTTCTGGAAATGCAGGTAATGCTGGTGGAAGTAATTCTGGGAATACTGGTATTCAATCTCAGAATGAAGGCAATGAAGAAACTCCTAGTCAAGAAAAGAAAGATGCTGATGCAACAGATGAAGAGGAGCCAAGAATACTGGAAGCTTTGGAGGCAAGCATTCTTAGATGTGCTATTGACTGCATAAATGCAAAAAAAGATGTTGTCACCAAAGATACTGTCGACAAGGAAACTGTCATAGAAGATGCTGTCATGGAAGATACTGTCGACAAAGGTACTGTCAAGGAAGGTTCTGTCAAAGATGAAGCCAAAGCTACTGTCAAGCCCAAAAGACTGAAAGCTAAAGCAAAAGCATGGTTTTCTAGACAGAAACCTGAAGGAAAGCACAAGTACTCAGGAAAGGAAAAGGCCACTGGATTTGGCAGGAATCTTAAGAAGCCAATTCAATCAATACCTCCTAACAGTCTTAAGATACAACAGATGCAATCTAAAGAAATTAAGAGTGTTGAGGTTAAGCTGGATGCAAATCAAGAGGTCACTGAGTACATTGGGAAGAATCAAGATCTGCCAAGGTTAATAAGGACTTCTATCTGGAAGCCACATCAACCAGTGGTAGAACGACAACCATAGATAAAAGGAGAATTGACTTCTTCTACCTGGAAAGAATGGTAGAGTTGTTGGAGAGCTATGAAAATGTCCCAGAGTCTGTGTAATATCCGTGAATTTTATTATTTGATTAAATGATATATTTAATCTAAAATATTTATTTTGGAATATTGGAATATTATTATATGATATTTAGTGTGTGATTATGTGCTAAATGGTGAGTCAGAAGCCCCTTTCAAAAATTTCGTCATTTGGAATTTTCTTCAAATTTGAGCCGTTTTGATAATTCAAGGCCCCGTTGAAATTTCGTACATTCATTTTTAATTCTTCGTCTTTCGTATTCGAATCGTTATCGAAAGGGTTATGGGATTCTATTTAACCCTACCTATTTGATTCTGTAAATCAATTTCAATTTTTGATCCGAAAAAGGAAAAATCGTTCCGAACCCTAATTGCTTAAGGGGACGGATTTATCGTTCTATATCAATATTGAAGTTGTTATAGCCCTAGTATTCTTGAGCATTAGTTATATAATGATATATATCAATTTGGATAATCATCAACCTTTTAACCCCTTATTTTTCGTAAAACGTGTTTTTGACCTAATTAGGGTTTTTAAACGATCTAACGAATCAATATCGATCCAAAAATGTTATTTGGGGTATTATTTTTCCAGAAATATAAAAAGACAAATCAGACTTCATAACTCATAGCAAATCTTCAGCAATTACTCAAAAAATCCGAAATTCCCAAAAATTATTTTTGTGTTCTTGATCTTCAATCAATTCGTTCTAAGTGTTATTGAAGTCCAAATTTGAAGTTCTTATACTCAAATCAAAGCTCCAAAAATCTAGTTTCAGAATCTTCCAACCTCATCATCATCTGGTAAGTATTCGATTTTATATTGATTTTACAAGTTTCGAATTATAACTAGGGTTCTTGATTCGATTTGGGGATTTTCATTCTGTTGCTTCTCCGTTCAATTGGTTGCTTCTAACATGTTCCTAGGGTTCTAATTAGCAAGAATCCATGCTTTAATTTCATGTTTATGTTCAATTTAGTCGGGTTTTGATTTCGGGTTTTGACCCGATTTCTTCTTTCGATTCGTACGTTCTTGATATTGATCTGACATTGTTTTTGATAAAGGGCTTTTATTGTATGAGTTATAAGCTTCATTTTGGTATATTAATCTTTGAGTTTCATGTACGGAATAGGTAGATCGGGTTTCCGGCCGAGGTCGTTGCCGGAGAATTCTTTGAACGGATTCTGGGCACGATTCCGGCTAGGGACAGATGTTTTGATGTGTGGGTTTTGTTTGGCTTGAAAAGGCGAACAAAAGCCCTCTGGTTTGATTTGTGTTTGGACGGAATCGAAGAATTCCGGCGGCCGGAGACCGGCCGGATTCTGGAAAACCCAGAATCCGGTGGGTTGTTCTTGGCGACCCGGAATTGTTCTTCCCGACCCGTTTACCCGATTTTTCGACCCGGTTTCAATCTTCAAAACCCTAATTCATTTTCAGAAAACTGTTTTTGAATTTTATTTTTAAATTTAATTCGAAAATAGTTTAAAAACTTTAAAAATTCATATTTTTATTTTAAAAATATATTTTAATATCAGAAAAATTCTGATAAATTATATTTATTATTTTAAATCCGAAAATTGATTAAACTTAATTATTTTAATTATTTTTAATTAATAATTAATTTATTAATTAATTGGTTAATTCTTTTAATCAATTAATTCTTAAAAATTAATTATTAATTAGATTTAATTAATTAAAAATTCAGTTTAATTATTTTCAAGCCTATTTAATTATTTAAAAATAGCTTGAGTATTTAAAGAGTGTCAATTAATTTTATTAAGTGATTTATTTTCATTTAAATGTTTATATTGGATTTAAAAATCCAATTTTTGATTTAAAAATTAGTAATGACTTATTAAAATTCGAATAAGTTCCGTATGATGTTTTAAAAATGTTTATAAGTGCTATATGGTTCATATTAATTGTGTGTTGTGTTTTATAGTCTGTATATGCCCGTACTAGGGCAAATATCTGAGTTTTAAATATCGTAAACTATACCGGACGTCCGATACGTAACCGGTTACTTGTTTAAATGTGATTATTGGTTGAATAAGTGTCGAGAGTAGAACGAGAATAGTTAGACTTATTGTGATGAGTTGTTTAATTATAGAATCGAGTTCCCGGAGCAAGGGAAAGGGGAAAGTAGAGTGAGCAGAGTCGATCCGACAGCAGCTTAGACCAGGCAAGTATCTGTGCCCTTACTTGTGATAAAATTTATTATTGTCTTGATTACTTGAATACCGTTATCCCCAGAACAATTCAAATTATCAATCTTTTAACCGCATTTGGACAACTGATTCCATTTCCTTAGAGATTCTTGATTCTTTGATTTGATCTGCATCGGAAACCCTTATTTCCAATTCACTTGATTATTGTTTACCACCTATTGTTGTTATTTATCATCCTTTGATTATCATTGACAACCATTGATTATTTGACTTCCATCTTGACTACCGATTACGGTCATTGATTAACGATTACCAATATTGATTTCCTTATTGAATGAGTACACTGTACCATTGAAATTACTCCATGATTCTTTCTCGATCTTCGTTGATACTGAACAGTTGAAGCTCTTTTGCAATTACTATACATTCAATTTATCTTATTGAGCATGTTATTGTTTATACCCTATTATAGATTTGGCATGTGTTTTTAAAAATGGACCAGTAATTGGTCGGGCCATATTTATGGTCGGAATAACTTAAGGCCCAGATTGGCCTGGGATCCAGTAGAGGACTATGACATGAGCTAGTCCGGGGTTGATGCGTGGCTGGCCAGCAGCACAACCTTTGATTTGAATAAAATGTATAAGCCAAATTCTAATTCTTTACTTCAATCATTATTGATACAAAGCATGTGTTAGCTAAATATTGTTGATTCTGATATCATAAATTCATATCCTTACAACTGTGATAGAAATGATTCGTTGATGTTTGCTGAGCAATTTTTGGCTCACTCTTGCTTGTTGTTTTCTAACCCTATTCCAGTGAAGCGAGAGTATGAGTTGGCATAGCGTGACCGATAGTTCACCAGCAGCCAGGAGAGCCCCTCGAGTCATTGTTATTGGCAGGGTAGTCGTTGTTTTGCTTTTCTAGATTAATGTCTAGATTTGAACTTTAGTTGTGATGTAATAACTCTGATAAAACTGGTATTGTAATAATAAAAGATTGTAGTAGCTTGTGTTCATTGCCATAATCTGGATGCGGTCTTGGTCAAGGGGTAATTGTGTCTTTATATATATTATGCATGTGTTAAATAGTGTTCCGTTGGTCGGATGACTCCTCAAATCTGTACCCCGGGTTTGGAGGGCGTCACAGTTGGTATCAGAGCAACAGGTTATGGTATTTGAAACAAGTTAGGACTTAGGGTCCAGGATAACATAGAGAGTTAGGAATTCACGTAAGGATATTAGGAGGTCAACTAGGGATATTACGCGTAGTAATTAAATGTGGTTATAATTGCAGCCCCCTAGTTCTAGTTCAGACTCAGACCCTTCCGAGGATACGATAGCAGAGATACCTACACCCGTTGAGAGAGCAGGACCGTCTCGGCCAGTGCGATATCAGCCTATGCATCAGGACCCAGTAGTCAGGAGAGATCAGATACCTTGTCCTATTCCACTCCGACAAGTAGCCCCAGCACCAGTGTCTCAGGCATCAGTTTGTGGGCCTTTGTATCAGTTATGTGAGCCACCAGTTCCACACCATGTGTATCAGAGGGTGAGTAGAGAGAAGGAGTACCTTTATGGACAGGTTATGGAGATGGGTAGGATTCGTTCGATCGAGGCAGCCGCTGTCAGAGAGAGAGACAGACTTAGAGATCAGATGAGAGACATTCAGATGAGGTTTAGGGTTACGAGGACTTTGGTTGAGACTCGATTGCACGGATTAGCTTCTAGTCGAGAGGGAGAGACAGTAGCAGGGATGAGACAGATTTTGGATTATGCGATGAGTGAGATTGCAGAGATTTCAGGACCCCCGTTATGGCCGGCAGGAGCAGGTGATCTGTGAGCAGGTATTAGTAGCAGACAGATGTGACATGGATGTATGGTTTCTAGATAGTTAGTATATAGATGCATATTGTAGAATCAGCAGTGCACCGGGCTTATAGGAACGCCTCGGGTTGTTGTTGCATTTTTATTGTTGTATTGCTGGTCGGCAGTTATGGTTCAGCCATGATATATTTTCTTTTGAAGCGTTCTACGCTTGTACTAACTCTATCTATATATATATGATAAACCTCTTTTATAGAACTATATTTATTCCCCTGTCATTCATTTCCAGCATCATAACTGTTAGTCTACTTATTGCAACGAGTGTATCCATACACCGTTGAGAAGATCTGTAAACCTTCGAGATATCAATTGTGATCCTTCCTTCTCTTATATGAACTGTTTGATTAAGCCAATTATTGTTTATTCATCAGCGATATGGCTCCTAGACGACAAACCCGTTCAACTGATACCTCTGACCAAGAAGGTCAACAAAATACACCTCCCACGGGCCGCGTGGACCCGATGGTAATCCAGTTGTTAAATACCCTTACTCAACAGACTGCCGCATTAGCACAGCAGCAACGTGCATTTCAGCAACAGCTCTTAGAACAGCAGCAACAGCATCAGCAACATCAGCATCAGCAGCATCAACAACAGCACCAGCAAGCAGCACCGGCAGTTACGTTCAAATCTTTCCAGGCAGCAAAACCTCCGGAATTTAAAGGATCAATAGACCCTGTAGAGGCTAAGGCATGGTTGAAAGAGATGGAAAAGGCTTTTGCCTTGATAGAGGTGACAGAAGATAAGAAGACGGAGTATGCAAGCTATTTTCTGAAGAATGAGGCCAGTTATTGGTGGGAAACGAGTAGGGCTATGGAGCCCGAAGGATTAATTACGTGGGCAAGATTTACAGAGTTGTTTTTGGAAAGGTATTTTCCGGACTATATGAGAGATCAGATGGAATTGAAGTTTTTGGAATTAAAGCAGGGAAGCATGACAGTGCCCCAATATGAAACAAGGTTTACGGAGTTGTCAAGGTTTGTTCCAACCTATGTGGATACGGAAAAGAAGAAGGCCAAGAGGTTCCAGCAGGGACTGAGGTCTTGGATTCGTAGTAAGTTAGCTGTATTGGAGTTGGACACCTATGCAGCGGTGGTCTAAAAGGCAATGATTGCGGAGACAGAGAGTGATTCTTACATGAAAGAGAGGGAGAACAAGAAAAGGAAAGCAGGGATACCCGATAAGGGACAGCAGCAGGGAAGTTTTCAAGGACAAGCAAATAAGAAACTGGGATTTCAGCACGGAAGGAATACAAGTTTTAGGAAACCAGACACCGGAAACGTAGGACAAGATAACCGTCTACTAACCGGTAGTCAGCAGGGACTTTCTAGACCCCCACTACCAGAATGCAAGACATGCGGGAAGTGACATCTAGGGATATGCCATCGATTGAATGTCACATGCTTTAAATGCAATCAGAAGGGACATTATTCCCGGGATTGCAAGATAGGCATCGTGTGTCATCGGTGTAAGAAACCAGGTCACATGATTAAGGACTGCAGAGCACCAGCAACCGTGAACAATATGATTCGGGCAATTGAAGCACCCCCAGTTGTTAACGTCCAGCCGTTAGCCAGGACCTACAATATGTCAATGGGAGAAGCAGTGAGAGATTCCGACGTGGTGGCAGGTACACTTCTAGTAAATTCTATTCCTGCACAAGTGTTAATAGATTCGGGAGCGACGAAGTCTTTTATTTCTGAAACGTTTGCTCGTAGATTGAATTGCGTAATGAAACCTTTAAGTGGAGTGTTGACTATAGAGATAGCTAATCAGGATCGTATCGCGGTCAGTTCATATTATCCCCGTTGTGAGATAGAGATTTCGGGAAATCGTTTTTATGTTGACTTGTTACCTTTTTAGTTAGGTGAATTTGATGTGATATTAGGGATGGATTGGTTGACTGAGCATGATGCAAGTATTGATTGTAAGAATAAGAGGGTTACTTTGATTACCCTAGAAAAGAAAGAGATAATATTTAGAGGAGAGAAACAAAGAAAGAGGTTCCTGACGATGATTCAGGCTAAGAGGTTATTAAGGCAAGGTTGTGAGGCGTATCTAGCTTATGTGATAGATATATATAAGGAAGTTTCTAAGTTAGAAGATATTCCAGTCGTAAATGAGTTTCCAGATGTTTTTCCGGAAGAATTACCAGGTTTACCTCCAGATAGAGAGATTGAATTTGCGATAGACTTAGTACCAGGCGCGGAGCCAGTATCTAAGGCCCCTTACAGAATGGCACCAGTGGAGATGAAGGAATTGGCTGATCAACTGCAAGATTTGCTAGAAAAAGGAATTATTAGACCCAGCGTTTCACCGTGGGGAGCACCAGTACTGTTTGTCAAGAAAAAGGATGGAAGCATGAGATTGTGTATAGACTATCGGGAGTTGAACAAGCTGACCATTAAGAACAAGTATCTGTTACCTCGAATAGATGATCTGTTTGACCAGCTGAAGGGAGCGGTACATTTTTCAAAGATCGACCTACGGTCAGGATATCACCAATTGAAGATTAGACCAGACGACATACCGAAGACAGCCTTTCGAACAAGGTATGGGCACTATGAATTCTTAGTAATGGCGTTTGGACTAACGAATGCACCCGCAGCTTTTATGGACCTAATGAACAGGATTTTCAAGAGATATTTGGACAAGTTTGTAGTGGTATTCATCGACGACATCTTGATATACTCAAGGACAGAAGAAGAGCATGCAGACCAGTTGCGAATTGTGTTAGAAACGTTAAGACAAGAAAGACTATACGCGAAGTTTTCCAAGTGTGAATTCTGGTTGAAAGAAGTTCATTTCTTAGGACACGTGGTGAGCAGCGAAGGCATCAAAGTGGACCCAGCAAAGATAGAGGCAGTGAAAGATTGGGAGAGACCAAGGACACCGACTGAAGTCAGAAGTTTCTTGGGATTAGCCGGATACTACCGGAGATTTGTGCAAGATTTTGCGAAGATAGCTACTCCAATGACCAAGCTGACAAGGAAAAGCGAGCGATTCATATGGAACGATAAATGCGAAGAAGGCTTCCAAGAGTTAAAGAAAAGACTAACTACGGCACCGGTATTGATGTTACCAGACGATCAAGGTCATTTCGTAATCTATAGTGATGCGTCGTACAAAGGATTAGGATGCGTACTTATGCAACATGACAAGGTGATTGCTTATGCATCAAGACAGTTGAGACCCCACGAACAGAAGTACCCTACACACGATTTGGAGTTAGCAGCTATTGTGTTTGCTTTGAAGATATGGAGACACTACTTGTATGGAGAGAGATGTGAAATTTACACCGATCACAAAAGTTTGAAGTATATCTTTACTCAGAAAGAGCTGAACATGAGGCAACGAAGATGGTTAGAACTAATCAAGGACTACGACGTTTCTATCAACTATCATCCCGGCAAGGCAAATGTGGTAGCAGATGCATTGAGCAGAAAAGAGAGATTAAATACACTAATGATGACCAAAGAGTTATACAAGGAATTTGAGAAGTTAGAAATCGAAGTAATTAATCCGAAGGACGCGACGGAAATGATTTATACCATGGCGTTTCAACCTGAATTGTTGGAGAAGATACGGAAGTGCCAAGAGCGAGTTATGAATGATGATGTGAGTAAAATGACAGGTGAGGAAATATGTAGCCAACCGGACGACAAAGGGATCTTGAGATTTGCTTCTCGGATATGGATACCTAACGTAACGGAACTGAAAAGTGAGATTTTGCACGAAGCACATAACTCGAAGTATTCAATTCATCCAGGGAGTACGAAAATGTATCGAGATCTTAAGACGAACTTTTGGTGGCCAGATATGAAGAGAGAGATTGCGGAATGGGTAAGTAAATGCTTTACGTGTCAAAGAGTTAAGGCGGAACATCAGAGACCAAGTGGATTACTTCAACCATTGGAAATTCCCGAATGGAAGTGGGAACACATTGCGATGGACTTTGTAGTAGGATTGCCTAGAACAAAAGCTAACCATGATGCCATCTGGGTTATCGTGGATCGATTGACGAAATCTGCGCATTTTCTTCCGATTAACGAGAGATTCTCGCTGGATAAGTTAGTTCATATTTACATAAAAGAAATCGTAGTACGACATGGAGTTCCAGTATCGATAGTGTCTGATAGAGACCCTCGATTCAATTCAAGATTTTGGAGGAGTTTTCAAGAGTGTTTAGGCACCGAGTTGAGAATGAGTACGGCTTATCATCCGCAGACGGACGGTCAAAGCGAGAGGACAATTCAGACTATTGAAGATATGCTTAGGACATGTGCACTTGACTTTGAAGGCAGTTGGGACGATCATCTACCCTTGGTGGAATTTTCATATAATAATAGTTTTCACGCGAGCATCGGAATGCCACCTTACGAAGCTCTGTATGGACGAAAGTGTCGATCTCCGGTATATTGGGAAGAAGTTGGTGAACGGAAAATGATAGGACCAGAACTAGTACAACGAACAAAAGAAGTGGTTCAATTGATTCAGAGAAGATTGATAACAGCTCAAGACCGACAGAAAAAGTATGCGGATCTAGCCAGAAAGGATGTGGGATTCGAAGAAGGAGAGCAAGTGTTACTAAAAGTTTCACCATGGAAAGGATTAGTTAGGTTTGGAAAGAAAGGGAAGTTGAGTCCGAGATATGTTGGGCCGTTTGAGATTTTGAAGAAAGTGGGCGAAGTAGCTTACGAGTTGGCATTGCCACCGCATATGCAGCACGTTCATAATGTATTTCATGTATCTATGCTTAAGAAGTATCGACCAGATTCGAATCATGTAATAGAGTATGAACCCATAGAGGTCCAGGCAGATTTATCATATGTAGAACGACCGATTCAGATATTGGATCGTAAGGAGAAAGTACTAAGGAATAAGACAGTAGCGTTAGTGAGAGTTTTGTGGAGGAATCCTAAAGTAGAAGAGTCTACCTGGGAGTTAGAGAGTGAGATGTTAGAGAAGTATCCCCAGTTGTTTCCTTGATCTGATTCTGAGGACAGAATCCTATTAAGGGGGGAAGGATGTAATATCCGTGAATTTTATTATTTGATTAAATGATATATTTAATCTAAAATATTTATTTTGGAATATTGGAATATTATTATATGATATTTAGTGTGTGATTATGTGCTAAATGGTGAGTCAGAAGCCCCTTTCAAAAATTTCGTCATTTGGAATTTTCTTCAAATTTGAGCCGTTTTGATAATTCAAGGCCCCGTTGAAATTTCGTACATTCATTTTTAATTCTTCGTCTTTCGTATTCGAATCGTTATCGAAAGGGTTATGGGATTCTATTTAACCCTACCTATTTGATTCTGCAAATCAATTTCAATTTTTGATCCGATAAAGGAAAAATCGTTCCGAACCCTAATTGCTTAAGGGGACGGATTTATCGTTCTATATCAATATTGAAGTTGTTATAGCCCTAGTATTCTTGAGCATTAGTTATATAATGATATATATCAATTTGGATAATCATCAACCTTTTAACCCCTTATTTTTCGTAAAACGTGTTTTTGACCTAATTAGGGTTTTTAAACGATCTAACGAATCAATATCGATCCAAAAATGTTATTTGGGGTATTATTTTTCCAGAAATATAAAAAGACAAATCAGACTTCATAACTCATAGCAAATCTTCAGCAATTACTCAAAAAATCCGAAATTCCCAAAAATTATTTTTGTGTTCTTGATCTTCAATCAATTCGTTCTAAGTGTTATTGAAGTCCAAATTTGAAGTTCTTATACTCAAATCAAAGCTCCAAAAATCTAGTTTCAGAATCTTCCAACCTCATCATCATCTGGTAAGTATTCCATTTTATATTGATTTTACAAGTTTCGAATTATAACTAGGGTTCTTGATTCGATTTGGGGATTTTCATTCTGTTGATTCTCCGTTCAATTGGTTGCTTCTAACATGTTCCTAGGGTTCTAATTAGCAAGAATCCATGCTTTAATTTCATGTTTATGTTCAATTTAGTCGGGTTTTGATTTCGGGTTTTGACCCGATTTCTTCTTTCGATTCGTACGTTCTTGATATTGATCTGACATTGTTTTTGATAAAGGGCTTTTATTGTATGAGTTATAAGCTTCATTTTGGTATATTAATCTTTGAGTTTCATGTACGGAATAGGTAGATCGGGTTTCCGGCCGAGGTCGTTGCCGGAGAATTCTTTGAACGGATTCTGGGCACGATTCCGGCTAGGGACAGATGTTTTGATGTGTGGGTTTTGTTTGGCTTGAAAAGGCGAACAAAAGCCCTCTGGTTTGATTTGTGTTTGGACGGAATCGAAGAATTCCGGCGGCCGGAGACCGGCCGGATTCTGGAAAACCCAGAATCCGGTGGGTTGTTCTTGGCGACCCGGAATTGTTCTTCCCGACCCGTTTACCCGATTTTTCGACCCGGTTTCAATCTTCAAAACCTTAATTCATTTTCAGAAAACTGTTTTTGAATTTTATTTTTAAATTTAATTCGAAAATAGTTTAAAAACTTTAAAAATTCATATTTTTATTTTAAAAATATATTTTAATATCAGAAAAATTCTGATAAATTATATTTATTATTTTAAATCCAAAAATTGATTAAACTTAATTATTTTAATTATTTTTAATTAATAATTAATTTATTAATTAATTGGTTAATTCTTTTAATCAATTAATTCTTAAAAATTAATTATTAATTAGATTTAATTAATTAAAAATTCAGTTTAATTATTTTCAAGCCTATTTAATTATTTAAAAATAGCTTGAGTATTTAAAGAGTGTCAATTAATTTTATTAATTGATTTATTTTCATTTAAATGTTTATATTGGATTTAAAAATCCGATTTTTGATTTAAAAATTAGTAATGACTTATTAAAATTCGAATAAGTTCCGTATGATGTTTTAAAAATGTTTATAAGTGCTATATGGTTCATATTAATTGTGTGTTGTGTTTTATAGTCTGTATATGCCCGTACTAGGGCAAATATCTGAGTTTTAAATATCGTAAACTATACCGGACGTCCGATACGTAACCGGTTACTTGTTTAAATGTGATTATTGGTTGAATAAGTGTCGAGAGTAGAACGAGAATAGTTAGACTTATTGTGATGAGTTGTTTAATTATAGAATCGAGTTCCCGGAGCAAGGGAAAGGGGAAAGTAGAGTGAGCAGAGTCGATCCGACAGCAGCTTAGACCAGGCAAGTATCTGTGCCCTTACTTGTGATAAAATTTATTATTGTCTTGATTACTTGAATACCGTTATCCCCAGAACAATTCAAATTATCAATCTTTTAACCGCATTTGGACAACTGATTCCATTTCCTTAGAGATTCTTGATTCTTTGATTTGATCTGCATCGGAAACCCTTATTTCCAATTCACTTGATTATTGTTTACCACCTATTGTTGTTATTTATCATCCTTTGATTATCATTGACAACCATTGATTATTTGACTTCCATCTTGACTACCGATTACGGTCATTGATTAACGATTACCAATATTGATTTCCTTATTGAATGAGTACACTGTACCATTGAAATTACTCCATGATTCTTTCTCGATCTTCGTTGATACTGAACAGTTGAAGCTCTTTTGCAATTACTATACATTCAATTTATCTTATTGAGCATGTTATTGTTTATACCCTATTATAGATTTGGCATGTGTTTTTAAAAATGGACCAGTAATTGGTCGGGCCATATTTATGGTCGGAATAACTTAAGGCCCAGATTGGCCTGGGATCCAGTAGAGGACTATGACATGAGCTAGTCCGGGGTTGATGCGTGGCTGGCCAGCAGCACAACCTTTGATTTGAATAAAATGTATAAGCCAAATTCTAATTCTTTACTTCAATCATTATTGATACAAAGCATGTGTTAGCTAAATATTGTTGATTCTGATATCATAAATTCATATCCTTACAACTGTGATAGAAATGATTCGTTGATGTTTGCTGAGCAATTTTTGGCTCACTCTTGCTTGTTGTTTTCTAACCCTATTCCAGTGAAGCGAGAGTATGAGTTGGCATAGCGTGACCGATAGTTCACCAGCAGCCAGGAGAGCCCCTCGAGTCATTGTTATTGGCAGGGTAGTCGTTGTTTTGCTTTTCTAGATTAATGTCTAGATTTGAACTTTAGTTGTGATGTAATAACTCTGATAAAACTGGTATTGTAATAATAAAAGATTGTAGTAGCTTGTGTTCATTGCCATAATCTGGATGCGGTCTTGGTCAAGGGGTAATTGTGTCTTTATATATATTATGCATGTGTTAAATAGTGTTCCGTTGGTCGGATGACTCCTCAAATCTGTACCCCGGGTTTGGAGGGCGTCACAGTCTGTCATGGAACATATTCTGAAATATCAGGCTGATAGGGATGCTGAGTTCTATCAGAAATTTGGCTACAATTTTGCAGATTTTGATGATGCTGATATTTTAACTGATCTACCAGCCTCTCCTATACCATATCATTGGTAATATGAGTTTGATGATTTACCCACAGAAGAAGGGCAAACCCAACCAACTCAGGAAGGGCAACCCAAGCCAAGCAAAAGACCTGACTCTTCTCAATATGCTCAATATCAGTCAGAACTTGATAAGAAGGAAGCTGAACTCCTGGAAAGATGCAAGACTGCCAACAAGGCAGAAAGTGAAGCTCCAAATTATCAAACACGTATGCTGGAAAATCCCTTAAGAATCAAGTTCCTAAAAGAAGAAATCTATGTTTGCAGCTTGCACAAGCTAAAAACAACTATTCTGAAGGATTTACAGTATATGGTAGCTAGATCAATTCATCCCTTGGAGCAGATTTGTTCTGATGAGATAGAGGAAATATTGGAAAGGAGAAAAGGAGAACGTTCAAAGCTGGACAAGCAAAGGAGGATGTCTCTCAATGATTATCCTGGAAGTAGATTCAAGCTCATTCATGAAGAACTCCACTTCAGAAGCTATCCATATGATCAAAAGCAATGGATGAATCTCAGGGATGCTAATTCTTTTATCTCTCCTACTATCAAGAAGATCATTGAAGAAATAGAAGATGCTGCAGTCACTCCTGCTGAAATCTCTCTTGTAGAAGGTCTAAGAGGCTGCTTGGTAGAAGCTCTCAAAAGAGAGGATGTAGCAAGACAAAAGAGGAAATCTCAAGCTAAGTAAAAATTCTTAATCCATTCTGATCTTGTTAGTTAAGTTGTCAGCATATATTGTAAATTTGCTGTTATAATCCATAAAAACAAATTGGGGGAGATTGTTGGGATTTATGGGTGATAACATAGAAACAACTTAACCTTGTATGTACTTAATTTTTAATTAAGTAGAACATACTATCACAGCCAAAGTATGTTCTTGTAATCAGTATGCAATGTCATTTTAGTTGTGTAATTTGGAAGAAGTTCACTTGCTGTGTTCAAGCCTCAAAGAATTCATATTAGATGACAGCATGAATAAAGGTTACTGTCATAAGCATTGACAGTAAGATTACAAGAAGACAGAATGTTGCAAGTCACGACAGCATATTCACTCTGACAGCAACATTGGCGGAAGACTACGCGACAACAACTTTAGCCCTCGACAGCAAGTTTGGAAACCTCGACAGCACTCTGTGCGGGGAACTCATACTGTCACCAAAAGACCATTCCTGTGACATCAAGCTTTGCGGCAAAAGTAACTGTCTCGAGAAAGATCCTTATTCTAGGTATCTTCTCAGTCAAATCCCGTGATAGTTTCAATGTTCAAGAAACAGGCGTGTTGTAGTATCCCTAAGCCGCACCAAGTCTGCAAGACTACGACAGAAGCTTCAAGCACTACAAAACAAAAACGAATCAATTCAAGAGCAAGGTCAAGTCTCTATTTGCTGAATTGTTTTAGCTGGAAATAGAATGAATCTAGGTTGCTTTCTTTGTAATGTATATCTGACATGTTAGCAATTTAGGAAAGTCACATGGGTAGACATTTTGTAAGAAGCTGCCACTTGATAATGACAGCAGCTTCACAAACCCGTGTTGACAGTGATAGGATTAGTTATATACTTAGACTATCAATTCATTCTAGGCACGCATGTGGTAACGCAAGCAAGTAAGTGTCTTGAAGAAAACCGAAGCTCAAGAATTCTCTCTTGAGGTTGTAGCAACACTTTGCAAAATAAATAAAAACATTTATTTTGTGAAACTTGTCTTTCGACCATACTGTTTGTGAATGCATACATATTACTGATAACGTTAAATCTTAGTTTTGGTTGTTGAAATTGAGATTGAATTTTATCAGTATTGCATTCATCCCCCCCCCCCTTCTGCAATACACGAGGACCAACAAAAAATAAAAAATGTAACATATATTTAGTTTAAAAAGGTAAATGCCCGTGATATTTTTGGAAAATGAGGTTTTAAAATTTAATAATTTAAATTATTTAAATACGTTTTAAAATAAATAAGTAAAGGTTTAAACGTGATATTTTTAGAAAAAGAATGAATTTTAGTGAGAAAAATAGAAAAAGTAAATTGAAAAAGGCAATTTCCCGTGATATATTTAGAAAATGAGGGATTTTGTTAGAAAAAATCTATAATATTGAAAAGGTAATTAGTTATAAATAGATATTTGATTATTTATATTTTAATATTTTTAGTAATTGCATTTATTAAGAAAAATAAGTAGATATGTAAAAATAGGTAAACTTTTAAAAAAATAATTATAAAATTAGGTTTAAAAATAAATATCTAAAGGTTTGTCCGTGATATTTTTGGAAAATGAGGGGTATTAGTAAAGAAAAATAGAAAAACTAACATGTTTTAGTTAAAAAGATAATTGTCCGTGATATATTTGAAAAAGTGGTGAAATTTGTTAGAAAAAAAAATAATGTAATTTAGGTGAAAAAGGTAATTGGTTATAAATAAGTAATATTATTATTTAATAATATATTTTTATAAATAAGTAAGGTTAACTAAGTAAAAACACAAATTTAAGAAAGGATAATTAAGTAAAATCACAACGTATGTGTTGTGGTTATATCGTTTTAAATTGGTTGGCGTTCATTCACCTTACAATTGTCAACCACCGTTGTAACAATTGGTTTTGTGTTAACAATTATATTATATATATTCAAAAATTCTAACATGATCTTAATTTGTGTTTAACTTTGATCTTATGATGACAAACTCTACTTTCCTATAATAGTACCAACACCATTAGAAAATCAGAATTACTTTTTAGTTTTCGTGCTTAAATCATCATGCATAAAATAATGTTTTCTTTACTGGAAATAGTTTATCTTGTTATAATTAATTTGTTGTTTAAAAATTTTAAATTTATATATCATATATTCGTAAACTCCAATCCTATCTTTGTTTATACTTAATTTTAGTGGTACGACAACAATCTTTTGCTTTGTTATAGTAATTCTGTACCATTATTATAAAAAAATCGTATACATATAAGTCTTCACTTTTCGTATATATGTATAAGTCTCCATAAGTCTTCATACACTAAAGTGCTTTTTCCTGAAAATAACCAGTGTATTAAATGTATCAACTCGAAATAATAAATTTTAAATACTTTGTTATTTTTAAATTATGGTTAGCGTTTAAATTATAATAAGATAAATATAATTAATATATGTAATTATAAAATATTATTATTCTATAATGAAGTAGTAATAAGCTAAGAGTTAAACTAATTATGTTAAGGGATAATGTTTATCACGTAGTAGTTGTTGACTAGCATTCTATGTATATCCGTTGTAGAGTTGTAACTATAGCTTCCGCAAAATTTGTGATCATGTAACTACATCTTCTATATAATGGAAACCCACAAGCTGGGTAAAACACTTCACAAATTCAATACATTTATCCTTCTTTAATTTGGTATCAGAGCTTTTCAATCAGATGGCCAACCAAACCAATGACTCAGCCACTAACTTGTTTTCTCTCATGGGAAATGGATCCCAAAATTTTTCAATTCCAAAAATTTAAATCACTTTAGATCTTGATAATCATGATTCTTGGAGACAGATTGTGAAACATGCCATGGAGGCCTTCGAACTTGATAGCTTTCTCAAACCTGATAGCATGCCACAAATGACAATTCCCGTTGAGAACAATGCAAAAACAACTCAACCACTGACACAACCAAACCCTGCTTATGCAAAATGGAAAAAGGCAGACCGCCTAATTTTATTGTGGATTAAATCTACAATTTCTCCTCGTATTACTGGACATGTATCACATGCCAATACTGTTGGGGTCCGCCTCGAATTCCTAAATAAGTTAAGAATCCTATTATGAGCAATATTCTAATTTGTGATAATTGAGGAAAGTCTTATTCTGGTAGAGATAAGAATTGAGGAAATATTTCTATCCAAGATAAGAAAAGATGGTAATTGTCACAAATAGAATTGAGATATATTAGGATTAGAATATTTGTGGTGCCTATAAATATAGATATTTTTAGGGGTTTTGAAGCATTGCAAAAGTTAGAGAGTTGTGTGCGATACACAAGAGAGAGCTTTTGTAATCAAGGTGAGGTGATTGTATTCAAGAGTGTTGAGTGAGGGAGCGACTCTAATCTTGTATTACATTCATAGTGGATTTGTGGTTTTACCCTCTCTTGAGGGGTTTCCACGTTAAATTGTTGTGTTCTTTACTTTTGTGTTTGTTATTGTGTTTGATTAACGCTGATCTATAGTGGATGCGATCCTAACAAATACAACCCATGAAACTTGGGCAATTCTGAATCGAGTTTTTCAAACTCAAGCACGGTGAAGGATGATGTATGTCCGACATCAACTTCAGAACTTGAGTATATAGAGAAGAAAAGAAGTCTTGCTAACAGTCTTGTAGAAGCACAAGCTCCAATCAGTGATGATGAACTGGTCTCATACATTATTTTTGGATTGGACTCAAGCTATGGTCCTTTTCGTACAAGTCTGAGCATCCGCACTGAATCCGTACATTCTGATGAACTTCTTGGCCTTCTTCTCCATGAAGAGCAAAGACTCAATGAGGACATCAAGTTCGTAGATGTTGCTGCACACATGGTTCAACGCTCCACCAGTGCAAATCATAGCTATAATAAACAAAAACAATCATCTCCTACAAGTCGAAGTTATGGCATTGTTGATGATTCTTTCAAAGGAAAGCGATTAATTTGTCAAATTGGTGACAAACCAGGACAATCTGCTCGTGATTGTTTCAATCCTGACAATAAAAATTGTTACCCATCACGCCGTAAACAACGATCTGCCAATCTTGCCTCTGTAACTCCAAGTGATTTAGTTGATCATGCATGGTTTTTAGATTCTGGAACGACCTATCATGTCACATCGGACATGAACAAGCTCTCTATTGCATCTTTCTATGATGGTAATGATGGTCTTGCAGTTGGAGATGGTAAGTTGATCCCTATTACTCATGTTGGTACTTCCAAAATTAATACTCATTTTGAACCATTACACCTACGTGAAATTCTTCATGTGCCACATATAACTAAAAATCTTTTAAGTATTTCGCAACTTACCAAGGATAATAATGTTATTGTTGAATTTCATCCCACTCACTGTCTTGTTAAGTCTATGCAGGGCAAAACATTGCTGCGGGGGCACCTAAACCAAGGACTTTACCAACTCCATGACTCATCCTTTCCACATTCATCTTTGTCAGCCCAGCGTGTCCTTCTTCAAACATGGCACAATCGTCTTGGTCATCCTCACTCTCATATTCTTGCACACCTTGTGTCATAATATAGTCTTTCGGTCTCAAATAAAAACTTAGTTTCAATTTGCGGTTCATGTCAATTAGGAAAAAGTCATCGTTTTAGTTTACCAGCAAATCATGTTTCTAGTTCTTCTTCTTTTGAATTAGTTTACTTTGATGTATGGGGACCTGCTTCCAATTTATCATTTAATGAAAATAAATATTTTCTGACTTTCGTGGATGATCATACTAAATTTATTTGGCTTTAGTTTTTACCCACCAAGTCCAAAGTTTTTGATGTCTTTTTAAAATTCAAAGTTATGGTGAAAACACAATTTAATAAAGACATCAAACATCTACAAACTGATTGGGGAGGGGAATTTCACATTATTTCTAAATTTTTGGAAGCTCATGGAATCATCCATCGTTTCTTGTCCTCATACTCATGAGCAAAATGGTGTTGTCGAAAGGCGACATAAAGTTATTATAGAGAAAGGTTTATCGATGCTAGCCCAATCACAATTACCTTTCGAATACTAGGAACATGCATTTGGGTCTGCTGTTTACTTGTCAACCGTACAATCACACCTCTTCTGAAAAACCACTCTCCTTATGAAGTGTTGTATGATAAAATTCCAAATTATCAATTCCTCCGAATTTTTGGATGCTTATGTTACACTTTCATTTGTCCTTATAATCAACATAAGCTCCAGTTCCGTTCTCTTCCTTGCATTTTTCTCAGTTATAGTACCAAACACAAAGGCTACATATGCCTTTATCTTCCAACTGGTCGTATTTACCATGCCCGACATGTTGTTTTTGATGTAACTATTTTTCCGTATCCAACTATGGCTACTACTCTCCAGGACCCTCCACCTCCTATCACATCCACTTCTTTGTCTATACTAGCTTCTTTGAACTCTTTATTTTCACAGTCCACCACAACCACATATTTGTCAACTCCTACGCAGTCAATTGTCTCTACGACAATGACAAGTCCTTCCATATCTCCTACGCAATCACATGTCTCTTTTCCAGCTACAAGTCCTTCAATGTCTACACCTGGCACCACTATCACACCTTCAGAATACCCCTCGCAGCAATCACAACCCCCACATTCCTCTACAGTGAGTATACATGTGTATTATAGGCCATCTGACACCACAACTCACTCTATGATCACATGAGCTCGCTCTCAATCTCTCAAACCCAAATCTGCCCACTTAAGCACCAAACATCCCCTTTGTTTTTCTATCTCTACAACAAGTGAGGCTGAACCTCGAAACTATACTCAAGTTGTCAAACTTTCACAATGACGAGATGCTATGAAGGCAGAATATTTGGCTCTTTTAAAAACTAATACTTGGAGCCTACAACCAAAACTATCTGGTGCCAATGTTGTAGGTTATAAGTGGGTCTATCGGATTAAAAGACGTTCTGATGGAAGTATTGAACGCTATAAGGCTCGTCTGGTAGCTCTTGGAAATCGACAACAAGAAGGTGTCGATTATTTTGATACCTTCAGTCCCGTTGTTAAACCCACAACAATACGCTTCATACTGTCTATTGCATTATCACAAAATTGGTGCATTAAATAGTTGGATATCAACAACGTGTTCCTTAATGGAGATTTACATGAGACTGTTTATATGTCTCAACCACCTGGTTTTACTGATCCTTTGCATCCGACATGTTTTTTGACTTATCAAGACGTTATACGGACTTAAGCAATCCCCGCGTGAGTGGTTTCTGAAGCTTAAACACTTTCTGTTAAAATCTGGTTTTCATGCTTGCTATGAAGATAGCTCTTTGTTTGTTCGGACAACTAAAACCTCTGTGACATATTTATTGGTTTATGTTGACGACATAATTATTACCGGAAGTAATCAGGCATATATTCAGTCTTTCACATCAAAATTGAATGACATGTTTGCTTTGAAGGATCTAGGGTCTTTGTCTTATTTTCTGGGTATTAAAGTTAATAGATTGGGCTCTTCGATACACCTTACCCAACGAGCTTACATTGTTGATCTCTTAAGACGCTGCGATATGGACTCATGTAAGCCCTCCACCACTCCGGCTGAAGTTGGCACTCACATGATTGCTTCCGGTGAAACTTGTCCAGACCCATCTCTTTGTCGCAGCATAGTTGGTGCTCTTCAATATGCTACTATCACTCATCCAGAAATATCATATACGGTTAATCGGGTTTTCCAGTTTATACACCAGCCAAGCATTCATCATTGGAACGCTGTCAAAAGAATTTTAAGGTACTTAAATGGTGTAATTAATCATGGCCTCCTATTGAGATGTTCCAAGGATTCTAATATTGTTGCCTATGCTGATGCTGGTTGGGCATCTGATCGTAATGATTGCTGCTCACAACATGGCTTTGCAATATTTTATGGTGGAAATCTAATCAGTTGGTCCTCTAGAAAACAAAATGTGGTTGCCCGGTCCAGCACATAAGCTGATTATCGAGCTTTATCTTTTACAGCGGCGGAGCTTGCATGGATTCAACAATTACTTCAAGAGTTAAATATCAAATCTGTCAGGCCACCATTACTTCTTTATGATAATCTCAGTGCCATTTTCTTATCAGCAAATCATGTAGTTCATCAACGATCCAAACACTTTGAAGTTGATCAACATTATGTTCGTGAACGAGTTGAAAGTAATCAACTTCAGATTCGTCATATTCCAACTGAAGATCATACAGCTGATGTGTTTACTAAACCATTAACATCAGCTCGTTTTGCTTTGTTGCGTTCCAAGCTCAATGTTTGCCCTCTCCCATTGAGCTTGCGGGGGGATGTTAAGGGATAATGTTTACGTAGTAGTTGTTGACTATCATTCTATGTATATCTGTTGTAGAGTTGTAACTATAACTTCCGCATAATTTGTGATCATGTAACTACATATGTTATATAATGGAAACCCACAAGCTGGGTAAAACACTTCACAAATTCAATACATTTATCCTTCTTTAATTATACATGCATATTAAATTAGATACAATCATTACATGTAGTGCCGGAGCTAGAACTTTTAAATACCGGGGGCACTATAAAAATTTAAGCTGAACATCCAAAATATATTGCATAAAGCGAAGATATTAAAACTTTCCACGACGAGTTTTCATATTTTGAAATCGCTGTAGGATAAGTTCATTATCTATACAATCAAAAATTTCTTCAAACTATCATTTAACCACTAATCTCCAATTTGATTTCGCAACTTGGTCATCAGGATATGCATTCCTAAAAATGCTCTTTCCACAGTTGCGGTAGCCACTTACAAGATCAATGACAATGTTAATAATTTGTAGACCAGAGGATATACTTTGTCCCGTCCTAATTCAACCATCTTTTTTGCAAGAATGCTCCCCCAACATTTTGATTCTTGAAGTGCAAAGAGTGTTGGATTTTATTTTATTTTTTGTAGTTGATAGTGTTAACATGAAAAGAGGATTTGAAACTTTGGTCAAAATGTGTATTTTCTGGACACCCCAACCGATATCACGCCAGACCGCCTCAGACCCAACACAATGTTCAACTTTCTACACATTTTTTTTTTTTCATTTTTGCTATCTGTCATTCTCATCTTTTCTCTGGCTCTCTGTTCTGCTATGTGCCCTTGTTTAACTCATTTTTGACCATAAAATTCAATCAATGGTAAAATGTATAAACACATACAAAGATACACAAACTCAAACACACACACACACTCAAACACACAATATCGACTCATTCACACACTCAAACACACCCCAAGCCCCCAATTCGTACAATAGAGTTCGATATTTCAACTTTAGAGAGCAAATTCGCTACACACACACACTCAAACACACAATGTCGACTCAGTCACACACTCAAACACACCCCAAGCCCCCGATTCATACAATAGAGTTCCATATTTCAACTTTAGAGAGCAAATTCGCTATAATGAAGTTTTTCATCAGTTTGGTAAGATTTGTTTGTGGAATCAAGAATGTTGATAATTTTGTCAGTGAGTTGAGTGATTATGATGTGAGGGAGAGTGAATTTGGTATCTATACAAGCTTTAACAAGCCAGGAAAAGAAGAAGACATGTGTTATTTTGTTAGGTTGAGGATTTGAAACTTTTATCGGTGAAGGAAGGGAATGATGGAAATTGAATAGATGGTAACCTTAAGATAAGTCAAATAATCAACAAACAACTCAAACAAACCCATCCTCCATGCATATTTATAAGTGCTTTTTTGTTTTCAATAAACAACACCGATCATAATTAGTCAATTTGGATATATGTGTGAGTGTCAGGTTAGTTATTCGAAGTGAAAGATGAGAACTCACAGGTCAGGTCAGGTATTAATCGATCATCTCATGGTATTTAAAAAAATAAAAATTAAATCATAAGAAACTATCTTAAATTTATTTACCCCACAAAACAAAAATTAATATATTGATTAAAAATTGGTCCATTAATTAAAAATAACTTAGGCTTAAATTTTTGAGTAAAGTGCACTTTGTGTACCTGTAATTTTACCGAGACACCACTTGCAATATTGATCTTTAAAAAACTCCACTTATAATATTGAATTTGCAAACCAACTACACTTGGTGTATCACCGTCTATTTCTAGTTAACTCTGTTAACAAGTAATGCATTTTCGAGGGTAAATGTGTATTTTCACCAAAAATAATTATTATTCATTTCTATGAATTATGAATACTATTTTGTAAGCTAAATTAGGGCTCAAACTCATTTCAAATTTTATCTTATTTTGTTTGACTCCTCTATCAATATCTAATTATGTTATCAATTCATTTGTTTTAATTGAATTTAAAATTGAAAAGTATGTGGTAAACATGAAGATGATGAAACGTGAATAGATTTAAAGATGAAACAAAGATGAAATTAATTTAGGAAAGAAAATGAAACATGTGTGTAGGTATGTATATGTCTATGTATATATTTACAAAGATGAATAAAAATTTGGAAATAAAAAATGAAAGATGTGTGTTTGTGTATTATATACATATACATAATTCAATTTTGAGCAATCCTGATAAAAGATGGAGTGACATGATTGATATAGTGGTTAATTGATCGAATTTTACTATTCATATAAGGTATGAACAAACATATGTTGACGGTGTTAACATAAATTAACGGTGATACACAAAGTGTGACGGGTTTGCAAGTACAGTATTGTAAGTGAGGTCTTTTAAAAAATAGTATTGCAAATGGTATCTCGGTTAAAGTACAGGTACACGAAGTACACTTTACTCTAATTTTTTTATATCACTTTATGTATTTGAATCAGTTTTTAACTCATATTTCATTTGTTGTATGTACTTGTAGTTCATGCTTCTATTTTATATTACAATAAAAGATCAATTATGTGCACCCATGAATTGGATATTATTTAAAACTACATAAAGAGTAAAGTGCACTTTGTGTACTTGCATTTTGGGTGTCAGACCACTTGAGCAGGGGCAGACCAAAGATTTTAAAATTATCGGGGCTAAACTAAAAAAAATCGCTAAAAGAGAATGATGACTTGCCGACCAATAGCTGGGAGTGAACTTGTTTGAATTCAATTTTGGAACAAGATTGAAATCGTAAACATATATTTTTTATTTCTAAAATAAAAAACCACAATCAAAACTAAACAACTACTACCTCCGTCCCTAATTACATGTCCATTTTGTTTTTCTAGGAGTCATAACTAATTTTTGACCAAATAGTACAAATAATCTATTTATTATTTTTAAAAACTGAAAGTTACATTTCAAAATAGACCAAATGTAATTTTTAAAGATATAATTTTTTTAATTTTTTTCAATTATCTAATATATGTAAAATTCAGTTAAAATTTGATCAATTTGACTGGTCAAAAGTCAAAATGGACATGTAATTAGGGACGGAGAGAGTATTCATTTTCAAAATTCTTGATTTGGTTACACTAAAGTTGTCACAATTAAATGTAATAGACAATAATTATCAAATAAATAAATACAAAATAATTAAGAACTCTTAGAAAAATACATTCTTTTGAAAAAAAAAGAGTATAAAATTAACATATAAAGATTTAGTAAAGTATATAAAGTTAAAAATTACCAATAAAATATAATAGTATAAAAATACGAATAGCTCAAATGACATGTAAAAACACATCATAAAATGAAAGGATTACCATATAAAATATAAAATTAATATTATTGGCATGTAAAAGATATAATATTAAATAATAGAATAAATATTTATAATTGTAAAATTTATTATTAACACTAATTATTAAAATAAATTAATAATCTTGAATTTACGTATTAGTATAAATATAATATACAAAAAACTGGAAAGAAACATAATGATAAACTTTTTGAATCAAGTAAATAAAACATAATCATACTAAAAACAAATAAAAATATATTACATATTCGGGGGCATAAAAATACATCATATTGTCCTAAAGTAGTTGCCTAGAATTTTGTAGTCCATACTGATAGTGATAGGTACTTGCTATAGGATTAGGAGTTAACGCAATGGTGTGTCTTTTGATGTGTGAACTTTAACAGTTTAACTATCTTTTTTCTGTGTGAGCTGTAACTATTTGATGTGTGTTGGGCTGGTCCATTTTAACAGGACTTGAGATACTAACTTCTAAAATCATCACTTGATATACTGGACTTCTAACTTTTTTACGATATGTGTACTTCCGTTAAATTTATTTATCAGTCAAGTTCTTCCTCAAACTCATTTTCATCATTGATAATTTTCGTAAAAACTTATAATTCGAATTTATCATTCGTTTCATAACGAAATAGATTCATTTAAATTGCAATAAATTCATTTTTTACTCTACAATGGGATATCAGTTATAATTATTAAAAATTTACTTTCAAGAATTTATATATTTAACAAACTTCAATTCATGTATAGCTTGTTAAGTTATATCCTTTTAAATTATTTTCGCCAAATTAAAATATTGATAGTGAAAATCAATATCTATTTGTAGAGGAAGAAAAGATGATTATGTTGCAACTTGAATGACTTGATTTCGTTAAAAAATGAATGAGGTATTCAACTTTTAATTTTTCAAAAGCTTCAACAATGGTGGAAATGGGTTTGAGGAAGAAGATGATGACAAAAAGACTGAAATACCCTTGAAAAAGTTAACAGAATTAGTCATACTTGACGGAAGTACACGTCTTGTAAAAAAGTTAGAAGTCCAGTATAACAAGTGGTAGTGTTAAAAGTTCAGTATCTCAAGTGGTCTGACATCCAAAGTGCGAGTATACAAAGTACACAATTGTGTCAAAAATGAATAAAAACAATAACAAAAACAATGATTAATCATTGTATTTGTTTTATCCCAACATTTGGAATCACGTGAAACTAACATCTTATGTTTGAAAAATAGAGTCTTTAAATGTATATTGTATAGCCAAATCGTATAAATGAAATGATTGTTTTATAGAAATATCCTAAAATTTTGTATTGGGCTAGGTAAGGGTTGTTCTCATACATCACAATCGATTTAATTTATGCTTTTATTTTATATTACAATAATATAATTTTTATAAAGTAAATTTATTTTAAATAAAATTATCAAATAAATGCATTCAAATTTAAATTAAATATATTGCTTCTAATTTAAAGCAAGTAAAACCATAATAATTAAAATTGTAAGTAACTTTTTTTTAATGTATTCACTGTAATACTAATTTTAGTTTGTGCCATCAAGTTATAAAAAAGTTATGTACTAGATTAGGTAAATTACTAGTTGGTCATCGAAGTTTATCCTCAAATACAAACTGACTATAAAGTTTAAAAAATGAACGGTTCAACCATTGATGTAAGATCAATTGGACGACTCGATCTTAAAATGCTAGAACTGGTTCAATTTTGTTACACATGCAAGGAAGACGATTTAGGCGAAAATGGACACATTTTGTGATTGAATATGTATGATGTTTACTTTTACTCATTTTCATTTTGACTAACTTCGGTATAAACAAACACAAACATATATTCCTCCCTAATTTTCTCATTTCTTTTTCTTACTCAAAACCCTAACTGATCAATCCTAAATTGAGACCGATTAATCATGGCGCTTCAAATATGTGACAAGTCAATTGTGTCCCCAAATGTTTCGAAGATCCGATTGTTGAGTATTTGTGTGCAGGGCATTTCACTGAATATATTGATTTTTCTTCATTTGATACTAATTTTCATTATTTCACTAGGTACAAGTGACTGGGCATTACACTATGATGGTGATGACAATATGGAGGAGCATTCTTCTTAAGTTCTTGAAGTGGTTGATCTTGTAATTGATTCAGAAATGTCAAACAGTCATGACATTGGAGATGGTGATGCATCAACCTCAAGGTTGAGAGTAGTTGTGATTGGCTTGGCTGCACCAAATTGGGAGTTGGCTCGTTTCATGCCAAATGGGAGGGCTACAAAGGCTTCAATGCCTCTAAGTCCCCAAAATTGTAGAAATATCAATACAATAACAAGAAAAGAAAATGGAAGATGTTAGTTGTTATGAGGAATTTCAGTTCAGTTGGTGTTCTTAGATAACATGTTAGGTTTAATGGGTTTATTTTGTTGTCGGAACTATGAATAATTTTGTGGCAATTTGGTACTGGTTGAGTTGGGTTTTTTGGCAAAATTTATATTCAGTATTAAGACCAGGAAAGGCTATGGATGCATATGTGATTTTGAAAAATAAAAACTTATTAAGACTTAATGATACCGATTTAGAGCCATATTATATACCTTCTTTGTAAGTTTATTAATTGATTTTATAGGATTATTGCAAATAATTTGATTTAACAAATAGCTACATTGTACAAGGGTTTGGAAGGTGCCATGGCTGCCATCTTTAACTAATGGTTTTCTCCAAACTCCAATGCCTGAGAATTTAGAGCATGCTGTGGTGCAAGGACTGATGACGGAGAATGGTAACAGCTGGGATGATGAAATTTTTCGAGACATATGTGATGACAGGGATATGAATTTAATCAAACAAATTCCTATTCCTATTCGAAGGCGAAATGATGAATGGTTCTGGTTGATGGATGAGAAAGGAGAATTTACGATCAAAAGTTATTATCGGAGACTACAAGGAGAAAATGAGTGTGCAAATGCCATGTTTTGGAAGACGTTATGGTCACTTAAATTCCCAGGCAATATTTTGAATTTTTTATGGAGGACGTGTAGAGAATGTCTACCTACAGCAGCAGCTCTGGTAACAAAGAAGGTTAATATGAGTATGATGTGCCCGTGGTGTCATACTCACATGGAGGATGCGGTTCATATATTGTTTAGGTGTAATTTTGCTAAAGATGTATGGAGAGTAGCTGGGTTACTGGAGATTATTGCAGCAGAAGTGAGTACTAGTGTTTTTGAAGTATTCAAGAGTTTATTTACTAAATGCAGAAGAGATCAATGTGTACTAATCGGGTTCTCAGTTGGAGTTTATGGAGTAGACAGAACAGATGGGTGCGGGAACGTGTGAATACGTCAGTTTTTGGAGTTAAAGCCTTAGCAATGAATCTGTTAGCTGACTGGAAAAAGGCTAAGCAAATACAGCGTAATGGCAGTTTGCAGCAACAAATGGGGACTCGAGTTTGGCTTAAGCCTCCTGCAAATTGGGTTAAAATAAATATTGATGCAGCCTGCGATTTTAGGATGAATAAGATGGGTTTTGGATGCCTGGTTCGTGATGATTGTGGTAAATTCCTTCGTGCTAGAAGCAGTGTAACGCAACCGTGTATGCAACCAAGGATGGCAGAAGCTCTGAGCTTGAGAGAGGCTTTGTCATGGGTTAAAGGGTGGAGGAACACCAAATGCATTTTCGAGACTGATTCGAAACAGCTGGTGGATGCAATAAATGGAAAGCGAGCGAATTCTTATTTTCATTCGATAGTTGATGATTGTATTGAGTTGATTAAGCACTATAATGAAGTGCTAATTAGTTTTGCGTATCGATCTGCGAATACTGCAGCTCATTTGTTAGCAAGAGATGCATATTATGTGCCAGATCATCAGGAGTGGTTGTATACTGCACCTGGTTTCATTGATTGTACTATTGCTCTTGAGAAAGTTTAATGCAAGTACGACTATTTCAAAAAAAAAGACACAAACATCACTTAAAATTAATTTTTGGGGTAAATTATTACTTTTCATGTTATGTACAGGTACATGCAGTGTGTATGTATGTATGTAAAGAGACATGACTTTGAACTACAAAATCGAGTAGTAATATTAATTTTTTTTAATGTAATGAATTAATTTCATTGTTATTTACTTAAAAATGTAATTATAACAAGAGTGTGTACATAGTATTATCATAACTAATAATTACTTGAACTTTATTTTACAATTACAGGCCAGAAGAATGTGAAGAGACATGCCTTGGAAATAGAAATCCAAGACTTGTCTCTTCACCCCACAAGTAGTTCAGTTTAAAGAAAATTATCCAATTATAACAGTAATAAATTTATAATTTTTGATATAGTGCTTTCGTTCGTAGCACGGGTAAAATACTAGTTATATGAATTAAGAACATAATTGGTACTAATTTAATTGGAAAAAAAATACAAGTGTAATAAAAATTTTAGAAAGATAATTGAATATATAGTTATATATTGAATTAGAAAAACTAAAAAATTGGTATATAAATAATATAAACCAACATTTTATACACTTAAAAGTTAAATTTTAAAAAAGAATAAAAGTAGATGATGTGGTTTATCTAATAAAAAATTTAAATAACACTCAAAAATTATTTTAGTACAATAGTTAGGACATGAACTTACTAGTCCCTCCGTCCCATTGAGTTATATATATTAGGTTTGGACACGGAGACCAAGAAAAAATATAAAAAATGAGTAAAGTTAGATGAAAAGTGGGTAAAGTGGTGGGACCTATCAATATTTAATAATAGATTTGAGATAATTGAGTAAAGTAGTGGGTGTAATAGTGTTTTATATTATTATAGAATAGAGATAGTGGAGAAAGTAGTGGGTGTAATAGTGTTTTATATTATTAAAAGTTACTATTTTTGGAATGTATAGAAATGAGAGGGATATCCCAAAATGGAAAGTGTATAGAAATGAATGGGACAGAGGGAGTAAAAGAAAGTCAGGAGTTCGATCCCCGATGAATACACAAATTCATTGTACTCGTCGTGTATTATACAAAGTTTTACTACTGTTATAGTATATATTAAAAACTGTTCGTTTAATGTCTGATGATTAAACTTTTCTCAAATTTTAGTCGGTTCTCCAAAGTTTTCCCCACCTTTGCAAAAGAGGCCATCGTCATTCTGTAGATTTTCAAAATTTGCATTAAAATTGTTATTATACCTGATAAGTCGTTCTACCGTCGGGCTCTACTTCCTTAGTATTACGCTGGAACAGGTGTTTGTTTGGGCTTGTTGGGCTTGTAACGCTTGTTTGGCTTTGTCGACCTTGTTGGGCTTGTAATGATTGTTTGGCTCTGTCGACCTTGCTGGGCTTGTCCGACTTGCTGAGCTATGTTGGCCTTGCAGAGCTCCACCGGAATTGCCTTCGCGCTCCCTGAAACGGAAATGCCCGCGGGGGGTTATGTCCCCGTAAGCACCTCCGGCGTGAGAATAAGTATCCGGTGGACGGAAAACATAATACAGATATGTAGATAGACATTAATTTCTAGAGAGAGAAAGTAGAGAGAAGGTAGAGCAAAACCTATCAGAATTTGAGTATAGTGAAAATGTAGTGAATGTTGTGAACCCCCTCCATTGAAGTGACTAGGGGTATATATAGGCTCATGTCATGTGCAGTGCACATGACTGAGTGTCCATGTGGGGGACATGAGCTGCAAATTAGGGTCTTGGTCTGGCGTCAGTGCCCACCTTGTGTCAGTTGCATGTTGTCCTGACGCTTGGACCATGTACTTGTGCCAGCCTTTTTACAGACGTCAGTTGTACTTGTGTCAGCGTTGTCTTGTTCGCACTTGTTTGTTGTGTAACGTGTCATGTCCCATTCTTATGGGCTTGGTGGACATTGCAGGCTTTGTGGACTTTGCAGGCATTGTGGCCTTGTAGGCATTGTGGACCTTGCATGCATTGTGGCCTTGTAGGCGTTGTGGACCTTGCATGCATTGTGGCCTTGTAGGCGTTGTGGATCTTGCATGCATTGTGGCCTTGTAGGCGTTGTGGACCTTGCATACATTGTGGCCTTGTAGGCGTTGTGAACCTTGCATGCATTGTGGCCTTGTAGGCGTTGTGGACCTTGCATGCATTGTGGCCTTGTAGGCGTTGTGGACTTTGCATGCATTGTTTTTAGACTTGGGCTTGATTTTAATAGGTGAATTGGCCCTTTACAAATCACCTACTATCATTTGCCCCCCACTCCTTCATTCCTCTTTAGAGGGATGAAGGAGTAGTAAAAGATTTGTGTTGGATGTGGGTAGGATGTTTGTTTAAGAGGAAACGTAAATTCCAGAGTATCTTTTGGAGCTGGAGGTGCTTTTGGAAGAATTTTGTTGCCCCCCCCCCACTTAAGTTTGGATAGGTCCAATGACTTAAGTAGGAGTTTTGTCCGAGAGAACATGTCGATCCGAGAAGACCTTGTCGACCCGGGAGGGCCTTTGTAAAACGTTTGTTGCCCCCCACTTAAGTTTGGATAGGTCAAAGGACTTAAGTAGGAGTTTTGTCCGAGAGAACAAGTCGATACGAGAGGACTTTGTCGACTCGGGAGGGCCTTTGTAAAAAGTTTGTTGCCCCCCACTTAAATTTGGATAGGTCCAAGGACTTAAGTAGGATTTTTGTCCGAGAGAACAAGTATCGATCCAAGATGACCTTGCTGACCCGAGAGGGCCTTTGTAAAAAGTTTGTTTCCCCCCACTTAAGTTTGGATAGGTCCAATGACTTAAGCAGGAGTTTTTACCGAGAGAACAAGTCGGTCCAAGAGGACTTTGCTGACCCGAGAGGGCCTTTGTAAAAAGTTTGTTGCCCCCCACTTAAATTTGAATAGGTCTAGGGACTTAAGTAGGAGTTTTGTTCGAGAGAACAAGTCGATCCGAGAGTACCTTGCTGACCCGAGAGGCTCTTTGTAACAAATTTGTTGCCCCCACTTAAGTTTGGATAGGTCCAAGGACTTAAGTAGGAGTGTTGTCCGAGAGAACAAGTCGATCTGAGAGGACCTTGCTGACCCGAGAGGGTCTTTGTAACAAATTTGTTTCCCCCCACTTAAGTTTGGATAGGTCCAAGGACTTAAGTAGGAGTGTTGTCCGAGAGGACAAGTCGATCCGAGTGGACCTTCCTGACCCGAAAGGGCCTTCGTAATAAATTTGTTGCCCCCCACTTAATTTTGGATAGGTCCAAGGACTTAAGTAGGAGTGTTGTCCGAGAGGACAAGTCGATCCGAGAGGACCTTGCTGGCCCGAGAGGGCCTTTGTAAAAAATTTGTTGCCCCCCACTTAAGTTTGGATAGGTCCAAGGACTTAAGTAGGAGTGTTGTCCGAGAGGACAAGTCATTCCGAGAGGAACTTGCTGACCCGAGAGGGCCTTTGTAAAAAAATTGTTGCCCCCCACTTAAGTTTGGATAGGTCCAAGGACTTAAGTAGGGGTTTTGTTCGAGAGAACAAGTCGATCCGAGAGGACCTTGCTGACCCGAGAGGGTCTTTGTAACAAATCTGTTGCCCCCCCCCCCCCCACTTAAGTTTGGATAGGTCCAAGGACTTAAGTAGGAGTGTTGTCCGAGAGGACAAGTCGATCCGAGAGGACCTTGCTGACCCGAGAGGGCCTTTGTAAAATATTTGTTGCCTCCCACTTAAATTTGGATAGGTCCAAGGACTTAAGTAGGAGTTTTATTATTGCCTTGCATACATTGCATGCTTTGCATACTTTGTGCATCTTGCACACCTTGCATGCTTTGCACACTCTGCGCACCTTGTAAACCTTGCATACTTTGCACAATGTGTACCTTGAAAAGTTTAAGCAACATGGTTGAGCCATATTGTTTATGATTTCCGTGTTGTGTGTAATTTTCATATATTACATAGCTTGTGCACCTTGTATTTCTTGTATACCTAGTGCACCTTGCATAACTTGCACTACTTCCATGCCTTGTATACCTTGTATACATTGTGCAAATTGCCGTATTTGTATCCTTGTACACCTTGCACTACCTGTAAATATTTTGTGTAGTCTTGTCTTCTTTCTAGATATTATAAATATTGATAGCAAGTGTGTTGACAATTACTTTTCTTTGTTGTTGTGGTGCTTCGCGAGGTAATACATACTTATATGGATATTGACAGTTTTACTGCTTGTTACATGGCCCAGTCTGTCATGGCTCAAAGTCTTGCATACATAGCATCATTTGCACACTCTGCGCACCTTGCACACCTTGCATGTTTTGTACACTCTGCGCACCTTGCATGCTTTGTACACTCTGTGCACCTTGAATAGTTTAAGTTGTATGGTTGCGCCTTGTTGTTTTTGATTTCTGTGTTTTGTGTAGTTTTCATATCTTATATACCTTGTACACCTTGCATTTCTTGTGTGCCTTGTGTGTTTTGCATAATTAACACTACTTGCACGCCTTGTACACATTGCTCAACTTGCACTACTTGTGTAACTTGTACTCGGTCCCGAGTAACTTGGCTAACTTGAACATCTGTTTGGTTATTCATGTTCCTTAGATCTCTAGAAACTATGCAAGGAGGATTGGGAGTTAAGTTAATGTTGGCATTACAGACTCAAACATAGTTGGGGTGACTAGGGTCACAAATTTCCAAGATGACAAAAGGTTGCTATTGCGTCGAGCTTCACGTGACACGTCACTTGCTGGAGAGTGAGGAACATTAAGAGCTAAAATGGTGTACACATTATGGACCTATACGTAGTTGGGTGACTAGGGTCACCAATCTCCGAGATGACAGAGGATTGTTGCTGGCTAAAACTTCACGTGATATGTCGCATGCTAGAGAATAGTTTGCGGATGTACTTCTCCTTGATATGGTAAGGATGTTTGTAGATGGGCTTGCCCTTAGATGAGCAAGCCAAATCAGATGCTGGTTGAGAGAGCGTGAGGTCCCCTCCTTCTAGCGCCAAATGATAAGTCGTTCTACCGTCGGGCTCTACTTCCTTAGTATTACGCTGGAACAGGTGTTTGTTTGGGCTTGTTGGGCTTGTAACGCTTGTTTGGCTTTGTCGACCTTGTTGGGCTTGTAATGATTGTTTGGCTCTGTCGACCTTGCTGGGCTTGTCCGACTTGCTGAGCTATGTTGGCCTTGCAGAGCTCCACCGGAATTGCCTTCGCGCTCCCTGAAACGGAAATGCCCGCGGGGGATTATGTCCCCGTAAGCACCTCCGGCGTGAGAATAAGTATCCGGTGGACGGAAAACATAATACAGATATGTAGATAGACATTAATTTATAGAGAGAGAAAGTAGAGAGAAGGTAGAGCAAAACCTATCAGAATTTGAGTATAGTGAAAATGTAGTGAATGTTGTGAACCCCCTCCATTGAAGTGACTAGGGGGTATATATAGGCTCATGTCATGTGCAGTGCACATGACTGAGTGTCCATGTGGGGGACATGAGCTGCAAATTAGGGTCTTGGTCTGGCGTCAGTGCCCACCTTGTGTCAGTTGCATGTTGTCCTGACGCTTGGACCATGTACTTGTGCCAGCCTTTTTACAGACGTCAGTTGTACTTGTGTTAGCGTTGTCTTGTTCGCACTTGTTTGTTGTGTAACGTGTCATGTCCCATTCTTATGGGCTTGGTGGACATTGCAGGCTTTGTGGACTTTGCAGGCATTGTGGCCTTGTAGGCATTGTGGACCTTGCATGCATTGTGGCATTGTAGGCGTTGTGGACCTTGCATGCATTGTGGCCTTGTAGGCGTTGTGGATCTTGCATGCATTGTGGCCTTGTAGGCGTTGTGGACCTTGCATGCATTGTGGCCTTGTAGGCGTTGTGAACCTTGCATGCATTGTGGCCTTGTAGGCGTTGTGGACCTTGCATGCATTGTGGCCTTGTAGACGTTGTGGACTTTGCATGCATTGTTTTTTAGACTTGGGCTTGATTTTAATAGGTGAATTGGCCCTTTACAAATCACCTACTATCAATACCAATTTGAGTAACGCAATTAAAAAAGGAAATTTCGGGTGGTACCATTATATAATTAGCTTTGTCATTTGGTACTATTTGAAATTTTCGACTTCCAAGTGATATCATTTTACTTTTGATTTCATTCATATAATTATTATTCTATTAACCAAATGATAGTCGATCGTTATAAAATTATAAGATTTTTTATCAAGTACCACTCTGAAATTTTTGACTTATAAGTGACATCATTCTACGTTGAGTTTTAACTCCAAAATACCACTATTTTTATTTGAATCCGTTCAAACTCCTTAGTTTTATACCCCTCAAAATATTATTGAGCATTCATTTCCCCACCAAAAATCAAGAAGTTTGATCAAAATGATTAGATTTATCAAATTTATCATATTCATTAACATAGTGATATTTTGGAGTTGAAACTCAAAGTAGAATGGTGTCACTTAGAAGTCAAAAGTTTCAAGTAATATCAAATGAAAAATTTCATAATTTTATAACGGTCGATTAACATTTGGTTAACATAGTGTTATTATGTAGATGAAGTCAAATATATAACAGTGTTACTTGAAAGTCAAAATTTTTGATTGGTATCAAATGAAAAAGTTAATTATACAATGCTACCAAAAGAAATATCCCTTAAAAAAATTGTGATTAAATATGCAATAGATATTAAAAAAAAAATTTACATTAGTTGTATTAAATCATCAAAAATTGATTTCTGTTTGCTGATTGAAATTTGCTTTTTAAATACTAAGATATCTAATTTTAGCATAGACATTGTCTCACAAAAATATAAAACATTGAAATCTACATTTTGGGGACCCCAAGCACATTTGTCATTGAACGCCGATCAAATAAATCAAAATGTTTGTTTGTTTGTTGTTAATATCCAAATATGTTTAGGTTTCTGATATTGATCTGATTTGGTTAAATCAGATTGATTGAGTATAGGATCTGAATTAGGGATCGTTTGGTTTGAGATTTTCTGGTATCAGGTATGAGTTTCGTTCATTCCAACATCATATCTGTTGTTTGGTTCAGAATTTTTATTTTTTAAACCCATTCCTCAAACCCCCAAGGTATGGATTTTTGATACCCTAGGGGGAGGTGGGTATGAAAGAGGGGTATGAGTATCATGCTCTTTCCTATATGTTCACATCTTTTTAAACAGTTAAATGTAAATTTTAATACAAAAATAAATCAATAACTTTAAAACATATTTAAAAATATAATTAAATTAGTCAATTAAAAATATCATAAATAAAATATATTCACTCCAGCACTGAACCAAACACATGATATCAGAAATGATACATCAACCTCATACCACATTAACCTGATTCCTGATTCCAATCCTATACCACTTTACGAACCAAACGACCCCTTAGAGGGTTAGGATTGTTATTTATGATACTCCCAAGCAGGCCCGCACACGGGTTGGGTTGGCCGGGTTATAGTCAATTTAGTGACCCAACCCAATTAAATTGGGTTAGAAAATATCAACCCATCAACCCCAATAAAATTATACAACCCAACCCTACTAATGGTATGATGGTTTGGGTTGGGTTGGGTTGGGTCGGGTTGATGGGTTATACAAGAAAAAATAATTTTGTCCTAGTGTTCTGGTAAATAAAATTCATAAATCTCAAAAGAACGAAGCCAAGAAATAAGTCTTAATTCAAAACAACTTTTATTCTGCAACACAGTTTATAGAAGCTAGGCAGAGGTTTACCGACACAGAAGTTAGAGAATGCACTAGCATCATAGAGAAATCCATAGAAAGTGGTGATATTTGCATTTACAAAGGTAGAATTGGCAATGAAGATATAGGGAGTGTTCAACTGGCAGAGTTGATCGGAACAAAAAGTTATTTTGTGATTAAAGTCATGGATAAAGGAAATTCAGCATGTCATAAGAAGTTATTGAGAGCTTAGATAGAAAAAGAGTATAGCAGACTATTCATTCAACTGTTATAAAAATGATGTTGCTGCTATCAAATAAGATACTCCTTCCGCCCCCTCAATTCTTTACATTGAGGGGCCGACACGGAGGTTAAGAAAAAAGGTAAATTAATAGAGAAAAGTAAGAAAAATGAGTAAATTGGTGAGACCAATTAATACCTTATATATAATAAGCGTAAGGGAGATCTTATCCAAAACTTTGGTCGGTCACTGTACTACCAAAAGTATATGATCCGTTGGATTATAAAACTATAAATATTCAAATAGATGAGTACCGTTAGATATAATATTAAAAATTGTATTTGATTAATAATAGGATAGTATTTAAATACTAAAAGATGTATTTTGATAATTTAAACCAACTATAAATGGGTTTTCTATATTGAATAGAAATCTTTATGTAAAAATTCGTAATTATCTTTTCTCTTTAGTTTATGAGTAGTTCCAGTTAGATAATAATTATTAAACCATCATTCAATTAAAGATAATTTTGTTAGCTTCGTGTGGGCTGTAAAATTGTTAAAATCTGTTGTCTAAAACTCAAGATAGAGCCCAAACAGTAAAGTGATTATCTAAATTTTAATAATTTTTTTTAATTTAAACCAATTATAAATAGGTTTTCTATATTGAATAGAAATCTTTATGTAAAAAATCGTAATTATCTTTTCTCTTTAGTTTATGGATAATTTCAGTTAGATAATAATTATTAAACCATCATTAAATTAAAGATAATTTTGTTAGCTTCGCGTGGGCTGTAAAATTGTTAAAATCTGTTGTCTAAAACTCAAGATAGAGCCCAAACAGTAAAGTGATTATCTAAATTTTAAGAATTTTTTTTTATTATTGTAGCACCAATTTAATTTTTTTCCTAATTCTTTTAAATTTATAAATTCTATATTTATTTCAATAAAATATTAAAATCAATTTAAGAAAAAATTAAAATCGATCTGGTCCGTGTACGACCACTATACGACCAAATTAATTATTACAGTTAGATCTTAAATAGATCGATGAGAATTGTTAGATCTAATATTAAAAAGTGTATCTGATTAATAATAAAATTATATTTAAATACTAAAAAGTGTATTTTGATAATTTAAAATTTTTCTATGTAAAAATTCTTAAATATCTTTTCTCTTTAATTTATGTATAGTTCGAGTTAGATAATAATTGTTAAACCAAATATCAGATAACAATTCATATCGATTACAATATTAAAATTATCAATATAATGCTCATGTATATCATATAACAATGATACATGTGGACCCTGCGTTATAAGAGACTTAGGAGAACTCATGTACATGAATAAATTTAAACATTTTTTTTCTGAAGGAACATAACAATTTGATTAATCCAAATTATAATTATATTATTTTACATATAACAAACATAAAAGGATAATATCAAAATATTATTAAAATATTGAGGGTTTCATATTCATAAACAATAATTTTGAATATAATACTTAACCATCTTTTCTTTTCGGTTTATGGGTAGGTCAAGTTAGATAATAATTATTAAATCATCATTAAATTAAAGATAATTTCGTTAGTTTCACATGGGTTGTAAAATCGTCAAAATTCAATTTCTAAAACTCAGGATAGAACCCAAATAGTAAAGTAAGTATCTAAATTTTAATAAATATTTTTTTTATAATTGTAGCACCAATTTATTTATTTTTCCACTAATTCTTTTAAATATAGAAATTTTATCTTTCTTTCAATAAAGTATTAAAATAAATTAAGAACAAATTCAAATCGACAAAGACTATAATAATATGAGAATAAAATTTTATATAATCATAACATAATTTTTATTTTGTTTGATAATTTTAAAGTAATAATGTATTTGAAAATTTTATATACACTATAAATAAAACCGAAACATTAAAAATAAAAGCAGTTAGTAAGATACTTATATCAGTATGTACTTGATATCCTTATTATATTAAACTCTTTTATATAATAAGTATAATAGGGATTTATCCAAAATTTTGATCGTGACAACCAAATAAGGACTATTAGATCTTAACTAGATAAATGAAAATCGTTTGATCAAATATTAAAAAAGTGTATTTTATTTATAATAGGATTATATTTAAATTTTAAAAAGTGTATTTTGATAATTTAAACCAAATATACCAAATATAAATAAGTTTTCTATATTGAATAGAATTCTCCATGTAAAAAATTCGTGACTTTCTTTTCTCATGGACAATTCCAGTTAGATAAAAATTGTTAAACCATCTTTTAATTAAAAATAATTTAATTATGGTGTAAAATCGTCAAAATCTGATTTTTAAAATACAAGATAAAGCCCAAATCAGTAAAGTAAGTATTTAAATTCTAATAATGATTATTATGTCATCATTATTTTAACGCCAATTTAATTACTTTTTTCTAACTATTTTAAATCTAGAAATCTATGTTCAAAAATTAAAATAAATCTAAGAAAAATTCAAATCAACAAAGAATATAATAATACGAGGATAAAATTTTATAAAATTGTGCATATTTTTTATCCTATTTTATTAAGTTATAGATCATAACTAATCAAATATAATTTATTATTAAATAATAAATTATACGCAAATGGTGATTTTGTTTTATAAGCACTCATAGAGACCTAATTTCATTGTTGGGAGTACTATATTCATATTTAAAAAAACCGTATTTTGAAATTGTAGACTCAGCTACAGATTAACAGACCTAACTTTTTAACCTATATACATTGTAAATTATTAAATTCGAAACTTTAAAAGTTTGTTAATCAATTAGTATAGTACTTTTCTGAAAAATCGTACTTTACAAAAAATATTATCAAAAAGAGAAAAAATGAAAGAGAAAAAATGAAAAAAAAATTCTTTTTATTCAAAAAAAACCTGTAAATTTTAATATGTTGTTGGTAGATTCAAATCTTAGATCATTCTACATGATAATTTTACTGTTATATGTAACGTTTCTCAACAATTTAATTTGAAAGATCCAACGATTATGGATTGAGTGATCAAACAAAACGACCACACTTATAAGAAAACTTTCATTATTTAGTCTTTAATATAATAACATAGATATTTACGGGATATACTATAAAAAAAATGAATTTTATACAGAATTTTGATCGTCACGGTGTACTACTTTAAAAGAAGAACTATTACAAAAAAAATATATTTTAATTGATAATTTATTTTCTCAAAAGTTCAAAGTTCCCGCATCATTAACATAATACAAAAAAGAGTATATTATATTTTAGCAATAAATATTTAAAAAAATTAAAAATTAAAAAAATTATAAATATTAAGAAAAATTAATGATGTTATCCTGGTAGTTTGGTCCTAAATACCGCCAAAACATTCTCAACCGTTAGATCCAATACTTTTAAAAATAGATGATCAAGATTATATCATATAAAAAGAAGTTATTATCTAAAAATTATATAAGTTAAAAGATATTATATTAGGATTGGATTTTCCAAAAAGTTAAAACATAAAAATAGTTGTAATTAAATAAGGAAACCCATTTATAACCAAAATAATAAAAATCGTTTAATCTTAAATAGATAGGTGAAAACCGTTAGATTTAACATTAAAACCTGTATTTGGTTAATAAAGGTTATTCTAATAATCTAAACTACATATAAGTTAAGTAGATTTCCTAAATCGAATAGAATTCTCAATATTAAATTTCGTCACTTTATTCTCTTTTTAGTTTTATAATAGTTTTTAATTGAAAAAAAAAACTATTAAACCACAACTAAATTAAAGATTATTTTGTGAATTTCATGTGGACCGTAAAATTGGTCAAATCTAACTTTTATAACTCAATATAAACAAATATTAAATTGAGCGTGTAAAATGTAATAAATATCAAATTTTTAACTATAATTTTTTTTTGGCTAAATCTTTTTTAACAATAATTTAATCATGTAAACTAATAACTTTTAAATATTAAAATATTCATAAATAAATATAATTATAAATATTAAAAAAACAATCGTGTGTTGCATCGTAATAAAAATATAATTATAAACAGAATAATTATAAATAAAATTTAAGTAACCGTGCATCGCACGGGCTATTAGCTAGTCAATATTTAATGTATAAAGTGGGTATAAAAGAGGTATAGTGGAGGAAAGTAGTGAATGCGATTGGATTTTATATTATAAAATATTACTATTTTTGGTATGTAAAGAAATGAGATATACGTATCAAAAAAGAAGGGTAAAGAAATGAGAGGGATAGAGGGAGTATGTGTTTAGTATATAGAACAAGCTTGCATGGTGTAAATGGGTTGGACTTATATAATTTGACCGGGTTGGGTTGGTGTAGGGTTTTAAATAGTTAAACTCCGACCCAACCCAATATATTCGGCCCAACAAAAAATTAACCCAATTAGACTTCGGGTTTAAATGAGTTGATTTGATCAGCCCAAATAAGGGGTGGGTTGGGTTGATTCTTTCGGGTTGGATAACTCATGAGCAGCCCTACCCCTGGGAGCCCTACCCCAAGGATGACGAATATTATGAATCAGTTTGGAGCCATATCAAAGACATGATTTGTCTTCATCACATGCTGGTCTCTTCAACCAAAGACCACATACATCTTCCACTTGATAATACAAAAATCTTCCAATTGATTTATATTTGAATCTTTCTTCGCACTGATTAGCCCGATTGATCATGTTTTTCTATAGGCATCACCGCAATTTATTTATTTTTCCTCTATATAAGATCATTCTCTTCTCTAAGGAAGTGGTTTCCAGTTTCTACATAGTACAGACCATTTAACTTCGATTTGTTCTATAAAACTGGAAAATTGTGAATGTGAAGAAGACAAGAACAATGAGCACAGTTACTAAGATTTAGAAACATAAAACTTGAGGGTTATTGTATAGTTTAAATGGGCTGACTTTGGATGGAAATAGGAATGTAAATCCCACAAGAACAAAAATAATTATGATTGAAAAGGGTGTCATAAAACCGATAAACCTTCGAATGTACCCCTAACATTAACAAAATTCTTCACTGTTTCTGAAGTATGAAAGTTATTTATAATATTAATGCCGGCTTTGTATGTTGCAATAGTTTGAGAGCAAAGTGTTTTTGCCCTAAAATTAGGATATAAAATCTAAAAGGGCCATAAATATACAAGCAAGCAACAGATATATAATGCTGGCATGAAATGCATGGCACAACAGAACAAAGAAACACAAGCATGTGTACAACAAAATAGCATGTCGATGCTAAGTACTTCGGCCATCCTTTCTTTGCTAGTACTATGCACACCACGCTTGACAGCGATTTTTGTATAATCAGAAGTACTACACTGAAACTAAACAAGGCTGAAGAGATAACACAGAAAACTCAATATTTTATTTTGAAGCCCATGTCTTCACCAATCATGCAACTTGCTCGATTGGGTATTGATGACTCTAGGAACCTGCTGAGCAAGCCGAAACCTACTCCTAACAAATTGCCTACTTTTCATCAGCCATTGTTGCTCGTTAATTGCAGATGCATTTAGGAAAGACATTGAATATACAAATACGAGAAAAATTAAGGGTATTCAATTACATTCAAAATTGTTCACATATTAATATTAATATACATGATAATGTTTAGTTCCAACAAACATACTTGCTTATTTATTTGGTTGTAAACATGTGAGGCAGGTCGATCACATTTTGTCTCCAGGTTGCTATCCATTTTTCGGAATACATAGAAACACACTCATACTTCAACGGCTCCAGATTTGTAAAAGAACATGGAAACCCTAAAACATGAGCGAACCATTTCTCTACTTTGTCTTACAATATCAGACTTCTGAAAGTACAGGATTACCATGAATTAAACATAATGAATATCATTAGACATCACATATTCGAGTAAACATATATGTTCCTGGACTACCTTACATCTGCTACAATCCACATTTCCTGGTGATATGTTTAAATGATCAAGAACGTGATAAAACACCTTTGGAGCTGTAAAAAGACAAAAATGCATTAATAATGAATTTTTATTACATATTATTAAGATAGGTTGCATGGTTACACTTTGCAAATGCATGTAAATTTAGTAGAGGCCTTGGTAGTGTATAGATTTTCCAATAAGGGAGAATATTTGGCAGCCAAACACTAGCAAAATATCAATAAACAAGGAGAATAATTGTATCTAAAAGTTTGACGTATTAAGGTATAGGAGATGAAATACACTCATTTATATTTGTAGGTTAGATGAATTGACAATGATATCAAACAATATAAATTTGTGATATCCCATTGAAACATGTAGCATTCATACCTTGGCACAGTCCCGTGACGACGTGGATCAGATTCAGTTGCTTGGCGAAGAGCTCTTGCAAACGCCTTAAAGGTTGCTTCGATTATATGGTGAGAGTTATTCCCAGCTAGCTGAAAAAAAATATGACAATTGAAACGAAGCTTTATGAGAAAGAAATAAAAAAGATGATTATTGTAACACTCAGTAGCAACTCTACACCACGAATGAGCATGTAATGTTTTTAACAGAGTTCAGTTACCACCATATTCACAGTTTTGATGTGTTTCTATCTATCGTCTTATAACATTCATGTCTAAGTGATCTTTTTTCTCGAGGGATTTAAAAAACAATTGTAGGGAAATGATTTTCTACCTGCCGTATGTGCAGTGTCATCCCAGATGTATTGACCAAAGACTGAAAGAAGTGCTCCACCAGCTACTACAGCAAATTTTCACGGTAAGATATGACAAATCCAACAAAACAGAGGATGACATTACATACGTTATGCAGAAACACAGCTATTAGACATCTAAGGAAAATCATTCTAAAAGCAAATTGTCTGGATCACAATCACCACACATAAGCTAGCTAGCAAAAAATATCAAGATCATGGACTTCTTTTACAATAAATATTATAGAATAGTAGACCATACAAGCACGCCCACTTCTGTCTTTTCCTAGAAAAAGGATAACTTGTGAATTAGCAAGTAAACATAGGTAGCGAGAAACAAGCACCTGGGTATCATATGTTCCGACTCTTGCAGTGGGTATGCATAAATCATAGCCTAAATGTGGCCTTCCAGAGAGATCCTACATAAGATATTGGCACATGAAACCCATAGGAACGTATTTACAGAAGCAATTATGTGACGCCATTATGAATTGTTACTAATTATTATTCTTCGTAATACAGGGAATATTATACTTGCGTCAATGGAGTGTATACAGTGATGTAAATAAAAGCAATTAAGGTACCAATTCACTTCCATGCTCCGTGAAAATAAAATCTATTACAATTTACAAGTAATTTTCGGCTATCGCATCATATAGAATGGCCAATATTTATGATCATCGATTCAAATTGGAAATTCTGAACTCGACTCACATATATATAGAAATTACAATATTAGCATTTTGAATCACATCAAACCTCTCTCTTCTCAAGTAAAGTGACTGGTAAATCTTTTTAATCAGATCATCCTACTAAATCAACATACAAGGCACAAATTATAAATTAAGTCTAGGATTGTAAATAGCTTTCTACAACACATCCACCAACCTCGGAATGCTAAACTGAGAGTTCCACCTACTTCACAGTAACACTTTACCCCCCCCCCCCCCCCCCAAACACACGCACACAAAAAACTGTAAGCGACATCGGCAAAAGTCAAAACATCCACAAGTATAGTAACGTCAACACTATATAGGAGTTACTTGACAAAATTAGAGTTTAAAGACATGTATTCTATGCAGTAGGAAGACAATCTATTACAATGTAGTATTCATATACTGCAATACTGCATACCAGCGAAACATGTACCAAGGCTTCATCTAGTGGAGCTGAGAAGTCACCAAACCTATTGATTCCTTTTCTATCACCAAGTGCATGCAACAAGGCCTGCATTACAGATTAAGGAAAAGCATCATTGAGATATGCAGTGTGTGAAAGACTGAATATGATTCGCAGACAAACTAATACAGTTACACCTAAACCTAAAAGATGGCCAGCTGAAAGGATAAAATTGATATTAATAAAAAGCCATGTTTGGGTGGGGGAAGTTCTCACCGTGCCAATTGCGAGGGCAACGTCTTCATTTGTGTGATGATCGTCAATGTGTATATCACCAGTAGCCTTTACATGGACGTCAAATAGACCATGCGAAGCAAGTTGCTAAGACAAAGAAGAACAATGATTAGCTACATAATATAGCAAGAGACGGTCCTCATACACCAATAGTAACAAAACAAATTAATACAATAATAATAACAATCATAACTCCTGCATAAACAATTCGAAATCACAGGTTCGGAGATTAACCATGCCCAATTTAATCAGCTCTTTATAAATCTGACCGACTTAGAGATAGCGACCTCGACCTGGAGAGGAGATGACAACTAAGGTATGTGGTTAAATTTAGAAATATTATCAATTCCTTCATATACCTGGTTTGGGGTTGGGGGTAGTACCCCAATAGAGAAAAAAGATATAGGTCAACCAGTCTTGACGCATTCTATATAATGACACTCATTAAAAACTTCAACATATAAACATTTGAGCAGCTTAACCAGTGTTCCTCTTCTCTAGAGATAATCTTTTAACATGTAAATAAAATATTAAGATATCACATTAATAACGAGCTCAATGATGAAAACCTATTAATTTTACTATTACTTTTTCTCAAAAAGAATGAAGCCTTTCCCTAACATTTAGCTAAACTAAAATCCCGTAAATTCTAATGTATTGAAAGTTTGAAACACTAACCAATCCCTACATAACATACTAATTCTTTAACAAAAAAAAAACATTCCCAACTAGCATAATCAGTTACAAGCTTCTCAAACACAAAATTCACGCAACAAACATATAACAACGAATATTAACGAACTACTTATCGAAAAACTAACATCAAGCATATGATCAAGAAATGGAATCCCAGTGCTGCTATCGGCAATACCGGAACCATCCAAATTAATCTTGACAGCAACATTCGTCTCTTTGGTCACTCTCTTAACCTCCCCAATTCGAACTCCATCTGCAAATACATATACATAAATAAAGAAGTCATATACACAAGTAAAGATGATAAATATAATTAAGAGAGAGAGAGAGAGAGGGAGAGAGAGAGGGGGATGGGAGAGAGAGAGAGATAGGGAGAGAGAGAGAGAGAGAGAGAGAGAGAGAGAGAGAGAGAGAGAGAGATGGGAGAGAGAGAGGGGGATGGGAGAGAGAGAGAGATAGGGAGAGAGAGAGAGAGAGTTAAAGGGGGGAAATTACCGGTTTGTAATTGAAATGACGAGGGGCCATTGTTAGAGGAGAGGCGAGTGTGAGAATGAATAGAGGTGAGTGTTGTTTGAATAGGAGAAAGGGGATGTGAAATGAGAGAGGATTGTGAAAGCCTAACCCTAGTTTTAAGTAAGGAAGAGGACGGTGATGATGAAGAATAGGTGAGGAAATGATGGGGAGGAAGTGAAAGCAGGTCCATGTTGTGGGAATCACTGGGAAGACTTTGTCAAGTTTCTTAAATTACTAGTACCTCAACTGCCCCGCCCAATGTTTCTAAATCATCCTCCCCCACACTAAAACGTGAACCGGCACGGCCCGTGAACCGGTACGTGAACCGTGTGTTATTTTTCTGATTTTTTATGTCTCTAACAATGGCAACCTGCAAGCAACTCTCTCTAACGGACATAATTCCAACGGCTTCATTCCCATTCCTATAAATACTCTTTGGCCTCCACCTTTTTTCTACTGCATTCACTCTCTTTCTCTCTCTCTTACTGCTCTCATTCTCTCTTTCTACTACCCTCCATTATCTCTCCAACTCTCTTTTCTCTACTGCAATACTCTCTCTTTCTACTGCCTCCATCTGTCGAAGGTTCGAACCTTTAAAAAAAATCAAAAAAAAATTAGTCGAAGTTTTACAAATTTTCTGACAAAGCTTTTAAAAATTCCGACGAAGATTTAAAAAAAATGGAAGAAGGAAGCGGAACAATATCTTCTCAAGGTTCAAGCCAAGCAACCTCGATGCGAACACCTCGATCCGTAAAAGCAGGTATTTATCTTGTTTTAATTTTTTTTTGTTTTATTCGGTATTTTTAAATATTTGGTTTTTAAAAAAACATTCGGATTTTATGTTTTTAAAAATATTCGCTTTTTATGTTTTTACTAATATCAACTTTTATGTTTTTGAAAATATTCTATTCATTTTTTATGTTTAAAAAAAGCATTCGGTTTTTATGTTTTGAATTTCATTCGATTTTTATGTTTTTACAAATATTCATTTTTATGTTTTTGAAAATATTATATTCGTTTTTTTTTATTTTTTTGTTTTTAAAAACATTCGATTTTCATGTGTTTAGATACCTTCGGCTTTTTATGTTTTGAATTTAATCGGTTTTTATTTTATTTTTGTAGGTGGTTCTTCTAGTTCTACTAGACATTCGTCACATGTTTGGAATTATTTTTCGAGAGATCCAACGGATGATCCGGAACGATTTAAAGCTTGTTGTTTGCTTTGTATTCAAAATAATCGAAAACAAAACCCTTTTATTCACAACAAAGGGAGCGGTACGGGTACACTCGATCGACACTTGAAAAATCATCATGGAATAACGAAGGGAAGTCATGAAAGTGGAGCGGCACGTGAAGGTGCACAACAAACACAAATTGGTGGTTTCGTGACTTCGTCTCTGGGTGGAGGTATGTCTTTTTCCTATAATAGAGATAGAATGATAGAAGATTTTGCTACTTATATTACTTTAGACGAGTTACCTTTCTCCCACGGTGAGAGTCCGAATTTAGAGCACATGATTAAACATTCACTAAACCCGGCATTTAGAAGAATTCCTAGGAACACACTTAAACGTCACACACAAAAACAATATTATGCTCAACGTGCACAATTAATTGAAAGTTTCGCTAATTTTGATGGTATGGTTTCTTTAACTAGTGATTGTTGGAGTTCGGGTCAAAGTGAGCCTTATATTTGTGTTACGGTTCATTGGATTAGTGATTGGCAAATAGAAAAACGAATTATTGCTTTTGACATTATGGATGAGTCACACACTAGTTATAACATAAAACAAAGAATTTTAGATACAATAAAAGAATTTAATTTGTTTAACAAGGTATTTACAATATCTTTAGATAATGTCGCTTCTAATAACAATGCCATGGATTATATTAAGAACGATATTCCTTTAGTTTTAGATGGTGTATTTTTACACGTTAGATGTTGTGCTCACATAATTAACTTGTCAGCCCAAAAGGGAATTACACAATTAACTCATTTATTACAACCTATTAGGAAAGTAGTTAAGTATCTACGTTTTGCGGGTACATATAGGTCTAAATATAAAAAATTGTGTAAAGAAAATGGATTAAGGCCGAAAAAGTGGGGTATCGATTGTTCTACGAGATGGAGTTCGACTTATAAATTATTAAATGATGCAATTCAATATAAGACCGTTATCACCGAATTATATAATGAAGACCCAAACCACCAATACGATGATGGACTTATTACCGAACATGATTGGCAATTGGCATCTACCGTACGTGACATACTTGATTGTTTTGCACATGCTACTACGGTTTTTTCTTATGTTTATGAACCAAATGTACATCATGTTATCATTGAGTGTGTTAATATTGTTACTACTTTAAAAGAATATGAACAAAATCCATATTTTAGTGATGTTATTGTTGACATGAAAATTAAGTGGATCGAATACTTTACAGAATTTCCTTATGTTTATGGTATTACATGTCTTCTTGATCCCGGTGTTAGAAAGGAAGGTTTAGAAAATATTTTAGGGCATTATTACGAAGTTTTAAACGTTTCATATGATCATGTTTTATATGTTAATCAATGTTTAGACTTGTTGTATCGTCTTATAGATATTTATGTTCCAAAAGTTCAAAGTTCTATACCACCTAAGAGTAGTAGTGGTAGTGTTAGTAGGTTTAATAATACTATTTCATCTATATTAACCAAAAAACAAAAATGTAGAATTTCCACTTCATCATCTCCCGTACCTTCTTTTTCTTATAGTATGGTTAGAGAATTTTTTTCTTATAATTACGAGTTAAATGAAGATTTTGAAATACTAACATGGTGGAAGAATCATGAGTTACAATTTCCGGTTTTAGCAAAAATTGTAAGGGATATTATAGTAGTCCCCGCTTCTACAATTGCGTCCGAGTCTGCTTTTAGTGCAGGTAGAAGAGTGTTAGACGAGAAGAGAACAAGTCTTGCGCCGGACGTAGTAAAAATTTGTATTTGTAAAAAAGATTGGGATCAAGCCGCGAAAAGACAACAAGGGAAAAAAGAAGATGACTCGGACGACGAAGACGATCCGTGGATGACAATGGATACTTCGGATTCCGACGCCTCAACTACCAACGAACAACAATAATCAAATAGTGGATAGGATTATTTTGTTTTGTATTTTTAAAATTTGTTTGGTTTGTATTTGTTTTAATATGTTACTGCGGTTTGTTCCGTTTTTTAGAGAGGAGTCCTCTCAAATTAATTGTAAAATATTTTTTTAATTAATAAAACTTATAGAGGTACCGTCCTCCTTTATTTAAAAAATGTTCGTATAATTTTAAATAATATTTAATAGAATGAAAAGTATAAAAAAAATTGAACCGCACAACTCGCCCGCCAACTCGGCCGATCCGTGCACGAGTTAGTCTTCCCCAGAACCGCCCCGCCCCGGCCCGTCCCATCGCCACAGACGTGTCGTTCCCGTCCCCTTCCTTCAGCAACTCGGCCCGTTCAAAAACCGGCACGGCCGCCCGTTTGGCCAGCTCTACTCCCCACACTAAAACGAGTTCTTAGTCTACCTTTTACATAGAAGGGATCTAGATTTGAAGAATCGAACCGAAATACATAAAATGGAATTTGATTCACATATTAGTAAATTCGATATGATCTAAACATCGCTTTGAATCGATCTGAAAATAATTTGAACCGAAGATAATTTGATCCGATTATGAACCCGAACCGATCATAATTGAATATTAAATTATTCGAACTGAATATGATTCAAAATACGGGATTAAATTTATATCCGAATTTAAAAAAATGATAAATTTAATTTTAGTTGAGTTAGTATAAATTTACATATATTAAGTCACTTTTAATTCAATAAATTAATCTATTTACAAGTAAAATTAATATTTAGAATAATTTAATGTCAAAAATAGCATAGATATTTAATCAATACTTTTGAAGAAGTACATTATTTTGTATTAAAATAATATAAGTAATAATAAGATATTTTTTGAAGTCTTATAAATTTAAAAAATGAATAAGTAATGATCTGAAAATATCTGAACCGAATTTGATCCGAGCCAAATTCATCTGATTTTAATTTAAATTTTATCCGATTTTAATCCAAAATAGACCCGAACCGAATCAGATCTGAACTATACCTAAATATATCATAACCAAAAGTTGATCCGATTCGAGATTGATCTGATCCAAAACCGAACTGATTATTCGAATTGGCAGAGCTACTTTTACTTAGTATTGCTAAATACAGTTTAAAATTACTGAATGCAATTCATTATAATTACTTTTATATCCTTTTAACTATTGGAAAATGAAAACATTATCAAATGCAATAATTTGCACACACAAGAATCAAGGTTAAAATTGTCCGCGAACTGCATTAAGTAATTTTGACCTTTTAGAAACTATGTAAATTAATCGATCGAAATAAAGTTTTTCAAAGGATTAAAAGTAGTCAAAATTTCAAAATGAAAAATGACCCTGACTCCTTGTATTGTAATTTATAAACCCTTGCTAAATAACCTCGCTCTATCGCCTTTGTTAGATCAGGATTCAATGATCGTCAGGATCTAGACTCAACTGATCAGGATTGCTGACGTCATCAGTATTGCATAGTCATCAGTATCTGCTCAAGTGTCAGTATCAGGATTATCATCAGGATTTATATCAGGACTGAGATCAGGATTGATCATCATGACTGGAAGCTGATCAGGATTCCTACTTAGAGTTATATTTGGAGTCTAGTTAAATAAGGAAGTTTATTTTGTCGGTTTCTTATTTATAGGTATGAAGCTATCAATTTAGGATAGGTTTCAATCTTTGTAATTGATTAGGACTTATCATGTAATTGATAGAGAAGCTGTGTAGTATATAAACACAGTTTAGGTTTCGATTTATATCGATCACATACACAAGTATTTTTGTAACCTAGAAGCTCTCAAGAACATCAGAATTTCTTGAGAGAGTTTGTAACAGTTTTATATCAGATTTAATTATAGCTGTTATTATTCTTTCATATTTGTGATATATACTTTAATAAGTCGAGAATCTTAAACAATTGTATTCAACCCCCCTTCTACAATTGTTATTTACTGGGCAACAATTGGTATAAGAAGAAAAAACTGATTTAGATTTGAATCAGATACGATCTAAGATGTCGACAAAGTATGAAAGCATGAAAATTTCTATCCTGAAGAAATCTGAATATCCGACATGGAAGGTAAAGATGTTGATGTACCTGGAGGCTATGGATCCTGACTATTTGGACAGGATTCGTGATGGACCATATATTCCTACAAAACTTATTCCACAAACAGATATTGTACCTGAACACTACGCGATCAAGGTAAAACAGATTGGACTCCAGAAGAGAAAGCTGACGTACTAGAGATGCTGTCATGTCAAACAGGGTGATTGCATGCAAGTCTGCAAAAGAAATTTGGGACACTTTAGAAACTCAATGCCAAGGATCTGCCTCTGTCAAGAAAAACAGGAGGGCTCTACTAATTTAAGAGTGTGAACAATTTGATGCTAGACCTGATGAGAGCCTTACTGACCTGTATGATAGATTCCTGACACTCCTGAACAACCTATCTCTAGTTGGCAAAGAGTATGTATCAGAAGATTCTAATACCAAATTTCTGAGAGCATTACCAGAAGAATGGGATACACAAACATCAATCATTAGTCATCAGTATGATCTAAACACTGTGTCTCTTGATGAAGTCTATGGGATGCTCAGAACCTATGATCTTGAGGTTCAACAAAGGAAGAATAAGAGAAGCAGCAAGGCAAAGTCTATTGCCTTGAATGTAGAGGCTAAATCAAAAGGAAAAGTTGTGGAGGTCTCTAGAAAAAAATCAAGGATAGTTGAGTCAGATCCTGATGACTCATCGTCAGATACTGATGGCAATCCTGATGCCAATCCTGATGATGATTCTTCTGACTCAGACATGGAAGAGATGGTTGCTATGATAGTCAGAGGCTTCAAGAAGATGAAGTTCAGGAAGGCTAGAAGACAAGGCAACTTTCAGAAAAAGACCTTCAATGCTGACAAAGACAAGTATAACAAAAAGGATAGCAAAAGTGGCAAATTTGACAAGTCAAAGGTTAGATGCTACAAATGTAATGGAATGGGGCACTTTGCAACTGAGTGCAAGAAGGCTAAAACACTCATTACTGTAAGCAAGGATTTGATGGACTCTTCTTCAGAATCTGATACTGAGGTGGTCAACTATGCCCTAATGGCCAATCCTGATGATACTGCTATTCCTGATGATAAGGTACTAAATACTCTCTTTGATTTTGATACTGATAATGCTTCTGAGTTAAAACGTTTACTAAAGTCATTGCATATTAGCTTTAGAAGTCAAACTGCTGAGAATACTAGGATCTTATCTGAGATGTCTGAACTTAGGAAAATGAATGAGCATCTAGAAACTGAATTCTCTTCTATGCAAAAAGTACAGATAGAATGTGATAATGCTAAACACGTGTATTTAGAGATGAAACTTAAATGTACTACTCTTGAAAAGGAACTTGAGGATGCTAAAGAGAAAATCAAAACCTGGACAGATTCTGGAAGGAAATTTCATGAAATAAATACTTCTAAGAATTGGAAAGAGTGTCTAGGTTATATGTCAGATGAGGATAAGAAAATGAAAAAGAAAGTTGTTATAGATAAGACAGTAAGTCCAATGACCTATAGACATGTTATAGACAAAACCAAATCAAAGATAAAGCCTGTTAAATTTGTATTTGGTAATGATCCCAATTCTACTTTTGAAAAGGGATCTACTTCTGAAAACTCGGTTCCTTATGTGAAGTCTAAACCTGTCAAGAAAACTGAAAAGAAAAATGTAGGTTTATTGTCTCAGAAACAACTTAGGGAAAAAGTTAGTGATGCAATTGGTAAACAAAATCTACCAACTGTCAAGAGAAACAGGAATGGTAAAGTTGGGATTAATAAAGAGAATAACTACAGATTTATCCCAAATGCACCTAGAAAATGCTGTTTTAACTGTGGAAACTCTAATCATCTAGCTATTGATTGAAGGAAGAGTAAAAAGAAAGTTACTGAAATTCCTAAGTCTGATGTTAGGAGTAGATCAGTATTTTATAAACCACAAAAGTCCTGTTTTCACTGTGGTAGTAAATGGCATTCTTTTTATACTTGTGAAGAATACCATAATTTGTACTATAACTTCTATGATCCTTTACCCAAGTTTAATAAAAGTGCAAATTTTGGTAACATTAAGAATGTGAAGCATGCATCTGTCAATTTTGATACTGACAAAGAAAATCCTGATGGAGTTAATCCTGTCAGGACTGCTAAAGTCAAAAAGTCTTATGTTGCTAAATTTAGACAAATGCATGGAAAAGGAACCCAACAAGTGTGGGTTCCTAAATATTCTAACTAGTGTTTTGTTATTCTGATTGTAGGGTAAAAAGAAAAATGTGTTACTCATGGATAGTGGATGTTATGTGCACATGACTGGAAACAAAGCCCTGTTATCAGAATATGAGGAAAAAGCTGGCCCAACTGTGTCTTATGGAGATGGCAACATTGGACAAACTTTGGGATATGGCAATATAATCATTGGAAATATCATCATTGGAAAAGTAGCTCTAGTGAAGGGACTAAAACACAACTTGTTGAGTATTAGTCAAATCACTGACAGAGGTTATCATGTCCACTTCTATTCCACTCATTGTGAAGTAGTCAGCAAAGAATCAGGAGAGACAGTATTGACTGGCTACAGGCATGGTAACATATATGAAGCCAACATTCAATCAAATACTGATGGCTCTCCTACTTGTCTCATCAGTAAAGCATCAGTAGATGAAAGTTGGAATTGGCACAAGAAGCTTTCTCATCTCAACTTCAGCAATATTAATGAGTTGGTTAAGAAAGATTTGGTTAGAGGATTGCCTAAAGTTTTGTATACTCCTGATGGACTCTGTGATGCATGTCAAAAAGCTAAACAGAGAAGGACATCATTTAAGAGTAAATCTGAATCCTCTATTGAAGAACCATATCACATGCTACATCTTGATCTATTTGGACCAGTCAATATAATGTCCATCAGTAAGAAAAGGTACACCCTTGTAATTGTTGATGAATACTCTAGATTCATTTGGGTGTACAAAGTCAAGATTTTGAGAAGTGATAATGGTACTAAATTTAAGAATTCAAAGATGAAAGAATTCTGTAAATACAAAGGAATTATTCAACAATTCTCTACTCCTGGCACACCCCAGCAAAATGGAGTAGTAGAAAGGAAAAATAGAACTCTTATTGAAGCTGGCAGAACTATGTTGGAAGAAGCTAAATTGCCTACATATTTCTGGGCAGAAGCAGTCAACACAGCATGCTATACACAAAATCTTACTCTAATAAACAGACATGGTGTAACTCCATATCAAATGCTCAAGGAGAAGAAACCTAGTTTGAAGCATCTACATGTGTTTGGCTGTAAGTATTTTGTTCTCAGAACTCATCCTGAACAACTAGGGAAATTTGAGACAAAGGCTGATGAGGGAATTTTCATAGGCTATATCATGCATCAAGAGCCTTTAGAGTTTTTAATTTGAGAAAAAGAACTGTCATGGAGTCAATTCATGTATCTTTTGATGATAAGAAGATAACTGGAATCAATGAAGACTCTCATGATAGATTGATTTTTGAAAATGAAGCTACCAATGAACCTGAATAAATGGAATCAGATACTGATACCCCATCAGATACTGATGAGTCATCAAATCATGATGATCCATCAAATCCTGATGGAGTACCAAATCCTGATGGTGCTAATACTGATGATACAAATAATGGTGATACATCTAGTAGTGCAAATGTTGAGGGGGAGCAACAGCAAACTACTACAAACTCTGAGTCTACTCAATCATCACAACAAACTTCTTCAGATACTGATTCAAGTGACAATCCTGATAATCCATCAGGAGGTGATACAATAATTCAGGGGGAGCTTCCACAGAAGCAAATTCTTCTAATCAAGACAATACCAATCTAGGGGGACCATCTACTTCAAGGAATAATTTACCACCAGCAAGAAAATGGACAAGAGATCATACTCTTGATTTGATAATTGGAGATCCTGATGCAGGTGTTAAAACAAGAAATGCAACTCGGAATGAATGTCTATATCACAACTTTCTATCAAAGGAGGAGCCTAAGAAAGTTGAAGATGCACTCAAAGATGTTGATTGGGTTACTGCAATGCAAGTAGAATTGAATGAATTTGAAACGAATGAAGTCTGGAAACTGGTGCCAAGACCAAAGAACAGGTCAATTGTTGGTAAAAAGTGGATTTTCAAAAACAAGACTGATTCTGATGGAGTGATAATCAGAAACAAAGCAAGGCTAGTTGCAAAGGGGTATTCTCAACACGAAGGAATTGACTATGATGAAACTTTTGCTCCTGTTGCAAGACTAGAAGCCATCAGGATCTTTCTGGCTTATGCAGCTCATAAGAAATTCAAGGTTTTCCAGATGGATGTAAAAAGTGCTTTTTTAAATGGTGAACTGGAGAAAGAAGTATATATTGAACAGCCTCCTGGTTTCATTGATCCAAAGTATCCAAATCATGTTTATAGATTGGATAAGGCACTTTATGGACTAAAGCAAGCTCCAAGAGCATGGTATGAAACCCTAGCTCAATTCTTATTGGAAAGTGGATTCAAAAGAGGTACTATTGATAAAACCTTATTCTATTTGAATCATGGTAAGGATTTGCTTTTAGTTTAGATTTATGTGGATGATATCATTTTTGGGTCAACAAACAACAAGCTGTGTGAAAAGTTTTCTAAGCTTATGCAGTAAAGATACCAAATGAGCATGATGGGAGAAATGAGTTACTTTCTTGGTCTTCAAGTTAAACAGACTGAAGATGGTATTTTTATCAATCAGTCAAAGTATACAAGGAATTTATTGAAAAGGTTTAACATGCAAGATTGTGCTACTGCAAGTACTCCAATAGCTACAACTACAAAGCTTGATCCTGATCAAGGTCCTGAGGTGGATGTAACTCACTACAGAGGGATGATTGGTTCTTTATTGTATCTCACTGCAAGTAGACCAGATATCATGTTTGCAACCTGTCTATGTGCAAGATTTCAAGCCAAACCTAGGGAACCCCATCTGATAGCAGTCAAAAGAATCTTTAGATATCTCAAAGACACTCCTTCACTTGGTCTTTGGTATGCAAGGGAATCAGATTTTGGGTTGTGTGGTTATTCAGATGCTGATTTTGCAGGATGCAAAATAGACAGGAAAAGTACTTCAGGAAGTTGTCAGTTTTTGGGTGGTAGACTGGTTTCATGGTTTAGTAAAAAGCAAAAGTCTATCTCTACTTCAACTGCAGAAGCTGAGTACATTGCTGCAGGAAGTTGTTGTGCTCAGATAATGTGGATGAGAAATCAGTTGTTAGATTATGGTCTGTCATACTCCAAAATCCCTATTTATTGTGATAACCAAAGTGCTATTGCAATGACAGGAAATCCAGTTCAACATTCTCTTACTAAACACATCAGTATTAGATATCATTTTATAAGAGAGCAGGTTCTGGAAGGAACAATTGAACTTCATTTTGTTCCTACTGATCAACAACTAGCTGATATATTCACCAAGTCACTGCCTGAAGCTACTTTCAACAAGTTGGTGAATGAACTTGGAATGATGAACTTTGATAATTTCTGAAGAAAGCTACAGAGAGGAAATCCTGATGACTATCAAATCCTGATGGTCATTCTGCAAGGTATGTAATTTTGATCAAATCCTGATAGGACACAATCCTGACAGAAAGTCAACTGGTCAGTCCTGATGTACATGTCAGTATTTCATTGCTTAATTTGTGCCTGATTTTTCGTCAGTTACTGATGAGAAACGTTTGAGTTTTTAATTGGACAATTGTATGCGCGCGTGTATGACACTGATAGATATATACATATAGATACACATAAAAAGCGGTGCAGTTATGTTTAATTACGCACGTAATTTGTCCACTAATCATTTTTGCACAAATCATATTTTGCCACATGTCATTGAGAGTAATATTTTGTTTTAACAAAATACTTTTGTTTTTCTAAATTCCTGATTACTCTCTCACCATCAGTTTTTCATCTTCTTTCTCTCTCTTTGTGCTCAAGAACCCTAAATTTTTAAATCTCAATTCTCAAGTTTGCTATACTGTTTTAATGGCATCTTCATCATTCATGAACAAACAGACTATAATTAGTGGTGTTACTTTTGCCACTAATAATTTTGTAGCCGTTCTATCTCATCAGGATCTGCCTACTGAGTTCCATATAATCTAGGATTTTCTTACTTCAAGCCCATTGAAGTATGCTTTAACAGAATCTGCGAGTGTTTCTCTTAAGTCTGTGATGCAGGTATGGAACACAGCTGTTTTTGGCAAAGGGCCAACTGGAAATGTTTTGATGCAATTTGAATTCAATGGAGTTACTCATCATGTCACTCCTACCATTGTTGAAGAGGCACTTCATTTGCCAATTCTGGGTGACAAAGTACTTGATAATGTTACAGATTCTGCTATTTTTGAGTTTGTTACAAGATTGGGATACAATGGTGAGGTAAAAAGGTATGGAAGCCTCTTCACGACGAAGCTTAAGAGAGAATGGAATTTTTTCTTTGATACTATCAGTCGCTGCTTCCTGAATAAGACATCAAATTTTGATGATCTACCATCAGGATCGCTAAAGATTGGGTACTCTCTTATCTATTCTCAAGTGTTTGATTATGGTAGTTTAATTTTAAAAGCTTTAAGTGATAGGAAGTCAGATAAGTTAGGTTATGTCTGTTTCCTTAGATTTTTTCAGCTAATCTTTAATCACTTATGTCCTGATGTTGTTTTTGAAGAGGATGTGATTCTACCAATCTGTAGAATTACAGAGAATAATATTAAGTCCTTAGTCAATAGTGATAAGGCAAATGGTTTTTCAGGCAATGCCTTTATTCCTGATGAGGTCAGGCTTTTCTTGAAAGAGAAAATGCCTACTCAATATGGATCAGTTTCTGATGCTATGGGGCAAGGCCAATCACACCTTGTTCCTAACCCAAGCATCCAACCCAAACAGTCCAAACAGTCAACAGCCACCTCTATTGTCTCTCAAAAGACTTTAGTTGTAAAATCTAAGAAATCAGTTAGATCTGATGTGTCTGGAAGACAATCAGGATCAAAGTATTTTTCTTCTACACCACTTACTAAAAGGAAGATACAAGGGGGTGTACAAGGGGTCCTGGTGAAGAAGGCTGCCAAGGGTGTTGAGGATGTTTCTGTGAAAAGGAAGTTAGTGCTAAGGGATGAGACTGATTCTGAGGATGATATGCCAATATCCTCTAAGATAAAGATGAACAAGGAAGTTGTTGATACTGCTAATGAAGCTGTGGTACCATCTTCTAAGCCACAAAAGATCTACTGAATCTGTTAGTTATCCTTATGCTTTGGATCATGCCTATGATGCAGTGAAATTAATTGAGAATCAAGATTTGAAGAAACATTTGAAGGCTACTACTCTCTTATCCAAAAGCCTCAAACATGAGATTGATTCTGTCAATGTTGCAACTGATTCAGTGAGGAGTGATATTGCTCAAAACTTTACAAAGGTGCCTACTGTTCTTCAACTAAGAGTGGTGGAATCCCAAGTAAAGTCAGTTATTTCTGAACAATCCTCCATCAACAGCAAAATTATTTCTCTTGATACAAAGGTAACTGATATTCAAACCTCTCTTGCCTTAATATTGAATTTATTGTCAAATACTGATGTCAAAAAGGGGGAGAAGGTAAGTTCTACAAAATGTACACCTGATCTAGTATTGAAGAATAATGATGATGATGATCATACTGGAAATGATGGTGGTGACAAAGTTCTACAAGGAGAAACCTCTTATGCTGCTGTTGTGAAGTCTACAATTCAAACTTCTCAAAGTCAAACAACGCAGTCAACTCATGTTTCTGATTCTGGAGTTAAGACAGTAAGGACACTAGTGAAATCTCAGATCCTGACAGAAGAACAAATCCTGACAGGTGATCAAATCCTGATGACTGATCAAATCCTGACGCCTGGTCATGGACATACACTCTCTACAATTCCTGAAGGTGATGAAGATGTTCTAATTACAAATCCTGAAGATGCTGCTAACTTATTCCAGAAGTTCAAAACAAGAAATGGTAATGTTGTTACTCTTTATCACACTGATAAGAGAGTTCAACAATTGTTTGCAAGGAAAGCACTCTCTACAGCTAGTGAAGAATATCCTGATCTCTCACAAGAAGAATTCTTAAATCAACAGAGAGAAATGATGGACAGTTTTAATAACTCTGCTCTTACTAGAGGAAGAGGAGGCAGAGATAGGAGAGGTGCTAGAAGAGGTAGAAGAAGCTCATCAAGTCAACCAATGCCTAGACAAACAAGGTCTAGAGGTTTAAGAATAGAAGAAATTCCTGAACCTACTCAAATTCTAGTAGTTCCTGACAGGTCTACTTTTGGTGATGATGGAATTATTGAAGAAGAACCAGAATTGAGGAGAATATCAAGACAATCAACTCTCAGCAATACAACTCAAATTAAAGATTCTAATCCTGACATTGTTCCTGACAGTGTTCAAGATCCTGATGAATCTGAAATTCTTCAAGAGGTTGATTTGTTAATTTTATCTATTGTGGTTGATTCTCACAATAAGGAAGTGGATGAAGAAGAGGAAGACAGAAGAAGAAAGATAACAAGATCAACAAATAGAGATTTCAATCTCTATGTTCAAAGACTTAAACTCTCAAACAGAAGGTTGTGGAGAAATCCAAGCAGACAACAACCTCGGCTAGAAAGAAGCTATGCTTTTGAAAAAGAGAAAGACAGGAAGTGGAAACACATTGATACACTAAGGTGTAATAGACCTATTAATTTTCAGAATGGTGGTATTATAACAAGTGCTTCCAGTGTTGCTAATTTCTCTGATTCATATAGATCAAAAGCACTCTGGTTACAGATGTTCTCTAATCTAAGGCAAATGACAAACAACTCAAGAGGAGGTATTGGACACAGGGATGCTGAATATCTGAATACACCTCATGTTGATCCTTATGCCTTGACTGAAATTGGAGGTATTTTAACTTCTGAACACCTGAACAATTTATTAACTGTTGATATAGTTATAGATTGTCATGATGGTACTGAAAAGAAAGAAAAGCTTCTATATTTTATGAGAGATGGTAGTGTGAAGATTCTGTCCATTCAAGATCTATTGGTGAAAACTACAAAGGAACTAAAATATGTTCATTATCTACTTAAATGGAAGAACAAAGTGTGCAAGGAATGGTCAGATATGGTTTTGGCAACAATTAGAAGAAGACTGGATGGAGGTAGAAATTTCAATGGTGATTATACTCCCATGTACTTAAATCAGAAAGGTCAAGATGTGGAAATGCAAAGGGGCACTGCTGTTAAAGAAATGACCTTTGGCATGACTCAACTTAATCTTAATCCTGGTGGGAAGGAAATTGCTTATCTTTTGCTTGAAGAGCACAGTGTACAAAGAAGCTCCATTCAGAATATCATAACAGCTATCTATCAGATTGATGAGGGAGATGAAGAACTCAGATATCTTAAGGAAAGACTGATTCAAATTCTTGAAGAAAAAGAAGAAAATTTGTTATCCAACTTCTTGAAGATGAATCTGTTCTATCAAAGAATTTAAACAGATAAGTTGCTGCTGTAAATATTTGTACATTTTGTAAATATATTTTTGACATCATTGAATCTAGGAATCTATACTTTATTTCACAAAGTATGAGATTGGGGGAGATTGTTAGATCAGGATTCAATGATCGTCAGGATCTAGACTCAACTGATCAGGATTGCTGACGTCATCAGTATTGCATAGTCATCAGTATTTGCTCAAGCGTCAGTATCAGGATTTATATCAGGACTGAGATCAGGATTGATCATCAGGACTGGAAGCTGATCAGGATTCCTACTTAGAGTTATATTTGGAATCTAGTTAAATAAGGAAGTTTATTTTGTCGGTTTCTTATTTATAGGTATGAAGCTATCAATTTAGGATAGGTTTCAATCTTAGTAATTGATTAGGACTTATCATGTAATTGATAGAGAAGCTGTGTAGTATATAAACACAGTTTAGGTTTCGATTTATATCGATCACATACACGAGTATTTTTGTAACCTAGAAGCTCTCAAGAACATCAGAATTTCTTGAGAGAGTTTGTAACAGTTTATATCAGATTTAATAAAGCTGTTATTATTCTTTCATATTTGTGATATATACTTTAATAAGTCGAGAATCTTAAACAATTGTATTCAACCCCCCTTCTACAATTGTTATTTACTGGGCAACAGCCTTTTTCCTGCACTTCACCCCTAAAATTTCCAATTATGTTGGAACTTTGCAAAACTGGGAACATTATTACAACAACTTTGTGAGATATATCGTATATGATGAATATTAGTGAGAGAAAAGCCACACAGTTGGCTAATGTGCCAATTATAAGACTCGAGATGAAATACGCACGGAGAGCAATAAATTTGACTGTGGAATTTTTTCTATTCGTCGTATGGAGACGTATAAAGGAAATGGGACTTAGATTGCAAATTCTTATCTGAAAATGAGAAGGTCCGAACTGAAATTTCAATTTTTAATGTACACGATATGTTTGATGAGTTTGTTTTTTGAATTTATTACAGGATGGCTGATGACTACATTACTATCCGGTTGCACCACAGCAGAGACTTCTTAAAGACCAAGTATTCTGGTGGCTCGCATGTGACATTTTGGGACATGGACCCTGACTTGTTTTCTTATTCTGTACTGATGGATCATTGGGTATGATGGTGAGAGATGATCTTAACGATTTTATTGAGGAAAGCAACAGTTGTGAATTGGGTTTTTTCATTGATTGCAATGTTGACAAAGGGATAGCGCCAATGAAGCGAATGCAACCACACGTGATTGTAAGGCCAAGACCAATTCCTGTGAAAGCTAAAGAAAAGAATGCAGAGAGGCGCAAATTTTTGGCCTTAAAAGATATCAATCATGAGGAGGAATGAAAAATGAGTTCCAGAAAGAAACTTCAGTTTAGTTATACTGTTGCAAGTTTGGAAAGGAGGGAGCAACTTCGAAAGGTGCGTTGGAAGAGAATTCAACAGAGAAGTTTGTTGAAAAGAGCAGGGGTGGTGGAATCATTTAGAAAGTCTTGAAAGCAAATTATCGATTTTGTTGGAATCTTGCAAAACTGGGAACATCAATTTTGGTATCTCAGGCGGTGGAGCACCGGATCAGGGTGTAAGTATTTATTTTTTAAAAATTCACCTTATTACACCAGCTAAATTAAATTAGTTTTTTTAATAATTTTGATTACTAGGTTTTGCGACTTGTTTCATTGTTTGAAACTTGAGTTTGTAATTTTTGCATGAGACTTAAGTAGGCGCAATAGAGCTTCAAACTGCATACATGGTTTAATCTTCCTTTTTGTTTTTCTTTTGGAAGAGGAACCAATTATTAAAACAGTGTCATAATTAAAAACTTAAGCAATACAGTAGGATCAGTGGCAATGATTAGATTAGTTGTTAGATAACAGAACCAGGATCTGTGTACAGAGTCTTTGCAGAAGTTCTAGTATAGGCTACTTGTCAGTTGTCTCTTGTCACTTGTCACCTAGAAAGCAGGGATACTCCCCTCAAGTAAAGAACTGTGTATCCCGTACGTATTCAGTGCGTAGTGCGCGGGGATACGTCTGAATACGCACGGGATTCTCCACGTGGCGTGTCGGCGTATTTCAAAAAGGGGATACAGGGGGGTGCGTAAATGGGGGTGCGGGAAGGGTATATTTTGTAATTTTTCAGCAAAGACTTTAAGTCAAAATAAATAAAATGAAATCCACTTTCTTACCCTAATTGAAATCATATTTCACGACTTCGGTTCTGTGGTGACTAAGCGCGACTTCGACATCTCCGGTCATCTTCATCGGAGCTCCGGTAGTCTTCTTTGGCCTTCGATTATGCTGGTAAGCCTTTACACTTTCACTCGTTTAATACATCATTGGTGTGTGTATGTGTGTGTATATATGTGCTGTTGTTGTGTGTATGCTTCTGAGTTCTGACAGATGTCTTCTTCTTCTTTTGTTGTTGTGTGTTCGCTGGTGGGTTTTGCTGTCTTTTGTTGTTGCTGGTGGGTTTTGATGTTTGTATGTATATACTGATATATATACACACAATATATTATACTAATTTGGGTAATTATTTATGTGATTATTTATGACTAATTGATTTAATTGATTTAATTTGTGTTTGAGTCTGTTTAAGGAATTAAATTGAATGGCAGTAGAGTAGCTTGAGTTAGGCAGTAGCTATCACTAGCTTGACAAGCTACTGACTTTCATTTTTTCATTTTATTTTCAGTCATGGAGTCAAATTCTACAAATTCGGCTACAAGTACTGGTGCTTCTGAAAGCCAACATACAGATACTTTATGGAGGCTTTGATCCACTTGATGGTGCCGAAGAACTTGAGATAGCTAGTCTTTCTCTTGATGAGCCGGATATGGAATCCATCATCTTCGAAGATGATTGAATTAGTTTAATTAAAATGCAACTCTTGGATTATATATATATATATATATATATATATATATATATATATATATATATATATATATAATATTTTAAATATTTTACTATTTTTCGTATCCCCCCGCACCTGAATCCCCATATTTTTGAATTTGTCGAATTCCCGTATTCCCGTACCGCGCACCCGCACCCCCGCACCCACACCCATGCTTCCTAGCTTGTCACGTACTCCGACATTTACACTAATAATCAAAACTAATTATTTCTGTTACATAGATAGTGGGCCTGTTTGGCAACGGCCGATTATGTATTATAAGTTGATAAGAGCTTATGGGGGGTGTTTGTGTGCTCAACTTATTTGATAACTTATAACTTTTAAGTTGATAAGTTGAATGTTAGAAATCACCAACATTTTATTTAACTTATCAACTTATTCTTTGATTTCTTTATTTTTCTAATATTTTATATTTTTACATTTGTGTTTTTAAATATTTTTTAATTTAAAATACAAGTGTTGAAATCATTGTATTTAAAAATTATTTTTTTCAAATTTAATTTAGCAAATTCTTCACTAACTTATAAGTAAATTTATCCAAACATCCGTATAACTTATAAGAATTCATCAACTTATCATTTATATGACACTTACTCATTTTAAGTTATAAATCAACTTTTTTTGTATGGTAATAGATACATAGATAGTATCATCCGACATCCACAATAAGAATCAAAACTAATGTCTAATCTCATCTACAGAAATAATCAAACCTAATGACTAAGCTCTGATAGTTCAGTTTCCTACACTTACAAACGTCATTTCAATGAGAAATAAAATTTAAACTACTACTGCATTAAATACAACTCAGAATGACTCTGCTTTTTGGATTAATAAAATGGAGTACAAACTAACAGATGTTCAACTAGACGCTTCGCGTCAGGGACGGAGGGAGTAATTGAAGGACTTTTTGTTTTTTAAATACTGTTTTTTTCTTCATGAGAAATAAATGGTAACTCATTAAATGTTTCACTATTTGTTTATTTTTAATTTCAAAGTTATAAAAATATCACCTCAAATGATCACAACAGATAATATAGAAATAAAAAGATTCAATAGAAATCTAATACTATGATTATATCCTACTGTTCAAACTCTAAAATTAAAAAGGGAAATCAGCTAGATATTTATTGAATTTCACGCACAAAAAAATAAACTGAATTCTTTCAAAATCTAAGTATCTATCTGTTGTGGATTAAAAACTGAGCTTGCGAATTTAATTGCTATGATTAATGAGCTTTCGAGCTTTAATGGCTGCACTTGCGTTTCGAGACTAAATCGGTCCTCACAAGATGCCTACATATCTCAAATTGTTATTGAGAATCAAGCCAAAGACATAGTTCTTGGTGTTGCCCTCGGGGCTATGGCGGCAGGGGCACACCAAGGACGTAGTGACTTGTATGTCCTTATTCGAGGATGAAGTCTAAAACGTAGTTCTAGGGGTGCCTTTATGGCTTGTTGCGCCTTCGAGGCGTTGTGATGTATGGAGCTGTGCCCAAAACGTAGTAGATGACGTATGGAGCTGTGTCCAAAACGTAGTTCTGATTGTAGGATCAGGGTCCTTATATAGGCGTCTAGAGCCTAGTATTTATGGTATGTTTAGGAGTCTTAGCGAATAAGTCTCATTTTTGATATTGGATAAACATTGTATTTCTTGCTGGAGAATTCGTTTCCTTGTTGATAAAGGCTATGACTCATTAATTGCCTTTAATTGGGATTCCGGATCCTTCTTTGATGAATTTACCATATTTTGGACTCTTTTTATGAGCTGTATATTTTCCCTATTCATTAATTACGAAATTAATGAATAATTAGGGTGTCGGACCTTAAATATCGGCATTTCCATTGACTTGTCAATTATATTTCTATAATTACTTTTCTGACCATATCACTATCTATACTAATACTAAAACAAAGATCAGCTAACATCAGCAATTGCAAATATCAAAATTCTACTTTAACCGCTGACATCATCTTCCACTAACTCAATTTATTTTATTTTCTCTTTTTTCTTAATTACAACCTCCACTAATTATCTTTCTTTCTCATCTATTTTTTAATTTTGACTTGGTATGATTTGATTTTCATAAATGCTAATTAAGATATTTCATATTTTCGTTTAAAAAAAAGATATTTAATAAATTATTATTATTTGGAAATTTTAATTCTAAAATTAATAAAAAAAATAATTAAACATTTTCTCTATACATAATTTGATATATAATTAAAATTATTTATGCTAAAGTAAAATTTAATGAAATAAATTTATATACCCGGGCCTATTCTAGTTTTACCAAAAAACTTGATCGGGATTTAAAAGCACAACTTGAAAAGGTGGAGCCAGGACCAGGAGGGTATTTAACTACATTGAAAATATAAGATTGGACTACAATTTCTTAATAGTGTGAAATGACGTTTGCAAGTGCAGGAAGCTGAACTATCAGAGCTTAGTTATTAGGTTTGATTATTTCTGAGATGAGATTAGACATTAGTTTTGATTATTACTGTAGATGTCGGATGATACTATCTATGTAACTAAAGTAAAAGATTAAGTTCTAGTTGTCTGTTTGGTTTTTAACCGGCTCTTTAGCCCGTGCAATGCACGGGCATACTATAAATATGAGTAAATTATTTATTTTTTCGGTAAATTTTTGTATGTTTGCGTATTAGAGTAGCAATTGATGAGTTATACGACATTAAAATTAGTACAAGTTTGTATTATACTTATACACATGAAAGTTTTTTTTTTTTGTTAGCTTGTACTGATTTGAACGTAACAAATATAATACTTAAGGCATGTCAGAAATTATGTATAGTTTGATTTAATAGAGATAAATAATTACAATTCACAGACATGCTTTAATTTATAAATTTTCTCAAATAATATTTTTAACAATATTTAATTCATAAAAATTTACAATAAATCTAAATGATACTATAATAGTATGAGATATATGATATGTAAGCGTATATGGTCATATATTATCATAAATTTACATAAATGTAAGTATTTATATGTATACATATGTATATATATATATATATATTCAGGTAAATGTTGTATGTATATATAAGTATGCATATTAATTTACATCATTTAATCATATGTAATAAATATTGGGAAATTATTAATAATACCCCTCTCGTATTGACTTTTATGAATGGTACCACTTCGTATTTTTGACTTACAAACGGTACCATTGTGTATTTATCTATCCATTAAAATAGCATTCTGTCAATCCAAACGTTAACTAAACGTTAAATCATTAAAAAAAACTAAATAAAACTTGGGAAATTATTAATAGTACCCCTCTCGTATTGGCATTTATGAATGGTACAACTTCGTACTTTTGACTTACAAATGGTACCTGATAGGTCCATAATTTAATACATTTTTAATACATATTTTATGTTCATTTTTGTAATTTTATTATTTAATAAATTGATTTCTTTTGTTTTGTAGGAAAATAAATAAAATCAGATTTTAAACAGAAAAAGGTGAAAAAAAGGCAAGAGAAGAGAAAATAACAAAGAAGAAAAGAACAATTAAATTCTAGGTGTCTCAAATACAAGAGAGGAGATTCATATATATATAGGGAAAAATAATGGGTTGGGGCTCTTTGATTACAAATCGGATTATAAAAATATTTTCTCAATTCTCTTTTCTTCTCCGATAAGTTTTCCATTTTTTCTCCAATTTCCTTTTGACTTCAAGTATTTCCACCTCCTTGCTTTTTTTCACCTTTATCTGCTTAAAATCTGATTTTATTTATTTTCTTACAAAACAAAAGAAATCAATTTATTAAATAATAAAATTACAAAAACGAACATAAAATATGTATTAAAAATATATTAAATTATGGAACTATCAGGTACCGTTTGTAAGTCAAAAGTACGAAGTGGTACCGTTCATAAAAGTCAATACGAGAGGGGTATTATTAATAATTTCCCAAGTTTTATTTAGTTTTTTTTAATGATTTAACGTGTAGTTAACGTTTGGATTGACAGAATGCTATTTTAATGGATAGATAAATACACAGTGGTACCGTTTGTAAGTCAAAAGTACAAAGTGGTACCATTCATAAAAGTCAATACGAGAGGGGTACTATTAATAATTTCCCATAAATATATATGTATAAGTTTGCAGTATTTAATAATATATAATAAATATATATGTATAAGTATACATATTAATTTTGTAGCATTTAAAAATATGTTATAAATTTATTAATGTTAAAAGACCAAAATAACCCTAAAAATATATAGTATAAGTGAGGGTAAAATGGTCAATTAGATTTAAATTGCTTACACCAAACCCCTTGTTGTAGTATTATATATATAACTAGCATAAAAACCCGTGCAAGGCACGGGCCGCTAGCTTAGATTGTGATTTTAAACTAAACTACGCATTATCAATGTCATTTGATTGTATATTTTTGATGTTCATATAGTTTTTATTGTTAATGTTATGACATGATGTACTTACTTAAATATGTTGAAGTTTATAATTTGAAAACTAATACGAGTAGTTTTGATAAATCATGTCAAATTTTTTACCTTTATTTCTCTTCCCCTGTCTATCTAACTTTCAGAACATAGGACAATGTAGCTAATTGACTTAAGTAGAACTACATTGTGCCAAATCATTCTATTATTAAGTACGTTTGGTACCATTTTGATGTGTTTCAATTCCTCCAAACAAACAGACTTTTTTAACTCCGAACTTGAGAATTGATCAATTATGGCTGGATAAATATTTTTTGCTTATATCATCGTAAGTTAAAATTGCTCATATGCCTTTTGAGTTCTGTCAGTGTTTTGACAATGAATTCATCTTTTATTTTTTTCAAAATACAACGTCATCCAGGAAAATATCTTTACTAATTTGAACACGGGTCATTTTTCTAGCAATTAACATAAATTTTTATTCTTTGCGGTTATTTTTTTTTCTAGGTATGGTTGTACATTTTTTTCGTCTGTTACAATGTACTTAATTTTATTTATATAGATAATTTGATTGATCGGGGACTATAATTTTAAATAACCCGGGCTGTATAATGTGATTTGATCTGATCATAATGTATGATATGCAATATCATGTTTTTTTAAAATATGTTATAGACTATATATTTTAATTTGTTTATTGTTTACACAAATTATTATCAAAATTTTAGAATATATAATTCATTTAATTGTTTTGTTGTACTATCTATTTATTTTTATTATCTCATCTTTTACAATATTTTAACTCAAAACAAATAATTTTTCATATATATACCGAAACATTGAAAGTTTGATAGTCGGTCGGTACGGTTCTCATATTTTGATATTTGTACTTTAGTTCTTTTATTTTTACTACTTTATTTAATTTATTAAAAACAATAATTTTATTCAAAATATAGTTTGGTAGTCGGTCGGTCAATACGACATTCATATTCTGATATTTGCACTTTAGTCCCTTTTTTTTGCAATTTGACCTTAATTTATTAAAAATAACAATTTTAATTAAATATATTTTTTAAAATATCGTTAAACACAAAACTCTTAAAACACAATTTAATCACACTCAAACAGAAATGCACACGTCAATTCAACATTAAGTTCAACAATCACATAAAACTATTCAAATTTAAAATGAATTTCAAACAAAGTAAATATAAATGTAAAATAAGAAGAATATGAATGTTGTATGCATCAAACTGACTCTATACTTGTAGTATAGATAAGAACAAATAATTATAAATAACATGTATACATGTTATCAATATGTGCTATTTAACAATGATTATTGTGCGATAAATAAAGTAATCCTCGTTCGAGGATTGAGGCGGGTTCGAAGAATGAGTTCATGTTCGGAGTCTCCCCGACCCCGAAGTGACCGATCGCCCATACCTAAATTATTGTCTAATTTTTACACATGTTTTAACACTAATTTCATTAATTTAAAAATAAATAAGTCATAAATATGTAAATAAACTACTTGTAATATGTTATTTATGTTATATCAACGTTTAATAATACATTTTATATATTAAATATTTGAATAATTCAAATATATTACGTAGTACAAGAAAAGTTCGACTCTGATGCAAGAAAATAGAATATATTATAGTTATCGATACATATACAAAATATTTGTTTAGTTAAAATAAAGATAAAAAACATCACACATAATATTGTTTTTAAAACTTAATATTAATATTTTATAAGACTGGTAGTATATATGATTATGTATGATATTTTATGTATTAAAAAAATAAAGTTTAATAAATATTATAAATCACCTTAATTTTTACTCAAAAATTTAAATAATAATAAATATAGGATAAGAAAGATGTGAGATTTATGTCATGTTGCCCAGTAAATAACAATTGTAGAAGGGGGGTTGAATACAATTGTATAAGATTCTCGACTTTATATAACACAAATATGAAAGATCAATAACAATAACAATAACAGCTTTATTAACTTTGATATAAAACTGTTACAAACTCTCTTAAGAAATTCTGATGTTCTTAAGAGCTGCTAGCTTACAAAAACTCTCTCAAGAAATTCTGTTCTTAAGAGCTTCTCTCCGATTATGTTCTCTCTCGAATGAATAATTCTCTCTCTCTGATGAGTACATAAATCGAAACCAAAACTGTGTTTATATAGTGCACACAGCTTCTCTATCAATAACAAGATAAGTCCTAATCATAACAAAGATAGAAACATATCTTTAATCGATAGCTGCATTCTACAAACCAGGAACAAATAGAATAAACTTCCATGTTTATCTAGACTCCAAATATAACTCGAAGTAGGAATCCTGATCAGCTTCAAGTCCTGATGATCAAACCTGATCATAGTCTGAGTAGGAATCCTGATGATCAATAAGATACTGACGCTTGATCAAATACTGATGACCATGCAATACTGATGACGTCAGCAATCCTGATCAGTTGAGTCTAGCTTCTGACGATCATTGAATTCTGATCTAACAATCTCCCCCAATCTCATACTTTGTGAAATAAAGTATAGATTCCAAATATTCAATGATGTCAAAAACATGTATCAAAATGTACAAGTATCTTCAGAAACAACTTATCTGTTTAAGCTTTGTGATAGAACAGATTCATCTTCAAGAAGTTGGATAATAAACTTTCTTCTTTTTCTTCAAGAATTTGAATCAGTCTTTCCTTAAGATTTCTGAGTTCTTCATCTTCCTCATTAATCTGGTAGATAGCTGCTCTGAGATTCTGTATGGAGTTTCTCTGTAGACTGTGCTCTTCAAGCAAAAGATAAGCAATTTCCTTCCCATCAGGATTGAGAGAAAGATGAGTCATGCCAAAATTTACTTCTTTAACAGCAGAACCCCTTTGCATTTCCACATCCTGACCTCTTTGATTTAAGTACATGGGAGTATAATTACCATCGAAATTACTGTTTCCATCCAGTCTTCTTCTTATAGTTGACAAAATTATGTCACTCCATTCTTTGTACACTTGGTTCTTCCATCTTAACAGATAGTGAACATATTTCAGTTCCTGTGTAGTTTTCATCAGCAGATCTTGAATAGATAGAATCTTCACACTACCATCTTTCATGAAGTACAGAAGCTTTTCTTTCTTTTCAAAACCATCATGACAATCTATAACTAGATCAACAGCTAATAAATTGTTCAGGTTTTCAGAAGTTAAAGTACCTCCAATTTCTGTCAAGGAGTAAGGATCAACATATGACATATTCAGATATTCACCATCTCTGTGTCCAATACCTCCTCTTGAATTACTTGACAATTGCTTCAGATTTGAAAACATCTTTAACCAGAGTGCTTTTGATCTAGCCATATCAGACAAATCAACAACACTTGAAGCGCTTGTAATAATTCCACCAGACTGAAAATTGATAGGTGTATCACAACTTAATGTGCTAATATGTTTCCACTTCTTGTATTTCTCCTTTTCATGAGCGTAGCTTCTTTCAAGTAAAGATTCTTGTCTGCTTGAATTTCTCCATTTTCTTTCATTTGAAACTTTAAGCCTTTATAGATAGAGATTGAAATCTTCATATGTTCTTTTTGTAATATCTCTTCTTCTGGCTTCTTCTTCTTCATCTACTTCTTTGTTGTGACAATCAACAACAGTAGATAAGATTATCAAATCAACCTCTTGCAGAATTTCAGATTCGTCAGGATCTTGAATATTGTCAGGATTAGAATCTTCAATTTGATTTGTATTGCTGAGAGTTGATTTTCTTGATTTTCTTCTCAATTCAGGTTCTTCTTCAATAATTCCATCATCACCAAAAGTAGATCTGTCAGGAACTACTAGAGTTTGAATAGGTTCAGGAATTTCTTCAATTCTTAACCCTCTAGACCTTGTCTGTCTAGGTACTGTTTGAGTTGAAGAACCTCTTCTACTTCTTCTAGCACCTCTCCTACCTCTGCTTCCTCTACCTCTAGCAGAAGCAGTATAGCTTTCCATTGTCTCTCTTTGTAGTCTCAAGAATTCTTCATGTGAGAGATCTGGATATTCTTCACTTGCTGTAGAGAGTGCTTTTCTTGCATATAATTGTTGAACTCTTTTATCAGTGTGATATAGAGTAACAATTCTGCCGTCTTTTGTAGAAAACTTCTGGAATAAATTTGATGCATCTTCAGGATTATCAATAATCACATCTTCATCACCTTCAGGAATTGTAGCAAGAATGTGTCCATGACCAGGTGTCAGGATTTGATCTTCCGTCAGGATCTGAGATTGCACCAATGTTCTTACTGTCTTAACTCCAGAATCAGAAACATGAGTTGACCGCGTAGTTTGACTTTGAGAAGTTTGAATTGTAGACTTCAAAACCGCAGTATCAGAGGTTTCTCCTTGTATCGCTTTGTCACCACCATCATCTCCAGTATCATCATCATTATTTCTTAATACTAGATCAGGTGTACATTTTGTCTGAATAACCTTCTCCCCCTTTTTGACATCAGGATTTGACAATAATTGCAAAATTAAGGAAAGAGAGGCTTGAATTTCAGTTACCTTAGTATCCAGAGAATCAATTCGTTGTTTGATGGAGGTTTGTTCTGAAACAACAGATTTCACTTGGGATTCCACTACCCTTAGTTGAAAAGTAGTAGGCACCTTTGTAAAATTATTAAAGATATCAGTCCTCACTTTTTCAGTTGAACCCTTGATAGAATCAATCTCACTTTTCAGGCTTTTGGATAACAGAGTTGTAGCCTTCAGATGATTCTTCAAGTCTTGATTCTCTATAGACTTCACTGCATTATAGGCATGTTCAATAGCAGAAGAAAAACTGATAGATTCATCAGAATTGTGCCATGAATTGTTCCATTCATTCTGTCTAAATGCCTCTGCAGGATCAAAGAAAGGAGTAGAAAAATCTTGTCTCTGATCTTTCCCAGTGGAAGCTTTGCCAGCCATATATGTACTTGATGAACCAAAATTAGTTCCAAGACTAATCTTGAGTGCTGTAGCAAGCTGTTCCTTCTCTTTTCTATTCTCATTATCATCATCACTATCATCATCAGAATTATCATCATCAGAACCATGAGATATGTCAGGATCAGGAATTGCAATACCTTTCAGTTTATCCTGAGATTCTGAGATAGGATGATCTATTGGTCTTGAACGAAGTGGCTGTATCAAAATAGGTTCATTATCAGGAGCACCACTAACGTCAGGATGAACATCGTCAGGATTTGATATGCTTGCATCAGTATTTTCTACCAATGGTTCTTGTGTAGCTTGAGGTTCAGAAGCTGCTTCAACACTTTGAGCTAAAGGTTCTTGTGTGCTTCCCTCAGTGACAATGTTCTCGACCATTCTTTCAACAGAAGCTGTAGCTTTGCCTGCATCTTCACTTTGAGAAGATGGTTCTTGTGTAGCTGGAATGTTGATGTCTTCATTCTCCCTTTGAGAAAATGGTTCTTGTGTGACCATTCCACTAGCTAAGCCTTCACCCAAACTTTGATTGAGTGGTTCTTGTGTGGCAGGATCAACAGTAGCTGCTGAATTACTCTGAAATTCAGGTTCTTGTGGGCTTGATCCTTTCAGCTTCTTCTGTCTCTGATAGACTAACTCTTCTGCATTCCTCTTTTTCTTTGATGTAGGTGTAAGACCAACCAAGGAAGCAGTTGTAGATACCTTCTCCCAAGAATGTCCTCGAATTTGAGATGGAGAGGCTGGAGAGTCTGATATAGAGACAACTTTTGTTGTTGCATCAGGAATACTAACATCAGGATTTGATGTCTGAATATCAGTATCCTTCATTTGCACTGTCAAAGGAATATGATACCTGCTCTTTGATAATGTCCTTGTCTTTTGTGGTTTTGATGAAGGTACCACAGCTTTAGTAGCAGTATCAGCAACTTCCTTGTTCATATTCATCACAGAGGATATAGGTAAGTCATCCTCTGAATCACTTTCATCAATCAACCTTAACTTCCTTTTCACAGGAACATTCTTAACAACCTTATCAGCTTTCTTGACCAGGACCCCTTGTACACCCCCTTGTATCTTCTTTTTAGTGAGTGGTGTAGAGGAAAAATCCTTTGAACCTGATTGCCTTCCAGACACATCAGTTCTAGCTGATTTCTTTGATTTTACAACTAAAGTCTTTTGAGAGACAGTAGAGGTGGTTGTTAACTGTTTAGTCTGTTTAGGTTGCATGCTTGTGTCAGGAACAAGGTGGGTTGGTCCTTGTACCATAGCATTAGAAAGTAGTCCATAACGAGTAGGCATTTTCTGATGTAAGAAAAACCTAACCTCATCAGGAATAAAAGCATTTCCGCACAAAATATTTTGCCATATCAGGATTGAAAAAAAATATTCAATAAGATTAAAATAAAATTTTATTTAAGAAAACAAAATTTATTTTAACAATCCTGAATAGCGTTTTGGTTTAAGAAAAAGAACCAAATTAATGGTCATAGAATTAAAACACTCTTACCAGCAAACGAGGCAAAAATATTTATGGAAAACCGAACCGTCTCCTTGAGATTGTAGAAATGACCTGCACCCTTAATACACATTCTCTATAAAAGAGAACTGTTAAGCATAATCATCATATATCTATTAAAACACAAACCCTCTCCAGAGAAAAACTTACGAAAACCTTTCACCTTCTTTGTTTTTCAATGGCTGCCAACAATCAAAACAACATACCTGATGAAGAACTTGATAGAATTTGGCAACAAATGGATGAGGCTCTAGCAGAGATTGCAGAGCAAGAGGGACCTCAGCCTATTCCTGATCCACAGGAGCATCATGCTTTTGTGAATGCAATGGCTGATGTGCTTCTTCATAACTTCCATCAGGCAAATCCTGATTGGAATCCTCTTGAAAATCTCATCGTTGTCAATGAAGAGGATGAAGACGATTGGGATGATGAAGAGGATGAGGATGAAGATGATGAAGAGCTCGTTCGAGAGCTTGAGAAACGTAAGAAGAAAATCCGTGATGCTTGTATGTCATGCAAGTTGGAGGCACGGAGGCGTCCCGGTGGTCACGGTGACGATCCGCCTTCAAGTAAATCAGCTCCTCTTCTTGTCTCTTAAGGATGGAACAAGAGACCTTCCAGTTCTGAAGGACTGTGAAGCTGCTCAGGAGCATTCATGCTAATTTGCAGGGCACGTGTTCATGCTTATCTGTAAAGCACGAGTTCCTGAGTAGAAAATAGACTAGGAAAACAAATATGTAATTTCCATATTTCATGTGTAATGTATCTTCAAGTATTAATGAAATTTGTCTATTTTCTCAATTGTTTTCTTCCTGTACTTGCCTGCAAAATTTGTTAGTAACACTCATAGTGATATTCAGATGATAAATAATAAACTCTGATAATAATGAAATTGAGATTGATAATTAAGACTAAAAACTTAATCAAAGACTAAGTAATAATCTAATTGTCCAGAGTTTACCAGGAGTGTTGATGACAAATTAGCATAGAACCTCTGGTTTTCATACCAGCTTCAAACATCTGAGCATCAGGATTTGACCAGTGGACTTCCTATCAGGATTCCATCCTATCAGGATTTGATCAAAGAAAACATACCTTTCTGAATAACCATCAGGATTTGACAGTTATCAGGATTTCCTCTCTGTAGCTTTTCCTTCTAGAAATTCTCAAAATTCATCATTCCAAGTTCATTCACCAACTTATTGAAAGTAGCTTCAGGTAGTGGCTTGGTGAATATATCAGCTAGTTGTTGATCAGTAGGAACAAAGTGAAGTTCAATTGTTCCTTCCAGAACCTGTTCTCTTATAAAGTGATATCTGATACTTATGTGTTTAGTAAGAGAATGCTGAACTGGATTTCCTGTCATTGCAATAGCACTTTGGTTATCACAATAAATAGGGATTTTTGAGTATGACAGGCCATAATCTAACAACTGATTTCTCATCCACATTATCTGAGCACAACAACTTCCTGCAGCAATGTACTCAGCTTCTGCAGTTGAAGTGGAAATAGATTTCTGCTTTTTACTGAACCATGAAACTAGTCTTCCACCCAAAAACTGACAACTTCCTGAAGTACTTTTCCTGTCTATTTTGCATCCTGCAAAATCAGCATCTGAATAACCACACAACCCAAAATCTGATTCCCTTGCATACCAAAGGCCAAGTGAAGGAGTGCCTTTGAGATATCTGAAAATTCTTTTTACTGCAATCAGATGTGGTTCTCTAGGTTTTGCTTGAAATCTTGCACATAGACAGGTTGCAAACATGATATCTGGTCTACTGGCAGTGAGATACAATAAAGAGCCAATCATTCCTCTGTAGTGAGTTACATCTACCTCTTCACCTTGATCAGGATCAAGTTTGGTAGCTGTAGCTATGGGAGTTGAAGCAGGAGTACTGTCTTGCATGTTAAACCTTGTCAATAAATTCCTTGTGTATTTAGACTGATTAATAAAAATCCCTTCATCAGTCTGTTTAACTTGAAGACCCAGAAAGTAACTCATTTCTCCCATCATGCTCATTTGATATCTTGACTGCATAAGCTTGGAAAACTTTTCACACAGCTTATTGTTTGTTGACCCAAAAATGATATCATCAACATAAATCTGAACTAACAGCAACTCCTTACCATGATTCAAATAAAATAGAGTTTTATCAATTGCACCTCTTTTGAATCCACTTTCCAGTAAGAATTGAGCTAAGGTTTCATACCATGCTCTTGGAGCTTGCTTTAGTCCATAAAGTGCCTTATCCAGTCTGTAGACATGATCTGGATATTTAGGATCAATGAAACCAGGAGGTTGTTCAACATAAACTTCTTCCTCCAGTTCACCATTTAAGAAAGCACTTTTAACATCCATCTGGAAAACCTTGAATTTCTTATGTGCTGCATAAGCAAGAAATATCCTGATGGCTTCTAGTCTTGCAACAGGAGCAAAAGTTTCATCATAGTCAATTCCCTCTTGTTGGGAATACCCCTTTGCAACTAGCCTTGCTTTATTTCTGATAATGACTCCATCAGAATCAGTCTTGTTCTTGAAAATCCACTTTGTACCAACTATTGATCTATTCTTTGGTCTTGGTACCAGTTTCCAGACTTCATTCCTTTCAAATTCATTCAGTTCTTCTTGCATTGCAGTAACCCAATCAGCATCTTTAAGTGCATCTTCAACTTTCTTAGGCTCCTCCTTGGATAGAAAGTTATTATATAAACATTCATTCTGAGTTGCACTTCTTGTTTGAACACTTGCATCAGGATCTCCAATTATCAAATCAGGAGTATGATCTTTTGTCCATTTCCTTGCTGGTGTCAAATTGTTTCTTGAAGTAGATGCTCCCCCTGGATTGGTGTTATCTTGATTGAAAGAATTTGATTGATTTGAAGCTCTCCCTGAATTATTGCTATGCCCTCCTGATGTGTTATCAGGATCTTCACTTGAATCAGTATCTGAAGAATTCTGTCCTGATGATTGAGTTGACTCTGAACTTGTAGTTGAATGCCGTTGCTCCCCCTCAACATTAGCACTACTAGTTGTATCACTGTTGTTTGTATCATCAGTATTAGCACCATCAGTATCTGGTGTGTCATCAGGATTTGGTGACCCGTCAGTACTGGATGAATGGATAGCTTCTGATTCACTTTCTTCAGGTTCCTTGGAAGCTTCATTTTCAAATAACAATCTATCATGCGAGTCTTCAATGATTCCAGTTATCTTCTTGTCATCAAAAGATACATGTATTGACTCCATGACAGTTCTTGTTCTCAAATTAAAAACTCTGAAGGCTCTTGATGTAGGATAACCTATGAATATTCCTTCATCAGCCTTTGTTTCAAATTTCCCTAGCTGTTCAGGATGAGTTCTGAGAACAAAACATTTACAGCCAAACACATGCAAATGCTTCAGACTTGGTTTCTTCTCTTTGAGAGATTGATAAGGAGTAACACCATGCCTGTTTATCAATGTGAGATTTTGTGTATAGCATGCTGTGTTGACTGCTTCTGCCCAGAAATATGTAGGTAATTTAGCTTCTTCCAACATAGTTCTGCCAGCTTCAATAAGAGTTCTATTCTTCCTTTCTACTACTCCATTTTGCTGAGGTGTGCCAGGAGCAGAGAATTGTTGAATGATTCCTTTGTATTTGCAGAACTCTTCCATCTTTGAATTCTTAAATTCAGTACCATTATCACTTCTCAGAATCTTGACTTTGTACTTTGTGGTTGTCTCAATCATCCTTACATGATCCAACAGAACTTCAGGAGTTTCATCTTTTCTATGCAGAAAATACACCCAGGTGAATCTAGAATATTCATCAACAATCACAAGAGTGTACCTTTTCTTACTGATGGACATGATGTTGACTGGACCAAACAGATCAAGATGTAGCATGTGATATGGTTCTTCAATAGAGGATTCTGATTTACTCTGGAATGATGTCCTTCTTTGTTTTGCTTTTTGGCATGCATCACAGAGTCCATCAGGTGTATATAAAACATTAGGTAATCCTCTTACTAACTCTTTCTTAACCAACTCATTGATGTTGCTGAAGTTGAGATGAGAAAGCTTCTTGTGCCAATTCCAACTTTCATCTACTGAAGCTTTACTGATGAAACATGTAGGGGAGCCATCAGTATCTGAGAGAATGTTGGCTTCATATATGTTACCATGCCTGTAGCCAGTTAGTGCTATCTTCCCTGTTGCTTTACTGACTACTTCACAATGTGTGGAATAGAAATTGACATGATAACCTCTGTCAGTGATTTGACTAATACTCAACAAGTTGTGTTTTAGTCCCTTCACTAGAGCTACTTTTTCAATGATGACATTTCCAATGATTATATTGCCATATCCCAAGGTTTGTCCAATGTTGCCATCTCCATAAGACACAGTTGGGCCAGCTTTTTCTTCATATTCTGATAACAGGGCTTTGTTTCCAGTCATGTGCACAGAACATCCACTATCCATGACTAACACATTTTTCCTTTTACCCTGCATCAGAATAGTAAAACACTAGTCAGAATGTTTAGGAACCCACACTTGTTGGATTCCTTGTTCATGCATTTTATTAAATTTAACAGCAGAAGACTTTTTGACTTTAGCAGTCCTGACAGGATTTACTCCATCAGGATTTGCTTTGTCAGTATCAGTATTAACAAAAGCATGCTTCACTATGACATTTTCAGTTCTATCAGACTTTGTACTACTTTCAAACTTAGGCAATGGATCATAAAAGTTATAGTACAAACCATGATACTCTTTACATGTATAAATAGAATGCCATAGACTACCACAATGAAAACAGGAATTCTGTGGTTTGTAAAATACTGATCTATTCCTAACATCAGACTTAGGAATTTCAGCAATTTTCTTCTTACTCTTTTTACAATCAATAGCAAGATGATTAGAGTTACCACAGTTAAAGCAACACTTTCTAGGTGCATTTGGGATATATTTATAACCATTCTCTTTATTGATCCCAACTTTACCATTCCTGTTTCTCTTAACAGTAGCTTCCTTTTTCTTATCTGTAATCTCACAGATTTTATCTTTAAGCTGTTTCTGAGACAATAGACCTACATTTTTAGTGACTTTGTTCATGACAGGTTTAGACTTTATAATTTTAATTCCTTGAGTAGAAGAAGATCCCTTTTCAAAAGTAGAATTGGAATCCTTACCAAAAACAAAATTAACAGGTGTAATCTTAGATTTGGTTGAGTCTATAACATGTCTATAGGTCTTTGGACTGACTGTCTCATCAATGACAATTTTCTCTTTCAATTTCTTATCCTCATCTGACTTATATCCTAGACACTCTTTCCAATTCTTAGAGGTATTAATCTCATGAAATTTCCTACCAGAGTCTGTCCAGGTTCTGATTTTCTCATTAGCAAATTCAAGTTCTTTTTCAAGGGAAGTACATTTAGATGTCATCTCTAAGTGCATGTGCTTAACATTATCACATTCTTTTTGTACTTCTTGCATACGAGAAAATTCAGCTTCTAATATCTCATTCCTCTTTCTAAGGTCAGACATCTCAGATAAGATTCTAGTATTCTCAGCAGTTTGACTTCTAAAGCTAATATGTAATGACTTTAGAAAACGTCTTAACTCAGAAGCATTATCAGTATCAAAATCAAAGATAGTATTTAGTACCTTATCATCAGGAGCAGCAGTTACATCAGCATTGGCCATTAACGCATAGTTGACTACCTCAGTATCAGATTCTGAGGAAGAGTCCATCCAATCCTTGCTTGATGTGATGAGTGCCTTTGTCTTGTTGCATTCAGAAGCAAAGTGACCCATACCATTACACTTGTAGCATCTAACCTTTGACTTGTCAAATTTGCTACCCTTGCTGTCCTTCTTGATATACTTGTCTTTGTCTGCTTTGAAGATCTTTTTCTGAAAGTTGCCTTGTCCTCTATTCTTCCTGAACTTCATCCTTCTGAAGTTTCTGACAATCATAGCAACCATCTCTTCCATGTCTGAATCAGAAGATTCATCACCAGTATTGGCATCAGGATTGCCATCAGTATCTGATGAAGAGTCGTCAGGATCTGACTCAGCTACTCTTGCTTTCCTTCTAGAGACCTCCATAGCTTTCCCTTTTGATTTTGCTTCTACATTCAAAGCAATTGACTTTGCCTTGCTGCTTTTCTTGTTCTTCCTCTGTTGAACTTCAAGATCATGAGTTCTTAGCATCCCATAGATCTCATCAAGAGACACAATGTTCAGATCATACTGGTGTCTAATGATTGAGGTCTGAGTATCCCATTCTTCAGGTAAAGCTCTAAGAAATTTGGTGTTTGAATCTTCAGTTTCATATACTTTGTCAACTAAGGATAAGCTATTCAATAGTGTCAGGAATCTATCATATAGCTCAGTCAGGCTCTCTTCAGGTCTTGCATCGAATTGTTCATATTCTTGAATCAATAGAGCCCTTCTGTTTTTCTTGACAGATGCAGATCCCTGGCACTGAGTTTCCAAAGTATCCCAGATTTCTTTTGAAGACTTGCATGCAATCACTCTGTTTGACATAACAGCATCAAGACCATTGTGCAAGATATTCTTTATCTTTGGTTCCCTGAGTACATGAGCTTTTTCTTCTGGAGTCCATTCAGCTTTAGCTTTGACCACATAATGTTCTGGTACTGTATCTGTTCGTTCTACGAACTTTGTTGGTATATATGGTCCATCACGAATCCTGTCCAAGTAGTCAGGATCCATAGCCTCCAGGTACATCAGCATCTTTACCCTCCATGTGGGATATTCTGATATCTTCAAGATGGGAATCTTCATGCTTTCATACTTGGTTGTCGACATCTTTAGATCGTATCTGATTCAGAATTAAATCAGTTTGCTCTGATACCAATTGTTGCCCAGTAAATAACAATTGTAGAAGGGGGGTTGAATACAATTGTATAAGATTCTCGACTTTATATAACACAAATATGAAAGATCAATAACAATAACAATAACAGCTTTATTAACTTTGATATAAAACTGTTACAAACTCTCTTAAGAAATTCTGATGTTCTTAAGAGCTGCTAGCTTACAAAAACTCTCTCAAGAAATTCTGTTCTTAAGAGCTTCTCTCCGATTATGTTCTCTCTCGAATGAATAATTCTCTCTCTCTGATGAGTACATAAATCGAAACCAAAACTGTGTTTATATAGTGCACACAGCTTCTCTATCAATAACAAGATAAGTCCTAATCATAACAAAGATAGAAACATATCTTTAATCGATAGCTGCATTCTACAAACCAGGAACAAATAGAATAAACTTCCATGTTTATCTAGACTCCAAATATAACTCGAAGTAGGAATCCTGATCAGCTTCAAGTCCTGATGATCAAACCTGATCATAGTCTGAGTAGGAATCCTGATGATCAATAAGATACTGACGCTTGATCAAATACTGATGACCATGCAATACTGATGACGTCAGCAATCCTGATCAGTTGAGTCTAGCTTCTGACGATCATTGAATTCTGATCTAACATGTCATATGATTTTTAGCTTAAAATAAAAAAGAATCTTGTAGCTCAATGGTTATAAGGATGTCTTATTTAGAGAATGTCAGAGGTTTGATCCCTAACTAAAATATTATTTACTTACATTTTTTATTTAGATAACAGAGTAGTGGCATAACATGTAATTTTGTAACATTTAAGGATAAAATGGTAATTTTACAGTGGTTTTATTGGCTCAAATGCCCCTAAATTATCCATGTGTTCTTCCTATTATATATAGAAGAGATGGATTATTTCTGGAGATGAGATTAGAAATTATTTTTGATTATTACTGTAGATGTCGGATGATACTTTTTTAGTATAGTTTTTAAAACAATTTATGTAACTGGTACATCTGCATTTCAGTTAACATAAATATAAATGGTATAAAAAACTGCATGCAACGGCGTGTGGCATGATGGTGATCAGCAAAGTGATTTTTTTTTGAATAGTTTACCGTTACAAATGGCAATCATCACAAACTCTCTGTGTTGCTCGCCATTTGTAACGGCAAACATAACTTCTTCGTAATACTATATTACTATGGTGCTTTATTACTCCCTCCATCTCATATTATGTGTCTTGTTTGATTTTTTGTTTGGTCAAATTGACTCAAATTTAACCGAAAATTGCATATTATTCTTTTATAGTTTCAAATAAATGAGAAATACATTATAAAGTAAATTAAATATATTTTTTAATAATATGATTTTTACAAATTTTCCAATTATATAATATGCGTAATTTGTAGTTAAACTTTGGTTAATTTGACTACTAAAAAGTCGACACATAATACACATAATAATATGAGATGGAGGGAGTAGCTGATATTACTTTGTTTAAAAATTTGGTCAATTGTCAAAGGATAAGTACATATCTCTAGTTTTATATGTTTGGAAATAATACTCCATCTGTCCCCAGAGTTATTTACATTGGAGGACGGGGGCTCGACACGCATTTTAACACTCCTATAAAATATATTTTCATAAATTATTTTAATTTTTTTTTCTTCTAAATAAAAGTATAATGTTTAAATTTTTATTTAGAAAAAGAAAATTTTGAAAATAAGTTGTAGAATTATACTTTATAGGAGCCTTAAAATGCGTGCTAAGCAATGTAAAAAAATTGTAAAGAAATGAGAGGGACATAGAGAGTAACATATTAGGATATATAGTTTTAATTGCCTCATCCTTATCCTTTTCTCGTTGCACTTATCTCGTTCTTTGGTTTGCGTATACAAACTCTCTTTAACCTTAGAGCTGTAATTCGAGTCGAGTTGAGTCAAGTTCGAGTATTTTTTTGTCGAGTCGAGCTTAAAAAATAATCGAGTCAGAAAGTGTGTTCGAGCTCGGTTCGTGTATTATACGAGTCGAGTTCGAGCCGTTCGCGAGTTTTCGAGCTTATCGAGTTTTTTTCGAGTCATCGGGTTCTTATCAAGTTTATCGAGCCTATCGAGTTTTATCGAGATTTAACTTGATATTTAAAAAAAATCCAATTTTTTTATTTTTTTTTAATTTATAAACAATTTTTCATCTACTGAAAATGACAAATAATGAAATAAACTTTTAACATAAACTTTTATAAACAATTCATATTAAAGTACATTATTGTAAATTTGAAATTGATTCAATGATCTGTAATTCTAATTGATTGAGATATTCATTAAGGATTAATCATGACTTCGTGAGTATTAATCGAAGTAATAATTGAAAAGTTCTTAAATGAAATTTGAGCTGACCTATTAAATCGATTTTGAAGTGCTTGATTAAAACTATAACTTGGACCGTCAAAATTGAATGTAGCTTGAACACGAACTCAATAAGTTTGATCACCTGCATATTTCAAGTAACTAATGAAGAGGTTGTTACTCTGTCTCTGTATATGGAAATGTCGGCAGGTTTCTTTCTAAATTTATGAAATACCCTCTCACCTCATAATTTTGAAAAAAAGAGCAAATAATAATTTCAATATTTTTATTTAAATTTTTTAGAATAATTAATGAAATTTATTTTAAGAATTTAGAAATTAAGAATGTATTATTAAAAAAATAAAAAAAATAACATAAATAAGATTAAAAATATAAGTATTAGGTGATATCAAATAAAAAAAATATTAATATTAGAAAGTATTAAAATTGTAATCGAGTCGAGCTCAAAAAAACTCGGCTCGACTCGAGGTTTTAATCGAGTCTAAAGTTCATTTCGAGCTCGATAACTAGTTCGAGCCGAGTCGAGTCGAGCTGAAAAAAACTCGACTCGAATTACAGCCCTTTTTAACCTTCCATCTTCTCTGTTTCCTTACATATATACGGACGACTTTAAAAATCTTCACAAATCACAATGCCCTCAACCTGTTTGATAAAATGCTTCTTAGAACACCCGCTTCACTTTTGTGTTCGAGACATTTTGTTTCTTCAAATGTCTACTTTCAAATGAAATTAGATATTTATGTTGTGTTTGGTTGGGATGAATGGAATGGATGAAATTAAAGGAAAATAATGGGAGTTGAAGGGAAGATTTGAAAAAAATTGAGCTAGTGCAAAATTGTTATGATAAAAATTGTGAAGAAAATGAATGAGTCAATGAATGAAACATTCCATCACAAAGTGGGGTGTTTAAATTATAATGTAGGTGGTTAAGAATTGAATGAGCTAAAGAATGAAAGTTGTGAGTATCTAACTATTTTATACTTTAAATCTCATTCCATTTCATTCCAATCACCCCAACCAAACACAACATTAGTTGTTGTAGTACCTTTTAACGCCCTTGTACACAGGGGTTTTACAGAGCCAGGGGTGTTGGAATTATTTAGAAAGTATGTTGGAACTTTGAAAAACTGGGAACATTTTTATGGTATTGCACATTCAGCATCAACCGAACCGGGGTGGTAAGTATTTTTAAAAACTTTTTTTACTTTATTACACCAACTAAATTAACTTATTTGTCTACTTAATTTCGATTCCTAGGTTTTGCAACTTGTTTAGTTTTTTGAAACTTGAGTTTGGAGTTTTAGTTAACTTTTGAATAAGACTTAGTAGGAAAAAAAAATAGCTTCCAGATTGAGTCCATGGTTTAATCTTCTTCTTTGTTTTTATTTTATGAGATGAAACTATTAATAATACAATGTCATAAAAAATACTTAAGCAATACCGTAGAATCTGTGTACACAGCCTTTTGAGAAGTTCCAGTACATGCTACTTGTCAGTTGTCACGTATATAAAGTTTCAGTCTATAAAGAACAAGATGAACACTTATCTTCACCCTTTATTCTTTTGAAAGAAAGTGGACGACCAAGTTTAAGATAGATCAAAGGCAGAATGATAAATAAAAACAAACATAAGACTCTTTAACTAAAACATTAAACAATTGGTGTATATATTTGTATATGTATATACATATATAATGATTAATGACTGTAACTTTGCAGAAACTAAATGTGGATTTGCAGAAACTAAGTAAAGAAGATAACACAAAACTCCATTGTTGAGAGCTTGAAATGAGAAAACATATTGTCAAATTACAATGTACAATCCTAACTGATTCTGTATCTATTTATACTGTTCTCTAACTAATTCTGTTTCTATATACAAGTGGATTAAGTTAGTTATGGAGATGAGCTATCAAGGAGCTGTCAAGTTGTCCTAGTTGGCAATGCTGGATCAATATTCTCAATACCCTCCCTCAAGTTGGGAGGTGATGAAGATGCAATACCCAACTTGGCCAGTAATTCAGAGAAGTGTGGAGCTGGTAGCACTTTTGTAAGAATGTCTGCCAGTTGATGTCGTGTAGGTAAATAAGAAAGTTGTAAAAGACCTTACATGACTTTGTCTCGTGTGAAATGGCAATCAATCTCTATGTGTTTTGTTCGATCATGAAAAACAGGATTCCTTGCAATATGTAATGCAGACTGGTTATCACAGTGTAGAGTGACAGGTTTAAGATTGGTGACACCCATCTCTTCGAGGAGTCGAACTAACCAAGTGACCTCAGAAGCTGCAGCTGCCATAGCTCGATACTCAGCTTCTGAGGAAGAACGTGAAACAGTTCCTTGCTTCTTTGACTTCCAGGACACAGGAGACTGACCAAATAAGAGTAAGTAACCAGTGACAGAACGTCTTGTATCGGGACAGGTTGCCCAATCAGAGTCTGAAAAATCTTGAACAGTTAAAGAGTCTATAGCTTTGAGTAATATTCCCTGAGCTGATGTATGATGAACATAACGTAAAGTGTGATATAGGGCCTCAAGATGTCCAGTTCGAGGTTGGTGAAGAAACTGGCTAAGAGTTTGCACAACAAATGACCTATATATCTCAGCATCAGATAATAAATCGCCATCAAGAGTACTTAGTTTGGTATGAAGAGGCAAAGGAGTGGTAGCTGGTCGGGAAAAATCAGTATAAGTAACTTGTAATAATTCTTTGGCAAACTTTCTTTGACTCAGAATAATCCCGTCAGGAACATAGCCAACTTCTATACCTAGAAAATAGTGTAAGAGTCCTAAATCCTTAATACCGAACACAGAATTCAAATGAGACTTGAGAGCTTGAACCTCTGATGGAAGGTCACCAGTAACGATTATATCATCGACATAAACAACAACTATAGTAATGGAAACCCATTGTTTCTTAATGAATAAACTGTAATCATTTTTAGATTGAATATAACCCATACCAGTAAGCTCAGAATGTAATTTTGCAAACCACTCTCGAGAAGACTGTTTTAATCCATAAATGGATTTTATCAATCTGCAAACTTTGTTGTAAGGATTTGACATACCTTCAGGTACTTGCATATAAACCTCTTCCAAGAGTGTACCATGCAAAAATGTGTTGTTCACGTCAAGTTGGTATACAGGCCAATTTCTGCTTGCTGCCAAAGCAATAAGACACCGTAGATAACTCATTTTAATGACTGGAGAAAACGTTTCTTCGTAATCTATACCATAACGCTGATTATATCCTTTTGCTACCAAACAGGCTTTGCATCTTTCAAGAGACCCATCAGCGTGTAGTTTAACTTTATATACCCATTTCGAGCCTATCGCTTTCTTTCCTTTAGGTAAATCAACTAATTCCCAGGTTTTATTAGCAGACAAGGCTGAAAGTTCCTTCTGCATTGCTTCCACCCATATAGATTGAAGAGAAGCTTCTCTGTAGTTACGAGGTTCAGACAAAGTAGTGTTTTGAGAAGTAAAAGCCTTATGAGCTGTTGCTGCAGAATCATAAGTCACAAGATTGCACCAATGTGTAGATGTGATTGTGTCAAGTTGTCCAAGATTACATTGATAAGAGGACAAATAACTAGGAGGTTGTCGAATTCTAGTTGATTGTCTTTGCATTACTGGTACACTAGATGTATTGGAATGGACAGATTCTGTAGGTGAATTTGTGGCAAGTGATTCTGTAGACACACGGTCAACCGAAGGGGAACTAGTAGAAGGTAAAGAAGAAGAAGTATGTGGATTTTGATGAATATGTTCATCAAATGGATTTTGATGAATATGTTCATCAAATAAGGAACTATCAGGTGCAGTAGAATAAGGGAGAAAAAAAGTGTTGAAGTAAGTGTTTTGAGAAGGAACAGAAGACAAGATATGATAGGGAAAATGATGCTCATAAAACACTACATCTCGAGAAACATAAATTTGTTGTGTTTGAAGATCTAAAAACTTTATACCCCTTTTGTGTGGGGGGATATCCAAGAAACACTGATGGTGATGCACGAGGATCAAATTTACTACGATGGACTTTGTTGGTTGACACAAAACATAAACAACCAAAGATTCGAAGGTGATCTAAAGAAGGAGAATTATTGAATACCTTTTGGTAAGGAGTAGAATGGACAATGCTGCTCAGAGGCATTCGATTTATCAGATATGCTGCACATAAGATACACTCGCCCCAGTATTTGTCAGGAACCTTGGATTGATGAAATAGTGCACGAGCTGTCTCCAAGAGATGTCCGTGTTTACGTTCAACAACCCCGTTTTGTTGAGGGGTGTAACTACAACTAGTTTGATGCATGATCCCCTTAGAATTATAGAATGAAATCAAATCCCTTGAAGCAAATTCTAGTGCATTATCAGAACGAATACACAAGACTGTAGAATGAAATTGAGTCTCAACAAACTGAATAAAGTCTATTAGAATTTGTACCACATCAGACTTGTACTTAACTAAATGAATCCACGTATACCGACTATAGTCATCAACTATAGTTAAAAACTGAGTACAACCATTATGGTTATTGACTTTGTATGGTCCCCAAAGATCAATATGAAGAAGTTCAAGTATTGTAGTACTTTTGATGGTGCTGGTAGAAAAAGAATTCCTCGTCTGTTTTGCTTGAGGACAAATCTGACAGATATTTGTTTTGGCAAATTCTTGAATGTCACAATTAGGTTGTAGCAATTTTATTTGATGAAATGGCAGGTGTCCCAATCTCAAATGCCAGAGCTTAGCTGATTCGATTGCTGCAGTAAAGAGACAAGCTCTTGTAGAAATGTTGGTACCTTTTGATGAAAAAGAAACTGCATACAGTCCATTATGTAGATTACCAAGAGGCAGTAGAGGATCTTTCTGCAAATGGTCCTGGAGAAAACATTGAAAATCAGTGAAAACTAATTTAGAATTCATATCTTTGCATAACCTGTGGACAGAAATGAGCTTATACTGAAAGTCAGGCACATGTAGTACTCTTTTTAACATAATTCTGTCATTCAATTTCACTGTGCCTATGTTAAGAACCTTAATTTTTCTGCCATCAGGAATAGTGATGTAGTTATCACTCTCAATGATAGAATGAAATGACTCAAAATCCTGTAAATCAGGACAGATGTGGTCAGTAGCACCACTGTCTAACAACCACTGTTTAGAAAATGATGACATTAGGCATATATTACCTGCTAACAAAGCATGGCATGAAGATTCAGTTGGATTCTCAGTCGAAGTAGACACAGATCCAAGAAGAGTAATGAGCTGCTGGTATTGTTCCTTAGATAAATGGTTTAGTTCTGCACCTTTATTACCAGATTCAGAATCTTGAGAATTAACAACCATAGCAGCCACTTTTCTGTCCCTGTTGCCCTTGAAGTTTGGTGGGAAACCATGAATTCTGAAACACCTTTCCAAACTGTGACCAGCTATTTTACAATGTGTACAATAATAGTTGTTCTGTGGCTTCTGAGTACTTTTATTAAATTTGCCTACAGAATTTCCAAACTTCTGAATTTTTTTTTGTGATTTAACACCCTGATAAGCTTGTCTTTGATAGTAAGGTTTGTTCTCCACTGCAAACGCAAGACTTTCAACACCAATATTCTGTGAAATCTCTTTATGATTTTCTTCCTGAGTGATAATTCTATAGGCCTGAGTTACACTTGGAAAGGGAGTCATCATCAGAATATTAGCTTTTACTGCTGAAAACTGATCATTCAATTTCATCAAAAACTGTAAAACTCTTTGAGTCTGTTGCATCTTATGAATTCTTTCTGTCAAAGTACAAGTGCAAGCAGAATTAGCACAGACACACACATGCAATGGTTGAGTATCATCAATATTATCCCATAGTGTTTTAAGCTTCATGTAGAATTCAGAAACACTTTTTTGACCTTGATTCAACTCAGATAATTTCTGTTCCAGTGAGTAAATCTGAGTTATAGATGCATACCCGAACCTATCTTCCAAATCTTTCCAAATGTCCCTTGCAGATTTCAAGAACAACACACTCCTAGCAATTGTTTCATCTAGATTAAACAAAATCCATGAACTAACAAGGTCATTACATCTCTCCCATGATTTGTACTCAGTAGATCCAATTGCAGGTATAGTACAGTTCCATTAACTAAGCTTAGTTTGTTCTTAGTAGATAACATGAGCATCATACTTCGCTTCCAATTGTTATATCCGTTTCCATTAAACTTGATCGAAACTAACTGATTAGTACTCGCATCTGAAGGATGAATGTAAAACACACTAGTCGGATCAATATTACTTAGAACAGCTTGAGTAGCCATTGATTACTCAAATTTTGAGTACAAATTAGAACAGATTTCGAAAGCAAACAAGAAAGATTTATATTTAGAGAACGAGTATCAAGAAACGAACAAGATTCTTGAATCAAGAATTAAAGAGTAACAAGAACATATAGTAGTAGTCAAGTTGATTTAGAGAGTAAATTGAAACAAGAAACAGCACTCTTAGATCAAAATGCTTGAATCAAAAAAATGATTTTGAAAAGAAAACACCTGATTTGTTGATCGGAACAACACCGAAATACCAGAAACTTGATCAAAAGTCCACTACAAGAAAAACTGAAACAGACAACACTTATCAGACAACGGTCGGCAGTAAAAGCATTGTTTGAAATTTTCACACAACGGTTTTTTTTTTTTGCAAAATCTGTCTGTTGTCTGAAAGAACTTCCCCAACGGTTTCTAAAACCATTGTCTATTAGAAGGAGTAAAGCAGAGGCTTTACACAACGGAATTATAAAACCGTTGTCTGAAGAAAGGTCAGACAAGTGTTTCATAAACCGTTGTTAAAAACAGACAAGTGTTTTTTTTTGTTACTTAAATGGATGTCACACAACAGTTTGAATAAACATTTGTCTGATTCTAACAACGGTTTACAAAACCATTGTCTGAAGAAACTTAAGACAATGGTTTTGTAAACCGTTGTTAGAATCAGACAAGTGTTTTACTTGTATGTGGACTATACTTAATTCACACAACAGTTTCTGCATACCGTTGTCCAATTGAAATCTTAGAGACAATGGTTTTTGGCTGTTAAATATGTTGCTGTCACACAATTGTTTAGCTTACATAAACCGTTGTCTGATAGTTAAAAAAATTAAAAAAAAACATAAAATAGTTGTGAAGCATGCTCAATATTTTTATCATTACCCTCCACAATCATTGTATCGGCTTGTACACAGACGCCGCTACATTGAACTTGACAAAAACGTACAAGGTCCGGTTGTGCCGCATCTTTTCAAAAACGTTGGAACACTACTACTTTTGGGAACGGGACATGTGTCAGATTCAATGAATATTTTTTTTAAATGATTTCTTCGACGATCCAACCGTACGGATGTTAATCAGTACTCATTCTAGTGTTGGGAAAAAATAATCAAAAAATAACAAGGCCCGGTTGTGCCGCATCTTTTCAAAAATGTTGGAACACTACTACTTTTGGGAACGGGACATGTGTCAGATTCACTGAATATTTTTTTTTAAATGATTTCTTCGACGATCCAACCATACGGATGTTAATCAGTACTCATTCTAGTGTTGGGAAAAAATAATCAAAAAATAACAAGGCCCGGTTGTTAATGGTCAATAGTGATTTGACTAGTACTTTTAACTAGTTTTTCGTCCCGGATTTATGTTTCAATTTTTTACAAAATATTTCTCGATATTGCAACCATACGAACATGAAGGTCTATTTATTTAAATCGTCAATAAAATTATATAACAAGTCATTTTTTTATTAGTTATAAATTATATTTACAATTTCATTTCCAACTTCCCCCCTGAATACAATTTCGTACCGATCTAAATTTTCATTTCCCGATAATGCTTTTTAGTTTCCCCGCTTAATACTTTTTAGTTTCCCCCTTTTCCTTTTCCTTTTCCACATTTTGATTTCCCCCTTTGTCAAATCCCTAAATCTCCCCCTTTTCCTTTTCCTCTTAATACTCTCTCTCTCTCTCTCTCTCTCTCTCTCTCTCTCTCTCTCTCTCTCTCTCTCTCTCTCTCTCTCTCTCTCGCTCCCTCCCTCCTAAGATGTACTTTAGTTGCCTTCAAGTTGGGCCTTCTTGAACTGAAGATTCTGAATCTGGGGCTTCTTGGATTGGGGCTTCGGTTTGGGTTTGGTATCTGGGGCTGATACCAAGAATAACAAGTTTCGACTACGCCAAGCCACTGATGATGCCCTTCCTGCTCCCAATTTGTATGTTTTAAGTTGTCGTATTCGATTCCGTAGAAAGTAGTTTTATTGTTTCAGTTGAATTTTACTGTTTAGGGTTGTTAATCTAGTTGTGTTTATTCGTAATTGAATCGGTTACACTGTCGAGTGAATTCATTTCCGTTGTTCTGTAAATTGAACTGATGATTTGCATATGTTGTTGTGCTTTTGAATCTAGTAGTGTTCATGACAAATACCCACTAACTAGTTGTGTATCAAATATGGATGCTGATTGTGTGAACTTAAGTTCCTATGCTGTTCAACAAGTCATTGCTGTCTCATCTTTATTCTCATTAAAACATTTGAACGTAGATTGTTCCTGTTGTTAAAAATATCTTTATGCAGAAATAGTTGTTGATTTATTGTCATTTTGTTTTTTACAAGGATGAAAAGCTCCAAAGTGTGCTGGGACATTTCCAGAAATATTTTGATGGTGGGGTTATTGTAGAGAATCAAGGTAAGTCACCAATATTAGAGGTCTGAATCTTCAAGGAAGTATAACTATTATTTTATCGCTTATGTTTGTTCAAAATGATGTGGTTGGCAGGGGCAGCATTTGGTGGGTATGGTTCGTTTCTGCCCATGCATCAGCGCTGTCCTTTAGTTAAATCTGACCCAAAGACTCCTCAGATCTCTCAGAATTACAACAGACCAAGGTCCCCCAACAATTTGCATTTGGAGGTATATGCAAACACTAGTTAGTTTTAAATCGGTATGTTTTAGAGTGTATTGGTAAATGACGGTTTTTTTTAATCGCGTCAAGTTGATTATTATATTTTTCTTATTTGTTCCGCTCTGTTATTCATTATAGGGACGAGGATGAACTGTTGAATAAGCTATGCCCTCAGAATTTGGAACTAAGATGGCAGACCGAAGTTAGTTCAAGCATATATGCCACACCCCTGGTTGCCGATATTAACAGGTAACTGGGACCAATAATTTCTTCTCTGGTAGTTCATTTATTGTTTATATGAAGCTCTATGCCGATCAACTAATCGTTGCTCTGACTATATTTCATTTATCAGAATTACTGTCTCCAATTCAGTTAACTATGTTGGTTATAATCTTCCCACGAGCTGATAGATTGCATACTGATGGAGTATATATTGTCTTTTTATATTGGCTTGCATTGTTTTTACCCTGCATACTGATTCTTTACAAGCTTAAACAATTTAATTCTTTTGACATAACATTATGCTTTTGAAGTTTGTTTTGACTGAAAAAGAAATTCTCCTTCATTATGCAATCAGAAATGAACTAGGTGCAAGCCATTTTACGGTCAGTGAGCTATTGGTGTAACTGTGCTAACACACTTGAAGATTATCATTTACACTTCCATCAGGTTGTTTCTCTTTTGGTGCTGTTTCTTTTATACTCTACTCGACATTAGTAGCCTGTACTCTGGGATATCTGTACTTAGTTATACTAAATGTTTTAACCTGTCGAGTTTGACTTGGTGAAGTTCTAAAGTGGGGATATCTGTTCTAGTGATTGATTGTTATGTTTTGTGTTAATTAAGGTGTGTTTTGTGATGCAATGTGTGTGTGTGATTGTGATTTGCTAAGTGCTTGACTGGACGACCTAAGACTGGAAAAGGGTAGGCAGGTTTTATGTTGGGTTGAGTTGGAGGCTATTGATACACTCCTGGTACGCTAATAACAGAGAATTAACCATATTACTATCACTTATTAATTCTTTTATTATCAGCCTTTTGAGATAGATCATTCATGTGCAGTTTTTTACTTGTTTCATGGTGCTGCAGGCTTTAAAAATCATCTAGACTGATGAGCCTTTGCTGCGTCCCTGTGGTGTTTCAGAGGTGCTGGCATGAGTGTATAAGAAGTGAAAAAGGTGGAGGTTTTTCGGAATATAAATGTTAGGTTTCGTCGAACTTGTGTAGAGAAATAGAGTATTCATTTTTGACACTGCATCATACCATCAGCTTTACTTGTACACTCTGACTTATTAGATTGAGAATTTCTAAGCATTGTAGATGTATTTTTTCCAGTGTAAGTACTAATAATAAAGTTATTAAGTCATGTTTGGGTTCATATTGAATTTGAAATCTGGGAAATTTTGTTTATTAAAGATTTTTTGTTGCAGAAAAATCTAGCTTATTAGATTGTTTTTTGTCCAATACCGTTGTCTATCAAAATCAGAAACAAGTGTTTTAGAAACAAAAACTGTTGTGGTTCTGCTAATGTTCAAACATGTTTATCTTTTTAAACCATTGCCTAACAGCTTTCAGACAACAGGTATTTAAAGAAAACAATTGTGCAAGTCAAGAATAGACAACAGTTTTTAGAAAGGAAACCATTGTGTTAAACTATTAAGACAATGGGGTTGTTCTACTAAAACCGTCGTAAATATTTAGATCACACAACACTCTTTTGGAAAATAAAGCCTTGTCTGAAAATTAAAATAACAACATTTTCTAGTTAATAAACAATTGTTGATTTATTTGTCAGACAATGGTTTCTACAACAACCGTTGTTGTTCACGCGTTTCAGACAACGTTTTCTAAGACCAAAACCGTTGTCTGTAGGGAATCAGACAACGGACGCGTCCGTTGTCTGAGCTGCGTAACAGACGGCATCTCAATAGACAACGGTTTTCTAGGGCATCAGACAACGGGCAAAAAGCCTTGTCTGATTCAATTATTCTTGTAGTGGTCGCAACCACGGAAAGTCGGAGATGAATACACGTTTAGAAGCTCTGATACCATGTAACTTTGCAGAAACTAAATGCGGATTTGCAGAAACTAAGTAAAGAAGATAACACAAAACTCCATTGTTGAGAGCTTGAAATGAGAAAACATATTGTCAAATTACAATATACAATCCTAACTGATTCTATATCTATCTATACTGTTCTCTAACTAATTCTGTTTCTATATATACAAGTGGATTAAGTTAGTTATGGAGATGAGCTGTCAAGGAGCTGTCAAGTTGGCAATGCTAGCTGTCAAGTTGTCCTAGTTGGCAATGCTGGATCAATATTCTCAATAATGACTCACATAAAACACGAGGCTATCCCTGTTTTCAGCTAAAAAAAGTACGTTTCTATTATAGCTCTATTTACTTTGCAGAATCACGGAAGATTTATCAATATATAAGTGAAGAACAGCTGAAATCGATTGAAAAATCTTTAATATTAATATATTTTGAAGAATCGTTGCATTTTGCAGCTTAAAATTGCCCTAATTCATTGAGGTGCGGCTGCTTCTCGACATAACATACATGCGGTCCAGTTCATAGCCACCAGTTCGGCCATGACTTGGTACATGCTCCATGTTTATGAGCGTCTAGGTTTTAAGTTCCCTTTCTCCAAGATTTTTTATCATGATTACGAGAGTGTTCATGGAGAGAAACTAAAAATAAATCTGTTGAGAATGATTTGGTAATGAAAAGCCTTGACAGATTAACTAAAATAATTTTTATCAAGGTTTTCAAAGAGATGGATGGAAAATATAGTGATTAAGCTGGAATGTCCGGAAAGAAAATAGTACAAGTTGGTCCCTTGGTTCAATTAATAAAGTTACTATTCAGCACACAGCCAACACACAACTTTGTCTTATTTCTATTTCAGCATTTTGTGCACCTTGTTGCCAGTCTGTAATAAGGGTATTGTAGACTTTACTCAGGACCGTTAGAATATTCCCTATCTCTCCTTAGCATCAGGTTATACACCTATGATTGGGGAGAATAGACTAGGGTTGATATTATTATGTGGGTGTGTGTAAAAGCTGTGTTTTAAGCCTTTCTCTATTTCTGAAGATTACTTCCTGCATCCAATCATACTCTGCATTCATATATTTGTCAATATGGTATCAGAGCATTGAGTGCAGTTTTTTATTTTCTCTTCAGTTTCAGGGTAAACGCTCCAGCATATCACAACACTATCTTCCCCATCTAAAACTCCCAGATCTAGTTTTTTCTTCACCAAAGCTCCCTGTTTTTAAACACTTTTAATGGCTGCTGGTCGCTTCACATTCACAGATATGCAAAACCCACTATTTTTACATCCATCAGATGGACCTTTATCCATTAGTGTTGAAAAATTGCAAGGCGCAAGTGATTATAGAACCTGGAGAAGGCTGTTTGAAATACAACTCTCAGCCAAACGTAAATTGGGATTTGTCACTGGTACGGTGGAAAGAAGCGATACAGACGATGCTCTCCAACAACAATGGGACACCTGCAATGACCTGGTAATTTCCTGGTTACATAATAATGTCTCAGATACTATCAAAAAGTCTATTCTGTTTATCACTACTGCTCATGATATTTGGAAACAGCTCGAAAAGAGGTTTCAATTGAGTAATGGTTCCAGAAAATATAAGTTAAACAAGGATTTGTTAGGGTTCAAACAAGGCAAAATGAAGGTGAATGAGTATTTTACTGGCTTAAGTAGTCTTTGGGAGGAGATAGATTCCATGAATCTCCTCCCAGGTGTAACCACAGTAGGAGACGATATTAAAGCACTACTTAAAGCCATTGAGACTCAAAAAGAAGAATCAAAACTGTTTGTGTTTTTAAATGGTCTGGATGATGCTTATGGTCCCATGAGGAGCCAACTGTTAATGCAGATTCCTCTACCAACTGTGGAGGCAGCATGTGCCTTTATCCAACAGGAGGAGTCCCAGAGAGATGTCCTTAATTTACAAGATGTTGAGTATGCTGCTATGTACAGTAAGAGTGTAGATCAAAAACCACTGATTTGTAATGCTTGTGGTGGTAGAGGTCATTTTAGTGACAAGTGTTGGACTGTGATAGGATATCCCAAATGGCACCTTAAGCACAGAAGACCTTCACCCAAGATAGCCTCACCTACAAACACACAGAGATGGAATAACAGAACCCAACCAAGAGCCACTGTAAACAATGCAGTACAGACCAACTCTGAGAACCAAGAAGTGCACTTCACAGCACAACAATTGGATCATTTACTCAAGCTTATTCCAGGCAATGTTGTACAGAACTTGAGGGGGTCTGAAACAGATGAAGAATTGGAGGCCTGTTTTTCTGGAATGGTCACATGCCATCTGGCCAAACAAACATCACCAAACTACTGGATCATAGACTCGGGTGCAAGTGACCACATGACCTCTTCAATACAAAACCTTTCCAATGTTCGAACTGTACCTCCTCACATGACAATCAACCTACCTACTGGAGATGCTTCTGCAATCACTCATATGGGAGATGTTGTGCTCTGTAATGGCCTTAAACTCACCAATGTGTTAGTTGTTCCCCAGTTCAAGCACAACCTCCTCTCTATTCACAAATTGGCAAGGGACAACCAATGTGAGGTTCAGTTCCATACCAAAGGCTGTTCGATCATCAATTCAGCCACAAAACAGGTGCAAGCTACAGGGGTCTTATCAAATGGTCTCTACTACCTTCAAAATCAACAACATAGTGCCAGTAATTGCAGCCAGGGGGAGACAGCAACAGTCAGTGTTGGCAAACACACAGAATTTGCTAAGTGGCACCTGAGACTTGGGCACTCTTCTCCTTCCACAATGAAGCATATAAAGCAACTAAATGCTTGTATCACCAAACCTGAGGTATGCCTAACCTGCCCTATGGCGAAATTTACTAAACTTCCATACTCTCTTAGTGAATCACATGCCAAGTTACCCTTTGATTTAATACACATAGACACTTGGGGTCCATATAAAGTATGCACTAGAGGGCACTTTAAGTATTTCCTGACTGTGGTAGATGATAATTCCAGATACACTTGGTTGTTTCTCATGAAAAACAAATCTGATTATCTCTCTTGCCTGAAAACATTCTATAATTATGTCCACACTCATTTCAGCACCTCTATAAAGTGTATTAGGTCAGACAATGCACCAGAATTTACTGATACACTTTGTACACAATTTTACTCATCCCATGGAATTATTCACCAAAAGTCTTGTGTTAATCGACCCCAGCAAAATGCCAGAGTCGAAAGAAAACATAGGCAAGTTCTTGAGATAGCTAGATGTTTGAAGTTTCAGTCAGGCTTATCTCTATCTTATTGGGGAGAGTTTGTTATGACAGCTGTTTACCTGATCAATAGACTACCAACTCAAGCCCTTAACTACAACATACCTTATGAAATTCTTTACAATGAATCTGTAAACTATGGTAACCTAAGAGCCTTTGGTTGTTTGACCTTAGCTGCTAATCCCAATCACACCTCAGACAAATTTGAACCAAGATCAGTGCCATGTGTTATACTTGGATACCCACCAAACCAAAAAGGATACAAACTTTTAAACCTGTCCACCCTACAGACCTTTGTCACTAGGGATGCTATTTTCCATGAGGACATATTCCCTTTGAACCCTACCTCACCAAAACCTTACATTCAACCTAACCCTTGTACCTTGCCCACTGTTTCCAACCAACTTTTTGCTGATGATGAGTTCATAGTAAATGCAGAAGATGATGATACTGTACACACCACAACAGCTCATGATCCAACCACAAATTCACCTAACTCTGAAAACTCACCAGTACTCCCAGTGGTCAGAAGATCAACCAGAATTACTAAGCAACCAGCTTGGCTTGAAAATTATGTTCACACACTTCCCCCACAGACTAATATTGCCCAAGTTGCAGAACAACAGATACACCCTCACTTCCAATGTTTCTTAGCTTCTTTAAAAAACACCACTGATCCCACAACCTACACACAAGCTGTCAAATATGAACATTGGGTCATGGCCATGAACAAAGAACTTACAGCCTTGGAAGACAATGGCACTTGGGAAATAACAACTCTCCCTCCAAATAAAAAGGCTATTGGCTGCAAATGGCTCTTTAAAACTAAGTATAACCCAGATGGAACAGTGGAGAGACATAAAGCTAGGTTAGTAGTCCTTGGTTGTAAGCAAATCTATGGGGTGGACTACATGGATACCTTTGCCCCAGTGGCCAAATTAACCACAGTAAGGACTCTGTTGGCAGTAGCTGCTGTACAAGACTGGATAACCATACAAATGGATGTCACCAATGCCTTTTTGCATGGTGACCTTCATGAAACTGTGTATATGAAGTTCCCTCAAGGCTATAAAGGGTTGGGAAGTCGAATTACAGTAAATCAACCTCTACAACAGTGTCTTGACTCTCTGAACTTAGTCTGCAAACTCTTAAAATCTCTCTATGGTTTAAAGCAAAGTCCCAGACTATGGTTCATTAAACTGTCACAAAAACTCTTGGACCTTGGATACAAACAGTCAAAAACTGACTATAGTTTGTTCACCCATACAGTTGACACCTCTATAACCCTTGTCCTGGTATATGTTGATGACTTACTTATCTCTGGCAACTCACAACAAAAAATCACAAACCTCAAACAATTATTGTCACAATCCTTTCATATGAAGGACCTTGGTAATGTTAGATATTTCTTGGGGCTAGAGATAGATAAAACTAATGCAGGATACTTTCTATCTCAGAAAAAGTATACTGTTGACCTGCTGCAGGAATTTGGGATGTCAAATGCAACCCCTGTTAGAGTACCAATGGACATACACTTGAAGCTCTGTCCAGAAAAAGGAGATGTGCTGCTGGATCCTCATCCATACCAAAGACTGTTAGGAAAATTAATTTACCTAACAGTGACCAGGCCTGACATAACTTTTCCAGTACATGTTCTAAGCCAGTTTATGCACCAGCCAACAACTGTTCATATGCAGGCAGCAAAACGTGTGCTCAGATATTTGGTGTCAAATCCTTCTCAAGGCATTCTACTGGCTAACTCATCTGCTGTGCAAATCCAGGCCTACTGTGATAGTGACTGGGCAAGCTGCCCTGCCACTAGAAAATCCACTTCAGGATTTTGTATATTGCTGGGTAATTCACCAATCTCTTGGAAATCTAAAAAGCAAAGTGTAGTTGCACGGTCTACAGCAGAAGCTGAATACCGTGCCATGGCCTTAACAGCCTGTGAGATTACCTGGCTTGCTGCTCTTCTCAAAGACATGGGAGTTGAAAACCTACCACCTGCAATACTTCAATGTGACAACATGGCTGCCATCTCCATAGCTGCAAATCCTGTGCTCCACGAAAGGACCAAACATGTTGAAATCGACTGCCATTTCATCAGAGATAAAGTCAGCTCGGGGTCAATCATCACTCACCATGTTCCTTCTCACTCTCAAATAGCTGATATCATGACCAAGACACTGTCCATTAAGCAACACAATAAGCTTCTTGGCAAGCTTGGAGCTTCTGGACCACCAACAGCTCAGCTTGAGGAGGAGTAATAAAGTTACTATTCAGCACACAGCCAACACACAACTTTGTCTTATTTCTATTTCAGCATTTTGTGCACCTTGTTGCCAGTCTGTAATAAGGGTATTGTAGACTTTACTCAGGACCGTTAGAATATTCCCTATCTCTCCTTAGCATCAGGTTATACACCTATGATTGGGGAGAATAGACTAGGGTTGATATTATTATGTGGGTGTGTGTAAAAGCTGTGTTTTAAGCCTTTCTCTATTTCTGAAGATTACTTCCTGCATCCAATCATACTCTGCATTCATATATTTGTCAATAAACTTCCTACGTGTAAAGATGAGAATTGTTAGATTATCAACTGGCTTAACAAGAAGGAACAATCTTGAACCATATTTGTATCGTTTAGAAGTGAATACTTCCTGTCCGGGGAAGATTTTCAAGAGATAGCCTATGTATGATGTTGGCTAATGTAAATTTCATATGGGTTGTTAGGTTTTCCGTGGGAGAAAATATTAGGTTTTCAGGGTGTCGGAGATAGGGGAAAGGCTGTGGAGGGATGGGCCTCCAAAGTCCAAGATTTTAGAACATTCAAGCATTGGCGGATTCGTTAGCCACTGCGGATTGAATTCTGCCAATGAAAGCATGTATTTTGAGGTGCCAATTATAACCATGCCCATGCATTTGGATCAGCCTATAAATGCTAAACTGGTGGAGGAGATTGGCATCGGTGTTGAGGTTGTGAGAGATACAAAAGGAAAGCTTGAGAGAGAAGGGATAGCGGCCGTGATCAACCATGTGGTTTTAAAGAAAGATGGAGAAGCGAAATTACACTAAAGTTAGGGTTTCGAGATGATGATTTTCAATTCAGTAGCAGATGCAAGTTAAATCATTTTATACCATCTAATTATTCCAGGCAAAAATAAGGCTAAATTAAAATATCAGAGGAACGAAGCACCTTGAAATATGTTTACGCTTATAGGTAAGTTCATACTACTGTTTTGGAACTTATTTTCAATTTCAAATGTTTTGATATATGTGATTCTACGCGAAATTTGTGATTCTATATGAATCTTGTATGTTTATATCTATGTGTTTGTACACGTGTTTCATTCACATTTATAAATTAGTTCATGTTAGTATATATATATATATATATATGAGATTATGTGCTAGGTTTTGCCATTCTCCCCCTAATATAACTTGAATCAACTGTACTTGTGTTTGTTTGTGCATACCAAAGTGATTCTGTAGTAGATGCATTATTGTTAATTTAATTAAATTAGCTCATGTTAATGTTATATCTGAGATTATGTGCTAGATTAGTTCCAACTTGCAAGGTTATAATGTAGATAATGACTTGTCCCACATACACCTGTTTATCTGCAAAAACCGAGACGGATTTAGGAGATTTGGTGGTTTAGGGTGCTTTAGGCGTTATTTGTTCCTTTTTGATTTTATCAGCAATCTTATAACCATCTGGGATGCCCTTATTATCATCATAAACCTTAGATGAAATGTTTACATGTTTTGTTTAGTGGCAGATCCAGCAAATCACAAAACTGAACTTCACTAAAATGATATAAATTCAAGATCAGGTTCATGCTCCAAGACCACAAATACAAAAAACAAATGTTGTCACAAGCAAAGTGCAACTAACCACACTGCAGTTTTCATATCAGGTACTATTAGTATTTAAAGAAAATGTACACCATTTAATCTAATTACAGCAAATTGATTATCCAGCCCTTTAAATAAATTAATATATATGCTTGTATATCTTTGTGAAAAAAGATTCCTATCAGTAGAATAGAAGGCTCTGTTGCTATATCTATAGAAAATGTCTTTTAAGCTTATTATATATGCTGCCTGTACTTGCTAATTTAACTTGTAGTTGTATGTTAGTAGGAACCGTTGGAGTTTGCAAAAAGTCAGTTTTCAACACTCTTATGCGGGTATAAAGTCAGTTGATCAGGAAGGATTGGAAGAGTCTTAACCTATTGGGGCTTTGCAAAAAGTGGTAACATGACAAAACAGTGACTTAATAATTAAGGGATTGTGCATATACTCCACACTCTTCTGCTGATCTACACTATTGCTATTAGAATCTTGCTAGATGGGTTATGCAAATTTTATCAGAATCTTACTTGAGACGCAAAACTTTTCCCCACTTGAAGTTGGGTTCTGTTGATAAATTAGAATATAGACTCACTTTTCCTCCTTTCGTATATAGCACTAGCGTTATTTTGTTTTAGAACCAAGTTTCTATCTGTTACATTTCCCATTTCTATCTCGTTTCATATGCTATCTAAAATGAAAATTGCTAAAATTTCATTTGAAATGGTCATATCTGACAACCGGCAAATGTGTCAAATATGGTCATATTTGAAATGGTCATAATGGTCGTAATTGATCCTTATTTGCGACTGTTGTGTCAAAAGCGACCAGACTTTTTACGACCAAATGTGTTGGTCGGTCGTCAGTCGGTTTTGAGAACATTTGCGACCGTCAGGGATCAATTACGACCATAATTTTTGGTCGTTTATGACCCCTGTTTCTTGTAGTGTTAAGAGAAATATATGTTTTTGAGCAACCTAAATATATAATTGCAGTTTGTTGCAGGAATTTCGAGACTTTTCTTAAGTTGTACATTTGATTTAATTTTCAAGTGAACTGTTTCACCATCTTGACACCTTCCGCTTAATGTTGAACCTGGGGGCTATTTTTAATGGAGTTGGTGGGTATCTGACATATTTGGTTTAGTTCATGTTCTTGTCTATCTCATATTAAAATAGGTTAAGATTTAAAGCTTTATTTTTGTTGGCGATGTTAACAAGTATCAACCAACTAATTTAGAATAATATCCTCTCATATCATTTGATTTCTGTATCTTTTACTTGCTGGCATAGTTATATTACCACCATATGGGACTCTCAAGTTGATAAAACAGGATACTTCCAAGTTCCATCGCATACTGGTTTAGCACTTCAACCATTCCATGGGCAAGCCCACTGTATTTAAATGTCAAAGTTCAAAACAAACAGCTACTCTGATACAATGCTTGTACTTCTTGGTTGGCCTTTGGGTAGCCTAAAAGATCAACCTTGTTACTTTATATAGATGCTGCATAACTGTTTATATCCTTATAACATTCTAATTTCAATATATTTTGAAGCACCTTCGTTTATATAATCCTCGGTTTTCTGTAACATTGTATAATGAATCTGAATACAAAAATTCTTGCTTCAGATAATACTTCGCTCTTCTCCAATGGTAAGTAATTTCATAATTTTACAATCTTTTCCCTTGTTGTTCAACTTGATTTGTTTGGTAAATATGTTTTGATTAGCTTTGTATTTTCAAGCAAGTTTGGAGGTTAAAGCTTTCACAGAGGAGCAGGAAGCTCTGGTTGTCAAGTCATGGAATGTCATGAAAAAGAACGCAGCAGAACTAGGGCTTAAGTTCTTTTTAAAGTAACCATTCTATCCTTGTATCACGCTATGCATCAGACATTTTTCTGTTGCTGATGTGGTCCTGTGGAATTTTTGAGTCAATATTTGAATTGCAGTACTTCGGATTTTTTGATTAATTGTTTGATAAAAACAAGCAACACCTTTTCCACGTATTCTAATATTGTTATATTCAATTCATTTAGTCACTAAACACAAACAATCAACCAATTACTGAAGTAATCTCATTAGTATTGGTCCAATTTTGCAGGATATTCGAGATTGCACCAACTGCCAAAAAGATGTTTAGTTTTTTGAAGGACTCGAAAGTTCCTCTAGAACAGAATACGAAACTCAAGCCGCATGCTATGACTGTCTTTGTAATGGTTAGTTTATCTACACCACAAGTGTACAATATGTTTGATGTATATGATATCACTTTTCTTCCACCATTTCATACAACCCTGCAGTCTGGCAGACTCATGCTGTGTAATAGACAATAATCAATCAGTTTATAGTGTGTTCCTGTCCTGTATTCATCCTACACTTACGTGGATACACAATCTAAACTAGGATACATGTTATGGTGTACTAATATACAGCCTGTTTAAGTGATCAGAACCTATTGCAGACAGCACTATTCGGGTTATGATACTCTCTATCCGCGTATCATGCACTAACAAGTGTGTAGTATAATCATACGCTGCAGACTAATTCTGGGAAGCAGATTTTGATTATTTTATTACTGCAACAATCGATCAATACTTATAACACGCACACATTCGCAGACCTGTGAAACAGCAGTACAACTACGCAAGGCTGGAAAAGTTACTGTTAAGGAATCAACTTTAAACAAGATGGGTGCTACTCATTCCAGAGTTGGGGTTGTTGATGAACATTTCGAGGTGAAAACTATTTTATTTTTGTGCTAAATAGATAGGTGAAAATGCTGCTCGTATTGAATAAAGGTGATAATGTTTGATAAATGCGTACAGGTTACAAGGTTTGCATTGTTGGAAACTATTAAGGAAGCAGTTCCAGAAATGTGGTCAGCTGAGATGAAGAATGCTTGGGGGGAAGCTTATGATCAGTTGGTTATAACAATGAAAGAAAGGGCACCTTCGTCCACAACCTGATAAGGAAAATTCTATATTCAGTTGTTTACAGAATCACAGCTTGTATATGTTTTTAAACTATTGTTAAGCAATTTATATTTGTATAATATAAATAATAATAATAATAATAATATGGCTATCCTATCAGTAAGTTAGTGCATTGGTTAATGTAAATTAGAATAATATGTTTTACATTTGCTCCTTATTTAATATTCCAATGATGAGATGTATTTACTTAATAGTTGTTGATTACCATTCTATTTCTCCAAAATAGAAGAAATTAAACATGACTTGCTCTGAGTAATATATAAAAAAGAAAATTAACTTTTGTGAAAAAAAAAATTACATATTTTTGTTCATATATCTATCTCCATATTACCACTTTATCATACAAATTCAATTTCTCCCCATAAGAGTAAAGCAGTAAAGTTAGGTTTTATATAAGATATATAGACATGTCAAAGTTACATATTTAGAGCATTTTCAAGGATAATATGTAAAATGATTGATTATAATTATTTTGTATCATTTTTGCTAAGGGTGAAGACTCCAATGGTGTTATCTATATTTTTTGTTAGGTAAAATTATACATAAAAGACTTGGTGGTTCAACAAATATAACCAATCAAATATGATTATCTATATTTTTGTGACACATAAATGCCACCTAAATATTATTTAGCTAGGAGTTTTGTACCCTAAGATGCTCTTACATGTTGCTCCAACCACGCTGGCTACATTACTCTCCATTTGATTAGTTCATTGTTAAAAGTATACAAAGTTAAAACATAAAAATAACATAGTGTCGTGTTTGAACTATCACAAAAAAGTTGATCTATACCTTAAAATGAGTAAGTGCTTTTATAAGTGATAAGTCGATGGATTTTTATAAATTATACGGGTGTTTAGATAAATTTACTTATAAGTTAGTTAAGAATTTGCTAAATTAAATTTGAAAAAATAATTATTAAATACAATGATTTCAACACTTGTATTTTAAATTAAAAAAATATTTAAAAATATAAAGGTAAAAATATAAAATATTAAAAAAATAAAAAAATGAATTTATAAGTCATAAACCAACTTATTCTCCCGTAATCAAACATGCTCATAATGAAAGAAGCGACAAAGAACAGAGAGAATTAAAGAGTAAAAAAACAGATGGCTAGTCGGATGACGATCCGTTTTGGCTAGCCAACTTTAGCCAGCCAAAGGAGGCTATTCAAACAATTAGATAGCCATGTCACCCTGTTGGAGCTCTTCCCTCTTTATTAGACTCGCTATTTATACAATCTGTTGAGTCACATTACCAGAAAGGGATTGCTTTTCATCGGACATTTCATCTTGTTGGAGATACTCTTAACGGCGGCACGTGAGAGTTGAGACGCATTTTAGAATTTCTTTCATTTTAATGCCCAATCAGTGATGTAAAAAATGGGAATCGGAGTTAGTCGATAGAGGTATCGTTTAGGGATTAATCGGGTAATCAGGAATTAATCGAAATGATTAATTAGGTCATTAATCGAAATGATTTTTTCAAAAAACGTTTTTGACCCGATTTTTGTATAATCGATGTTAGGCTCAAGACATGTCTGAATACCACTATTAACAAGTCTACACTCTGTGACTATGTCACATTACATGACCTAGTGATTTCTATCACTGGGATATAGTATAGGTCTCTAAATGTACTTGTCTTGTTCTCATGAACATTAGCTTGATCATGTATGCTCAAAGATATAATGAGCTTAGTAAAGTTTCTTGCATCTAGATTGTATATAGGCCATTGAATAATTGTCCTGGTAGAAGTTCAGAAGTGTTCATGCAGCAGGATAGAGATAAATAAGGCTATGAAGAAATAAGTTGCAGAAATTTGTCTAAGGCATTATATAGCAAAGTCAGAAGAAAGCTATGTCGTGAAGTCACCAATATCCATGTCGTGAAGTACTATATCGCATAGTCCATTTTGTACTATGTCGAGAAGTCTTCAAGACACATGTCGTGAAGTGTTGAAGTCAGCAAAGTCAAAGAAGCCTAGATCGTGAAGTCCTCAGAAGCCCTATGTCGCATAGTCTTCAAATGACCTATGTCGCATAGTCTTCAAATGACCTATGTCGCATAATCTTCAAATGACCTATGTCGCAAAGTCTTCAAAGGCTATATCGCGAAGTCCTCACAAGTGAGATCGCGAAGTCAGGAATGAAGTGGAGTTCACGATATCAACACTTAGCCGTTTACAACAAGACAAATCAAGGTACAGAATTAAGAATCAAAAGAGACAAATACTGAAGCATTTGTTCTGGCAAGGTGGTTCAAAGAACAGATGGCAAATCTACAGCTAAACTTGGAGAGAAAGATAAGAGACAAGCAGCTACAGAAACGGGAAAGACTCCGAAAAGCAGGTGGTCCTTCCTGACACAGTTAACGTCTTATGGCAGGACAAGTTGGACTTTCAGCAAGGGGTAACTGTGTAAAAATAGGTGTGTGCACTAGTTTGTATAGGGCTTATATATATCATGCACATCCTATTGTTAGCTGTAAGAGAGATACACATAGTTGTTTTGCTAAGCTCTTTTCTCTGTAAGCAAGCAAGTTCAAACCGTTCTTGTTTAGAAGCCAGAAATTCGATTGTGAATTTCTTGGAAAGCTGTAGTATTTAATTTGCTTATACAAAGTAGATTAAAGTGATTGTGTGTGTTATTTACTTTCTGCATATTACATATCATAATCATATACAGTCTGTTACTTAGTTATCAAGAATCGAAAAACATATCAAACTATCCATTCACCCCCCCTCTGTCTAGTTTCTAGTAGTATTCATTTCTAACAAGTGGTATCAGAGCGTAGGCTGTTAACGTACAAACAGGAAAAGATCAAGAATGAGTTCACAGAAACTAAGCAGTATCAAGATTCCTCCCTTTAACAAGGAGCACTACAGTTTATGGAAGAAGAAGATGTTGCTTTTCATCAAAGCTTCTAACCCCATGTATTTAGATATTCTAAAGCATGGTCCCTTCATTCCAATGATCGAGATTGGTGAAACAACCAGTGGCACTGAAATTGTACCAGCAAAACATGTGCCCAAAGATCCCTCAAAATACACTGATCCTGAAAAAGAAAAAGTTGCACTGGATGGACATCTTCAACTTATCATTTGTGAATCTATGGACTTCAACATGTATGGCACTGTTGCTCATTGTACTAGTGCCAAGAAGATGTGGGATCTTATAGAAGTGCTCTGTGAAGGAACTACTGAAGTAAGAAAGAACAAGAAGCAGATTCTTGTTTCACAATATGAAGCCTTCATGGCTCAGCCGAAAGAGGGAATCACAGAAGTGTTTGAGAGATTCAACAAGCTGATAAACGAGCTCAAACTCTATGACAAACACTATGAAACAGACGAGCTCAATATGAAGTTCTTACTAACTCTTCCAGATCACTTGGAACCAAGAATCTCTTCCCTTAAAGAAAGAGATCTAACAAAGATTGGTTTTGATGTGTTATATGGTGTTTTGAAGACATATGAGTTGGAGCTGTTTCAAAAGAGATCTATTCAAGCAAAGCAAGGATTAGTGGCTAATACCTCCTGTGCACTTATTGCTGACAACCTAAGTCAAAGAATGGACTCTCTTAAAGTCAGTCAAGTGAAGATTGAGGAACTGGAAGTTGAAGACACTGGTGATGAGGTCCAGGTCATCTATGATTTGCCTGAGGAAGATGAGTTTTACAGCATGGAGGAACTGGACAAAATGGAAAACAAATCTTTTGCTTATATGGCTAGGAGGTATCCTAACATAAGGTTTAAAAGAAAGCAGCCATTCAGGTCCAAGTTCAATACTGGAAACACTGGTGGATCTAGTGGCTCAAACACCTTCAATAAAGGAAAAGGGATTGCTGGTGCTGCTAAGGGTGGATACAAGACAGGAAGTGTGGATAGGACTAAAATAAGATGCTATAACTGCAATGAACTTGGGCATTTTGCCACTGAGTGCAAAAAGCCTAAACAAGTCAAGAAGGACAAAGCATACTTAGAGCTTGAAGCTAAGTATGAGGCTCTACTCAAGAAACAACAGGGCAAAGCTTTTATTGCTGAGGGAAAATGCTGGGATGACTCTGATGAAGAAGAAGATCAAGAGTACTCAAACTATGCCTTGATGGCATTTTCTGATGATGGTGATTCAAGTCAGGTACCCATTCTTACTTCTCTTGATATGACTCCCCTTCAATATAAGCAAACTGTTGAAGATATGAGCACTGAGATGTTTAATATTCATACTAGCATGTTAGTAGCTAATGAAGAAATTGATAGACTAACTGCTAAGAATGTTGAGCTTACAGAAAAGAATGAGAAGCTTGAGTTAATGGTTGTGAACCTGGATGGTTTGAAAAAGGAGGTTGAATATCTTAAAAACAAAGTGATTTGTGCTGAGCAAATAGAGAAAGCCCTTAGAGAACAAATTGCTGAAACTGAACTGAAACTAAGAAGCTTCAAAAACTCCTCTGAACTTATTCAAACCTACCACAAGGAACACACTGAAGACTGCAAGGTTGGAGTTGGTTTTGACTATGATAATGACAAGGGAAGGAAGAAGGTCAAGGGCAAAGGAAAGGAAACTTTTACAAACAAAAATGCCCCAACCATACTGTCAAGTGTTGAACAGCCCATCTTCAGAAAGAGTGTTGTTGAGTTTGATGAGGAACTACTGATCATCAAGCAACAACTTCTTGAAGAAGATGAGGCTGCTAAGAACACTTCTTCCTTTCCTGAACCTGTCAATCAGAAAGAGACCAAAGACAATCTTGTCAAGAGTCCTAAAGCAAAGAAAGAAGTTGTTAAGAAAAGGAAACAAAACAGAAATGGTAAAGTTGGTGTTAACAAAGGAAACAACTATGCTTATGTGCCAAATGCTCCCAGGAAACAATGTCAAAAATGCCTATCTGTTAATCATTTGACTCATAAGTGTAGTAAGCCTGATATTGTTGAAGTTGACAACCTGAGTAACCATTCTGCTAGCATAAATTCTAGTCATGATTCCTTCTGTGGTAAGCCAAACTGCATGACATGCTATGTGACTGTGATTGCTAACTGTTTATCTCTTAAACATAAACTTGACTCTGCACAATCTGGTGAATCACACACACATATGCATTCTCATAGGACAGGGTCCCCAATCAGGGTTGAGAGGGTGAAAACTTCATGTGAGCCTAAGAGTGTAAACTCCAAAGCCACAGAAAAAGTGAAGTCTCCTACTATGAGAAATGCAATTTATGACAGAAGAATTATTAATCAAAATGTTTCTAAATCAAATGGACCCTACCAAGTGTGGGTACCAAAAACAACTTAGTCATTTTGTGAATGCAGGGCAACAGGAATAAAAGAGTCATATGGATCTTGGACAGTGGATGCTCAAGTCACATGACTGGTGATATAGCCCTGCTATCACATTTTGAGGAAAAGGCAGGCCCATCAGTAACCTTTGGAAATGACAACATTGGTTATACAATGGGATATGGCAATGTTAAATCTGGAAATGTCATTATTGAAGATGTAGCATTTGTTGAAGGACTGAAGCACAATCTCTTGAGTATTGGACAATTCACCAACAGAGGTTTCAAAGTGGAATTTGATGAAGACCTTTGTTCAATCTCAAAAAGGGAAAGTGGTGAAGTTGTTCTAACTGGTGTGAAGAAAGGAAGCTTGTTTGTAGCAAATCTCAAAGCTGCAGATAAGGGAGAAATCTGCTGTTTCTACACTAAAGCCACAAATGAGGAATTCTGGCTATGGCACAAGAAGCTGTCTCACTTGATTGTTCAGGCAATGAACTCTCTAACCAAGAGAGAACTTATCAGGGATTTGCCTGCCTTGGAGTTTGTGCAAGATGGAGCTTGTGAAGCTTGTCAGAAAGGAAAAATTAAAAGATCCAGTCACAAGAACAAATTGCTCAATACAAATTCAAAACCTCTGCAGCTAATTCACATGGACTTATTTGGCCCTGTGAATGTAATGTCCCTCTCCAAGAAGAAATATGCTCTAGTAATGGTAGATGACTATTCAAGATATACTTGGGTGGAATTCCTATTCTCCAAGGATGAAGCACCCCAAGTCATAATAGAGCATATCAAGAGAGTTGATAAAGAAGCACAAAGCACTGGCTCCTCTGTAGTTGCTTTGAGAAGTGATAATGGGACTGAGTTCAGAAATTCAACACTGTATGAGTTTTGCAAAGATAAAGGAATTTCTCAACAATTCTCAGCTCCTAGAACACCTCAACAAAATGGAGTAGTTGAGAGAAAGAATAGAACTCTCATTGAAGCTGCAAGGACAATGCTGCTGGATGCAAAGCTACCCACTAGCTTTTGGGCTGATGCTGTTAACACAGCTTGCTATGTGCAAAATAGAACATTAATCAATAAGAAGTCTGGCAAAACTCCTTACTCATTAATGACTGGAAAAAGAGCATCCTTCAAGCACCTGCATGTGTTTGGAAGCAAGTGCTTTGTGATGAAAGATACCTCTGAGCATGTTGGAAAATTTGATGCCAAGGCATTTGAAGGTATCTTCATTGGATACTCCCTGGAAAGGACAGCATACAGAGTGTTTGTACCTGAGCAACACAAAGTCATGGAAAGCATGGATGTTACCTTTGATGACAAGAAAACTCCTGGACTGAAAACAAGTGATCAAGACAGTGTGCCATTGAGATTTGAGAATCAAGGTTATCTTGGGGATTCTGAAAGTGAAGATGAACCCCCTGTTCATACTGTTCTAGAGAATGAAATCCTTGAAGTTGACAATCTTCTTCAAACACCTGTGCAAGGGTTCACAAACACAGGGAGAGAAGAAGAGAATGCACCTTTCAACCAAAATGAGCTTGGAACAGATCAAGGAAATGAACAGGGGCACACAAGGAAATGGGACAGAGCCCACACTAGGGATCAAATCATTGGAGATCCTAGTGAGGGAGTTAGAACAAGAAGGGCAACATTAAATACATGTCTGTATAGCTGCTTTCTGTCACAAGAGGAACCTAAATTAATTGAAGAAGCTTTGAAGAACTCTGATTGGATTGTTGCCATGCAAGAAGAGTTGAATCAATTTGAGAAAAACAAAGTATGGGAACTAGTACCTCCTCCAAAAGGAAAGAATGTTATTGACACCAAATGGGTGTTCAGAAACAAGATGGATGAAGAAGGAGTGGTGATAAGAAACAAAGCAAGGCTGGTTGCCAAAGGATATTGTCAGCAAGAAGGCATTGACTATGATGAGACATTTGCACCTGTAGCTAGACTGGAAGCCATCAGAATCTTCCTGGCTTTTGCAGCTCACTCAGACTTTAAGGTGTATCAAATGGATGTGAAAAGTGCATTTCTCAATGGTGATCTTGCTGAAGAAGTTTATGTGTCTCAACCACCTAGCTTTGAGAGTGAAGACTTCCCAAACTTTGTGTATAGACTGCTCAAGGCACTCTATGGACTCAAACAGGCACCAAGAGCCTGGTATGAAACTCTATCTCAATTCCTTCTTGAGCATCAATTTACCAGGGGTACAATTGACAAAACCCTATTCTTCAAGAAGCATGGAAATGATATCATTCTTGTTCAAATCTATGTGGATGATATCATCTTTGGCTCTTCAAATAAAAAACTCTGTGAAAGGTTCTCTAAGTTGATGCAAAGTAAATATGAGATGAGTATGATGGGTGAGTTAACCTACTTTCTAGGCCTGCAAGTACATCAAAGGGAGGATGGCATCTTTATAAACCAATCTAAGTATGTCAAGGATCTTTTAAAGAAATATGGTTTAGAAGAGTCATCCCCAGCCAAAACTCCTATGTCTACTGCAATCAAGCTGGATGAAGACAAGAAAGGCAAGAGAGTTGATATCAAGGTCTATAGAGGAATGGTTGGATCCTTACTCTATCTCACAGCTAGCAGGCCAGACATCATGTTTGCCACATGCCTCTGTGCAAGGTTCCAGTCTGATCCCAAGGAATCTCACATGATGGCTATCAAAAGAATCTTCAAGTATCTAAAGGGGACTCCTAATCTTGGGCTATGGTATCCAAAGGGCACTGGGTTCAACCTGGTTGGTTACACAGATTCTGATTATGCTGGATGCAGAATTGACAGGAAGAGCACCTCTGGAAGCTGTCAATTCCTAGGTCAAAGGTTAGTGTCCTGGTTTAGTAAGAAACAACAGTCCACAGCAACATCCACAGCTGAGGCTGAATACATTGCTGCTGGAAGTTGCTGTGCTCAATTGCTTTGGATTAGAAATCAACTCATGGATTATGGGCTAGTGTTAGAACACATTCCTCTAATGTGTGACAATACTAGTGCAATATCCATAGTTGCCAATCCTGTTAATCATTCTACTACAAAGCACATTGAGATCAGGTACCATTTCATTAGGGAACATGCTGCAAATGGTACCATAGAAGTCTCTTATGTTCCCACTGAGAAACAATTAGCTGACATATTTACTAAACCTCTGAATGAAGCAGTCTTCAACAGACTTGTGAGTGAAATTGGAATGCTCAATCCTTCATTTAGTTGCTCTAAGTAAGTATACCAGTAAATTGTTGCAGCAGTAAATTTTCACTGTATTGAAATGCTCTATTTGTTTGGAGTGAAAATTAGCTGAGATATGATTTATAAATATTTCAGTATTTTACTGCATATTTTTCAAAATCACATTTGTTAGTAAAGTTGTGAGCTTTTAAGACATCTCTATATAGATATTTTTCAGAGTTCACAACACAGTTCAAATCAAACAGACTTATATCGCAAACTGTTGAGATTGTGAGACTTCGCGATATAGTTCATTTCATGAGTTTGCGACATGGTTCATTTTATGACTTCGCGACTTAGAATAACTATATCAACAAGTCCCCACACTTGACAGAATTTTGATTTAAATTTATTTTATTTCAAATTTGATAAAAGTCTGACAATTTGCTTAAAATTCCTAAAAGAGAGCTTTAGCCAGGGTATTTCTACTATATCGCAAAGTCTCCCCAATCCTTTCATCTTGAGGACTTTGCGACATAGTTCATTTCTGAGACTATGCGATATACTGTGCAAGACTTTGCGGTACAGGCCATTTTTGACTTCGCGACATACAAATAGACTGTACACATTCATAACCCCATATCGCAGTGTCTCTATCATATAAATACCTTTTCTAACCGTTCACAACTTTTCATCTTGTCTATTGCTCTCAAACTCTCAAACCTAAGCACAAATTCTCTACTCTCTTTTTCACTCTCACTCTCGTAATGGCACCCAAATCTCAAACAGTATCATCCCCAATCCCTTTAACCATTCCCAAAGAAACCAATCTTCTCACCATTCCCTCTGAGGCTGAGGCTAACCCAAGGTACAAGTGTTTTGTACGGTTCTTGAACACTTCCTACCTACGCCAAGCCCTAACCCTGAACCCTACCTTGTATGTCGATGTGTTGGAAGGATTCTGGAGAACGGCGTTGGTATCAACAATGGCTAGGGAAGATGGAACCTCATTCCAGGAGGTTAGCTGTTCAATTGGAGGCAAACACTTTCAATTTGGTGAAAGGGAAATCAATGAAGCTTTGGGGTTCAAGGTGGAAGGTCATGACCAAGAAGCTACAGATGCTCAAATCATAGAATTCATGACCTTCATTCAGTATGCTGATGAGATAGATACTGGAAAGCTGAATAAGAAGTTTGTGAGAAGGGAGTGGTCATTTCTGTTTGACGCACTCCAGAAGGTGTTTCTCTGCAGGAAGACAGGATGGGACCATATCAGTCACATTGCTGTGAAGCTAGCCTACTCCTTGGCCAACAACCAGGAGATCAATGTGGGAGCCATAATTCTCAAAGAATTGACTCAGAGGCTAGGCAGGACCATTCGTGGTAGAGGTAATGACATCTTTTACCCTCGTTTCCTTCAAGTTATTTTAAATTTTCTTGATGCAAATGTCCATCTATTGGAGGGTATAGATAACAGTAAAATGGCTTATTCCAAGTCCATGTCCAAAGTACTATTTGGATCATTGGACACAAGGAATCAAGTGGATGTGATTCTAAGTGTGACCAAGCATATGCAGGACACATTTGAGTCTTATCCACTTGATAAGCCAATATACCATGCACTTTCCTGGACAGGGGAGGCTGAGACTGAAGGAGCTACACAGTCTAACCCCAGCCTTCCCATCCCATCCAGCAACCCCACTGCAAATAGTCCCATAGAAGCTAGGCAACCTAGTGCATCAATCTCTCAAAAGGTTGGTGTTACTAAAAAGAAGTCAAAGAAGAGAGCCCTAGAAGTAATAAATGGATCTGTAAAGTTAACTAGTGAGAATCCTGAGTCACCTCTCACCAGACAAAAGAAGAAATCCAAATCTAAACCTACCACTGGATCCTCCCAACAGGATTCAGATGTGGAAAAAGGGGTACACCTGTTACTGTCCATGGCCTCCCAACAGGTCATTGGCATTGAAAAGAGCAGCCTCCCCACTGCATCTTGTACAGAGTCTGCACAGGGTCAAGACCTCACTCTTGACCCTAGGAGTGATAAGGCTGATAATACACAGAGTGGAGAGCACATCACTGTTGAAACTCCTCCTATTTCTCAGGGGGAGTTGCCACAATCTAATCTAAACCCCACTTCTCTCTCAGATTCTTCCATAAAAATTTCTTCTGAACAAGAGAGTCATTCAAATGACAATCTTGCCTTTGATCAATCACAATTCTCTCCTGTGATTGAGCCAATTTCAAGTGACATGGTGCATGACACTATGCTCACCACCCAGGAACCACATTTAGTTGGTCAGGGAATGCATGCTGGGGCATATCCTAATGACACCAACACAAACATGGAGGATTCACCAGTTTTCACTGGAGACTCTGTGCCAAATTCTCCCATTCTTAGGGATGTGGAACTGTCTTCACAGACAAATAGGGCTAATGTTGTAACACATCCCATTTCAATGGAGACAACATTAGACCCTACAGTCATTCCAAGGCTGGAGGAGACTCAAAACCTTACATCTCATGAAGTGCCAATCACTAGCTCTCACTTGGCTCAGGCCACAATCAATGAATGGCTGAAACCTGTGCAACATGACAGGGCTTCAGGATCATCCTCTGTGCTACCACAATTGACGGAAGAAGAATTACAAGATCTTCATGTGGCACAGATTGATGAGATCTCTAGGATTGCTCAACATCTCCTCACTGCAAATCTCCCAAATTCTGACTATGAGGCTATTCTTCTCACTCATAAGGCGGATGTTGAAGCACAACAGGACAAAATTGTGGATGAAGCCCAGCAAGCTGGAAATGTGGATGCTTGGCTGGATGGCAAAAGGACAGTAAAGCTCAAGGAGGCACTAGCTTTTATCAGGGAGGACTATCTTACATCCTTGGGGTCAAATGCCAAAGGTCTCTCTCCTGCTGAAATCTATGATGCAGTTAATGATGTCTACAAGAGCCAACTTAAGGCTATGCATTTTCTTGGGAAGGGTCTTCAGTCAGAAATCTCCACCATTCAGGAAGAAACAGCTCATTCTACTGCTCAACTCAAGAATTGTTTTCTTTCAAGCTTTCCCAAGGTAGATGGCATTCTTAAGGAAGTCCAGAAAACTGCCTCAAATGTCACCACAATGGACTGCACCCTAGCTATGGTTTCAGATAATATGAAGAAGCTCTCTACCAAGCTAGACAATCAGGTGCAGGCCAACATCAACTCAAACTCCATGCTTACAGTACTCTGGAAGAATCAGTATGGGAACAAGCTTGTTGATGAGGTTCCTATTTCTGATATCTCCAAGTTTGAATTCTCCAAACTCAAGGATCAATCCCTTAACTCCTTCAAATCTCAACAACTTTTCTCAAAAGTGGCAAGCTTGGAAAGCGAGGTAGCTGAACTGAAAGCAGAAAACAAAGGACTATCTCACTCCTTGGAGCAGCTTAATGCTAAGATGGATGATCAAACCAACTCCACTTCTAACATTTTGTTGGTGCAACAACAAATGATGACCTCAATGATGAGACATATGAACCTGCCTATCCCTGGGGAAGCTCAAGGCATCTTGTCTGATTCCAAGCCTAAGGGGGAGAAAGAAAAGGAGGTCATTCTGAAAAAGAAAGGGGGAGTATCTGCCAAGCAACAGAAGCTTAAGGGCAAAATTTCTGAAGAAACAATAAAGCCAATAATTCTTCCCCCTGTAGAGGTCATCAGTGCAGAAGGTCAAAAGAGCACTATTTCAACCACCTTCTATCCATCCACAATGCCTAAAGATATCTCAACTCCTCAACCTGCTCAACCTACTTCCAATGCTCAACCTGCCAAAGCTACAACAATCACAGAGGCCAAGCTACAGGAAGTTGCCAATTCTCACATCTATCATGATGAGGCCTTCCTGGAGTTTCTGAAAGCCACCTACAGAGATGCACAAGAAGATGCAAGGACTTACAGAATGAAGCTCAAGGAAAACATTAAGTACTTCACAGTTGCAGTAAGGAAAATCAAGGATGTCCATCTAAGAGAGATAATCATGGTGTGCAAGGACAACTGCTTGTGGCACCTAGCTTTTCAAACTCTAGAGAAACTGAGATTCACTGAGCTGTCAACAATAATGGACTTAATAGAACAAGGTGGGGCTAACAACAAGAGACTGTTTGATGACTTGAAGATGGATCAAGATCAAAGACTGCCTGAGGTTATCTCAAAGCCAAAGACAATAATCTTCCAAAGTCTATCTCAAGACAGCAGCATTGACCAATTGGTGATCCCTTCAGATTTGACAAGAAAGAATAATGCAAAGATCAACCAGGTGCTGCAAATGCTAAGAGCCAAGAGGGGAGTCAGGACAGCTGAGGAACTAGAGATGATTCACACTCTACAATCTTTTCTGATTCATGGAGTCATTCCTGAATCTGTCAAAGAAAAGAGCAAAAAGAAGGATGGAGATGATGATGATGATAAGGAGAAAACCTATGAAAGGAGATCTCAGTCAAGGAGAGATAAGGAAAGGAGCAAATACTCAAAGAAATCAAAGGATGCTGATGATAGCAAGAGGGATGACAAGGGGGCAAAGGAATCAGTTAAGAAAACAAGAAGTGGAATTCAGCAGCTCAAGGACATTGCTAGTAGTACTTTAACCAAAACACAAGACTCTAAGTCTAGGGTGGGTACTATTAGTAATGATCCTCCAAAATCATTATCTAAGACTTCTGAACCTAAATTGCCACAGAAGAAAGATGAAGCCACAAAAGGAATATCAAGAAAACACTTCCACAAAGTTACAGCTAGTGGAGTGTTACAGTGGATGAAGGGGATAGGAATGAAGCTACTTCCAAGTGATGTGGCACTGAAGACTAATTCTCCTTGTTCCAGAAAGGTATCTCTTGTGAAGCATTTGAAGATCAAGAGTGTACCCAAAAGGATAAGGATAACAAAGAAGACTGGAAAACTCACAAATGTTGTTGGCATCAATGTGCTTCCACTAGATGAGGACTATGATGAAGATGCCCTAGCATTTTTGAGGGCTCAAAGGATCTTTGAAGTCAAAGTGAAGTTGGATCATCTAGAGATCAAGTACACTGATGGAAGAGAAAGGATAATGAAGCAAGGAAGCTGGCAATATTTCTATAAGTATGAGCTTGAAAGGATAAATGCCTTACTGAACTTTGAGGAAAAAGAAGAAAGAACATGGAAGATAGATATTGCCAGGTACTTAAAGATGCATGCTGATTATGAAGAAAACATGAGGAAAGAGAATGAAGAGAAAAACATACAGAGAGAGAAAGAAATGGCTGAGATGGAGAAGAGGGCTAAGGAGCTAAGGCAGAAAGGGATGTGCAGGGTCAAGCAAAATCCTTACATTATGGAGTACAAAAACTCACATGGAGGTCAAAGCAAAATAAGGATGGAGTTTCTTGATTCCTATGTAGAGAGTGCACTCAAGGCTGCAATTGATGACTTGAAAGGCTCACCTCTCATTGAAGAACTGATTGCAAGAGAAGAACTTCAAGAAGCCATCATAGACATGAAGAGAAAAGAAGAGATAAGGAAAAAGAAGATATATGATGATTTGCTAGAGAAGCAATTGGAAGCTGAAGCTGCTGAGCAACAAAAGTAATCTGTAAGCTTTTCTATGTAATCAAATTTCTGATCTCAATGTTCATGAATTGTTCTCTCTGTTACTAAATTTCCTTTTATGTAAGTTAGGCTTGTTATCAGACATGAAATTGTGCCTAAGGATCTTACTCACAATTTGAGGGAGATTGTTAGGCTCAAGACATGTCTGAATACCACTATTAACAAGCCTACACTCTGTGACTATGTCACATTACATGACCTAGTGATTTCTATCACTGGGATATAGTATAGGTCTCTAAATGTACTTGTCTTGTTCTCATGAACATTAGCTTGATCATGTATGCTCAAAGATATAATGAGCTTAGTAAAGTTTCTTGCATCTAGATTGTATATAGGCCATTGAATAATTGTCCTGGTAGAAGTTCAGAAGTGTTCATGCAGCAGGATAGAGATAAATAAGGCTATGAAGAAATAAGTTGCAGAAATTTGTCTAAGGCATTATATAGCAAAGTCAGAAGAAAGCTATGTCGTGAAGTCACCAATATCCATGTCGTGAAGTACTATATCGCATAGTCCATTTTGTACTATGTCGAGAAGTCTTCAAGACACATGTCGTGAAGTGTTGAAGTCAGCAAAGTCAAAGAAGCCTAGATCGTGAAGTCCTCAGAAGCCCTATGTCGCATAGTCTTCAAATGACCTATGTCGCATAGTCTTCAAATGACCTATGTCGCATAATCTTCAAATGACCTATGTCGCAAAGTCTTCAAAGGCTATATCGCGAAGTCCTCACAAGTGAGATCGCGAAGTCAGGAATGAAGTGGAGTTCACGATATCAACACTTAGCCGTTTACAACAAGACAAATCAAGGTACAGAATTAAGAATCAAAAGAGACAAATACTGAAGCATTTGTTCTGGCAAGGTGGTTCAAAGAACAGATGGCAAATCTACAGCTAAACTTGGAGAGAAAGATAAGAGACAAGCAGCTACAGAAACGGGAAAGACTCCGAAAAGCAGGTGGTCCTTCCTGACACAGTTAACGTCTTATGGCAGGACAAGTTGGACTTTCAGCAAGGGGTAACTGTGTAAAAATAGGTGTGTGCACTAGTTTGTATAGGGCTTATATATATCATGCACATCCTATTGTTAGCTGTAAGAGAGATACACATAGTTGTTTTGCTAAGCTCTTTTCTCTGTAAGCAAGCAAGTTCAAACCGTTCTTGTTTAGAAGCCAGAAATTCGATTGTGAATTTCTTGGAAAGCTGTAGTATTTAATTTGCTTATACAAAGTAGATTAAAGTGATTGTGTGTGTTATTTACTTTCTGCATATTACATATCATAATCATATACAGTCTGTTACTTAGTTATCAAGAATCGAAAAATATATCAAACTATCCATTCACCCCCCCCTCTGTCTAGTTTCTAGTAGTATTCATTTCTAACAATCGAGACGGTTAGTCACCATCTAACGATTAATCGGTAATTAATCACGATTAATTGTAGACTTTTAACCAATTAATCGTCGATTTGAATGCCCAACTCATAATGGATTGGGTACCTTAGCTAAATTAATAATATTTTATTTAACACCCATTCAGATTCCCTTTGCCCAAATGTATCTTAAAAATGACTCTCTCTAAATGAGAGTCGACTAACGTAGCCGCCGCCGCCCCCTACCTCTTCTCCGACCCTCCCTCCTCCCTCACCACCCATCTCCTTCCCCGCCATCAATCCCTCTCTTTCTTTCAATAAAATCGAGTTTTATCCTCGAATTTGTTTCTTGTTTCAATAAGAAAAGCCCTAGATCTAACCATCAGAGCTTCCGTTGTCCTTCTTCTCAGATTCAAGCGGGTGGATTTTCGGTTCCTCTTGTTTTTGTGGTTTCGCTCCGGATCTAAGGATTGCTTGTTTTAGTTGATCTAAAGTTAATTCGGATCTAAGGTTCTAAGCCTTTTCCGATTGTAAGATCGATTTTGTTTTGTTGATTTTGTCTCACCGCTTGTTTGTGTGAGTTTGTTTTTGTCTCACCGTTTGTGTGAGTTTTGGTGCTGGATTATATTATCTTGGAGGCTTGTACGGATAATATGGATAAACACTTTGATGAAGTGTTAGTGTGTTACATACATAGGTCTGCGAATATTGTAGCTTATTGTTTAGCAAGGGCGACATATTCTATGTCAGGTCTTTCAGAGTGGAATGTTTCTGCTCGAGATTGTATCATCTGTTACTTTGAGATATTTTAATGCAAGTACGATTTTATCAAAAAAAATAAAATAAATTAAATTACCCTTCTCAAATGCGTTTTACATGAGCATAAAATTACATAAATGCCACCTAGATATTATTTAGCTAGGGGTTTTGTACCCTGAGATGCTCTTACATGTTGCTCCAACCACGCTAGCTACATTACTCTCCATTTGATTAGTTAATTGTTAAAAGTTTACAAAGTTAAAACATAAAAATAACATAGTGCGTGTTTGAGCTATCACAAAAAAGTTGATCTATACCTTAAAATGAGTAAGTGCTTTATAAGTGATAAGTTGATGGATTCTTATAAATTATACGGGTGTTTGGATAAATTTACTTATAAGTTAGTTAAGAATTTGCTAAATTAAATTTGAAAAAATAATTATTAAATACAATGATTTCAACACATGTATTTTAAATTAAAAAAATATTTAAAAATACAAAGGTAAAAATAAAAAAATCAAAGAATAAGTTGATAAGTTAAGTAAAATGTTGGTGATTTCTAACATTCAACTTATCAACTTATAAGTTACTCCCTACATCTCATATTATGTGTCTTGTTTGATTTTTTTAGTGGTCAAATTGACTAAAGTTTGACTTAAAATTACACATATTATATAATTGTAAAAAATTATAAAAATTATATCATTAGAAAGTATTTTTAATATACTTTATAATGTATTTTTCAAATATCCGAAATTATAAACGAATAGTTTCTAATTTTCAGTCAAATTTAAGTCAATTTGACCATAAAAACTCAAACAAGACACATAATATGAGATGAAGGGAGTATAAATTATGAAATAAGACAAATAAGTAATAAGCCGGCTTATTCTCTGGTACCCAAACAGACCCATAATGAAAGAAGAAACAAAGAAGGGAGAGACTTAAAGAGTAAAAAAACAGATGGCTAGTCGGATGACGATCCGTTTTGGCTATCCAACTTTAGCCAGCCAAAGGAGGCTATTCAAACAATTAGATAGCCATGTCACCCTGTTGGAGCTCTTCCCTCTCTATTAGACTCGCTATTTATACAATCTGTTGAGTCACATCACCAGAAAAGGATTGCTTTTCATCGGACATTTCACCATGTTGAAGATACTCTTAGCGGTGGCACGTGAGAGTTGAGACGCATTTTAGAATTTCTTTCATTTTAATGCCTAATCAGTGATGTAAAAAACAGGAATCGGAGTTAGTCGATAGAGATATCGTCTAGGGATTAATCGGGTAATCATGAATTAATCGGAATGATTAATTGGGTCATTAATCAAAATGATTTTTTCAAAAAACGATTTTGATCCGATTTTTGTATAATCGAGACGATTAGTCATCATCTAGCGATTAATCGGTAATTAATCCCGATTAATTATAGACTTTTAACCGATTAATCGTGGATTTGAATGCCCAACTCATAATGGGTACCTTAGCTAAATTAATAATATTTTATTTAACACCCATTCAGATTCCCTTTGCCCAAATGTATCTCAACACACCTTAGTATTATTAAATTAAATTACCCTTCTCAAATGCGTTTTACATGAGCATAATTGGCGGTCCTTTTTAGAATCTATATCCTATCCGGTAAAATGTCACAAAAACAGAAAGTTCAATAAACAAAATTTCAAGGAATGTATAAAGTCCACGCATATATATGATCCTACCTAGACAAGTGTCATGGAGAATTAGCATGAGAACTCGATGCCATGCGATCACTTGGTTCATCAGCGATTATAGTTGACCAATAGGAGATCTCAGAGACATTTCACAGATGTTAAAAACAGCCAACAGGGCACCCCTTGCCCACACTACTCGACCGAGATAACATTACCATTGAAGGGCACTCAAGTTGCAGGTAGAAAGACAAGTCTCCATTTCCTTGTTAATAGATGAACACTGATGTCTATCCTGTGTTGAATTTGATGTATAAGGGCAGTTTATATGAACCTAAAAGAAGTGTTGGAAGAATCTCAATGTCATGTATGTACATCGAAAACTTGAACAATATTAGTACTCTTAGGTTTAGCAGTCACAAGCTTAAATGCTCAACAATTACAAGTTATTCTATCAATTCCTCTTCATTTCATAATCACAATACATTGCAGTAAAGAAATAAAACACAACCTATTTGCACAACAGCTTGTGATCCACTACAAGTCTTTAACAACTTCAGCTCAGCAGACCATATGCATGTCGTTCAACTTTGTAACTATTCGCATCACAACTAACAGAGTGTAAACCAGATCATCTCTAGACCAGAGCTTAACAGAGTGCCTATGGAGCAAGCGTGGTCATAAACATAATTCAATAAAACCAGCATTTGCATTTTATTTCACCAAAGTCGATTTACAAATACTCTCTTAATGGTTTGTGTTTGAAGCCACTTCGGTAGCCATGTGTAAATCACTTTTTGTATCAACTAAACTCCGGTCAATTGAATCGGACTTCACCTCTTTAGAGCTCTCATCGAGGGCTTGGCAAGTGTTATTCTCAGTGGAAGTGTCACATACGGAATCAACAATAGGCTCAACACAAGCAACCTCCACATTTACTTGTTGAGCATCACCACGCTCATCCCCTTTCTCCGTGTTTATCAAGTCTCCATTCCTCTCGTCACCTACCACTTTGGTAGTCACGTGTAAATCACTTTCTATCTCAACTAAACTCCGGTCAATTGAATCGGATTTCACATCTTTAGAGCTCTCATCGAGGGCTTGGCAAGTGTTATTCTCAGTGGAATTGTCACATACGGAATCAACAATAGGCTCAACAGAAGCAACCTTCACATTTACTTCTTGAGCATCACCACGCTCATCATCCCCCTTCTCCGTGTTTATCAAGTCACCATTTCTCTCGTCACCTACCACAACAGTCTCAGAACTAGATTCTGTTGGGCCTTCGCCTATTGCTTCAGAAGTATTATTCTGTGCCACTGCTTTGTTGAAAGAATCCGTCACGGATTCCATACAAGCAACTTTCTCGTTTACTGCATGTGTACTATGCACCACATTGCCTCCCTTGCACAAGGTGATAGTTCCATTTGCCTCAAGATCTTCCTCAACAGTATTCATTGTAGATAATTGCTCAACAGAATCCTTGGAAGAAATGACAAAAGTGTCATTCGCCTTGATTTCGCAAGTATTTTCCAAGTCAACTGCAGTGTCATTACCCATACCAGAACCATTATGTATACTTTCACATGTGCTGCGAGAAACAGAATCATGTACATGTACAGGATCCAGAATAGCAACTGCATCCTCTTCAGAGCCTACAGAAGTTTCACGTGAACTGTCAACATTAACAGTATCCACTGCAGATATTTGCTCAACAGCTTTCTTGGGAGGGTTACTGAGAGTGCCATCTACATTAACTTCACAAGTATCGCCCAAGTCAACAGAAGTGTCATTATTCATATCAGAATCAACATGCGTGCTTTCACTTTTGTCACAAGAAACAGAATTGTGTTCAAAAAGAGAATTCTGGATAGCAGTTGCATCCTCTTCAATATTGGCTGCTGAAGTTTCCTGTAAAGAGTCATCAGCTGCTTTGGCGTTCATATCAAGAACATCAGTGACAACATCATTAGCAAAAGATTGGGTGTGATCCTTAAGAGATGAACAAAGTTCAGCTTTATCAGCCGCAATAGTACTGGGATTTTCATTACAGGGACTCGTAGATTTCAAGTTGACAATGGATTCAGCTAGATTGTTGTCTGATAATGGATTGATGGCGGGAGTCTCCCCCAAAGCAGGTTCATGTTTAGGTTCACAAGAGGAAACTAAAGAACTACTTATCGCAGGAATATCATTTGAAGCAGGAGTTGGGGATTCTGAAGCAGAAATCAACATAGTAGCTTTGTCACTGCTCTCGGTCAAAGGCTGCAATTCAGCTAGATTGTTGTCTGATAATGGATTGATGGGAGGAGTTTCCCCTGTAGCAGGTTCATGCTTAGGTTCACAAGAGGAATCTAAACAACTACTCATCCCAGGAATATCAATTGAAGCAAGAGTTGGGGCGTCTGAAGTAGAATTCAACGCAGAAGCTTTGTCATTGCTCTCGGTCAAAGACTTCAATTCAGCTAGATTCTTGTCTGATAATGGATTGATGGGAGGAGTCTCTGCCATAGCAGGTTCAGTTTTAGGTTCACAAGAGGAAGCTAGAGAAGTACTCAACACAGGAATTACATTTGAAGCAAGATTAGGGGTCTCTGAAGCAGAAATCAGAGCAGTGGCTTTGTCAATGCTCTCAGTCAAAGGCAGCAATTCAGTGTTGTCGCTCATATGGGCATCATGCTCAGGAGATAAATCAAGTACAGATTTTTCATCTTTAGGTTCACAAGAGGAAGCTAAAGAGCTACATACTGCAGATATATCATTTGTAACAAGAGTTGGGGTTTCTGAAGCAGAAATCAAAGCAGGGACTTTGTTACTGCTTTCGGTCAAAGGTTGCAATTCAGTGTGGTCACTCATATGGGTATCATGTTCAGGAGATGAATCTAGTTCAGATTTTTCACCTAACACGGGCAACAAAAGACAATTTTCCTTCAACTCGGTGGACTGTGAACCTACAATGAATAAAAAAGTTTTTAAATGAGGTTGGTCAAAAAATAGAATAGATTCAACCGATTGCACATAACAATGATATGAGTATGACCATTTTTCACCTGAATTATTACTTGTGCTTTCCTCCATGATTTCTCGCTTCACCAATAGCTTCTGTAACATGTCTGTACGAGGAAACACCAACATATTCATGGACCTCATTTCTGTTTTGTGAGATTCCTTGAGTGGACTAAATTTAAATATTTTAGTCCATGTTTGCATGTGTTCAGCAATAGCAGGTATAATCAATTTCTCAACTTTAAGCGTCCTGAGGGCCTGAAAACAAGGAGGTAACAAAGTAAACATATGTTCTGCAACAAACAGGTTTGGAAAAGTCCCCATCCACCAATAACGTGTTTTATTTTGTCATTTTTAAGAATCCCGCAATCACAAGATCACATGTTACACCATGCAACTCAATGCTACAAATATTGTACAACAAACAATTAAATTTGTATTCTCCCAGAATGTTGTCCTTTTCCTGTACCTTTTTCTGTTTAATTCACTGATCAACCCCAAAAAGAATTGCAGAGAAACAAAAAAAGCAGATTGAAGGGTCGCATATCATGTGACAGGAGGAGATCAGGGCACAGTCAAAGTACTTATACCAGTCCAGAGGTTAAATAAGTCATATCTACTGCAATTTTATAAAATGAGTCCATGTTTTACAACATAAACATTCCACGATAAGTAGTTAAATAAACTTCATACCGATTTGATAGCTGATAATAACCGGCGGCACATCCCTTGCCGTCTATAGATATGGCGGGTCCCAATAAATGGCATTTCGGCTAGTTGATTTCCATGGATTCTAGAAGATAATGAGAAACAATTTCATTAGAATATTATGCACAATGTGGAGCTTAAAAAACATGAATCAATGTATCAGCATAAATAAATGACTTCTCTTATTACAAAAAAAATGAGTTATCATCAAAAGAAACTGAAACCATAAATTTTGATCTCAAATGAGCTATATTTGGATATATTTGGTTGCAAAATAAAATTAGCATTGGAGTTGAGGTTCTATTTTAGCACCAAAAAGCACTTTTTAGTGTCAAATTATAGCAATGGCTATAGTCATTTTACATCTTGCATTGGACTTGCTCTAACAGCGTGCATCATTTTAAAATATCAAGAACGGTACCTGATAGATGCAACAGACATTATTTCATCACCCTTCTCCAAAATAGCTGTGTAAAATCCACTATAATTCAAGCGACTAAAGTTTGATCTGCAGAAACATAATGCAAACCATATGATAACCTTTTTTACAAAACAAATTGTCAAACATGAACAAGACAATAAAACCAAGCCTACAAACCATTATGAAGACAGAAGTACGATATTCTACACACAATACTGAACCGTTTCCGTTAACTATATATTTTCTACACACTGGCCCGATGCTATCAATTTCGGTGGGAATTCTTACTTCTTAGGGTAAATTCATCATCTAAAGTTATTCTAAAGTTACCACTTCAAAGCTAACCAACTCACTTAGTGTGAAGATTGACATTTAGCATTCTAGTGCCAGTCACATCATAAATAAATGGTTAAAGTGCATATTTACAGCAATTACACACAGACAGAACTCACTCGAACATTTAAGCACACATAGAATTAGGCTCATTGTATGTACAAGACATGAAGTTGACTAGTTCATAATATAATTTAGTAAAAGCTTACCCGCAGTTGTAAAGAACCTTATGGATTAAATTGATCCCACTTCTCCTATCAACAATTGGCAAAAAACACTCATCCATAACAGATAATGCAACAGCAAGCTTCGAATTGCATTCTATCCTTTGAGGGAACCCAAGGTGCAACGTTTCTGAGGCTGGATCCATTCGATGAACTAGAGACCATGAAAATCCCGATTCCAACTCTTGTTTGACCCCAAGAAGCTTCTGCAAATGTGAAAAAATCTGTAGAGAAAAAACTAAAATCAGTTCCAGTTTGTCATACATATACAATACACTAACCAGCAGGCAGTGCGAGTTTTAAAACAGAAGAATGCAAAATATAGAAGATAACTTAAAGCCAAATTAGGACACATATTTTCTTACTTAATTAATAAATCAGTCGTCGGGTTCAATTTTAAGCCAGGAAACTTTAAGAAAATATTAAAGCAAAGTTTTATATTCCCTACATTCAACTTTTGATCGATAACATTCCAATTGAGTTTGATCCTGGGGGGGGGGGGGGGGAGGGGGGGTGTTGGTTAGACCATCTCCAACTCAACTTTAAAAGTCACGTCAAATTTGGAATAATTTATAGAGTTTTTTGGAATCCCAATTTATACCCTTGTACTCAATTCACTAAAACAAGTTCATTACTTCTGTTACTGTATCCCAACTGCTTCATCACTTTTGTACTTTAAGCAATAAATTATTCCTTTCAGTACCTCTGGTGTAAGTTTTAGTGTAAATGGGTTGGAGTTGAATTTGGAGATCGTGCAACTTTTTACTTTATTTTGGTGTAAAAGTTACATCAAAATAGTGTAATGGGTAGGCTGTGGTCTTATGTTATTGGCATACTGCTAGAAGGGGCATGCTGCGAAAATACATATATGAGGGGAATACTATTTCCAATCAAGGGAATATCACATATAAAATTTTAGTGAATTGAGTACAAGGGCATAAATTGGGATTCCAAAAAACTCTATAAATTATTCCAAATTTGACGTGACTTTTAAAGTTGAGTTGGAGATGGTCTAACCAACACCCAATTGAGTTGAGTTTTATATTCCCTACATTCAACTTTTGATCGATAACATTCCAATTGAGTTTGATCCTGGGGGGGGGGGGGGGGGGGGGGGGGGGGGGTTGGTTAGACCATCTCCAACTCAACTTTAAAAGTCACGTCAAATTTGGAATAATTTATAGAGTTTTTTGGAATCCCAATTATACCCTTGTACTCAATTCACTAAAACAAGTTCATTACTTCTGTTACTGTATCCCAACTGCTTCATCACTTTTGTACTTTAAGCAATAAATTATTCCTTTCAGTACCTCTGGTGTAAGTTTTAGTGTAAATGGGTTGGAGTTGAATTTGGAGATCGTGCAACTTTTTACTTTATTTTGGTGTAAAAGTTACATCAAAATAGTGTAATGGGTAGGCTGTGGTCTTATGTTATTGGCATACTGCTAGAAGGGGCATGCTGTGAAAATACATATATGAGGGGAATACTATTTCCAAGCAAGGGAATATCACATATAAAATTTTTACTGTTTAGATGACAATTAGATGTCATATTGGTACTATAGAACTAAACTACTCACTGATTTCTACTTCTGTAGATTTTCGGTTGCCAACTAATGTTATAACATTGGTCGGGTAATTTATTTAGGTCTACTGCCCGAACTTCGTAGAAATTAAAGATTGCATCTCCGAAGAATGTCAAATATACTTCCCAAGTTGGTCTCAGCAAAGTGTGCACAGGACATATGGCAAGTCTTCTTTAACAAGAAATCAACCATGAATGATAATCAACCATGAATGACAAATCAACTAAATATAGCTTTAACTAACATATAGATATCTACAGACACTTGTAACTGGTCATATGTTATACCTCTTGACAGTTCTTCCCACAAAATGAGTTCGCTGTGCCTCCTGAATCAACAGATAAATCAACCTCATCCTGACTGCATGATTGATGATCTACAGAGGAAAAACTATACTATGAGCAAAACTCAAAGTAACATGACATACAAGGGGGCACAAAAGAAAACACATATATGCTCTAAAAAATAAAGTTCCAAAAGATAGCTGGGAAAGTAGTATTACATTTTTTCTCGCAAAGGCTACACAGAAGAAGTGGATTGTCAGTTTTATCATTTGTTTTAGCATTGCTACAACCAGCAAAACCACAAAATCTACATGTACAATTTGGACAATGCCAATCACCTGCTGGGAGAATCTGCAGTTGAAATAAAGATATTAGTACCTCTAAGAACAAATGAAAAATGTAATAACTTCCCAAAACTAGACAAAAATACTAATTACTTGGTAACCAGATTTGCAGATCCTTACTAATGAAGTTTATTTCACGACCAGATCACATTATCCTATAGACTCTGAAAAAATAGAAAATCTGAAAAGATAAGTGTTAAGTAACCGGTTCATCTAAAACCTTAAGGTGCTAAGAGGAAGACACTTTTCAGGATCTTATACTGTAATTTAATACTCGCCCTCACTCGAGAGCCCATTTTTGGGTCGAAGAGTGGATCACGGGCGCCCATCTTTGGGGCATAAATTTTGCCTTTCGTGTCCATAATAAATTGTGAGAATATTGGGGGTGGCAAGGAATCAAACCTTGGACCTCCCGCCTGCCTGAGCTCTGCTCTAATACCATGTTAAGTAACCCGTACATCTAAAACCAGTTCATCTAAAACCTTAAGGTGTTAGAGGAAGGCACTTTCCATGATCTTATATTGCATTTTAATAATAAGATATAGAGCCTAGGTTTTGGATTGACTGCGGTACCTCAAAGCTTCAAGAGACTTAAATGCCGACCATCCTTATCAGACTTTTAAAAAAAAATAGTTGACACTAAAAGGCCTGGAAAAGCACAAGTCCTAGACAACCTTGAGGAATCTGGGCCCCTTAACTAAGTGCTAGTAGGACTAAATTTTAGGTCGACAACCCATCTACATTTTTAAAGGCCCTACTTTCCATTGTTATTGACTTTACACAGCTCGACATCCCATATTCACATTGAATCTTTAATGACTTTCCTAGGAATTATTTCCGAAAGTGACATTATCATCTTCCGAATTTTGATATTTTAGAACTAGAAAGTGGGTGGAAAGAGAGGCAGGCTTTGTGAAATCTTAAACAGTATTGCAATTGATACATGTCTAAAACGAATGCGATAATGCAATTAAAGACAGAGTAAAGATGGTTTGTCCAGTACCAGAGTAGATAAATTTACTAGGGAATGCAATCTATTCTACACACAATATATGACGGTTCCTTGACCTGGATCATTATGCAGGCACTAATTAATCTATTGAAACAGAAAAGTTAAGAGTCCACTAGGTGTTAGAATATCAATTGAAAGGTTCCTCTTTTAACATGTACCTTTTTTCCAATCAGAGGTTCCTTGTATACTAAGTACTAAGTCTTGATATCCTATTTTATGTTGGATAAAAATTTCCTTCTTCATAATGTGTAGGTGCAGAATCCATAGTTCATTAATAACAGAATTGAATATTTAAACTAATTCGACCTTTCTCCATCCAATACATCCCAATTTTTTTTCTCATGTCCCTGCTTCATCGGGTTACGAAAGAGTCTAAGTTTTATCTGTGTTCTTACACAACATCGATTAGTGTTAAATTATGTGATTGAGTAGTGTACTTGGCATTTTAAACATAGACAATTATGGCCAACTGCCACACTAAACCACCATCAACCCACTAAAGGTGTAAGAGTCCCCTATGTGCCTCTTATGGCCTATGCACCAAAAAGGAATACAAGAGATGTGCCCACAATCTTGGTAAGCTAACCCTACACACGACAACAACGAAGCAAATGCAGGCCGATACTCAATAATGTATTCGATATACCAAGACATTTAGAACATATCAAACTTCAAATAAGTTACGCAAAGAGAAATTATATATTGGAGGGCAACTCGAGAAGTCTTTGTGTGTGTCCGCACCAAAAGGGCCAAAAATATTTGAGACACACAAGTCCCTCTATATGTGTAATTGCATATATATACCTTTATATCCAAGCAGCTCTGATGAAACGTTGATGGGCAACCATCACAACATATCAGATCCCCACCATCACCGCAGAGACCACATGTATCATCATTCGGATCATCACCATCAACATCTACATTATGAAAACCTTCGCGTTCTGATTCTTCTTGTTTGTTCCATGCATCTATTTGGCACTGCATCAGAGACAGTTCAGATTCCAGATACATGTTTGGGAAAGGTTGACGCTGTTTACTTCCTGCATGAATCTCAAACTTTGAGACGGTGAGAATTTTGCTACAGCAACCACAATGTATCCCATCCTTCGTGATCCAACCTTCCAGCATCACTTTTGTCTTTCTACGGTTCATATATTGAACTTTTTCGCTCATATCCACAATTCCAGAGTCAATCAGCCAAGACAGAAGGGTCCGCTTTCCAGTACATGGAACATAGCCATCAGGTCCAGAATTTAGTCCATTGTCAGAACTGCGAGCCAACAATGTACACCTGCCAATTTTCTTACTTTTTCTACCTTGTATCATATGAGAGTTAGGAGGAGACTGTTTTTCAGCCAAGTCTTGCTTTCCCTTCCTCTTGTACAAACCATCACTTGAGTCATTTTCATCGACATGATCTGCTTCGTGCAATTTGCCTTTCAGTGACTTGTTACTCTGTTTCATATAAGAACTAAGTTTTTCTTCCTGTTGGTCACTGTCTGTGCCATTGGAAGACTCTCTCATGGTAACTTCCTTGGCACTTCTATTGCAACCAGCATCTCTTTTCTTTTTTTTCAAGTCCCGCTCAATCTTTTTTCGGGTTTGCCTTGTCAATTTACTGATTATTTCTTCTGGTAAAGCGGTGGATGAAGTAGATTCTCCGCAAGGCTTGATTTTATCTTCTTCTTCTTCCAACTGCTTCTGAAGTGCATCGTAAGCCTTGATAATTGACCAATAAGCAGTTCCAGCAGGGTTAATATACACTGCATCTAGGTAATCTCTGTTTCTTCTTGGTCTATAATCAATTCTCCAACCACGCTCAAGAAGCATACTTCTTATCTTTTCCCGCAACAACTGTTTCTCTGTACCATTACCACGTGTAACTTTGCTTTCCTTGCCTCCACTGGGAGGGGTTGAAATTTCAGCAGGCGTGATTTTCTTCTGTTCATTAGTGGGCTTCTTAGGTTCATTTTTAATTGCCTTCTTGGACCTCTGAGTTTGCTTGCTCATTGATTCCTGCTCTAGTGACTTTTCACTGTCATCCGTTTCGGAGTCTTCAGCCTTACTGCTCAAAATTGGCAATGCTTTTCCCGACTTCTTATGACTTTTCTCTGTCTTCAGAGAAACTGCTTTTCCTGGTCGTTTTGAATCCGAGTAAAATGCAGGTCTTATCACTTCATTTTTCTTGACAGCAGCTTCAGACCTAGAACCCATTCTTTCGTCAGCTCTTTGGTAATCAGAACCTTTATTAGGAAAACTCTTTTTCTTCTTTTTCACCATTACCTTCAAAACACCATTTTTCCCCTGTAACCTGATACGGTCACTGGGCGCTTCGCGATACTTCTCTTTCAGGAATGAAATAGGTAAATGTGATTCGTCATCATCGTCATCATCCTCCTCCTCCTCTGCCTCGTACCTACCTTTTCCACTGTTATGCATCTTCTTACTCTTTACGCCTGACATGCTACCTTTTCTTTCGTTATCCTCACTCCTGTAAACAACATTCTTACTAGCCCCAGCTCCATAATCCCGGTAATTCCCACTGCGTCCAGCTCCCTTCAACCTATCATCCCAATAATCCATTCTCATCTTCTTACCATCAAATCCATCATACTCATCAAACTCAAACACATCAAGTCCGCTTCTCTTCCTCTCACCTCCAAATCCAGCCATCCTCGCGTCTTCCAATTCAATCCCGCTTTTCCGTCTCTCATAAATAATATCTTCCCTCACTTTCCTCCTAACAGGCTCTACCAACTCATCACTAGACCCAGAATCAGTATCAACCAACCTCGATCTCTTCTTCTCATTCCTCGACTCAAACACCTTCTTCGAACCCAAACCACCAAACCCCAACACTCCATTCCCTTTCTTCTTAATAATCAAACAACCCGACGAACTCTTCTTCTTAATAACATCACTTGATCCATCACCAGATCCAACACCATCCTCCATATTCTGCATAACTCAACACAAAAACCAATAAAAATCCAAACTTTCCACAAATTCACCTCAAATCCACCATCACAACTTCACAAAACACTCCCAAACTATCAAATTACAATCAAAGTATCAATCTTTCATACAAATTCTCAAAAACCCATCAACAATTTCAACAAAACACTACCAAACTATCAAACTTTAATCCAAATTCTCAAAAAACCCATCAACAATTTCAACAAATTAGTACCAAACTATCAAATTACAATCAAAGCATCAAACTTTAATCCAATTTCTCAAAAACCCATCAAGAATTCAAAAACCCAAAATCAAATTTTCAGCTCAAACATTGCCAGATCTAAGCAAGACAAAAAGAAAGAAACCCAATTTGAGTAAAACTATAGATACAGTGTGTCATATGTAAAAAAGGGGTAAAGTAAGTGTTTGTATTCTCACCTAAGATCAATTAAATTCCCATCTAGAGGCAGCCCAGAAACAGAAATCTAATCAATCAGGGGGTAAAGGCCTTGAATCTTAAATTTATGAAAGAGAGGAAATTTTTTTGATTTTTTTGAAGAAACAAGAAAAAGGAAAGATGGTTAGGATTTGTATTTATCTGTTGATGTTTCTGTTGGGCTGGGGGTATTAATGTGTGCTAGTTTCTGTATATATCTGGGTACATACAGTGTGAAAAAGGAAACCTTGGTCACACACTCACACTAAGTATAAGCTCGGTAATAAAAATCTATAAATTACTAGTGTTTTTGAAAAATTTCCAATATAAACAAAATATTATACATATATATATATATAGAGGCATATTCTAGTGAGACCATGCTATAGTGAGAACTGCATCTGGGCCCAAAATAAAAAGTCCAAACTATATGTACCGGGTTTTAATTGAAAAAAAAAAAAAACAAAGCCAATAACCGTTCAGGCATCATTAATACCATACCCTTCCCCAAGAAAACCACTCAACCACCTTCTCCCTCATCTTTTTTGCTGTTCTTCACCTATCACCCCCAAATCACTATCAAATGTAATTAAAAACAATCAAAAACTCTACTAAACTTTAGATATTAACACGATATCTGTGTTGAAGCATCTTCTTTCCAGTATTTCGATCAGTAGGTTGCAATTTTTTTCAGTTTTTCGCAGATTAAAGGTTAGTTCGAATCACTCATTACATGCAATTGCGATTCTTCATTATTCTTCTTGAAATCACTAATATATATACAAAATTAAACTATATAAGCACTACATTCTTATATTTACTCGAATCACTAATGTTTTTATATTTACTTACGTTTTTAGGTTTATGTACTAATCGAGTGCTAATTAATGTTTCAGGATATCAATCAATTCATCTATGGATGCAAATAAACCAGGTAAGTTCAAAAATTATAAATATTGTCGTATATATTTGTTATTATTAATATAACTTGTTTTTTTGATGATTTGTTGATGAAAAGTGATTTCTAGACTATATTGTTGTATTTATTGATCAAGAGTTATTTATTGAGTGATTTGTTATGTTGTAGTTATTTAGTGATTTTTGATTGAGTGATTTGTTATGTTGTATTTATTTAGTGATTTTGATATGTGTGTTTATGTAGTTTTTTTATTTAGTGATTTTGTATTTAGAGTGATTTATAGAATGATAATCTCTTTAGTATGCTCTGTTTAGGATGCTTTGTTTATTTGGTTAGTTTGTTAGTTTTATAATTAGTGATTTATAATTGGTGATTTATAGAGTGATTTATAATTAGTGCTCCCATCCTTATATGTGTTTTTCAAGTTGTTTTTATACAAGTCCTCTTCGTGTCATTCTGCAACCAAAATTTGTTCCAGTAAGCTGATTCTTGGATGAGCCCTTAGTTTGTGCCCAACGGCATGCTCTGATGCATTAAGTGCCTATATTACTCAGTTTTACCTGATGAGATGTAGCTAGTTTTTATGCAGTCAGTTAGTGTACTCCTTTGTTTTTGTCTTTGCATTAGTTTCTTATCTCTGAATGGCTTGTGGGATTAATGGTATGAGGTCGTTGAGGATTGTTATGTCCGAATAGCATTAAGTCCATCATACATCGCTCTTTGGAGTGTGCTTCTACTTGTTATGTGTATGTCATGTTTCAGGAGAGTATCTTGTCGTCATGTTAATATCTCTATACCATCTATTGGCCTAACCACATAGTTATGTACTGTGATAATCTGTTTAGTATGATGCTCTGTTTATAAAGTGATTTATAGAGTGTTTAGTATGGTCTGTTTTAGAGTGATGTATAGAGTGATAATCTGTTTAGTTTGCTCTGGTACAGGTTCTACACGTCAAAGCAAAAGATTAAAACAACTTCAATTACCTAAAACATCATTCAATAGCCCTCTAGATCTTGATAGTGGTAATTCACATGAGGATGAAAAATTTCAAGAACAACAAATTCTTGAACCTACAGTTATGGGTAATAATGGTTTAAAAATTGCAACAAATTTATGGATAACAAACAGTTATGTTAGTACTCATTTAATCATTTTCATTTGATTTCCAGCAAATACAACTGAGAGTGATGATGATGACGACTTTGTAAACACAATACCACAAACAAAAAGCAACCGTGTAAAAAAAGGTGATACAGGGGTCAGAACCGAAGCAGGTTTGCAAAGGGAGTCTAGATCGAAAAAAACAGCTGATGTTCCACATCTGACTCCAGAAAATATCCAAGCTACTGTGCAGAAAACAAAAAGATACAATGAAAGAGCAAAAAAGACGATAAGGATTGAAGAAGATAGGATCCGGAGAAAAGAAATGGCAAAGAAACGCAAGATTAATTTTCAGGTACATTATCGCTATTTTGTGTAGCTTGCATTGTATAGGTAAAAATTTATGTTAAACTCAGTATATTTGATGTAGTAGAAAAAAACTATGAACATTTTAATTATAGCTCAATATGACAGGATGTTGAAGAAGGTATGGTTAAGAAGAAACAAATTAATAAAACTACAAAATCCAAATTAGGACTTGTTGATGAGGTAACTACGAGAGCTCATTTTACATCTTCATTTGTCTTTTGGTTGTTAACTATAATTATAATTATAGATTGATATATGTTGTTAATTTTCTCTTGTTAGCCAACTGATGAAGACGAACCAAAAGAACCCATTGAAAAAGCAATGAATAAAAAAGAAATGAAGAAAAAAAGAAAGACGTCGGAAAAGGTAAATAGTTTTGGACATATTACATTATACCAATCATCTAGTGACCTAAATGCACACAAATAAAAAAATAAATTATAAACTGACTTTAAAAACTTTTTTTCAGGAGGAACATGGAAGTGAGGACAATGATGAACCAAATGAAACGATTCGGAAGAAGAAAAATGTCACCAAATTATTCAAGATAAGAAACTCACCATCAAACTTAACAACCATGATGTCTGTGCTTTCTGGACAACAAAGGACTTGGGTAAGAACAACTGGTTTTGGGAGCCTGTTTGATTTCAATTTGGAGAGGATACCACATCACCTAGCATTCCATATTCTGCAATCATTTGATGCATCAAGTCGGTCCTTACAAATTGATGGTAAAACACTTCCAATAACTGATATCGACGTCCATGAGGTCCTTGGACTACCTATTGGACAAAAAAGCTTCACCTATGCAAAAACAGCAGCAAGAAAAAATTTATGGACGTCGCAGTTCCTAGGAAAACCACAGTATAATATCTCACCTTCGACAGTGGTTGATATAATTAGTGCTTCAGATGAAGATGATGAGATTTTCAAGATTAACTTCTTGATTGTTCTGTTTAATATCTTAATCGAGAGGAACACATCATCATACCTACTCAGAGATGTCCTGGACTACAATATTGACCTTGATAATTGTTGTGAATATAACTGGGGAGAATTGTTGCTTAATAGCCTGGTGAAGACGAAAAATACTTGGCCAACATTAAGTTCTCTATTTTATCCTGGGCCAATAATTTTTCTAACTGTAAGCACTCTTTACCATTAACATATATATTTTTTACTATATGTACTTCACACATTAATACCACCACTTATAAATGTTTTTGGAAATTAAATAAATTTGCAGATATTCTACGTTGATCGAGTAATTATCAAAGGGACTCCAGAGGTGGAACGACAATTTCCAGCATTTAAAGGATGGACTGTGCAAATGCTAAAACAGAGGCAGGCTGATGAGTTTAAGGATGATTCTTTTGGGAAAAGAGAAATAATTAGAGCAAGATGGAAAATTCAAAATGCTAAAGTAAGAAAATCATTACACCACCTTACTATACAATATTTATAATGTTTATTAATTTGTGAATGTGAACTAGTATGATACTGTACTATCTATTTTAATTTTTGGTGCTTTGTATAAATTATTTAGTGCTTTGCTTAGATTCTTAAAAATTTGTATTTTTTTTTGGTGCTTTGTATAAATTATTTAGTGCTTTGCTTATATTCGATTTATCCTTTACCGGCATACTCATACTTGTAATATGTCTTACCAAATAGGGAAATGATGCAATGACTGGAAAAGCACCTGTTTCACGTCAATCACAAGAAAATGAGGTACGCTATGAAAAAAGAGTTAGTAACCTGTATTTACATCTGTTGATTTGTTTTGTTTTTTTAACAATTTGTATTAATTTTTTTGGTGCTTTGTATACATTATTTAGTGCTTTGCTTAGATTCGATTTATCCTTTACCAACCTACTCATACTTGTAATATGTCGTACCAAATAGGGAAATGATGCAATGGCTGGAAACGCACATGCTTCATGTCAACCACAAGCAAATGAGGTACACTATGAAATTCTTTTTTGTTTTTTGTTTTGGCACAAATTTTTTATTTGAATCACTTTATCTAATTTTACTTACTGATATTAGGATATGTATGAAAATGTTGGATTTACATCAGCTGGAGAAAATGAACAAACTCCAAAAGCTCAAATAAGGGAAAATGTAATTTACTATGGAATCTAGTTTAGCACATCACCCAATTTTCTTGTTGATTTGGATACACTAATTTTTCTGCTTTTTTCTTTATTATCTTATGAAATAGGAAAATGATGGACCGACATGTGTTTCACCTTCTGGACAATATGAACCGACACAAAAGGTACATTAGGACAATATACTTGATGATCTGCATTTTATTTTCTGTGCTTTATTTTATCACTATAATGTGCAATTGATATGCTTTGGAAATACGCCTTTTACGTTTTTAAAAAAACAACTTGTCTTTTAACATGAATTTAACATATTAGGACTGGTTTGATCGACTAAGCATCAAGGCTGTGATGCTAATGGATGCAATTGAACTGTACAAACTTGAATTGGAAGCTGCAAAAAGTCTTCACCCGAACAATGTGGAGATTTCTGATATCGAGGGAAAGGTCATTGCAGAGATTCAAAAATTGAAACAAAGTGATAGTAAGCCTCAACCTCAAAGTGAAGTCAAATCTGTTGGTGAAATAGAAAACAAAAATGAGGAGCCAAATGTTGATGTCACATTTGAAGAACATGAGGAAATAAATCCAGATGAACTTGAAGAACTTGAATTAATGGAATATATATATTCTTCACAAGGGATAAGAGACATGAACGAATAAATGGATGAATTGTCAAGGCCGTCATTTTCCCTGGGAATAGACTCAATACTAGATGTATGCAACCAAATAAACAAGGAACATGGAGATATCCAGTCTAATGAAGTTGATATGGTCACACCAACTCCTGAAGAATGCGAAAAAAGGACAAAGAGGGAAACCAAGATTGGTGCTGCTTATCGGTCGCCATATGTTCGCAGGGATATTAATTTGGGTTCAAAATACTCAACACAAGACTATGCTGTATGGAGATGGTTGATACAGGATGGAAAGGATAAATAGTAAGTATTCGATAATTACAAATTTTTGCACAAAAAAGACACCACAGAAACATCATTTCCCTATTTGTTACTAATAATCTTTTTTTTTTATATACTCACAGTGAACGTGTCTTTCAATATGGAAATGTATTCTGCTATCGAAAGCATTTGGCAACTCTGAGGCCGAGTAAGAAGTTGTATTACTGTGTGGTAGATGTGTGGTCAGCTCTGATGAATGAAAAAGAAACATACAAATCAGCAGAATCACCATTACGCTTGTTCTTTGATACAGGGTTATCGGTAATTTATATATATACTATTCAATTTCCAGCATTCCATAAAAAAGATAACACTAATTTTATTATATTAAAATGTGTAGATTGGACCTTTGAATAAGGAGAAGACAGAAGCTGAACAATACAAGATATTCGTAACTGGGATGAATCACTTCTTTGAGAAATACCCAAACGCAAAAATTAAGGATTATGATCTGGTATATTTGTACAATTTACATACCTTATATTACCAACGTAGACTATGAAATCTGACATTACTACTATTGCAGATCTTTTTCCCAATCCTGGCATCTGAACACTTCTACCTTGTTTGCCTCAACTTAAAGGCAAAAACATGGGACGTCATTGACAACATAAGACAGGGAAAGGCTGCTAATAATGAATATGCTTTTATACTTCGTCGACTGGTAAGCTTGCACACATCACTAACTACTTTTTTGAAAAACATGATTCTGTATATAGCATGAATGTGACATTTTGAAAATGGAAATTTTAGAAAAAGCACTTTGTCAAGTACCTCAAAGAGAAAGACATGACTTGGTTTGCAACTTCTATCTCAAGAATGGAAACTTCTTACTTGACAATGCCTTGGCAAACATTACAAAATGTCACAGACTGTGGAGTATTTTTGATGAGGCATATGGAGACTTATAAAGGGGACGCAAAAAACTGGGAGACTCAATTAAAAGCTGAAAAAGTAAGTATGGTCTCAAAATAGTAACATATGTTTACCACTATCACACTCACGTATATCACCTTTTGACGCTGTCATTGCACATTATAATGCTGGTGTATTTATCTCATGTAGAAGGGGAACTTACAAAAAGGACAGCTGGATAAGTTGCGAATAAAGTACGCTCATGCCATTTTGACATCACATGTGAATGAGAAAAGAGAATTCGTAATTAAAGAATCAAATCTGTTTTACAACAAATTAGCAGGAGAAGGATTGCTCAAACTGGTGATGGAATCAAGTCAAAAGAAGCACCCAAGAAAACGGAATATTGAAGGAACTAGGTTGTTCGAAGATGAATGAACTATCATGTCTCACTGCTTTTTTTTCCTTGTGATTAAACCCAATGTTAGTCATATTAAGAACCATATGAATTCAATGCTCATTTCAATTGTAAAATATGGTACTAAAACTTTGATTCAGATGGTATTCTAATTGGTAACATTTGATTTGTTTATAAAAAAGTATTATTATCTTCCCAAGTTATGTTGCATTGGCAAGTCACTGAATAATTAAAATTTAAAAAACACATACAGATTCTTGTTAAATCATACAGATTGCCTTTAAAATCACATTTTTTTAAAAAGACTAATTAAAAAGTGGGTGAAGGTCAAGTATGGCCGATTTTCAGAAAGTAGTAACCATAATAGCCGATCTGAAATTAGTGGCCAACAATGGCCGATTGATTACGCATTCAGCAATGGGGTATTCACCGAATACGCATTCAGCAACGGAGTATTCACTGGATACGCATATGACGCTAAGGTATCCAGACTTATTATAACAAATTACGCATTCTGCATTGGAGTATATGAATTAGATAAGCATTCCATGAATGCGTATTACTATAATTATAAATAGATATGCTGTAAATGCGTAATGCAATTAGTGATGATGTGATTTTAAATTGATTTTTTTAACAGACCGGCGGCCTGATTTTAGGGTTGTAAACAACCCTAAAATCAGGTTAGGTTAGGGTTTAGGGTCTAGGGTTTAGGGTTGTACAACCCTAAACCCTAAGTCCGTATACGGATTCGTCGTTCTGAATATTTCTAAAACCCAAAATGGAACTATTGAACCCCAAAAGTTAATTGTTGAACCCCCAAGGAAACGGTTAAACTAAGAACACACGTTTATTTTTGTTCATTTTGTATTAAAAAAGAGGTTAATTTTGACTTATGGGATACCCAACTGTCAGTGGAGTATCCTGTATATGGGATACCCAACTACCAGTGGAGTATCCCAAAGGCTAAAATTGGCCACTTTTTTCAGAATGGTTATTTTTGTTAATTTTGTCAAAAAATTGATTATTTTTGTCATTCTTTCTTAAAAAGTCACATAAAAACACACAAACCAAAATGTGCTTTTCTTAAAAAACTAGTTACTTAAAAATATCATTTGAATTACTAATTTAGTCAGAAATAAAAAACATTTTTCTTGATAAAAAAGTCATAAAAAATATATAAACAAATCACCTAAAAAATAACCTTTTTCTTATATATGCAAGTCACTGAAAAATTAAAATTAAGAAAAAAATATCAGAGTAACATTTAAAAAAATTGCAATGAAAATTTCAACAACTTCTTCTTTTTGGGCTAACCAAAGACTGATAAAAAATACACTTCTTATACTAGGAAAAAACACACAAATCACCTTTTTTCATAAACAAATCACCTTTTTTCATAAACAAATCACCTTCTAGAACACACAAATCACCTACAAATCACCTTTTTCTTATGTAGGCAAGTAACTGAAAAATTAAATTTGAAAAATACATAAGAGTAACATTTTTAAAAATTGCAATGAAAATTTCAATAAATTCTTGTTTTTGGGCTAACCAAAGGTTTCACTGATAAAAAATAAACTTCTTACACTAGAAGAAGGTTCTATATAAAAAAATACAAAACAAATCATTTGTTTTTATTACTCAATCTTCATTTCCTGAATCAACCTCAACTTCCTCTGTAACATCCACTGTACTGGACTTGTTCTTCTCAGCATCCGTTGTACTAGAGTTGTTTTTATCCGATGTACTGGAGTTATTTTTTTTTGGACAAGTTCTCGCATCATGCACATTTGAAGAACACAACTTGCACTTCCTAGGTCTTTTGTTTCCTTCTTTTATTGCCTTCTCCCTTTGACTGACAAACCTCTTCAAACCAGAACCCTTGTTTTTACATTGATTTGGTGCATGAATAGTAATTTCTTCCGTTGGTTGTGGCCCCATCATCTCTTCCATATGAGCTTTCTTTGTCAAACCACTTCCATCACCGAGATCAGTATTCAACTGTTTCACTACTTTTTCGACGTAAGAAAGCTTTTCAACATCCACACCTGCCTTGTTCATAGATTTTTGAAAATTAAACCATATGTTAGTCACCGTAAGAGATACGGTTTCAATCTTTCTAAAATCATCGGAAACCCCAACAAACTTTGAAGAAGAGGGTCTATTTTCAGCAGTCCTGCTCTATCTATTTAGCACAAGAAGTCTTGGAATTTTAACCACTTCGAAATGGTTAAGAGCACAAAAAGCATGTCGGCAAAGAATTCCACACAGCACAAACTTTTTACAGGAGCACTGAGCATAGTTTCGACTGACTTTAACCTGAAAATGTTAAAATGGTAGGCAGTGAACAACAAGTCACTCAAAAAAATAACTTGCAATACTAAAGTAAAGCCACTATCACAATTGTTTCCAGAAACTAAAGCCCACGATGACGACTTTGTAAAGGCACAACTAAAAAATTGCAGGTAAGATTATAAAATCTACTAATGCAAGTACGACTATTGTGGCTATGGGCGATTAACTGGGAAGGTGATATATAATTATCAGTAATCAGTACTATTATTAACAAGACATGTGTTTTAATTAAACAAGACCAGATCATAGAAATGTTAACATGTGTTGTTGTTGCAGCCCAACGAACAAAACACTTATGCAGACATTGAAGTTGCTTATAAGTGTCTTAAAGAGAACTATGGCGCTAAGCAGGAAGACATAATACTCTACGACCAATATGTCTTTATTACCTCCAAGAAACATATAAAAAAGTGAATTTATTACCTCAAACAATTTGTCTTTAATGAGCACATCTTTCATTATATAACATTTCACTCCATCTACCAACGGACCGATATCCTGGATTCTCATGTCATAACAGGATGCCAAAATCTCTTGTTGGATTTTGTAAAAAATTGCACGCGTGTATAACTGGGCAGCATCAGCCTCAATAAACAACTTCGAAACTGTCGAAGGTATAGCAGACAAGTCCTCCTGATTCAAACGACCATACTCATATCTTTGTTTATCCATTGCACTTCCAAAACGAAGATAAAATTCGCATAACGAATCACTTTGCCTATGAAACTGACTAAAAAAACTATTTTCACTTTCAGACCTCGATGTTGTCCTCATTAGTCCAAACATAGGTTTATCCCTAAAAAAGGTCGGGATCCATGAAGTTCTAATAGCAAACATCTCCCAAAGCCATCTATTACCTTCCAATTTGAACTCTTTCACTACTGAATTCCATCCTTTTTCAAACTCAGCAGGCTCTAAAGTGGAAGACCATATATACTTTTTCATTTTTTCCATGAAATCAGTTTCCTTACACAAATAATTTCCAAGCTGTAAAAAAAGAAATGTACCAAAATTAAACAAAAAACGACATTTAAATAAACATGCAAGATGCTACAAATTGAATTTCAAGGGCAATAAAAAATACACCTTCATTGGAAACTTTTCCATTATGTGCCACATACATAGACGATGTCTCGTGGCTGGAAAATCATCAGTCGCAGCAAAAGAAATAGGGATAGCTTGCTTCATAGCTGGACACTGGTCAGTTACAATAACCACCGGATTACGACCCATCGCCTTTCTAAAATGATCAAAAGCCCATTGAAAATGTGGAATATCTTCCTTAGATAAAAGGGCAAATCCAAAAGTAACACATTTATCATGTTTATCAACCCCGGTAAATGGACAAAACACCATGTTATACCTGGTATAGAGCCAACATACACAAATCAGTATAAAAATTAAATACAGGTCAACAAAAAATAGACTACTACAAAGCACCAAAATTTGAAAAATGAATTGAATATCACATACATGTTGGTATTGAATGTCGCATCGAAAGAAACAACATCACCATACAGCTCATAATTCCTCCTAGCAACTGTGTCCGCACAAAATAATTTCGTCAAATGATCTTCAGAATCAACATCATACGCATAATAAAAGGACTCACAACTGTCATGTTTTGCTTTAAATTTGTTAATTATCATTTGTGCATCACGTTCCCCCACATACGCCTTTAAGTCTCGACTAAAATTTCTAAAGTCTCTCACTGTAGCACCCACATTAGCATAGCCGCCAACCTGCTCCTTCATGAAACTATGAGACTTGCTTACTCCTATGTTAACATTGGCAGCATCAAATACAAATTTTCGTGAAATAGTAGACATTTGTCGATTTACTCTCATAAACTGCCTACCATCTTTCGCAATAAGCTCATGATTGTGTTCCTCAATAAATGTTGATATTCTGTATGTCTTACCAGATACGATTCTCAAAATTATCTTTGCATGACAGCCACACCTATTAGAAACAGTTCTCCGCCGACGAACTTGACTGCTATTCTTACTAGGCACAATCGATTTCTTTTCATTAAATCCAGCCCTACTACAAACCACATATTTGCTAACAATATTATCATCATCATCTGTCTTCTCTGTACTCCGACGGGTGTTGAAACCAGATAACATTCCATATTCTTGATAAAAATTCATACCTTTCTCCATGGAATCAAACAACTTATTCACAAATGGTATAAAAGTCTCATCAATAGCTATAGGAACATAATATCTCCTACCACCTGGTGTGACGGTGCACTTTGAAATTGCATCATCGCTTACATTCGAACTACAATGATCAGTGGAATCATTAATGAGACGGCTAAAATGTGAAGAATCACCGCTGCTGACACCTATATAAAACATAATAAAGCACGAATGAGCAAAAGTACTAGTATTATCTACAATTAGTATTAGTATAATCGCCACAAAAGTAGAATATATTAGTATAATCTACAATTTGTAACTTTGCAAATAGAATCAATAATCCACAAACTCCATTAACAAAAAATACACTCACACAGCTGTACACATCAAGCAGAACAGGACGATGTAATTTCGTATTCAGATCATAAAATCCAGGGATTAGGTCATAATTTCAAAGCTTACACCCAAAAAGCCCAGAGACCAAGACTCTACTTAAAATGGACAAGCCAGAAGCACAAACAAAAAATACACAAAGCACTAAAAAATATGAGAGTGATTAAAAAACATGCATATCTATCACCTATATAAAACATAATAATGAGGAATGAGCATAACTAAAAAAAATGACTGAACATATGCAAATCACTTAATAAAATGACAAATCACCACAAAAGTGTAATCTATTCATATAAGCTACAATTTGTAACTTTGAGGGAAAAGTACAAAGCACTAAAAAAATAAGAGTCATTGTACTTGAAATTTAACAGAAAATAAATCTGAAAACATCAACAAATTGATACTTTGTTTAAAAACAAATCAATTCATCATACATATAAGTTTTAATCACAAACAATATGTAATATACTCAAAAAAAGTTAAAAATTACCTTGATTAGAGCTAATTCGCAACAAATCCTCTGTAATCATGGTGAATATACTTGTAAAAGATGATTTCACCAACAATTGCTTTCAATTGACAAATGAAGCTCGAACAATTCACAGCAAATCGTCTGTAATCAAAGCAGTGATCGAAGAGGTCGTAAGATTGAAGACTGTGATAGATGAGAACGAAAAGAGATATAAAGAATAGAGAGATGCGATGACAGAGATGAGGGCTACGACAAAAATACGTATATTAATTATATGTGTCTTTGTCTGGTATATCGGTTAAAAGTAATCAATGGACCAGATTAGAAGATATTAAAAACAATGGAGGGCTGGGATTAAATCTCAGTTCTCATTATAAAAGGGGGTCTCATTTGATCATTCGCCTATATATATATATATGAATACGATTATATAAAAATTTAATCGGGATAAAATAATTAAATTATCCAATTATTTCATTAGTGTAGCCTAACCTTTTAATTAAATTTAATCTGATGAAATAATTAAATTCATCAGATTCATTAAAAATAGTATTTTGGAATTGAAGCCGAAAGTAGAATGGTGCCACTTGAAAGTCGAAAACTTTGAGTGGTACCAAATGGACAATCTCATAATTTTGTAACGGTCGACTAACGTTTGGTTAACGGAATGGTATCATGTGGATGAAGCCAAAAGTATGATGGCGCCACTTGGAAGTCAAAAACTTTGTGTGGTACCAAATAGAAAAACCAATTGTACAATTGTACCAAATGGAATATCCCTTTTTTAAATAAAGATTTCTGATAAAATTATTTAGCTTTTTACAAAAATACTCTTCCAAAGTCATAATATATTGCTGAATATGTAAATTAAATCCGACCAAGTCTATTTCTCCAAAAAAAAAAAAAATCCTACCAAGTCTAGGGTTAAGACCCATACTGGATTAAATATATTCAATACAGTTTTGGATCCATTAAATCATAAATCTGATATTTGATCCGGTTTATATCCGATCTTAATATAATAATTTCAGTACTTTTAGGCCCATTAATCTAACTAGTAATATGCTCGTGTTTCGCATACAGAATGATATTTGTTTTAATTTAATATTTTTTATTTATTTATTGAATTTCTAATTCTATATCTTGAATTTATATAAGTGATTTTTTATATTATACCTATATTATGATATATATTATGGCATTGATATCGTTCTCTTTGACAAACATACTAACAATATTACATGTTCGTGCAATTGTAACGTTCACCTCAAACTAACAATATCATACGTCATTCTCAGAGTAATAATATTATACGTCCATCTCAAAGTAATGTTGAAGTCGTACTTAATTTTTGTTAATACGAAACGTAAAACATCTGAATGAAATGTAAACAAATGAAAAATCAGAAAGGGTAGGATTAAAGTCATTAAATCCTTTAATGACATGAATAACACATTGAAATGATTCTAAGATTTGAAAAACATAATAACTGAATCCTACCAATCATAATATTCGATATCTTGAACGGAAAAAACAGTATCTTGAAAAGAATAAGCTGCAATTTGCAATGCACACATTTGGTTTCCCACAAATGTTTCATCTTTAGCTGTTTGCCCCAAATTTCTCCATCTTCTCGATAGTTTCCATCAACGGTCTTATCATAGAGCGCGTCACATAGCTCGTCTGGGTAAGGAAGACCCTCTATCTGGTACATCGGGTCAGGATTTAAGGCATTTGGGCATAATTTATAAATTGGCAAAAGTTTCTATTTATCGGATATGTAAGTATATATGTCTTCGAGTAACCTCATCAGTTGTAGCAGCTTATTTCTCATATGGCAAGGTTTGAAAAAGGCATACATTTCTTCAGATGTCTTCATTACATTGAAAGGTCTGTATATTGTTTTAAAGAACAAAAAGCAAAATGAAGATGGAAAATGATTACCTACAAGAGAGGATAAAACATTAAGGTGGTGTTGAATGTCATGCTTCCTGAAAAGATTATCAACTGAGTTGTAGAATTTAGCTTGTTCAACTTTGTTCTTAACAGCAAAACGAATAAATCCACTGAATTGGTAACGTGTTGCTTCATAATCATGTCAATGAAATTTGTATAGTGAATCTCAATCCATCTTTTCCAGGACATCCTTGATTCTATGTGTTGTTTGCTTAGTTATCCAAGCCATAAGGAATTTTGAGAAGGTATTGAAATCACGAATACCAAATATAATGAAATTGAAGATCAAGCTCATCTCATCTGATGGAAGGCTGAGTATATTATCATTCACCATTATTATGATTAATAGAAAATATATGATTAGGTTGGTAATATGTGGTGTGATTAAAGGAAAACGTTTGATGAGAAAGTGGACAATCAAGAACAATGTCAAGTTAAGTATTGGAGAATATGGTCAGTTGTAGTTAATGTATCTGTTTCTCACATTGCATCTGTGACGCCCTCCAAACTCGGGGCACAGGTTTGGGGAGTCACTCGACCAACGAAACACAATAAACCTGGATATAACACATGCATAATATAATAATAACATAAAACACCCCTTAACCAAGACCTCGTTCAGATTATGACATTGAACAAGCTTATAAGTTATTACAAACCAGTTTTCAGAGTTATTAATATTACACAACTTAAAGTTCAAAGCTAGACGTCTAGTCTAACTAACAAAATAGACAACTACCCTGCCAATGACAACCACTCGAGATGGTCTCCTATCCGCTGGAGAACTATCGCTCGCGTTGTGTCTGCTCATATTCTCGCTTCACTGGAATAAGGTTAAAAACAAAACAAGTATGAGCCACAAGTGCTCAGCAAGAATAATATATATCAATCACAGTTCCATAATGAAAGGAAGATCACAATTATCTGAATCAACAAGGTTTAAGCCAAACATAAGCTTTTTAACAATCTCAATGGAAGTAAAATAGATTAGAATTGGGCTTCTATATTTTTCAAATCAAAAGGTTGAGCTGCTGATCAGTCACGCATCAACCCCGGACTTGCTTATAGCAAAGTCCTCCACTAGGATCCATGGCCATCTTGGCCTTAAATTATTCCGACCATTATTGGTCTCATTTTTTTAAAAACATGCCAATTTTATCACAGAGTATAAGCAATAACATGCATCACAAGATAAGTATACAATGACAAGGTATAATAGTTGCAAAAGATCTTCAACTACTCAATATCAAATGAAGTCCGAGAAATAGATTCGGAATGGTTTCAATGGTAGAACGTACCATAATAAAAAGGTATAATAGTTGCAAAAGGGCTTCAACTACTCAATATCAAATGAAGTCCGAGAAATAGATTCGGAATGGTTTCAATGGTAGAACGTACACAATAAAAAGGTATAATAGTTGCAAAAGAGCTTCAACTACTCATTATCAAATGAAGTCCGAGAAATAGATTCAGAATGGTTTCAATGGTACAACGTACACAATAAAAAGGTATAATAGATGCAAAAGAGCTTCAACTACTCAATATCAAATGAAGTCCGAGAAATAGATTCGGAATGGTTTCAATGGTACAACGTACTCATTTGAGAAGGTCAACAATGGTTATCATCAACATAAACTGAATTGAAGGTGAAGGTTTCTGATATCCAACACGATTGGGGATTAAATCAAGAGTTAGGAATATTCAAGGAAATAGCATCAGTTGCTCAAATACGGAGTAAAGATTGAATAATCTGAATTGTTCTGAGGGTAACATGCATAATCATTGGAAACAATATCAATTGAATCAACAAGTAAAGGCACATATACTTGCATGGTCTACGTAGCTGACTTCGGTCTATCTCGCTTACTCTACCTTCTCCTTTCTCTTGCCTCGGGAACTCGATTCTATAATAAACAACTCATAATAATAAGTCTAACTATCCTCGTTCTACCTTCGACATATACTCATAACCATTTTTAAGTCTAAACAAGTAATCGGGTACTTAACAGCATTTATCGGACGCTCGTTCTATTTTACGAAAATAAAAACTCAGACACTAGCCCTTATACAAAGCATTTACGGACAATAAAACACATTACTCAACTCATATAAACCATATAACACTTATAAATATTTTTAAAACAATATCTGATGCTTATTTAAATTTAAATAAGTCACAAATAATTTTTAATTCAAAAATCGGATTATTAATCTCAATATAAGTATTTAAAAAAAAATTAATCAATTAATATAAAATTAATTGACAATTTTCAAACACTCAAACTATTTTTAAATAATTAAATCAAGCTAGAAAATAATTAAACTTAATTTAAATTAATTAAATCTAATTAATAATTAATTAATAAGAATTAACTGATTAATAAACTAAATCAATTAATCAAATAAATTAATTATTAATCAAAAATAATTAAAATAAATAAATTTAATCAGTTTTCGAATTTAAATAAATAAATATAATTTTTCAGAATTTTCTGAATTTAAAAATGTATTTTTAAAATAAAAATATGATTTTTATAAATATTAAACTATTTTTGAATTATTTTTAAAAATAAAATCCAAAAACAGTTTTCTGAAAATAATTTAGGGTTTCGAAGATTGAAACCGGGTCAAAATTTCGGGTAAACGGGTCGGGAAGAACTGAAACGGGTCGTCAAGAACTGCCGGAATTTTCCAGAATCCGGTGACCTTTTCCAGAATCCGGCGAGCCAAAAACACATCAAAAATTGGGGCTTTTAATACCAAAACACTCCTAATAACCATAACAATACATTCCGATAAAAAACAAACCAAAAACATCACCGGAATCCAAAACCCGACCAAATTCCGGAGAGCTTAAACAATTTTCCGATCTAGCTTATTTCTACATGAAACTCTACATTCTTTATGTTAAAATGAAGCTAAGAACACATACAACAAAAGCCCTCTATCAAAAACAATGTCCGATCATTCATATGAACGGACTATTAAAAAGAAAATTCGGGTAAAAACCCGAAAATTAAATTCTTCAAAAACGAACACAAACATGAAATTAAAGCATGGATTCCTACTAATTAGAACCCTAGGAACATGTTAGAAGCAATCAATCGAACGGAGAATCAACAGAATGAAAATCCCCAAATTTCATATGAACCCTAATTTAATTCGAATATTGAAAAATTCATAATAAATCGAAAAATTACCAGATGATGATATGGTTTGAAGATTCTAAAACTAGAGATCAAGAGCTTTGATTTGAGTACTTGAACTTGAGATTTGGATTCCAATAACACTTTCAAGATTAAGTTTAATCTTCGAGAACACGAAGAACACGGTTCGGGAATTTTTATATTTTTTTAAATATGTAATACGGATTATACGAAGGATAATGTACGATTCGTCTTTTTATACTTAGTGGAAAATAATACCCCAAACGACATTTTTGGATCGATATTGATCCACTTGATCGCTTTAAATCTTTAATAAAGTAAAGTTCACGTTTTACGAGGTGATAACTATCCACAAGGACCGATAGTTATCCATATCAATACCTATCATTTATATAACGAATGCTCAAGAATACCGGGGGTATAACAGATGTATTATTGATATGAACGATATATCAATCGCCCTAAACAATCAGGGTACGGAATAACTTTTCTCTTTTTAAACAAAACAGATACTATTGATAGTATCGGATAATAAGGAATATAATAATACGAAGAAATCTTCCAATAATGATTCGGATACGAACGACGAAGGAATAATAATGATGTGCAAAATTTTAACGGGGCCCTTGAATTTTCAAAACGGGGCTCACAACTGAAGATATTTTTAAATGAAAAAGATATTCGAAAAGGGCTTTCGACACAACCATTAACATACTATTACTCATTAACCTTAACCATTAAGACTCCAAATACTCCACAATAATTATTCTACACATAAAATATAATTTATATTATTAATAAAGTTCACGGATATTACAGTATCGATACATGAAAGCGGCATATAGACTGTTAGTATTCTCAATAAATGCCTGATATTTTGATGTTTGTTAGTTGTATCTCTATGTTGTTGCTATAATTTATATTACCTATTAGGCATCATAATATTTGAGAAAAATAACAAAATTTCTTAAAAATATGTGACAATAACCTGATATGATAGTATGTAGTATTCTATAATGGCTAATTTAATAAAAATATTATTATATGATGAATCCTTTGTTTACTTAATTTTTTAATCTTTGTGATTTTACTTAATTACACTTATATATCTATAAAAAACAATTTTTAAATAATAAAACCTATTTATAATCAATTATCCTTTTCAGCTAAGCTCCATAATTTTGAAAATTTTCATGATATTTTCTTATTTAATATTTAATTTCTAATCGATATTTGATTTTTTAATATTCTATCTTGATATTACATAAGTGATTTTTTTTATTAAACCTATACTATAGCATTGATATCGTTCTATCTTGCATACATATTAAGAATATCACATGTTCGTGCCGTTGTAACACTCGGGATATTCCCCACTCTATGGCACCTTTCGCTCATCCATTTTATCCTTCCTTCGAGACGCGACACCCTGTTAGGCTCAAGGCATGTCTGAGTACCACTATTAACAAGCCTACTCATTGTGACTATGTCACTCTACATGACCTAGTGAATTCTTTCACTGGGATATAGTATAGGTCTCTATTGTACTTGTCTTGTTTTCATGTACTTAGATTTATTCTGTATGCTCAATGTTATAATGAGCTTAGTAAGTTTCTTGCACCTAAAATGTACATAGGCCATGGAATAATTATCCTGGAAGAAGTTCAATTTGTTCATGTAGCAGGACTGGAGTGAATAAGGCCTTGAAGAAATAAGTTGCAGAAATTTGTCTAAGTCCCTATACCGTGAAGTCAGAATGAACTATGTCGTGAAGTCCAAAATATCCATGTCGTGAAGTACTGAGATCTCATAGTCCAAAATGAACTATGTCGTGAAGTCTTCATTACTAATATCGTGAAATGTTGAGATCGCAAAGTCAAATTGTACTAGATCGTGAAGTCCTCAAAAAGGCTATGTCGTGAAGTCCTCAAAAATGCTATGTCGCGAAGTCCTCAAAAAGGCTATGTCACGAAGTCTTCAAGAAGGTCATATCGCGAAGTCACTTCTAAGCCTATGTCGCATACTCCTGATACACTCATATAGCAAAGTCAAGAATACACTATGTTGACATGTCTAAGAATCAGGATAATGCTGGAGTTCACGATGTCAACACTTAGTCGTTTATAACAAGACAAATCAAGGTACAGAACCAAAAATCAAAGGAGACAAATACTGAAGCATCTGTTACGGTAAGGTGGTCCAAAGAACAGATGGCAAATCTACAGCTAAACTTGGAGAGAAAGATAAGAGACAAGCAGCTACAGAAATGGGAAAGACTTCGAAAAACAAGTGGTCCTTCTTGACACAGTGAGCTTCTTATAGCAGGACAAGTTGGACTTTGAGCTAGGGGTAACTGTGTAAATAGGTGTGTGCACCAGTTTGTATAGGACTATATATATTGTGCACACCCTACTGTTAGCTGCAAGAGAGACATACACAGAAATATTCAAGTACTCTTTTCTCTGTAAGCAAAGCAAGAAAACATTGTTCTTGTTTAGAAGCCAGAATTTCACCTATGAAATTTTGGAAGCTGTAGTATTTAATTTACTTAATACAAAGTAGATTAAAGTGATTGTGTGTGTGTTCTGTTTATTTTCATTCCGTATTTTACACAACATAATCTCTAATAGCTTATTTAGTTTTCAAGGATCGAAAAATATCAAAACTATCCATTCACCCCCCCCCCCTCTGTCTAGTTTCTAAGTGATATTCATTTCTAACAAGTGGTATCAGAGCCGGCTGTTGACTTACAAACAGGAAAAGATCAAGAATGAGTTCACAGAAACTAAGCAGTATCAAGATTCCTCCCTTTAACAAGGAGCACTACAGTCTATGGAAGAAGAAGATGTTGCTTTTCATCAAAGCTTCAAATCCCATGTACTTAGACATTCTAAAGCATGGTCCCTTTACTCCAATGATTGAGATTGCTGAAACAACTGTTGGTACTGAGATAATACCAGCAAGACATGTTCCTAAAGACCCCTCCAAACACACTGATCTTGAAAAGGAGAAAATAGCACTAGATGGACATCTCCAACTTATCATTTGTGAATCTATGGATTTCAACATGTATGGCACTGTTGCTCACTGTAGTAGTGCTAAGAATATGTGGGATCTCATAGAAGTGCTATGTGAAGGAACTCCTGAAGTAAGAAAGTACAAGAAGCAGATTCTGGTCTCACAGTGTTAGGCTCAAGACATGTCTGAAAACCACTATTAACAAGCCTACACTATGTGACTATGTCACACTACATGACCTAGTGAATTCTATCATTGGGATATAGTATAGGTCTCTCTATGTACTTGTCTTGTTCTCATGAACATTAGCTTAATCATGTATGCTCAGAATTATAATGGGCTTAGCAAGTTTCTTGCATCTAGAAAGTATATAGGCCATTGAATAATTGTCCTGGTAGAAGTTCAGAAATGTTCATGGAGCATGATAGAGATGAATAAGGCCCTGAAGGAATAAGTTGCAGAAATTTGTCTAAGACATTATATAGCAAAGTCAGAATAAAGCTATGTCGTGAAGTCTCCAATATCCATGTCGAGAAGTGCTACATCGCATAGTCCAATTTGTACTATGTCGTGAAGCCCTCCAGACTCATGTCGTGAAGTGTTGAAGTCAGCAAAGTCAAAATGTATAGATCGTGAAGTCCTCAAATAGCCTATGTCGCATAGTCCTCAAATGACCTATGTCGCATAGTCCTCAAATGACCTATGTCGCATAGTCCTCAAAAGGGCTAGATCGTGAAGTCCTCAAATGACCTATGTCGTAAAGTCCTCAAAGGCCATATCGCGTAGTCTTACAAGTGCAATCGCGTAGTCTGGAATGAAGTGGAGTTCACGATATCAACACTTAGCCGTTTACAACAAGACAAATGAAGGTACAAGATCAAAGTCAATGGAGAAAAATACTGAAGCATTTGTTCTGGCAAGGTGGTCCAAAGAACAAATGGCAAATCTACAGCTAAACTTGCAGAGAAAGATAAGAGACAAGCAGCTACAGAAACGGGAAAGACTCCGAAAAGCAGGTGGTCCTTCCTGACACAGTTAACCTCTTATGGCAGAACAAGTTGGACGAACAGTGAGGGTAACAGTGTAAATAGGTGTGTGTGTGTACTAGTTTGTATAGGACTTATTGTTAGATATAATTGCTGATGATTTTTTATCAGTGTTTAAGCAACAGGTACTTATCAGAGTTTACCGGAAGCCAGTCAGAGTTTATTAAAGTCTGACGGGGTGAATGTTTGGTTTAGCTGTCTGTTCTTAATTGAAGATTCTAGAAGCAATATATTCTGAGGATGGAAAGAAGCAGAATATATTGAGATGGCTAAATAAACGGGACAGAAGACAGAAGCAATCCTAGATTGATATAAATTGTATAGCTGATTTATAGTATATCAATTAGAGATTGATTATGTAACTGTGTATTATATAAACACAGATAGGTTAACCCTAAAAGGGATGCGAATACTGAATACATTATTCTTGTAACCTAGCAGCTCTCTGTGATTCTTTAACATCACTGAGAGAAGAGTTATTTATATAATTCAGTTGTTGATTCATAAACAGTGTTCTAAATTGTTATTATCATACTTATATTGATTATATATTGTGTATTCGGCCTAACAATTGGTATCAGAGCCAAGGCTGTTTAATATATACAGTTTTACGATTCAAACACAAGTATAATCATGACTGAACAAGTTCCAACCGGTGCAGCTCCTGAAAAAGTTCAACCTACTTCTGTGAGTCGATATGAGACTATAAGGGTTCCAATTCTCAGAACAGTTGAATATCCAATATGGAAGGTGAAGATGACCATGTTTCTGGAAGCCACAGATCCAGAATACCTTGATAGAATTTATGATGGTCCTCACAAGCCAACTAAGCTTAATACTCTGGTTCCTGGTGAAGAACAGAAGACTATTCCAAAGGATAAGAAAGACTATACTCCTGAAGACATCTCATCCATTGCAAAGGATGCTAAGGTTAGACATCTACTCCACAGTGCTTTAGACAATGTTATGTCTAACAGAGTTATTGGCTGTAAAACTGCCAAAGAGATATGGGATGCTTTAGAAGTCAGGTGTCAAGGAACCAGTGCTATAAAGAAAAATAGGAAGACTATTCTCACACAGGAGTATGAACACTTTGATTCAAGACCTAGTGAATCTTTGACTGAGACATATGACAGGTTTTGTAAACTGTTGAATGATCTGTCTCTGGTTGATAAAGAATATGATATTGAAGAATCAAATCTCAAGTTTCTTCTAGCCTTACCTGAAAGATGGGATTTGAAAGCTACAACAATCAGGGATAATTATGAACTTGCAGACACAGATCTTGATGAAATTTATGGGTTGCTGAAAACTCATGAACTTGAGATAGAACAAAGGAAAAGAAGATCTGGAAAGCAGGCAAAATCTGTTGCTCTTAAAGTTGAAGAAAAGACTGTCAAGAAGGAATCATCAAGGAAGAAAGCCAAGAGAAAAGCTTTAGTCATTAAATCTGAGAGTGAGTCATCAAACTCTGATGATGGCTCAAACACTGATGATGAAGATTCTGATTCTGAGGATGATGAAGAAGAGATGATGAAAATGGCTGCTTTGATGGTGAAGACCTTCAAGAAGATGGGATTCAAGAACTTCAAGAAAGGAAAGAGATTCTCAAGGAAAGATTCAAACTCTGACAAGAGAAATTTCAGAAAGTCTGATGGAAAAGATACCAAGTCTGGAAAGAAAGACAAGTCTGAGATCCAGTGCTACAGGTGTAAAGAGATGGGTCATTATGCTCCAGAGTGCAAGAAAGGAAAATCTGAGAAAGCACTCATCACTAAAGGCAAGGACTGGGTAGACGCTTCAGACTCAGATGAGGGAGTCAATTATGCTCTCATGGCAACTGTTAAAAATGAAGCTGAGTCATCTGAAAATAAGGTACCCCTAACAACTTATGCTTATGATACTGATAATATATCTGAATTAAGAATTTATCTTAAAAGCATACATGTTAGTTATAGGGATCAGACTTTAGAGAATGAAAGAATCAAATCTGAGAATCTAGGTCAACATGCAACAAGTTCAAAAGGAGAGAGATGATGCTGTTTATGTTGAACAGGAATTGCTTAAAAGATATAGGCAAATAGAATCTGAGTTGGAAAAAGAGAGGAAAGTGATTAAAACCTGGATCAATTCTGGAAAAGACACACATCAAGTTTTTCAGACAAATACTGTAGGATTAGGTTACTGTGAGGAAGATGAACTTAGGTTTAAGGATAAAGTTAAAGTGAAACCACAACTTAAACCTATGAAATTTGTTCCTGAATTCAGTAAGCTAAAATCTGTTGTTGTGAAAGAAGCTGTTGTGGAACCAGTTGAAACTTGTGAAAAACAGGTTAATGATGGTTCAATAACAGAAAAACAAATTGAGATAGAAGCTGTTAAAGAACCAGTAAAAATCTGTGATAAACAGGTTAATGTTGGTTTAATGACAGAAAAACAATTCAATCATAAGCTCAAAGAAGTAAAGTCTGTCATGAAACAGAAAGGGTTCAAGAAGAACAGGAATGGAAAAATAGGCATAAATAAAAGGAATAATCATTTGCCTACTACTGTTGCTCCAAGAAAAACATGTTATAACTGTGGAAGTACTAATCATCTTGCTAGTTTTTGCAGGAAAAACAAAAATATTAATTCTTTAACCTCCAAGTCTGAAGTAAAGAATAATTATGTTAGGGTTAGACCACAGACTTTATGCACACACTGTGGGAGCACTTGGCATTCCATTTATACTTGCAAGAGTTATCATGCTATTTATCACAACTATTATGAGCTAAAACCCAACTTGAAATGGGTTAGAGCAAACTCTGCAAGTGTAAAGTCTGACAATGTTAGTTTAAACTCTGCTGATAGTGATTCCGCTGCAAAAGCTAACAATTTTAAGAAAGCCAAAGGATCCAAGCAAGTCTGGATCCTTAAATCTAACACTCAGTGATTGTTTGTAATTGCAGGGCATAAAAGAGAGCATCCTTATCTTGGATAGTGGATGCTCAGGACACATGACTGGAATTAAAGCCCTGCTATCAGACTTTGAGGAGAAGGCTGGCCCAAAAGTTTCCTATGGAGATGGCAACATAGGACATACTCTGGGATATGGCAATATCAATCTTGGAAGTGTCATCATCACGAATGTAGCTCTAGTCTCAGGACTCAAGCATGATCTGCTATCTGTGAGTCAAATCTGTGACAGAGGATACCATGTAGATTTTCATACTGAACACTGTGAGGTTATCAGTAAATCTACTGGAAAAGTTGTTCTAGTTGGACACAGGCGCAATAACATTTATGAAGCAAGTTTGGTAACAAACTCTGAAGGAAAATCTGTGTGTCTATCTGCAAAAATGTCTAATGAAGAGAGTTGGAAATGACATAAGAAGCTCTCTCACCTAAACTTGAACAACATCAATGAGCTAATTCGAAAAGATCTTGTAAGGGGACTTCCAAAGTCAATACTCAGCTTAGATGGTCTATGTGATTCTTGTCAAAAGGCCAAGCAAAGGAAATCATCTTTCAAGAGTAAATCTGAATCTTCAGTTGTGGAACCTTATCATCTTTTACATGTTGATCTCTTTGGTCCAGTGAATGTAATGCCAATGGGCAGAAAGAAATATGCTTTGGTAGTTGTTGATGAATACACCAGATACACCTGGGTGTACTTCTTAGCAAAGAAGGATGAAACTGCCTTAACCTTGATGGATCATGTGAAGCTATTGGACAAAGGATCACAGTACAAAGTGAAAATTCTAAGGAGTGATAATGGTACTGAATTTAGAAATTCTGAAATGGAAGCTTTCTGCAAGGAAAGAGGAGTGAAACAAGAATTTTCTGCACCTGGAACTCCACAGCAAAATGGTGTAGTTGAAAGAAAGAACAGAACTCTAATCGAAGCTACCAGAACAATGCTTGATGAAGCAAAATTGCCAATTTATTTCTGGGCAGAAGCTGTTCAAACTGCTTGTTTTACTCAAAATGCTACACTGATTAACAAGCATGGGAAAACACCATATGAGATGGTGAAAAATAAGAAGCCAAATTTGAAGTATTTTCATATTTTTAGATGCAAGTGCTTTGTGTTGAAAACTCATCCTGAACAGTTGACCAAGTTTGACTTAAAAGCTGATGAATGAATTTTTGTTGGATACCCACTGTCAACTAAAGCATTCAGAGTCTACAATCTGAGAACTAAAGTAATCATGGAATCTATACATGTGTCATTTGATGACAAGAAAATAACTGGAATAGAATATGAAGAATATCATGATCAACTTCGCTTTGAAAATGAAGATCCAAACTCTGATGACGTAAACTCTGATGAAGAAAATCCAACAAATTCTGATGAAGCATACTCTGAACCTCTACTGGTAAACACTGAGGAAGTTTCTCTGACAGAACAAAATAAAGAACCAGTTGAGGGGGAGCGTGAAGATATTTCAGCCACATCTCAAAATAATGACTCAAATTCTGAAAGTGAGTCAGCTAAAGAATCAAACAGAAACTCTGAGTTAAACTCTGAAAGTTCAAATACTGAACAGTCCAATTCAGGGGGAGCCTCAGAGAATGCAAATGGTCAAGAAGAAAATCAGGAGAGCATGGATCAAGGGGGAGGATCTAATAATGATAATAGAAGCCACTTAACAACAGCAAGGAGGTGGACACAAGCTCATACTCCTGATTTAATTATTGGAGATCCAGATGCAAGTGTGAGAACAAGGAGTGCTACAAATAATGAATGTCTGTTTCATGCATTCTTATCTCAAACTGAGCCCAAGAAAGTGGAAGAAGCTCTTCAAGATGCTAACTGGATAACAGCTATGCAGTAAGAGTTAAATGAATTTGAAAGAAATGAAGTCTGGACACTTGTACCAAGACCAAAGAATAGATCTATTGTTGGTACAAAGTGGGTTTTCAGAAACAAAACAGACAGTGATGGAGTTATTACAATGAATAAGGCTAGACTTGTGGCTAAAGGCTATTCACAGCAGGAAGGAATTGACTATGATGAAACCTTTGCTCCAGTTGCAAGATTGGAGGCAATAAGGATTTTTCTGGCCTATGCTGCTCACAAGAAGTTTAAAGTCTTTCAGATGGATGTGAAAAGTGCTTTTCTCAATGGGAAACTTGAAGAAGAAGTGTTTGTTGAACAACCACCAGGGTTTGTAGATTCCAAACATCCAGATTATGTCTACAGGCTTGACAAGGCATTATATGGACTAAAGCATGGTATGAAACTCTAGCTCAATTTCTTTTAGAAAGTGGGTTCACTAGAGGTACAATTGACAAAACCTTGTTCTATTTTAATTCTGGTGATGATTTGCTGTTAGTTCAAATCTATGTGGATGACATAATTTTTGGGTCTACTAATGACAAACTCTGTAAGAAATTTGCCAAGCTTATGCAGTCAAAATACCAAATGAGCATGATGGGAGAGCTTAGTTATTTTCTAGGCTTGCAAGTAAAGCAAACAGATGATGGGATTTTTCTCAATCAAGCAAAATATACCAGAAATCTTCTCAAGAAATTTGGTATGCTTGATAGTTCATCTGCCACAACTCCCATGGCTACTGCAACAAAGTTAGACAAAGATACATGAGCTTCAGTAGATATGACAAACTACAAAGGCATGATAGGGTCTCTTCTTTATCTTACTGCAAGCAGACCAGATATCATGTATGCAACATGTCTTTGTGCAAGATTTCAAGCAGACCCCAGAGAGCCACATCTAACAGCTGTGAAAAGGATTTTCAAATATCTCAAAGGAACCATAACCCTTGGTTTGTGGTACCTTAGAGAATCAGAGTTTAAATTAATTGGTTACTCTGATGCAGATTTTGCAGGCTGTAAGATAGACAGAAAAAGCACAAGTGGAAGCTGTCAATTTTTAGGTGACAGATTAGTTTCTTGGTACAACAAGAAACAAAAGTCAATTTCCACATCCACAACAGAAGCAGAGTATATAGCTGCTGGTAGCTGTTGTGCACAGATTTTATGGATGAAGAATCAATTGCTGGATTATGGATTAAGGTATTCTAAAATACCTATTTTATATGATAATCAAAGTGCTATTGCTATGACAGGTAATCCAGTACAACACTCCATGACCAAGCACATCAGCATAAGGTATCATTTTATCAGGGAACATGTGGAAGAAGGAGATATTGAGCTTCATTTTGTGTCTACAGACCAACAGCTTGCAGATATCTTCACCAAACCTTTAAGTGAAGCTACTTTTACAAGACTGGTAAATGAACTTGGAATGATCTCTGGTTTTGATTAGAGATATTGGTTAGACTCAAAATCTATACTTCTGTGATTTATTGCTCATGATTCTTTGCCTATGTTAACTGTTCTTTGTACAAGTATGTTAAACTCTGATAGTAAACTCTGTTAGTCATAAAGTGTCAGTCATACTCTGTCGGTTAAAGTCTGAAGTTAATCTCTGATGTTATACTCTGATTGTGATATTGTCTGAAACATAACGACCGATGAAGAAACCTGTATGAAGCATGATTCTCAGTAAGTAATCATGAATCTTTCTGAGTAATATATGATCTGATCTCAAAATGTGCAGAAATCTTACACAGCATGATACTGTCTCTATATTTATAGCATCTCTGTATTAGATGTTTGCACTTTCTCTCATAAATTAATTGTATTAACTGATGAAAAGTCTAAACTCTGATAATTAGTTGCAAATATTTCACCTTTCAATCAAAAGATGCCAAAAAGTGCACAAATTCCTTTGAGATCATGTTGTGCCTAGGAAGACCCAGGAACTTATTGTATGAAATAAGAGCTAAAATCTTTGATTTTTGGTGACTAGTGCCAACCACTGATTACTGGAAAAATGAAAAAAAATAAAATCGAAGGGGGTGAAAATAATAAACTTTATAGTACAGAGTTTAGATGAAATCAGATTTTATATTATACATGAGAGTTTGGACAACTAGTTTTTACTGATTTATTATGTGGATTTTATGCACTTTAAGATGCTCTAAATATTTATTTCAGTAAACTCTGCTATTCACACACAATTTTTTTTCACAACTGTGCATTGAGAGAAAAGAGATTATGAATAAAGGAGGAGGATTGGTAAACACTGATGAACTGTGTACTCTACGCTGAGGTAATTTTATTTTAATCTCTGATGATTAAAATTAATTATTTGTTTCATACAGTTAACAATTTTGAGAAAACATTCTTGAAAACAAAAGAGTATGATTGGAAACGGTTCTCATTTGTATTAAACAGAAGAAAAAGGTTGTGTGTATAGGAAAGTGTAAAAGGCGGTAATTATTGCTGTTTTTACTGCGCATGCGCCTTGGAAACTGCCAATTACTGCTGTCAGTCATTGCATGTGTGCCACGTGTCCCACTCACACGATTAACGGAGTAAGACAGTTGTGTATTAATGATTAAAAACTGTTCAGTTTTTAATTTTGAACTTCATATTTAAACAATACATACACATACGATTAAACCTTTCACATCTTACTCCAATTCACATCTATTGTCACACACACATATTCACAAACACTTTTCTACTTTCAAACTCTTTCGAGCTTTTGCATCTGATTATCTGTTATTCTTTCAAATCTTACTAATGGCGACTACAGCGTTTGTTTCTTCTGGGTTAGAATTCGTACCAAACAACTATGCAGCTCCGTTAAACACTGTGAACGTACCGGAGGCGTTTCATTTGGTTCAGCGTTTCTTGGCAAATTCTGATATTGGACATGCTCTTACCGAACCAACGAAGCTGTCTGCATCTCAAATTAGTACCTTCTGGCAGACAGGTGTTTATGATGATGGAGGAGAGGCTGGGTCTCCGTCAATTGTTTTTGAGTATCAAAACCAAGAGTATGTGGTTACTCCTGTGACTGTTCGTGATGCTCTGAACTTTGAAGATTTCAATTCCTATACAATCTCTGTTGGCGATGGAGAACTGCTGAGAATGATGAGGGATATCGGTTACTCTGGGTCATTGGCCAAGGTGGGTCAATTGAAGCGTCCATTTTTGAGGAAGGAGTGGAGTTTCTTCTTTGATTGCATCACAAGAGCTTTTGGGAAGAAATGCACCAATTGGGATGCAATTCCTACAGATAGTCTGCAAATCGGGTATTCCTTACTTTATGGTGATCACTTTGATTTTGCTAGATTAGTTTTACATAATATTGGTGAAAATCTGACAGAAAATAGGAGTGTTGTCTATTTTGCTCGTTTTTGTCAACTATTATTTTCATTATGTGTTCCTGACATTGAGATTCTGGAGGATGATGTTATTCAGTCGTTTAGATTGCATAAACGCATATTTTCTGACTTAACAAACAAGGATCTTAAGAAAGGGAATGTTGGTGCTCTGCTATTACCTGAGAGAGTGCAACAGTTTGGAAATAATCCTCCACAACCACAATCACAACATGAACCAGAACCTCAAACTCTGAACACTTTATCATTAAACACTGAACCTCCACCCTCTACTTCTCAACAACCACAGTCTAGTGGTAGAATTAAGAAAAGAGCCTTCAAGAGAAAAGTTCGAGCTAACAGGTCAAAGACTATTGATGAAGTTGATGTTGATGAAGATGATGTTGAACATGAAATTCTTCATCAGAGAAAGAGGAGGATGGTAGCTGTAAGACCCCAGATTTTGGGTAGAATTAAAACTTTTATTATATGTTGATGTAAATATGGATAGTGGCAATGACTTTGAGAATCAAGTTATGAAATGAATATGAATTTCGGTTTTCAAACATTTTGAGAATAGTAAGAATGGACTGAACATATAGATAAGAATAATCTCTCTGGAAAATAAGAATACAATATTCCAAGGAAGAAAAGTATTTTTATGTCATCCAAATCGATATCTGATATGCATCCGACAACTCCGTAAACAAGATAGCGTATGCCCGAGAAAGCACTAGAACGTTTTCTAAGTGCAAAGAGTAAAGAGAAAATAGATCAGGAATATTGGAACGGATTTTGATCCAAAGGATTATAGAAAAACCACTGATGAATAGTAACTCTTCATTTAAAAGTTTTTCAGACCACCCTATATGCGGGACGATATAATAAACTTTCAAAGTCGCATTCGTGATCTACGATGGAAATAAAAGAATGCAGAAGCTGTCAGAATCGGAAAAATAGCATTTTTCGTTTTCTCCGAAATTTCACCAAAAACGGACTAAATAATTATTATTTGAGGATATTTAAGGATTTAAATTATTAATTTCATGGATATGGATTTGATAAATGAATTAGAAGTATCGAGAACGATTTCGGTAAAATACCTCGATAGAACCCTCGAGAAACCTTGCGAGCGTTCTACGAAATTAAACGAACCAGAAAAGCTACTTTATCCCAAGCCAATGCATGCTTGCCAAGTGTCAAGACAAGAAGAGACCAAGGGTGATGACTCACCACATTGGATAAATATCAAGTAATTAAACAAGAAAAGAAAAAGAAGAATTCTCCACCTTGAAGAAAATTCGGGAGAGAAGAAGAAAGAAAATGGAGGAGAAAGAAATGCTTATAACTTGAGATTCCGTTGTCCGTTTTTGGCGTTCCACCACTCAAATCGAAGCTCTCGAGAAGCTCTACGCAACCATGGTAAGCGCTCGCCTCACCTCTGTGATTTACCCTTCGATTTCAGTGAGTAACAGTTGGAGAAGATGATGAATAGTAACTTGTATTTTGCTTTGTTGCTTTTGATATTCAGTTTGTGGCTTCCAAAGGTTGTATTAAGCAAGGATCTAAGGTTACATAAGGAATATAGCAGCAATCAAGCTTGGAGGAAGGTATAAACCTCTGCCCCTTTGAGTTTTATATGAGTTTTAAAGTGGTTTTGATGTTCATGTAAATTTAAGATAATGATTAAGTGATTTAGTGATTATTTGGATTTGTTTGAATGTGTAAAATGATGGGTGTTGGATTTGAGCCTCCCCACTGATCTTAGAGGTGTATGATGGTTGTTTGTTGAGGTTGTAGATGTATGGTATGCCCGGTGTGGCTTGGTTATGTTGTGACAAAATAGGATTATTCGATTTTAAGCCGTCGTAATGCCCGATTTTCGGTAACTCTATAAACTGCCTAGAATCAGAAAACCTAACTGCCTCTTTTGGTTCAGTTATGAATATGAGTGTGTAGAGCTTTGTTTCTAGTTTATGTGAGCGCAAGAATCATGTCATTACGATTTACGGTTTAAGAGAAAAGTGAGTTTTAGTAAACGTCGTTCGGAGGAACAACCCTTCTCTGGTCAGCCACTTTGAGGCTATATTTGGACCACTTAGAAGCCATATTAAAATGTGAAACTTTGAAGAATAATACTAGAGACAGTTAGGAAGGCTCACGAAAAAGATTCGGATTAAACATATTATTTTTCGATTTTATAAAAATGTTTTAGTCGAGGTCGCGCAAGTGAAAACCACTGAAAACGAGACTTAAAAACCAAGGTTCCAAATGGTTAAGTATAACTTGGATTTGAGAATGGATTTCAAACCAAACTTGTGATATAAGTATTTGACGAATAACATGGACTTAGTATGAGCCTATAACGAGCTAGTAATTCCTTGGTTGTGTTTCGCTTACGTGTTTAAGCATTAAGTTATAAGTGGTTTATCGATGGGATTAACCGTGTGTTTTCGTTTGACTTTGTCTAGATTGTCCGGCATCGTCGCGAACCCCTATCACCTCTCGAGCATCAGGAAAGTTTCTAAAACCATATTTTAAAGTATGCATATACTAGATGCAAGATTTCTTATTCCATGCTATGTTTTCCATTAATTATACTAATGATGCATACGATATGATATTATGCATGTTTTCAAACCTTACATTGTATATAGATGTAATGGTATTAAAAATGTTGAGACGTAATATATGCATATGGTAGATGCATGCTTTCAAACCTTACATCGTATATAGATGTAACGGTATTAAAAATGTTGAGATATAATATATGCATATGATAGAGGCAAGTTTTCAAACCTATACCGTTTTAAAAACTGTTGTGGTGATAACTAAAGATTTTGAGATATATGCTATATGTGTATGATTTCGAAATGATTTCTATGATGCTAAGTCAAAGGTATTGATACAAGTTGAACTTATAAGCTATGGATATAGTAATATTTTGGAGCTGATGTGCTAAGCAAAACCCTCAGTAGGGGGAATATACTCTGCATTTATACTTTGGACCGGGAATGGTATCAGTTGTTATCTAGAGATAAATTATATATTCTCTATATTTATTTTACATACTAAGAATGGTATCAGTTGCTATCTAGGGTTATTTTATTGTGTTATTACAATTAATCTCGATAAGTGGTTTACAAATTAAAGATCATTTGGAGTTTAATCTATTAAGGGTATATTTTAAATATATGATGAATAGTTGTTATCTACCCTTTTTGATAAGAAAGTACTTGAGAATTATTTCTAAATAAATATTCTTTATTAAATATAGTTTGCATTAATTATTTAAAGCCCTACTTCTTAAGGAAGTATTTTGTGAAAACTATTTTAAACCCTAGATAGCTAATAAAGTATATTTCAGTCAATTTTTATTATAAATAGAGAAGGTTCCCAAATCTATTTCCCGTTTAAGTCTATATTCAGAAAGACTTAAATGTTCGCTCAAACTACAAATGCATGGGACCTTTCTCGAGATTTTATGTATGTTTCCAGTGGACTGCCCGGTCCTAAATCTATTAAATCAATGAATTTATCAGTCTGGTTTACTACCATCAAAATGATTTTGATTACTTCCTCAAGATTCGAGGGGTAAGATCAGTGGAATTAGTTGCATCCATTAACAAGCGTCAGCTTGGGAAATATGGGTGAATTTTCCTTTCCAACCAGATATGACTACTTTGTGGAGTTGTATTCTTGGGGAAAAAGGGAAAGGAACTTCATGTTTCAGTGTTATGGATTTACTCGAACTTGGAGAGTATGTAAGGGACTGAGTAGCGCCGGTCCCCTAAGGGAATTACAATATGGTCGACGGACTGGTGAACGGGTCTGTTCTTCCCTTAGTTTATCAGAAATTGCCCGACCGTAGGAAAGAGGAGAGCAACAGGCCGACGGACTGGTGAAACGGGTCTGTTCTTCCTCATAGGAGAGTCACAGGCCGACGGACTGGTGAAACGGGTCCGTACTTCCTGCCTACAACCGATTGGCGGGGAGGTAGGTCAGTCAGATACTGTCTATTCTTCCCTTCTACGTAGAAAAAGATCAGGGGGATACAGCTTGCGACTGATCATCGTAGGGGTATCCTTGGCGCCCAGAATCTCCATCTACAGTTCATCATTCATGAAAGAGCACATTTTGTGCAAGTTTTCAGAAAAGAAAGTTTAGTCCAGTCATTCAGATCTATGCAAGTTTTCAGAAAGAGAAAGTTTACTCAAGAGTATTCAAGTTTATTCCAGTATATGAGTTTATCAGAAAGCATATGATTTTACGAAAAAGATATATGGAACCAGATGAGCTTAGAAATGGATTGGAAATATTTTACATTGTATTTATTTCCAAATTATGATATGAGGTAAATGTTTGATATGAAAGATGATATTGAATTTTCCTTATAACTTCATTTTTTCAGTTATATGTTGATAGTCTGCTTATATTCTATATAGCATATATTTTACGAAAAGGATATACTGAGTTATCCTGTCTTTCATTTTATACTAGAACTTTGTTCATAGTATGAATATCGAAAGTTTGCAGAATATTATGGAGAGGATATTTGAAATACAACAATGGTATTTTTGGAATATATTCCGATAAGGAAATGATTTCAGCATCAAGATATTTTGACAAGTATTGTCGTATACCCGCTTTATTTCTGGGTTGAATAAAAGGCAGAATTATGCCATACTTTCATTACCTTGCTGAGCTATCGCTCACTCTTGCTATTATTATATATATATTATATAGCAGCGAAGCAGGATGCCAATGGGACGGCACGTACCTCGCAAGGCGTTTCCATTAAGCAGTTTCTAGCAGCGATCCCGAGAGTAGTACGAACCAGTCGAATCAGGCTACGGCTTTTGGTATTCAACTTATGTATAGACATGAATAGTAGTAGAGGATTGTGAGCATCAGAAGGCTAAGTTGGTAATGTAACAATACTTAGAAATTGTATCAGTAACAGATTCAAAAGACATTTGGGTATTGTAATAAAAGTTATTTATTCCGCAGTTGTTATATTGTGTCGTTTCTGAGACTCTAACCTGTGTATGTGTGTAAGACATATGTTGTGGGGTCATGAGCAGGTGAATTATGAATGGTGTGAGTAATACAGGTAAGGCAAGGAGTACATGGATTGTGACAACCCTAAATCCCTGACCCCGGATTTGGGGCTGTTACAGTAGCTAATTATCTTTTTGATGAATTAGAGACTGAAGCTCCTGAAGCTGAGAATCAGGAGGTTGTTAATGAAGCTCCTTTAGCTGTGACTAAGGAGACTGTTATTGATGAAGCTATTGTGCCTGATGAGGCCAGAGCAAATGCTGATGTAGAGGATGCTATGCCTGCACATGATGATTTCTTTGATGATTTTAATATGGATGCACATGTTGAAGCATATCCTAGTATCAATGTTTGTGATACTGAGGATGTGGCAGCTGATCAGCCCACCCTAGTTATAGAAGAGTCCCTTGCTACTCACACAGAGAATTTCTCTATTACTAATCAAATTCCTGAAATGGGTGAGGAGGTTGATCAGGTAAATGAAGCTGCTATAGAGAAATTGGATGAAGCTATGGCAGAGACTTTGAAAGAGACTACTGTACAAACAGAAGAAATTGTTGCAGAATCTGTTCCTGTAGAAACAGAGGTTCTTGTAAATGCAAACTCTGAGATTCATGTCGCTGTAAATGCTGAGGCTACTGCAGACAATGTTGCTGAAGAAATTACAGAGCAGATAGAAGAAAATGTTAATGCAGCTAGAGTTGATTTTGATAATGCTGATCACACATCTGTAAACTCTGATCATGCAAACTCTGGGATCAATGTTGGACTTTCAAACTCTGATAGTCATGAGTCAATACCTTTTCTAAGGGATCCTACAGCAGAGTCTATCAAAGAAAATCAAAATGCAACTGAAACTCATTTCAGAGAAATGCATTATGCTAATTGGTCAGGAGCAGACTGCATTTTCTCTACACAAAGGGCTGCTGATTTTGTACATAAGTCGGCTGCAGAGATTTCTGATCCTGGGCTGTTAACTCATTTTAAGGCGACCATTGTTCAAGTCAAATCATTGCACAATCGCTTTGATGAGACTCACAAAGTTGTCCTTGGATTGAGTAATGATATTGCTCTTAAGGAATTAGCAATGAAGAAAGATAGAGCTCAATTTTCATCTCTGATCAAGGATCAAGAAGAAATCAAGCAGAGGCTAGGCAAGGTGGAAGAGAATCAGACTGTTATGTCTTCTCAACTTACTTATATTTCTACTTCACTAGAGTTGCTGACATCAGTTTTTATTCCTGATGATGTCAAAAAGGGGGAGAAAGTACCTAAAGACAAATGCAAAAGAACTCCAACCTTGAGACTGAGGGATGATTCTAATGATGGTGGAAGCAGAGGAGCAGAGAAACGGTCAAAGTCTTCTCAAGAGCAAGGGAGACTTAGGTCAAACTCTGCTAGACAGACAAACTCTGAGAGGTTAAACTCTGGTGGTCAATCTTCTTCAAGACTTAAGAGTCTAGTGATTTCATCAAATCCAACTACTGATGAAGAGATTGCTGCTAAACTGTTTATGGAAGAACATGGTGGTGAAGCCACAGTAGAAGATTTGGATGCTGAAATGAAGCTTCTTGCTGAAGAACACCAGAAAAAGATTGAAGCTGGTACTTATAAGAAGAAATCTGTAAAGGCTCCTAGGAAGAAGGAAATTGCACTTTCTATCAAAGAAAATACTCAACAGAGTTTACAATACACAAGGAGGCCTGTGAGTGCAAATACTGATAAAGGAAAAGGTATACTGGTAGAAGAAGGACAGTTACCAAAGAAGAATTATTCAACCTCTGACGTTGCTCAAGTTGAATCAAGGCTAAATCAATCAACCTCTGACGTTGCTCAAGTTGATATTTCTACTAAAATTGTGACAACCTCTGACAATGCTCAAGTTGTACAAACTCAGCTAGCTCCACAACTCCAAGGTTTCTTAAGACCTGTACTTTCTGAAACTCTGAAGCTAGAAGCTGTGGACTTTTCTCAAACCAGAACAGTACATGGAAAGCAATCTTATGATAAATCTGGTTTGGGTTCACACAGAGAAAAGAGAATAAATAACAGTCCTTTTGACCATTCATCACTGGCAGAACCTGGTGTCGGGGTATCTCAAGAGAGCCTTGATAAACTAGAGTCTGTTCAGATGGTTTATCATAGAGGATTAAAGAAAGAGGTTCTGTTATACTTTATGTCTGATGGAAGAGTATACATAGTAGGAGAAGCTGATGTTCAACTGAAACTATGGGAAGAGCTTGAGTATGTTCTATCTCTTCTAAAAATCAAAAATAGAAGTACTCATAATGCTGCTCTAGTTCTAAGAGATAGGATGCTGAAAACAAAAGCTATGCTTGGAGGAGGTGTTTCAAGTGCATATATTCCTAAGTACAGAGATGCTTATGGAAAGATTGTTGAAATGAAGAGAAACAGTGCCAAGTTCAAGACAACACTGGGTATAAAGGTTTTAGAATTCAACTTAGAGTCTGACAAATCTTACTTTATCCGGCTAGGGAATGAAATGAGGAAGAACATCATTTATTCTCTGAGAGCTACTATCTACCAGACTGGAGAAAGTGATCCAGAGTCTAAAGAATTGAAAGAAATAATGGTGGATGAGCTTGAAAAAGCTGAAAGGAGGCTACTCATTGACTATCTCAGGACAGTGCCTGATATTGAAGAGATTAAGTAAAGTCTGACTGTAAGTTTTTAAAGTTTTCTATTCTAAGTTAAAATTAAACTCTGTTATATTTTAAACACTGCATTTGTTATATGTTTTGACATCATCAATTATCTATTTAACTTGTACATTTTTATTATGCACAAGTTGGGGGAGATTGTTAGATATAATTGCTGATGATTGTTTATCAGTGTTTAAGCAACAGGTACTTATCAGAGTTTACCGGAAGCCAGTCAGAGTTTATTAAAGTCTGACGGGGTGAATGTTTGGTTTAGCTGTCTGTTCTTAATTGAAGATTCTAGAAGCAATATATTCTGAAGATGGAAAGAAGCAGAATATATTAAGATGGCTAAATAAACGGGACAGAAGACAGAAGCAATCCTAGATTGATATAAATTGTATAGCTGATTTATAGTATATCAATTAGAGATTGATTATGTAACTGTGTATTATATAAACACATATAGGTTAACCCTAAAAGGGATGCGAATACTGAATACATTATTCTTGTAACCTAGCAGCTCTCTGTGATTCTTTAATATCACTGAGAGAAGAGTTATTTATATAATTCAGTTGTTGATTCATAAACAGTGTTCTAAATTGTTATTATCATACTTATATTGATTATATATTGTGTATTCGGCCTAACACTTATATATATCATGCACACCCTATTGTTAGCTGAAAGAGAGATATACATAGTTTTATCTTAAGCACTCTTTTCTCTGCAAGCAAAAACAAGATACAAACTGTTCTTATTTAGAAGCCAGAAATTCAGTTGTGAAATTCTGGAAAGCTGTAGTATTTAATTTGCTTAATACAAAGTAGATTAAATTGATTGCGTGTGTTGTTTATTTTCTGCATATTACTCAGCATAATCATATACAGCTTAATTAGTTTTCAAGGATCGAAAAAATCAAAACTATCCATTCACCCCCCTCTGTCTAGTTTCTAAGTGATATTCATTACTAACAAGTGGTATCAGAGTGAGACTGTTAACGTACAAACAGGAAAAGATCAACAATGAGTTCACAGAAACTGAGTAGTATAAAGATTCCTCCCTTCAACAAGGAGCACTACAACTTATGGAAGAAGAAGATGTTACTTTTCATCAAAGCTTCCAATCCCATGTATTTAGATATACTAAAGCATGGTACCTTTATTCCAATGATTGAGATTGGTGAATCAACTGTAGGCACTGAGATAATACCAGCAAAGCATGTTTCTAAAGACCCCTCAAAATACACTGATCCTAAAAAGGAGAAAATAGCACTGGATGGACATCTCCAACTTATCATCTGTGAATCTATGGATTTCAACATGTATGGCACTGTTGCTCACTACAGTAGTGCAAAGAAAATGTGGGATCTTATAGAGGTGATATGTGAAGGAACTCCAGAAGTAAGAAAGAACAAAAAGCAGATTCTGGTTTCCCAGTATGAAGCTTTCATGGCTCAGCCAAAGGAGGGAATCACAGAAGTGTTTGAGAGGTTCAATAAGCTGATAAATGAACTCAAACTCTATGACAAACACTATGAGACAGAAGAGCTCAATATGAAGTTCTTGCTAACTCTTCCAGATCACTTGGAACCAAGAATCTCTTCCCTTAAAGAAAGAGATCTAACAAAGATTGGTTTTGATGTGTTATATGGTGTTTTAAAGACATATGAGCTAGAGTTGTTTCAAAAGAGATCTATTCAATCAAAGCAAGGATTAATGGCCAACACTTCTTGTGCCCTTATTGCTGAAAATTTAGGTCAAAGGATGGAATCTCTTAAAGTCAGTCAAGTCAAGATTGAGGAACTGGAAAGTGATGACACTGGTGATGAAACTCAAGTTGTTAATGATTTGCCTGAGGAGGATGAGTTCTACAGCATAGATGAGCTGGACAAGATGGAAAACAAATCCTTTGCATATATGGCTAGAAGATATCCTAACATTAGGTTTAAGAGGAGGCAGCCATTCAAGTCCAAATTTAATAGTGGAAATGCTGGTGGTTCAAGTAGCTCAAACTCCTTCAATAAAGGAAAAGGGATTGATGGTGCTGCTAAAGGAGGATACAAATCAGGGAGTGTGGATAGGTCCAAAATAAGATGCTATAACTGCAATGAACTTGGGCATTTTGCCACGGAGTGCAAAAAGCCTAAACAGGTCAAAAAGGACAAAACATACTTAGAGCTTGAAGCTAAGTATGAAGCTCTACTCAAGAAACAACAGGGTAAAGCTTTTATTGCTGAGGGAAAGTGTTGGGATGATTCTGATGAAGAAGAAGAACAAGAGTACTCAAACTATGCCTTGATGGCATTTTCTGATGATGGTGATTCCTCAAGTCAGGTACCTATTCTTACTTCTCTTGATATGACTCCCTTTCAATATAAGTAAACTGTTGAAGATATGAGTACTGAGATGTTCAATATTCACACTAGCATGTTAGCTGCCAATGAAGAAATTGATAGGCTAACTGCTAAAAATCTTGAGCTTACAGAAAAGAATGAAAAACTTGAGCTAATGGTTGTGAGCCTTGATGGTTTGAAAAATGAGATTGAGTATCTCAAAAACAAAGTGATTTGTGCTAAACAAATAGAAAACGCTCTTAGAGAACAAATTGCTGAAAATGAATTAAAGCTAAGATGTTTCAAGAACTCCTCTGAACTTATTCAAACCTATCATAAGGAACACACTGAAGATTGCAAGGTTGGAGTTGGTTTTGACTATGAGAATGATAAAGGAAGGAAGAAGGCAAATGGCAAAGGAAAAGAATCTTTTACAAACAACAATGCCCCAACCATTTTGTCTAGTGTTGAAAAACCCATCTTCAAAAAGAGTGTTGTTGAGTTTGATGAAGAACTATTGATCATCAAACAACAACTTCTTGAAGAAGATGAGGCTGCTAAAGACACTTCTTCCTCTCCTAAATCTGTTAATCAGAAAGAAACCAAAGACAACCTTGTCAAGAGTCCTAAAATCAAGAAAGAAGTTGTTAAGAAAAAGAAACAAAACAGAAATGGTAAGGTAGGTGTCAACAAGGGTAACAATTATGCTTATGTGCCAAATGCTCCTAGGAAAAAATGTCAGAAATGCCTATCTGTGAATCATTTGACTCATAAGTGCAGTAAACCTGAAATTGCTGAAGTTGATAACCTGAGTAACCATTCTGTAGGCATGAACTCTATCCATGATTCTTTCTATGGTAATTCTAACTGTATGACATGCTATGTGACTGTGATTGCTAATTGCTTATCTCTTAAGCATAAACTTGACTCTGCACAATCTTGTGAATCACACACACATTTGCACAATCACAAGACAGGATCCCCAATCAAGGTTGAGAGGGTGAAAACTTCATGTGAGCCTAAGAGTGTAAACTCCAAAGCCACAACCAAAGTGAAGTCTCCTACTGTGAAGAATGCTATTTATGACAGAGGAATTGTTAACAAAACTGTTTCTAAATCAACTGGACCCTACCAAGTGTGGGTACCAAAAACAACTTAGTCATTTTGTGAATGTAGGGCAACAGGAATAAAAGAGTCATTTGGATCTTGGACAGTGGATGCTCAAGTCACATGACTGATGATATAGCCCTGCTATCACATTTTGAGGAGAAGGCTGGCCCATCAGTAACCTTTGGAAATGACAACATTGGTTATACAATGGGATATGGCAGTGTTCAATCTGGGAATGTCATTATTGAAGATGTAGCATTTGTTGAAGGACTAAAGCACAACCTCTTGAGTATTGGAAAATTCACCAACAGGGGTTTCAAAGTGGAATTTGATGAAGATCATTGTCTAATCTCAAAAAGAGGAAGTGGTGAAGTTGTTTTAACTGGTGTGAAGAAAGGAAGCTTGTTTGTAGCTGATCTCAAGGTTACAGACAAGGGAGAAATTTGTTGTTTCTACACCAAGGCCACAAATGAAGAATTCTGGCTATGGCACAAGAAACTATCTCACTTGAATGTTCAGGCAATGAACTCTCTATCAAAGAGAGAACTCATCAGAGATATGCATGCTATGGAGTTTGTGCAAGATGGAGCATGTGAAGCATGCCAAAAAGGAAAGATTAAGAGATCTAGTCACAAGAACAAGTTGCTCAATTCAAACTCCAAGCCTCTGCAGCTAATTCACATGGATCTATTTGGCCCTGTGAATGTTATGTCCCTTTCCAAGAAGAAATATGCTCTAGTCATGGTTGATGATTATTCAAGATACACTTGGGTGGAATTTCTATTCTCCAAGGATGAAGCACCTCAAGTAATCATAGAGCATATTAAGAGAGTTGATAGAGAAGCACAAAGCACTGGTTCCTCAGTAGTCGCATTGAGAAGTGATAATGGAACCGAGTTTAGAAATTCAACACTGTATGAGTTTTGCAAAGATAAAGGAATTTCTCAACAATTTTTAGCTCCTAGAACTCCTCAGCAAAATGGAGTAGTTGAGAGAAATAATAGAACTCTCATTGAAGCTGCAAGAACAATGTTGTTGGATGCAAAGCTACCTACTAGCTTTTGGGCTGCTGCTGTTAACACAGCATGCTATGTGCAAAATAGAACATTGATCAATAAGAAGTCTGGAAAAACTCCTTACTCATTAATGACTGGCAAAAGAGCATCCTTCAAGAATCTTCATGTGTTTGGAAGCAAGTGTTTTGTGATGAAAGATACCTCTGTACATGTTGGAAAATTTGATGCTAAGCATTTGAAGGTATTTTCATTGGATACTCTCTGGAAAGGACAGCAAACAGGGTGTTTGTACCTGAGCAACACAAAGTCATGGAAATCATGGATGTTACCTTTGATGACAAGAAAACTCCTGGACTTAAAACAAGTGAACAAGACAGTGTGCCATTAAGATTTGAAAATAAAGGTTACCTTGAGGATTCTGAAAGTGAGGATGAACCTCCTACTCAAACTGTTCTAGGAAATGAAACTCTTGAAGTTGATGATCTTCTTCAAACACCTGTGCTAGGATTCACAAATACAGGGGGAGAAGAAGAGAATGCAACTGACACTCAAAATGATCCTGGTTTAAGTCAAGGAAATGAACAGGGTCACACAAGGAAATGGGACAGAGCCCACACTAGGGATCAAATCATTGGAGATCCTGGTGAGGGAGTTAGAACAAGAAGGGCAACAATGAATACATGTCTATATAGCTGTTTTCTGTCACAAGAGGAACCAAAAGTAATTGAAGAAGCTTTGAAGAACTCTGATTGGATTGTTTCCATGCAAGAAGAATTGAATCAATTTGAGAAAAACAAAGTATGGGAACTAGTGCCACCTCCAGAAGGAAAGAATGTTATTGACACTAAATGGGTGTTCAGAAACAAGATGGATGAAGAAGGAGTGGTAATAAGAAACAAAGCAAGGTTGGTTGCCAAAGGATACTGTCAACAAGAGGGCATTGACTATGATGAGACATTTGTACCTGTAGCTAGACTGGAAGCCATTAGAATCTTCTTGGCTTTTGCAGCTCACTCAGATTTCAAGGTGTATCAAATGGATGTGAAAAGTGCATTTCTCAATGGTGATCTTGCTGAAGAAGTTTATGTGTCCCAACCACCTGGCTTTGAAAATGAAAATTTCCCAGACTTTGTGTATAGACTGCTCAAGGCACTCTATGGACTCAAACAGGCACCTAGAGCATGGTATGCAACTCTATCTCAATTCCTTCTTGAGCACCAATTTACCAGGGGTACAATTGATAAAACCTTATTCTTCAAGAAGCATGGAAATGATATCATTCTAGTCCAAATTTATGTGGATGATATCATCTTTGGCTCTTCAAAGGAAAAACTCTGTGAAAGGTTCTCTAAGTTGATGCAAAGCAAATATGAGATGAGTATGATGGGAGAGTTGACCTACTTCCTAGGTCTGCAAGTACATCAAAGGGAGGATGACATCTTCATAAATCAATCAAAGTATGTCAAAGATCTTTTGAAGAAATATGGTTTGGAGACAAGAAAGTTGATGAAGACAAGAAACGCAAGAAAGTTGACATCAAGGTTTACAGAGGCATGGTTGGATCATTACTCTATCTCACAGCTAGTAGGCCTGATATCATGTTTGCCACATGCCTTTGTGCAAGGTTTCAATCTGATCCCAAGGAATCTCACATGATGGCTATCAAAAGAATCTTCAGGTATCTGAAAGGGACTCCTAATCTTGGGCTATGGTATCCAAAAGGCATTGGGTTCAACCTGGTTGGTTACACATATTCTGATTATGCTGGATGCAGAATTGACAGGAAGAGCACCTCTGGAAGCTGCCAATTCTTAGGTCAAAGGTTAGTGTCCTGGTTCAGTAAGAAACAACAATCCACAACAACATCCACAGCTGAGGCTGAATATATTGCTGTTGGAAGCTGCTGTGCTCAATTGCTTTGGATTAGAAATCAACTCATGGATTATGGACTAGTGTTGGAACATATTCCTCTGATGTGTGATAATACTAGTGCAATATCCATAGTTGCCAATCCTGTTAATCATTCTACTACAAAGCACATTGAGATAAGGTACCATTTCATTAGGGAACATGCTGCAAATGGTACCATAGAAGTCTCTTATGTTCCAACTGAGAAACAATTAGCTGACATATTTACTAAACCTCTAAATGAATCTGTCTTCAACAGACTTGTGAGTGAAATTGGAATGCTCAATCTTTCATTTAGTTGTTCTAAGTAAGTATGCTAGTTAATTATTGCAGCAATAAATTTTCACTGTATTTAGATGCTCTATTCATTTGGAGTGAAAATTAGTTGAGATATAATTTTTAAATATTTCAGTATTTTACTGCATATTCTTCAAATCATACTTTTCTGAGAAGTTATGAGTTTTTAAGACATCTCTACATAGGTGATCTTGAGAGTTCACGACTTAGTTCAAATCAAACAGACTTATATCGCAAACTGTTGAAACTGTGAGACTTCGCGATATAGTTCATTTCATGAGTTTGCGACATAGTTCATTTTATGACTTCGCGACTTAGAATAACTATATCGACAAGTCTCCATATTTGACAGAATTTTGATTTAAATTAATTTTATTTCAGAATTTTGATATAAGTCTGACAAAATGCTTGAAATTCCAATATGAGAGTTTTAGACAGGGTATTTATACTATATCGCAAAGTCCCCCCAATCTTTCGATCTCTAAGACTTTGCGACATAGTTCATTCTCAATTCTCAAAATTAAACTTACACTCTCTTCTCTCTTCTTCATTCTCAATTTCAAATGGCACCCAAATCTCAAATAGCCTCTTCTTCAAACCCTTTAACCATTCCCAAAGAAACCAATCTTCTCACCATTCCATCTGAAACCGAGGCAAACCCAAGGTACAAGTGCTTTGTACGCTTTCTGAACACCTCATATCTTCGTCAGGCGTTGACGATGAATCCACCCATGTATGTTGATATCCTTGAGGCGTTTTGGAGAACGGCCAATTGCACTTTACTGGCGAGGGAGGATGGCACTTCATTCTATGAAGTATCCTGCAGTATTGGAGGAAATGAGTTGGTATTTGGGGAGAAAGAAGTAAATGAAACATTTGGTTTTAAGACAGAGGGGCATGATGTTGAAGCCAGTGACAAGGAAATGGTGGATTTCTTGACACTGATACAGTATGCTGATGAGATAGATATGGGGAAGCTAAACAAGAAGCATGTAAGGAGGGAGTGGTCGTTCTTGTTTGATGCTCTGCAGAAGGTGTTTCTGTGCAGAAAGACTAGGTGGGATCAAATCAGCCACATTGCAGTGAGGCTTGCTAATTCTCTGGCATACAACCAGGAAATCAATGTAGGAGCAATCATTGTAAGGGAGTTGGCTCAAAGGTTAGGTAAGTCTCCACGCAACAGAGGTACTGAAATCTTCTATCCTCGTTTTCTTCAATGCATTTTAAATCATTTAGATCCTCATTTGCATGAATTAGAAGGGATAGACACAACAAAGTTGGCTTATCCTAAGTCCATGTCCAAAGTTCTATTTGGTACATTGGACACTAGGAATCAAGTTGATGTAATTTTGAGTGTGACAGATCATATGCAAAACACATTCAAAATTACACACTTGATCAGCCCATATATCATGAACTCTCTTGGAAAGGAAAGGCTAAGGCAAATGAAGCTACAGAGTCTAACCCAAGCCTTCCTAACCCATCCAATAACCCCCCTGTAAACAGTACAGTAGTTATTAGGGAGCCAAGTATACCAGTCTCTCAAAAGATTGGTGTTACTAAAAAGAAGACAAAGAAGAGACCCTTAGTTATTATCAATGAGTCTGTAGAAATAGGATGTGAGGAATATGAGTCACAACTCACCAGACCAAAGAAGAAGTCTAAAGAAATAGCCACCACTGAATCCTCCCAACAGGATTCAGATGTGCAAAAAGGGTACACATGTTACTGTCAATGGCCTCTCAACAGGACATTGGCATTGAAAAGAGTAGTCTCCCTACTACATTCTGTAAAGAGTCTGCACAGGGTCAAGAACTCACTCTTGACCCCAGTAGAAATAATGGTGATGATACACAGAGTGGAGAGCACATCACAATTGAAACTCCTCCTATTTCTCAGGGGGATTTGCCAAAATCTGTTCTACACCACACTTCTCTTCTAGAATCTACATCTAATATTTCTTCTCAACAGAATAGTCATTCACATGACATTTCTGCACTTGATCAATCACAATCCAAATCTGTGATTGAGCCAACCTCAAGTGACATGGTGCATGACACTGTGCTCACCACCCAGGAACCACATTCTGTTGGTCAGGGAATGCATGCTGGGGCATATCCTAATGACACCAACACAAACATAGAGGATTCACCAGTTCTCACTGGAGACTCTATGCCAAACTCTCCATTCCTTATGGACATGGACCTGCCTTTACAGGCACATGAAGATGATGTTGTCACTCATCCCATTTCAATGGAGACAACATCAGACTCCACAGTCATTCCAAGACTGGAGGAAACTCATACATCCACCCCCCTGAAGTGTCTAACACTAGTTCTAACTTGGCTCAGGCCACCTTGACAGAATGGCTGAAACCTGTGCAACATGACAGGGCTTCAGGATCATCCTCTGTGCCACCACAATTGACGGAAGAAGATTTGCAAAATCTTCATGTGGCACAGATAGATGAGTTCTCAAATATTGCCCAACATCTCCTCACAGCTGGACTCCCAAATCAAGACTATAAAGCTATTTTGCTCTGTCACAAGGAGGATGTAGCGGCTCAGACAGAAAAGATTGTGGATGAAGCCCAACATGATGGAAATGTGGATGCCTGGTTGGATGCTAAGAGGTCAGTGAAGCTAAAGGATGCACTAGCCTATCTCAGGTGTAATATCCCGGATTTTTTTTTTGTAAGTTTAATAGATTAAAATTTGTTAGAAATTAGAATTAGAAGTTGATTAAAATTTAAGATAATTATATAATTTGATTTTAGAATAAAAATATAGAATTAATGAGTCTTGCTAATTTAATTTTGTTGGGCTTTAGTTTAAAGTTTTAGCTGGCCCAATTTAATTAAATGGACCAATACATAGCTAAATGCAGGCGTGTGAAAAAAAGAAGATAAAACCCTAGCTCTAGCAAACAGTCGTGTAAAAAAAAGAACGGTAAGAGAGAAGAGAGAGACGCTGAGAGAGAGAGAAAGAGAAAGAGAGAGAAGAAGAAAAGGAAGAACAAGAACACGAGAGAAAGAGGAAGATTTGTGACAAGTTTAGAAAAAGGGGTAACGATTCTTGTACTCTTTGTATATTTTTGTAAATTCATGTATATAATATTATGTGTATATCATATTTTCTTGATTATTTGTATAGGTGATAATGTTTTGGTATATAATATGATATATATCCATGAGTTCTTTGTTTTGTCTATTGTGTTCGTATGACTACTCCGATTTTGTATGTATACTATATAAAGTCTGAATTCTTGTAAAAATCATATATGATTCGTTATTTGTCGTAATTTTATGATATTAGACTTTCTGAAAAGGTATTTGAATTATCTACGACTTTGATTCTTTGTGTTTTTCGAAATTAGGTATGTAGATATGAGTTTTTCTGAGATTTATTGACCAGCCAGTATGTTTTTTAAGCTGAGATGTCTAACTTTGAAAATTCGTAATAAATTGAGTTTTTATGATAATTTAATGAGTAATATCAATATTGAAAGGTATTTTCGTGTTCTGTGTTTTTTGTTTACACTCTGCTGCTATATGCTGTGATTTGGATGTCGTAAATAGCATAACACTGAAGAAATCAGGGGCTGATTCTGTTCTGCAGTCCTCAAATGTCTATGTTCTGAGTTCGTTACTTGTCCGTTTTTAACGAGCCTTATCATTCTGGAAAGGTCTCAGAATTGCCTACATTTTTCGTGTTTTGTACTTTTTCAGATAAAATCATTTTCATAGATTAAATTGCCAATTTTCAGAACTGGTCAGGATTGAGTTTGTTAACAATAGTCTATTTTGCAAGATATTTTGATGTTTGATGTTTGGAATCTTCTTTGAGTAAATTATATATAAACTCTGCATGAGTTTTATTGAGTTGTGTACTTGTTTGCTTTATTTGACTATTAATAGATTATAAGTTAATATTAAGGATTTGCTGTGATTTTATTTTCAGGGTGCGACATCAGTATCGAGGTAAGTGACTTTTCGTTGCTCACTAATATTATCAAATCTGTTTTTATTCGGTTATCTTATTATATTCGAAATATTTAATTTTGAAACTTCTGATATCGAAAATAGATTTTAGAAAAGTTTTTCATAGAATTCCCCAGTTTTAGTTGCGTATCGAATCATAGAATCCGGTCACTGGATAGTGTGACATATCGAATCATAGAACTAGTTTACGCACGTTCCGGAACACATAGATACCTCGTTGAGTTTGTCTTATCGAGGGACGTAAACTGGCCCCCATCGAATCATCGAACTATAGAAGCCGTGTCACTGGCATAGTGTGACCGTAATTTAGAACTGTGGGAATTAAATGTGATTTTATTGTTAAGATTATATTATCGATTTAAAGTTAAGAAATTATGTTTTAAATATTACTTTGAGCCGTTGGGCGATAGTTACTTGCTGGGATTTGCAGCTCATTGTTTTAATATATTTCAGGTTCAGACTTTTGGAAACTAAGTAAGAATAAGGATGTGGAGTTATGGATTTTGTGCTATGTGATTTTGCATAAGACTATTCGAACAATTTGATTATCTATTAGACATTGAATATTATTGGATTTATGGAGCTGTGTCTCCGAATTTATGTTTTTGAATTATTGTTAAGTTTGACCGATGTTTTGACTTTTGTGAAATTTGTATTTATTGAATAAAGAAATGTATTTTATTTTTAGTTTCGATTTAGAATTAATAGTCCGAAAAGTCGGGCTGTTACATCAGGGAAGACTATCTCACAGCTCTATGATCAAATGCCAAGAGTCTTTCTCCTGCAGATATCTATGAGGCAGTGAATGAGGTGTATAAATGTCAATTGAAGTCTCTGCACTATCTTGGGAAAGGTCTTCAATCAGAGGTCTCAACTATCAAAGAGGAAATTGACCAATCTATGATTCAGCTAAGGAATGCTTACCTCTCTGATTTTTCCAAGGTAGATGGCATCCTCAAAGAAGTCAGGAAGACCACTCAACAAGTGTCTACAATGGATCTCTCTCTAGCTATGGTGGCTGACAATTTGAAGAGAATTTCCACCAAGTTAGACAACCAACTGCAATCCAACATCAACATCAACTCCATGCTTACAGTGCTCTGGAAGAATCAGTATGGGAACAAGCTTGTAGATGAAGTTCCTATATCTGACATTTCAAAGTTTGACTTCTCCAAGATCAAGGACCAATCCCTTAATTCCTTCAAATCTCAACAACTTTTCTCAAAGGTGGATAGCCTGGAAAGGGAGGTAGCTGATCTGAAATCTGAAAACAAAGGACTCTCTCAATCATTGGAGCAGCTTAATGCCAAGATAGATGACCAAAGCAACTCAACTTCAAACATTCTGCTGGTCCAACAACAAATGATGACAACCCTACTCAGAAGCATGAACCTCCTTGTTCCTGGAGAATCTCAAGACATCTTGTCTGATCCCAAGCCAAAGGGGGAGAAAGGAAAGGAAGAGGTCATTCTGGAAAAGAGAGGGGGAGTTCCTACAAAGCAAAAGCTGAAAGGGAAACTAATATCAGAAAGGGAGCTCAAGCCAATCACCCTTCCTACTGTTTCTGTCACCAGTTTAACTGGCCAGAAAAGTAGTGTGACTACAACCTACTATCCTGGCACAGTGCCCAGTGATGTCTCTGCTCCTCTCATCTCCACAAAAGCTCAACCTGTCAAAGCAAACATTATCACTGAGGCCAAGCTACAGGAAGTTGTCAATTCATACATCTATCATGATGAGGCCTTTCTGGAGTTTCTGAAAGCCATCTTTATCAGTGTTCAAGGTGATACCAAGACCTACAGGGCAATGATTAAGGAAAATATCAAGTATCTCACTGTGGTAGTCAGGAGAATAAAGGAAGCTTATCTAAGAGAAATTGTCATGGTATCTAAGGAAAATAAACTTTGGCATCTGTCCTTTGATACTTTAGATAAGCTGAGGTTTACCGAACTAGACACCATAATGGAATTAATAGAGAAGACTGGTGAGAACAACATGATTCTGTATGAAGACTTGAAGAAGGACCAATACTCAAGATTGCCTGAAGTCATCACAAATCCAAGAACTACCATCTTTCAAGGACTCACCAGGGCAAACACAATTGATCAACTAATCATCCCTGCTCAGTTGAACATGAAGAACAAAGATATAATCAACAACGTGCTTCAAATGCTAAGAGCCAAGAAAGGACTCAGGACTGCTGAAGAAATAGAGATTATTCAAATTCTACAATCATTTCTGATACATGGAAGAGTTCCTGATTCACTCAAGATAAAGAAAAATCAAAAGGATGACAAGGATGAGGATACAGACAAAAGTTACAAGAGGAGGAGTCAACCTAGGAGTGATAAGGATGGAGTAACTGAGAGCAGCAAAGGGAAAACTTCAAAGAAATCCAAAGATGCTGAGGATGACAACAAAGACTCAAAAGGAAGCAAAGAAACTGTCAAGAAAACAAGAAGTGGAAATCAGCAAGTCAAGGACATTTCTAGCAGTGCCTTAACCACAACACAAGACTCAAAGTCTAGGGTGGGTACTGTTAGTAATGATCCTCCAAAATCTTTATCCAAGACTTCTGAACCTGATTTGCCACAGAAGAAAGGAGAAGCCACAAAAGAAATATCAAGAAGACACTTCCACAAAGTCACAGCTAGTGGAGTGTTACAGTGGATGAAAGGGAAAGGAGTGAAGCTACTTCCAAATGATGTGGCACTGAAGACTAACTCTCCCTGCTCCAGAAAGCTACCTCAAGTGAAGCATTTGAAGATCAAGAGTGTAGCCAGAAGGAAAAGGATAACAAAGAAGAATGGGATAATCACTAATGTAGTAGGGATCAAAGTGCTTCCTCTGGATGAAGACTATGATGAAGATGCCCTAGCATTTTTGAGAGCTCAAAGAATCTTTTAAGTCAAAGTGAAGAACAATCATCTTGAGATCAAATACACTGTTGGAAGGGAGAAAGAGATGAAGCAAGGCAGCTGGCAATATTTTCCAACCTATGAACTTGAAAGAATAAATGCCTTATTGAACTTTGAAGAAAAGGAAGAGAGGATGTGGAAAATAGAGATTGCTAGATTCATGAAGATGCACTCTGACTATGAAGAAAATCTAAATAAGCTAAATGAAGAAAAGAGGTGTCTGAAAGAAAAGGAGATGGCTGAAATGGAGGAAAGAGCAAAGGAGCTGAGGGAGAAAGGGATGTGCAGGGTAAAACAAAATCCTTACATTGTGGAGTACAAAAATCATTATGGAGGAAAAAGCAAGATAAGGATGGAGTTTATTGGTTCATATGTGGAAAGTGCCCTTAGAACAGCAGCTGAAGATTTAGAAGGCTCTCCTCTCATAGAAGAGTTGATTGCAAGAGATGAAATTCTAATGGCTATTTCTGATATAAAGAAGAATGAAGAAATAAGGAAGAAGAAAGTCTATGATGATTTCCTAGAGAAACAATTGGGAGCTGAAGCCATGTAGCTTAAGGAGAAATTCTGTAAGGCTAAGTTTCCAAGTTGTTATCAAATTCTGTTCATCTTTTTATCTTCTTTATATCTGTTTCTTTTTATGTTAGTTAGGCTTGTTATCAGACATGAAATTGTGCCTAAGGGTCTTACTCACAATTTGGGGGAGATTGTTAGGCTCAAGACATGTCTGAATATCACTATTAACAAGCCTACACTATGTGACTATGTCACACTACATGACCTAGTGAATTCTATCACTGGGATATAGTATAGGTCTCTCTATGTACTTGTCTTATTCTCATGAACATTAGCTTAATCATGTATGCTCAGAATTATAATGGGCTTAGCAAGTTTCTTGCATCTAGAAAGTATATAGGCCATTGAATAATTGTCCTGGTAGAAGTTCAGAAATGTTCATGCAGCAGGATAGAGATGAATAAGGCCCTGAAGGAATAAGTTGCAGAAATTTGTCTAAGGCATTATATAGCAAAGTCAGAATAAAGCTATGTCGTGAAGTCTCCAATATCCATGTCGAGAAGTGCTACATTGCATAGTCCAATTTGTACTATGTCGTGAAGTCCTCAAGACTCATGTCGTGAAGTGTCGAAGTCAGCAAAGTCAAAATGTCTAGATCGTGAAGTCCTCAAATAGCCTATGTCGCATAGTCCTCAAATGACCTATGTCGCATAGTCCTCAAAAAGGCTAGATCGTGAAGTCCTCAAATGACCTATGTCGTAAAGTCCTCAAAGGCCATATCGCATAGTCTTACAAGTGCAATCGCGTAGTCTGGAATGAAGTGGAGTTCACGATATCAACACTTAGCCGTTTACAACAAGACAAATGAAGGTACAAGATCAAAGTCAATGGAGAAAAATACTGAAGCATTTGTTCTGGCAATGTGGTCCAAAGAACAAATGGCAAATCTACAACTAAACTTGGAGAGAAAGATAAGAGACAAGCAGCTACAGAAACGGGAAAGACTCCGAAAAGCAGGTGGTCCTTCCTGACACAGTTAACCTCTTATGGCAAAACAAGTTGGACGAACAGTGAGGGTAACAGTGTAAATAGGTGTGTGTACTAGTTTGTATAGGACTTATATATATCATGCACACCCTATTGTTAGCTGAAAGAGAGATACACATAGTTTTATCTTAAGCACTCTTTTCTCTGTAACCAAAAACAAGATACAAGCTGTTCTTGTTTAGAAGCCAGAAATTCAGTTGTGAAATTCTGGAAAGCTGTAGTATTTAATTTTGCTTAATACAAAGTAGATTAAAGTGATTGTGTGTGTTGTTTATTTTCTGCATATTACTCAGCATAATCATATACAGCTTAATTAGTTTTCAAGGATCGAAAAACTCAAAACTATCCATTCACCCCTCATCTGTCTAGTTTTTACGTGATATTCATTACTAACACACAGTATGAAGCTTTCATGGCTCAGCCAAAGGAGGGAATCATAGAAGTGTTTGAGATGTTCAACAAGCTGATAAATGAGCTCAAACTCTATGACAAACACTATGAAACAGAAGAACTCAACATGAATCGGTCAAAAATCGGATTAATCGGTCAAAAATCGGGCTAATTATTTAAAAATAGTAAAAATAGTTAAAATTAAAAAAAAATTGAAAATTTAAAAGGTGGAAACTTGATTAAACAATAGGAAAAAATATTATTTTTGTACATACAATTATAATTTTAGATGCCTAAATCATAAATTCTCTTTATTTTTCATCTTAAATTGATCTCTAATTGAAAAGTTAAACCTTCAAAATTTTATTTATTACAATTATATAATATTTTTAACATATTTGCATAAATATATGATAATAACATATGTTTAGTTGAAATAACGAAACAATTATATATATGAATATAATTGTATATAAAAAATATTATTAAATTTATTACGATTAATGATCCGATTAATCATGACGATAAATCCTCGATTACCCGATTAATCCATGAACGGTGCCTTCACCGATTAACTCCGATTCCCGCTTTTTACAACACTGGTACTTAGACATAATGACATTCAGCGAAGAAGTGCAAATCTGATTCATCCTCGAAATCATGTACTAATGTGCCTTTCAGATTTTCATAAACTAAAATGTTCCATCTTGTTGTGAACTTAGACCATCAGCAATGGGAAGAGCCCATTTCTTACTTTTTTGGGTCTCATTCGTGAGCCGGTTAAGCAAAAATTGGACTTGGATGACTTGCTCCAACAGAGAATTCACATTCTACTATTATTAGGCCCACCTTGTAATGATACATTCTCTTGTATCATATTCCTGGAACCCCTTTTGTCAAGTAAAACATAAAGAAATGAATAAAATATAATATAAAAACAGAGATTGCAGGAGTTGGCTGAGCCTGGCTTCCCGGGCCTGGACAACTTTTTAATTTTGCTTCAACGCTGAATTTACAACACGGATCTATTTCACGGTTTCCAACACAGAAATCGGGCCTGCTTTGGAGATGGTCTTAAACCCTCTGTATATGGAAATGAAATGCTAATTCCAAGAAAAAGCCTGTCAACCAATACTGAACCAAAATGTTACTTACATATGAAACTAGCACATCAATCATCTGGGTTTGTGTTTGTTTCAACATCTAGCATATAGAATCAATAATCTTTTTGTGTGTACAGGTAAAAACATTCTGCATTCCATTTCATTCCATTCGCATATATAGAATGTCTGACTCTGAAATCTGAATGTGTGTGTTTTGCAATATATCACACTTCTGTACGACTACATTTTATATACACATGTTAATACCATCTGCTCAATACATATTATAATTTATATATAGGATGTCATATGCTAATAGTCTAATACATTTTCTTCAAACCAATTGGCAGAACCTGGATTACAAAATAATTGGGACTAAAATAAATTAGTGCTAATTTTTTTGAGATTAGCATGGGTTCAAAATGAAATTTCTTCTGATTTTTAACTAAAAATCTTGATTTTATAGAAAAATTTCTAATAAAAATTTCGATTTAGCTGGGTCAAGCCTACGTTAGCCTTCCTCGGTTTTCCGCCCATTTAACCAAATATTGTTATCACATTTCTGCTTTATGTGAAATACAAGGAACCCTATCTAGGTGTCATATAATTATGCCACTTTTTCGTTCACAGCAGAACAATAGAGGCTATTTTACTTGCAAAATGCGCAAGAAAATGTCCCTCTCCAATTACATTTTCTTGGCCAAATACTTAAATCACATTTTTTGATGTGAGCTTACCAATGTATGTACCCAAAGTTATTGTTACGATTTTGATTCATAAAATAATCAGGTTGTATATACTTCTATTAATTAGCCGAGAAGATCAAACCAACTTCAAATTTCAGGGACCAGGACAAGACAACCTAGTGCAAAATCTCTGGCTCTCTTAAACCTAGTATGTCAAGATATATGCAAACATAATGTAAAAAAAATAGAACTTAAGCAACTTATTTTGCTTGCTTAATTTTGTCATAATGTTTGCTACCTTTTTTTTCTTAGCGAGGCAGGTCAGCACTCAGCAGGTGCCAGAAACACAGGATATGGTGGCAGAAACACAGGACATGGCTTGATTTGGGTTTTCACCGACGGTACTTAAAAAAGGTCCGAAAAATTCTCAAAATTTAATCATAGAAGTCAAAGATATTAAAACTAAAAGTTGGCATATGGGAAAATATTAAGAGGTCCTTGGTCTAGCAAAGTGGCTTATTAGGACCTAGCAAGTGGTTTGGACCCGTCTACAACCATTGCTGCTGTACAACCAATGAACCACACTCTCTTGTCATAATTAAAGTGGAATACTATAAGGACCTACGGGTTCGAATCTCTTGTAGACGTTTAAGTTTTAACCAAGGAAAAGGAAGAACTTTATGTTAAACACTTCAAAATGAAACTCATCACACTCTACGGTTCTTGAATTGATAATCTGCGCATACTATATTATAATCATCGGCAAATGTACATGGCTCAGCTATCGTTTTATGAAAATGGAAATAATTTCTGGTTGGACGTGCTACATTGAAATAAATACAAAAAAAATTGTTTCTGTATTTTTTTCATCATAATAGCTTGGTTGATTTGAGGTGTGAACCAAAAGAGCCTTTCTACTAACACCCTAAAGTTTTATTCAGGAGAGTTCGTAGCTTACCATAGCATTAAAGCTCAGTTCCGGAGGTCTGGTGCCTCCAATAGTCTCAAATATTTAGTTTGGAGGCTGAGGTCAAATATTGCCCAAATACAAGGGCTCTTAATGTCCACTCTTCAATCCAAATCGATTTAGTCGTTCCACTACCAGTCTACTGCCTTAAGATTTTAGGAGAGTTGGTAACTGAATGGAAAGAATGACCTTTTTTTGTTGAGTTAGAACTCTACAGCATCAACTGGAAGAGAAGTAGCTCTGTGAAGTGATTGTGGAAGCAATTCCCCTGCAAAAAAACCCTTGGCAATGACCATTGGTTTTGGACTATAACCTCCATAGGCTGCATCATAATTTAGAATTTCTTGGCTTGCACAAGTCTTTCCATAATCAACAGGAAAACACCAACTATAATGTTTCCCAGAATCAAATGATTTCAGTAGAAGTTTATTCCTTTCTTCCGATGGAACTGAACTTGACATTTTATATTTAGTCTCTTCTTTTCTGTCATCCATACTAGAAGAAAAACTTCCATTTCTAGATAAGGATCGTAATTGCTGATCTCTAAGCTCTCGTAACTGTATCTGATACTTGGCCTTGAGCCACCTCAATTCTTGCCTCACCTCATTCTCATAATCCTCTGCTAAATCGCGAGCTACTGAAAGATTCCCGCATTGAGTTTTTCCCACATAAGAATTACTCTCCTTGTTGCTATTTTCTATTTCCTCCCCCTCCTTTATGCACAATTCCTCGATTTTTTCTTCATCATCTAATTCGCGTGAGTGTAGTTCGGCCTCATCAGTCTGTTCCCAAATACCAGAATAGTTTGTGCCACGTGATTGACTTGATACTACTGATGCGCCATCTGTACCACATTGTTCGGCTGTGTCAATCTGGTAACTAATCTCTTCAAAACGGCCATGCATAGCAGCAGATCCGTGTAGCAAGTCCTTGGCAGATAACCCTTGAAGAACTTGAAGGTTATTGGCAGATGGGCTGTTTAAGGAAATATAGCTTCTACAAGGGCTATTTCCACATCCGTGTAGCAAGTCCTTGGCAGATAGCCCTTGAAGAACTTGAAGGTTATTGGCAGATGGGTTGTTAGAAGAAAGATAGCTTCTGCTAGGGCTATTGTGAGCACAACCTTGACAATAATCATGGCTTGCACTATCCCAATTTTCTTCTAGGTCTAAATTTTTGTTCCACTCTGGTACTAAGGAAATAATTTCACCATCAATCATCTCTGCTATTTTAGTAACTTCCTGATCTGTTATATCTAGTTCTGAAACCATTTCTGCAGCCACACTCAGAGCTGTGTCTGCTTCTATATCAAATGGGAAGTAAATATTCCGGATACGACCTGGAAAGTATTTTGGTAAAGATCATTAGACATCATAGAATTATGAGCAAAGAACTACTAAAAACTCTCAGGCACCTAACAAAATTGACTGTGAATAAATATATAATTACCCTTTTTATCAGCCATCCTAAGCTTTAGAAAAATGCCATCATCTTCTTTCCTCCCCTTGATAGTGATGCCAAGATTTTCGAAATTTTCATCTTCCCGATTAATCAATGTATCACTTTCATATGAGTTAAAATCAGGTAACATGTAGTCCAAATCATTTCTTGGTTCATAACCGAGATAACTGGAATAATCATTGACCAAAGAACTACTACTACACTGAACTTCAAACGAAGGTTGTCTTAACGTAGAGCCCATATTAATCCGATATCCGCAATCTGATGGGGTCGAAACTGATCCATAATAATCATTCTGAAGAAAAGGGTCCTTTAGAAGCTGTGCCGCTGGTAGCCTACAAGATACCGTAGCTAGGCACTTCTCAATAAATTGTCGTACCTCAGGGTCATCGACTTTGTATAGAGAATCAGGCTTTTGACCCTATATAAAGCAAACAAACTAGCATTATGAAGAGTGGCGATTTGGCTAATGAGAAATGTAAGAATTGTGAGGTTTTGGTACATACAGATACAACTTTCTTGTATATTTGAGCAGGGTGAAAGCATTCACTATATGGATATTCAAATGTGACCATTTCCAAAACGCACATTCCAAATGCATAAATATCTACTAATTCATTGTATTCCTCTGCATACACCTCCGGAGCCATGAACTCTGGTGTTCCTGATGATATGCATTTTAAAAGTCATATATAAATATAAATGTATCTCTCTGAGTGTGTATGCGCACGCTTAACATTTGTAGCTCATAGTCTCATACTGTTATACATGAAGGGCAACTTTTATAATAAATTTGGAGCATGCTTTAATCATAAGCGGCATTTACAAGCATTGGACCTTAAAAGGTGGAAATTTTGAACTTACCAACACAGCGAGCAGCGTGAGATTTACGGAGTATTGCAGCAAGGCCAAGATCACCAATCTTTACTTCCCCTTGATTACCATTGACAAATATGTTGTCACATTTGAGATCCCTGTGTATAATAGGAGGGTCATGGCTATGGAGGTATAGCAGGCCTTGCAAAATCTGTCTACACCAGTGTTTCAAAGCTCTAATGTTCACATTTTTGTGCCTTTGCCTATACCTATCAAAATGACCAAAACCATCAGCTCATCACAGACAATGGATGAATCATGAAAGCAAAGAGTAAATAAGTAGTAGACTCTCTAAATAACTTACTGTCTGAGAGTACCAGAAGTGAACATTTCTGTCACAAAATTAATATTTCTATTAGAAGGATCAACCCAAGAAGTATAGAACTTCATGATATTGCTATGTTTCAAAGTCTTGAGCAGATGAATTTCACAATACAGCCTCTCGAGATCTTCGGGACTTTGTAAGAAATCGAAAAGCTTTACTTGATTCCAGGCCACTTCAATCCCTTCATACTCATCAAAAGCTCTATACCTACAGAAACCCAAGAAAATGAGTAAATTTTGAACTCTAGGAACCAATATAACAAGCAATGACAAACCATTGACAACTAACATCACAAAATGCTATAAAATTTCAAATCTTTCATGAATTTGATGCAAAGGAAAAGACATTCATACACTATCTTTGATGCCCCTCTGCCAAGAATCTCATTATACTGCAAAACAAAGAAACACTTGAAATTATTAACAAAATAACACAAAGTCATAGATGATGTAAACTAGTATACAATACCCTTCCATATCTTCCGGTAGGATCAACTTCAACATACTCACAACCATTTGATTCAAGGTCAGTAGCACCATTCATTCTTTATTCAACTAAAGCTTGAATCTTTTAAGAATCTTGTGCTACAAGGAGAGAAAGATACTGATTCAAAAAGGTCAAGAACCCAAGAAAGTTAAGAAAATAGTAGTAATAAACAAGAAAAGGTTAAGAAAACTAAGAACATGATGAGGTTGATGAATGAACAAATATCCAAAAAAAAACTGTGATTGAAAAAAATGAAGCCAAAGATTTTTGGTACTTGGTTTGTCCCACCAAAACAAATGGTGACAAAAACACCTATCTTTTTCTTTGCATGTGCATTCCCTCTTCCCTTTCTTTATTTTCCATCTCATCACAAGCTGTAATGTAAGTTTCAAAGCCACACCCTGGCCATTTCTGCAAGGTCATATTTTTAAAAGATATACCAACACTTGTATACATATATATATTTTTAGACCACATCTGGCATAATTGTGGCAATTTGCAATTTTGGTGGATAAGATTATTGAATTTGGCGGAGACAATACATGGCACATGGATAACAATTGTATTATTACTTACATTATTACATTTATATATAATCCTGTTTAAGATCTTTTAGTACTGCAACAATATTTCATATAGTTAAGTATTCCGATTCTCACCTATATATCAATACATATTCAACTTATATTAACGAGTATCTTTAGACTTAAAAAAAAGAGATTTTTTTATGCCATTATCTTGCTAAAATTAATATATCTCCATTTGAAAGAAATACATTAAAAAAAATTGATGAAAAAATAATTAGCAACAAAGGTAGCGCGGGGTGAGCAACCGCAGTACCGCACAGTACCCCGAAAATATAAGACCCCCAAATTTATTCATTCTTTTATATATTTATACTGAAATTTAGTAAAAAAGGATTGGTTGCTTAGTAAAAAACAAAAAAAAATTAGTCAAGTTTACTAACAACTATATATTGCAATAAATACTAAAAAGATTTGTTTTGATAAGGTCCCTCAATTCCTCGGCAGCACCTCGAGGCGACAATCTAAAAGTGACGATGACAATCAAAAGTGACGTTTTGAATGAAATAGACAATGAAAATGTTGTAGAAGATTTTGTTACAAAACACGCGATAAGAACAACTCATTTTTAGTGAACTTATATTTATTATTTACAATATTTTTCGTTAGTTTACCTTATTTTAAAAAATCATTTAAATTTAGATTCAAATATATATTTTGGACCAATTTAAAATTTTGCACAGGATCTCGAACTTTTTTGCCCAGACCCTGATTAACAAACAGGTGGGCCCACACAACTTGATGAAACTATAAACGGTTCGGACAGAAAAGAAATCGGGTACAATAAGTGAAGTACATGTAACTTCTGTACACTTAAATCTCTTTAAAATAATATCCTTGGATCGGAAAAATATATTACTTTATCGAATTTATTACTTTATCGATATAATAATATTTTATTACTTTATCAATAAAGTAATATTTTATTACTTTACCAAATTTTTATGTTTACGCATTACAATACATTATATTTAAAAATAAGAATCAATCACATGCAATGTATTTTGAATGCTATTAATATTGCTAACATGGCTTGGAATATTGATGTGAAAACAACCACAATTGCAATTGTTTTCGGCATTGCAAGATTCGTTCAGAAGAAAATGATGAACAAGAACTTGGTGAAATAAATGAAGGTATCGAAGGATTAAATGAAGCTATCTCTAATTTACGATATAGAAATTAGATGGACGTTGAGCATCTCTTAAATTATCCAAGCGAGAATGATGCGGTTATGGAATCACCTAAGGAAATCATTGAGTCGTTAATGAACACTGATGAAGAGATTGATCCTGAACCGGACGATAGCAATGTCATTCCAAGCGTGTCATCAAAGGAAGCATTTCAAACAATCAACACTTTGAACAATTACTTGTTACAATACGAGCAAAACATACCAGGAGTTATTTATGCTTTACATAAAGTCAAGGATGAGGTTAATTTTGGATTTGGTGGAAAGAAGAAACAAGCTACTATAGATTCATATTTTAAAAAGAATTGAATTTTGTAACCCATATACATTATATATATATATATATATATATATATTTATTTATTTATTTATTTATAATTTTGGAATTATTTATAATTTTGGAATTATTACTTTACATATTAGTTGGGCCTTTAATGACTTTCTAATTTTTTTATTATCTTATGCTTTTAGTGAGAATATTACTTTACAACATTGGCTCAAATTGGGATCGACGAAATTTATTAATTAAGCACGATTATTACTTTATCGAATATTACTTAATCGAGGTTTAACTGTATAAGAAAAGAGTGTGTAGGTGTACAAGTATAGATATTAGTTCTGTTTTTAGCTCTTTATTAGATTTTGTAAATTGTCGGAAATATTGGTTCATGAGTCATACACTCACCAGAGTCACAAAAATCAAATATGTCTTATTTTTGTTGAATAAATATAAAATATTTATTTAGTTACAAAAAAAAATTAACAAATCAACATCTATATATTTCATTTTAACAAATCATCAATCAATATTCTTTATTATTTTATATATATAAAGGAAAACTTCCAGGAGCTCTAGGATCGCTCGATTCATATTTATCTATTTTTCTAGAGCTCCTCAATTTTAATTCAATAAAATTAAATTTATTTATTTACATTCGAAATTTTAGGGAAGATATTCTTTATTTACACTCAAATTTTTAGGAAAGACAATAAATATATAAAAGTCAATCCTATTTAAAATTTATTTGAACAAATATTACTTTTTTTTCTCAACTAACTTAAATCCTATTTAAGTTTTAATCTATTTTTCTAGAGTTTCATTATTTTAATTCAATTCGATTTTTTAGGGAAGACAATAAATATATCAAAGTCAATCCTATTTAAAAAATAAAAAAAATTAACTTCTTTTCTCAACTAAATTAATTTTTTTAGAGATCCTCAATTTTAATTCAATAAAATTAAATTTTCTTATTTACATTCGAATTTTTTGGGAAGACATTCCTTATTTATACTCAAATTTTTAGGAAAGACAATAAATATATAAAAATTAATCCTATTTAAAATTTAATTTTAACAAATATTACCTTTTTTTCTCAACTAAGTTAAATCATATTTAAGTTTTAATCTATTTTTTCTAGAGTTTTACTATTTTAATTCAATTCAATTTTTTAGGGAAGACAATAAATACATAAAAGTCAATCATATTTAAAATTTAATTAAACAAAATTAACTTCTTTTCTAAACTAAATTAAAAATAAAATTATTTATTTTTCTAGAGCGCCTCAATTTTAATTTAATAAAATTAAATTTTCTTATATACATTTGAATTTTTAGGAAAGACATTCCTTATTTACAATCAAATTTTTAGGTAAGACAATAAATATATAAAAATTAATCATATTTAAAATTTAATTAAACAAATATTACCTATTTCCTCAACTAACTTAAATCATAAGTTTTAATCTATTTTTCTTGAGTTTCACTATTTTAATTCAATTCGAATGTTTAGGAAAGACAATAAATATATAAAAATCAATCCTATTTAAAATTTAATTAAACAAAATTAATTTATTTTCTCAACTAAATTAAATCATATTTAAGTTTTAATCTATTTTTCTAGAGTTTCTCTATTTTAATTCAATCAAATTAAATTATCTTACTTAGATACAAATTTATAGGGAAGACAATAAATATATAAAAATCAATTTTTTTTAGAATTTAATCTTTATTATAACATTATATTATAATCATATTTAGGATTTAATCTTATATAAATCTTTATATTATAATCTTATTGATATGGGCTAAAAAATAACCCTAGAAGTGTAATTAATGATATATTAATTAGACATTGATCCAAAATTATGGCCCGATAAACAAGGCATGAAACCCTAATTATTTATTAATTTCGTAATTAATAAATAGGGAAAACATACAGCTCATTAAAAGAGTCCAAAGTGTGATAAATTTTTCAAAAAGTCTGCCTCCTACAAAGAAGGATCTAGAATCTCAATCAAAGGAAATAACTAGTCACAGTCCTTATCCTACGATAAGGAAAAGACTTGTCCACCAAGGAATACAATCCTTATCCACCGTCAAGAAGGAGACTTATTCGCTAAGTCTCCCAAACATACCTTAAATACAAGGCTCCTGACGCCTATATAAGGACCCTGATCATTCACATTAGAACTACATTTTTTGGCTTGATTCTCAATTACGAATTGAGAAACGTAGGCATCTTGTGAGGACAGATTTAGTCACGAAACACGAGAACAACCATTAAAGCTCGAAAGATCTTAAACCCTAGCAGTAAATTTACAAGTAAGTTTTTTATTCCACAACATTTGGTGTCGTATGTGGAAACACAACATCAACCATGGCAAAAACACGAAGAACGACTCGAGACACTCATACTTCTGAAGGACTTCCCCTTACCTCTGAAACGGAGACTCATGGAAGCCAACCACCGCCAACCACTGGCACTCAAGGGGCAAATATCCCCCTCACCACTACTCAAGGACCGAAAATCCCGATTTCGGTTGAAGGGACGAATCCCCTGCAAATGGTCGTTCATGGACCTAATCCACAAGAGACCACTCTCCAGCAACCAATCACAACCTCCCCACTGCTCGTGAATGCACCACGTGGTCTTCAACTTCATACCACATATCTTCCCCAATATGCGACTCAAACTCTAGGGATGCCAACCTATGGTATGCCCCCTCGACCCACGGTGGGCAGTAGTGGTATCAATCCAACTTACCACGAAGCATATGTGCCTTCTTACATTCAAGGTCTGGGACCCCAAAACCAAACTAGACAAACCCCCTTGATTCAAGACTACTCATGTCCCTATACTGATGATGAGAATTATTCAACTGGAGAAGAGAGGGATGTTGCCCCAAGGAGAAGACGTTCTTCCCAAACGAATCAGGAACAACCCCAAACCACTAGGGAAAGGATTGCGGCCCATGAGGCAGAGACTGCAAGACTCAAGAAATTACTGGCAGAAGAGGAGGCTGCAAAAGCACAAAGCCAAGCAACTGGAAGAGTCCCGGTGATCAATTTGGATCCGGCACCGAGAAGAACCAAGAGGGCTGAAGCCCCAAGGGGTGATCCTAATGTTTTGTTACCCCTAGGAGATCCTGATGATCCTACACCGCCTTTTACTCAGGATATCATGAAAGCTAACATATCCAGGAAATTTAAGATGTCAACGATTAAAGCTTATGATGGAACAGGAGATCCCGCAAATCACGTGAGAACCTTCTCTAATGCACTGTTGTTGCAGCCAACCAATGATGCGATTAAGTGTAGAGCGTTTCCACAAACCCTAGCGGGCATGGCTCAACGTTGGTACATCCGTTTACCTCCCAATTCTATTTGATCTTTTAAGGAGTTAAGCAAGGCGTTTATCAACCAATTTGTTAGTGGTAGAGTGCATGAGAAGAGTTCTGCATCTCTCATGGGAATCCAGCAAGGAAGGAATGAAGCTTTGAGAGACTACATAAATCGATTCACTAGAGAGGCCCTGAAGGTCCCGGATCTGGAAGATAAAGTAGTTATGATAGCCCTATAACAAGGAACCACTGATGATCACTTCAAGAGATCCTTGGCAAAGCATCCACCCGAAAGCATGTTGAAGCTCCAAGATAGAGCCGGAAAGTACATCAAGGCTGAAGAAAACATGAGGAAGTACGAACCCACTACTGGTGGAAGTGAAAATTCAAAGAAAAGAAAGGAAACCTAGGAATATGATGTTAAGGAAAAGTTTCCTAGAACGTCAAAGGATTCTGACTCTCCACCTAAGAAGAAGATCTCCGATGGCCGAAGCCACTGAGGACTGACTCGTCTAAAAGGAACCAGAACCAATTCTGTCATTTCCACAAAGAAGTTGGTCATGACACGGATGATTGCAGACAACTGAAAGATGAAATTGAGTTTTTGATTGGAAGAGGAAAGCTTAATAAGTTCACTAAAGATGGGAATCAAGGAAGTCAAAGAGGAAACTATGAAAGGAATGATTATGATAAAAGGGACAATGATCAAGATCGCAATCCCAAACCCCGAGGGCCTGTCATCAACATGATATTTGGAGGACCAACTGCTGCTGGGTCCTCCCGAAACTCAAGAAAAGCTTATGCCCGAGAAGTAATGACCGTTGTAGGAGAAGCACCGAAACGTGCCAGAACAGAAATAGCAATAGGTTTTGATGATTCTAACTTAGAGGGAGTGAAATTTCCCCATGATGATCCCCTAGTCATAATACCTGTGATAGGCAACTCTGACACAAAGATGGTTCTAGTTGATAACGGAGCTTCAGTAGACATCTTGTTCCATGATGCTTTTATCAAGATGGGCTATACTGACTCTCAATTGACACCTTCGAATATGCCCATATATGGATTCAATGGAGTGGAATCAAAAGTAGAAGGTACAATCCAACTCCCTATGACAATGGGGCAAGGTTCGAAAACGTCTACTCAAATGTTGAACTTCATAGTTATAAAGGCAACTTCAACCTACAATGCAATCCTGAGAAGGACGGGTCTTTATGTGTTCAAGGTTGTTGCCTCGTCTTATCATCTGAAAATCAAGTTCCCAACAAGAAATGGGATTGGTGAGGAACAAGGTGACCAAAAGATGGCTAGAAGTTGTTATGTAGCCGCTTTAAGGCCTGATGGAATCGGGGGGGCAGGTTCTCCCCATTGAAGACATGGACTAGAGATAATGAGGATAGAAGAGGGAAACCGGCTGAGGATTTAATTCCAATTCCCTTAGTTCCCGGTGAACCAGAAAAAGTCACTTACATTGGAACATTGTTACCTGAACCATTGAAGAGAAAAATCATATCTTTTCTTCAAGAAAATAATGATGTTTTTGCTTGGACAGCGGCCGACATGCCATGGATTGATCCCCAGTTGATAACACACAAATTGAATGTAGATCCCGAAAGGAAGACTGTGAAACAGAAGAAGAGAAATTTTGCTCCAGAGAGGCAAGAGGGCATCAAGCAGAAAGTAGATAAGCTTTTGGAAGCCGGGTTTATTGAAGAAATTCAATTCCCAGAATGGTTGGCTAACCCAGTGATGGTAAAAAAGGCCAATGAAAAATGGAGGATGTGTGTGGACTTCACAGACTTGAATGATGCATGTCCTAAGGATTGTTTTCCCTTGCCAAGAATTGATACTCTGATTGATGCCACATCTGGGCATGAGATGTTAAGCTTCATGGATGGCTTCAGTGGATACAACCAAATCAAAATGCACAAAGATGACATCTCCAAGGTATCATTCATCACTGACTTTGGTGTTTATTGGTATTTGGTTATGACATTTGGACTTAAGAATGCAGGAGCAACGTATCAAAGGTTGGTGAACAAAATTTTTGAACACCTGATTGGAAAAACCATGGAAGTTTACGTGGATGACATGTTGGTTAAGAGCCTTGATAAGGCAGATCATATAAACCATCTACAAGAAGCATTTGAAGTGCTGAGGCACCATAAAATGATGTTAAATCCAGCAAAGTGTGCCTTTGGTGTAGGGTCAGGAAAGTTTCTAGGCCTAATGGTTTCTAAACGTGGAATTGAGGCTAACCCCGACAAAATCAAAGCAATTCTGGACATGGAGCCACCATGGTCCGTCAAGGATGTTCAGAAGCTAACAGGAAGAGTAGCAGCATTGGGAAGATTCATCTCCAAGTCGGGAGAGAAGTGCTTACCTTTCTTCAAAGCACTAAAAACTGTGAAAAATTTTGAGTGGACAACAGAAAGTCAGGAGGCCTTTGAGGCCTTGAAGAAGTACATGGCAGAAGCACCATTGTTGGCAAAACCAAAACCATGAGAAATTCTCTACTTATACCTGGCAGTTTCTAGCACTGCCCTTGGGGCTGTTTTGGTAAAAGAAGAATTGAAGGTTCAGAAACCCATTTATTACGTGAGCAAGATTCTACATGTAGCGGAAATAAACTACTCTACGATAGAGAAATTTGCCTTAGCCCTGATCATGGCCTCAAGAAAGCTACGCCCATACTTCCAGGCACACAAGATAGAGGTCTTGACCAATCAGCCTCTAAGAAATATCTTGTACAGTCCTCAAGTTAGTGGAAGATTGATCAAATGGGCTATAGAGTTGGGAGAATTTGACATCAAGTATAAGCCCCGAACGGCAATAAAAGCTCAAACACTCGCTGACTTCATGGTTGAATGCACTATTGACAACCAAGAAGTCGGGGGCAGGAAGTAGTATAGGAAGGAAAAGAAGAAGACAAGAAGGATGAAGACATGGTGTCCAAAGAATGTTGGGTACTCTATTTTTATGGAGCATAAAAAACAAAGTCAAGTGGAGCAGGTTTGGTGTTGCAAAGTCCCGACGGATTCCTCATAGAGTATGCACTGAAGCTGGACTTCCCAACAACGAACAATGAAGCTGAGTACGAAGCCCTGATAGCTAGCTTAGGGCTGGCTGGAGCCTTGAGAGTTAAGACTCTAAAAGTATGTGGAGACTCGAGTCTAGTAGTTTCCGAAGTGAATGGAGAATTTGAGGCTAGAGATGAAGTCATGGCTAAGTATCTGAAACTTGTCAAAGCCATCATGACTCAGTTTGATGAATGTTATGTGAAACACATTCCAAGGGAAGAAAACATGAAGGTTGACGCCTTGTCCAAATTTGCTTCTTGTTAATCCCAAATGACCTAACAGAATTGTAGAAGGGGGGGGGGGGGGGTTGAATACAATTCTAGATATTTTTAAACTTAAAACAACTTTTAAATAACTTGACAGAGAAAATAAAAACACACAAGCAAATATAAAATTTCAGTTGGATGTTTTGAGGATCCAACTGAGATATTTTTATTGTGGGAATAATCTGTGTTACAAACGTAGCACAGCTGCTCAGTTACAAATATAGAGTGAGAGTGCTCTTCAAAGAAAGCTAATACAAAATTATTCTATCTCTTTTCTCTTACATAAAATGAACTGCTACACTTGGTTATAAATCCCAAATTTACAATACTATTTTTGGCTACACTAGAAAGTACTAAAGGTAACCGCCAACAGCTTGCTTTTCATTCCTTTTGTCCAATGGTCCTTGGAAATCTTGTCTTTTGTCTTCATGCTTATTATGATCCCACTCAAGAACTTAATTGGTAATTGGAATGTTTCCTCATTCCCAGTGACCATTTTAGTGGCTCCCAATGCAAAGTACACTTCTACATCACCCTTTTGATCTGTCAGAAAACTGTCACTATCACTTTATCAACTGTTCAGAAAAGTGATAGTAATCCGTTGATAGTAGTGAGATGTATTCCATTGATAGCTTTATTCTTCAATCTATTGATGGTACATTCTTCAATCCGTTGACAGTGTAATCTCCAATCCGTTGACATGTCTTCACTTAGGCAAAATTACAAGGCACATTATATTTACAATTAACCAACCTATTTTGCATATCTAGTACTTAGTCAACATGACTTAGAAAACCTATCTAATACCTACAACAATTGTTTATCAACTAGTGAAGTATTGTACAGTGCAATTGCTACATTACTCATTCCATTTATGAGACTCATTCCGTTGATGAGCTACCTGCCAACGGATGCTGCAAAGCATACCATTCCGTTGACAACTACAAAATTGACTTAACACAAAATCTACTAAGTGTTTTTATAATTATCATCAAGAACAACATATTCCTAACACTTCTTCTGAAATTGAGAACTATGCAGGGAGTGTATACTTCCAAGTCTTGAAGACCCCAAGCATCAATGTAAAGTTAATAGCACTCATTGACGTGGCTAGCTGTTGGATGGATCCCATCAAGTCTCATTTGGAAATCGGTTGGTTACCTAACGATACTTTAGAAGCATGAAAGTTATATGTGAGAGCACTAAAGTATACCTTGATTGAGGGAATATTGTACAAAAAGTCTGTCATTGTCCCCTACTTGAAATGTTTGAGACCCCATGAGGTAGAGTTGGCCCTAATGGAAGTACATGAGGGAATTTGTGGGCAGCACTTGGGGGGCAGGGCCCTTGCTCCTAAAATTACTCGTCTAGGTTTCTATTGGCCAAACATACTTGTAGATGCTAAAAGTTATGTGAAGAAGTGTGAACGATGCCAAAAGCATGCACCAGTGGTTAGACAACCACCTGAGATGTTGGCGTCTATAAACTCACCTATTCCATTTGCGGGGAATGGATATACTTGGACCTTTTCCAATGGCGAGTGCACAGAGAAAGTTCTTGATAGTAGCAATCCACTACTTCACCAAGTGGATTGAGACTAAACCTTTAGCCAAGATAACTGTTAGGATTTATGGGTGATAGCTATGAGACAACTGTACTAGACACTGTACTTGCTTAATTTTTATTAAGTATGAACATACTATCACAGCCAGAGTATGTCTTTGTAACCGTTTTACTCAGTACAAATAAGATTCTAGTGCATCTTGGTAGAAGTTCATTTATTTGTTCAAGCCTCAAGAAGTACTCAAGATGAACGGCAGGAATAAAGATTACTGTCACAGCACTGACAGTAAGGTTACCTGAAGACAGCATGTTGCGAGTCACGACAGTACATTCACTCTGACAGCAACATTGGCGGAAGCCCTCTGACAGCAACTTTACTTTAGCCTGACAGCAAGCTTGGAAATCCTGACAGCATCTTTAGCGGGGATTTCTTACTATCACCAAAAGCACACTTCTGTGACAGCAAGCTTTGCCATCAGGATACTGTCATGAAGGGATAACATTTGTATTGGTAAACAACCCAGTCAAACTCGTGACAGTTTGGATGTTCAAGAAACAGGCGTGTTGCAGTATCCCAACACTGTAACAGGTCTGCAAGACTACGACTGAAGCTTGAGAGATCACATGACAAAGCTCACCAATTCCAGAGTATGACAAATCTACATCTACTTAATTATGTTAGCTTAAAATAGAATGTTTCTAGATTGCTTTGTAATGTATTGATAAGCTATCTGTATAGCAATTTAGGAAACAATCACGGGCAGGCAAATTGTAAGAAGCTGCCACTTGAAAATGACAGCAGCTTCACAAGACCCGTGATTGAAAGTGATAGGTCTAGACTACTTAGTCTATCTCTCAATTTATTCTGTGCAAAACTCGAGAAACTGAAGCTCAAGAAAACAAACATTTTCTTGAGGTTGTAGCAACCCATTGCAAAATAAATAAAACATTTATTTTGTGAGAATTACTCGTGTGTCTACTTGTGTTTGCATATGATAAACTGATAATCCTTAATCTTGGTTTTAGTTGTTGAAACGTAGATTGAGTTTTATCAGTATTGCATTCAACCCCCCCCCCCCCCCCTTCTGCAATAGTCAAGGACCAACAACTAGTATCAGAGCGGACAGATTGTTTAACAAATCTGAGATCATGACAAGTATGCAGAAGTCAAGTAGCATAAAAATTCCAGCTTTTGATAAGGAGAACTACAATGTATGGAAAAGAAAAATCATGTTGTTTATCAAAGCTGCGAATCCATTATACTTGGGTATCCTCCAGAATGGTCCCTTCGTACCACGTAAAGAAATTGAAGCCTCAACTGTAGATGGTGTTCTTGTTCTAGCATATTGGGTCAACAAATTACCTTCGGAGTTTCTGGAGCCATAAAAGGAGAAGGTAGCCCTTGATGATTACTTGCAACTCATCCTACTGGATGCCCTCACTTTGGACAAAGCCATGTGTGGGAATGTCATTGGGTGCTCATCAGCCAAAGATATGTGGAACAAGATCGAGCTATTGTGTGAAGGAAGTGAAGAAGTGAAAGACAACCAGAGACAAATCCTTATCTCACAGTACGAAGCTTTCATGGCAAAGTCAGAACCCCCATTATGCATAGACCTATGGTAGTATGTAATAACATTGATTGTATGCCATGCAAGATAACAGCCATGAGTACTTGTTTTAATCTGCCTATTTCTTCTACTGAACAATGTACCTACTTGCAAATTGTTGAGCCTTCTGAGCCTACTGGAAACAGTAAGAAGGCCTCATCCACTAAGAAGAAGACCAAGTCTAATTCTAAAGATAAGTGGGTGAAGAAATGAGTCCAACAGAAGATTCCTGATGTGATGTTTAAAGTTGAAAATGATGATTATGCTTGTGATACTGAAGTGACTGGACCTAACAAGGATTGGGTACCATATGCCTCTTAAATACAATTTGTCTTGCAGGGTAAGAATAAGGAGCAGGTCACTTGGATCATTGACAGTGGCTGCTCTAGACACATGACTGGTGATAAAGCCCTGCTATCACAATTTGTAGAGAAAGCTGGCCCAATCATAACCTTTGGAGACAACAGCACGGGTTACACAGTGGGATATGGCTGTTTGGAAATTGGAAATGTTGTCATAATGATATTGCACTTGTTAATGGATTGAAGCACAACCTGCTCAGTGTCAGCCAATTCAGTGACAGGGGATTCAAGGTTGATTTTGACATGATGGTGTGCAACATTTATCACAAAAAGGATGGAAGCCTTTCTTTGAAAGGAGTAAGAAAAGGAAGCCTGTTTGTTGCTGACCTAAGCTCAACAAAGAAGGATAAGATTTACTGTTTCTACAGTAAAGCTACTGTTGGTGACAGTATGCTTTGGCACAGGAAACTCTCACACCTCAACTTCAAAACAATGAATATGCTGATGAAGAAGGAACTAGTGAGAGGACTACCTCAACAAGAATTCTGTCAAGAAGGACTGTGTGAGGACTGTCAAATGGGAAAATTGAGAAGAGCTGTGCACAAGTCAAAGCAAATCAACACCAACACTGAACCACTCAAACTAATTCACATGGATCTCTTTGGACCAGTCAATGTTCCATCATTAGCCAGGAAGAGATATGCATTAGTTATGGTGGATGACTATTCTAGGTATACTTGGGTGAAGTATCTAGAATCAAAAGATGAAGCAGCTCAAGTTATCATTGATCACTTAAGAGTTCTTGACAGAACTCCAAATGCTAAAGTTCAAACACTAAGAAGTGACAATGGCACTGAGTTCAGAAATGCCACACTTGGTAATTTATGTAAAGATGAAGGAATTGTACAACAATTTTCTGCTGCAAGGACTCCTCAGCAGAATGGAGTTGTAGAAATGAAGAACAGGACTCTCATTGAAGCTGCCAGAACTATGCTTCATGATGCAAAGTTACCTACATACTTCTGGGAGAAGCTATCAACACAGCCTGCTACACACAGAACAGAACCTTGATCAACAAGACTCATGGGAACACTCCTTACTATCTGCTCAATGGAAAGAAACCTACTGTCAAGTATTTTCATGTGTTTGGAAGCAAATGTTTCATGATGAAAGACAACCATGAAAAGAAAGGAAAGTTTGACACCAAAGCTTATGAAGGAATTTTTATGGGGTATGCTTTAGAAAGGACTGCCTACAGAGTCTATCTTTTGGAACACAGAATCATTGATGAAAGTGTGAATGTCACATTTGATGAAACCAAGTTTCCTGAACTGCATGAAGAAGGTCAAATGCAGACTCTTAGTTTTGAGAATCAAGGATACTTGGAGGAAGAAGAAGTTGTTGATGAAGAACCTACTTTCACTCAAACTGTTGAAACAGAAAAGGATGCTGTCATTGAAGAGTATGTCAATCAAACTCCAGCCCAGTCACAGACCATCACATGAAATACTCAAATTGATGGTGACTCTGGAGACATTGAAGAAATTGGTGGAGACAATTGCCCTGGTGAAGATTCAGTTCCTCAACTTGAAGTTACTGTCTCAAATCAAACAAGAAGCTTACCCAAAACCACTAGGTGGAACAGGGATCACTCAAATGTTCTAATAATTGGAGATCCCTCTTCTGGGGTGAGGACCAGGAACAATGTTTCTGTTGACAACATGTTTTCTTGTTTTTTATCTCAAATGGAGCCTAAAGCAATTGATGAAGCATTGTTGGATTCTGATTGGGTGATTGCTATGCAAGAGGAACTCAACCAGTTTGAAAGAAACAATGTTTGGAAGTTGGTTCCACGACCTAAAGGAAAGTCAGTTATTGAGACAAAGTGGGTTTTCAGAAACAAGCTGGATGAAAATGGAAATGTGACTAGGAACAAGGCAAGGCTAGTAGTTAAAGGTTACTGTCAACAGGAAGGGATAGATTATGATGAGACATTTGCACCTGTTGCCAGACTTGAAGCTATCAGGATTTTCCTAGCCTTTGCTGCTCACTGTAATTTCAAGGTGTTCCAAATGGATGTCAAAAGTGCTTTTCTAAATGGACAGTTGGCGGAAGAAGTGTATGTTGAACAGCCACCTGATTTTGAAGATGTTGAAATGTATGATTTTGTGTACAAGCTGTTCAAGGCACTTTATGGTTTGAAACAAGCTCCAAGAGCATGGTATGATACCCTCTCTGCCTTTCTATTGGAAAATCAGTTTACAAGAGGTGTAGTAGATAAGACCTTATTCTACAAGCATCATGGCAAAGACATCATTCTGGTTCAAATTTATGTTGATGATATCATCTTTGGTTCATCAAATGAGAAGCTGTGTGAGAAGTTTTCATCTCTAATGAGAAATAAGTATGAGATAAGCATGATGGGAGAACTGTCATTCTTCCTTGGTTTACAAGTTCTTCAGAAAGATGATGGAATCTTCATTTGTCAAGCAAAATATGTCAAGGAACTTCTCAAGAAGTTCAACTTAGAAGATTCATCACCTGCCAAGACTCCTATCTCTACCTCAACTAGTCTAGATCTAGATTCCAAAGGAAAGAAAGTGGACTCTAGTGCATACAGCGGCATGGTTGGATCCCTTCTTTATCTAACTGCTAGCATACCTGACATAATGTTTGCTACATGTCTCTGTGCAAGGTTTCAAGCCGATCCAAAAGAGTCACACTTGGTAGCAATCAAGAGAATTTTTAGATACCTTAAGGGCACTCCTAATCTAGGCCTTTGGTATCCTAAAAACACTGGATTTGAGCTAGTGGGGTATTCTGATTCAGACTATGCTGGATGCAGGATTGACAGAAAAAGCACTACAGGAAGCTGTCAATTTCTTGGTGGAAGATTGGTATCCTGGTTCAGTAAAAAGCAACACTCAGTTTCTACATCAACTGCAGAAGCTGAATATATTGCAGCTGGAAGTTGCTGTGCACAAATCTTGTGGATGAAGAATCAACTGTTGGATTATGGCTTAGTGTTAAATAATATCCCTATCTACAGTGACAACACTAGTGCCATAGCCATCTCAGACAATCCTGTTCGACACACACTCTAGAACTAAGCACATTGATATCAGACACCATTTCATAAGGGAGCATGTTGAAAGAGGAACTGTGAAGTTGATCTATGTGCCCACAGAAAAGCAACTTGCAGACATTTTTACAAAACCACTGGATGAAGCAACCTTCAACAGGTTGGTAAGTGAATTGGGAATGCTAAATCTGGTATGTTAACTTACTAGGTTTTCATTCTTTTATTCAAGTGAAGCTTGTGACAGTAACATCTTCAGAAGTTGTTGTCATGAGAAAAGTTACTGTCTACCTAAGTCTCTATCTGTTTTCGACAGCATGTTTACTTTGACTTGGTTAAATTGAATTTTGTGCTAGTCTCTTACTTGAAAGTTGATTTTTGTATGACACTAACTTGCATGTCTGTTGAAATTGAAATTGGTCAAGGATTCTCCTTAATTGGTCAGTTTTGCCTAGATTGTTGTATTAGTGGTAGACATCACTTAATTGCAATATGTGGTAGTTGTATGGGTATTCCAAACTGTTGACCGTTTACATTCCTCTTAACCTAGTATGCCTATAAAATGAATCTTAGGCCATATTAGTGAATCATTTGGAAAAAGGGTAAAATGGAAAACAAAGTAGGAATTGAGTACATGCCTAAGCCTTGTGGAAGTGAACCCTACAATGAAGAGGTAGAAGCTCTGTTTGATGAGTTATGGGATATCCTTGATGAGGAAGAGGAAAAAGAACTTGCAGCCAAGGCCGCTGAGGAGGCTAAGGTGCAAGAAGAGGAAAAGGAGTTTCAAGCACTCATCAAGGAAGAAGGAACCTCAGAAGAGAAAGTTAGGGGAGAAGTCCTAGTATTGGTTAAGAAAGATTGTACTGATTAGTAAATCTCACCAATTGTAGCGTTCTCCTTTCTTCATTTAATTAAATCAATAAAACTTCTCTTTCTGTCGTTTCTATTTGCTTCATGTGTGTGTTGATTAATTGCTTAACTGGTTGAATGTTGTTATGAATGAATAATGAATCAGTAATAACTATTGCAAATGTTTAATTGGTGACTCCTCAGTTAAGTTTTTAATAATAACAGTTTTAATACAAAGTCTTGACAGTATTGTTTTCCCGCAAAGGTTGCTGTCATCAAGAAAAGTTATTGTCACAGTTCTTTGACAGCTAACTTCTTGACAGCAGTAAACAACATGCTGTCATGACTTGGAAAAGATACTGTCATATGAGAACTTAACGATGATAGTAAGTTTTGCGCGAAATGTTTCTGTCACGCAAAACATGTTGTCATCACACCAAATTTACTGACACGATTGTTTTGAGCGCACAGGTTACTGTCAAATTAGTGGACCGTTAAAATTGGACACACATCCTCCACGAGGAGAGAGAAATCAGCCAGTAACCCACGTGACTGCTAAGTGGGTTAAGACACGATTTCACTTTTCCACTTTGTCAGTTAAACCCTTGAACTTCCCTCTAAATTCATCAAACATTCAACTGTTCTCAAAAAGCAAACACAACACTCACCTTTCTCTTATCTCCAAGCAATTCATCTCTTGCCCTCTCTCTTCTTCTCTCAAGCAAAACAAATGGCCCCCAAACAATCAATTTCACAAACAAACTTCGCTGGCATCTACTCTCCAAGTGATGTTGGTGAGGGTTTCAAAGGGCTTGTTTATTTCATGAATAAGTCCTATCTTGGGTATGCAATTACCTCCACTCATGTTCTTGACCTAGACAGGATTGAAAACTTCTGGGAGATAGCCGTTGCTCAAGAAGATGGTGACATCTCCTCCATTCAATTCAAAATCAAGGAGCACAGCTACTCTCTCACTGTTCAGGGCATCAATGCAGCTTTGGGAATTGTGCTAGAACTAGGAAAGGATTATGCTGAGCTTGCTAATGATGAGACCCTGAAGAAGCTCTTCTTGAAGATTGGGTATTCTGGCCCTATTCTTGAAGAGGGAACAACAAAATGGTACCCTTCTGGTGAAATGGACAGGAAATATCTTCGTAAGGAGTGGAGTATGGTGTTTGATGTTATGGTGAAAGTGTTCTCTACCAAGACCACGGGCTGGAATGGCATTCCCACCTACATCAAGAAGCTCACTCACTCTCTTGTTCATGGGTACAAAGTCGATGTTGGAAAGCTGCTCATGGCACACTTCAAGGCTGCCATATGTAAGAAGGTAAACATTTATCCTCGCTTTTTAATGTTGTGCATCAATTCTTTATGTGACTTTGATGAGAATGCCCCTCGTTTGTAGGTGTGCCATGTACTAAAAAGAAACACTCACACAACTCTCACTTCACAGAATTTGAATGCACATATTCCACTATGTTTCACCAAACACATGGTTGATCAAGTGACTGACCTTGATTTTCCATTACCATCTGGTTTGATACCTTCACTATTGAGAATGAAGCTGGATTAGACCCAAATTTAGCTAACCCTCATTCTACTCCATACACTCAGCCTAGGTTCTCTAGACTTCCCAAAGTACAGAGACAAGCCTTGCAAGAAACCAGAAAAAGACCCCTAGAAACTGGTGTTAGTGGTAGTACTGAGAGTCAAGAGGGAGTTCCTGCACCTAGTGCAGCAAATAAGGAAGGTAGTCAAACAGAACCCACAGTGGTTCCTCCTGAGCCTAAGAAGAAGAGAGCTAAGAGGACCAAAACCACTGTCAGCCATCCTGCAGTCTCCCAAAAGATTGTAGAAGAAAATAGGGAAATAAACTCCTCCCTAGATGTGCCTTCTCCACAAGGGACATCTATTGAAATTGGCCTGTCTCCCAAGGCAACCTGTAAAGAGTCTGCACAACCTCATGTTCCAACTCATGAGGAGCCTCCACTTGCAGAAACACACATGGAGTCAGGACACTGTGAGGATTTCAATTCCCCTGTTGATGCCTCTCAAGTTACATCTGAGAAGCAGCCACTATTCTTTTCTCCACTTTCACCTTCTTTCTTCCCTACACATTCATTTGTTTCTTCTCCACAACCTAGAGAGGGGGACAGTCCCAACCCTTCAGGTTTTGATCATCCATCTTCTCTCATGGATGAGCCCCCATCAAGTGGTCCACAAGAACCCATTTCTCAAAGTGAGATGGACACCACTCCCTCAAACACTGAGAAAGAGCAAAGTACAACTCTGCTAGAAAATGAAACAACCAGTACTTTGTTCAATCTCCAAGGAGCATCTTACCTCAGGGAAGATGCTGTCACAGCCCAAGTTGCTGTCAAAGACACTATGGATGTTGCTGTCACAGGTGATTCTGCTGTCATGGACTCAGTTGAAGTTACTGTCACAACCAAACTTGTTGTCCACATTGCAGAGGAACCTACTGTCAATATTCCTACTGACAGTAACATTCATGGCAAAGCTCCTGTCACCTCTACACAGCCTGACTTTGATTCTGTACTTCTTGAGGATGTCTCTGATGATGATGTGCCACTATCTCAGTTCTTAAAGGTACATTCTAAACCATCTATCTCATTGCATGTAAGTACTGCTCATACCCATGCATCTAGGATGAGTGAGGATGTGCAAAAGAAAAGAGAGATAAAAGAAAAAAGAAAAAAGAGGTGAGCATCAAAATGAGAGGCAGCCAAATGAGCTGGCAAAATGTGAGGGACTTGAGCATGTCCAGAGTGAAATTGAGGGAGCCACGCATGTCCAGGCCTTAGGCCATGAGAGTTCTTTTGTGAGGAGTGATGAGATCACTCAGAAAAACACTGAGAGTGTGAGAACCCCCACAACCTCCAAGCCCCAATCTTTTCCTTCACCCCAAGAAGGTTGAGATCAGGTGGCCCCTCTACATCTTCCAGGTTGCAAGCTCTAGAGAACAGATGTCTGTCCATGGAATCCAAAATTGACAGTTTGTCTACCATGGTGGCCTCTGGATTCTCTGCCATTCAGGAAGCCATTCAGGTGCTATCTGCCAATCTTGATGCTGCCAACTTACCTAAGGGGGAGAAAGGGGTAAGATCATAATCTCAAAAGGCAGAATCAGGAAGGGAAAGCTCTGGAAAAGAAGGTTTCCCCAAACAGGGTGTTGCTCAGGGGGAGCCTGTCTCAAAGAAGGCTTCAAGGAGTGAGGGGGAGCCTGCAGCTAAAAGAAGATCAGTGCCTGCAAAGAGAAAAAGGGGAACAAAAGGAGATTCAGGAAGTAAGGGGGAGCAAATGCAAGAAGCTGAAAATCTCTTTGAATATGAGATAACTGGAGAAACAGTTCTAATGTCCAAAGAAGCCCTGGAAGCTATGCAAAGGGGTGTTTCTTCCAAGAACCCAATACTACCTCCTATGACTATAAGAGAACCAACTTCAATTCCAAAGGAGAGTGCTCTTGAAAGGCAATGGAGAGAAAAGGAGGAGCATAACAGGTTGGGAAAAGGGAAAGACAAGATGCCTGAATACATCCTGTCAGGAAACACCTGGAGTGAAGGAACAGAGTTCAGCCAAGAAGATGCAAATGCCCTAATGGTTGACTATAGGGAAAGTACTCTGAAGAATCATGATGAAGACTTCTACAAGGTAGTTGATGAAGCTATGAAGGAGCCTAGCAGAAGATTGAATAACTGTTCAACTTTGCTCAAGAAGAAAATCACCAGTGTATGTGTAAAGATCAATGAAGAAAGGAGGTGGGCTATTGATGTGTACTTAAACACTGGAATATCCATGTTCATTACTATGCAATTGCTGCAGAGTCTTCCAGCAAAAGTGCTAACAGTAGTGAAGAACAAAATCACAGCAAACCATACATCCTTCAATGAGATCTTGCATCTGCAAATGCTGAGTCTAATTTCAGAGAAACTCCCAGAAGTCTACACCAATCCATTTTGTGTCTACTATGAAGGTACCACCAAAAGTGGTAGCAAGAGATGTGCATACATGAGTCTAGGAGGCACTTCAACAATGGAGTCAAAGTCAATCTTAAAGGTATTAAACATGATTCTCAACTCCAAAGCCAACAAGGAAAGAGTTCTTGCTGTCAAAGCAATTTATGACTTGTTGGTAAAAAGGGACAAGGAACTGAGCTCTACTATGAAGAAGATGATCTCCAAAGCAATCTCCAACAGAGCTGAACAAGGAGAGAGCTGCTCCTATGAGGTTCCTCATGATGATGATGATGAGTTGGATGGTAGTGGAGGAACTGGAGAAGCAGGAAATGCTAGTGGAAGTACTTCTGGGAATGTTGGATCAAAGTCCTAGGAGGAAAATAGAGAAGAAGCTCATGTACAAGAAAAGGAAGATGCTGGAGCAACAGAAGAAGAGGAGTCATCAATTATTGAAGCTTTGGAGGCAAATATCTTAAGATGTGCTATTGACAGTATAAATGCTGAAAAAGATACTGTCACCAAAGAGACTGTCACAGAAGACACTGTCCTCAAGGAAGCTGTCACAGAAGAAACTATCAAGAAATATACTGTCATGGAGGAAACTGTCAACAAAGATGCTGTCAAAGAAGGAATCAAACCTACTGTCAAGACAAAGAGGACAAAAACCTTAGCAAGGGCCTGGCTCTCTAGACAGGAACCTGAACCTGAGGAGATTTCAAAAGCAATAAAAGGAAAACACAAGTACTCAGGAAAGGAGAAAGCCACTGGGCTTGGCAGGAAGTTGAGAAAGCCTATCCAATCAAAACTTTACAGCTCTCTGGATCTTTTGGAAAAGGAAGCTGATCAAATCAAGAGCGTCGAGGTAAAATTGGATAACAACAATGAAGCAATTGAATATGTTCTTTGGTTTGATGCATCAAGACTTGTGAGAGTCAAAAAGGACTTTTCCATGGAAGTGTCATCATATACTGTATCTGCAACTCTTTCAATGAAAAAGACAACAGAAACAAGGAGAGTTGAATACTTCTACTTGGTAAGAATGGTCAATCTAATGCAAGGTTATGACAATGTCCCTGAAAGTGTCATGAACCATGTGTTAGCATACAAAGCCTTGAGGGATGAAGAATTCTATCAGAAGTTTGGAGAATGGTCTCTATATGATGATAATGACATTGCTCATTTACTTGAATGTTCTGATGAGGAAATGGCTGAGTATGAAGATGACATTCCTGAAGAAGTGGTGCAAACCCAACCAAGTCAAGAAGAATCCTCAGAGCCCACAAAGAGAGAAACCACTGAAGATACAGATGATACATTCCTGAACAAAAGCAAAGAAGCCAACAGGATGGAGAGTGAAGGACCCAATTACCAATCTTGTATGCTTGAGAATCCTTTGAGAATCAAGTTCATATGGGAAGAGATTCCAGTAAGAAGCTTTCACAAACTTAGAACCAGTGCTCTAAAAGACTTACTTTTCTTGGTGATTGGATCAATTCATCCATTGGAACAACAATGCTCTTCTGAGATTGAGAGCATTATTCAAGCAAGAAAGGGTGAAGACTCAAAGCTGGATAAGTCAAGGAGAAAAACTCTGAATGCATACCCTGAAAGTAGATTCAAAGACTTTAATGGTACACTGAAGTTCAGAACTCATGCTTTTGGCAAAGACTTATGGTTGGATCTTCAGGATTCTAGGGTATGTCTCTCCAAGACACTCCAGAAACACATTGATGAAATTGAAGATGAGGCTATCACTCCTGATGAAATAGCACTGGGGGAAGGACTCAGAGAAGTTCTTAAGGAAGCTCTCAACAGAGAGGATGAAGCAAGACAGAAAAAGAAATCCGAAGCTAAGTAAAAAATCTTTTGTTGATTTCTGATCTTGTTAGTTAAGTTGTCAGCATGTATTAATTGTAAATTTGTTGTTATTGTCCATAAAAACAAATTGGGGGAGATTGTTAGGATTTATGGGTGATAGCTATGAGACAACTTTACTAGACACTTTACTTGCTTAATTTTTATTAAGTATGAACATACTGTCACAGCCAGAGTATGTCTTTGTAACCGTTTTATTCAGTACAAATAAGATTCTAGTGCATCTTGGTAGAAGTTCATTTATTTGTTCAAGCCTCAAGAAATACTCAAGATGAACAGCAGGAATAAAGATTACTGTCACAACACTGACAGTAAGGTTACTTGAATACAGCATGTTGCGAGTCACGACAGTACATTCACTCTGACAGCAACATTGGCGGAAGCCCTCTGACAGCAACTTTACCTTAGCCTGACAGAAAGCTTGGAAATCCTGACAGCATCTTTAGCGGGGATTTCTTACTATCACCAAAAGCACACTTCTGTGATAGCAAGCTTTGCTATCAGGATACTGTCATGAAGGGATAACATTTGTATTGGTAAACAACCCAGTCAAACTCGTGACAGTTTGGATGTTCAAGAAACAGGCGTGTTGCAGTATCCCAACACTGTAACAGGTCTGCAAGACTACGACTGAAGCTTGAGAGATCACATGACAAAGCTCACCAATTCCAGAGTATGACAAATCTACATCTACTTAATTGTGTTAGCTTAAAATAGAATGTTTTTAGATTGCTTTGTAATGTATTGATAAGCTGTCTGTATAGCAATTTAGGAAACAATCACGGGCAGATAAATTGTAAGAAGCTGTCACTTGAAAATGACAGCAGCTTCACAAGACCCGTGATTGAAAGTGATAGGTGTAGACTACTTAGTCTATCTCTCAATTTATTCTGTGCAAAACTCGAGAAACTGAAGCTCAAGAAAACAAACATTTTCTTGAGGTTGTAGCAACCCATTGCAAAATAAATAAAACATTTATTTTGTGAGAATTACTCGTGTGTCTACTTGTGTTTGCATATGATAAACTGATAATCCTTAATCTTGGTTCAACCCCCCCCCCCTTCTGCAATAGTCAAGGACCAACAACTGGTATCAGAGCGGACAGATAAAACTCAAGAAAGTTTTATTGTAACATCTAAGAATATTTAAGAAATTTATAATTTTTACAAATAATTGAATTTTGAAGCGAGGGTTAATAGTTAAATTTTTATAATTGTTTAATTTTAGTATTTTTAATTTATATGTATTTAGTGCAATGAGCGTCGGCTCAAGAAAGTATGACACAAAAATCAGCATATAAAGTTTAGGGATATTTAAGAAATTTGTAATTTTTGTTATGATACTAATAGTTGTAATTCGAAGCGGTGGTTAATACTTAAATTTTATTATTGCATATTTTTAGTATTTTTTTTATTTATATGTACTAGCATATAACCCGTGCAAGGCACGGGCCATCAAAGGAGATTTAAAATTGACAAACTAAAAAAATTAATATAAAGGAAAAATATTAAATAAAAAATAAAAATCAATAGAATAAATTATAAAATGAGAAACTTAAATATTAATTGGAATATAGAAAAAATAAATAAAGAATACAAAAGGGCTGGGAAAGATAAATGAGGCATTATTAATATTATTTTAGTATTTATTAAAATAATATTAATAATAAGAACAAATTGAAAAGCCAACATGTTTTAATTAAAAAAATTAATTATCCGTGATATTTTTCGAAAAGAGAAATTTTAGTGAGAACAAATATAAAAAGTAATATTTTTAAATTTAAAAGGTAATTTCCCGTTGTAACATCCCTATCCCACATCGAGGAGATTTGGGACTTTTGTTCAGTTTATAAGGCAAAAATACTACTACTAATTAGCACCAACAAATCATGATCTTTTCGGGGCCTTTGGTGGACTTGTAGATTACCGAAGTTGGCTGCATTTGGGCCAGTAGGCTTCGACTTATTTCGGACTCGGAATCTTGACTTGACCCGATTTTCGAAAAAAGACTCGGGATTTGACCCGGGTTGTCACATATGGTATCAGAGCCGACTCTCGAAAGCTTGATTCGTCAAGTTGCCGGAGGTGGGGCACGAAGGCTGGTGGTATTATCCCACAATGGACAGAGGTCTGGAGGTGGGGACACGAAACCAACCGGTATTATCCCACAATGGCTAGGGAAGAACGATCTTGGAACCTATGGGATATCCGTTCAGGCTTGACGAGGACGTCAAGAGTTTAAGTGGGGGAGTTTGTAACATCCCTGTCCCACATCGAGGAGATTTGGGACTTCTGTTCAGTTTATAAGGAAAAAATACTACTACTAATTAGCACCAACAAATCATGATCTTTTGGGGGCCTGTGGTGGGCTTGTTGTTACCCAAGTTGACTGCATTTGGGCCAGTAGGCTTTGGTTTATTCGGATTCGAAATCGGGACTTGACCCGATTCTCAAAAAAAGGCTCGGGATTTGACCCGGGTTGTCACACCAGTGGTAATAAATGAGGCATTATTAATTTATTTTATTATTTGTAAAATAATATTAATAATGAGGACAAATACAAAAGCTAACATGTTTTAATTAAAAAAAAAGTAAATGTCCGTGACATTTTTGGAAAAGAGAAATTTTAGTGAAAACAAATATAAAAGATAATATTTTTTAATTTAAAGGTAACTGCCCGTGATATTTTTGGAAAAGGAGTATATTTTGTTAGGAAAAAGTATTTTAATTATAAAAGACAATCATCTAGTTACTATTTTTATATTATTTATTAAATAGAATAAATGACCGAAAACCAAAACTTTCAATGCTTTGGCTTTAATAATATAGTATATATATTAATATTATTTTATTATTTATAAAATAATATTAATAATGATGACAAATACAAAAGCTAACATGTTTTAATTAAATAAAAATGTCCGTGATATTTTTGGAATTTGTTTTTAGTGAAAACTAATATAAAAGGTAATATTTTTTAATTTAAAGATAATTGCTCGTGATATTTTTGGAAAAGGAATATATTTTGTTAGAAAAAAATGTTTTAATTATAAAAGACAACCATCTTGTTACTATTTTTATATTATTTTATTATTTATTAAATAGGATAAAGGACCGAAAACCGAAAACCAAAACTTTTAATGTTTCGGCTTTAATAATATATTATAGATTTATGCAACGGGTGTCGGCACAAAAAAACATGACACAAAATCGGCATATAAAGTCCATGGATATTTTAAATATTTGTATTTTTTGTGATATTACAAATGGTTGAAGTTTGAAGTGGTGGTTAATATTTAAATTTATATTACTGCATATTTTTAGTATTTTTTCTTATATGTATTTAGTGTAACGGGTGTTGGCTCAAGAAAATGTGATACAAAATTGTCATAAAATTATGTCAATAGTTTATTTTATTGTTTATGTATGTTACTTTGTAAAATATTGTGTTCACTATTTATATATTATATTTTTTTCTTGATTTTTTTCTTAAATATTTAATATTTAAAATTTTACAAAAATATTATAGGGCCGTTGCGAAGCGCGGCTTAGTCGACTAGTACTTATATAAAAGAGAAGACGAAAGCGGTAAGGGTGCCGTCTCTCAAATCGCTTCGATCTATTATTCTAATTTTCTCAATTTTTTGAATTATTAATACTAAGATTCGAAAATATCTCAATTACCTTTAAAATATTTAATAATTGAGGAAATTAAATATGTAATTTTAATATTATTGCTTCTAAATTTTATACTAATGGAGGAAACTAAATATACAATTTTAATATTCTCATAATTTTTTTTATTTAAATTTATCTCAATTGCATTTTAAACCTTTACTAATGGAGGAAACTAAATATTTTGGATTAATCAAAATTTGTTATTAGATAAATTCTCAAATTCCTTCTTACTTATTTCTAATAGAGAAAACTAAATATACTTTGTTAAAATTTTCCTAAATATTTTATACTAATCAAATTTATTTACTAATTTTTTTCTTATTATCTTTCAAGGAATGAAACTAAATATGTTATGTTAATATTCCCCAAAACTTTGTTTTCAAGTCCAATTTATTTACTAATTATTTGATACTGTTTTCTAAAGGAGAAAACTAAGTATACTATATTAATATTCTCCTAAACTTACTACGGGCCTAATTTATTTTAATAGAGTAAAATAATAAAAGAGACGATTTGAGATGTGACATACGATTTGAGAGGCGCCACTTCACCACTCCCGTCTTCTCCTTTATATAAGTATGGTGAGGTGACGCCTCTCAAATTGTCTTAATCTCTTTTTCTAATTTTCTCAAAATTTTGAATGAATAATATTAGATATTATAATATATCAAAAATTGCCTTCTTTTAAATCTTTAGTAATGAAAATCTAAGTTACCTTACATTATTCTAAACTTTCTTCCTAAGTCAAATTACTATCAAAATATGCTCCTGAAATGTTACTTCAAATCAAATATCATTTTAAATTTTGAATTTTGAATATGAATTTTGAGAAAAATAAAAATGATGATAAATATACTAATATTTGATGTGATATTAAAATAATGAAAAATTAATAAACAATTGTGTTTTTCTATATTTATTCAAAATTTGGTAAATTACTAAGGTGAAACAGAGAATTCAAAAGAAACCTTAATTTTATGTTAAAAATTTTATTTTATCTAAAAACATATTTTGTGTAGAATATTTTTTAAAAGAATTTTGAGAAATTATTACAAAGTGTTGAAGAAATAATATGATCCTGATAAGGCTTTACTCTAATAACTTGAGATTTTAGAACAACGAGTTACTTAACATGGTATCAGAGCTCAGGCAGGAGAAAGAACTCAGGTTCGACTCACTGCGACCCCCCAATATTCTTATTTATTGAATAATATTAAATTGTACCTCGGTGGACCCAAAAAGGGACGAGATCCCCACTAGGTAATTGAAAAAAAATGTGTGTTATGGTGGACCCAAAAAAGACGAGATCACCATCTAGTAATTGAAAAATTGGACCGGGCGCTAGGGTCAAAAAGACACGAAACACCTAGAGATTCACTTTTTGACCCAAATAATGGACCTCAGAGTGAGTGAGGGGGATATTAAAGAAATAATATGATCATGATAAAGCCTTATTCTAATATCTTGAAATTTTAGAGCAATTGGTTATTTAATACAAAATCGCTACGAAACACAGTTTAGTAAACTAGTTAAATTATAATCTATCAGTTATGCAATGACATATATCTAGCTGTTATTCACGTATAAAATTTAAAATTTAAAAATGGAATCTCTTTTTGAGAAGCAGAAAAAATTCATTAATAAGGAAACAAGATCCATGAATACATTCAGCCACAACTTAAACTGAAATATGACCAACCTCTTCACAAATTAAGAGAAACTGAAAAATGTCAAGGCTCTTCTTCGAATATTATAGGTTGAAATTTTGAATATTTGACTATCTATAATCTACATCCCTCAATTCAGTTTGTGTGTTTGCAGTCTCTGTCACTCTCTGCGGCTGCGCTACTAATTGTACTACTATTCAAGTTGACAAGTTGTATTCCCGTTTGCATTTTTCTTAAATTTATCGATAACCGAAATAGGAGTTAATTGGTGAAAAAAATCGTTTAAGGATTAATTGTATAATTGAGAATTTAATGGAATTAACTTAATTCATTTTTTATATATAATTATTTTTATAAAAAATATTTTGTTAATGTTTTCCGTCAAGTTGTTAACTTAGTTATACATATATAGTTATCATATAGTTTTACAAATATATTTAAAAATAATAGTATGATTGAAATAAATAAAATTTTCAAAACATTTTGAGTTGGAGATCAATATGAGTCTAGCAATTCGTTTAGTCACCGTCTAGCAATTAGTCTGCCGACTTTTAAAACAGAATATATTATACATTAATAATTATTTTAATACAAATGGTTAGTAATTTAAATGTGATTCATACGTATATTAGGGAAGCTCTAACATGAAAAATAAAACGTCAGAACTGCAAAATTAGATTGCAGATACTGCAGGGAAACTTGTAGTTGACTAATATATATATTTTAGAACTGCAAATATATCATAATTTTAAACTTTTCAACGATTATCAAATCTATTTAATTACATTATAATTCGAGCATTATAATTTTTATTTTGAAAGAATAAACGTGAATACAAATAAGAAAATAAAAAATAAAAATAACAATAAAAGATTAAATAAAAATAAAAATAACCGCATATTACACAGATGCTCCAAAGTCCAACCTATAAACATCGCGGGTCTTTGGGTATCAAACAAAAGTTGACTTATAGCTTAAAATGAGTAAGTACTTTATAAGTGATAAATTGATGAATTCTTATAAGTGTTTGGGAGAACTTAAAAAGTGAACTTATGTCTTATAATGAGTAAGTGTTATATAAGTGATAAGTTGATGCAAACTTATAAGTTACGTAAGTGTTTGGATAAATTTATTTATAAGTTAATAATTTTTTTGTTAAATTAAATTGAAAAAATAATTAATTAATATAATGATCTCGATAAATACATTTTAGATTAAAAAACATTTAAAAGTATAAATTTGAAAAAATAATTAATTAATATAATGATCTCGATAAATACATTTTAGATTAAAAAATATTTTAAAGTATAAATATAAAAATAGAAACTACTAAATAGATAAATAAATCATGAAAAATGAAATAAGTTGAGCAAAATGTTAGTATTTTCTAACATTTAACTTATCACTTTATAAGTTATAAGTTAGATTATAAGTTGGGTAGACAAACACCCCCATAAGTCATAAGCTAAAAAAATAAATTATAATTTATAAGTTAATGAAATAAATTGAGTACACAAACACTCTCAATAAATCAAAATTGATTTATACGCCATAAATTTATAAAATAAACTTATGCCGGCCCATCATATGACCACCATATAATTGCTTAGTTAATGGAAGTCAACTTCGAATCACTTATTAGCAAAATTAAACACTGAAGTGGACGACGAATCCTTTGATTATTCATCCAAAACAGATACACAACTCAAATTGCTAATTACTTTGAGAGTGGTTGGCTCCGGCTTTAAGCGTGAGTTTAAAGTAATTTTTGATTTTAAACTGAAAAATGTTTATTTATGTAATAAGTTAGAAAATAATTTAAAGTTAAAAAAATAGTTTAAAGTCATAAGTTGGTGGAAGATATTTTATGAATGACTTATTTTATTTTAATGATTTTATTTGATAAAAGTTAATATCATCATTCAAATGTATTATTTATCAAATTTATTTTATTTATTACAATTATAATAGCCCATAAGTTACTCATAATACAAAATTACCCAAACAGATAATAACTTAAAATTTTCATTTTTTTACTTATCAGTTTAAGCAATTTTAAGTTATAAGCAATAATTTTAAGTTTACCCAAATGAGTTCTTACTACAACTTTATAGCTGCGTCTGTTTTTCCAAGCATCTCCTCTTTAATTAAAATCTAAAGAAAAATGCTAGAAAATCCATAAAATTATCTCAAAAATTGTACAAAATACCTATGTGTCACTCTGTAATTAATAACTTACCTAATAAAAATATGAGAACGAGATATATACATATGCATTCATAAATAAAATCTTACTCCCTGTGTCCCACTGAATTATATACATTGGGGTTGGACACGGAGACTAAGAAAATGTATAAAAATGAATAAAGTTAGATGAAAAGTGAGTAAAGTGGTGGGACCTATTAATATTTAATAATAAATTTGAGATAGTGGAGGAAGTAGTGGGTGTAATAGTGATTTATATTGTTATAGAATAGAGATAGTGGAGAAAGTAGTGGGTGTAATAGTGTTTTATATTATTAAAAGTTACTATTTTTGGAATGTATAGAAATGAATGGGACATCCCAAAATGGAAAGTGTATATAAATGAATAGGACGGAGGGAGTACCATATATCAACCACATCATTTGAGAAATTTTGAAAGATTTATTTGAATTCCCTAACATTACTCAAATCTAAACATAATACTCCCCCGTCCCAGTTTTATTGTCCAAAACTTCTTTTTTCGTTCGTCCCAAAATTGTTGTCCACTTTTAGTTTATATGGTAAATTATGTGTTAATTATGTTAATTTTTATGAAAAACAATACAATTTTTTGGTAACTATCAGTTTATTTCATACGATTGAATAAAATGTGGGTTTTTTATGATGGACAATAAAAATGGGACGGAGGGAGTAATGAATTGCAAATTGCAATGTATACGGACAAGTACTTTAAATAAAAATGTGTACTGCATATAATTAAGGCGGTAATTAAAGATTAAAGAAAGTGACAGCATCTTGGCCTGTAGCGAGCCAGCCCACGTGGTTGTTTTGGATGGTAGGGGTACATTGCATTCCGATTGGCCCTATTTACTTTCCTGCATGGGCCGCCACCGGTTTAAATTATCGCTACTCTTTACTTCTCTCTCCTATTAAATATTTAAGTTACAAGTCACATGCATGTTCTGAGGATTATATATAATTTCTTTTTGCTAAACTATTACTCCATCCGTCCCCCTCAATTCTTTATATTGAGGGACAACACAGAGATTAAAAAAATTTATAAATTAATAGGGAAAAGTAAGAAAAATGAGTAAAGTGGTGGAACCAATCAATATTTAATGTATAAAGTGAATATAAAGTAGGTATAGTAGAGAAAAGTAGTGAATGCGATTGGATTTTATATTATAAAATGTTACTATTTTTGGTATGTAAAGAAATGAGAGGGACGTACCAAAAAGAAAAGTGTAAAGAAATGAGAGGGACAGAGGGAGTATACACACTTTATACATTAAATATTGATTGGTCCCACCACTTTACTCATTTTTCTTACTTTTCCCTATTAATTTACATTTTTTCTTAACCTCCGTGCCGTTCCCTCAATGTAAAGAATTGAGAGGGACGGAGGGAGTATATCTTTACATAAAAAGTTTTATAGTAAAGTGCACTTTGTGTACTTGTATTTTGGGCATCAGACTACTTGAGATACTAAACTTTTAAAACTACCACTTGATATACTGGACTTTTAACTTTTTTACGATATGTGTACTTCCGTTAAATTCATTTGATGTCGTTAGGAAATTCAGAGGTATATTCGTCTTTTATCAATCATGTTCTTCCTCAAACTCATTTTCACCATCGATAATCTTCGTAAAAACTCATAACTTGAATTTATCATTCATTTTATAACGAAATAGATTCATTTAAATTGTAATAGAATCTTCGTTTTCATCTCTACAATGGGATATCAATTATAATTATTAAAAATTTACTTTCTAGAACTTATACATTTAACAAACTTCAATTCATGTATAGCTTGTTAAGTTATCTCCTTTTAAATTATTTTCGCCAAATTAAAATATTGACAGTGAAAATCAATATCTATTTGTAGAGAAGGAAAATATGATTATGTTATAACTTGAATGACTTGATTTAGTTAAGAAATGAATGAGATATTCAACTTTTAATTTTTCAAAATTTTCAACAATGATGGAAATGGGTTTGAGTAAGAAGATGATGACAAAAAAACTGAAATACCCTTAAAAAAGTTAACAGAATTAGTTATATTTGACGAAAGTACACATCTTATAAAAAAGTTAGAAGTCCAGTATAGCAAATGATAATTTTAAAAATTCAGTATCTCAAGTGGTCTGACACCCAAAATAAAAATATATAGAGTGCACTTAACTCAAAGTTTTATGGTACATGTAACATATTGACTTCAAAATTCTTTGAAAATTTTAGTATTTGTAAGAGCATTTTACATGGGTGAAAATTCTTAGTTAAAATCCTTGTTGACATGCTTTAAATAAAAATTATACATAATTTTTAAAATTTCATCACTCAAATAACGCATAACTGTTAATTATAATTTTAGTCAACCCCTTTTCGTTGCCTATTTATTTTCTGCAATGATTCTCTGCCGGAAATATCGAATTTAGAACCTAAAATCGACAAGAATTAAGGAAATACCAAGAAACTATCATATTTATTAATTAATGTGTAAAAAGATATTTTTATTGTATAATATATTTAAAATAGACGATGGAATTTTTTTTGTTTCGTATATGGAAAGTCCGAGATTTAAAATTACACGCAGTTCTTTCAATCTTGATTGTGCAGATCGAACTTTTTTTTTTGTTGCTAACCATGCGGATCGAACATTTTAATAGCAAGAAATGTTGAAATTAATCTAGGTACCCAATCATTGTCACGCGTAGCATCTGCAATTAAGCACCTTAGAGCAACTCCAATGGGACACTAAATCACTATAATAGTGATAGATATAGTGTCAAAACAACTCCAATGGGACACTAAAATAGTGACCCAAGGTCACCAAATGAGTTTTGGGTCACCAAATTTGGTGACAAAAGTACATTTGGTGATCCTTGGACACCAAATTTAGTGACTTTCAAAATTCCAACAATACCCCTATATTTGTTAACAAAACAAATTTCTTCCATCTATGTCCTACTAAAGTTAATTGTTTTTATAAATTTTAACTTAAGATTTTATCAATTGAAACTTCTTTTCTTCTTAACTCATATTAATTCTAAAATATTTTTTTGTATCTTTTTATTCTAATTTTTTAAATTTTATTTTTAAATTTTTTTTACTTTAAACTTTCACAATTTTTTTTAAATCATGAATTATAAACAACACACTAGATTTAATTATAAAAATAAAATCATAAATTCATAATGATAAATAAGAAGTTATTTATAATATAAAAAATGAACAAAGTTAGAAAATTCTATTTTATAGGTGAAAGATTCTTTAGAATATTCTATTTTATAGGTGAAAGATTCCTTTTAGTGACAATTATAGTGTCCCTTGGTTGGAGTTCATTTTATGAATGGTGTCTTTTTGACACCAAAATAGTGTTATAATGACACTATTTTGATGTCCTTGGTTGGAGATGGTCTTAATATACAAAATGATAATGGCTAACTTGTTCATAACTTTATATTTATGCAAGTAAAGTTGGCAACCATCTACTTTCTTTACCACTTTTAAAGGCAAGAAGTTACATGTATCAAGCAACAACCGAGTCATCGACGAGTCAAACAAGTTTAGTAGTCTACCAACTTGGTTTTTCGTAATGCAAAACTTGTACTCACTTTGTCTTTCTCTTTTCTTTTTGGCACGTCCCTCTCATTTCTTTACATACCAAAAATAGTACTCCTCTGTCCCCTCATTTTTTTACACTTTCCTTTTTGGTACGTCCCTCTCATTTCTTTACATACCAAAAAAAGTAACATTTTATAATATAAAATCCAATCACATTCACTATTTTCCTCCGGTATACCTACTTTATACCCACTTATACATCAAATATTGATTGGACCCACCACTTTACTCATTTTTCTTACTTTTTCTTATTAATTTACATTTTTTCTTAAACTCCGTGTCGTCCCCTCAATGTAAAGAATTGATGGGGACGGAGGAAGTAACATTTTATAATATAAAATCCAATCACATTCACTACTTTCCTCCACTATACCTATTTTATACCCATTTTATACATTAAATATTGATTGATCCCACCACTTTACTCATTTTTCTTACTTTTCCCTATTAATTTACACTTTTTCTTAACCTCTGTGCCGTCCCCTCCATGTAAAGAATTGAGGGGGACGGAGGGAGTAATTACTAAGTTGGCAACTTGTCGGAGTTGCTCCATATATTCCTTCGGCCACAAGTTTAATACATGCATTTGTTTAATAATAAAATTTCAGTACTTTTATCTCGCTTCGGTGTCTCAGCGAACTTTTGGAGATTACCATTAGGAGATTCTTGGACAAACTGGTCCGGACACCTGATAAAACGGTTTGGATTTTCGTGTAAAGAAGAGGTTTTCACACATGCATGGTCTAACATTTATCGTGAAATCAAAACGAAGCTATGAAAATGTTGTTTAAGGTTAAACAACTAGTCCAGTTGTAGACAGAGCTCGTAGTTTCTCAACTTTACTCACTAAATTATTCAAGCTAAGCTAGCTTACGGTGCTCATGGTCAACTGATCATTAATGTCACGGACTCAAGTTGAGGATTTTTTTACCATTTCTTTTGGTTATTATTGTTGGATTCATGTCGGGCAAGATTTTCGTAATTACTTGAGAATTTTAAGCATTTCAAAGGTGAACATACAAGAATAAAATAGATGTATGGGTTGGGCTAGGCAACATAGTTGTGGGGCCTAAGAATCAGGGCAAGAATGAAAATGTATGAATATGGGCTAGTGGGCTGGATCATATTTTTAACGGTCGACTAACAAACGAAAATTATCCATTTTTCTTCTTTTGCAGTGGTGTCTTACAAAGTAGTAGTTGGTACACCTTTGTGGAATCTCGCCAATTCTTCGCCCAGAAACGGAGAAAAAAGTTGCATACATTTACAAAAACTTATTCAAGACAATAACAAAGAAGTTGTTACAAATATTCTATTAATTCTTTTTTCGGTAAGCTATATTTTCTTAGCTATCCTTACGAAATGTCGAACGTTCAAATTTTATCGAATATCAAAATAAATAAAAGCATAACATCAAAATAAATAAAGAAGAGATAGCAGATTAGCAGCATCGGTGGTATTCAGAGCGTAGCCAATGTATTGGCAACTGGGGAAATTGACCCCACTGAAATTATAAATTTTTTATAATTTATATGTAAAATTTTTCTAAATCTTCTTGTTTTAGTATTAAATTTTATTTTTGACCCCGCTAAAAAAATATTTTTCTATTACTATATTTTAATTTTAACCCCACTAATTTTATTGTGTAATCAGGGATATGAAAGTATTTAAAATTTATTGATTATTTTCTACGTTGAAAATTCTTTTTTCGGTAAGCTATATTTTCTTAGCTATCCTTACGAAATGTCGAACGTTCAAATTTTATCGAATATCAAAATAAATAAAAGCATAACATCAAAATAAATAAAGAAGAGATAGCAGATTAGCAGCATCGGTGGTATTCAGAGCGTAGCCAATGTATCGGCAGCTGGGGAAATTGACCCCACTGAAATTATAAATTTTTTATAATTTATATGTAAAATTTTTCTAAATCTTCTTGTTTTAGTATTAAATTTTATTTTTGACCCCGCTAAAAAAATATTTTTCTAGTACTATATTTTAATTTTAACCCCACTAATTTTATTGTGTAATCAGGGATATGAAAGTATTTAAAATTTCTTGATTATTTTCTACGTTGAAAATTCTTTTTTCGGTAAGCTATATTTTCTTAGCTATCCTTACGAAATGTCGAACGTTCAAATTTTATCGAATATCAAAATAAATAAAAGCATAACATCAAAATAAATAAAGAAGAGATAGCAGATTAGCAGCATCGGTGGTATTCAGAGCGTAGCCAATGTATTGGCAGCTGGGGAAATTGACCCCACTGAAATTATAAATTTTTTATAATTTATATGTAAAAATTTTCTAAATCTTCTTGTTTTAGTATTAAATTTTATTTTTGACCCCGCTAAAAAAATATTTTTCTAGTACTATATTTTAATTTTAACCCCACTAATTTTATTGTGTAATCCGGGATATGAAAGTATTTAAAATTTCTTGATTATTTTCTATGTTGAATTTTTTTTGACCCCGTAATTTACATTCCCCGGTCTACTTGTTGAAAACAGAAGAAATGAAATTATAAACCACATGCGTGTGCGTATCTGTTATTCCTTTTAATATATCTTTTGAAGAGGTAAGTTGTAATAAACGGAAAATAATTATGAAAAAAAAAACATTTCCAATATTCAAATACTCTACTAGCATCTTTTTCCTGAAAAGGGGACAAAAGAAGCATACACAAATATTTACATGTACAAGAACAAGAGTAGGAAGACAACAAGACTTGCAAAATCAGAGAAGGCCGGCAAGAGTGCAGCTGCTGCTGATTCATATAGCATACGCGCGCGGGCACACACACAACAATCGATTTAATGACAACATCGAATTTTTCTTCTCCAGTTTCAGATTGTACTTCAAAGCTCTGTTTTTCTGTTGCTGTCAACCCTACTAGTGCATGTAGCTTCCATTCTCTCATTTCTTCCTCCTGGAGAAAATGTGCTAATCAAAGGACCAGCCTTTTCGCTAACTATTCTTCTAAGACTAAGGTATGCCTCTGTTTCATTGTTGCATTCTCGTGAGAATAAGGTATCCCTCTGTTTCTTTCTTGCATGAATATTTGTTTTTTCGTATATTTGACTGTTATTAGATTTTTAAGTATGCAGAAGAAGAAGAAGAATAATGAAAATTCTAACTAGGTATCTCCGAAATAATGTCGGTAACATATTTTCATTGCCAAATGTACTGTAATAGAACTATAGATACCGGAAGTTGACACTTTTTGACTTCAGTGTTACTCTGGATATGTTATTTACTTGAGTTTTAAACGAGTGGGACTTTTTCTATAGCATCCGGTACACATTTGTTGAATCTCGGGAAATCTAGGCCGACAAATGGAGAATAAGCCGACGATCATGATTACGAATGACGATGGTATCCAAGGCCCTGGTTTGCAATCTCTGGTTCAAGTCCTCGTCTCCACAAATCGATATCAAGTCTTTGTGTGTGCTCCTGAAACGTACGTTAACTTTCATTCATTCACTTTCTTAGGCCTCCACCTGTCTGTATGACTGTATTACAGACATGCTGCGCGCACACAAACACATTCTTCTAATGCTGTGCTCTAAGTTATTTAATTATGGTAAAGGTTCTTTGTTTATTTGATGCAAGTGCTTATCATAAGGATGATTTTGAATTAAATTTCTCAGTTGCGATTTTCAGTTCTCTCCGGCTAATCTTTGAAAATTATTGGAATTGCTTTAGCCCCCAACATGATGCTGGAAACTAATTTCATTGAATTAAAAAGTTTAGATTTCGGAGCTTAAAATTGTGCAAAAACATTTTATGTTTAACTATCTAGGAAAGATCACAGGACTATTTTGTCCTTGAAATTCTTGCCTCTAGAGTTGGTACTGACACGATACTTCGGGCATTTGGATTGCATTGTATTCCTGCATATTTTCGGGAAAAAACTGGATTTGGATGGTGTTTCTTGTTTCTCTTACAGGGAAAAGTCAGCTTTTAGTCATAGTATTACTTGGCAGAATCCTCTCCAGGCGAAACAAGTAGAAATTGCAGGAGCAACAGCCTTTACTGTTCCTGGTTTGTTATCTTTTTATGTAGTAAAATATTAAAATCTATCATTTTTTTCAGAGCAACTTTTACTAATGGCGAACACAAATGAAAATCAAAGATAAATTTCATCCTAAATTAAAGTAACAATGATATATCATAGGATTATATCTGTTATTATTTTTTCACTTGTTGATCGCTATGAACACATTTCAGGTACTCCAGCAGACTGCGCTTCTTTAGGAATCTCTAAAGCTCTTTTTCCTAAAGTTCCTGATTTGGTAACTACTTGACTTCAGGGGCGGATCTAGGATTGTAAGATGACCTGGGTTAATTTTTTTTCCCCAACAACACCGGGGCTGGATAACATATTTTGCCAAGTCCCTAGTAGTAATTTGGAGAAAAAAATTTGTTTCCCCCGGGCTACAACCCACCCTAGCCACTACCCCGGTCCGCCCCTGCTTGACTTGATTGTATAGTACATATATGACATCCTGATTCATGTAAAAGCTCAGTTGTATATTGTGTCCATGCTTAAATTGTAACTGGTTCCTGACACTTGTAAATACAATTTCAAGATCTATATTATTTCTACAACTCAAGCTGTGTGCATTCAGCTCTCTAACTAACAACAATATGCGATTAACGGTTCATTATATGTTTATCCAGTTGATCGTTCATTATATGTGTGGCACACGGTATTTCTGCATGCAGTTTACTAACTTCTCTGTGTGATGCCTACTCTCTGTCTTTTGTCCTAGGTTATCAGTGGCATAAATAAGGGTAGCAACTGTGGTTACCACATGTTAGTATCATTTCTCTCACATGGGGATTTCTCGCTTTTATATAGTTGATCTTTGGTCTTCTGCCAGAGATGATCTAGCTCAATTAATCATATCTCTTAATGGAATGGCAGTCTGTATTCAGGAACAGTAGCAGGTGCTCGAGAGGCCTTTTTCGAAGGTGTACCTGCTATCTCCATATCATATGACTGGTAGGTAAACTTTTTTAATGCACTATGTATCAATGCATCAATGTACATGTGGTTGCATTCATCCATCTCTTCTCACTCACTATAATACATCTGCTTCTGGATCAAGCCCCCTTCATGAATTCTCTTTTGTTGTTGACTGCCAGGATTGGGGGTAAGAGCACTGTTAAGGACTTCAAACTTTCTGCTGAGGCTTGCTTACCCATTATAAATGCAATTTTGGCTGATGTCAGAAACAGAAAATACCCACAGAAATGTTTTTTGAATATAGATCTGCCTACAGATGTTTTGAATCATAAGGTGAGGTTTGCATAGCTTCTGTACACACTATATCTTTAAATGAATAAACTGAGAGGAGAAGATTAACTAAGATGCAACAGATTAGAAATCTTTAATGTGAAATGTTTCGACTTACTGTTAATATTATTAGGAGCTGTGTAATTACATTACCTTATTGGTTCAAGGATTAATATAGCTCTTGCATTTTGCTTGGCTGTTAAATTGAAAATTGAATAAAAGTTTACCTATCCTTGTCACTCTTAAGACTACTCACTAATTGGTCTTCATAGATTTCAATTTCAATACACTTCAAGAAGTATCATATTTTCTACCTACATTAAAGAACAAATGACTGTAATTTGTTCCATAAGCACAACAAGTTAAGGACTCTACATAAGACACTTTTCAATCACAAACTACTTCAGTTTCTTGCCTTAGTTTTAGGTATTCCTAATCCTTTACAGATTGACAAACGGATGAACAACCAAAAACTAAAGAGATGAACTGCATTTGTGTTATATGTTAATCGTATCTATGCAAGTATGCATGCATATATGAACATGATAGTATATTGTGTTATCAACAACAAATGCCATTACTGTAGTCTGTAGCAACCACAATTTAGAATGAAGGTATGTTGCCACGTTGCGTTGTCAGGGTGACATACTACTAAAGTATAACATGTAGCTCAACTTCAGTTGTGGTTGTATTAAAAAATTGTTTTGCTCCTTTCACAGGGATATAAGTTGACAAAGCAGGGCAAGAGTATCATCAAGATAAGATGGAAGAAAATCACTTCTGAAGCACAAATAGGAAAAATATTGTCGACAATGACTATGGAAACAGATCATCTGGCAAATATTGACACGAATGCTGAGGAAGTATCACAAGAGTCTCAGAATAGTCTCCTTTTTATGCGAGAAGTAAGATATCCGTCTCTCGAAATCCCTTCCCTTTGCCAATATCTTTGTTACATCTTTCCACCTGAGAAATTACTCTTTTCACATATAATTGTGATGGTTATTTTCTTGTCTTCTTACATGTGCTTTTGACTCGAGCATCTTTTTTCTTGTGAGGTGTGATAGGCAATATGTTACTTTCTCTTTGAATTTTGTTTCCTCTATAAGTTTGATGTCTGCTCAATATTTAATACTACCGTTGAGTTAAATTATCAACTTTGGCTAGCAGAAACAAATGGCTTTCCAACAAGCAGGTTTTAAATGTATCTATTAATGTTGTGTAATGTGATACTGGTTGGTAACTGTATGAAATTGCACCACCATCTTTTGAGCTTTCATTAAATGTACACTTATAGGTGTGTGCATCGACTAATCCAACATAGGTAATGTTCAGTATTGTAAATGAGAGGCAATATTTTCCGGGCTTCCTAAGCGTCGTTGTTTTCTTTTTTACATTTTCTGCTTAACAGTTAACATTCTACTCATTACTTTCCCAGATTGCAGGGATCGAAGTTGGAGAAAAAGATACAGACTACTACTCCCTTCGAGAAGGATATGTATGTAATATAATGTACTTGATAAAGTATCTGAAACGAAGAGAATAAAGACTAATATAACATACATTTCTCATTTCAGATCACCGTTTCCCCTCTTAGTGCATTGTCTAACGCAGAGACAGACAGCGAAGCATACTTCAAAGATTGGCTTCCAAGTGTGACCAAGTGCTTCTCTTCTCCAGCTTTTTGATACAATCATCTTTCTCCGAAAGCTAATGAATCTGGGAGGAAAGTTAATGCAAGTTTTTTACTTTGAGGTCTTGTGAACAACGTTAACTATCTTATGAGCTGATATGTCCAATAGTATCATTTTCTTGTGTGAGACAGTCGTAGAGAAAATAACAATAATATGTGCATTAAATATGTTCCTATTCACTTTTTGTTTCTATCCCAGAAATTATGTATGTCTCTTAGCTGATTCTTCCCGAACGTGATTCTAACATGCTTGCAGTAATCACAACTTTCTCTTGCATTTAAAAACTTCAAAATTGAGCTTTAGCAAAACACTTCATGATTATGTTGTGAGACTTTCAGTCACCAGTGCCTTTTAATAACCTTGAGGTCCTGTTATCTTTACAATGGTAGGTTTAGGCCGTTTGGCCTAATAACCTTGAATGTAACAACTGTGTTAAGGTCATCATCGAATTATAAAAATGTCTGCAGATATCAAGCTGCACGTACAGTCGTACACGTTTGTGATGTTGGTGAAGAAATTTACATTTACGTGTTTATTGAATTCTTATTTGCTGAATTGACAAGCTGCATGATCAACGGAGCTGCAGGTTTAAGTTTATAATAGTTGCATAGTAACAGTTGTTTGCTTGTCGGCAATCAATCAACTCAGTTTAGTAGTTTTCTCAGAGTCAACCATATTTGTCTTCAATATTGGTACAGATGTTTACATCAACTTCCTTGTGTGATGTTTTGAACCTCAATTGTTGAATTGTCTTGATAAGCTGCATTATCAGATTTACAGTTTTAATTAGGCTTAATGACTGCATAATAGTAGTGTTATGACAAACATCTTTTTGTTGGTATCTATCATCCTGGAAAGCATGGATTCTTCACTTACCCGCCGCACTGCACACTCGATTCTTGGGGATTCTTTGGTGCGTGGGGATTCTTCCCTTACCCACAAATAAGAGAAGTTAATGTAGATACTTAAATACTTAATCAGTTAACTACGTTAAAATGAATTAGTTGTGTTATTAAGTAATAATGATATGTATTATTAAGACTAGAAAACTTATTTACTATTTAGTTTAATTTAAATGAAACTCTTAAAATACATACATAAAACGTATTTTTAATGTAATAATATTTGCCGAATCCCCATATTTTTAGATTTGCCGAATTTCCGTATTCCCGCACTACGCACTCATGCTTCATAGCTATCATCTCATTTCAATAGTTTTCACAAGTCACCTCACTTTATCACTCTCACTATCACCCCCAACTGCTTGAAATAGACTAAGCAACAAGGAGAAAGAAACATCATAACAAGGAGAAAGAAACATCATGATACAGGGGATTTATTTCGTCTTCAATCAACAATTATTTCTCCCGTTATAATACATTTATAGACTAAGTAACAATTGTATACATATCAAAATTTGAACATACAACATTCTATATAATCCCTGTGGCTGAACTTTCACAAGTCTGGAAAAATTTCAAAACGAAAAACAGCACCTTGGTTGTAGGAAATATTCGGAAGATAAGAAAACTGGAAACCCCCAGTAAAATTTTGATATTTACAGTAGTTGTTTACATGACAACACCCCAGACTCTTGTGATACTGTGTTTATGTAACAATTTGTGGCAGAGCAGGTGAATGCGACTCCATCAGTATGGACCAAAGCACATGCACGTCTTCATAAGAGCAGGACTTAACATCCTCATACAGAACGTGTATCCCTTTACCTGAGAATTGGCAAAAAAGTTCATAAGTCTAATTAGAAATCTCAGGCATTACTATTCGGCATAGTGAAAATGAAGATAAAAATTTGGGAGAGAAAAAGAAAAGACTATACATATAGAGTTGGAGTGTTGGTAGAAACGTACTCTTTTTGTGAGTGGAACGTAGACGAATCCAGAGCTTCTTTAACGGACAGAAGAGGGATCGCAGCCACCCCATGTGGAGAAGAAGTGTTGAGGCTGATCATGGCATGGAAATTGAGGTTAAGGAGAGGACACTACTGCAGGTTTGGTTAGACAAGGGTGAAGTTTAGGCCAGAGTTCTTATAAGCCTTTTGCATTCCCTTTAATACATACCAGGCATTAATTTTTTAAATTTCTGCTGTTGCAGTGTCACTCTCACACAAACTTATGTTTTTTCTCCCATGAAGCAGAAGAGGACACTTACTCACCACTTACCAATTCTTTAAACACTGCAATAAGCCTCTACATGTATTGAATCAGAGCTTATGTATAGAATATAACCTCCCTTGTACTTCAAGCTACATGTGGTAGATTTACTACCTTAATTAATTGATTTAATTAATATGTGTGTTGCAAAGAGTCAAAGGCAATGACATAGGAAAATATGATGCACTTGATAAGATAAGCTCAAAACTATGGCTACTAATTTGGAATTATGTTTACATTGTACAAAGTTAATCAAAAAAAGGCCAAACAGTTTGGTACCAAGTTGAAAAGATCAACAGAAGCCAAGCGGATAGGTATAAAAATCTGTTCACTACAATGATTTGCAAAGGTTGAGCAAACAAAGCGGATTGAACTAACTTTGTTCTAGAGTTTTGATTCTGTTGCTTCAACTCCCGTTAATCCAAATGACTCGACTAAATTAACAAAAATGAAAGAAAAAGCTTGTTAGCAGCTGGATGTACAGTGTGTGTGTGAGTAATGTGAGTGTGATCTCTTCTTGGCACCAAAGAGCAGCAGCAGCAGCAGCAGCAGGAAAGAAAGGTCAGAGGGTTGGTAAAAACTTGTCATGCATTTACAAGTTTGAATTACAAATTGATTAAACACTTTCAAGTTTGCCTTTTTCTATTTACCTAGTTTTATGTCCATATCCTCCTCTATTTATCGATTCTGGAAACAGATTTTTTAATTTTATTTTATTTCCAGATTAATGGATTTTCTGACACTTGACACGACATGATTATATGGGTGTTTGGAGTACCTTAAGGAGAGTTGCTTTTACCTTAAAGGGTTTGGTTAACCAAACATTAATTATAGTTTGTTAAGCTTGCCATTCTCGGTAATAGGAGAATGTAATTACTAATACACCAATTTACCGCCTATTTACACACCTATATTATCGGTACATAAATATAAAGTACACTCAAATTCTGATTTGAATTAAAGCTAACCTTTGGACCGTTTAGATGTAACCATGTAACTCAAAATTTCTTGAATTATAAATTAGTTACAGTATTTAGTTCCTTGTAATTTAAATTGGACAAAATAATCCTAAGTTCCAAGTTTTTGATAGTTACCACAAAACATGAGAACTTAGTTACCAAGTTCACCATGATCAGTTACATAGCTATCCCGTATATAATCATTAACTATTTACCAAAATTAATCATATTATTATAGTTACATAGTAATAAACCAAACACAAACATTTCAATTACCTTGAAATCTATAATTATAAATTAAGTACCGAGAATTTCAAGTTCCTATCTAACTATAAAATTGAGGAAACAAACCAGAACTTGATTTTATTTTTTTCTGATGAAAATGCTTTTGAGTTTTAATAGACAGCATCATATATATGCCTTTATATTTACAATTTTTTTTATAAATATAAAGGAACTACTTTTTAATATGATTAACACAATTAAACATATTTTCTTGAATTTTCATTTTATTTTCTATAATAAAAAGTATATTCTTAAAAAATAAATCTGATTTCACTGTGAACCCAAAAAGGTTACAAAACTAGTACATGTTTACGATAAGAGAAAATAAAATATTTGACTATGGAAGGAAATTCATAACAATAATTGCTTAAGATGTTTAAACTTTAATGTAGTAAAAAATAAATAATAATCTTTTTATCCTGTATCTTGGATGTTAATTTTTCTAATACAAAATATCAATGGGTATGAAAATTAAATAGAGTAGTAATTAAAACTAGGATTTATGCCCGCCATGCTGGGCCTATAATTTTTATAGAAAAGATTACTATTTTAATTTTTTTGTTTGTTTGTTTTAAAATTAATAAAATAAACATGTTTATCATAATAGAAGTCCAGGATGATACTCGTTGCTTTTTCTATAATATTGAAATTCTTACTACTTAAGAGTTTACAAATTTTTAAAACAGTTATTTGAGTTGGAGTTTATATAAAGAAATACAAATTTTGTATTGGAGCATATTATACTATTACGGATGCACTTATAAAAATTTAAGTTACATATACAAAACACTTTAAATGATTACTCCTCGGTCCCGTCTCCGACGGAACCTCGAACCCTTTAATATTTTAAAAAAAATTATTTTTATGAAATGTACACAGCTTAAAATGAATAAGAAATGTAGGAATTCTTATTAGATATACTACTGATATTGGAAGATATTCAGAAATAAAATTTAATTTATACTATAATTGTAGAGTTCTAAATAATGAATGTATACTATTATAATTTATTATGAATTCATTTAAAATCATACATTTTCATTAAAATAAGCAACTAATTGATAATTCATCTGGAAGTAAACATGTAACATACAAAATTTTTGAACCACCTAAAAAATCACCTTGTATGTTAAAGAGCAAAGCATATAAACTGGAAGACATTATACCAGTACACTCATTTAGATTGAAAACACCATACCAGTAGACTACCTGATGCAAAGTTCCAGAACCTACTACGACCAAATTTATCCAGCAAAGCCTACACTCTACCACCGATCTGTTCAGACCTGCTATTTTAAACCATCTGCAAATCGACTTCCCTCTCCACTTCGTAGCAGCTATAGCAATCAGGTCATCCCATGAAGTAAAATTCAGAAGACAAACACCTTTCCCTTGAAAATGATTAAACACCATTGCACAAAAATGGTACCCAAAGAAAAAATGTTGGACTGAATCTGGTTGTCTCTTACAAAATGCACATAACATGTCTCCACCAGTTTGCCTGAGGTGCTTAGTTAAACTTAGCTTGCAATAAAAGACGATGACCTAAGAGAATGACACCACTGAAGCATCAGGACAGTAAGGACCCGAACATGTATCAGACATCCCTAACCACAGACACATATGCATGATTTCGAGGAACGGATCAAAGAATTCAATATCAAAATTCAGACCGACTTCGAGATCTTTCACAGTTTTTTTTTAAGTTTACATAATTTGTCCTTGTATTATTTATCCTTGCCGCAGAATCTAGGCATGCGAAATTCAAACTATAGGTATTTCTTATTGCCTTCTCTAGGGAAGTCTATCCAGTCTGGATGACCAAACTATAAAAGAAGCATTCAGACAAAGTTAGTAATAGCATTATAGGAATGGAATTAATGTATCTATTTTTAAAAAAAAAATAAAGGATCTGTGTATCTAATTCCTTGGTAGAACACAAAACGAATTAAGAGCAGCAGGAAACTGTTAAACTTGCAGATGAGTTTTTCCCGAATTGTGTTTGTGTATGTGTGAAGATTGAAGATGAGCCCTTTGATAAATAGCTGGGTATCAGCTACTCTGCTCATCTTAACTATAGGTATTTCTCTTATTCTTATTAATTCCTTAAGAACGTTTCATGTGCCTTCAACCAAAGTTTATAATAATAGCACTATGAAATCCTCTACATGACAACAGAACTACAATATGTGCACATGCTGATATGCTGTATTCCAAAACAATTGCTCCTCTAATTTCCTGGTTTATGCCAAGAGCTAGCCATGGCCCCATGCTATTTCTTACCTCATTTCCCAAGAAAGTTCCAATTCATTTATACAATGATGTATCAACTGTGTGTACTCAATAGATTAAACCTACAAAAGAAAAAAAATGAAATGTATCTAAAAACAATTGAGATATAAACAATTAAAAATTGTATATGTATAACAGAATCATCTCATGTAGTTGCTTCTCAATAAATTTCTGTTTTGAATCTGTTTTTCCATTGTCGTGGGATAACGCGTTGCTCTAACAAATTTATGAAGATTGTAGCAGTATAATTCAATCACGATACATACACATACAACTACACATATTAAAACGTTTTTAAAAACAAAAGTACAAATCAAATAAATTACACATAGAAACCAAATAAAAATTCACCAACCTTTTCTTTTAGGCATATCATCGAACAATTACTTAGCTAATTCGAACTGCCATACATAAACGACCATCATTAGGAAAGACAAAGCATAATATGGAACTAATGTAACCAGAGGATTAGGATAAATACGAACAATACAATTTCAGAATAAACTCCTTCAATTATATACGAATAATACAATTTCGAAATAAACTCCTTCAATTATAAGCCATTACCTTGTCAGAACGTAATCTCAATTTCAATAGTGTATTATCAAATTAAATTGAACTTGATTCCTGAGAGAAACATTAGAGGTTCAAACAACAAAATAACAACGAAAAGTTCTATTAGAACTGAAATCAAACAGTTTGAGTGCAAGGTTTAAACTATTTTAATACGGAAAAAAATCTCGAAAAAGAACAACTCATGCTTGAGTAGATATACAATCATCATTATCAAACCTTAGAATAAAATTTCGAATTGGATTCTATTATCAAAGGTGAGCCGAAATTGCACGCATTTGATTATGCAATTAATACAAAAAAGAAGTGGTTAGATAAATATTAGAGAGAAGATACAAATTAAAGAGAAAAGAAAGAAAACTAAAGAGAGGTAGAGACTAAGACTTGAGAGCAGTAGAAACAATACCTAATATTCAAATTTGAATTCTCGAGGCATGAGTTTTCTTGATTGTAAGCTTCTGGGAGAAGCTTCTTTTAAATTGAATAAAAATTGAATAATATTAAGTTCGTACGGAGAGCACTTGAAATGTGAACAGCATGGTTGGCAATTTTGTAAATAACTGGAAAAATAAGGGTAAAGACTTAAAATTGTAAAAACACTGTACAAAACAGGCAAGAGATACTATTATATAGATAGATAACATACTACGGGAGAAAACATAAAATCAAGTACCCCTGTAACCTACCCTGCCAAAAACCCTTTCCCCTTCCTCTCTGTCGCCGCCCCTTCTCCCTTCCCCTTTTTCTTCTTTAACGTGATCGGTGGGAGTTTTCATCGGTTTATCTCCGGTGAAAAGCCTCAATTCTTTTCTTTTTAATTTGTTTCTTAATAATTTTATTTTTTAGATCTAAGATCTTTTTATTTGGATTTTTCAGTTTGCAATTTCAGTATTGTTTTTCTCTCCATGGTGAGTGGGTGTTGTTTTCCCTCCTTTGTTGTGAGGGCTGGTTTTGATTTAGTGATAAAAGTTTGTATGAAATTGCAATCATGGTCGATAGCTCAAACAAGTTACGATGAAGCGGGTGAAGTGAGTAAAACGGTATATGTAAATACACCATCTTTAACAAATTGCTAGACTATCTATTAAGGAGGATAGACAATTGTTTCGATTTTATGTTTGTTCGACTCGATTATTTTTGTAGATGTCGTATGACTTTTTATTAATGAATTGATTCCATTGTTTTTCAAAAAAAAATAAAAAAGTACCCATGTAACCTGTTTTTATATTTTTTGAAAAACGAACGTTCAAAGGTGTACGTATTAATGAAGGCAGTAGCTTTCTGCTATTACCGAGGAAATTTAAGAAAACAGTACTTAATTAATGTTTCTTAGAGCATCTTCAATCTCTTAGAGGTCATTTGTTAATCACTGAATGAGACATTAGTTGGACCATGAATCATTCATTGTTCATGTCATTTGGTTGGTGTCTAAAATTTTCTAGACGACACCTGAATTTCTCTGGACCACTCTGCCTTAAAATTTTGCCTGGATGGTTCAAAACTCTACTATTTCTTTTCGCCTCTTTATATATTAGAATACATATTTGTTTTATGTTGCATTATACGACTTATAATTATTTATTGTTATAAATATATTTTATTTGCACTAAAATTATTAGTATATTGATATGGTCAGAAAAGTAATTTTAGAAATATAATTAATGATTCCTTGGAAAGGCCCCATAATTAAGGCCCGAGACCCTGATTATTTATTAATTTCGTAATTAATAAATAAGGGAAATATACAGCTCATGAAAAGAGCCGAAAATATGGTAAATTAGTCAAAGAAGGATCCAGAATCCCAATTAATGAGTCATAGCCTTTATCAACAAGGAAACGAATTCTCCAGCAAGAAATACGATGTTTATCCAATATCAAAAAGGAGACTTATTCGCTAAGACTCCCAAACATACCATAAATACTAGGCTCCATACGCCTATATAAAGGACCTGATCCTACAATCAGAACTACGTCTTTGGCTTGATTCTCAGCATTAATTGACATACGTAGGCATCTTGTGAGGACCGATTTAGTCTCGAAACACAAGTGCAGCCATTAAAGCTCGAAAGCTCATAAATCCTAGTAATTAATATACAAGTACGTTTTTTAATCCACAACATATATAAATATGAATCAAAAGTTTATATTAATTGTAATAAACAATTAACTTTAGAGTTGTAAAATGTTTTTATTATTTTTTTGAATTTAAGTTTATAATTTATTTTTGTAGACTTGCAAAATATTTGTTTTATTTTACCCAAGTTTCTAAATTTCTAAATTTATAGTTTACATCTTTGTTGTCCATATTTTTATTTTATCGAGATGAACAAAATTTTAATCTATTATTTTTATAGGTTTAGAAAACTATTAATGTTATAGAGTTGACATTCGTAGATACATACAGTAGAACCTCTATACAGTATATGCTTGGAACTAGAAAAATATATTATTATAAGGAGGTTAGTAATTTTTAAATAATTTTATATAGTGTTTGGATCATAAATTTTTATTATTCTAAGGAAGAGAGGTTCTACTGTATTTGCAAAATATTACTATTACTTATACTTAAATGAATTTGTTGATAAAGACAAGACAATAAAAATATATTTGTTGATTTATTTTATTTGTTAAGTCAAAAAAAAAAATCATCGGAACCATTCAGTAATTTTGTTATTTCAAAAAATTATTCATTCAAAAACCTTTTTTATTCAGAAATTTGACTCCTTCAGAAATTCGACTCATCCAGAAAAATGATTCAGATTCAACAAATGACCCCTTAGTCCTAAAAATAATATAAATAATTATGCTCTTTGTAAATTATTATATTGATTTTTGTGTCAACTCCAACAATACTCTTTATTCTGGCTCTTAACTTATATTTTATTCATATTTAAAGTCCACTACAAAAAAGATTTGAATTTAAGTAATGGAACAACCGGAGGGAATAAGTATTTTATTTGTAAAAGAAAGTTAAGAGCATGAGGAAAGAAAATGAGCTCTTAAACTTTTAAAGAGCCTCTAAGAGTCTCTTGGAGCTCAAATTTTTGCAATGCTCTTTATTTTCTCACCTAAGAGCTCATATAAAAAGCCTATTAGAGATGTGCTTATCATGTGTCTTTGGGACAGAGGTTAGCCGAGCTCCCTATCTTAAAAGTGATAAATGTTATAAAAATGATAAGTAGATTAATACTTATAAGTTATGTATGTGTTTAGATAAATTAATTTATAAATTATTAAAATGTTTTATAAATTTAATTAAAAAAATTATTATTTAACATAATAATCTCAATACATGCATTTTAAATTAAAAATATATTTAAAATGCAAATGTAAAAAATATAAATTATTAAACAAAAAAAAAAAATCAAACAATAAGAAATAAGTTGGGAAGAATGTACGTTGTTACTAACATTTAACTTATCATCATATAAGTTAAAAGTTGATTTATAAGTTAAGTTGACAAACATGCCTCGTAAGTTTTTATAGCCTTATAAGTCATAATTCGATTTATTTTTGCGTTGCCAAACATGCCCTATATACTTTAGAAATAAAACGTGAAAAATGTTAAATATACAGAATTGATTCAAAAAATATTTACAAAATGTCATTTAGTACATTCTGATTTTTATAATAAAATTATATGGAATTGCACCCTTGCATTTGAATTAACAAGATCAAATATTATAAAAGATCATATTATGCATGCCATGTCATTTTAAACATATTATTTGAATTCAATTTTAAACACGTAGCACTACTCATAAAACTACCAACTCGAATTAATATTGTATGCCTTCTTGTTTGGTACTTCATTTTTGTACATGATCTTTTCTCCACGTAGTTCACTGTATACTCGAAAACAATTTGGAATGTTTTGCCTTCAGCCCTTCACAAACATTGTATCATACTCGAATTTTTTTCCCACAAAAATTAAGTCTGTTGTTGGAAGATTTTGATAACAATATGAATCGGAGGTGTGCTGGAATAATAAAGCAATTTATATATACATGGTTATTTTAGGGATTTAGGGTTTATACAAAAAAAAAGAGGTTGAACTTGGAAGGTGTCTCGATTTGTCTCCTATATCGGATTCCTTTTACCAAGATGTCTGCGTACCAATTTATATTGGATCAAGTCCATGCAATTTTGTGAAATTATGTTTATTCGTGAGATACTTTAGGGATAAAATTCGTTAATGTGGGCAATTACTGATTTTATCTTGCATTATCTTGACGTGATATCTTCCTGATTTGAAGTATATCATTGAGAGATATTTTCCGTTATTGATTGATTGAGATTGATTATTTTCTCGTTTCAAAGAGATGATAAAACTTCGCGGTTAAGTAATTAATTATTATCTTAATTAATAATTAATAAAAGGAAAAATTTAATCTATGCCAAAATGTGGCATAACAACTAGCCCTCAGTTCTTCGGTGTAGCTTGTTGCAGTGGAAAACTAAAAGTTCTTCGATCTTCCAAATTTCTTCAGTTGCTGAAAAAGCTGAAAATAGATGATTAGAAAATCATAGAGCACTACAGTGCCCGTAATTTGTATGCAGATGCGAGTATGATGGTATGCAATGAACTATATTAGGATATATATTTTTGCCAAGGTTTCAAAAATGTGAGCATAAGTAATGTCATTTTGAAATACATTGCGGTCATCGTTGTCAAGTTAGGACCTTGGCGTTTTGTATATAGCCCGAATTGGCATACATGTTTTTCAAGTGTTTGACGATCATATAAGGATGTATCTACGTTTACCCCTGCGACGAGAGGCGTAAAGATGTGATCCTGACGGACCTCGCACGCGACCCCTTAGGGCCTGGCCGTGCTATGAGATCCCGAACCAATGATAAAAGATGTAGTTAAGTCCTATGAGGATCTCGCATGCGATTGCTGATAATCTGGGAGGTGTGGCCATGGGCCTTCAATAAGATTTTATTTTTGGACTCGAGAGCAAGGGATGCAATAATCCAGTGTGATCAGTGACTCCTTTCTTCAAGCGTGTAGCATTGCGAGAATTACAGTTTTTTGAGGCTAACTAATTGATAATTTTTGTTCGCAAGTTTGAAAATATATTTGATATATATGTATTATCGCGACGAAGTGTGAAAAATGATTTTGAACACAGAGCAAACACAATGATAAAATATGTGAATTTGAAAACGTCGTGATATTTATTTTGTTCGATAATAATGTTATTTGTAAGAATTTTCTTTGAAATTATGTGTCTAGCATAAATAATTTGTTTTGGAAATGATGCAGCTCATTCGATATTGTAAAATATTCACAATTTTTCAAAATAAAAATATCGGACGATATTCTATAAAATATATGCATAAGTCTCGCACGAATTTTTGAGTAATAAATATTATTTTTGTAAAAATATTAAAAAAAACATTTTACGTATGCATGCCATCATATATATATATATATGCAATATATTTATAATGACAGGAAAATATATATATATATATATATATATATATATATATATATAAGTAAAAGGAGGATACACGGGAGGTTAGATGGCGCCTCTAAAATCGTCTCAATCTATTTTTCTAGAATTTTCGAGTTTTAAATACTAATAAATTAAAACATATCATTTAACCTATTAGAAGTAGAATATGTGTTCAAATGTATAGGGGAGAAGAGTTTGAATTTATAGGAAGACATATAAATAAAAGTTTGATTTGAAGTAGAATAGGTGTTCGAATTTATAAATGAGAATAATTTGAATTTATAGGTAAGACATAGAATTAAAATTTTTATTTAAAGTAGAATATGTGTTTGAATTTATAGATGAGAAAAGTTCGAATATATAAGAAATACTTGCTAAAAGTTCTATCGGAAGTAGATTAGGCGTTTGTAAAACATAATTAAAAGTTTTATTGGACGTAGAATAGGTGTTCGAATTTATAGAAGAGAAGAGTTCGAATTTATAGAGATTTAATAAGTTAGACATATAATTAAAAGTTCTATGGGAAGTAGAATAGATTTTCGAATTTATAAGAAATACATACTTGAAAAAAAGTTATATTGGAAGTTGAATAGGTGTTTGTAAGGCATAAATAATTAAAAATTCTATTGGAAATAAAATAAGAGTGCGAATTTATATTAGTGTTTTTTCAACGAGAGAGCTGTTCATTAGAAAAGAGTATGTTAACAAGAAAATTAATATATAAGACAAGTATTCAATGTATAAAATTTGTGATTTCGATTTTAACAAGGAAAACGTGTTTAACGGGAGGATTGTTTATTAGGGAGAAATGAGTGAATGTTGTAATTTTATATATAGAATTTCTTTTAAAAAAAAAAATTATAACGCCTCCGTGAAGTGCACCTTTGTCAATTTGTAGGTTAGACATTTAAATGTTCTATCGGTAGGTAGAATAGGTTTTTCGAATTTATTGAGTAAAATAGTTCGAATTTATAAGAAATACATATATAAAAAAAAAGTTCTATTAAAAGTAGAATGAGTGTTTGTAAGACATACATAATTAAAAGTTCTACTGGAAGTAAAATAAGAGTGCGAATTTATATAGGCGTTTTTTCAACGAGAAGACAACTCATTAGAAAGAAGCATGTTAACATGAAAATTAATATATAAGACAAGTATTCAATGTATAAAATTTGGGAGTTCGATCTTAACAAGAAAAATGTGTTTAGCGGGAGACAATGAGTAATTGTTATAATTTTATAAATAAAGTTTTTTTAAAAATATTATAACGTCGCTGCGCAGTGCGGCTTTGTCAACTAGTTAAATTACAAGATAAAAACTTATCTTAATTTTTATTGTATTCCTGATCATGTATGAGTAGATGCCGCCCTGGTGCTCCGTCACGGGGGCTGAACAGAGGCTGCATAAAAATATTTCCAGCTAGAAATCCTGTTATTTGCCGAGCAGCTGAAGTGATGACGCTCCAAGTCTTCAACTGCTGCTTTTGTTTTCTCCCATTGGCTGATAGGCTCCACCTGTTTGCAGTTGCCACCCTCGTTCTCCGTCGCGGGGGCTAAACAGAGGCTGCATAAAAAAAATCCAGCTAGAAATCTTGTTATTTGCCGAGCAGCTGAAGTGATGACGCTCCAAGTCTTCAACTGTTGCTTTTTTTTCTCCCATAGGCTGATAGGCTCCACCTGTTTGTCTATCCAAGTTTTGCTTCTTTTCCCTATTATTTCGTGTATCCATTAATAAAAACGCGGGTCCTCTATTGTTTTTGGTAAAAACTCTTGCCCGAGTTTACTTCTTTTCCACCCTTTATTTTTTTTAATATCCTCAAATGCCTTACGTTGTGTTGCCTGAACTTCAGCTTCGACTATATACCCATTAGGCATACACAAAAAGTCCATCGTGCTGGACTTTGACCGGGCCTTAAAAATCCTAGGATTTTCGATCAAAGCCCGGTCTAGGTTTTGACTTTGACCGGGCCGGATCGGGCTTTCAAAAAATATCTAGGTATTTTTAGACCCTCGAGGTGGGCTGCGTCAGGCTTTTGTTCAGGCTCGAACCGGGCCGGGCTTTTAGTTCGGGCCCGAACCAGACCGGTTCGGACTTTTTCAAATTCGATTATTTTTATATATTATTAGTAATATAAATTAAATATTAAAACATATATTTTAAACGATTTATGATTCACTCGCATGAATATTGACAACTATTTCTTCATTTATTTATGCTAAATCGATAGATTATCCGCGTACTTGATATACATTTAATTCATGTATGATAAATTTAAGTAGATAAATAATATATTTAGTCATGAACATGTAAATATCTGTATATTGAAAATATTTTTTATGTGTAATAAGTGTAAATACATGAATATATATGTGAATATATATTAAAAATTATAATTTACGGGGGCCTAAATCGGGATTTTATCCGGGTCGGGCTGAAGATCAGGATTTTCAAAAGACCGGGCTAATCCCAGGCTTTTACCGGGCCAGGTCAGGTTGCGTTTTGCCTAAAAATATAAGGCCCGTTGAGGCCCTATACCTGGGCCCGGACTGGCCTGAGCTTTTCCGGGTCGAGCTTTGACCATGCTTTGACCAGATCGGGTCGGGCCAGATTTTTTGGCCCAGACATTTTGTGCATCTCTAATACCCGTTGTACACCGCTGCCATGATTTTTTTCTTCGCCGTAAATATTTGTCCTGCCCCGTTGTTTTATATCGATCAAACCCAAAACCTCTTTGATTAGATAAAATTATTCGTCCTCCACGAATAATAAAATAGACCCCTCCTTCTAACGCCAATTGTTGTTGGAGGATTTTGGTAACAACACGAATCAGAGGTGTTCTGGAACAATCGAGCAATTTATGTGTATGTGTATGTTTTAGGGGTTTAGGGTTTATACAAAAAAGAGGGGCTTGACTTGGGAGATGTCTCGATTTGTCTCATGTATCCTATTCCTTTTTGCCAAGATGTCTGCATACCAATTTATATTGGATCAAACACACGCAGTTCTGTGAAATTATGTTTATCCTTGAGAGACTTGAGGGATAAACTTCGTTAATGTGGGTAATTACTGATTTTATCTTGCATTATCTTGACGTTGTGATATCTTCCCGATTTGAAGGATATCGTTGAGAGATATTTTCCGTTATTGATTGATTGAGATTGATTATATACTTAATCTTGATGCATATTTATGACGTGGAAATGTCATGGCTTCCAAAATTGCATTTTCTAAACCTAAAGACACACACATTGTACACGTAAAATCCTTGGACACCTTATACAAATATCTTTTAAAAAAGGATTTTTAAAGTATTACGTGCATTTTTAAAAGGTAACATCATAAATCTTAAAATAACAAATTTCTCATAAGATTGAATTTTGTAAATTCACTACTTATTGATTTTTTTTAAAGGTAACATCCTAAATTTTGAAGTAACAAATTTCTAAAAAAATGAAATTTTGTAAATTCATTACTTATTACATTTATAAAATAATAAATCAAACAAAAACACCAAACCAAACTACAGTGTGACATCCTATATTTAATAGTAACAAATTTCTCAAAAGATTGAATTTTGTAAATTCACTACTTATTAAATTTATTAAATAATAAATCAAACAGAAAATGCCAGACCAATCTACAGTGTGAAATTAAATGTGAATTAAAATATTTTACATTAAATAATAATTATCTACTAAAAATATTACTCCTAAACTAAACCCAAATTATTCACTTCTACTAAATATCACGTCATAAGTCCAAATGTCATAACTCTGCACACATATTGTTGTGGAATAAAAAATAGGTATTCAAATCGCGGCTAGGGTTTCGTGAATTTAATGCTAGGGTTGATGAGCTTCGAACTTTAATGGCTGCTCTTGCGTTTCGTGACTGAATCGGTCCTCACAAGATGCCTACGTATCTCAATTCGTAATTGAGAATCAAGCCAAAAACGTAGTTCTTGGTTGAATGATCAGGTCCTTTATATAGGCGTAGAAAGCCTTGTATTTAGAGTAAGTTTGGGAGACTTCGTGGACAAGTCACCTTCTTTGACTGAGATTCTGTATCCTTCTTTGTAGGAGGTTGACTCCTATTAGGTTTGTATGCCTTGGAGGCTACTCCTTGATGGAGTTGGCACAACTTTGGACTCATTTAATGGGATGTACAGCTTGCCCCTTTATTAATTATAAAATTAATAAGTTATTAGGGTTTCGGGCCTGTTAATTGGACTTAATTTTTGGACCAATCTACGTCTAATTAATACATCATTAATTATGTCTTTAGGGTTATTTTTAGCCCATGTCATTTGCCCCCCAACTTCTAAGAAAACTTATATAAGCTTTCATAGAAGTTATATTGATCTTTTTTGAGATTTGGGGTCCTTTTTATCCTTTACCTAGGACTTTGTACACCAGTGTTTCACATGTATCGTCTTGGTGTAAAGTGTGGAGCGACCTACACATTTACGACGATTTTTGCCTTATTCGAGGCTATTTTTGACATTTATAAACCTTTTACAGTTTATATTGTCTAAATCTTAAGGCAATTCTTAAAGAGAACGCCTTAATTTCAAGATTTTGTTTTTGGGAAAACGATCCTTGTTTCAATGCTTTTCTCGAGCAATCACGGGGCTTTTTACGTTTTATCTACGTAAATTATTGCCCTTTTGTGTAGGAAATATTTAAATAATTTCTCTTGTATTTTTCCTAATTATTTAGGAATTTTATTGTACCTCAAGGTATTTTTCTTTATTTGTGATCATTTTATCAAAAATATGTGCTTGTGCTTCGAGCATGGAAATAATTTTATAAATTATTTCCTAATTTTCTGGATTTTTTTGGAGATTTTATTCCTTTTTTTAATCTTTTGGAAAATAATTTATAATTACTTTCTCTTTATTTTCTATTTTTCTTGAAAAAGCTCACAAATGGGGCTCTTGGAGGGGGTACCCCCGCCAAGGAGGCACTTTTGACAATTGTGTCTTATGGGCGTGGGTGTCTTGCAGGCTCTCCAAACTTGGCTCTTGGAGGGGGTACCCCCGCCAAGGAGACACTTTTCGCAATTGTGTCTCCTGGGCGTGGGTGTCTTGAAGGCTCTCCAAACTTGGCTCTTGGAGGGGGTACCCCCCGCCAAGGAGACACTTTTAGCAATTATGTCTCCTGGGCGAGGGTGTCTTGGAGGTTCTCCAAGTTTGGCCTAGGCGTGGCATCCCATGCCAAGGAGGCTTCCTTGGTGCAACACCTAGGAAGCATGTCTCCTTGGCGTGGTTCTCTATTCTTTTTTTTTTTTTTGCGTTGAAGACCAATTCTTGGAAGTGCTAGGCACGCCTAGAAGACATATATTTGAACCATGCCTAGAGAGCATGTCTCTCAGGTGTGGGTGCACGTTCTTTTAGTTACCCCCAAATAAGGGTTCTTGGAAGGGGTACCCCGCCAAGGAGACACTTTGGGTATCCACACCTAGAAATCATGTCTCCTGGGCGTGGGTGTTTAATTTTCGGCCAAACACTAACTTAGGCGTTGATATGGACGCCCAAGAAGCACTTTAACGTTTGCCTTGTAGCCCATTGGGCTCATTCTCGTAATTGGGCCTAATGTCGGGCCTTTTATTTTCATTTTGTCCTTGTTTGTCCGACTTTGACGTTGATACAAATGCCAAGACATAATTTGAACTATGCATAGAGAGCATGAGTGAACGTTCTTTTAATTGACCCTATATAAGGTGTCTTGAAGGGGGTACCCCCGCCAATGAGACACTTTTAGGTATCCATGCTTAGAAACCATTTCTCCTGGGCGTTGGTGTTTGTATAGCTCATAAAACCCGATTTTGACGTTGCCATGCACGCTACGGAGACACTAAATTATACCGCGCCTAGAGAACGTGTCTCCCAGGCGTGGGTCTTTAATTTTTGTTTTATTTCTGGCTGACTTTTGCTGCTCCTTTTTCAGCTAAAGCCGTTTTAGGCACTATTTTTAAGAAGAGGGTGGATGCTGCTGCTAAAGAAGTGGTCGTAGTAGTTGATAGGCCCTCCAAGCGAAACAGGTCGGATGATGGGACTCCTGTGTTTGAAAAGGTGTCGGCTTTCATGGCGGAGTGACCCGTTCTTGTTGAAGAGGATCCTAACCCTTTCGTGGTTAAATGGGGTTTGCTCAACAAGGATACCGTGGTGGGTAGCTCTCAGGTCGCAACCGAGTGGTCAAGGAATGTGATCACCCTTCGGGATGCATTCCATGTGGTGGAGTCTTCAGAGGACCTCCAGATAGAGCTTCGTGGGGCGCAAGCCCTTGCTTGTTATTTTTTTTAATTGCTTCCTTTGCGTAATGTAGTATGCATTTCTTTATTATGCAGGATAATACGTATCACCAGGCTGCCCTTCATAATTTAAAGAAGGTGCATGTTGAGCTGGCGATAGATGAGAGGGACCGGGATTCAACGAGGGCATGAGGCAGTTATCGCCAAGTACAAGGCATCTAAGGAGTTCGAAGACCTCCTTAATGCTGAGTACGATGCTAACTTCCCTGACACCTTCAAAGATTGTTGGGGGAGATCATCAAGGAGTTGGGGTCGAAGATTGAGGGAGTTACTTTAGAGAAATTCCCTGTGCCAGAAATGGGAACTACTACTGGGGCTACTCTTCAGGCATTTTCTCAGCCTATGGACTACTCAGAGCCTATAAATTCTCAGCCTATGGAGATTTCTTGTTCTCCTCATATAGAGGACTTGGATGCCCCTTTGAGGGATGATCCCACTATTCCTCTTACTTCTTCGGAAGGTACGGGTTAAGATGATCCCCTCAAAGGGTTAGACTTTTAGTCTTTTGGCCCTGCGTGACTCTATTTATTTATGTTTTCGTTTATCTGAAACTCAGCCTTCGGGGTTTATGCAACTTATTTATGCATATTTTGTTTCTTCATTCTTGCATTCACTTATATTTATTTTGTTTATCTTTTGTAAGGCAATTCCTAGTACTTGGCCTCTTGAATGGACTGACACTTTGATCGAGTGCTATTGGTACAACTTGCTCTTTAGTAAAACAATAAGGAAATACTCAAACAAAGATAAGTAATAAAATAGTGAAAAAGAACTTGAAATATTTTGTTAGGCCGAATACACAATATAATCAAGTATGTATGAAAATAATGACAATTAAGAACACTGTTTATGAATCAATAAACTGTATTTATATTAACAGCTTCTCTCTTTATGATGTTAATGAATCACAAAGAGCTTCTAGGTTACAAGAATAATATATCGATAATCGCGTCCCTTCTAGGGATAACCTATCTGTGTTTATATAGTACACAGCTACATACAATCCTTATCTAATTGATATTCCTACAAGTTAGCTATACAAAACTTATCAATTAAGGATTGCTTCTTATCTTCCATTCTGTTTCCTTAGCTGTATCAATATATTCTGCTTCTTTCCATCTTCAGAATATATTGCTTCTAGAATCTTTAATTCAACACCGACAGCTAACTCAACTATCACCTTGTCAGACTTTACATAAACTCTGACCGGCTTCCTTTAAACTCTTCACCCTGTCAGAGTTTAATTAAACTCTGACCGGCTTCTGATAAACTCTTGTCAGTACCTGTTGCTTAAACACTGATAAACAAACATTAGCAATTATATCTAACAATCTCCCCCAACTTGTTCATAATAAAATGTACAAGTTAAACATATAATTGATGATGTCAAAACCATTTAACAAATGCTGTGTTTAACATATAACAGAGTTTAATTTAAAACAGAGTTTAAATTTGACTTAGAATAGAAAATATTAAAAACTTACAGTCAGACTTTACTTGACTTCTTCAATATCAGGTACAGTCCTGAGATAATCAATCAGCAGTCTTCTCTCAGCATTCTCAAGTTCAGCTATCATAATTTCTTTCAGCTCCTTATACTCTGGATCTCCTTCACCAGTTTGATATATGGCAGCCCTTAGAGAATAGATACTGTTCTTCTTCATATCATTCCCTAGCCGAATGTACTGAGCTTTATTTGACTCTAAATTGAATTCTAAGACTTTTAATCCCAGTGCAGTTTTAAATCTAGCACTGTTTCTCTTCATCTCCACCAATTTTCCAGTATGATCTCTATACTTTGGAATATAAGCATTTGAGACTTCTCCTCCTCCAAGCATCACTTTTGATCTCAGCATCTTTTCTTTTAAGATTTGAGCAACATTATGGGTATGTCTGTTCTTAACTTTTAACAGATAAAGTACATATTCAAGTTCTTCCCATGATTTGAGATTTACATCAGATTCTCCAATTCTATAAACTCTTCCATCACTCATGAAGTATAACAGAAACTGCTTCTTCAAGATCTTGTGAAAAATCAACTGAACAGATTCTAACTTATCAAGATTTTCTTGTGTATTCACAATACCAGATCCTGTCAGTGAAATATTGTCTTGAGATCTGTTATTTATTCTCTTCTCCCTATGTGAACCTAAACCAGACTTATCATAAGATTCTTTTCCAAGTACAGTCCTGGTTTGAGAAAAATCCACAGGTTGAAGTGTCAGAGTTTCAGAGAATACAGGTCTTAAGAACCCTTTGAGTTGAGGAGCTAGCCGAGTTTGCACAGCTTGAGCCTTGTCAGAGGCTGGCTTAACTTCAATAGTATCATCAACTTGAGCAGCGTCAGAGGTTGATTTTGGTAATCTTGTTTCAACTTGAGCAATGTCAGAGGTTGAATAAATCTTCTTAGGTAACTGCTCTTCTTCTACCAGTTTACCTTTTCCTTTATCAGCATTTTTAATCACAGGCCTCCTTGAGTACTGTAAGCTCTGATCAGAGTTTACATTCTCTTTGATAACAATTCCTTTTTCTTTCTTTCTAGGAGCCTTGATTTCCTTCTTCTTGTAAGTACCATCCTTCAATTTCTTCTGATGCTCTTCAGCAAGACTCAGCATTTCAGCTTCCATGTCTTCAACTGTAGCTTCATTACCATGTTCTTCTAGAAACATCTTGGTAGCAATTTCTTCATCAGTTAATGGATTGGCTGAAATAATTAAACTCTTAAGTCTTGAACCACTGGCAGAGTTTGAAATTTCTTTACCAGAGTTTATCAACCTATTAGAATTTAATTTTGATGTTCTTTTCCCTTGAACAGAAAGTAAATGCCTCTCAGATTCCTTGCTTCCACCATCAGCAGAATCATCATCCCTCCGTCTCAGAGTTTGAGTATCTTTGCATTTGTCATTATGTACACTCTCCCCCTTTTTGACATCATCAGAAATTAGTACTGATGTCAGCAATTCAAGCGCAGTAGAAATGGAATTCAATTGAGTGAACATTGCAGCCTGATTCTCCTCAACTTTTCCAAGCCTTGTCTTGATTTCCTCAGAATCCTTGGCTTGCTGCGTGAATTGTGTAGAATAAAATGATCTGTCAAGCTTCAAAGTTGTATCCCTTAGAGAAAATTCATTCCTCAGATTTGTAAACATCTGTTGATTCTCATCAAATCTATTATTGAGAGATTTGACTTGAACAACAGTTGCCTGTAAACTTGTAAGAACATCAGGATTTGTAATCTTCTTGACAGAATCAGATAAGAAATCTGCAGCCCTTTGCGCTGGAAAGATACAATCTGCATTAGCCCATGCACTGTAGTACATATTCTGATAATGCTCAGAAGCAGCCCTTTGAATTTCCCTTTCTTCAGTAGAATTTGCTTGAATATCAGAAATTTCCACTTGAATATCAGAGTTTGAATGAGAAGGACTAGCTTCAGCATTGTCATCCTCTCTGTGAATATCTTCAAGCACATTTTCAGCAGTGATTTCATCAATTGACTGTGCAGTCGCATCAGGTACTTGATCTGCTACAGTTTGAGGAACATCAGAGTTTGCTGGAGCAGTAACCTCTGCTTCTCTCTGAACAATCTCAACAATGGATTGTTGCAAAGTTTCAAGTAAGACAATATCCTCATGATCATTATCTGTTGCATCTACAGGTACAGCAACAGCTTCTGGAACTGAATCAACTCTAATCTGATCAACTTCATCACCTTTCTCAAAATCAATAGAAATGATTTCTGTGTGAGAAGCAATAGGTTCTACTAACTCAGTAGATGCTTGATCAGCTTCCGGTACAGTATCTTCATGATCAAGAATCCTGCTGTCAGAGTATGCAGCAGCTTCCTCCACTACATCATCAGCTTTTGATGTAGGAGCTTCTGTTTCAAAATCCATCAGAAGAGTTACAGGATTTGCAACATCCTCAGCAGTTAGAACAGTCTCCTCAACAACAACTGCAGGAGTACTTGAAGGAACAATTGTAATCACAATCTCCTCATTCTCTGATGTAGGAGCTTCAGTGGTGCTGTTAAAGCAGTACCAATATCAGAGTCTAACAAGAACCTCTGAATCAAATGAAACGCCTCCGGTGCGTTCTCATTTGCTACAGGAGCAGAATAATTGTTGGGAACAAATTCTAAGTCAGAAGCAATAAACGCTGTAGTTGCCATTAGTAAGATTTGAAAACAAGAAATACTGGGCTCAGAAAGTGTTTGAGTGTTTGTGTGTGAGTAAAATCTAATGAAAAGATGAAGTGCGTAAAAGATTGAATCGTGTGTATGTAGTGTTTTAAATAAGAACTGAAAAGATTAAAAGTATGTTAGTGGGACAGATGTCAGACGTGAATACGCTGACAGCTGTATCTAACAACTTCCAATACACACGTGCAAACGTGGAGACACCTGTCATCACATAACACTCAAAAATTTTCGCTTAAGAGAAAAAAAATCAATAATAATAAAATTATCAATTTTAATAATAAAGTACAAAGGAGCTCAACAGTCAGAAAAATAATGACTGTCTCGAAACTCCGCATCTTATTATCCCAAGCGCTTCGATTCTAGGAAAAAACCTTTCAGTTACCCTGTTGAATGCTTTAAAAACCGAAGCATTTTATCAACAGGCTTCATACCTTAAAATTACCATACACCAAATGGCAGGAACCTTTGAGTTCATGGATGTCGAATCATTCGTTAACATGAACTGGCAGCAACAAGCAAACTATATCATCGATGAGTTTCTTGTTCTGTCTTTCCTGAATGATGAAGGTCTTATAGCAGATGATGAAATAGCGGAAGGACCAATCTCTAATCCTTATGTGCACATCATCCGTCCCGGTCCATATGATGTGCCCATCCTGGCAGACGATGATACTATGGAGATTTGTATGATGCTCTTCCAGCAGAGCTTCCTGATGGGTACGGAGGAGTCAATCTTCTTGGAGTCCTGCAAGCTGCAAAGCAGAAAGAGAATCCAGGAAGATGATGATGATGATGATTCATCCTCAGGATGTTGTCAAGCAATCCCAGATGGTATAATGATCAGATGAACAACTGGGTAGCTCTCATCAGAAGTAGTAGAGCACAATAACTTCTGGCTCTAGCTCTTCTGCTTCAGATGTAGCATTCAGATACTTGTCCTGGTTAAATAGATCTTCTCTTTGTAACCATAGTGATTAGTATGTACCAGAAAGATTAGCTAAACATGAGCATGAAATTTTCTGAATGTAAATTTGAATCAATTAATGAAAACAAATTTGTTTCTTTACATATCAGTATTATCAATATTGCATAGTAATTGTAAAGTGAAAAAAAACGATATCACTCTAAACAATGAACTAACATACTCAGCCGCACTACGAATCACTATCAGGACTTATCAAACGCACTCTTTCTTTTCTCCGTTCAATCATACTTTTTCCGAAAAACAAATGACTAATCTCAAGAGTATAAAATGTCTGAAACAAGGAAATTATTTTAACCATCAGAGATTAAAACAAAGTAACCTCGGCGTATTTTACACAATACATCAGTGTTTACCATTTATCCTTCTTTGTCAATAAACTCTTTTCTCAATCTGTACAGTTGTGAGAAATGTGTGTGTAGTAGCAGAGTTTACCGAAATCAGTATTTAGATCATCTCAAAGTGCATAAAATCCACAAACTAAAGTAGTAAAAACTGGTTGCCTAAACTCTCACATAGACACTGATTTTTCTATCTAAACTCTGTATTACTGATATCCTTTCATTTGGATATGTCTTTTATTTGTCACCCCCTGTATTATTTATATATATTTTTTATTTTTTATTTTTATTTTTTTATTTATTATTTTTCCAGTAATCAGTGGTTGGCACTAGTCACCAAAAATCAAAGATTTTAGCCCTTATTTCATACAATAAGTTCCTGGATCGTCCTAGGCACAACATGATCTCAAAGGAATTTGTGCTCTGTTTGGCATCTTTTGATTTGAGGGTGAATTATTTGTAGTAAGTAATCAGAGTTTAGACTTTGTGCTGTGATCATAATTAACTTATGAGAGAAAATGCAAACAGCTAATACAGACTCAGTGTATAGGATCAATAAACTAAGAGATGGTATAAATATAGAGACAGTATCATGCTGTGTTAGTTTACTGCACATAAATGAGATCAGAATCTATCAACTCTTAAGGATTCACAATTACTTACTGAGAATTATGTTTCATACAAATTTCTTCATTGGTCCATATGTTTCAGACAAAATTACAGTAGAGAATAGCATTAAACTGTAATTACCAGAGTATGACCAACAGAGTTTAACATCAGAGTTTACTTTCAGAGTATGACTGACACTTCACAGAGTTTATCATCAGAGTTTAACATGCTGGTTCACATAACAGTTAACACATGTAAGAAATCATGAACATAAAAAGTGAGTCTAACCCGTATCTCTAGTCAGAACCAGAGATCATTCCAAGTTCATTTACCAATCTTGTAAAAGTAGCTTCACTCAAAGGTTTGGTGAAGATATCTGCAAGTTGTTGGTCTGTAGACACAAAATGAAGCTCAATGTTTCCTTCTTCCACATGTTCTCTGATAAAATGATACCTTATGCTGATGTGCTTGGTCATGGAATGCTGTACTGGATTACCTGTCATAGCAATAGCACTTTGGTTATCACAGAAAATAGGTATTTTTGAGTACCTTAACCCATAATCCAGCAGTTGATTCTTCATCCACAGAATCTGTGCACAACAGCTACCAGCTGCTATATACTCTGCTTCTGCAGTGGATGTAGAAATTGATTTCTGTTTCTTACTGTACCAAGAAACCAATCTGTCACCGGTACTGACAAGAGTTTATCAGAAGCCGGTCAGAGTTTAATTAAACTCTGACAGGGTGAAGAGTTTAAAGGAAGCCGGTCAGAGTTTATGTAAAGTCTGACAAGGTGATAGTTGAGTTAGCTGTCGGTGCTGAATTAAAGATTCTAGAAGCAATATATTCTGAAGATGGAAAGAAGCAGAATATATTGATACAGCTAAGGAAACAGAATGGAAGATAAGAAGCAATCCTTAATTGATAAGTTTTGTATAGCTAACTTGTAGGAATATCAATTAGATAAGGATTGTATGTAGCTGTGTACTATATAAACACAGATAGGTTATCCCTAGAAGGGACGCGATTATCGATATATTATTCTTGTAACCTAGAAGCTCTTTGTGATTCATTAACATCATAAAGAGAGAAGCTGTTAATATAAATACAGTTTATTGATTCATAAACAGTGTTCTTAATTGTCGTTATTTTCATACATACTTGATTATATTGTGTATTCGGCCTAACAATTGGTATCAGAGCCAAGGCTGTTTAATATATACAGTTTTACGATTCAAACACAGTAATAATCATGTCTGAAGAAAATCAAACTGCTTCCAAGGCTGAACAGGTTAAGCCTAATTCTGTGAGTCGATATGAAACAATCAGGGTTCCGATTCTCAGGCCTGTAGAGTATCCGATTTGGAAGGTGAAGATGACCATGTTTCTGGAGGCTACAGATCCAGAATACCTTGACAGAATTAATGATGGTCCTCATATGCCAACTAAATTGTCCCCTGTTGTTGATGGTCAAGAACAAAAGACTGTTCCAAAGGAAAAGAAAGATATGACTCCTGAGGATATCTCATCAATTGCAAAGGATGCAAAGGTTAGACATCTTCTCCACAGTGCTTTAGATAATGTTATGTCTAACAGGGTAATTGGCTGCAAAACTGCCAAAGAGATATGGGATGCTTTAGAAGTCAGATGCCAGGGAACAGGTGCTATTAAGAAGAACAGAAAAACAATACTCACACAGGAGTATGAGCACTTTGATTCAAGAACTAATGAAACCTTGACTGAGACTTATGACAGATTTTGCAAACTGTTGAACGATCTGTCTCTGGTAGATAAGGAATATGAACTTGAAGAGTCCAATCTCAAGTTTCTGTTATCTCTACCTGAAAAGTGGGATTTAAAGGCAACAACAATCAGAGATAATTATGATCTTGCTGATACAGATCTTGATGAAATCTATGGATTGTTAAAGACTCATGAACTTGAGATAGAACAAAGAAACAGGAGGTCAAGCAAGAAGACAAAATCTGTTGCTCTCAAAGTCGAGGAGAAGCCCATCAAGAAGGAATCATCAAGGAAGAAAGCCAAGGGAAAGGCTTTAGTTATTAAATCTGAGAGTGAGTCATCAAACTCTGATGATGACTCAAACTCTGATGAAGCTTCTGACTCTGAGGATGATGAAGAGGAGTTGATGCAAATGGCTGCATTGATGGTGAAGACCTTTAAGAAGATGGGATTCAAGAACTTCAAGAAAGGAAAGAGATTCTCAAGGAAAGATTCAAACCCTGAAAGGAGAAGTTTCAGAAAGTCTGATGGAAAGGAGAACAAGTCTGGCAAGAAGGATAAGTCTCAAATCCAGTGCTACAAGTGTAAGGAGATGGGTCATTATGCTCCAGAGTGCAAGAAAGGCAAATCTGAGAAAGCACTCATCTCTAAAGGCAGAGACTGGGCAGATACTTCAGACTCTGATGATGGAGAAAACTATGCTCTTATGGCAACTGTCAGAGATGAGACTGAATCTTCTGAAAATAAGGGTATAATAGAGAGCACACTTATCTTGGACAGTGGATGCTCAGGACATATGACTGGAAACAAAGCCCTGCTATCAGACTTTGAGGAGAAGGCTGGCCCAAAAGTTTCCTATGGAGATGGCAACATAGGACACACTCTGGGATATGGCAATATCAATCTTGGAAGTGTCATCATCACGAATGTAGCTCTAGTCTCAGGACTCAAGCATAATCTGCTATCTGTGAGTCAAATCTGTGACAGAGGAAACCATGTAGATTTTCATAGTGAATACTGTGAAGTTATCATCAAATCTACTGGAAAAGTTGTTCTAGTTGGACACAGGCGCAACAATATATATGAAGCAAGTTTGGTAACAAACTCTGATGGAAAAACAGTGTGTCTGACTGCAAAAATGTCAAATGAAGAGAGTTGGAATTGGCACAAGAAGCTCTCTCATCTCAATTTGAACAACATCAATGAGCTGATAAGAAAGGATCTTGTAAGAGGACTTCCAAAATCAATACTCAATCTAGATGGTCTATGTGATTCTTGTCAAAAGGCCAAGCAAAGGAAGTCATCTTTCAAGAGCAAATCTGAATCATCAGTAGTGGAACCTTATCATCTTCTACATGTTGATCTCTTTGGTCCAGTAAATGTGATGTCCATGGGTAGAAAGAAATATGCTCTAGTAGTTGTTGATGAATATACTAGATATACATGGGTATATTTCTTATCAAAGAAGGATGAAACTGCTCAAACTCTGATGGATCATGTAAATCTACTGGACAAAGGATCACAGCACAAAGTCAAAATTATAAGGAGTGATAATGGAACTGAATTCAGAAACTCAATAATGGAAGCTTTCTGCAAGGAAAGAGGAGTCAAACAAGAATTTTCTGCACCTGGAACTCCACAGCAAAATGGTGTAGTTGAAAGAAAGAACAGAACTTTAATTGAAGCTGCCAGAACTATGCTTGATGAAGCAAAATTGCCAACTTATTTCTGGGCAGAAGCTGTTCAAACTGCTTGTTTTACTCAAAATGCTACACTGATCAACAAGCATGGGAAAACACCATATGAGATGGTGAAAAATAAGAAGCCAAATTTGAAATATTTTCACATATTTGGATGCAAATGCTTTGTGTTGAAGACTCATCCTGAACAGTTAACAAAGTTCGAGTTAAAAGCTGTTGAAGGAATCTTTGTTGGCTATCCATTGTCAACAAAAGCATTCAGAGTTTACAATCTGAGAACTAAGGTGATCATGGAATCCATACATGTGTCATTTGATGACAAGAAAATAATTGGACTTGAAGACAAGGATGGATATGATCAACTACGTTTTGAAAATGAAGATCTATTCTCTGATGATGTAAACTCTGATGAAGCAGGTTTGACAAACTCTGACGGAGCATACTCTGAACCTCTACTGGTAAATACTGAAGAAACTGAAAATTCTCAAATTGAACAAAATCGAGAACCAGTTGAGGGGGAGCGTGAAGAAGCTCAACAAGACACAGCAAGTGAATCAGTTGAGGAAACTGATTCAAACTCTGACAGTACAAACACTGAGCCATCCAACTCAAGGGGAGCCTCAGATACTGCAGAAAGTCAACGTATGAATCAGGAGAGCATGGATCAAGGGGGAGGATTCAATAATGATGCAAGAAACCACTTACCAACAGCCAGAAAGTGGACACAGGCACACACACCTGATCTCATAATTGGAGATCCTGATGCTAGTGTGAGAACTAGAAGTGCAACAAATAATGAGTGTCTGTATCATGCTTTCTTGTCTCAAACAGAACCAAAGAAAGTGGAGGAAGCTCTTCAAGATGCTAATTGGATTACAGCAATGCAAGAAGAGTTAAATGAATTTGAAAGAAATGAAGTCTGGACACTTGTACCTAGACCAAAGAATAGATCAATAGTAGGTACAAAGTGGGTTTTCAGAAACAAGACTGACAGTGAAGGTGTGATTACAAGAAACAAGGCTAGACTTGTGGCAAAAGGTTATTCACAACAGGAAGGAATTGACTATGATGAAACCTTTGCTCCAGTTGCAAGATTGGAGGCCATAAGGATTTTTCTGGCCTATGCTGCACACAAGAAGTTTAAAGTCTTTCAGATGGATGTAAAGAGTGCTTTTCTCAATGGGAAGCTTGAAGAAGAAGTGTTTGTTGAACAACCACCAGGATTTGTAGATTCCAAGCATCCAGATTATGTCTACAGGCTTGACAAGGCATTATATGGACTAAAGCAAGCACCAAGAGCATGGTATGAAACTCTCGCTCAATTTCTTTTAGAAAGTGGGTTCACAAGAGGAACAATTGATAAAACCTTGTTTTATTTCAATTCTGGTAATGATTTGCTTTTAGTTCAAATTTATGTAGATGATATTATTTTTGGATCTACTAATGACAAACTTTGTAAGAAGTTTGCAAAGCTTATGCAATCCAGGTATCAAATGAGCATGATGGGAGAGCTTAGTTACTTTCTAGGCTTACAGGTCAAACAAACAGATGATGGGATTTTTATCAATCAAGCAAAGTATACCAGAAATCTTCTAAAGAAATTTGGTATGCTTGATAGTTCATCTGCTACAACTCCCATGGCTACAGCAACGAAGCTTGACAAAGACACAGGAGCCTCAGTAAATGTGACTAACTACAGAGGAATGATAGGGTCTCTACTGTATCTTACTGCAAGTAGACCTGATATCATGTATGCAACATGTCTTTGTGCAAGATTTCAAGCAGATCCCAGAGAGCCTCATCTAACAGCTGTAAAAAGGATTTTCAAATATCTCAAAGGAACCATAACCTTGGGTTTGTGGTATCCTAGAGAATCAGAGTTTAAATTAATTGGTTACTCTGATGCAGATTTTGCAGGCTGTAAGATAGATAGAAAAAGTACAAGTGGAAGCTGTCAATTTTTAGGTGACAGATTGGTTTCTTGGTACAGTAAGAAACAGAAATCAATTTCTACATCCACTGCAGAAGCAGAGTATATAGCAGCTGGTAGCTGTTGTGCACAGATTCTGTGGATGAAGAATCAACTGCTGGATTATGGGTTAAGGTACTCAAAAATACCTATTTTCTGTGATAACCAAAGTGCTATTGCTATGACAGGTAATCCAGTACAGCATTCCATGACCAAGCACATCAGCATAAGGTATCATTTTATCAGAGAACATGTGGAAGAAGGAAACATTGAGCTTCATTTTGTGTCTACAGACCAACAACTTGCAGATATCTTCACCAAACCTTTGAGTGAAGCTACTTTTACAAGATTGGTAAATGAACTTGGAATGATCTCTGGTTCTGACTAGAGATACGGGTTAGACTCACTTTTTATGTTCATGATTTCTTACATGTGTTAACTGTTATGTGAACCAGCATGTTAAACTCTGATGATAAACTCTGTGAAGTGTCAGTCATACTCTGAAAGTAAACTCTGATGTTAAACTCTGTTGGTCATACTCTGGTAATTACAGTTTAATGCTATTCTCTACTGTAATTTTGTCTGAAACATATGGACCAATGAAGAAATTTGTATGAAACATAATTCTCAGTAAGTAATTGTGAATCCTTAAGAGTTGATAGATTCTGATCTCATTTATGTGCAGTAAACTAACACAGCATGATACTGTCTCTATATTTATACCATCTCTTAGTTTATTGATCCTATACACTGAGTCTGTATTAGCTGTTTGCATTTTCTCTCATAAGTTAATTATGATCACAGCACAAAGTCTAAACTCTGATTACTTACTACAAATAATTCACCCTCAAATCAAAAGATGCCAAACAGAGCACAAATTCCTTTGAGATCATGTTGTGCCTAGGACGATCCAGGAACTTATTGTATGAAATAAGGGCTAAAATCTTTGATTTTTGGTGACTAGTGCCAACCACTGATTACTGGAAAAATAATAAATAAATTAAAAAAAAAAAAAAAAAAAAAAAAAATATATAAATAATACAGGGGGTGACAAATAAAAGACATATCCAAATGAAAGGATATCAGTAATACAGAGTTTAGATAGAAAAATCAGTGTCTATGTGAGAGTTTAGGCAACCAGTTTTTACTACTTTAGTTTGTGGATTTTATGCACTTTGAGATGATCTAAATACTGATTTCGGTAAACTCTGCTACTACACACACATTTCTCAGAACTGTACCTGATATTGAAGAAGTCAAGTAAAGTCTGACTGTAAGTTTTTAATATTTTCTATTCTAAGTCAAATTTAAACTCTGTTTTAAATTAAACTCTGTTATATGTTAAACACTGCATTTGTTAAATGGTTTTGACATCATCAATTATATGTTTAACTTGTACATTTTATTATGAACAAGTTGGGGGAGATTGTTAGATATAATTGCTAATGTTTGTTTATCAGTGTTTAAGCAACAGGTACTGACAAGAGTTTATCAGAAGCCGGTCAGAGTTTAATTAAACTCTGACAGGGTGAAGAGTTTAAAGGAAGCCGGTCAGAGTTTATGTAAAGTCTGACAAGGTGATAGTTGAGTTAGCTGTCGGTGCTGAATTAAAGATTCTAGAAGCAATATATTCTGAAGATGGAAAGAAGCAGAATATATTGATACAGCTAAGGAAACAGAATGGAAGATAAGAAGCAATCCTTAATTGATAAGTTTTGTATAGCTAACTTGTAGGAATATCAATTAGATAAGGATTGTATGTAGCTGTGTACTATATAAACACAGATAGGTTATCCCTAGAAGGGACGCGATTATCGATATATTATTCTTGTAACCTAGAAGCTCTTTGTGATTCATTAACATCATAAAGAGAGAAGCTGTTAATATAAATACAGTTTATTGATTCATAAACAGTGTTCTTAATTGTCGTTATTTTCATACATAATTGATTATATTGTGTATCCCAGATGGTATAATGATCAGATGAACAACTGGGTAGCTCTCATCTGAAGCAGAAGAGCTAGAGCCAGAAGTTATTGTGCTCTACTACTTCTGATGAGAGCTACCCAGTTGTTCATCTGATCATTATACCATCTGGGATTGCTTGACAACATCCTGAGGATGAATCATCATCATCATCATCTTCCTGGATTCTCTTTCTGCTTTGCAGCTTGCAGGACTCCAAGAAGATTGACTCCTCCGTACCCATCAGGAAGCTCTGCTGGAAGAGCATCATACAAATCTCTATAGTATCATCGTCTGCCAGGATGGGCACATCATATGGACCGGGACGGATGATGTGCACATAAGGATTAGAGATTGGTCCTTCCGCTATTTCATCATCTGCTATAAGACCTTCATCATTCAGGAAAGACAGAACAAGAAACTCATCGATGATATAGTTTGCTTGTTGCTGCCAGTTCATGTTAACGAATGATTCGACATCCATGAACTCAAAGGTTCCTGCCATTTGGTGTATTGTAATTTTAAGGTATGAAGCCTGTTGATAAAATGCTTCGGTTTTTAAAGCATTCAACAGGGTAACTGAAAGGTTTTTTCCTAGAATCGAAGCGCTTGGGATAATAAGATGCGGAGTTTCGAGACAGTCATTATTTTTCTGACTGTTGAGCTCCTTTGTACTTTATTATTAAAATTGATAATTTTATTATTATTGATTTTTTTTTCTCTTAAGCGAAAATTTTTGAGTGTTATGTGATGACAGGTGTCTCCACGTTTGCACGTGTGTATTGGAAGTTGTTAGATACAGCTGTCAGCGTATTCACGTCTGACATCTGTCCCACTAACATACTTTTAATCTTTTCAGTTCTTATTTAAAACACTACATACACACGATTCAATCTTTTACGCACTTCATCTTTTCATTAGATTTTACTCACACACAAACACTCAAACACTTTCTGAGCCCAGTATTTCTTGTTTTCAAATCTTACTAATGGCAACTACAGCGTTTATTGCTTCTGACTTAGAATTTGTTCCCAACAATTATTCTGCTCCTGTAGCAAATGAGAACGCACCGGAGGCGTTTCATTTGATTCAGAGGTTCTTGTTAGACTCTGATATTGGTACTGCTTTAACAGCACCATCGAAGCTGTCTGCGACTCAAATTCGAACTTTTTGGCAGACAGGTACTTATGATAATGGAGGAGAGTCTGGATCTCCATCTATCATTTTTGAGTTTCAAGAAGATCAATTTGTTGTTACTCCTACTACTGTTCGTGATGCTTTGGGTCTTGAAGATTTTAATGCTTTCACGATATCTGTTGGTGATTCTGAGTTGGTTAGGATGATGAGAGAAATCGGCTACTCTGGACCTTTGTCAAAGATAGGTCAACTCAAAAGGCCATTTTTGCGCAAGGAATGGAGCTTCTTTTTCGATTGCATTACTCGGGCTTTTGGAAAGAAGTGCACCAATTGGGATGCGATTCCCACGGATAGTCTACAGATCGGGTATTCTCTTCTCTATGGCAGTCAATTTGATGTTGCTAGATTAGTTTTAACTAATATTGGTGAGAAAATGCTAGAGAATAGAAATGTTGTTTATTTCTCTAGGTTTTGTCAATTGATATTCAATTTTTGCTGTCCAAATGTTGAGATAGTAGAGGATGATGTTATACTTTCGTTTAAACTGCACAAACGTATATTCTCTGACCTTATCAACAAGGACAACAAGAAAGGAGAAGTTGGTCCTTTACTGTTGCCTGCATCAGTGCAACAATTTCTTGACACTTTACAGCAACAACAAGTCTCAACTGCTGAAGCTGGACCTTCTGAGTCTCAACCACAGAGGTCAAAGAGATCTAAAGTTCGAGCAATAAAGTCTGGTTTGCAACCCGCTGAAGCTGAGGTATCAAATGTTGATGCTGTGCCTCAGAGACAAAGAATGAAGAAAAGGCGAGCCAACAGGGCAAAGTCTGTTGCTGCTGCTTCTCGTGCAGACTCAGAAACTGAAGCTGATGAAGAAACTCTTCATCAGAGAAAGAGACGGCTAGTTGCTGATCAACTTTTTGGTGATATCATTGCCAATCTGGACAAAGAACCTGAGGACACTGAAGCTCCTACATCAGAGAATGAGGAGATTGTGATTACAATTGTTCCTTCAAGTACTCCTGCAGTTGTTGTTGAGGAGACTGTTCTAACTGCTGAGGATGCTGCAAATCCTGTAACTCTTCTGATGGATTTTGAAACAGAAGCTCCTACATCAAAAGCTGATGATGTAGTGGAGGAAGCTGCTGCATACTCTGACAGCAGGATTCTTGATCATGAAGATACTGTACCGGAAGCTGATCAAGCATCTACTGAGTTAGTAGAACCTATTGCTTCTCACACAGAAATCATTTCTATTGATTTTGAGAAAGGTGATGAAGTTGATCAGATTAGAGTTGATTCAGTTCCAGAAGCTGTTGCTGTACCTGTAGATGCAACAGATAATGATCATGAGGATATTGTCTTACTTGAAACTTTGCAACAATCCGTTGTTGAGATTGTTCAGAGAGAAGCAGAGGTTACTGCTCCAGCAAACTCTGATGTTCCTCAAACTGTAGCAGATCAAGTACCTGATGCGACTGCACAGTCAATTGATGAAATCACTGCTGAAAATGTGCTTGAAGATATTCACAGAGAGGATGACAATGCTGAAGCTAGTCCTTCTCATTCAAACTCTGATATTCAAGTGGAAATTTCTGATATTCAAGCAAATTCTACTGAAGAAAGGGAAATTCAAAGGGCTGCTTCTGAGCATTATCAGAATATGTACTACAGTGCATGGGCTAATGCAGATTGTATCTTTCCAGCGCAAAGGGCTGCAGATTTCTTATCTGATTCTGTCAAGAAGATTACAAATCCTGATGTTCTTACAAGTTTACAGGCAACTGTTGTTCAAGTCAAATCTCTCAATAATAGATTTGATGAGAATCAACAGATGTTTACAAATCTGAGGAATGAATTTTCTCTAAGGGATACAACTTTGAAGCTTGACAGATCATTTTATTCTACACAATTCACGCAGCAAGCCAAGGATTCTGAGGAAATCAAGACAAGGCTTGGAAAAGTTGAGGAGAATCAGGCTGCAATGTTCACTCAATTGAATTCCATTTCTACTGCGCTTGAATTGCTGACATCAGTACTAATTTCTGATGATGTCAAAAAGGGGGAGAGTGTACATAATGACAAATGCAAAGATACTCAAACTCTGAGACGGAGGGATGATGATTCTGCTGATGGTGGAAGCAAGGAATCTGAGAGGCATTTACTTTCTGTTCAAGGGAAAAGAACATCAAAATTAAATTCTAATAGGTTGATAAACTCTGGTAAAGAAATTTCAAACTCTGCCAGTGGTTCAAGACTTAAGAGTTTAATTATTTCAGCCAATCCATTAACTGATGAAGAAATTGCTACCAAGATGTTTCTAGAAGAACATGGTAATGAAGCTACAGTTGAAGACATGGAAGCTGAAATGCTGAGTCTTGCTGAAGAGCATCAGAAGAAATTGGAGGATGGTACTTACAAGAAGAAGGAAATCAAGGCTCCTAGAAAGAAAGAAAAAGGAATTGTTATCAAAGAGAATGTAAACTCTGATCAGAGCTTACAGTACTCAAGGAGGCCTGTGATTAAAAATGCTGATAAAGGAAAAGGTAAACTGGTAGAAGAAGAGCAGTTACCTAAGAAGATTTATTCAACCTCTGACATTGCTCAAGTTGAAACAAGATTACCAAAATCAACCTCTGACGCTGCTCAAGTTGATGATACTATTGAAGTTAAGCCAGCCTCTGACAAGGCTCAAGCTGTGCAAACTCGGCTAGCTCCTCAACTCAAAGGGTTCTTAAGACCTGTATTCTCTGAAACTCTGACACTTCAACCTGTGGATTTTTCTCAAACCAGGACTGTACTTGGAAAAGAATCTTATGATAAGTCTGGTTTAGGTTCACATAGGGAGAAGAGAATAAATAACAGATCTCAAGACAATATTTCACTGACAGGATCTGGTATTGTGAATACACAAGAAAATCTTGATAAGTTAGAATCTGTTCAGTTGATTTTTCACAAGATCTTGAAGAAGCAGTTTCTGTTATACTTCATGAGTGATGGAAGAGTTTATAGAATTGGAGAATCTGATGTAAATCTCAAATCATGGGAAGAACTTGAATATGTACTTTATCTGTTAAAAGTTAAGAACAGACATACCCATAATGTTGCTCAAATCTTAAAAGAAAAGATGCTGAGATCAAAAGTGATGCTTGGAGGAGGAGAAGTCTCAAATGCTTATATTCCAAAGTATAGAGATCATACTGGAAAATTGGTGGAGATGAAGAGAAACAGTGCTAGATTTAAAACTGCACTGGGATTAAAAGTCTTAGAATTCAATTTAGAGTCAAATAAAGCTCAGTACATTCGGCTAGGGAATGATATGAAGAAGAACAGTATCTATTCTCTAAGGGCTGCCATATATCAAACTGGTGAAGGAGATCCAGAGTATAAGGAGCTGAAAGAAATTATGATAGCTGAACTTGAGAATGCTGAGAGAAGACTGCTGATTGATTATCTCAGGACTGTACCTGATATTGAAGAAGTCAAGTAAAGTCTGACTGTAAGTTTTTAATATTTTCTATTCTAAGTCAAATTTAAACTCTGTTTTAAATTAAACTCTGTTATATGTTAAACACTGCATTTGTTAAATGGTTTTGACATCATCAATTATATGTTTAACTTGTACATTTTATTATGAACAAGTTGGGGGAGATTGTTAGATATAATTGCTAATGTTTGTTTATCAGTGTTTAAGCAACAGGTACTGACAAGAGTTTATCAGAAGCCGGTCAGAGTTTAATTAAACTCTGACAGGGTGAAGAGTTTAAAGGAAGCCGGTCAGAGTTTATGTAAAGTCTGACAAGGTGATAGTTGAGTTAGCTGTCGGTGCTGAATTAAAGATTCTAGAAGCAATATATTCTGAAGATGGAAAGAAGCAGAATATATTGATACAGCTAAGGAAACAGAATGGAAGATAAGAAGCAATCCTTAATTGATAAGTTTTGTATAGCTAACTTGTAGGAATATCAATTAGATAAGGATTGTATGTAGCTGTGTACTATAAAAACACAGATAGGTTATCCCTAGAAGGGACGCGATTATCGATATATTATTCTTGTAACCTAGAAGCTCTTTGTGATTCATTAACATCATAAAGAGAGAAGCTGTTAATATAAATACAGTTTATTGATTCATAAACAGTGTTCTTAATTGTCATTATTTTCATACATACTTGATTATATTGTGTATTCGGCCTATCAATTGGTATCTTGGTAGCCAGTTTGCTTGATTATATTGTGTATTAGGCCGAATACACAATATAATCAAGTATGTATGAAAATAACGACAATTAAGAACACTGTTTATGAATCAATAAACTGTATTTATATTAACAGCTTCTCTCTTTATGATGTTAATGAATCACAAAGAGCTTCTAGGTTACAAGAATAATATATCGATAATCGCGTCCCTTCTAGGGATAACCTATCTGTGTTTATATAGTACACAGCTACATACAATCCTTATCTAATTGATATTCCTACAAGTTAGCTATACAAAACTTATCAATTAAGGATTGCTTCTTATCTTCCATTCTGTTTCCTTAGCTGTATCAATATATTCTGCTTCTTTCCATCTTCAGAATATATTGCTTCTAGAATCTTTAATTCAGCACCGACAGCTAACTCAACTATCACCTTGTCAGACTTTACATAAACTCTGACCGGCTTCCTTTAAACTCTTCACCCTGTCAGAGTTTAATTAAACTCTGACCGGCTTCTGATAAACTCTTGTCAGTACCTGTTGCTTAAACACTGATAAACAAACATTAGCAATTATATCTAACAATCTCCCCCAACTTGTTCATAATAAAATGTACAAGTTAAACATATAATTGATGATGTCAAAACCATTTAACAAATGCAGTGTTTAACATATAACAGAGTTTAATTTAAAACAGAGTTTAAATTTGACTTAGAATAGAAAATATTAAAAACTTACAGTCAGACTTTACTTGACTTCTTCAATATCAGGTACAGTCCTGAGATAATCAATCAGCAGTCTTCTCTCAGCATTCTCAAGTTCAGCTATCATAATTTCTTTCAGCTCCTTATACTCTGGATCTCCTTCACCAGTTTGATATATGGCAGCCCTTAGAGAATAGATACTGTTCTTCTTCATATCATTCCCTAGCCGAATGTACTGAGCTTTATTTGACTCTAAATTGAATTCTAAGACTTTTAATCCCAGTGTAGTTTTAAATCTAGCACTGTTTCTCTTCATCTTCACCAATTTTCCAGTATGATCTCTATACTTTGGAATATAAGCATTTGAGACTTCTCCTCCTCCAAGCATCACTTTTGATCTCAGCATCTTTTCTTTTAAGATTTGAGCAACATTATGGGTATGTCTGTTCTTAACTTTTAACAGATAAAGTACATATTCAAGTTCTTCCCATGATTTGAGATTTACATCAGATTCTCCAATTCTATAAACTCTTCCATCACTCATGAAGTATAACAGAAACTGCTTCTTCAAGATCTTGTGAAAAATCAATTGAACAGATTCTAACTTATCAAGATTTTCTTGTGTATTCACAATACCAGATCCTGTCAGTGAAATATTGTCTTGAGATCTGTTATTTATTCTCTTCTCCCTATGTGAACCTAAACCAGACTTATCATAAGATTCTTTTCCAAGTACAGTCCTGGTTTGAGAAAAATCCACAGGTTGAAGTGTCAGAGTTTCAGAGAATACAGGTCTTAAGAACCCTTTGAGTTGAGGAGCTAGCCGAGTTTGCACAGCTTGAGCCTTGTCAGAGGCTGGCTTAACTTCAATAGTATCATCAACTTGAGCAGCGTCAGAGGTTGATTTTGGTAATCTTGTTTCAACTTGAGCAATGTCAGAGGTTGAATAAATCTTCTTAGGTAACTGCTCTTCTTCTACCAGTTTACCTTTTCCTTTATCAGCATTTTTAATCACAGGCCTCCTTGAGTACTGTAAGCTCTGATCAGAGTTTACATTCTCTTTGATAACAATTCCTTTTTCTTTCTTTCTAGGAGCCTTGATTTCCTTCTTCTTGTAAGTACCATCCTTCAATTTCTTCTGATGCTCTTCAGCAAGACTCAGCATTTCAGCTTCCATGTCTTCAACTGTAGCTTCATTACCATGTTCTTCTAGAAACATCTTGGTAGCAATTTCTTCATCAGTTAATGGATTGGCTGAAATAATTAAACTCTTAAGTCTTGAACCACTGGCAGAGTTTGAAATTTCTTTACCAGAGTTTATCAACCTATTAGAATTTAATTTTGATGTTCTTTTCCCTTGAACAGAAAGTAAATGCCTCTCAGATTCCTTGCTTCCACCATCAGCAGAATCATCATCCCTCCGTCTCAGAGTTTGAGTATCTTTGCATTTGTCATTATGTACACTCTCCCCCTTTTTGACATCATCAGAAATTAGTACTGATGTCAGCAATTCAAGCGCAGTAGAAATGGAATTCAATTGAGTGAACATTGCAGCCTGATTCTCCTCAACTTTTCCAAGCCTTGTCTTGATTTCCTCAGAATCCTTGGCTTGCTGCGTGAATTGTGTAGAATAAAATGATCTGTCAAGCTTCAAAGTTGTATCCCTTAGAGAAAATTCATTCCTCAGATTTGTAAACATCTGTTGATTCTCATCAAATCTATTATTGAGAGATTTGACTTGAACAACAGTTGCCTGTAAACTTGTAAGAACATCAGGATTTGTAATCTTCTTGACAGAATCAGATAAGAAATCTGCAGCCCTTTGCGCTGGAAAGATACAATCTGCATTAGCCCATGCACTGTAGTACATATTCTGATAATGCTCAGAAGCAGCCCTTTGAATTTCCCTTTCTTCAGTAGAATTTGCTTGAATATCAGAAATTTCCACTTGAATATCAGAGTTTGAATGAGAAGGACTAGCTTCAGCATTGTCATCCTCTCTGTGAATATCTTCAAGCACATTTTCAGCAGTGATTTCATCAATTGACTGTGCAGTCGCATCAGGTACTTGATCTGCTACAGTTTGAGGAACATCAGAGTTTGCTGGAGCAGTAACCTCTGCTTCTCTCTGAACAATCTCAACAACGGATTGTTGCAAAGTTTCAAGTAAGACAATATCCTCATGATCATTATCTGTTGCATCTACAGGTACAGCAACAGCTTCTGGAACTGAATCAACTCTAATCTGATCAACTTCATCACCTTTCTCAAAATCAATAGAAATGATTTCTGTGTGAGAAGCAATAGGTTCTACTAACTCAGTAGATGCTTGATCAGCTTCCGGTACAGTATCTTCATGATCAAGAATCCTGCTGTCAGAGTATGCAGCAGCTTCCTCCACTACATCATCAGCTTTTGATGTAGGAGCTTCTGTTTCAAAATCCATCAGAAGAGTTACAGGATTTGCAGCATCCTCAGCAGTTAGAACAGTCTCCTCAACAACAACTGCAGGAGTACTTGAAGGAACAATTGTAATCACAATCTCCTCATTCTCTGATGTAGGAGCTTCAGTGTCCTCAGGTTCTTTGTCCAGATTGGCAATGATATCACCAAAAAGTTGATCAGCAACTAGCCGTCTCTTTCTCTGATGAAGAGTTTCTTCATCAGCTTCAGTTTCTGAGTCTGCACGAGAAGCAGCAGCAACAGACTTTGCCCTGTTGGCTCGCCTTTTCTTCATTCTTTGTCTCTGAGGCACAGCATCAACATTTGATACCTCAGCTTCAGCGGGTTGCAAACCAGACTTTATTGCTCGAACTTTAGATCTCTTTGACCTCTGTAGTTGAGACTCAGAAGGTCCAGCTTCAGCAGTTGAGACTTGTTGTTGCTGTAAAGTGTCAAGAAATTGTTGCACTGATGCAGGCAACAGTAAAGGACCAACTTCTCCTTTCTTGTTGTCCTTGTTGATAAGGTCAGAGAATATACGTTTGTGCAGTTTAAACGAAAGTATAACATCATCCTCTACTATCTCAACATTTGGACAGCAAAAATTGAATATCAATTGACAAAACCTAGAGAAATAAACAACATTTCTATTCTCTAGCATTTTCTCACCAATATTAGTTAAAACTAATCTAGCAACATCAAATTGACTGCCATAGAGAAGAGAATACCCGATCTGTAGACTATCCGTGGGAATCGCATCCCAATTGGTGCACTTCTTTCCAAAAGCCCGAGTAATGCAATCGAAAAAGAAGCTCCATTCCTTGCGCAAAAATGGCCTTTTGAGTTGACCTATCTTTGACAAAGGTCCAGAGTAGCCGATTTCTCTCATCATCCTAACCAACTCAGAATCACCAACAGATATCGTGAAAGCATTAAAATCTTCAAGACCCAAAGCATCACGAACAGTAGTAGGAGTAACAACAAATTGATCTTCTTGAAACTCAAAAATGATAGATGGAGATCCAGACTCTCCTCCATTATCATAAGTACCTGTCTGCCAAAAAGTTCGAATTTGAGTCGCAGACAGCTTCGACGGTGCTGTTAAAGCAGTACCAATATCAGAGTCTAACAAGAACCTCTGAATCAAATGAAACGCCTCCGGTGCGTTCTCATTTGCTACAGGAGCAGAATAATTGTTGGGAACAAATTCTAAGTCAGAAGCAATAAACGCTGTAGTTGCCATTAGTAAGATTTGAAAACAAGAAATACTGGGCTCAGAAAGTGTTTGAGTGTTTGTGTGTGAGTAAAATCTAATGAAAAGATGAAGTGCGTAAAAGATTGAATCGTGTGTATGTAGTGTTTTAAATAAGAACTGAAAAGTTTAAAAGTATGTTAGTGGGACAGATGTCAGACGTGAATACGCTGACAGCTGTATCTAACAACTTCCAATACACACGTGCAAACGTGGAGACACCTGTCATCACATAACACTCAAAAATTTTCGCTTAAGAGAAAAAAAATCAATAATAATAAAATTATCAATTTTAATAATAAAGTACAAAGGAGCTCAACAGTCAGAAAAATAATGACTGTCTCGAAACTCCGCATCTTATTATCCCAAGCGCTTCGATTCTAGGAAAAAACCTTTCAGTTACCCTGTTGAATGCTTTAAAAACCGAAGCATTTAATCAACAGGCTTCATACCTTAAAATTACCATACACCAAATGGCAGGAACCTTTGAGTTCATGGATGTCGAATCATTCGTTAACATGAACTGGCAGCAACAAGCAAACTATATCATCGATGAGTTTCTTGTTCTGTCTTTCCTGAATGATGAAGGTCTTATAGCAGATGATGAAATAGCGGAAGGACCAATCTCTAATCCTTATGTGCACATCATCCGTCCCGGTCCATATGATGTGCCCATCCTGGCAGACGATGATACTATGGAGATTTGTATGATGCTCTTCCAGCAGAGCTTCCTGATGGGTACGGAGGAGTCAATCTTCTTGGAGTCCTGCAAGCTGCAAAGCAGAAAGAGAATCCAGGAAGATGATGATGATGATGATTCATCCTCAGGATGTTGTCAAGCAATCCCAGATGGTATAATGATCAGATGAACAACTGGGTAGCTCTCATCAGAAGTAGTAGAGCACAATAACTTCTGGCTCTAGCTCTTCTGCTTCAGATGTAGCATTCAGATACTTGTCCTGGTTAAATAGATCTTCTCTTTGTAACCATAGTGATTAGTATGTACCAGAAAGATTAGCTAAACATGAGCATGAAATTTTCTGAATGTAAATTTGAATCAATTAATGAAAACAAATTTGTTTCTTTACATATCAGTATTATCAATATTGCATAGTAATTGTAAAGTGAAAAAAAACGATATCACTCTAAACAATGAACTAACATACTCAGCCGCACTACGAATCACTATCAGGACTTATCAAACGCACTCTTTCTTTTCTCCGTTCAATCATACTTTTTCCGAAAAACAAATGACTAATCTCAAGAGTATAAAATGTCTGAAACAAGGAAATTATTTTAACCATCAGAGATTAAAACAAAGTAACCTCGGCGTATTTTACACAATACATCAGTGTTTACCATTTATCTTTCTTTGTCAATAAACTCTTTTCTCAATCTGTACAGTTGTGAGAAATGTGTGTGTAGTAGCAGAGTTTACCGAAATCAGTATTTAGATCATCTCAAAGTGCATAAAATCCACAAACTAAAGTAGTAAAAACTGGTTGCCTAAACTCTCACATAGACACTGATTTTTCTATCTAAACTCTGTATTACTGATATCCTTTCATTTGGATATGTCTTTTATTTGTCACCCCCTGTATTATTTATATATTTTTTTATTTTTTTTTATTTTTTTTATTTATTATTTTTCCAGTAATCAGTGGTTGGCACTAGTCACCAAAAATCAAAGATTTTAGCCCTTATTTCATACAATAAGTTCCTGGATCGTCCTAGGCACAACATGATCTCAAAGGAATTTGTGCTCTGTTTGGCATCTTTTGATTTGAGGGTGAATTATTTGTAGTAAGTAATCAGAGTTTAGACTTTGTGCTGTGATCATAATTAACTTATGAGAGAAAATGCAAACAGCTAATACAGACTCAGTGTATAGGATCAATAAACTAAGAGATGGTATAAATATAGAGACAGTATCATGCTGTGTTAGTTTACTGCACATAAATGAGATCAGAATCTATCAACTCTTAAGGATTCACAATTACTTACTGAGAATTATGTTTCATACAAATTTCTTCATTGGTCCATATGTTTCAGACAAAATTACAGTAGAGAATAGCATTAAACTGTAATTACCAGAGTATGACCAACAGAGTTTAACATCAGAGTTTACTTTCAGAGTATGACTGACACTTCACAGAGTTTATCATCAGAGTTTAACATGCTGGTTCACATAACAGTTAACACATGTAAGAAATCATGAACATAAAAAGTGAGTCTAACCCGTATCTCTAGTCAGAACCAGAGATCATTCCAAGTTCATTTACCAATCTTGTAAAAGTAGCTTCACTCAAAGGTTTGGTGAAGATATCTGCAAGTTGTTGGTCTGTAGACACAAAATGAAGCTCAATGTTTCCTTCTTCCACATGTTCTCTGATAAAATGATACCTTATGCTGATGTGCTTGGTCATGGAATGCTGTACTGGATTACCTGTCATAGCAATAGCACTTTGGTTATCACAGAAAATAGGTATTTTTGAGTACCTTAACCCATAATCCAGCAGTTGATTCTTCATCCACAGAATCTGTGCACAACAGCTACCAGCTGCTATATACTCTGCTTCTGCAGTGGATGTAGAAATTGATTTCTGTTTCTTACTGTACCAAGAAACCAATCTGTCACCTAAAAATTGACAGCTTCCACTTGTACTTTTTCTATCTATCTTACAGCCTGCAAAATCTGCATCAGAGTAACCAATTAATTTAAACTCTGATTCTCTAGGATACCACAAACCCAAGGTTATGGTTCCTTTGAGATATTTGAAAATCCTTTTTACAGCTGTTAGATGAGGCTCTCTGGGATCTGCTTGAAATCTTGCACAAAGACATGTTGCATACATGATATCAGGTCTACTTGCAGTAAGATACAGTAGAGACCCTATCATTCCTCTGTAGTTAGTCACATTTACTGAGGCTCCTGTGTCTTTGTCAAGCTTCGTTGCTGTAGCCATGGGAGTTGTAGCAGATGAACTATCAAGCATACCAAATTTCTTTAGAAGATTTCTGGTATACTTTGCTTGATTGATAAAAATCCCATCATCTGTTTGTTTGACCTGTAAGCCTAGAAAGTAACTAAGCTCTCCCATCATGCTCATTTGATACCTGGATTGCATAAGCTTTGCAAACTTCTTACAAAGTTTGTCATTAGTAGATCCAAAAATAATATCATCTACATAAATTTGAACTAAAAGCAAATCATTACCAGAATTGAAATAAAACAAGGTTTTATCAATTGTTCCTCTTGTGAACCCACTTTCTAAAAGAAATTGAGCGAGAGTTTCATACCATGCTCTTGGTGCTTGCTTTAGTCCATATAATGCCTTGTCAAGCCTGTAGACATAATCTGGATGCTTGGAATCTACAAATCCTGGTGGTTGTTCAACAAACACTTCTTCTTCAAGCTTCCCATTGAGAAAAGCACTCTTTACATCCATCTGAAAGACTTTAAACTTCTTGTGTGCAGCATAGGCCAGAAAAATCCTTATGGCCTCCAATCTTGCAACTGGAGCAAAGGTTTCATCATAGTCAATTCCTTCCTGTTGTGAATAACCTTTTGCCACAAGTCTAGCCTTGTTTCTTGTAATCACACCTTCACTGTCAGTCTTGTTTCTGAAAACCCACTTTGTACCTACTATTGATCTATTCTTTGGTCTAGGTACAAGTGTCCAGACTTCATTTCTTTCAAATTCATTTAACTCTTCTTGCATTGCTGTAATCCAATTAGCATCTTGAAGAGCTTCCTCCACTTTCTTTGGTTCTGTTTGAGACAAGAAAGCATGATACAGACACTCATTATTTGTTGCACTTCTAGTTCTCACACTAGCATCAGGATCTCCAATTATGAGATCAGGTGTGTGTGCCTGTGTCCACTTTCTGGCTGTTGGTAAGTGGTTTCTTGCATCATTATTGAATCCTCCCCCTTGATCCATGCTCTCCTGATTCATACGTTGACTTTCTGCAGTATCTGAGGCTCCCCTTGAGTTGGATGGCTCAGTGTTTGTACTGTCAGAGTTTGAATCAGTTTCCTCAACTGATTCACTTGCTGTGTCTTGTTGAGCTTCTTCACGCTCCCCCTCAACTGGTTCTCTATTTTGTTCAATTTGAGAATTTTCAGTTTCTTCAGTATTTACCAGTAGAGGTTCAGAGTATGCTCCGTCAGAGTTTGTCAAACCTGCTTCATCAGAGTTTACATCATCAGAGAATAGATCTTCATTTTCAAAACGTAGTTGATCATATCCATCCTTGTCTTCAAGTCCAATTATTTTCTTGTCATCAAATGACACATGTATGGATTCCATGATCACCTTAGTTCTCAGATTGTAAACTCTGAATGCTTTTGTTGACAATGGATAGCCAACAAAGATTCCTTCATCAGCTTTTAACTCGAACTTTGTTAACTGTTCAGGATGAGTCTTCAACACAAAGCATTTGCATCCAAATATGTGAAAATATTTCAAATTTGGCTTCTTATTTTTCACCATCTCATATGGTGTTTTCCCATGCTTGTTGATCAGTGTAGCATTTTGAGTAAAACAAGCAGTTTGAACAGCTTCTGCCCAGAAATAAGTTGGCAATTTTGCTTCATCAAGCATAGTTCTGGCAGCTTCAATTAAAGTTCTGTTCTTTCTTTCAACTACACCATTTTGCTGTGGAGTTCCAGGTGCAGAAAATTCTTGTTTGACTCCTCTTTCCTTGCAGAAAGCTTCCATTATTGAGTTTCTGAATTCAGTTCCATTATCACTCCTTATAATTTTGACTTTGTGCTGTGATCCTTTGTCCAGTAGATTTACATGATCCATCAGAGTTTGAGCAGTTTCATCCTTCTTTGATAAGAAATATACCCATGTATATCTAGTATATTCATCAACAACTACTAGAGCATATTTCTTTCTACCCATGGACATCACATTTACTGGACCAAAGAGATCAACATGTAGAAGATGATAAGGTTCCACTACTGATGATTCAGATTTGCTCTTGAAAGATGACTTCCTTTGCTTGGCCTTTTGACAAGAATCACATAGACCATCTAGATTGAGTATTGATTTTGGAAGTCCTCTTACAAGATCCTTTCTTATCAGCTCATTGATGTTGTTCAAATTGAGATGAGAGAGCTTCTTGTGCCAATTCCAACTCTCTTCATTTGACATTTTTGCAGTCAGACACACTGTTTTTCCATCAGAGTTTGTTACCAAACTTGCTTCATATATATTGTTGCGCCTGTGTCCAACTAGAACAACTTTTCCAGTAGATTTGATGATAACTTCACAGTATTCACTATGAAAATCTACATGGTTTCCTCTGTCACAGATTTGACTCACAGATAGCAGATTATGCTTGAGTCCTGAGACTAGAGCTACATTCGTGATGATGACACTTCCAAGATTGATATTGCCATATCCCAGAGTGTGTCCTATGTTGCCATCTCCATAGGAAACTTTTGGGCCAGCCTTCTCCTCAAAGTCTGATAGCAGGGCTTTGTTTCCAGTCATATGTCCTGAGCATCCACTGTCCAAGATAAGTGTGCTCTCTATTATACCCTTATTTTCAGAAGATTCAGTCTCATCTCTGACAGTTGCCATAAGAGCATAGTTTTCTCCATCATCAGAGTCTGAAGTATCTGCCCAGTCTCTGCCTTTAGAGATGAGTGCTTTCTCAGATTTGCCTTTCTTGCACTCTGGAGCATAATGACCCATCTCCTTACACTTGTAGCACTGGATTTGAGACTTATCCTTCTTGCCAGACTTGTTCTCCTTTCCATCAGACTTTCTGAAACTTCTCCTTTCAGGGTTTGAATCTTTCCTTGAGAATCTCTTTCCTTTCTTGAAGTTCTTGAATCCCATCTTCTTAAAGGTCTTCACCATCAATGCAGCCATTTGCATCAACTCCTCTTCATCATCCTCAGAGTCAGAAGCTTCATCAGAGTTTGAGTCATCATCAGAGTTTGATGACTCACTCTCAGATTTAATAACTAAAGCCTTTCCCTTGGCTTTCTTCCTTGATGATTCCTTCTTGATGGGCTTCTCCTCGACTTTGAGAGCAACAGATTTTGTCTTCTTGCTTGACCTCCTGTTTCTTTGTTCTATCTCAAGTTCATGAGTCTTTAACAATCCATAGATTTCATCAAGATCTGTATCAGCAAGATCATAATTATCTCTGATTGTTGTTGCCTTTAAATCCCACTTTTCAGGTAGAGATAACAGAAACTTGAGATTGGACTCTTCAAGTTCATATTCCTTATCTACCAGAGACAGATCGTTCAACAGTTTGCAAAATCTGTCATAAGTCTCAGTCAAGGTTTCATTAGTTCTTGAATCAAAGTGCTCATACTCCTGTGTGAGTATTGTTTTTCTGTTCTTCTTAATAGCACCTGTTCCCTGGCATCTGACTTCTAAAGCATCCCATATCTCTTTGGCAGTTTTGCAGCCAATTACCCTGTTAGACATAACATTATCTAAAGCACTGTGGAGAAGATGTCTAACCTTTGCATCCTTTGCAATTGATGAGATATCCTCAGGAGTCATATCTTTCTTTTCCTTTGGAACAGTCTTTTGTTCTTGACCATCAACAACAGGGGACAATTTAGTTGGCATATGAGGACCATCATTAATTCTGTCAAGGTATTCTGGATCTGTAGCCTCCAGAAACATGGTCATCTTCACCTTCCAAATCGGATACTCTACAGGCCTGAGAATCGGAACCCTGATTGTTTCATATCGACTCACAGAATTAGGCTTAACCTGTTCAGCCTTGGAAGCAGTTTGATTTTCTTCAGACATGATTATTACTGTGTTTGAATCGTAAAACTGTATATATTAAACAGCCTTGGCTCTGATACCAATTTTTAGGCCGAATACACAATATAATCAAGTATGTATGAAAATAATGACAATTAAGAACACTGTTTATGAATCAATAAACTGTATTTATATTAACAGCTTCTCTCTTTATGATGTTAATGAATCACAAAGAGCTTCTAGGTTACAAGAATAATATATCGATAATCGCGTCCCTTCTAGGGATAACCTATCTGTGTTTATATAGTACACAGCTACATACAATCCTTATCTAATTGATATTCCTACAAGTTAGCTATACAAAACTTATCAATTAAGGATTGCTTCTTATCTTCCATTCTGTTTCCTTAGCTGTATCAATATATTCTGCTTCTTTCCATCTTCAGAATATATTGCTTCTAGAATCTTTAATTCAGCACCGACAGCTAACTCAACTATCACCTTGTCAGACTTTACATAAACTCTGACCGGCTTCCTTTAAACTCTTCACCCTGTCAGAGTTTAATTAAACTCTGACCGGCTTCTGATAAACTCTTGTCAGTACCTGTTGCTTAAACACTGATAAACAAACATTAGCAATTATATCTAACATATTTGTTAAAAAGAGGGTTCGACCCTTACATAGTACTCTACTTCCTACGAAGAGCTTAAGAGCTCAGAATGGTTTCGTTGACCTTATTGCTAGTTGTCCTATTAGTGGATCCTTTTAGGAAACACTTAAACATAATAAACTTTCAAATTTGAGGCATGCCAAGTTCTTAGCAACTCAGTCCCTTCAAGGGTTTAGGCAACAATGCTCCAATGTAAGTGACTTTGTCTGGTTCTCCTGGGATTAGGGGGATAGGAATCAGATCCTCAACTGGTTTTCCCCTTCTTTCTTCATCATCTCTTGAATCCGTAACCTCGATTGGGAGAACCTGCCCCCGAGTCCATCAGGCCTTAACGCGGCTACATAGCAACTCCTAGCCATCTTTTGATCTCCTTGTTTTTCACCAACCTCGTTCCTTGTTGGGAACTTGATTTTCAAATGGTAAGTTGAGACAACAGCCTTGAATGCATGAAGGCATGTCCTCCCAAGGATTGCATTATAAGTCGAGGTTCCCTTTATCACCAAGAAGTTCAACATTTGAGTTGCTGTTTTTAAACCTTGCCCTATTGTCATAGGGAGCTGAATAGTTCCCTCTACTTTAGATTCAACCCCATTGAACCCGTATATGGGCATGTTTGAAGGAGTCAGTTACGAATTGGTATATCCCATCTTGATGAAGGCGTCATGGAACAAGATGTCCACGAAAGCTTCATTATCTACCAGAACCCTCTTGGTTTTTGTTAGGTCCTGATATGTTTGTAGAAGGGGGGGGGGGGGTTGAATACAAACTGTACCGTTTTCTCGAATTTGTTCGGTTCGTGATTTAACAATTCAAGAACAAATAAGTGCGGAATGAAATGAAACAAAATTCAAGTTAAATATAATTTATATTAAACTTGAAGGGTGTTGCAAATACAGTACAGATTACAAGGTTTGAATCTCAAACTATTTAAAACAAATCTAGAATAAATTCGACATGAATTTATCTATTTTTGTAATAAAAAGATTGAATACTAAAAAGTAGTTCGAGATAAATTCTAGGAATAATGATCCGCTAGATAGTCAAACAAGTACAAGCAAACTAATTCTAATTGTTGAGATTTAACAATAAAGCTAGAAATTAATTACTTGTTTTGCTTTCAATGGTCGGCAGTTGATGGTTTTTAAGACAGAGAAAGGAGATATAATGTTGTAATGGCTTCTGTCTTCTTTTTGTTTTTTTGATCCACTCACTTTTTATGTACAACTGATGTACACCTTTTTTATTCACAAAAGTCACCTGCCTCTTTTCTTTTAGAATGTACGCCTTTTGTCATTTGAATCCAAAGTACTATCGGTAGTACTAAATTTGGCTTGGTAGTACTACCCAATGATAGTACTACTAGTATATACAACTTTTAATTAACTCTAAATTAATTACATTACTAATTAATTTACATAATAAATTAATTCTTATAGATTAATTTAATAAATAAATTAACCATTAAAAGTAAATTAATTAAAAGAGAATTAATTAAAGTCTTTTTTGTCTCACTTTTAAAAGATGTACGCCACTTTCTTTTTATAACAAAAGTCAACCAACTTTTGTTAAGTAAAAAATGTACGCCCATTTCTTAAAATGAGTTTATAGTACTCTAGGTAGAACTTGGTTTGGCTTGGTAGTACTATCAATATAACTGGCAGTACTATCTATTAGTACTGTGTGTGAACCGGTAATACTATCAATAGTACTATCGGTAATACTATCATTTGACTCGGTAACAACAATCTGTGAACCGGTACAAGGGTATTTTGATAGTACTACTAGCTTAGAATTAATTCTAATTTAATTTATTGAATTAATTAATTTAACAAATAAATTAGTTCTGAGTGAATTAATTTATAGATTACATTAATTAATTTCTAGTTTAATTAATTTAAGGAATAAATTAATTCTGATGGAATTAATTTATAGTTTAAATTAATTAACTTCTAGTTTAATTAATTTAAGGAATAAATTAATTCTGATGGAATTAATTTATAGATTAAATTAATTAACTTATAGAATAAATTAAAAGAGATTTAATACTAAATCTGAGAACCACTGAAACTGATGACAAACTTCCACTGACTGATGTTGACACTCGATGTACTGTGTGGTTCATGAGCGACAAACTTCAATGACGGTTCTTCATCTTTTGACTTTAAGTTGTGGTCCATCTTCTTATCCTTTTGACAAACTCTGTAATCTGTATGCTTCCTGTCACACTTCTGATATCTCTGTCACTTTAAATAAATCCACTTTCTTGAATACTTCACTGAGGCTTGATCAAATAAATGAACTTCTTCCAGTGTAGAATTACTCCAAGTCGGTAGATGACTTTAATCTTCATTCTCTTGACATATATTATCTTCTGAGATTCCTGTGACATCTAGTCTAATATTTACTTATTACATTCTAGTTTAAGTTGAGTAGAATCCTCAAATTACAAATAGGCTATTACATATGCCTTTCAATCTCCCCCTATTTGTTTGTTAGAGAATAACAACCAAATACCTAGAGGATCACTCAACTAAAACAAAGAAAAAGATAGGACTCTTAAGCCTAAGGAAATACTAGAAAGTTCTGGATCAAATATGACATTTCCAGATTTCTTCAACAGTAAAGATAAATGCAAGACAAATGTTCCTCTAGACTGAACATATGATAACATTGAACCTGTCTTGATTTACCTATTCTTTTTATATCTTTTTCAGCTCCCTCTTCCTAGCTTCTCCAAACTTCTCCCCCTTAGTTGAGGAATTCTCTACAGATTTAACTTTATAAGTCTCTGAAGCCAGTAAGAGTTGAGATTGTTGATGGAGTTGATCTTGGGAAGTAAATTTGTCTTCAAGATTTCCTTGAGCAGTCCCAAATGATTGTTGACAGAGGTGGAAGAAGAAGACCGTTCAACCACTTATTCTTGCAAAAGTTCTTTATCAGCCTGAGTTTTGAATATATGTTCCTGTAGATCAGCTATGTGAGCTAACTACATTGCAGTGTATGTGTCTGTGTGTACACTCACTTGAATTTCTCTTGTAAGTGTATCACTCATCTCACGTGCATGTGTTTCACTCAGTGTTTGACTTGCATCACTCAACATTAGCTGTCTGTTTGCTCCTTTTTGATCAGTACCTGCATTGAAAAACACCCTAGCCTCTTCAAGAGAGGTCAGTGGTGGTACAATGGGAGTTCGCAAATCCCGATCCTCAATCATGTCTATCAATTCACTTGGAATTGAAATCTGAATTGCTACAGTGATAGACTGACCAAGTTGCCTTCCACTTTCTCCAGATAAATCTGCGACTGGAAAATCCCTTAGGGAGCCAGAGATGTTCACTCTGGGAGGGAGAAAATGATTCTATTTAAATTTGGCAAAGAATCAGATTTTATCTCTAATGCCTGTGAAGGCACTTCTACCGTAACAATGGTAGGCACTGTAACTAGTTGCAGGTGCTCTGCTTTCACTGTGTCCTGAGTTTCATCTAATGAAATTGTCTTCTCCCATTGTGAGTAATGAGAGTGTGCTTGACTCAGTACAAAGTGCCATGGCCCTATGGCGAATTTCAATACATTCATCATGTTGAGAGGATGTCTCTAGAAACAGTTCATTGGCCATTTCAAAGTCCATATCCTATTGGGAGGATATAGATGGGCTGACAGATGCCTCAATATATGTTGAATTTCTTTAGAAGAGGCAGAGTTGTGGGATCACTCATTGTTTCAATCAAAGTACTTCTTTGTTTAACAATTGATTTCTGTTCAGGCTGAGAGGTCAAGAAAGTTGTAGACTCATTGTTTGGCTCTAAGACCTGGGATAGAGATTGTGGATCTACAATCCCTTGGTCAGCCCTAACAACCACTTGGGTTCAGTAACAGTAAAAGAAGTGGATTGAGAGATAGAAAGTAATACCTGAATTGGATTTGGCACTGGAGTTCCAGCTAAGCAAGAGCCGGAGCAGAAATAATATATACAATATATTTACAAAAACAACTAAGACAAATAGAAAATAAAAGATCATAAGTAATAAAACTAAAATAATATATACATAAACTATCACTAGAAAACTAAAGAAAGAAAATGAATTAAAATAAGATGCAGAAAATATTTACATGAAATTATTTACATGAACTAAACAAGAATATTTGAATATTTTAAAATAAAATTTTTTCAATAAAAATAGATTTCTCTACAATTTTAACTTGTAAAATTTGAGAAAAATATTTTTAGAGAAAATAATTCATCTTAACTTACTCAACCTAAGAAGCTTAACAATTAGACAAGACATGGCAATAATCGACAATCAACATGCAAAAGAGAAAATGAGATGATAAAATAAATTTACAAGTGATTTAAAAAATAATATATATACAACAAATGAACACTTGTAAATTTAATTAAGAACAAACATAAAAAATAAACAGAGTTAATCACTAAAACTATTTAACATACCCAATTTACCAACCAATCTGGTAAACATGGATTCATCAAGAGATTTAGTGAAAATATCTTCTATTTTGTTCCTCTGTGGGTACAAAGAGTAACTCCACAGTACCATTCATGACATGCTCTTGGATAAAATGATACATGATGTCAATGTGCTTTGTTTCTTGTGATTATGCCATCTTCATCTAATTTATTTCTGAATACCCACCGAGTACCAACTACTCAGTTGGATCACCTTTTGGGCCTCAGCCCTTCTTGACTTTCTTGGTGTAGGGTCTAAGTTGATCAATGGGATTCTCCCAGTCCCAGTCGATTGTGTTCATGCTTTAGCTTCTTCTTCAGCCAATACCTTCTTAATTCTAGCAGCCTCAGCCTCATATGCCACAATTTTATCCTTGGTAGCTTGTAGTTATTCCTGATTTCCTTGGGAGGAACGTCTCCTTCTTGGGGCAACATCCCTTTCATCTTCAGTTGTATAATTCTCATTCTCGGTATAGGGGCTGGAGAAGTCTTGAATCAATGGAGTTTGTTGAGTTCGAGTTTGAACTTGAGGGTTTATGGGCCCTAGGCCTTGAATGTATGGAGGCACGTATGCTTCGTGGTATGTTGGATTGACACCACTACTCCCAACTGTAGGTCGCAGTGGCATACCATGAGTAGGCATTCCAAGAGTTTGGTTTGCATATTGGGGAAGATCTGTGGTATGGAGTTGAAGACCACGTGGTGCATTCAGAAGCAGTTGAGAGGTTGTGATTGGTATTTGGAGAGTAGTCTGTTGAGTATGAGGATGCGATCCATGAACCACCATCTCTAGGGGATTCGTCCCTTGAACTGAGATTGGGATTTTTGGTCCTTGATTAGTGGTGAGGGGGATATTCGCCCCTTCTTCTCCTATGGTGGGAGGAGGTTGAGATCCCGAACAATGGGTCGTTGTTTCAGAAGTTAAGGGCAACCATTCAGAGGTTTGAGTTTCTCGACTTGTTCTCCGTGTATACGTCATGGTTGATGTTCGACTTTCCCACAGACGGCGCCAAATGTTGTGGAATAAAAAATAGGTATTCAAATCGTGGCTAGGGTTTCGTGAATTTAATGTTAGGGTTGATGAACTTCGAGCTTTAATGGCTGCTCTTGTGTTTCGTGACTGAATCGGTCCTCACAAGATGCCTACATATCTCAATTCGTAATTGAGAATCAAGCCAAAAATGTAGTTCTTGGTTGAAAGATCGGGTCCTTTATATAGGCGTCGAGAGTCTTGTATTTAGAGTAAATTTGGGAGACTTGGTGGACAAGTCACCTTCTTTGACTGAGATTTTGTATCCTTCTTTGTAGGAGGCTGACTCCTATTAGGTTTGTATGCTTTGGAGGCTACTACTTGGAGTTGTGTTAGTAATGAATACCACCTAGAAACTAGACAGAGGGGGGGGGGGGGTGAATGGATAGTTTGATAGATTTTCGGTTTCTTGAAACTTAATTGTTGTAACTGATTGTGTTGTAAGAAAATGCGGAATTAAAATAAAAAGTACTCACACAATCACTTTAATCTACTTTGTATTAAGCAAATTAAATACTACAGCTTCCAAAATCTCACAAGAACAGTTTGTATCTTGTTTTCTTACAGAGAAAGAGTGCTTAAGATAAATCTATGTGTATCTCTCTTACTTCTTACAGTAGGGTGTGCATGATATATATATACCTATACAAACTAGTGCACACACCTATTTACATAGTTACCCCTAGCTGAAAGTCCAACTTGTCCTGCCATAAGAAGTTCACTGTGTCAGGAAGGACCACTTGCTTTTCAGAGTCTTTCCCGTTTCTGTAGCTGCTTGTCTCTTGTCTTTCTCTCCAAGTTTAGCTGTAGATTTGCCATATGTTCTTTGGACCACCTTTCCAGAACGGATGCTTCAGTATTTGTCTCCTTTGAATTTTGGTTCTGTACCTTGATTTGTCTTGTTATAAACGGCTAAGTGTTGATATCGTGAACTCCAACATTTTCCTGACTTCACGATCTATCTTTTGAAGACTTCGCGACATAGGCAATTTGAGGACTTCGCGATCTAAGCCTTTTGAGGACTTCGCGATCTAAGCCTTTTTAGGACTTCGCGATCTAAGCCTTTTGAGGACTTCGCGATCTAGGCCTTTTGAGAACTTCACGATCCAATACATTCTGACTTTGCGGAATCAACACTTCACGATATTAGTAATGAAGACTTCACGACATAGTTCATTTAGGACTATGCGATCTCAGTACTTCACGACATGGATATTTTTAGACTTCACGACATAGCTTGATTTTGAATTCATGGTATAGGGACTTAGGAAAACTTCTGCAACTTATATCTTCAGGGCCTTATTCATCTCCATCCTGCTGCATGAACATCTCTAAACTTCTACCAGAATAATTATTCCATGGCCTATGTACATTCTAGATTGCAAGAAGCTTACTAAGCTCATTATAACTTTGAGCATACAAGATAAAGCTAAGTACATGAAAACAAGACAAGTACAATGGAGACCTATACTATATCCCAGTGAAAGAATTCACTAGGTCATGTAGAGTGACAAAGTCACAATGATTAGGCTTTTAATAGTGGTAATCAAACATGCCTTGAGCCTAACAATCTCCCCCAAATTGTGAGTAAGAAGCTTAGGCACAATTTCATGTCTGATAACAAGCCTAACTTACATAAAAGGAATTAAATAACAGAGAGAGCAATATATGAACATAATGAACAGAGATTTGATTACATCATAAAGTTGAAAGCTTACAGATTATCTTTGTTGCTCAACAGCTTCAGTTTCCATTTGTTTCTCAAGATAATCATCATAAACTTTCTTCTTTCTCACTTCTTCCTTTCTCTTTATGTCTACAAGGGCTGCTTGAAGTTCATCTCTTGCAATTAGTTCTTCAATGAGAGGTGAGTCTTCTAGATCTTCAATTGCAGCTTTAAGAGCACTTTCCACATAAGAATCTAAAAACTCCATCCTTATCTTGCTTTTGCCTCCATAGTGATTTTTGTATTCCACAACATAAAGATTTTGTTTTACCTTGCATAGCCCTTTCTTCCTTAGCTCTTTAGCCCTCTCATCCATCTCAGCCATCTCTTTCTCTTTCTGTATGTTCTTCTCTTCATTCAGTTTTCTTAATTTATCCGTGTAATCAGAGTGTATCTTCAAGAATCTAGCAACCTCTATCTTCCACAATCTCTCCTCATTTTCTTCAAAATTCAGTAGAGCATTTATTCTTTCAAGCTCATATTGTGAGAAGTATTGCTAGCCTCCTTGTTTCATTTCTCTTTCTCTTCCATCAGTGTATTTAATCTCTAGATGATCTTGCTTCACCTTGACTTCAAAGATTCTTTGAGCTCTCAGAAATGCTAGGGCATCGTCATCATAGTCTTCATCCAGAGGAAGTACTTTGATCCCTACTACATTAGTGATTACCCCATTCTTCTTTGTTATCCTTGTTCTTTTGGCTACACTCTTGATCTTCATATGTTTCACTTGAGGTAGTTTTCTGGAACAAGGAGATTTAGTCTTCAGTGCCATATCATTTGGAAGTAGCTTCATCCCTTTCCCTTTCATCCACTGTAACACTCCACTAGCTGTGACTTTGTGGAAGTGTCTTCTTGATTTTTCTTATGTGGCTTCAATTTTCTTTTGTGGCAAATCACATTCAGAAGTCTTGGATAATGATTTTGGAGGATCATTACTAACATTACCCACCCTAGACTTAGAGTCTTGTGTTGTGGTTAAGGTACTGCTAGCAATGTCCTTGATTTGCTGATTTCCACTCTTCTTCTTAACAGTTTCTTTGTTTCCCTTGGAGTCCTTCTTGTCATCATCAGCATCCTTGGATTTCTTTGATGTTTTGCCCTTGCTGCTCTCACTTCCTCCATCATTATTGCTCCTTGATTGACTTCTTTTTTTGTAGGTTTTCTCCTCATCATCCTCCTCATCATCTTTCTTCTTTCTTCTTTCTTTGAGTGACTCAGGAATAGTTCCATGAATCAAGAAAGATTAGAGAATTTGGATTATCTCTAGCTCTTCTGCTGTTCTAACTCCTCTCTTGGCTCTCAACATCTGCAACACTTGATTTATTTTGCCATTGTTCTTCATTGTCAAATTTGCAGGAATCACCAGTTGATCAATACTGTTGACTTGGTTTAGACTTTGAAAGATTATTGTCCTTGGATTAGAGATAAACTCAGGAAATCTTTGAAATTGGTCTATCTTTAAATCTTCATACAACCTCCTGTTATTCTCCCCATGCTTCTCAATCAACTCCAGAATTGTGGTCAGTTCAGTAAATCTTAGTTTCTCTAGAGTTTGAAAGGATAAATGCCACAAGCAATTATCCTTGGATACCATGATAACTTCTCTTAGATGAACTTCCTTGATTTTCCTGACTGCCACATTAAAGTACTTGATATTTTCCTTGAGCCTTTCTCTGTAGATCTTAGCATCTTCTTGAGCACTGATGTAGATGGCTTTCAGAAACTCCAGAAAGGCCTCATCATGATAGATGTGAGAGTTGGCAATTTCCTGTAGCTTGGCCTCAGTGATTATGTTAGCTTTGACAGGTTTGGCACTTGATGTTGTTTGAGGAGCTGAGATAGCCTTTGGCATTGTAGAGGGATAGTAGGTGGTAGTGATTGTGCTTCTTTGGTCTTGTGCATTGATGACATCCACAAAGGGAAGAGTGATTGGCTTTAAAGTTTCTTCAGTGATTTTGCCCTTAAGCTTTTGTTGCTTGGCAGGTACTCCCCCTCTCTTTTCCACAATGACCTCCTCCTTTCCTTTCTCCCCCTTAGGCTTGGGATCAGACAAGATGTCTTGAGCTTCTCCAGGAACAGGAAGGTTCATGCTTCTTAGCAGGGTTGTCATCATTTGCTGTTGGACTGGCAAAATATTTGATGCGGCATTGCTTTGGTCATCCAACTTATCATTGAGCTGTTCCAAGGATTGAGATAGCACTCTGTTTTCAGCTTTAAGATCAGCTACCTCCCTTTCCAAGCTATCCACCTTTGAGAATAGTTGTTGAGATTTGAAAGAGTTGAGGGATTGGTCCTTGATTTTGGAGAAGTCAAATTTGGAGATGTCAGAAATAGGAACTTCATCTACAAGCTTGTTCCCATACTGATTCTTCCACAGCACTGTGAGCATTGAGTTAGAGTTGATGTTGGCCTGCTGTAAAGCATAATGTAACATAAGATGTAAAAGAGATAACTACAACTCAACAAAGGACAAGACATACAATAGTATTAACAGAAGCACAGGAATCCAGAATCAAAGAAGAAAAGGTAAACTCAAAAAATCAAAATACGTTATGTATTCTTGAAGTCCGTAAACAGGTCACGGAAAGAAGTTCATGAAAATGTTCAAGCCTCAGTGACAACAAAAGAAACAAGACTTTCAAGATGACAGAAGTATGTGAATGATTTAGGGTTAAGTACCACGGGATTCCAGTGATTTAATCGAAGCAACCAGAACGACAAAGGACTTATCAGCAGCACTGAATTGAAGACATAAAAGAAGAATTGATCAAGTGTTATTCATCTGTGAACCAGACCAGTTGCACTAGGTGACGACACTTAAAAAGATCAAGTTGTTTTATCGTCTCGGAAGAAATTGATACAGTCTAAAACTAAGACATCCAGGAGTAATTACTAAAGGACAAAAGTAAAGAAAATGGATTCGATAGTTTTTCATTTGTGAAAACTATCGAATGAGTTTGATAGTAATTAAATGAAAACCACTTTTACTTTATTTAGTATTCGATAGTTTTGTTTTAAAAACTATCGAATGGTAAATAAAGTAATTCCATTCGATGGTTTTTATTTTGATAAAGGTGGATAGTTTTTGTTTTGTCTGACAGGTTGATGGAAATTGGACGGCCAAGATTAATTCTTTTAATCTTGGTTCGATAGTTTTCAAAAACAAAAGACTACAATTACTAAGAGAGAGGCAGTGTCTTCCTCAGTCAGGTTATTTCATAGTAGCAATTACTGAGAGAGAAGTTTGAGCCGGAGAAGATCATAGAAATTTATAGTGCTCAGAATTCTATCAATGTATTGATTGTGAATAACCTAGAACTCATTGAAGCTAATCTACGGATTAGAAATTGTAGCACCCCTCGAGGTTTATATTTATAAAAAGATATATTCTCCGAAACTTGATTTGGTTTGGTGTGTTTGATTTCGTTATAGAACTGAAATATTAATCCGCGAACGAAATTGAATTATTTGTGAGTATCGTATTCAACCCCCCCTTCTACGATACTTTGGACCTAACAATTGGTATCAGAGCTACTTGATTGATATAGAAATCAGATCCGGTGAATGAGACCAAAATCAAACGTAGCGTGAAAATTCGAAGCAAATTTTTTAACTTCCAAAAATTTTCATTTAATTGGAATTTCTTGAATTTTAAACAATTTGAAATTTTCAGAAACCATGAGTGCTCCAAAGACAACCGTTGGTATTAAAGTTCCCCCCGTTTACTAGAGATGATTTCGGTTTGTGGAAGATGAAGATGTTGTTATTTATCAAGGCATCTAATCCGTTGTATATTGGCATATTAGAGAACGAACCGTTTCTACCAATGAAACCAGTTAGTGAATCTACAGCTCCTGATGGTAGCAGGATTCCTCAAGGCACCCAACCTAAGGATATTACTGAATATACAGATTCTGACAAAGAACTGATTCGATTGGACATCGGTTTAATGTTGATATTGGCGGACTCCGCAGACAAGGAAATGAGCTATCAATTGATGAACTGTACAAGCGGGAAACATATGTGGGATACCATTAACTTAATAATGGAAGGAACTGAAGACGTGCAGGAAAACAGATTGGACATTCTGACTTCTCAATACGAAGCGTTTAGGTCACTGCCAGGAGAAAGTATAACTCAGGTCTTTGAGAAATATACTAAGCTTCTCAATGAATTGGCAATGAAAGGAAAGACCTATCCACTGAGAGAATCAAACAGGAAGTTCATGATGACGCTGCCCCATCATGTAGAACACAAGTCATCATCCATTAGGGAAAGAATTGACTTCACAAAGATGTCATTAGAGATGATCTATGGCAAGTTGAAGACCTATGAGATGGAACAGGAACAAAGGGTGATAATCTACGGATCAGGGACAGTGGAGAACAAGCACAATGCACTTGTGAGATCAGCAGCACTTGTAGTGGATGAACCAATAACTTATGAGATTCAGGTTCAAACCCCTAGAGCTGGAAAGGAGGTGATAATAGAAGCAGAAATGGATTCTGTGAATCTGGGTGTTGATGAAAGTGATTACTACACCCTAGAAGAGCTTGAGCAAATGGAAGACAAAACCATGGCGTACTTAGCTGCAAAGTTTAGTCACATTCGTTTCAAGAGAAACCCTAAGTACAAGTTCAAGGGTTCAACCAACAGATTCCAGAAGAGCAATTATACACCTAGTACAGGCTTTAAGGGAGGCTACAAGACTGGCATGATTGATAGAAGCAAATCAAGATGCTACAACTGCAATGAGTTAGGGCATTTCGCCACTGAATGCCGGAAGCCTCGTCAAGCGAGAGACATGAAAGATGTCTATGGAAAGAAGGATTCTTATGATGAGTTGAAGAAAGAGAATGCCAAGCTTAAACAACAATTGGAGGCATTCTCTGGAAAGCAGAAAGGGAAAGCTTATATAGCAGAGGGAAAGCACTGGGATGATACTGATTCGGATGAAGAGGAGGAATATGGAAATGTTGCTCTAATGGCTGACTCTTCAGAGGAATCACCACAATCATCTCAGGTACCTATCTTAACTACAATTGATATGTCTAACTCTGAGTACAAGAAAACTGTGTAAGATCTTAGTGTAGAATTGTTTAATGTACACACAAGCATGCTAGCATCAGAAATGGAAAATGCTAAACTAGTTCTTAAGATTAAAAAGTTAGAATCTAAAAATGAAGAACTAGAGCTTGTAGCTGTAACATTAGAAGATCTTAAGCAAAAGAATGTGTACTTAGAGAGGTCAAGTGTAATGCTGAGATAGAGACTATCCTCAAGAAGCAGATTTCAGATCTAGATTTGAAGCTTAATGCTTTTAAGAATTCCGCTCTAGTGGCTAAGGAAATCATTGATACTCAGGCCATAGAGAATAAAACTGCTATAGGATTTGACTATAACAAGAAAGCTGGTAAGAAGATTGTGGAATTCCCTATGACACCTTCAGTTGTCAAAAGGAATACTTCACATGTTCTTAAGAATGTTGATTGTCCAGTTTTTGTTAAGCCGTTCCCACCACTTTTTCATGAGGATGACCTTTTCATAAGACAAGAATTGCTTGAGGAGGATTTGTTGAAGGAAAAAGAGGTAAAGACTAAGTTGCCTAGAAATCAGTAAAAAATGAATTACCTAAACCTGATTTACCTAAAACTGAAGTAGGTTCCTTAGTTAGTAATGTTAAAAAGAACAGGAATGGGAAGAAGAAGATTGTTAATCAGGAATTGGTTCCATTTTCTCCCATTGCATCTAGGAAGTTGTGCACTATTTGTAATTCTGCTGGAGACCTTACACATGCATGTAAAAAGGTTAAAGTAGAAACTGCTAATACTTCTGAAATGCATAACATGTCTGACATGCCTGATACTCATGAACCCTGTGGAAAGAAAGAGTGTATGCTATGTAAGTACAACATCATGCATGCTTATTTTAAGTTGATGTCTGATAGTAGCAATAGCACTGTTAATGTTAAATCCACATATACTATGAATATCAAACATGGTAAGACTAAATTGAATGTTACTCCTGTTAAATCATCTAAACCTTCAGGACCCAAAAAATTTTGGGTACCAAAGTCCGCTTAATCAATTTGTGATTGCAGGGTAAGGTTAAAAGCTCAAAGGTTGTGTGGATTCTGGATAGTGGCTGTTCTAGACACATGACAGGTGAAGAGTCCCTGCTTACAGAGGTGGTTAAGAAGACCGGCCCGATTGTAACCTTTGGAGATGACAGCAAAGGATACACTACGGGATATGGTAAATTGAAAGCTGGAAATGTCATCATTGAAAACAACTCTCTTGTTGAAGGATTAAAGCACAATCTTCTAAGTATCAGTCAGTTCTGTGATAAAGGCTACAATGTAGATTTCAGAAAGGACAAGTGCTTGATCACCAACAGGAAGGATGGGAAGCTTACTCTACTGGGAGTGAGAAAAGGAAATTTGTTTATAGCTGACTTAAGTTCTACCAGTGAAGGAGAAGTTACATGTTTTTATGCAAAGGCATCTTCAGAACAAAGTTGGCTATGGCACAAGAAGCTCTCACATCTGAACTTCAAGACTATGAACTCTTTGGTAAAGAGAGAGTTAGTGAGAGGGTTGCCCCTGATGGAATTCAATCAGGAGGGACTATGTGAAGCATGTGAAAAAGGGAAGTCGAAGAAAGCATCACATGGAAGCAAAGGAATGACAAGCATTACTGAACCATTACAACTGATTCATATGGATTTATTTGGTCCAGTTAATGTTATGTCACTTTCAAGGAATAGATATGCATTGGTGATGGTGGATGACTACTCCAAGTACACGTGGGTGTTGTTCATACAAACAAAGGATGAAGCAACACGACTAATCATTGATCACATCAAGAAGATAGAAGTGGAAGCTAAGCTACCTGTACGGACAATCAGATCAGACAATGGAACTGAATTCAAGAATGTAGTTCTAAATGATTTCTGCTCAGAGAAAGGAATATCAAGACAGTTTTCAGCACCAAGAACTCCTCAACAGAATGGAGTAGTGGAAAGGAAGAACAGGACCTTGGTTGAAGCAGCAAGGACCATGTTGAGTGAATCAAAACTTCCCACTTACTTTGGGCTGAAGCAGTGAACACAGCTTGCTACACTCAGAATCGAACCCTGATCAACAAAGATCATGAAAAGACTCCGTATGAGTTAATGGCCAACAAGAAACCAACACTGAAGTACTTTCATGTGTTTGGTGCAAAGTGCTTTGTACTTAAAGATGGAGAACATCTTGGCAAGTTTGATGCCAAAGCAGATGAAGGCATTTTTCTGGGCTATTCTCTGGAATCTAAGGCTTTTAGGGTATATGTGATTGAAGATAAGAAGGTGTTGGAAAGCTTTAATGTAACATTTGACGACACCAAAAGACCAGGCCTGCAAACTGGAGAGAACTCTAAATCCTTGGTATTTGAAAATCTATCAGGAGATCTCTCTGACAATGAAGAAGTACCTGAAGTTGTTACAGTTATTAATAACAATCATAATGATAATGATTCTGGACAAAGTGGTGACCAAAGTGGAGATCCTCAACATTCTGCAGGATCCACTAGTCAGTCTTCCGAATCAACAGATCAAACCGTCAACAACTCAGGGGGAGCAGGAGAAGGATCAACTAGTCACACTCCACAACATCTAGAACAAGGAGAATCATCAAGATCGCATCTGCCAAGACAAAGGGTATGGAATAGAGATCATCCCTTTCACTTGATCATTGGTGATCCGGACACAGGAGTGAGAACTAGGAGAACATCACAAAATGAATGTCACTATTCTGGGTTTCTTTCAGAAACAGAACCTAAGAAAGTTGAAGATGCTCTAGATGATCCAGATTGGGTGATTTCTATGCAAGAGGAACTCAATCAATTTGAAAGGCAGAAAGTTTGGAAGCTGGTACCCAGGCCTAAGGGAAAATCTGTTATTGGAACACGATGGGTATTCAGAAATAAGTTGGACGAAGATGGCATTGTAACGAGAAACAAAGCCAGACTGGTTGCTAAAGTTTACTCTCAAGAAGAGGGTATAGATTATGATGAAACCTATGCACCAGTAGCAAGACTTGAGGCCATCAGAATGTTTCTGGCATTTGCTGCATATTCCAATTACAAGGTATATCAAATGGATGTGAAGAGTGCTTTTCTGAACGGGGAGTTAGAAGAAGAAGTGTATGTGGAACAACCTCCAGGTTTTGAGGATTCAAAACTGGCAGACTTTGTGTACTTTCTATTCAAAGCTCTCTAAGGACTCAAACAAGCTCCAAGGACATGGTATGACACTCTCTCTGAATTCTTACTTGAAAATGATTTTACAAGAGGTGTCGTAGACAAAACTCTCTTTGTCAAAAAGCATAAAAATGATTTGATATTGGTGCAAGTATATGTTGATGACATAATATTTGGTTCTACTAATGATGATCTATGCAAGAGATTTGCTAAGTTAATGCAGAGTCGTTATGAAATGAGCATGATGGGTGAATTGTCATTCTTTCTTGGACTGCAAGTACACCAAAAACAAGATGGTATATTCATTTGTCAGTCCAAGTACATCAAAGATCTTCTGAAGAAGTATCAAATGGAAGACTCATCTACAACAAAGACTCCTATGCCAACTGCCACTAAGCTTGATAAGGATGAAACTGGTAAGAAGGTTGACATCACAGGCTACAGAGGTATGATAGGCTCATTACTTTATCTCACTGCAAGTAGACCAGATATAATGTTTGCAACATGCTTGTGTGCTAGGTTTCAGTCTGATCCTAAAGAATCTCATCTAATAGCTGTTAAGCGAATATTTAGATATCTTAAGGGGACCCCAAATCTTGGAATTTGGTACCCTAAAGATACAGGATTTGATCTTATTGGATACACAGACTCTGATTTTGCAGGTTGTAAGATTGATCGGAAGAGTACTTCAGGAAGCTATCAGTTTCTTGGAAGAAGGTTAGTTTCCTGGTATAGCAAGAAGCAGCATTCAGTTTCCACATCAATAGCTGAGGCTGAATACATTGCTGCTGGAAGCTGTTGTGCTCAGATCTTGTGGATGAGAAACTAACTCCGTGACTATGGACTTTTGTTGACAAAGATTCCAATATTTTGCGACAACACAAGTGCCATAGCAATCTCAAACAACCCAGTGCAACACTCGAGGACGAAGCACATCGACATCAGGTATCATTTTATCCGAGAGCATGTCATGAATGGAACTGTGGAGTTACATTTTGTACCCACAGAGGATCAAATTGCAGACATCTTTACTAAACCGCTTGATGAATTCACTTTCAATAAGCTGGTTGGTGAACTTGGGATGTTAAATCTTTCTAATTGATTTTGATTAGAAGTCAGTAACTGCAGAGAGTCCTAGTGAATACATGAGTTTAAGAATTTCTATATCTTTAGGACTCGTGAATTTATTTTCTGGAGCAATTCTCGTAGTTAGGATTAATATACTAATTTTATGTCATAATTATGGATGATATATCTTCTGGCATTTAATTGGTTATTAATTCTAAAAATTATTTAAGTGCTAATATTTGTTCTAAATATTCAAGCATTTATTTAATTTAAATTAATTTACTTTGTTTTTAACATTGTAGATTAATGCAGCATAATTTATTGGATTTTAATTGATTAATATCATTTAATGATATTTAGTTGATTTTATTCTAAGAAAATTGTGAATTTTATGTTAACAATTGATTTTGGTGAATTTTAAAAGATTTATTCAAAATAAAACTTGACAGAAAATAAAAGTCTGATTTTTAGAACAAGAACATGTTTTAAAATTTGGACAGAAGCAAAAAATATCGAATTTAGGAAATTCGATAGTTTTTCAAGTACATAGATAATTCTATCGAAATTAATTTTCGATAGTTTTTGAAAAGGAAAAGAAAAACTATCGAAAACAATTCTCGATAGTTTTTGAAGAAAATTTGAAAAAGCATCGAATTGAATTTCATTAATCTTTATCTAAATTCTCGATGGTTTTTTTAAATAAAAAGAAAATCTATCGGAGAGAATTAATTTTTCCTTTATTTTAATTCTCGATAGTTTTTCAACAAAAGGTTTTTGGTAGTTTTTGTATCAAACAGCAAACACATTCGAAGGTGAGGAGACCATGGAGTGCATGAGGATGAAGAGCAATGCAATAACCGCTCTGATAAGAAAGAATCATCTTCCAGGGGTACCCACTGTTCTCACTGAATATCTAAGAACGGTGCCCCTACCACTTCTACCCCCAGGGGAACAGGTAAATCAAGGTAACATTCCTGAACCTGAACTGGCTCCTGAACCACAACCAATGGATGTTGATCCAGAGCCCTCAGTGGCCATTGCTGACCAGGAGGTTGCAAACCCACAACCTCTAACCACGGTCGAAGAGCCTTTGGAAGAGCCAAATGAAATAATAAACGAACCTCCTTCCCCTCCTATACCCAATATTCAGACATCCGTGAGTGTAGAGGGAGATAGTGCCTTAGCAGCACCACATAAGGAGATACACCCTTCAACAGCAGCTCTGCCTTCCTCTAAAAGGAGACGAACAGAAACCGAGGCAACTGTTGATACTTTATTTCAAACTTCCAAAGCGCCCTTTATTGATTTTTCTGATGCTGATTGGGCTACGCTAACGAAAGCTATATCTGAACCATTAGCTCAATCAGGTAAGGAAGAATTGACGGAAGCAACTGGTGTTCCGACCATATTACGGTCAGGTTCACTGGTTGAAGGTTCTAAGAACCAAGGGTCTTCACAGACGTCGAGAGAAGGCTTTGACCTAAATGCACAATCTAAAGGGTCATTGTCTACCTCCCCAGATGGAACATATCTGGATCCTGCGGGTAAAGGGTCTGACGTAGGTGCAGATCGACAACTCGTTGACAATGAATCAATTACTATTGAGGAGTCAACTGAGGTAAAGTCTTCACAGACTATCGGAGAAGATTCGGGATCTCTGCTGTTAATAGAGCCTGTTTCTAACCCCTTAGAGATTCAAACTCTAGATCCTTCAAAGGATATATCATCTACGGATGATCAGCAACTTGGTTTATCCAAGGACGGGGACTTGCGAAGCCCCATTGCACCACTGGTGACCTCCTTAAGGACGGCTACAGTGTTTTCTTCTGCAGGTACATTGAGAAAAAAGGGATTGAGTGAAACAAAAACACTTACATCTGGCCTGAGTGGGAAAGGTAAAATGAGTGAAACACCGACAGAAACGTTGAGTGTACACCCAGAGCCAAACGTGAGGAGTGACACCCTAACCCTTCCAAATATTGATGATTTTCTATTACCTAGAGGTACATGTTCAATCCACCCTCAAGGAGATTATGGAATATGCTGAGGAACCAACAACCCGGACCTTCACAGCAACAACCTGATCCTTCTACTACCTTTTACAATGAGGATAACTTCATCGAGGATTCCTCAACTAAGGGGGAGAAAGTTGGAGAAGGGGAAACAAATGAAGTGACTAATGAAGGTTGGCAAACAACTGGATGGGGAGTTTGGGAAACCAATGAAGCTATTCCAGTTAGACAGTACTGGATTGAAGACATTGTGCAAGAAGAAAAAAGTGAGGAGGAATTTGAGATCATGCAAGAGCAACCACTACAGGAGGAGCATGAGCCATATTATCCAGAGCCAATAGAACATCCTATCTTGGATGATGATATGGAAGAAGAAGCAAATTCTCTATCACTGGAAGAAGAAGCTGTCTTGGAGATGGTGAAAGCTCAAAGAGCTGAAATAGATGCCAGGCAAGCTGAGAGAGAAAGACACCAAGCAGTTTTGAGGAAGAACTGCAGGTGATACTCATCAAGATTCAAAGAACTACAAGATTAAATGAACTGCTCCGTGAGCATGTTAAGGAGATCTTGATGAAAGTCGGTCCAGAGATTACTGAAGATCCTCCAATGGTTAGATTCATGACGAATGACTTGTTCAGAATCTGCTATTTGGCCGAGGACAAACTGAGAGACTATCCAAGCAACTATCTAATATCAGTTGAGAAGTATCTTAGATCCACTGGATTCACATCAACGGAGAAGGACAAAGCAGCAGACACTCTTAGAAGATTTCTAATGGAGAATGTTCCTTACTATAGGAAAAGAGTGGAAAGAGGATTGGAAGTGCATACCAGATTACCAAACATGCCAAAGCTAAACAAGGAAGATGTTAACATTGCATGGTTATGGGCTGGAGTGGGTCAAGAGGTTGAATATATTGGAAGACACATCCAAGGAGCAATCCTTAAACCTGGAGAACCACTGTACTATCTGTCAGTGATTGATTATCAAGCTGCTAACTCCGATCCAATGATTGAAGAAGGTGAGATCGAATTGGACTGAAGAACAGAAGCAAAGAACAACAGAACTATCAGCTCAGACAAGAGGAGCAACTTCAATGTGAAAAGTTTTATTGTTTTTTGATTTATGAAATCTGGAAATGTATATATATCTGATCCAGAATGCATTTAATATTATTACGCTGTCTTAATTTAGGTAGTTTCATGTTTCCTTAGTTAGTTGAGTTATCCTCGAAGTATTTGCTTGTCGAACTCTATCCAATCAAATAGGGGGAGATTGTAAAGCATAATGTAACATAAGATGTAAAAGAGATAACTACAACTCAACAAAGGACAAGACAAACAATGGTATTAACAGAAGCACAGGAATCCAGAATCAAAGAAGAAAAGGTAAACTCAAAAAATCAAAATACGTTATGTATTCTTGAAGTCCGTAAACAGGTCACGGAAAGAAGTTCATGAAAATGTTCAAGCCTCAGTGACAGCAAAAGAAACAAGACTTTCAAGACGACAGAAGTATGTGAATGATTTAGGGTTAAGTACCACGGGATTCCAGTGATTTAATCGAAGCAACCAGAACGACAAAGGACTTATCAGCAGAACTGAATTGAAGACATAAAAGAAGAATTGATCAAGTGTTATTCATTTGTGAACCAGACCAGTTGCACTAGGTGACGACACTTAAAAAGATCAAGTTGTTTTATCGTCTCGGAAGAAATTGATATAGTCTAAAACTAAGACACCCAGGAGTAATTACTAAAGGACAAAAGTAAAGAAAATGGATTCGATAGTTTTTCATTTGTGAAAATTATCGAATGAGTTTCATAGTAATTAAATGAAAACCACTTTTACTTTATTTAGTATTCGATAGTTTTGTTTTAAAAACTATCGAATGGTAAATAAAGTAATTCCATTCGATGGTTTTTATTTTGATAAAGGTGGATAGTTTTTGTTTTGTCTGACAGGTTGATGGAAATTGGACGGCCAAGATTAATTCTTTTAATCTTGGTTCGATAGTTTTCAAAAACAAAAGACTACAATTACTAAGAGAGAGGCAGTGTCTTCCTCAGTCAGGTTATTTCATAGTAGCAATTGTTGAGAGAGAAGTTTGAGCCGGAGAAGATCATAGAAATTTATAGTGCTCAGAATTCTATCAATGTATTGATTTTGAATAACCTAGAACTCATTGAAGCTAATCTACGGATTAGAAATTGTAGCACCCCTCGAGGTTTATATTTATAAAAAGATATATTCCCCGAAACTTGATTTGGTTTGGTGTGTTTGATTTCGTTATAGAACTGAAAGATTAATCCGCGAACGAAATTGAATTATTTGTGAGTATCGTATTCAACCCCCCTTTCTACGATACTTTGGACCTAACACCTGCACCTGGTTATCCAGCTTAGTAGAAAGCTTCTTCATATTATCTGAGACCAAAGCTAGGGTGCAGTCCATCTTTGTGACATTAGAAGCTGTTTTCTGAACCTCCTTAAGAATGCCATCTACCTTGGGAAAGTCAGAGAGATAACAGTTCTTTAGTTGTGCTATTGAATGATCTGTCTCTTCCTTAATTGTGGAGATTTCTGACTGGAGACCTTTCCCAAGGAAATGCATAGCTTTTAGCTGGCTCTTGTATACTTCATTTACAACATCATAGATTTTTGTAGGAGAGAGACCTTTAGCATTCGACCCCAAGGCAGTTAAGTAGTCCTCCCTGAGAAAGGCCAGTGCATCCTTCAGCTTCACCGTCCTCTTTCCATCCAACCAAGCATCCACATTCCCATCTTGCTGGGCTTCATCCACAATCTTTTCTGTCTGAGCCTCAACATCCTCCTTGTGACATAGCAAAATAGCTTCATAATCTTGATTTGGTAATCCAGCTGTGAGGAGATGTTGGGCAATCTTTGAGAACTCATCTATCTGTGCCACATGAAGATTTTGAAGTGCTTCATCCGTCAATAGTGTGGGCACAGAAGATGATCCTGAAGGTCTGTCATGTTGCACAGACCCCAGCCATTGTGTCATTGTGGCCTGAGCCAAGTTAGAGCTTGTGCTAGGCACTCTTGTCACAGATGAGGGTTCTGCAACAGGTATGGATGTTTGAAGAGTTTCCTCCAGCCTTGGAATAGTTGTGGAGTATGATGCTGTCTCCATTGAAATGGGATGAATTACAGCATCATCTCCATATGCATGTGAAGGCAAGTCCAACTCCCTAAGGATTGGAGAGTGTGGCACAGAGTCTCCAGTAAAAACTGGTGAATCCTCTATGTTTGTGTTGGTGTCAATAGAATATGCCCCAGTATGCATTTCCTGACCAACTGAATGTGGTGCATGGGTGGTGAGCACAGTGTCAAGCACCATGTCACTTGAAGTTGGCTGAGTCATGGATAGAGATTTTGACTGATCAAGAGCAGAATTGTCATGAGAATGACTTTTTTGTTGAGAAGAAATATGAGATGTAGAATCTGTAAGAGAAGTGGGGTTCAGAGTAGATTTTGGCAACTCTCCCTGAGAAATAGGAGGAGTTTCAATTGTGATGTGCTCTTCACTCTGTGTTAGACCACCATTATTTCCACTTGGGTCAAGAGTGAGTTCTTGACCTTGTGCTAACTCTATACAGGATGTAGTGGGGAGACTACTCTTTTCAATGCCAATGCCCTGTTGGTAGGCAGAGATTTGGATTTCTTAGTTTGTCTGGTGAGAGGTGACTCAGGATCCTCACTACCTAACTCTACAGATTCATTAATAATTGTCAGGGCTCTCTTCTTGGTCTTCTTTTTAGGAACACCAGTCTTTTGAGAGACTGGTGCACTTGGCTCCCTAATTTCTAAGTTTGTGTTTGCAGGAGGGGCACTGGATGGGATAGGAAGGCTGGGGTTAGACTTGGAAGCTCCTTCAGTCTTAGCCTTCCCTTTCCAGGAAAGTTCATGGTATATGGGTTTATCAAGTGGATAAGATGCAAATGTGTCCTGCATATGCTGGGTCACACTTAGTATCACATCCACTTGATTCCTTGTGTCCAATGACCCAAATAGAACTTTGGACATGGACTTGGAATAAGCCAATTTTGTGGGATCAATACCATCCAATTCATGCACAGAATTATCAAGAGAATTTAAAATGCATTGAATGAATCTAGGGTAGAAGATCTCATTACCTCTACCACGAATGGTCTTGCATAGCCTTTGAGCCAATTCCTTGAGAATTATGGCTCCAACATTGATCTCCTGGTTGTTGGCCAAGGAGTAGGCTAGCTTCACAACAATGTGACTGATATGGTCCCATCTTGTCTTCCTGCATAGAAACACCTTCTGGAGTGCGTCAAACAGAAATGACCACTCCCTCCTTACATACTTCTTGTTGAGCTTAGCAGTATCTATCTCATCAACATACTGAATGAAGGTCATGAAGTCCACCATTTGATCATCATTGGCTTCTTGGTCATGACCCTCAACCTTGAACCCCAAAGCTTCATTTATTTCCTTTTCTCCAAACTGGAAATGCTTGCCCCTAATTGTGCAATTCACCTTCTGGAACGAAGTTCCATCCTCCTTTTCCATTGTTGACACCATAGATGTCCTCCAGAATCCTTCCAAAACATCAACATACAGGGTAGGGTTCATGGTTAAGGCTTGGCTAAGGTAGGAAGTGTTTAAGAACCGTACAAAACACTTGTACCGGGGGTTAGCTTCAGCCTCTGATGGAATAGTGAGAAGATTGGTCTCTCTGGGTATGGTTAAAGGGTTTGAGGAAGACGCTGCTTGAGATTTGGGTGCCATTAGAGATTGAGAGTAGAAAATAGAGAAGAGAATTTGTGTTTCGGTTTGAGAGTTGAGAGTAAAAGACAAGATGAAAAGTTGTGAACGGTTAGAAAAGAGTATTTATATGATAGAGACACTGCGATATAGAGTTATGAATTTGTACAAACTATTTTGATTTCGTGAAGTCTCAAAACAGCCTATATCGAGAAGTCTTGTAAAGTATATCGCAGAGTCCAGAAATGAACTATGTCGCAAAGTCTTGAAGGTAGAAAGAAAGGGTTGGACTTTGCGATATAGTATAAATACCTTGTCTAAAACTCTCTTTTTGGAATTCCAAGCATTTTGTCAGACTTAAATCAAAAATTGAAATAAAATGAATTTTAATCAAAATTTTGTCAAATATGAAGACTTATCGATATAGTTATTCTAAGTCGCGAAGTCATAAAATGAACTATGTCGCGAACTCAAGAAATGAACTATATCGCGAAGTCTCACAATTTCAACAGTTTGCGATATAAGTCTGTTTTATTTCTACTAAGTCGTGAACTCTCAAGATCATCTATGTAGAGATGTCTTATAAGCTCATAACTTCTCATAAGAGTATGATTTTGAAACATATGCAGTAAAATACTGAAATATTTATAAATCATATCTCAACTAATTTTCACTCTAGATAGATAGAGCATCTAAATACAGTGAAAATTTACTGCTGCAACAATTAACTAGCATACTTACTTAGAACAACTAAATGAAAGATTGAGCATTCCAATTTCACTCACAAGTATGTTGAAGACAGCTTCATTTAGAGGTTTAGTAAATATGTCAGCTAATTGTTTCTCAGTTGGAACATAAGAGACTGCTATGGTACCATTTGTAGCATGTTCCCTAATGAAATGGTACCTTATCTCAATGTGCTTTGTTGTAGAATGATTAACAGGATTGGCAACAATGGATATTGCACTAGTATTGTCACACATCAGAGGAATGTGTTCCAACACTAGTCCATAATCCATGAGTTGATTTCTAATCCAAAGCAATTGAGCACAGCAGCTTCCAGCAGCACTATATTCAGCCTCAGCTGTAGCTGTTGCTGTGGATTGTTGTTTCTTACTAAACCAGGACACTAACCTTTGACCAAAGAATTGGCAGCTTCCAGAGGTGCTCTTCCTGTCAATTCTGCATCCAACATAATCAGAATCTGTGTAACCAACCAGGTTGAACCCAGTGCCCTTTGGATACCATAGCCCAAGATTAGGAGTCCCTTTCAGATACCTGAAGATTCTTTTGATAGCCATCATGTGAGATTCCTTAGGGTCAGATTGGAACCTTGCACAGAGACATGTGGTAAACATGATGTCTTGCCTGCTAGCTGTGAGATAGAGTAATGATCCAACCATTCCCCTATAGACCTTGATGTCAACTCTCTTGCCCTTCTTATCTTTATCAAGCTTGATTGCAGTAGACATAGGAGTTTTTGTTGGGGATGACTCTTATAAACCATATTTCTTTAAGAGATCTTTGACATACTTAGATTGATTTATGAAGATACCATCCTCCCTTTGATGTACTTGCAGGCCTAAGAAGAAGGTTAACTCTCCCATCATACTCATCTCATATTTGCTTTGCATCAACTTGGAGAACCTTTCACAGAGTTTTTCATTTGAAGAGCCAAAGATGATATCATCCACATAAATTTGAACTAGAATGATATCATTACCATGCTTCTTGAAGAATAGAGTTTTATCAATTGTGCCCCTGGTAAATTGATGCTCAAGAAGGAATTGAGATAGAGTCTCATACCAGGCTCTTGGTGCCTGTTTGAGTCCATAGAGTGCCTTTAGCAGTCTATACACAAAGTCTGGGAAGTTTTCATTTTCAAAGCCAGGTGGTTGGGACACATAAACTTCTTCAGCAAGATCACCATTAAGGAATGCACTTTTCACATCCAATTGATATACCTTGAAATCTGAGTGAGCTGCAAAAGCCAAGAAAATCCTGATGGCTTCCAGTCTTGCTACAGGTGCAAATGTCTCATCATAGTCAATGCCCTCCTGTTGACAGTATCCTTTGGCAACCAACCTTGCTTTGTTCCTTATCACCACTCCTTCTTCATCCATTTTGTTCCTGAACACCCATTTGGTGTCAATAACATTCTTTTCTTCAGGAGGTGGCACTAGTTCCCATACTTTGTTTTCTCAAATTGATTCAACTCTTCTTGCATTGCAACAATCCAGTCAAAATGGTTGGGGCATTTTTGTTTGTAAAAGATTCTTTTCCTTTACCCTTCCTTCCCTTATCATTCTCATATTCAAAACCAACTTCAACCTTGCAGTCTTCAGTGTGTTCCTTGTGATAGGTTTGAATAAGCTCAGGGGAGTTCTTAAAACTTCTTATCTTTAATTCATTTTCAGCAATTTGTTCTCTAAGAGCTTTTTCTATTTGTTCAGCACAAACCACTTTGTTCTTAAGATACTCAATCTCTTTCTTCAAACCATCAAGGGTCACTACCATTAACTCAAGTTCCTCATTCTTTTCTGTAAGCTCAAGATTTTTAGCAGTTAGCCTATCAATTTCTTCATTAGCAGCTAACATGCTAATATGAATATTGAACATCTCAGTACCCATATCTTCAACAGTTTGCTTATATTGAAAGGGAGTCATATCAAGAGAAGTAAGAATGGGTACCTGATTTGAAGAATCACCATCATCAGAAAATGCCATCAAGGCATAGTTTGAGTACTCCTGTTCTTCTTCTTCATCAGAATCATCCCAACATTTTCCCTCTGCAATAAAAGCTTTACCCTGCTGTTTCTTGAGTAGAGCTTCATACTTAGCTTCAAGCTCTAAGTATGCTTTGTCCTTTTTGACCTGTTTGGGCTTCTTGCACTCTGTGGCAAAGTGCCCAAGTTCATTGCAGTTATAGCACCTTATCTTGGTCCTATCCACACTTCCAGTCTTGTATCCTCCTTTAGCAGCACCAGCAATCCCTTTTCCTTTATTGAATGAGTTTGAGCCACTAGATCCACCAGCATTTCCAGCATTAAACTTGGACTTAAATGGCTGCATCCATTTGAACCTAATGTTAGGATATCTCCTAGCCATGTATGCAAAAGATTTGTTTTCCATCTTGTCCAGCTCATCTATGTTGTAGAACTCATCTTCCTCGGGCAAATCATAGACAACTTGAGTCACATCACCAGTTTCTTCAACTTCCAGTTCTTCAATCTTGACTTGACTGACTTTAAGAGATTCCATTCTTTGATCTAAGTTGTCAGCAATAAGAGCACATAAAGTATTTGCCATTAATCCTTGCTTTACTTGAATAGATCTCTTTTGAAACAACTCTAGCTCATATGTTTTCAAAACACCATACAACACATCAAAGCCAATCTTTGTTAGATCTCTTTCTTTGAGGGAAGAGATTCTAGGTTCCAAGTGATCTGGTAGAGTTAACAAAAACTTCATGTTTAGCTCTTCTGTCTCATAGTGTTTGTCATAGAGTTTGAACTCATTTATCAACTTGTTGAACCTTTCAAACACTTCTGTGATTCCCTCCTTTGGATGAGCCATGAAAGCTTCATACTGTGAGACCAGAATCTGCTTCTTGTTCTTTCTTACTTCAGGAGTTCCTTCACATAGCACTTCTATAAGATCCCACATTTTCTTTGCACTACTACAGTGAGCAACAGTGCCATACATGTTGAAATCCATAGATTCAAAGATGATAAGTTGGAGATGTCCATCTAGTGCTACTTTCTCTTTTTCAGGATCAGTGTATTTGGAGGGATCTTTAGGAACATGTTTTGCTGGTATTATCTCAGTGCCAACGGTTGTTTCAGCAATCTCAATCATTGGAGTAAAGGGACCATGCTTTAGAATATCTAAGTACATGGGATTTGAAGCTTTGATGAAAAACAACATCTTCTTCTTCCGAAGACTATAGTGCTCCTTGTTAAAGGGATTGATACTGCTTAGTTTCTGTGAACTCATTCTTGATCTTTTCATGTTTGTAAGTTAACAGCCCGCTCTGATACCATTTTTTAGTAATGAATACCACCTAGAAACTAGACAGAGGGGGGGGGGGTGAATGGATAGTTTGATAGATTTTCGGTTTCTTGAAACTTAATTGCTGTAACTGATTGCGCTGTAAGAAAATGTGGAATTAAAATAAACAGTACATACACAATCACTTTAATCTACTTTGTATTAAGCAAATTAAATACTACAGCTTCCAAAATCTCACAAGAGAAATTCTGGCTTCTAAACAAGAACAGTTTGTATCTTGTTTTCTTACAGAGAAAGAGTGCTTAAGATAAATCTATATGTATCTCTCTTACTTCTTACAGTAGGGTGTGCATTATATATATATATATATATATACCTATACAAACTAGTGCACACACCTATTTACATAGTTACCCCTAGCTGAAAGTCCAACTTGTCCTGCCATAAGAAGTTCACTGTGTCAGGAAGGACCACTTGCTTTTCGGAGTCTTTCCCGTTTCTGTAGCTGCTTGTCTCTTGTCTTTCTCTCCAAGTTTAGCTGTAGATTTGCCATATGTTCTTTGGACCACCTTGCCAGAACGGATGCTTCAATATTTGTCTCCTTTGAATTTTGGTTCTGTACCTTGATTTGTCTTGTTATAAACGTCTAAGTGTTGATATCGTGAACTCCAACATTTCCCTGACTTCACGATCTATCCTTTGAAGACTTCGCGACATAGGCAATTTGAGGACTTCGCGATCTAAGCCTTTTTAGGACTTCGCGATCTAAGCCTTTTGAGGACTTCACGATCCAATACATTCTGACTTTGCGGAATCAACACTTTACGATATTAGTAATGAAGACTTCACAACATAGTTCATTTAGGACTATGCGATCTCAGTACTTCACGACATGGATATTTTTAGACTTCACGACATAGCTTCATTTTGACTTCACGGTATAGGGACTTAGGAAAACTTCTGCAACTTATTTCTTCAGGGCCTTATTCATCTCCATCCTGCTACATGAACATCTCTGAACTTCTACCAGGATAATTATTCCATGGCCTATGTACATTCTAGATTACAAGAAGCTTACTAAGCTCATTATAACTTTGAGCATACAAGATAAAGCTAAGTACATGAAAACAAGATAAGTACAATGGAGACCTATACTATATCCCGGTGAAAGAATTCACTAGGTCATGTAGAGTGACAAAGTCACAATGATTAGGCTTGTTAATAGTGGTAATCAGACATGCCTTGAGCCTAACAAGTTGACACAACTTTGGACTCATTTAATGGACTGTACAACTTGCTCATTTATTAATTACGAAATTAATAAGTAATTAGGGTTTCGGGCCTGTTAATTGGACTTAATTCTTGGACCAATCTAGATCTAATTAATACATCATAGGTTATTTTTAGCTCATATCACATATACAATTGCATTTTCTAAACGTAAAAGACACACCTTATATGCGTACAACCCTTAGATAACATATATACATACCTTTTCAAAAGAATTTTAAAATATTACATGCATTTTTTAAAAGGTAACATCCTAAATATTTGATTAACAAAATTTTCAAAAGATGAATTTTGTAAATTCACTACTTATTAATTTATTTTTAAAGGTAACATCCTAAATCTTAAAGTAACAAATTTCTTAAAAGATTGAACTTTGTAAATTCACTACTTATTAAATTTATAAAATAATAAATCAAATAAAAACATCGAACCAAACTACATTATGACATCCTAAAATTTACTACTAACAAATTTTTCAAAATATTAAATTTTGTAAATTCAATATTATTTAATTTATTAAAAAATAAATCAAAGAGGAAACACTAGACCCATTTACAATATGCAATAAAATGAGAATTAAAATATTTACATTAAATAATAATTATGTACCAAAAACATTACTGCTAAACTAAAATCAAAGTATACTTTTCTACTAAATATCCAATTAACCCAACTTTAAAGTTTTGTAAAGTCTAATTACCAACAACCCAAATTTTATACAAATTATAAGTACACTTAGGGTCATTTGACAAATGAATTATAATTTCTTAATGATTAAAATATTTGAACGATTTGTCAATCTGAATACTTAATGAATAATATTGTTTGTCGCATAAATTTATAAAATGTCTAAATGGTGCAAATTTTCTATTTTTTTTTATAAATAAATAATATATTTCAATTTATTTTAATATTACAAGTTTTAATTTTTTATAGTAAAATTTTTAAACAACTTTTATGCTAAACAATATACATTATTGTTTAAAATTATAACAAAAATTCCTTTGCTAATATTATATACTAATGCTTGTAGGAACAAAAATATTTAAAAAAAATATTTAAACCCCTTGTTACTTAATCTTAAAGTGTGATTATGAACGGCACATCTTCAAACCTAATCTTAAAGTGTGATTATGAATGTCACAGCTTGAAGCTTGAAACCACTAAACTGTATAATTACATTTTCTAAACCTAATAAAAGAGATACACCTTATACATACATATACATGGCTTAAAAATGCTTATAAGAGAAGAAACATCTTTTACTTAAAATTATTATTTATTAAAAAAATTGGTAAATAAAAATTTAAACTAACTTAATTTTTTTACTTTCAAATGCAAAACCTTTTTTTCAAAATAATGTACAACCTTTCACCTTTAATATCCAAAATTAAAACCTTAAAATTATAAAATTATAATTTAAAAAGTTTACCTACCAATCATGTGCACCTTTGGAAAAGAATTTTATGGTATTAGATGTATTTTTAAAAAGTAACATCCTAAATCTAATTTATTAGTAACAATTTCTCAAAATATTAAATTTCTAAAATCACTACTTATTAAATTTTGTAAAATGTAATCAAACAAAAAACACAGGACTGAAACCCTGATATTTTGATGATAACACTAACAGCAAGCTGGGTTAAGTGTATTATACTAACATGGTTTTGCAGGAAATAAAAGCTATGTATTTTTCTAACAAAACATGTTGTAGCAGCTAGCTGGCAGACTAATTTTCTATGCAGTAGCAAGCTGGTAGAGAAACTTTGTCTACAGGCAGCAAGCTGGAAATTCTTCCAACAGATAGAGTTTTAGTCCTAATTTATAGGAAAAATTCTTGGAAACGTTTTGTAAGGACTCTATCAGTTATATAAGGTATATATATATATATGGGCTCAAATATTTTCAAATATATTATATATATATATAGTTCCTAAAATAAAGGAAGTTGATATACGTTGTTTATAATCTAACAACTTCTATTATTTTATGGGCTTTTCAAACCAGATTGAATTTGTCTTTCTTAAACGTTCCTTCTCTAACTCATCTGGTTTCTGATTTCTGAACGTTGATTTCATGAACGTTGGTTTGAATTAATCAAAGAACAAAATACGTGAGACTTGGTAGTCAAGACCGTTAGTTGTTGATCGATTAATTCAAAATCATCGTTTCATTATAAAAAGACTTGTGCTGTTTTCATTCTAGTTGTTGGACTACATTCAAAAGAAAACACAAGTGTTTTACAAACTGATTTGATATATCTTTCATATACTTTTGAGCTCTAATATATATTAAATCTTATATCTTGAATTAGAGTTCATAGTTTCAATTGTAATTGATTATACTTGTATTGTTCAACTTGTAAGTTGGTAGTTGCTGGTTTTGTAAGCTTGGGAAACAAGGGTTCAAGGAACTTGATAGCTAGAGGAGTTTTATACTTGGTTTAGTATAGTACTTAGAGAGCTGTGTTCAAGGAACAAGGCGTTTCAGCAAGCTGCAAACAGTAACAGGGAGATCAGGGAGATATATTATTGTATTGTGTAGTTGTAATTCACTTTGATCAATAATATATTCCTTTGCCGTGTTGGTAGAGGACCAGGACGTAGACCTATAGGAGATAGGGGTCGAACCTGGCTAAAATTGCTGTGTGTTCTTTATTTTCTGCACATTTTCTATACTGCTGTGAACAACGTAGCTAGCTGCCATTTTATATTCTGTAAACTCAGTAAGCTGCCAGACAGCAAAAACAGACTGATTTGTGCTTTTTCAGTCACATAACTTGGTAATAATTAAAATCGGTCATTGTTAGTCATAACACCTATTCACCCCTCCCCTCTAGGTGTTGATTCTCAAGGACTAACCTAAAGTGTGAAATAAAATGTAAATTAAAATATTTTGAGTAAACTGGTTACCAAATATATTACTCATAAACTATATCCAAAATATATACTTCTACTAAATTTTACATAAAATTCTTATTAACAATGTATAGTATATTTAAGCTAATACAATCTTTTAGCTTTTTAAATGATACAATCTTTTATATTTTCTAATTTAAAATTTAAACCTTAAAATTATAATTCCTAAATTTAAAAATCTACTACTATTATGTGCATTTTTGAAAATGATTTTAAAGTAGTACGTGCATAAGTAATCCTAAACTTAATATTACAATTTCCAGTAAAGATTGAAATTTCCAAAAAAAAAAAATTGCATTTGACATTTAAATAAATAAGACAATATTAACTTTTAAACTAATTACATAACAAAAAATGTATGGTATCATTGCATATCGAAATTAATTACCAATTATAAAATTTGAAAGTCTATAAGATTTGAAAACCCCAGCCAAAATGTAAAAGGAGAAACAAGTTCTAGAAGGAGAAATTTTGATTATACCAAAATGTGTCGTAACAAAGTCCATTAAAAAATATCAAGCAATTTGGTTTTATTTCTTAAACTAAAAGCTTTTAAATTTTTCCTATAACAAAGATAAAACTTCAAAATCCAAATGTACCTGTATATTCCTAAAATTCAAAATTCTTCCATGATGTTGGATCATTGGATATACAGCTATCATCATTTCACCGAGTTTTCACAACAAACCAATAATTATTATCACCAATATTTCTATCATCATTTTATCAATATATCACCCAAAAACAATAAATATTATCGCCAATACTTTAGAAACACAAACCAGTAGAATCACCAGTGTGCAAGTTTATGGTTGATTATATACTTGTTGAAATTTGAAAACAATACTCCCTCCGTCCTATGAAGTAGTATATACATTGAGTTTGGACACCAAGAAAATGTATAAAAATGAGTAAAGTTAGATGAAAAATGGATAAAGTGGTGGATCTATCAATGTTTAATAATAATAGATTTGAGATAGTGGAGTAAAGTAGTGGGTATAATAGTGTTTTATATTATTATAAAATATAAATAATAAAAAAAATTAATAAATATTATAATATTTTATATTATTAAAAATTACTATTTTTAGAATATCTAAAAATGAGAGGGACCCTATGATACATGGTTTGAAAATAAGATAACCACGGTCTATTTACAATATGGGCCCCCATTTACATGCGTGATCCCTGAACACTTTTGTCAACTCACTTGTAACAAACTCAAGACTTGTTTGTCATGTCAATAGAGAGATCAGTTATACTAACAACGGTTACTTTTATCAAGAAAAAGTGTTGCACTTAGACCTTAATTAACTTTCTTAATCTCATCAACCTGTCAAGAAACAATCTTTAATCTCATCATCCAATTGTTATCATTCGGTTTGCCTCTTCACACCTAATCTTGCAACGTTAAAATAAGACTTATGTATTATTTCTCTTCATGTCACGGTCCTAAATTAAGTTTGAAATTACTAGTGACAGTTAGTGTTCTAAAAATCGTTTAATTTTGAAAAATCGCTGATAAATCGTCGATTTGTCGATAAATTCCTATAAATTATTTTTAAATAGTTTATTATATTAATATATTTAAAATATTAAAATTTATCCGATTTTTGTTCCGATTTATCATTCCGATAAATTCCTGATTTGCCAATAAATTACTATACGGTACCTCAACCGATTTGTTCCGATTTTTGAAATCTATAACCATGGTGACAGTTTACTTCTTTACTAAAAGTTCATTCACATATACTTATATGGTAGCCTTCTATAGCATACCATCTTGTATAAAATTTGGTAGCGCTTCGTTATAAAATACATATAGTACATATATTTATAATTTTTTAATTTAAATATAATTACAAACTTTAATTTACTAAATCAAAAAAAACCTACAACTTTTTTCTTCAAAAAATTATTGAAAATTATGAAATATTTTGACATGATTCTACAGCACAATCAAAATTATTCAAAATGATTCTACCGTAGAACCAAATTTAAAATCAAACTTTTTGCTCGAGTTTTAAGTGATATATTTTTTTATAAAATAAATATATCGTAGTATTACATATGAGAATCAAAATTTATATTTTGTGAAATAATAATAAAAATATTCTGTAATAGAATCAATAGTGTACTACGAGGAAAATTTTAAAATCAACTTTGATTAATAATTTTTAAATAATAATGAATATAAAAATTATGAAAAAAATACCACTAAAAAGTTTGTTTAACTAACTTCAAATTAAATTTGTAAATTTATAAAATTATAAATAATTAATATATAATTTACGATCAAATTTAAATAATTTTGACTTTTAAAATTTACAAACCCCCGCCCAATTTAAATTAAATTATCATAAAAATAATTTTTATTATATACCAAACGAGCACCAAGTTAAGACAATTTTCTAAGATGATAACTACATATTTTAAATGCCTAACGAAATTCGGATACCGCCACTTAAATTTAAGGAAATTCGAATTCTCAAATTTTCATCAGCAGTATATTTTCACTAAAAAGCAATGTCCAATAATCAGGTTTTGATATTTTATTATCAAAGTAATTGAAGAACTATGAATTAAATTTCAGTTCACCGACCTCTTATAATGAATTAAAGAAAATTCAGTATATTATAAAAGTAAAAAACATAGGAATATATTTTCCCATACCAGTTTAGTCAATGGAGGGAGTAGGAAGATGTTCAAATTTGAAATCAAAATGTATAAAAATGTAGGGGTAGGTAAAGCGGAAAAAGAGTCCAACTTTGGTACACTTGGGCCACCTGCCTTTTTATTTATTTATTATATTAACTGAATTAATAATACACTCTTTTTTCATAAATCATAACCCTAAAGTCCAACATAGCCAACCTGACACACAAACAATTTTACTCCTATTTATACACACAACTGTGAGTTTTAGTGGAAAAAATTAAGGTTATGGGTACAAAAAAAAAGAGAGAATCTAAGAAATATATGAATGTGGACAAATGAAAAGAAATGCACACTAGATTCTAAAATTATACTAGTTGTTTAATAACTACGATAAAGCTTACGTTTATTTCCTTTACGATTTTGGGAAGTTCAATTATCAGCTTAAACTCCGGTTTGGCTACTTGCGTTGTGTCCTATATATACACTTGATTAGGTTACTAGTTAAAGTTAAATACTAAACATATTTTTAATCTTTAAACAAGGAACAAAATTGTAAAGAGATTGGCACGTGAAGAATGTCTGCGAGATTGTGGTGCTTAATGGACGGTCTCCGCCGTAGGAAAGACGGTCTTCATGAACAATGCTAGTAGTACAATTTACGAGAACAAACAATTATCAAGGTTTTGACTTTTAGGACCAAGTAATCTATAGAATAAAATCATAGGTTAGGCTTCATTTTATTTAATTTATTTATACACTAAAAATATATAGGGATTTTTTTCTAGATATCTAAGAGTAGTTTTTTTTTTCCTGCACATATATCATCTTTTAAAAGTATTTTTCAACATACAAATTTTTAATGCACAAATATCGATTTTTTAGAAAATAATTGTAAAAAAAAGTTCCGTAAAACCTTAGCTCCAACTAAAATCAATCAAAATCAATAATAAGTGCAATTTTAAAATTTATTGATTTTAATTATATTTGATTGCATAATAAGTGATATGGGATAAAAATAACCCTAAAGACATAATTAATATTGCATTAATTAAACCTAGCTGGTCCATAAATAAGGCCCATTAATAAGGCCTGCAACTCTAATTAAATATTAATTTCGTAATTAATATTTGGGCTAGAAGTACAACCTGTATTAGAAGACGTCCAATACAGGCTTGTTCTAATACAAGTGAGCTAGTTTCAATACAAGTCCGTTATGATATGGAAACAACTCCTACAAGGAAGGATCTAGAATTTACCTTTATCCACCGTCAATGATAAGACTTATCCTTTAAGAAAGTCAATACTTATCCACCGTCAAGGATAAGACTTATCCTTCAAAGAAATCAATACTTATCCATTAGGCTTTTAAACGCCTATATAAAGGGTCTGACCCCTCATCTCAGAACTACGTTTTGGACACAGCTCCATACGTCATCTACTACGTTTTGGACACAACTCCATACGTCATCTACTACGTTTTGGACACAGCTCCATACGTCATCTACAACGTTTTAGACTTCATCCTCGAATAAGTACATACAAGTCTACGTCCTTGGTGTGCCCCTGCCGCCATAGCCCCGAGGGCAACACCAAGAACTACGTTTTCTGGCTTGATTCTCAACACTGATTGAGATACGTAGGCATCTTGTGAGGACCGATTTAGTCACGAAACACAAGAGCAGCCATTAAAGCTCGAAGCTCTCTAAACCCTAACAATTAATTTACAAGTACGCTTTTTAATCCATAACATTTGGCGCCGTCTGTGGGAAGACAACATCAACCATGGCAAACACACGAAGAACAACTCGAGATACTCAAACTTCTGAGGAGCTTCCTATCACCTCTGAGGCTGATGCTCACGGAAATCAACCACCGCCAACTACTGGCATTCAAGGGGCGAATATCCCCCTCACCACCACTCAAGGACCGGAAATCCCAATTTTGGTTGAAGGGACGAATCCCCCTGCAAATGGCCGTTCATGGATCTAATCCACAAGAGACCACTCACCAGCAACCAATCACGACCTCCCCACTGCTCATGAATGCACCGAGTGACCTTCAACTCCATACTACGAATCTTCCCCAATACGCAACTCAAACTCCTGTAATGCCAAACTATGGCATGCCTCCTCGACCCACGATGGGCAGTAGTGGTCTCAACCCCACTTACCATGAAGCATATGTTCCCCCTTATATACAAGGTCTGGGACCCAAAATCAACAAACTCAAACTCGACGAACCCTTTGATTCAAGACTACTCGGGTCCCTATACTGAGGACGAGAATTATTCATCTGGAGAAGAGAGGGATGTTGCCCCAAGGAGGAGACGTTCTTCCCAAACAAATCGGGAACAACCTCAAACTACTAAGGAAAAGATTGCGGCCCGTGAGGCAGAGGCTGCAAGGCTCAAGAAATTACTGGCAGAACAGGAGGCCGCAAAAGCACAAAGCCAAGAAATTGGAAGAGTCCCGGTGATCAATTTAGATCCGACACCGAGAAGAACCAAGAGGGCTGAAGCCCCAAAGGGTGATCCAACTGTGTTGTTACCCTTAGGAGATCCTGATGATCCTACACCACCTTTCACTCAGGATATCATGAAAGCTAATATATCCAGAAAATTCAAGATGCCAACCATTAAAGCTTATGATGGAATGGGAGATCCAGCTAATCACGTGAGAACTTTCTCTAATGCACTGCTGTTGTAACCTACCAATGATGCAGTCAAGTGTCGAGCGTTTCCACAAACCCTAGCGGGCATGGCTCAGTGTTGGTACAGCCGTCTACCTCCCAATTCTATTGGATCTTTTAAGGAACTAAACAAAGCGTTCATCAACCAATTTGTTAGTGGAAGGGTGCACGAGAAAAGTTCTGCATCACTCATGGGAATCCAGCAAGGAAAGAATGAAGCTTTAAGGGATTATATCAACCGATTCATCCGGGAGGCTCTGAAAGTCCCGGACTTGGAGGACAAAGTAGCTATGATAGCCTTGCAGCAAGGAACCACTGATGATCACTTCAAAAGATCATTGGAAAAACATCCACCCGAGAGCATGCTGAAGCTCCAAGATAGAGCCGGAAAGTACATCAAGGCTGAAGAAAGCATGAGAAAGTATGAATCCACTACTGGTGGCAGTGGAAATTCCAGGAAAAGAAAGGAAACTCAGGAGTACGACGTCAAGGAAAAGTTTCCCAGAACGTCAAAGGATTCTGATTCTCCACCCAAGAGTAACAATTTTGGGCCAAAGTTTACGGAGTATGCAAGATTGAACACTCCCAAGAGCCAAATTCTGATGGAAATAGCAAAGGAGAAGGATCTCCGATGGCCGAAGCCACTAAGGACTGATATGTCTAAACGGAATCAAAACCAATTCTGTCGGTTCCACAAGGAAGTCGGTCATGACACCGATGATTGCAGACAACTGAAATATGAAATCGAGTTTCTGATACGAAGAGGAAAGCTCAATAAATTCACAAAGGATGGAAATCAAGGGAGTCAAAGAGGAAACTATGAAAGAAAAGATTACGACAGAAGGGACAACGATCAAGATCGTAATCCCAAGCCCCGAGGGCCAGTCATCAACATGATATTCGGAGGACCAACTGCTGCTGGGTCCTCCCGAAACTCAAGAAAGGCCTATGCCCGAGAAGTATTGACTGTGGTCGGAGAAGCACTGAAACGTGCCCGAACAGAAATATCAATAGGTTTTGATGATTCTGACTTGGAAGGAGTGAAATTTCCCCACAATGATCCCTTAGTCATCATACATGTGATATGGAATTCTGAAACAAAGAGAGTTCTAGTTGACAATGGAGCTTCAGTGGACATCTTGTTCCATTATGCTTTTATCAAGATGGCCTATACTGACTCTCAGTTGACACCCTCGAGTATGCCCATATATGGATTCAATGGAATGGAGTCGAAGGTGGAAGGCACAATCCAACTCCCTATGATAATGGGGCAAGGGTCGAATACGTCTACTCAGATGTTGAACTTCATAGTTATAAAGGCAACTTCAACCGACAATGCAATCCTAGGAAGGACGGGTCTTCATGCGTTCAAGGCCGTTGCCTCATCTTATCATCTGAAAATCAAGTTCCCAACGAGGAATGGAATTGGTGAAGAACGGGGAGACCAAAAGATGGCCAGAAGTTGTTATGTAGCCGCGTTAAAGCCTGATGGAATCGGGGGTGGGGGGCAGGTTCTCCCCATTAAAGACATGGATACTAGTGATAAAGAGGACAGAAGAGGGAAACCAGCTGAGGATTTAATCCCAATTCCCTTAGTCCCTGGTGAACCGGAGAAGGTGACTTTATGTTGGAGCACTATTGCCTGAACCATTGAAAAACAAGCTCATATCTTTTCTTCAAGAGAACAATGACGTTTTTGCTTGGACAGCGGCCGACATGCCAGGGATTGATCCCCAGTTGATAACCCACAAATTGAATGTGGATCCTGAAAGGAAGATAGTAAAACAGAAAAAGAGAAATTTTGCTCCAGAAAGGCAAGAGGCCATCAAACAGGAAGTAGAAAAGCTTCTGGAAGCCGGGTTCATTGAAGAAATACAATTCCCAGAATGGTTGGCTAACCTATTGATGGTCAAAAAGGCCAATGGAAAATGGAGGATGTGTGTGGACTTCACTGATTTGAATGATGCATGTCCTAAGGATTATTTTCCTTTACCAAGGATTGATGCCCTAATAGATGCCATAGCTACGCACGAGATGCTGAGTTTCATGGATGGCTTCAGTGGGTACAACCAAATCAAAATGCACAAATATGACATCTCCAAGGTATCATTCATCACTGACTTTGGTGTTTTCTGTTACCTAGTCATGACATTTGGACTTAAGAATGCAGGAGCAACATACCAAAGGTTGGTGAACAAAATTTTTGAACACCTGATTGGAAAAACCATGGAGGTCTATGTGGATGACATGTTGGTTAAAAGCCTCGATAAGGCCGATCATATAAATCATCTACGAGAAGCGTTTGAAGTGCTAAGACACCACAAGATGATGTTGAATCCAGCTAAATGTGCCTTTGGTGTAGGCTCAGGGAAGTTTTTAGGCCTCATGGTTTCCAAGAGAGGAATCGAGGCTAACCCCGATAAAATCCAAACAATCCTGGACATGGAGCCACCACAGACCGTCAAGGATGTCCAGAAATTAACGGGAAGAGTGACAAAATTAGGAAGGTTCATCTCCAAATCAGGAGAAAAGTGTTTACCTTTCTTCAAAACACTCAAGAATGTGAAAAATTTTGAATGGACAATTGAAAGCCAGGAGGCCTTTGAGGCTTTGAAGAAGTACATGGCCGAGGCACCACTGTTGGCAAAACCAAAGCCAGGAGAAACTCTCTATTTGTACTTGCCTATTTCTAACACAGCACTTGGAGCCGTATTGGTAAAAGAAGAGTTGAAGGTTCAGAAACCCATTTACTACGTGATCAAGATTCTATATGGGGCAGAAATAAACTACTCTACGATTGAGAAGTTTGCCTTAGCCTTGATATTGGCCTCAAGAAAGCTAAACCCATACTTCCAAGCTCACAAGATAGAGGTCTTGACCAATCAGCCTCTAAGAAACATCTTGCATAGCCCTCAAGTTAGTGGAAGGTTGATCAAATGGGCTATTGAATTGGGAGAATTTGACATCAAGTATAAGCCTCGAACGGCCATAAAAGCTCAAGCACTCGCTGACTTCATGGTTGAATGCACCATTGACAACCAAGAAGTTGGGGGGCAGGAAGTAGTAGTGGAAGACAAGAAAGATGAAAAGATGGTGTTCAAAGAATGTTGGGTGCTCTATTTTGATGGAGCATCAAAAACAAAATCAAGTGGAGCAGGTTTGGTGCTACAAAGTCCTGATGGATTTCTCATAGAGTACGCACTAAAAATGGACTTCCCAACGACCAACAATGAAGCTGAGTACGAAGTCCTGATAGCTGGCTTAGGGCTGGCTGGAGCCTTGAGAGTTAAAACTCTGAAAGTGTGTGGAGACTCGAGGCTAGTGGTTTCCCAAGTAAATGGGGAGTTTGAGGCCAGAGATGAAGTCATGGCCAAGTACATAAAACTTGTCAAGGCCATCATGACTCAGTTTGATGAATGCTATGTGGAACACATTCCAAGGGAAGAGAACATGAAGTTCGATGCCCTGTCTAAGTTTGCCTCTTCTGAAATTGAAAACTACGCAGGAAGTGTATACTTCCAAGTCTTGAAGACCCCAAGCATCAATGGAAAGTTGGTAGCACCCATTGATGTTACCATCTGTTGGATGGATCCCATCAAATCTCATCTGGAAACTGGGTGGTTACCCAACGACACTTCAGAAACACGAAAGCTATATGTGAGAGCACTAAGGTATGCCCTGATTGAGGGAATCCTATATAAAAAGTCTTTCATCATTCCTTACTTAAAATGCTTGAGACCCCAAGAGGCAGAGTTGGCCCTAAGGGAAGTACATGAAGGAATTTGTGGACAGCACTTGGGGGGCAGAGCCCTTGCTCATAAAATCACTCGTCTAGGTTTCTATTGGCCAAGCATACTTACAGATGCTAAAATCTACGTGAAGAAATGTGAACGGTGCCAAAAGCATGCACATGTGGTTAGGCAACTGCCCGAGATGTTAAAATCAGTTAACTCACCAATCCCGTTTGCCATGTGAGGCATGGACATATTTGGGCCATTTCCAGTGGCAAGTGCACAAAGGAAGTTCTTGATAGTGGCAAGTGACTACTTCACTAAGTGGATTGAGGCTAAACCTCTAGCCAAGATAACCACCAAACAAGTATTGCAATTTCTATGAGAAAGTGTAATGTGTCGATATGGAATCCCACGAATCCTGGTCACGGACAATGGGAAGCAGTTTGATAATGAAGATTTCAAAAAGTATTATGAAGAGAACAACATTGAGTTGCGATTCACATCAGTTGCTCATCCTCAAGCAAACGGAAAAGATGAGGTGGCCAACCGAATCATCCTAGATGGACTCAAGAAGAGAGTTGAACGCTCAAGGAACACTTGGGTGGACGAGTTGCTCCCTATACTTTGGGCATATCATACCACTTGCAAGGTTACTACTGAAGCAACTTCATTCCTATTAGCCTATGGGGCAGAAGCCGTGGTGCCAGTGGAGATTACTCATACCTCCCCAAGAGTAGGGGCCTTTGAGCCTGAATCGAACGAAGAAGGTATGAGCTTGGCTCTTGATCTAATTGATGAAGTCAGAGATGAGGCAAATGCCAAGATCGTGGAACATCAGAAGCGAGCATCTTTCTACTACAACCTGAGGGTTAAAGAAAGGTTCTTTCGTCAAGGAGACTTGGTTCTCAGAAAGATTGAAGCATACGGGGTTGGACATAAATGAAAATTAGCCCTTAATTAGGAAGGGCCCTACAAAGTCAAGAATGTGTTTGGACGAGACTCTTATAATCTAGAAACCCTCGAAGGGCATGAGGTACCAAGGACTTGGCATGCCTCAAACTTCAAAATTCATTATGTTTAGTGCATCCTAAAAGGATCCGCTAGTAGGACAAGTAGAAATAAGGTTCGATGAAATCATGAGCTACCTAGAAAGCAGATGAAGGGTTGAGCCCGTTTTGATTGGTAGAAACATCCTCAAAGCTTTTCCAAGATAAACTACAAATGAATGCAAAGGAAAGTATACAAAATATGCATGTCAACTGCACAAATAGAGTTGAATACAACGAACCCCGAAGGATGAATGTTGCTAATAAACATACAAAAGAAAGCCTAAGATGCCTATTGTTAATTAGCGAAAATTTCAAGATCAGGAGAAGTTTGATATGATAGACTTGAGAATGAATCACTACGAGTGGAGCCATAAATGAGAACTCGTAAGGGTGACGGGTTGAAACCCAGAAACCTAAGACATTCAGTCCAAACCCCATCATTCGATATGCTCAATGAAAGGCTTGAAGGCAAAACAAGACGGTATAAGACATAAAAGACTTATGCAAATGTCAAGTTAGCCTCGAATAAGGCAAAATTGTCGTAAATGTGTAGGTCGCTCCGTACTTTACACCAAGACGATACTCGTGAAACACTAGTGTATATTAAAATCCCCAAAAAAGGGTAGTAAGTCCCAGGTAAGGGATAAAAAGACCCCAAGTCTCGAAAAAGACCGGTATAACTTCTATGAAATCCTAGTGCATTATCATAGAAGTTGGGGGGAAAATGATATGGGATAAAAATAACCCTAAAGACATAATTAATATTGCATTAATTAAACCTAGCTGGTCCATAAATAAGGCCCATTAATAAGGCCCGAAACTCTAATTAAATATTAATTTCGTAATTAATATTTGGGCTAGAAGTACAACCTTTATTAGGAGACGTCCAATACATGCTTGTTCTAATACAAGTGGGCTTGTTTCAATACAAGTCCGTTATGATATGGAAACAACTCCTACAATGAAGGATCTAGAATTTATCTTTATCCACCGTCAAGGATAAGACTTATCCTTTAAGAAAGTCAATACTTATCCACCGTCAAGGATAATACTTATCCTTCAAAGAAATCAATACTTATCCATTAGGCTTTTAAACGCCTATATAAAGGGTCCGACCCCTCATCTCAAAACTACGTTTTGGACACAGCTCCATACGTCATCTACTACGTTTTGGACACAACTTCATACGTCGTCTACTACGTTTTGGACACAGCTCCATACGTCATGTACAACGTTTTAGACTTCATCCTCGAATAAGGACATACAAGTCACTACGTCCTTGGTGTGCCCCTGCCGCCATAGCCACGAGGGCAACACCAAGAACTACGTTTTCTGGCTTGATTCTCAACACTGATTGAGATACGTAGGCATCTTGTGAGGACCGATTTAGTCACGAAACACAATAGCAGCCATTAAAGCTCGAAGCTCTCTAAACTTTAACAATTAATTTACAAGTATGCTTTTTAATCCATAACAATAAGTTTGCTTAACAAGTTGCACAGTTTTACTGATTAAATCAAATGCAATTTTGACTTCAAATTTTTTTGAAAAAAAATTGAAAAAAGAGGTTGCGTTTTTGTCATCTTCTTTTATATTTTTTTTCTGACCACATACTTTCTCAATTTTTTTCTTTTTCACGGACAAACTCTTGTAAGATTTTTCTTTTTATTTTTCGCGCACCCAAGAACTCTCCCAAATTTATTTTTTTACTCCGAGAAATTTTTTCTCACCTACAAACTCTCATAAGATTTTTCGTTCTTGTTATGCCATATTTTGGCATAGTCCAAATTTCTCTGTTTAATAATTATTAATTCACATTAATAATTAATTACTTGAACACTAAGTAATATCCTCTCCCTGAAACGAGGAAAGAATCAATTTCAATCAACGAATAACGGAAAATATCCCAAACGATATCCTTCAAATCAGGAAGATATCACAACGCCAAGATAATGCAAGATAAAATCGGTAATTTACCACATTAACAAAGTTTATCCCTAAAGTCTCTCAGAGATAAACACAATTGCATAGAACTGTGTGGGCTTGATCCAATATAAATTGGTACGCAGGCATCTTGGCAAAGGGATCCGATATCTGAGACAAATCGAGACACCTCCCAAGTCCAGCCCCCAAACATCCAAAAATCCTAAATCCCCCTATTTTCATATTTCGTTATTCCAGCAACCTCCGATTTGGTTGTTACGAAATTCCTCCAACAACAATTGGCGCTAGAAGGAGGGGAATATATTTTATTATTCGTGGAGGACGAATAATCTTAACTAGGAGGTTTTGGGTTTTATCGATAAAAAATAACATGGCTGGACAATTGTTTACTGCGAATAAAAAAATAGCTTTGTTGGTGTGTATAGCGGACCAGTGCGCGGCATAAGAAGAATGGAAAAACACAGTTAGTTGTATACATGTATGGTAGGATTCACATGAAGAAAAAAGAATAACAAAAAAGAAGAAAAGCAAGAAAAGAAAAGAAGCATGACAGGAGAAATTTTTTTTAAAAAAAGGAAGAAAAAATGGTGGTACACAACAGCACAGGGAAAAATACAAGTGGTGAGTGACTAATGTTTCTGTGACCCGCGCGGTGTGCATAAAATGGAGAAAAAGAACAACAGATGCAGGACAACCATCAAAGAAAAAATAGCTGATCTCGGAAATTCGAAAAAAACAACAGCAAGACAAAAAATAGAAGCAACGCGCAGGACGGGCAACACAAAACTGGCAGCTCTAAATATACGGACATTAAAAGATAAGTTTTTAATTCTTATTTTATTTTCTGCAAATTAAATATTATGTCATGCGTGCATAAAATTATGTTTTATTTTAAATATTTTTTACGAAAAATATCTATTATCTTAAAAATTCGTGCGAGTAATATTTTATTGTGCTTGTAAAATTATTGCGAGATCCGCGTATATATTTTAGAAAATATCGTTCGATATTTTTATTTTGGAGAATTGTGAATATTTTACAATATTGAACGAGCTGCATATTTTTGAAGAAAAAAATATATTTATGTGAGACGCATAATTTTTGAAGACAATTCTTACAAAGGACATTATTTTTTAAGAAAGTAAATATCGCGACATTCTTAGATGGCATATTTATTTTATTTTTTGACTGTGTTCAAAATATTTTTCATATATCGTCGCGATAATACATATATGTCAAAAATATTTCAAACTTGTGAACTTAAATTGTCAAGTAGGACAGGTTGGGCAAGCTATAAGTCCCGCACTACTACATGCTTAGAAAGGAGTCAGCGACCCTCTGGATTGAAGACCCTACTACTCTCAGAGGAGAGTTCAGGGATAAAATTACATTATTGAAGACTCATTGATAAATGGATATTTCTTGGTTGGCACGGGACATTCCTACAATCATGAGAATAATTGCGGATATGCCGCGAGATTGTTGGAAAACGTGTGAGACCATACATGATATAGGCTGAAAGCATGACTTATTAAAGCCTCGGCTCGGGGACTCACGGATGAACGAATACAAATCCTTATGTGGACAATGACTTTTGAAAAGCGTGTACGCCAATTCGGGCTATATACAGAACGCCAAGGTCCTAACTTGACAATGAGACCACAACGGATTTCAAAAAGATATTACTTATACTCACACTTTTGAAACCTTGGCAAAAATATATATCCTATTTTGGTCATCGCATGGTCTTCTACTTGTATCATCGTACAGATTATGGGCACCTAATGCTCTGTATTGTTTATTGACCTATTATTTTTAGCTTTTTCAGCAATCGAAGAAATTTGGAAGCTTAAAGATTTTTAGTTCTCCACTGCAGCAAGCTACAATGAAGAACTGGGGGCTTGTTGTTATGCCATATTTTGGCATAGTCCAAATTTCTCTGTTTAATAATTATTAATTCACATTAATAATTAATTACTTGAACACTAAGTAATATCTTCTCCCTGAAACGAGGAAAGAATCAATTTCAATCAACGAATAACGGAAAATATCCCAAACGATATCCTTCAAATCAGGAAGATATCACAACGCCAAGATAATGCAAGATAAAATCGGTAATTTACCACATTAACAAAGTTTATCCCTAAAGTCTCTCAGGGATAAACACAATTGCATAGAACTGCGTGGGCTTGATCCAATATAAATTGGTACGCAAGCATCTTGGCAAAGGGATCCGATATCTGAGACAAATCGAGACACCTCCCAAGTCCAGCCCCCAAACATCCAAAAATCCTAAATCCCCCTATTTTAATATTTCGTTATTCCAGCAAACTCCGATTTGGTTGTTACGAAATTCCTCCGACAACAGTTCTAACCCACGAATTCGTAAGATTTTCTGTTCACATCCACGAACTCTCGTGATGTTTTTCTCTCATACTTTAAAAATCTAAACTTTTGATAATATGATAAAATATCCAATCAAATTCTACGACAATATCACAATTATTTATATAGCAAATATGTAATCAATAATAAAGAAAATTAAAATAATAAAAAAACTCTCCATATTCTGTTAATAGTAATAATAATAAAAAAAAGGTAACTTTCATATTTTCCTATAAAAATTTTATTTACATATTTGTTAACAACTATTATCAAGAAATAAATTTTAAATATTATTGGAATATTAATAACATATAAAATTTTAGTAAAATATAATAATATTAAGGTCATTGTTCAAGAGAGAAGAGAATCGGGGAAAACCATAAATTCTATTATACAATCTCATAAATAATTTTAAATTCTTTTACATAAAATATATAAAATGATTCTAATGTAGAATATTAGCATATACTTTTAAAAATTTATCATTCAAAATTTGAATAAAAATATTGATTTTAAATTTGATTCTGCTGCAGAATCATTTTGGATAGATTTTATTATGCCATAGAATCACTTTAGACTATTTGACTAATTTTCAATTATTTTTTAAAATAAGTAGTTTAATTTCGTTTTTTGATTTAATAATTGAAATTTATAATTATATCTAATAAAAAATGTGATAAAAATATGTATTACGAATATTTTTGTAATGATTCTCCCCAAAAAACTCTATAAGAAGTTTTCTCTCTTGAATATCACCCACGATATTAATATACAATACAAAATCCATCCCACAAAATTAAGACTAATTTTTTGTATGCCAGTAAATTACAATTTACCTCTCAAGTGAAGATATAGCGGCCAAAGAAACGGAACAATTTACTGAAAGTTTTACCCAGTGCCTGAGCAAGAAAAGACAGTAGTACTGATCAATTCACCTAAATTTTCACCTTGGAACTTCTTCAATTATTCTCTTGCGCACTCCAGTTAACGTATCAGGCTAAGAAAAAACTAACTGATCAGAGAAAGAGTAAAATGAGTCAGAAGGAATTAAATATACTGGGACAAATAAATTTTAACTAGACGAAGCATACAAGCTCATATGTTCACGGGAACTGTTTAAATAGTGATGGTCCTTTAATTTATGTTCGTCTTCTCTAGAAAAAAATAACATGCATTAATTATAGACAAAATTACCACAAAAATGTGCCCACAAATGACCCCTAAAAAAGCTGAATAATCCATAAAAGGATTGTTGGAGTGAACAGGATATTGTATGGAAAAGTAGATCAGAGGAAAAAGTCTGAAAATTTTAATATTTGTGACAATAATTTTGCACAATTAGGGTTCACATGCATGTGTTAGTACAAGTATAGCTTGTCATTGTGTTATCACTACGATTTTGTACTTTCTCCCTTAATTTCTCTGTCTATATTTGCAATATAAGCTTACATTTAATTAAAGATTTAATTTACTAGAAAATAGACTCCTTTATATTTCTCTGTATCATTTCAGAAAAATGATAATTTGAGTCGTCAACTATTGTATAAACTAGTTGACAAAGACGTGAATCGTAGCGGCATTATAATATTTTTTTTAAAAAAATTTATCTATAAAATTATAATAATTATTCATTTCTCTCTAATAAGTCGTCCTCCCGTTAAACATATTTTTCTTGGTAAAATCGAATTCCCAAATTTTAGACATTGAATACTTGTCTTACCTATTAATTTTGATGTTAACATGCTCATTAGATGAATCATCTTCTCGTTGAAAAAACATCTATATATATATTCGCACTCCTATTTACTTTCAATAAAACTTTTAATTATGTATGTTTTACAAACACTTATTCTACTTTTGATAAAACTTTTTTTATATGTATTTTTTTATAATTTCGAACTCTTTTACTCTATAATTTCGAAAACCTATTCTACAGATATAACATTTAATTATATGTCTAACCTACAAATTGACAAAGTCGCACTTCGCGGCGGCGGCGCTATAATTTTTTAAAAAAAACTCTTTATATAAAATTACAACAATCACTCATTTCTCCCTAATAAGTCGTCCTCCCATTAAACACGTTTTCCTTTTAAGATCGAAATCGCAAATTTTATAATCGAATACTTGTCTTATATATTAATTTTTTTGTTAACATACTCTTTTCTATATGAGCCGCTCTGTCGTTGAAAAACACTAATATAAATTTGCACCCCTATTTTATTTTCAATATAATTTTTAATTATATATGCCTTACAAACACCTATTCTACTTCCAATATAACTTTTTTTTAATATGTATTTTTTATAAATTTGAATTCCTTTATTCTAAAAATTTGAAAATCTATTCTACTTCTCATAGAACTTTTAATTTATATGTCTAACCTATAAAGTCTCTATAAATTCGAACTCTCCGCTTCTATAAATTCGAACACATATTTTACGTCAAGTAGAACTTTTAATTATATCTTACAAACGCATATTCTACTCCCGATAGAACTTTTAGCAAATATTTATTATATATTCGAACTCTTCTCCTCTATAAATTCGAACACATATTCTACTTTAAATAAAAATTTTAATTCTATGTCTTACCTATAAATTCGAATTATTCTCCTTAATAAATTCGAACACATATTCTACTTCAAATCAAACTTTTATTTATATGTCTTCCCTATAAATTTGAACTATTCTCCTCTATAAATTCGAACACCTATTCTATTTCTAATAGGTTAAATGATATTTTTTGATTTATTAATACTTAAAATTCTAAAATTCTGAAAAATTAGAAAAATTGATTGAGAAAATCTTAGAGGCGTCACCTAACCTCCCGCGTATCCTCCTTTACTTTATATATATATATATATATATATATATATATATATATATATATATTATATATATATATATATATATATATATATATTGATGATGATTTATGTTATTTTGATAATGAAGAAGGAGTAAATTGATAATTTTAGATGTTAACCTTACATGAAGTTCTTTTATGCATATAATTTTGATACATCAATTGCATGTCTTTAAATGTGAGGGATCTTGAGAACGACCGATGACTAGCTAGCTCTGCCTAGGTATATTTTTTAGGGCCGAGCATTCGGTTCGGTTAATCGAATATCGAAGCGAAATAATTAAAATAATTTGGTTCGGTTAATCGAACCGAAATAATTCGGTTCTAATTCGGTTTTAAAAATAAGTGTTATTCAGTGTTTCAATTATTTCGGTTTTTTTATCAAATTATCGAAATTATTAAATTAACCGAAAATATAAAATATCATATATTTATATATTATATGTCATTGGTACTATCTATATATATTATAATAGCTGACAAGTGGAAAGGCACCACAAGCTTTCAAAGCATTTTTTTCTCAATTTTCCTATTTTTAAAATTTTTATTATACAAAATTATTTGCATTTAATAGCGTTTTAAGTAGTTAATATTGTATTCGAACATTATAATTATCATCTAATATATGAAATATTAATTATCTATTAAAACGTATGTTTATATTCATGTGACGAGTTAAAATTAAATTATATTGAATCATTTTCTATTCACTATTTAACATTGATTTTAATTCAGATTTTTGTTTATAATTCAGTAATCAGTTTTAACTAAAATAATTAATTCAGTTCGATAAATAATTAAAATTATTTTGATTTTTAATTCAGTTATGAATTTTGTTTTTATTCGATATTTAGTAACCGAATTATAATTCAATTCGGTTACCCAATGCTCCGCGAGCATTCCTGATATTTTCTATTATAAGGGTGAAATGGGAAATTCGAATATGTGAATGGGACGACGAATTCCGTTAAGAATCTCCATGCTACCGTCATGATGTTGACTCGAGAGATTTTTTTTTTGTAAACCGACTCAAGAGATTTTAAAGACCAAAGCATATTGTTTATTACAAGTAACGGCTTCCGTCACCGCTATATATACGGGCTTCTTAAACCATATCTCGCTTACTTCCAGAAAATAAAACAAATTCAACCTTCTCTCTCGCTCTAGCTACCAACATACACATATTTTGTCCATGTATCCTGTCTGAACAAGCTTTCCTTGTACTTAAAGTCTGGCATGTCTGTGTAGTGTAGTTTTATCTTCCTAGAGATTAAGATTATACACATATATACTTCTGTTTTGAGCTTGTCCAACACAAAGAGAAATGACTAAGAAAGATCAGAAAGACAAAGTTGAAGCTGTTCTCAATCTTCTCCGGAAACAAGCCCCTCTAACCCTCAAACAGGTCCTCTCCCTCCACCTATACTTATGTATATATTACACAAATGCAAATGTTCTAGTTCTTGGCTCAATAAATGTAAATATGAGTTTTTTTTTTTGCTAATTAAACACACGGGCACACGTGCACGGACATGGATATATCGCTACATAAAGAGATGTGACACGGAGATATCGTTACATAAAGAGATGTTCCGTAAATATGAAAGTTTCATTGTTACTAAATTTGTTTTTTTTTTGATTTTGATATGGATGCAGGAGAAGTTCTGCAGCATTGGTTGTGTAGAGAGATTCTTGAAAGTAAGAGGAGAGAATGTTAAAAAAGCTGCTAAGCAACTAAGAGCTTGCCTTTCTTGGAGAGACTGCATTTCCATTGGTACCAACAAAAACAACTATTCTTCATATTTAAAATTTTAATTTAAACATCAAATCTGTTAAACAAATAAACACTATTTCAATTTCCCCATTAAGAATCTTTTTCTTGCTCTGTTTTTGCTCTTATTCACACTATTTAATTTTGCTTTTTATATTATTCTTCTATAAACAATTAGTACACCATTTGAATTTAGCTGAGTCAGTAAAGTACGGATTAAAAATAAACAGTAATAGTAGTAATGATTAAAGTGAAAAAAGGAATAAAATCTTAGAGCTCACTATTTTCCATGTGATTTATTTTTAATTTTTTTACAGATAATTTAATAGCGGATGAATTTTCAACTGAGCTAGCCGATGGATTAGCTTTTGTCTCTGGTTTGGACGATGACTCTAGACCCGTTATGGTAATTTTCTTCATCTGACCTCTCTTTTTATGTGTTTGTAAATATTGCTATGTTTATGTACTAGTCTCTGTCATCGTAACTTATTGTTTATGTAAAACACGCAATGCCCTTATTTTGTAATTTCTTACAGATATTCCGAATCAGGCAAGACTACCACAAGTTCCATTCGCAAAAACAGTGAGTTTTTCTCACTATATGTGTGTGTTTATGTGTAGTGCATGTTTGTTTATATCCCAAAAATTTCTTGGGGAATGTGACTAACATAGATTTGGAAAATCTACAGGTTTACTCGATTGCTGGTGTTTACTCTTGAAGTTGCTAGACAAAGTATGGCTAAAGATGTTGACCAGTTTGTCCTCCTCTTTGATGCAAGTAAGTTTATTTCGCTCCTTCGATATAATGTTTCGATCATACTATTGTGCAGTTAAGACGTTAGATATAATTTAGTTTTCGAAAAACTACCTAAATTGCATACAAATTTGTCAGTGTAGTAAATTGTTTGTAAACATATTTTTAGGTGCATAGTTGTATGTAAGTAGTCTATGATAGTAGGACTAGTAGTTAGTACAGAATCCCAAAACAAATTTGTAGTAGCAGTAGAACTAGTAGGATATGTAGCTATAGTAGCAGTAGCATTGTTGGGAGGACAAGAGGGGAGAAAAGCAATTAATGATCATTCTTTCTAGGCATTTTCTAACAAATTGATTCATCATTGTGACTTTTTAGCTGTAATTTCCTATGTCACCCAACAAAATTCAAAAATCCCACTTAGATTTAATTCACCATTGATAGTGATTGTGGTTAAGGAAACACAACAATAACAATGGGCAGAAATTGCCTGGACTGCATTGTAAGGTCATTTTCTTTCATTATTCTCCAGACAAGATGTTTTCTTTTTCTTTTTCATTTTTTCATGTTATTCAAGAGTTTCAAGAATTCTTCTAGTCCCCTTTTATTTCTTCTTTTTCAGAAAAAATGAAAATAAATAAACCAAACAGTAGAAAAAATGGACCCCCACAGTAGAAAATTCAAATTTAGAAAGAACAACTTTATGGTGAATTGGATTATGTTTGTTGACTAATTAAAAGTGAAAAAACAGATGGTGGGCTGGTCTTGACATTAGTGGGGATTAATTTAAAATGTTGATTATGTGATTTGTGTTGGATTATGAACAGGCTTTCACAGCTCAGCATCAGCTTTTATGAATCTGTATCTAGCTACACTGAAGATCATAGCAGACTACTATCCTGCTCAACTTCATAGAGCTTTTGTCATAGACCCTCCTTCTCTTTTTTCTTATCTATGGAAGGTATACATTCTTCTATAATCTTCCCCACATTACTGTGTTTTTTCACTTATATTTTGAATTTATTCACTGTGTGTGTGTGTGTGTGTGTGAACATATTACATGTCAGTGTGTGTACAATATGATGGCATGGATTGGTATCTCACAAGGAGTTGTCTCCTAATTTTACAAATTGTGAAGTTAAAGAATTTATAAATTCTTTCTAGCAGAAGTTTCTTCAGTGTTGTGACAGAAAAGGACACTAGATAAAAGTTAAAAATGTACCGTTTTTGGAGGAAAAAGAAGTTGACAACTTGCCGATATTCAATTTATTATTACCAAGTACAAATACAATTTAGATTTATTATCTAGATTCATAAACCAATTAATTCATATTTATGATTATGAATTTAAAAAATCGATGATTCGAATCTTGTCTAATTTGTATGTGCAAATGATTGTAGGGTGTGAAGGCATTTGTTGAGTTATCACAACTCACAACATTGGTCTCATCACTTGATTTTGAGGAATCTTTGGAGTGTAATGACTTCACATTTAACCCGCGAGCCTCCTCCCTCCGGTACGACCCCTCTTCAGTCCCATCATCGGCTAAAGTCGGAGCGTGCTCTTCGTCCCGGTTTTCATTTACCGTGGCCCACCATTTCGACTCCGTCAAGCCTTGGTACCTTAGCTTAACAGACACGTCAGCATCAAAAGTAGGACCTACAAACGCCTCCCTTGTTGGCCCTAATGCCAGGTCATTCTCATTCGCATCTCCAGCTGCCAGGACGCCACGTGACAACATCAAAGCCGTTGTTCGAAAGAGCTTCTTTCCATCCACACCGTTGCCTCAGAAGACTCACAAGTTTGATCACTCCAAGATCAAGCAGCCAAGAACACCTAAGCCCTCCTTCCTTCAATCACCTGCATCCTTGTTCTTCAGGAAGGAGTGCCATGTCAGCAAGACCGACAGGTGTCGCGAATCGTTCATCCCGTTCTTGAGATTCTATCGTAGGCCGTACGATGAAATGACTTACAGATCAAAAATGAAGCCTCCTCTAGGTGGCCTCATCTCCATCATATCTCCGCAGCTCAAGCGTCGCCACATGTCAGTCTCTCAACGGTTCTGATCGATGATCATAAACAGTAAATATGCCTACATGCAATATTATTTATAAATTAACCAAGAGTCCAAGACTTTATTATCTAAGTAGCTAGCTTAAATAATTGTTCAATTCATATCAAAATTCGAATGGCAAAGAAAATAGTATTGATGTTTGCATTTACGCTGGTGGCATCGATCTTAATTAATTAAGTAGATCAAATTCATAGTATAAAGAAGTAGACTGCGTGCAATGTGAGATGTAAATTAGTGTGATGCATGTGTTTGTTTGCCTGGTTTCGAAGAATGTAGAATATGTAAAGACACTGCATGGAAATGCGATACCGTGGTCGTGAAGCAGAACATTGCATTGGAAATCAGTTTGCATAATAAATATGTACCATCAAACAGAAAATGAGTTCACCTAAATTTTATTAAAAAAATACATTTTCATAGATGGTTAAATTCGACTCGACTCGATTCTTTTGTAAGCGAAACTGAACAAAAGCTCGTCAACAACCATTAGATTCAAACTAAAATTGTTCAAAAACTAAGTAACTAGTAAACGGATACTTCTATCTATATTATAAAGCCTGTTATGTTTTTAAGCCTTTAATTACTAATTTGTCCCTTCATATCTATCGTATTTGCCTCAATATGCCATTTGACTACTTTGACTTATACACATCTTTAATCACAGCCACTCATTTGACTCCATCTTAGCCTTACACCTGTGTCCCCATTACCAACGCCAGCCTTACTTTACCAAAAATGTATTGCATCTATTACACTTTAATTTTTCAAAAAATTTCAAACTGCAGTCACCTTCTTTCCTTTCTGTCTTGATTTTGTTTACACCGATGTAGTTGTCCTACCTTCTAAATTGAGCTGTTCGTTTGTATTTATTCCGATGGAAACCGCAGTCACCTTCTTCTCTTTCTGTCTTAGTTGCCTTCTTCTTTTTTTTGTGATTTTGTTTAGACCGATGTACTGGTCCTACCTTCTAAATTGAGCTGTTGGTTTCTATTTTTTCTGATGGAAACTGCATCCGGTCCTTTGCTTTCTGATGTTTGTAAGTTATTCTCGACATAGCTGATTTGGTGAGTATTTTGATGTATTGTTTCGTACCTTTCATTTTAGTTTAATGTTTAATTTTGTTGTGTAGTTAATTATGAATTGTGGATGATGAAAGAAAATGAACATCCTCCAAGAAGCTGTAAGTGCTCATTTTGGATAGGATTAATGTTGTAATTTCTCTATTGTCAATTTAATTTCAATCAAATTGTCTGCAGATAAATATGATAGCTCGAGTTTAGATGGGAAAACAGACTCCACGGTCCAGTTGACGGATCCCCTGTGTGAAAATTATTGTAAGTAACTTATGTAATTTTTTTAGAAGTATAAATTGTTTTTAATCAAATAATTTGATTATCTGAATATGTTCTCTGAAGATAATATGAATGTAATGGATGACAAGAAAAGGAAGTTTAGAGAAGACTCAAAATCCAGAAATTGTAGACCTCATTTGTTGTATAATGTTTGTGAGTCAAGTTCTTATTCAACTTTTCACATTTTTATATTTCAACAATGTCTTATTCTTTGTTATTTGAATTTATCAATGAGGAATTGTTGTAGTTAATTACGAACTTGGAATGATGAAGGAAAATTGTCATACAGACAAAAAGAAGTGTACTATTGATCCAATGGGAAGTAAGTCTTATAATTTTATTCAATTTTCTTTGGTATTAAGAAGGAGATTAATATTGTATTTTATTTATTCAGGTTCTTCTATGAAAGAAAATGTAGCTCCAATACCGAGTTGTAAATTTCGTCAGGCCATTAGTCCCATATCAGGAAGTGAAGTTTCTTCCCAGTCAGAAATACTGTTGTCTAACGTTTGTAGGTTTAAAGAACCCCCAACCTGTACTCCGGTTCAAAGATCTCCATTGTCATGTCTCTCTACTAACCGTAAGTTCTATGTTAGTTTGTTCCCCTGGATTTGTTGTTTTAAAGTGAATTATATTTTTAAAATTTTAATGATTAAAATTATTTATGGATTGTTCACAGACAACTGTCCAGTTAATAAAAAGAGAAGCATTGTTGAATCTATCTCTCCATCAAGTCCACTTTCTACGTTGTCTACTGTTTGTAAGTGTAATATATAATCAAAGTAAAAAATTTGAAATTAAAATAATGCTTCTTTTCTTACCTAATTCACAACTTAATAATATGTTCTTTTATTTAATTCAGCCAAGACGATACCGTCCCGTTCTCTGAAGACAGTGAGAGTCCCTGAAAAAATAGTTGGTATTGGTCAGAATCTAGATTTTGAAATGAAGGACTTCAAAGAAAGCAGTCATAACAATTTTGAAGATATAGGTACACTTTAGAAGGCTTTTATGTTTGTTAATTCTCATGAATCATTCATTTATTTTTCTGTTTTGTCATGAAACATGTACACGGTTCAGAGTTCTCTACCATTCTTCATATGGACGTTCCTGATGTTGATTGTCCTTCTGACCATGGTATGATAAAATTCTGTCTAAATTTTGAACTTTTATGTTGTATAACCATAATAGTACTCACTATTTCTCTATTTCAGAAAATGAAGAAAATGTCAATTGGGGTTCTTATGAAACACAAATAAATGCTGAAGAAGGTTTTTTTTTTAACTTTCTGTTAATATTATTAACATTACATAAACAATTAGATGTCTAATAATAAGGCTACTTTTTCCTGTCTTATGCAGTCGTAACAGAATATGCTACATTGGGACCACCCAATGTTAAGTGTATTAAATGTGAAGCCTGGATGTGGAAGGAAGAACGTACAAACAAATGTTGCACAAAAGGCACTCCAGAATTTTCCATCTGTTGTGCAAAGGGTGAAATAGAACTTCCGAAGGAGAAACCCACTCCTTCATATATGTGGCAACTATTGAATGACAAGAAAAAAGGATCCAAATATAAGGAATCTATTCGCATCTATAACAGTTTATTTGCATTTACTTCTACTGGTGGGAGAGTTGACCATTCTGTGAATTGTGGTGGGGCGCCTTATGTTTATAGGTTAAACGGTCAAAACCATCATCTATTTGGTTCTCTTATACCGAATGAAGGTGAAGATCCAAAATTTTGTCAGCTTTATATCTACGATACTGAGAATGAAACGAAAAATCGTTTGAAGTGGATAAATGTTCGTGATGGTAAAAATGTTGATGCTGAAATAGTTGAAGGTTTGAAGACTATGTTGGATGAAACCAATGATTTAGTACATGAGTTCAGAACTCAGAGAGATCGTTTTGAACAAGATCGAGTTACTGAACTTGAAATTACTCTAAAAATATCACGTTCTGACAGTGGTAGGGAGAATAATATTGTTGGAGAAGATGATCTTGCCGGGATAATGGTCGGCGACCTTGAGGATCATTGTGGTACCAGGGATATTGTAATTCATTCATACGAAGATGGTTTGCAAAGAATATCTGACATTCATCCAAAGTTGATGGCCTTACAGTATCCTCTTCTTTTTCCTCACGGGAATGATGGATTTCATGTTCATCTACAATACGGCAGTTCACAAAAAAAAAGGGGAAAGAAGACAAGGAAGAGAACTTTGATATCAATGAAGGAGTACTACTCTTATAAGTTCCAAGTCCGCATGAATGAAGGTATAATTTTAGAAAATTTCAATAAATTTGTATTATCTTCTTTGGCGGAGTAATGATTATACTTTGATTATAATTACAAACAGGCATGACTCCCCGTCTAGGTGGACGTTTATTTCAGCAATATGTTGTCGATGCATTCTCAACAATTGAGCAAGCGCGACTTTGGTGGTTCCGCAAACATCAAACCACTTTACGCAATGAGTTGTATACTCAAATTTGCGATTCTGTGAGAAGGGGAAATGTGGAAACTGCAAATGTTGGTAAAGGTTTTATACTTCCAGCAGCCTTTATTGGATCCAGACGATACATGCAACAGAACTTTCAGGATGCCCTTGCTGTTTGTAGATACATTGGTCATCCGGACATATTTCTGACCATGACTACCAATCCTCTTTGGGATGAAATTTTGCAGATGATGAAACTCACACCTCATTGTTTGCCTCAGAACTCTCCGGATATTATTGCAAGAGTCTTCAAGTTGAAACTTGATCAATTATTAGATGACATCAGAAAGAAAGAGGTTTTTGGAAAGTGCGTTGGAGGTATATTTATTACAATGCAATATAGATTGATTACATGTGTTAATTATCATATTCTCCGAGAAATCTAATATTTTTTGTTTTATTACATTTGCAGTAATGTATGTAGTTGAATTTCAGAAACGTGGACTTCCACATGTCCATATGCTAATATGGTTGGATCCTGCTGCCAAAAAGACTTTGAACAAAAATGTAGACAAATTTGTTTCCGCGGAAATTCCTGATCCACAAGTTGATCCTGTTGGTTATCTGGCTGTTAAATCTTTTATGATTCATGGCCCCTGTGGTGTTCAGTTTCCTAAATCTCCGTGCATGAAACAGTTTCAATGTATACGACATTTCCCAAAACAGTAAGAATTTTCCCATATATCTATCTATATTACAAGTAGATTTATATATAGTTTTATACTCTATTCTAGAAACATATATTCTAAACCAAATCAAAAATATATAGGTACTCTCCAAGCACTACATTTGATGAATCTGGATTTCCAATTTATAGACGTAGAAAAAGCAACATCACTGTTAACATTCGTAAAGAGGAATTGGACAATAAGTGGGTTGTTCCCTACAACCGATACTTATTAGTAAAATATCAATGTCACATCAATGTGGAGATATGTTGTCATGCACGTAGCATCAAATACCTTTTCAAGTACTGTCTAAAAGGTCATGACCGAGCTACTGTGGAGATTAAAGGACAGAGAAGAAAGGAACTAAAATCTGTCAATGATGACCCAGTAGATGAAATTAATGAATATTTTGATGGCCGCTATATATGTGCAGCTGAAGCAGCTTATAGGATATTTGGTTTCAATATCCATTATCGGTCGACATCTGTACAACGTCTTTCGTTCCACTTACCTGGGAATAAAAGTTGTACTTTCAAATCTAATGAATCATTGGATAAAGTGGTTGCACGTGAAAGAATGAAATGTAGTCAATTGGAAGCTTTTTTTCTCTTAAATACAATTGATACGACTGCAAGGCAGTACACATATGATGAGATTCCACAGCATTATGTATGGAATGATTCTGACAATGTATGGAACATGCGCAAGAGAGGTAAACAAATTGGAAGATTATTTTATACTCATCACAGTACCGGGGAGTTGTGGTACCTGCGTTTGTTGTTGACCAAAGTCCGTGGTCCAACTTCATTTCAATGTTTACGAACTGTGAATGGAAAAGTGTATCCAAATTTTCAGGAAGCATGTAAGGCCTATGGCCTTCTTGACGATGACAATGAATGGCATCAAGTGCTCCAACAATGTTCAGCTTCTGGTTTTGCACCGCAGATTCGTCAACTATTTGTACACATAATGGTCAATTGCCGAGTTACTGATTTACGTAAATTGTGGGATGCTCATTGCAAAGACATGATAGATGATATATTGATGATTCGGCGCAAACAACTGAAAAGGCCACATTTACTTCTCAACGAAAAACAATTGGAATATTATGCTCTTGCAGGTTTGTATTTTTAAAATTTCCCACTTCCCAACTTATAAGTTTGTCATCAGTTACCAATTAAGCAGTTCAAATATTTTCTTATACAGAAATTCATAAGTTGCTGAAATCTATTGGGAGATCATTAAAAGATTTTTGTCAGATGCCTCAACCACCAAAGAATTATTTGGATGTCAGTCACAATTGTTTGGTAGTTGAAGAAACAAGTTATGACACCGAAGCATTGAAAGAAGAGCATAAATCACTCATTTCAAAGTGTAACGAAGAACAGTTACAGGTATACACAAATATCATGGAGTCATTACAGAAGAATGAAGGTGATTTATTCTTTGTGTACGGAAGTGGTGGTTGTGGTAAGACCTACCTATGGAAAACACTGATTTCAAAGTTAAGATCTGAATCTAAGATAGTTCTTCCTGTTGCATCTTCTGGAATTGCTGCGACACTTATGCCTGGTGGTCGTACAGCGCATTCACGTTTTAAAATTCCAATTGTTTTGGATGATCATTCTATGTGTGCCATATCCCATAAATCAGATATAGCTGAACTTATTAAATGCACAAGTCTAATCATATGGGATGAAGCTCCAATGCAACACAAATATGCTTTTGAATGTTTAGACCGTTCTCTAAGAGATATTATGAAAGCAGTTGATCCTAATCGTTTTCATATGCCTTTTGGTGGCATCACAGTTGTATTAGGTGGTGATTTTCGCCAAATTCTTCCTGTTATTCCTTTCGCATCAAGAAGTGAAGTTGTGTCCTCATCTATCACCAGATCTAAGCTTTGGGAAAGAGTGAAGTTGAAGACACTCATACACAATATGCGTATCAATAAAGGGCAGAATTCATCTGAAGTTCAACGAATGAAGGATTTTGCACAATGGGTTCTTGATATTGGAGATGGAAAAATTATGAAAGCAAAGGACCAAGAGTTTGAAGAAGATATATGTATTCCGGCAGAGTTTTGCAATGCTGGTAATGCTAATTCAATCGATGACATGATTGAAAGTACCTTTCCAGATTTCACCAAAAATTACCAGAATCCTAAATACTTGAGTGAGAGAGCTATTCTGACACCTACAAACAACACAGTTACTCATGTTAATGCTCTTATTGTTGAGAAAATTCCTGGAGAAACTGTATCTTATTTCAGTAATGATACGGCAGAAGACTTCCCCGGAACTGAAAATGAGTTGAATAACTCATTTCCGCCTGAGTATTTGCAGTCTATAAATGTTGCAGGTATGCCACCTCATGAACTGAAGCTTAAAGTAGGTGCTGTGGTAATGTTGCTGCGAAATCTGAATCAAACACTTGGATTATGCAATGGAACGCGGATGATGGTGACCAAATGCCTACCCCAATGTGTTGAATGCGAGGTTATATCTGGGAGCTATGTTGGGACTCGACATTTTATACCTAGGATGGAACTCTGTCCCAGTGACTCAAAATTACCATTCAAACTCTTGAGAAAGCAGATGCCGTTGCAAATTTGTTATTGCATGACAATAAACAAATCACAAGGCCAGTCTTTAGAGAATGTCGGTTTATTCTTACCAAAACCTGTGTTTACTCATGGACAACTATATGTTGCAGTCAGTCGTGTAACTTCTCCTCTAGGTTTGAAAATTTTCATTGAATCTGAGATGGGTAAAAGTACAAACATAACTCAAAATATTGTGTACAAAGAAGTGTTTTACAATTTACCCAACTCTTAGGTGATCTACAGATAAGTTTTTGTGGGAATCAGCTTATGTCTAAATTCTATGAAATACCAATTTTCAGTACATTGATTTAAGTTTCGTTTCCATTTCCAAGTCTTATTTGTAACACATTTTTTATATTTTATGTATCATACTTGACAATTACAAAAAAGATGGGAAAAAAACACAAATTTTTCAATTTTATTTATTGAAGGAACTACAATTGGTACAATTATTTGAGGAGATGAAAAACACTAAAGTATGACAGGCCAACTCCAATAATTGAGTACTGTTACCTTTTATATTATTTTTAATATGAAAGCACAATGCCCTCATCCAATACCTACTTTCTGTGGTCCTAATACCTCATACCATATTACAGCTGAGATTGTCTTAAATTTGTAGCCGCCCAACTGCAAACCACATCCAACTTATTAAAGCTTCTGTTGAAGGTATGTTTGTCCACCCTTCTTATGATTTCCACTTAAATGTACTACCATCATCAATGCATCTAACACATGTACTTATTTGTTTGTAGGAAGTTATTGCTATGTCTTTCTGTAGATTTGATAGGTTCGATGACCTCAATGACTCCAAGTATGAATGGCGCATCCGTGTAAGAGCTCAGGCAATATGGAAAGGAATAACCAGGGAATCCAAAGAATTTCGAGGGTTTAATATTATATTCATCGATGATACTGTAATTTCTTTTAAAATTTTTGAAGACTATTGTTTTTCAATATTAGATATAGAACTATACAATACATGAAATGTTTATCATCTTTGTCATGTAGAATTGTCGAATCCATGCTTACATTGCGGCTCAACTGGCTCCCAAATATCAACATCTGAAAGAAGGACAAATATATATACTTCAAAACTTCTCGGTTAAATATTATAATGGTGATGAAACAAGTCGTGCAATCAGGAGTGATAAACATATTTATTTCACCCAAGACACAAACCTAACAGAAGATACTGACGGTGGACTTGAAATAGAAGCACAAAGTTTTGATTTATTTCTATTGTCAGATGTGGAGAAATTAAAGAAGGACAATCGATTCTTGATTGGTAACTATTTTTGACATTAAATATGTTAGTGTAAAGTCTTAATATGTAGAAAGAAGCATATGCTTAAGACTAACTATGACACTTATGACTGAACTAGATGTTGTCGGAGTTTTGGAAGATGGTCCCCAAAAAATTTCATATAAAAAAGATGAAGTGGAAAAGCATAATGTCAAGTTCACCATAACTGATGGAAGGTATGATTCATTTCCTAATTCTTATACATTTGGGCTTAATATGTTTGCTGAATACGAACTTCTACTTTCTTAACACAATAATCAGGACTTCGGTAAATGTTACATTCTTCAACGAATTTGGAGATTCTTTTATGACTGCTATGAATCAGAAGTTGGAACCACCGGTTATAATAGTTATAGCATTTGCCAAGATTAATGAATGGAACGGTACTGTTTTGTACATCAATTTAGTTCTTCTTTTATTAAAAAGGTCACAAATGAAATGTACATTAATTTTTTAAAATGTTACAGATGAAGTTTGCCTAACTAACTACCCGGCAACAAGATTTTACTTGAATAGTACACACCCAAGTGTAAAAGAACTGAAGCGAAGGTAAGAAATTATACTTTTAACTAATCAAAATTTCATTTTACACCAGTAATGGGTTGTATTTTCCAGGGAAAAAGATTCAGGTTTTTATATAATTGATTTGGATGATGAGGATGAGTTTGAAATTCCACTTATTAGTATCAAAGAGTTGTTGATGTTGAAGGAAGATTACGTACAGGTCTTTTTTATATACACATCAAAACGTAAATTATAACTTATAACCCATATGTCTCATATTGCCTTTTTTGGTAAAAGTTTAGAAAGAAGTTCAGTGCAAAGTTACTGTTAAAAAGATTGATCAAAAAATGAGTTGGTACTATAAGCTCTGTACTGGATGTGAGAAGGAGTTTGATTTCCATGATGAAAACAACCAATGCTCAAAGTGTAAAAAGATAATTCCGTACCCAGATAGAAGGTAACTAATATTCAAAAAAGTAACTATAAAAGAGTAAAAGTTATTGGGTTAAGAATTTGTTAATTTTTGTAGGTTTAGGTTATACACACTATGCTCTGATAGCAGTGGCACTGTTCCTATTGTGCTGCAAAATGAGGAAGTCATGAAGTTGTGTGGGAAGACAGTTTACGATTTGGAAGTAGATGAAAATCAGGTATGCAGTGCTCTTTTATTTTTATCCTGTTAATTGTCCTCTTAAATTATTATAATCACTTCGTCTATGTAATCACCCTCATTGAAACATTTAGGTGGGAGATGGTGATAAGTTTCCTCCCATACTAAAAGAATTGGAGAAGAAAATGTATAACATCACAATCTGTTTAACTGAGGATAATGTTAAAAAAGGCTCAAATGTGTACAATGCTTCAAAAATATCAGACCCAGAAGAGATGTCAGCAACTCATTCACCTTTTTTCAAGTCGTCAGTTGAGCTCCAACCAACAGAAATGAGTAGCGTAAGATATTCAACTAATTACTGTTTAAATTCCAATATTTTCACATAGGGGTAACAATATTAAATATTTGACAGGGAACACTTACTTCCAACAACAGTCCTCCAACAGGGAATTCATCAAACAAAACCAGAGCACGTAAAATTAATGAGGCTTTGGATTGTGAATTGCCCAAACACACACCATTGGCCCGGAAGAAGAATGTTAAGCTTGAAAATGTAAGTACTAAATAATTAGTACCAAAATTAAAGTAATGTACTTACTCTGTACTAACAAGTTACAAATTTCCATTTGTAGTGTTGAGATGGTCTGTCCGCAATTTGACTCCATTTGGAATTCAATTTCGAATTAAGTAAAACTGGAAGAGACATGTTGCGAAAGAAGTTTTTGTTCTGTTAGTATTATTTGTAACTAAACAATTGCCGTGTCATATTTCTTTTTCTTTGTTTGGGTCTGTGTGAACCCTATTTTGGCATTAATCACTGGAATATGCATGTAACAGAATCTGTATGAATTGTTTAGTGGTGTGGGAATTAAACTTACACCCAACTCCCAACGTTTACAAGTTGAACACTTAAATGCATATGTAACATTTCACGTCAATTAATAACACTATTAATACAATGCAACTTACCATTTAAATTAACACAAAGGCAGTCACAAAAGTAAGAGCAGAAGAAAAAAGGAAGTACAAAATGTCAACTAACAGGTATGAGTCCTTGAGAAATGTTTGCAAAGGAAGGACAGATTGGAAGATAAAAGTTAGGGTTATTAGAGAATGGAGGGGAAGGTCCGTTACAGGAGAGGTGTTCAAAAACTATAATATGTTACTACTTGATGCTAAGGTATGAATTATCAATAGATACATGTTTTAACTTCCTTTTTATAAACATTGCTAACAGAAATAATATTGAAACAGAACTGTAGAATGCAAGCTTTTGTCCCAGCCTTTCTAAATGACAAAATGCAAAAAATGTTTACAATTGGGAAAATTTATGCTGTTACAAATTTTCAAGTCAAAGATTTAACCTCAGAGGACAAGTGGAGATCAGTTAACATGGACAGGCAGATCCTTTTCACCAATCAGACAAAAGCCAGAGAAATTCTAGAAAATGAAGTATTCATCCAAAAAAACATGTTTGACTTTTTTGAATTGCAAGAATTGGCCAAACTAGCAGAACAAAACCTTTATCTGGCAGGTACGTCCCCAAATTTAACATATTTATTGAAGTACAAAGTTTTGTCTATAATTAATCCATTTCATTACATCTGTGAAGATGTAGTTGGTGTAGTAATAAAAAGAGATAGAATCCGTGATGTTAAAAGCAGAAATGGAAAGGATCAGTTGCAAGTTCGGATGAAGATCACGGATGGAAAGTTTGTATTTCATTATTCAAATCAATATAGTTCTATTTCTTATCTATGTACACTACAATTAATGAAATCAATAAATTTGTAGGACTAAGATTAATGTCATTTTCTGGGACACATTAGCCGAAGAATTTCAGAATGCTATTGATACACAAAATCTGGAATATCCTTTAATACTCATTGTTTCATCTGGGAAAGTGGGTAAATGGAAAGGTACTTCTTAACCCTGGACATATCATATAACATTACTCTTAAGGCACTCTACGTAGTGAAAAATTCAATTTTTTCATTGCCATGTATACAGAAGAGATAGATATTTCCAATTTCTCACCAACATTTTTCTACATAAACTACCCTCATCACAGCGTTCTTCACCTAAGAAAAATGTAAGTTTCACTATCTACTATACAATTACATGTTTGTAAATATACGAATTACGTTAACATATGTTTTCTTTTCATTCAATTTTAAAAAAGGGCTCAACAAGGAAAATTTGCAAACGAAAACTTCATACCACAAACAAAGAAAGTGGTGCAAATGTTCACTGTGAACGAGATCAGGAATTTGTCTGAGGAGTATATTGATGTAAGGAAATTTTCAATATGAAACCAGTTGTGCTGATTTTTAAAGACCTTACAGTTAACAGAGGACACAAATTCTGTAGGAGGAAGTAATTTGTCAAGTAACTATCAAAGATGTTCAAGAAATACCAAAATGGTATTATTCTGTGTGCACGTCATGTTACAAACAATCCGCCATGGTGGACGGCAATGACTTCTGCTCCAAATGCAACAGAATTATACCGTATCCTGATAAGAGGTAATACTTCCTAACTTTATTTCAATGCATACATAGTATTTCATGTATATTAACGGTAATAGTTCGTTCGAACAGGTTTGGGATATGTGTTCTAGCATCAGACAACACAGGCAGTCTAGAAATAGTTATGATGGATAGACCAATTCGGACAATTCTTGCAAAGCGAGTCTATCAACTTGAAGAGGAGGTGAACTTTTATAGAATCATATATTAGGTTTACTAATCTATTATTTGACTAATCAATAGAACAATGGATTTTAGTACAACAAGCAATACCCTACAATTCTCAAGACGCTACAAGGTGGTGACTACACTATGAAGTTGATGATCTCAAAAGAAAATATTGAGAACAAAGAAGAATTGTTTCTAGCAACAGATATATTCCGGGGATTCAAATTTGAGGAACCATCTGTCCATGAAGAAACATTAATAAAGGCAACTGAACAATCAATGGGAGAGGTCTAAACATCTAATACATCTTTATTTCAATTTCCATATGATCAATTCTTAAAGTAATTTTGTTGGTTATAATGCAGCAATCTGGATCAACATATCAACTGGACAACATGTCAGAACTGAAGTATTAACTGAATCAAGGAACTGATGTACTGAAAGAAGAAACAATCTGAAATTTTATCAAGTAAATTTGATCTTTACTTGATTAGGCAACATTTTCAGTTTCAAACATTAAGCTTTGGTACTCTATGATCTATCTACTGCTTTAAGTACATTCCGTGTAATTAGGCTATATAAATATTACTTAAGTAAGGAAATATGCAAAACAGTTAAGCCATGGAATATTGGAAATAGTAAAGTTATGCAGAATTTAAACTGAGTTGTGACATAACTAATGTCATAGATAGATTAACATACTCAGTCAATCTAAGGAGCAACTCCCACAGCCTTGACAACTTCAACAATGAAGTGGTTATAACTCCTATCTTTCCACTTAAAAATACACTGATCACCAATGTTGAGTCCCAAATCATCACGAAATTGTAGCCACCCATCATGAATTGTGGTTCGCTTCCAATCAGGTCGTTTCTTAATTCGAAGTGGCCAAGAACAGTCATCCTTATACACTATAATTTGTTCATTCCTCGACCACATTTCACGCAAGTCACGGAATTGAACACGTACATCCTGGGAAAAAAAGGGTTTTAAAGGAAAATAGATTATCAAAGGAAACTAACAAAGAAGTATTCAAACATACCACCCCATAAGAATAATTTAACATATGAAATCGCTGCACGTCAACTACAAATTCAAAAGGTGGAAAGAGAGATTCACCAAATTCACCTAAATAAAACAAAATTCCAAAATTGACATTAGTATTAACTAACTATCTTCCACAAAGAAAGTTAATATAACAATAATCATGTCTTACCAGATGAAACAAGACGGTCATCAATCACGGTCTCAACATTTCGGCCATCAAAGAAACTTACGGTAAAACAATGGAAAACATCAAAGGTGAAAACCAAGAGATCAAAGGCATTCAAATTTGGTAACTCTAATGAGTCACAAATACCACCCAAGCCCCGTAATGTTTGGTCATTACGAAGATAATAACCATTAAACTTCTTCCCATTGTAAAGAACATACTTAACTCGCGGAGGGATACGAGAACCAAACTCACACAAAAATGCCATGGGAGGAACCTAATTCCAAAATTGAGTTATTACTATCATAGTTTAATAATGGTTCAATAAGACTTAAAATTAGAGAAAGGTACTCACTACTTCATCAACAATTTCTTTAGTAGAATACACATGCTGAACAAACTTCAAACCTCCTAGGTTAATAAGAAATGTAAAACCAAATCAAATAAATCATTGTGATATTCATGAACGTCAAAAAAAAACCATAGTTAAGAACTTACCTATTTCCGAATTACAATTCCGAGATGCTTCAACAATGCGTGGATAATTGATTTCGGAACCATGTTTACCAATAATGTAGACATTGAACAACTGACGTGAACAATACTCAAAGAGCAGAATTTCACCCCCTTTTAATGCAAATTCAGTAAACAAGCTATGCATGCCCACAAGGAGAGACTCGCTTTTATCAAAATTAACTAAAAGCTTATAACCATTACGAATCGAAAGTTGGACAGTATCAGAAACTCTATCACCATAGTAGTAACAAAATCGAGAGGCAATAGACTGAAAATGAAATAAACAATTTTAGTAAGATATTTAACATGCAAACAACTAATGAAATCTAACAAAAACAAAGGAAAACTAACCATTTCATTGGATGAGCAATCATCATTAGTAAGATATTTCACAAATTGGGGAACGAAAGTGGAGGAAACCATCTATTACCAAAATCAAATGTAAGTAATTAGGGAAATCCAATTGTAAAAAACAGTTAATTAACTACGGAAAACACATGCCAAAGGATTCTCACTCACCTTCTAAAATACTCAACTTCAAGCAAGTGGTCACTTCTTTGATAAGAGAAAACAGGTCAACAGCATTAAACATCACTCTGTCCAATTTTACATCGGGAAGATAAAACCAATTAACTTTGTCTGTTTTATTAAAATGTTGGAACATACAGCATTGTGTTGTTTTTCACAAAAATTAACTTTTTGGGAATAAAAAATTTACTAACTGAATTTTAGTAATAAAAATTAGAGTCAAATAAAATATAATTACATATAATTTTCACTGAAATATTAAAATATAGTTTTAATATATTATGTTGCAGCACGTTCTACTTTTTTTAATATTTTTGAAAAAAAAAAATTGCAGTAGACTACAAAAGTACATCATACTCTACAAACTTATGTCTTGCAGCAAAATTGAAGATATTGTATACTGCACATTAATCTTAGTCGTTGATTACAAAAAATCTATGGTATATATTAGTTCTAAGTTGTAATGTATGTCTACTTTTACATTTCCATTTGGGAAGAAAATATTATCATCTGTCGTAACATATTCAATTCCATTCCATTATATATAATCCCTTACTCGCTCTGTCCCCGTGATTTCTATACGTCTGGTTTGGACAGGTATACCAAGAAAATGTATAAAAAATTAGTAAACTTTTATGAAAAATGAGTTAAGTGGTGAGACCTATAAATATTTAATAATAAGTTTGAGAGAGTGGGTGAAAATAGAGAATGTGATAATGTTTTATATTATTAAAACTTACTATTTGTAAAATGTATAGAAATAAGAGTGACATCCCAAAATGTAAAATGTATACAAAACAATGGGACAGAGCAAGTACATTTTAGGACTTTCCTATTTCAATGATTTTTTAATGCAATTCAACCTGCCAAATAAAAGGACATATTCAGAACCAAAAAAACCGATAAATATTTCGCCAACCAAATATACAAACTGACAGAAAAACATTACAAGTTCATGACAACATAAGTTCTCCAAACATATGCATACTACTTAAGAAGTCGAATTTAGACAACAACTGAACGCAGAATCTTAACACGGAACTTCCACAGATCTTCGTCTATACTTTCAAATTTACAAACATCACCAACATTCAATTGCAAATCTCCTCTAAACTGAATCCAGCCTTGGTGGATAGTTGTTCTCTTCGATTCTCGCCTTTTCCTAATTTCAAACTCCCATGATCGACTCCCATCATATACCGTAATGTAATCTTTCTTCTTCCATACGTCACGGAAGTGACTAAATTTAGATTTAACATCCTACAATAGATCTCAAATTTGTGAACACTATTAATAGGATAAATTATAATTTAGTAAAATGCTATTTTACATACCACTCCATGACAATGGGTTAACATGTGTGAAGGCATCACTAAGATTTCAAACCTCAAATCAACAACAGCTTCTAGATCAACAACAGAAATGGGCAAACTGCTGTGCTTAATACACGGGACATCTAATAACAAAGATATTGTAAAAGTTAGGCAAAAAAATTAAAATTATTCAAACAATATGAAATAAAATTTCAAGTACCTCCAACAGGTTCGATACAAGGACCAATTGAAACGGCTGGCCCACAAAAACTTCCTACTATTTCTGCCAAATGTAATTTATCATCCACATCCTCGCAAACATCTTCCCCCAAATAATCAAAAACCGATACATAGAAAGTAGAATTGCCCAAAAAATCAAAGAAGATAAGGAAATCAACAGCAATAGAGTAAGCTCTGACAAACTCTTTCAAACCGTAAAGAAAATTATTCTTTCCAGAATAATTTACAACAATTTCATTACGATCAGGCATCAACAAAGTTACTTTCTCACTTATTTGACTGCCAAATTTTTCAGCAAATAATTCCGGGAATGCCTGAAACAATTATTTATAAATAAGTATACTATGTTTCAATAACCGAGTAATAGCCCAATAATAAAAATTATTATTACCAAATGAAATGTTTCCTCCAGTACTTCACTGACTATTTTGAAGAATTTCATTATCGACTTGCCCTGATCAGGACCTAATAAGAACAATTAACAAATTTAGGAAAAAAAGGGTACAATGTTCAATGAACTGCAATATTTGAACATAAATTTAATAATTACCTGCAAGATTATAATTCAAGATATTACTCTTCTCAAATATTGCAACTTTAAATTTCTGATAATGATTTGTATATTGAAGGACACAGATGTCTCCTTCCTTCAATTTCAAATCTTCTGTAAATTCTTTCCAAACTTCATCAAATTGAACAACATGTTCAGTCCAATTCAAACCAATTCTCCACTTATACTTGGGTACTCCCACCTCCATCCATGTCATCCGAGCATCCAATCCCAGCTTATAAGCAACATCAATCGGAACACCCTGAAAAAATGATGTTTTCAATTACAAAAATATTGACTATACTCAATTTATAGAAACATAGAATACATTATATCAAGTACAACATACCACAACATCTCCACCGGCCAAATGCTCTTTAACAATTTCAAGTTTGTAAGAGGCACGGGAATTGAAAAATGCAGTATAGCAAAGTGTTGAACAATGTTTCCAAACTTCAACATCACTACAATTCTTCACTACTTTCTCTACACCATTTCTGGGTTTCTGCCTAGGTAAAATCCTAACAGGGTAAAGAATCTCAACAGCATAAGTATTAAAAATCTCTAACTTGAAATTACCCCCACCATTATATTCAACAAAATAAAATTGGTACGGTTTTACATCATAAAACCGCATCATCTCTTCCAATCCACTAATATAAGTACAGTTCTTCACATATGCACCAGACCACATATCACCAGACGGCATAGTAAAAAAAACCTTCTCAGGAAGATCATCACTATGATCCACATAAAAATTTAAAGGAAGAAACTGCAAAAATTTAATTGCCAAAATACATAATCAATATATCATTTATATATAAATAGAATAACAAACATGCATTCTTGAGAAGGATATATACCAAGTGACCAGGCTTATATAACTCATCAAAATTCAAGCACACAAACTTAATTGCTTTCTTCTCCGACATCGATGTCTGTCTTGGACTACCGGAAAAACCCAGTCAAACTACAATACCGCCATAGATTGAAAAATAAATAACGATTCCAACAGACAAAAATCAAAATAGAACGAAACAAACAAACTATTACAAGATTTATATATGAATTGAAAAAAAAAAGTAAGGCAGGCGAATCAAAGAAAACAGAGGAAAGTAAAAAGGGTTAACATACCTTTAGATCTGTGAACAAAGCAGATAGCAAACAGAACAAGTATTGGCCTAATGTAATAAATACCACTAAAACAACCCAAGACAAAGCATTTAATGTGTATAACGTATATCCCTTTTCAAGTACCCACAATGTAGAATAGAAAATAAAATATAATTTCTATTTATTTCTAAAACAACTAAACAGAACGAATTTAATATTGTACTTGCCACAAAATTTTACAAACAAAAAAAAAAAAAAAAAAAAAAAAAAAATTGAAAGCCACGCGCAGCGGGCACACATACTAGTAATTATATAATCTTCTGAACGACAACATCTTTTCACTTGTCAGCAGGGCTCAAATTATTGAAAACATGAGCAGATGCGCATAAGCAAGTCACTTCCACAAAATTTACTACTCGTGTTCTAGATTTCACTTACTTCCAGAGCAATAAACAAATTAAAAGTGGAGCTTGAATTTTCCTTTTTGTATATAATATGATGAAGAATCTTTGACATTTTTGGGTTAGATTTGTTTAACATTACTAGATCAAAAAAACATAAACAAAGTTTGAAAACTTACACTATTTCGTAAATTTGTCTTTGTCATTTTCGTTTAGTCCTTACAGAATCGAACATTAATTTTCAAGAATCAATGAACAGAGTAGGTAAGAATATGTGTCTCCATGTGTATAATTGTATAGCAAAGTCAATTTGGGGAGCTTCTTATAACCAATTTGACTGTGCAACTTCTAGTTCAATCTGCCTTGTGGGGTTATCTTGGAAACTCAATCCATAAACTTACCACACAAAATTGAAAACTATATGCAATTATGCCTCGGGCTCTGTGAATATGTACATGAGACCTGGCCTCAACCTGTCATTGTTGTAGCATATTTATCACGGTCTATTAAATATAATAAAAGAAAAATATTGAAATTTTATGATAAAGAATGCAGTGAAAATAACTAGACGTACTAAGCAATATACTTTATCGCGCTTATTAAGTACACGAAGTTATGAACTATGGTGTAACATAGAGGGACCCCTATCTCGGAATAGTGTGCACTCAAGGTATCAAGTGAGATATGGCCGGGCATTCAGGGATATTTGTAACTTAGTTAATGGACAATGGAGGTGAATTTGCACTTGGAGTAACTTTTTTATCAATTGTATCCTGGACTGTACCGTTTGGAGCTTGTGCTTATGGGGTTTGAAGTTTGTAGCAGGCCCTTTAAATCCTTTTTTTATATTGCTGGGTTTTGACAATTTCTGGCAAGACATTATGAGTAAATTGTACAAGGTGAAGGGGGATAAAGGGTTGTGTGTGTATCAGAAATTCTGAAGGGGGCACTTTCAGTAATCACACGTTACTCACACGTAGCTTTAGATTCCAAAACAAATGGGGAGAGTCCAAAAAATCATTAAGAACCATTTCATGGGAGTTGAAATTGTGAAAGTTTTGTTTTCTCAAGGTGAAAAATGTATGAGTTTTGTTCAGAGATATTACTTTTGAGACTCGAGTACTTGCTTCTGGAATGCATGTTTTCACGTACTTTTATCAAGAATCTCACCTTTTCTAAACCTAATCATTACGCATAAGTAGTAATCAAATATCAATTTCAGTAGCATAGTTATGTTTATACGATTTTGAAATGGTAAAAGTTTAATGAATTGAAAAGCTCAAGGAATAGATCTCAAGCAAAAACTATCATATACATATTTGGTGGCCGATCTACGATAAACAAATGTTACAACATATAATACCGTAGACAAATATATAAAATAAATATTTTAGTGTGAATTCAAGCAATTCATATTGTAAAAAAGAACAACACATATGCATTTACACAACAATTTTGATTTTTGAGCAACATAACTATAAAAAAGAATTAAGGGTACATAACTGTAAAAAAAAAGACCGTCAATTAATTTATGTGGTGATATTATAACCACCCAGGATCGAATCTTACCACCGACGAGGTTATAATATAATCATTTTCATGTATGAATGTGACAAACGAAGTTGCACTAGAATAAATGTGTATTCCTTGTGTTTGTTACTTTGTTGTTTACGATTTTCTGGCATTACTACCAGGGGTAATGTCCACCATGACATTTCACGCATATATTCCTGATATTTTAGCAAAAAAATAAAAAAATATATTCGTTTGAAAATGACCCTAAAATATGGAATTTACATGACAACATCCATGTCTCCGACAAGGCCTTATTCTGAACAAAAGATCTGGTCTTAAAAGATTAGCCGTATCTGATATAACTATCCAGATCGCAGCTTCGATAGGTGGTCTGTACCTAATGAGGTTAGAAATTGTATTGTGACTGATTTGAAGAATTAATAAAATTTCCTTGCTTTTCGTCAAAAAAAAAAAAAAAAAAGATTAGCCGCATCTGGACAGGATGCATGTCAACTCCTCTGTACTCCGCGGAGGAAATTAAAGAAAACGCCTTAGTTCGTATTTTCGACTGATCTTCAAAAAATTAGATTATTTCTTTTGAACTTTCGGCACATCTCGAAGGTAAAAAATTACAAAAGATATAGTAGTATACCAATATTTATTTCTTAAAGAATCATTTTAGCGCCGATACCTGAAAAAATCAATTTCCATCTCAAATTGTATTGTTCATAGTTAATAGTTATTATGCATATATTTTTAGTAAGTTTGGTAATAAGAAGCATTAATTCATATCTACCGGAGATATCATCTCAGTGTGGAAAAACAAAACTGATGTGTGTCCACACAATTCACTCAAGATTCCTGATGGACACAAGTTTGTAGGCCACTCGGACTTGGAGTCTAATATATAAAGATCAGGGCCTAGTTTTTGAACGAGAACGGCTCAATCGCATTTAGAAATGTGCTTAGCTCAGCCTATTTTATTCAAAATAGCAAACCTAATATTTTGGAACTTCCGACAAAATTCTAAAGCTAGTCTGTGGGCCAAAATTGGGCTTTGATTTTTATGTATTGCTCCAATCACAGTCCCAGTTTTAAGAGCACTAACCGTTTAGCCTTAACTCCATGGACCATGATGACGGAGTTTAGCTCTGTTTATTTAAATTAAAAATCGTAAAAATTGAATTTAATTGAGAAGAAAGAGAAGAAAGTAAACCTAATTGAATTTAATTGAGAGTTTAGGATGTACTCATCATGTTTAAACTAGATTACACGTTCTTTTATCTTTGGAGGTTTACAAATTTCAAATCATTTATGCCTACTATGAAAATTAACATTTTTTCGATTTTAAATTATTTTACCATAGATAATTATGTTATAGTTGTTGGGTATAATTCTAAACTACACACCAATAATAGGGTATTTATATATATTTATATTAACAAGAAGAGGCAGATACAATCAATTAACAAAACAAACACAAAGGTCGAAACAAGAATATAATTAGAGACTGTAAATAACAAGATAAGAAAGAAAACTTATCTCTGTTGCTTTAACAAATACTCTAAAGAACAGAACAGCTGAGTCGACAAACCTTTCGAGAAGTCTTGACTGTTCTTGAAGAGATTATTGCACCACTTACGCTGTGTTGGGTTGTAGCAATATCACTTCCAGGATAAAACAGCTCAGATCAATCCACTCACAGTAATGGCAATGATCAACAGCAACCCGCACCTCAGTTCGCCCAAGAACTATGAATATAAACTGTATGTATGTATTCAGAGAGAGAGAGCAGAGAAGTAGATAGCTCCTAGGATTTTTATCTGTGTGTACGTATATCGCTATATCTATGTCAAACGTTCAGTTTGTATATATAATACAAAATAAAACGTAACAGACCAAATAAAATCGTAATTGCATATATGACATTTAATATTAAATATTCTGATTTAATATCATTAACAACTGTCATAATGATTTAATATCAGTTACAGCTGCCATCAGGACTTAATCCTATCAGGACTTGGAACCATCAAGATTTAAACCTATCAGGACTTAGTCCAAGTACTGACCCATCAGGATTTACATCCCATCAGTAGTTAACTCAGACCATCAGGACTTAACCCACGTACTGGTCCATCAGGATTTAAATGCCATCAGAACTTACTCAAACCAAGCCATCAGGATTTAATCTAAGTATTGGTCCATCAGGATTTAAATGCCATCAGGACTTACTCAAGCCAAGCCATCAGGATCTAATCCAAGTACTGGTCCATAAAGATTTACTATAAATCCTGACCCAGTTCGTTGAACTGTTACAAATAAATTCTGACACTGCTAAATTAAATCAATAAATAATATTAAATAAACAGGTTTTTAGGATTTTTGGGTGATGGCTTAGAAGACAACTTAACTTTATGTTTTGTAATACTTAATTTTATTAAGTAGAACATACTGTCACAGCCAGAGTATGTTCTTGTAGCCATTTCATTTGCTGCAATAAACTTGTTTATAAATCTTGGAAGAAGTTCATTCGTTTGTTCAAGCCTCAAGGAGTATATCAGGATAATGGCAAGAATAAATGTTACTGTCATCTCACTGACAGTAAGGTTACAAGAAGACAGCATGTTGCAAGTCAAGACAACATATTCACTCTGACAGCAACATTGGCGGAAGCCTTGAGACAGCAACTCTCTATTCTCCTGACAGCAAGTTTTGGAACCCCTGACAGCATCTATTGCGGGGATTTCTTACTATCACCAAAAGCGCATTCTCGTGACAGGAAGCTTGAAGATCAGGATACTGTCTCAAAGGGATAAAATTTGAATTGGGGATCTACCCAGTCAAACATGTGACAGTTTGGATGTTCAAGAAACAGGCGTGATGCAGTATCCCAACACTGCATCAGGTCTGCAAAGACTACGACAGAAGCTTGAGAGATCACATGATAAAGCTCACCAATTCAAGAGTATGACAAATCAACATCTACTGGAATTATGTTAGCTAAATATAGAATGTATCTAGATTGCTTTTTCATGTAATGATAAACTTGTTTGTATAGCAATTTAGGTAAGACACACGGGTAGGCAAATTGTAAGAAGCTGCCACATGAAAATGACAGCAGCTTCACAAACCCGTGATGATAGAGACATGATTAGTTTACTTAACTATCTCTCTCATTCTATACTGCGTATCACTTGAGGAATCAAAACTTAAGAAAAACATACTTTCTCTCAAGGTTGTAGCAACTCTTTCACAAGATAAATAAAATATTTATTTTGTGAGAAAACTACTTGTCATTGCATTTCTTCTACTGATAGGATTTAATCTTAGTTTTAGTTGTTGAAGCATAGATTGAATTTTATCAGTATTGCATTCAACCCTCCTTTTGCAATACTCAAGGACCAACAACTGGTATCAGAGCAACAGATTGATATACAAATCTGAGATCATGACGAGTATACAGAAGTCGAGTAGTATCAAGATCCCAGCCTTTGATAAAGAGAACTACAATGTTTGGAAAAGAAAAATCTCACTGTTTATCAAAGCTGCGAATCCACTTTACGTTGGAATCCTCGAGAATGGTCCCTTTATTCCATAGAAATAAATTGCAGGCTCGACTGTTGATGGTGTTGTTATTCCAGCACATTGGGTTACCAAGAAGCCATCCGAGTTTTTAGAGCCAGAAAAGGAAAAGATAGTTCTGGATGACTACTTGCAACTCATTCTGCTTGACTCTCTCACATTGGATAAAGCCATGTGTGGGAATGTCATTAGATGCTCATCAGCTAAGGAAATTTGGAACAAAATCGAGCTGTTATGCGAAGAAAGTGAAGAGGTCGGGGAGAACCAAAGACAGATTCTTGTTTCTCAGTATGAAGTCTTCATGGCAAAGCCTAGTGAAGAACTTACTCAAATGTTTGAGAGATTTAGCAAACTTATCACTGAACTCCAGATTCATGGCAAGTTCTATGAGAAGAAAGAACTCAACCTTAAGTTCTTACTCACTCTTCCTGAGCATCTTGAGTACAAAGTCACTGCAATCAGAGAAGGAAGAGATTTGAAAAATGTCTCTCTTGAAACTTTGTATGGTGTGCTCAAGTCATATGAGCTGGAACTCTTTCAGAAGATAGCTATACAAAGTGGATCAAAAGGAAAGATGGCCAACATGTCTGGTGCTCTTGTAGCTCATGAGCCAAAGATTACTCTGCATAGTAAAGCAGTACAAATCATTCAACCAACTCAAGTGTCTTCCTTAAAGATTGAAGAGGTGGTGGATGATGAGGAGAAGGTGCTGCAAGTGGATGATGTTGAAGATAAGGACTTCTATTCAATAGAAGAGATGGAGAAGATGGACAATCCAACCATGGCTTATATGGCAAAGAAGTTCAAGAACATAAGATTCAGAAGAAACAAGCCATACAAGCCTCGGGGTCAGACATCAAGGTTCAGCAAAGGGAATTCCTCCAAGACTGCAAGCAATGCTACAAGAGGAGGATACAAACTGGAATGGTGGATATGTCTAATTTCAGATGCTACAACTGCAATGAGCTTGGTCATTTTGCTACTGAATGTAGAAGGCCAAAGCAAAATCAGAAAATGGACAGAGGGTCAAGTGGACAGTACAAAAGAGGACAAAGAAGAGCCTATGTGGCTGAAGGTGGATGTTGGGATGAGTCCGATGAGGAAGAGGAAGAAGAATATGTGAACTTAGCCCTGATGGCTAAATCAGAAGATGAATCACCAAGCCCTTCAACTCAGGGCAAGAAAAAGAAGCAGGTTGTGTGGATCATTGATAGTGGTTGCTCAAGACACGTGACTGGTGATAAAGCCCTGCTATCACATTTTGTGGAGAAAGTTGGCCCAATCATAACCTTTGGAGATAACAACAAAGGTTACACAGTGGGATATGGCTGTTTGGAATTTGGGAATGTTGTCATAAATGATATTGCTCTTGTTGATGGACTAATGCACAACCTTCTAAGTGTCACCCAATTCAGTGACAGGGGATTCAAGGTTGACTTTGATATGATGGTGTGCAATATCTATCACAAGAAGGACATAAGCCTTTCTCTGAAGGGAGTAAGGAAAGGAAGCCTGTTTGTTGCAGACCTAAGCTCAACAAAGAAGGATAAACTTTACTGTTTGTACAGCAAAGCTACTGTTGGTGATAGCATGCTTTGGCACAGGAAACTCTCCCATCTCAACTTCAAGACAATGAATATGCTGATGAAGAAGGAACTGGTGAGAAGACTACCTCAACATGAATTATGCCAAGAAGGACTGTGTGAGGACTGTCAAATGGGAAAACTAAGAAGATCTGTGCACAAGTCAAAGCAGGTTAACACCAACACTGAACCACTCAAGCTAATACACATGGATCTTTTTGGCCCAGTTAATGTTCCATCTCTGTCCAGAAAGAAATATGCATTAGTAATGGTGGATGATTACTCTAGATACACTTGGGTGAAGTTTCTAGAGTCAAAAGATGAAGATGCTCAGTTAATCATTGATCACATAAGGGTTCTTGAAAGAACTCCAAATGCCAAAGTACAAATCTTGAGAAGTGACAATGGTACTGAGTCCAGAAATGCCTTACTTGGGAACTTCTGCAAAGATGAAGGCACTGTTCAACAATTTTCTGCTAAAAGGACACCCCAGCAGAATGGTGTAGTAGAAAGGAAGAATAGGACTCTGATTGAATCTGCTAAGAATATATTGCATGATGCTAAATTACCAACATACTTCTGGGCAGAAGCAATCAACACAGTTTTCTACACACAGAACAGAACCATAATCAACAAGACTCATGGAAGCACCCCTTACCATATGTTGACTGAGAAGAAGCCTACTGTCAAATACTTTCATGATTGGAAGTAAGTGTTTCATGATGAAGGACTACCATGAAAAGAAAGGAAAGTTTGATGCCAAAGCTTATGAAGGCATTTTAATGGGATATGGGATAGAAAGGACTGCTTACAAAGTCTATGTCATAGAACACAGATCAATTGAAGAAAGTGTAAATGTCACATTTGATGAAACCAAGTTTCCAGGGCTGCATGAAGATGGTCAAATGCAGACCCTTAGATATGAGAATCAAGGATACCTGGAAGAAGAAGAAATTGTTGATTAAGAACCAAGTTTTACTTAGACTGTTGATATTGAGAAAGATGATGTCAATGCTAACAATGTTGATCAAACTCCAGCTCAGTCACAGACCATTTCAACCAATCTTCAAAATGATGGTGACTCTGGAGTTAATGAAGAGCATGGTGAAGACAATTGCACTGGTGAAGACTCATTTCCTCAAACTGAAGTCAATCCACCAATTCAACAAAGAAGCTTGCCCAGAGCTACAAGATGGAATAAGGATCACACTAATGATCTAATCATTGGTGATCCTTCCTCTGGGGTGAGAACTAGGAATAATGTCTCTATTGACAGCATGTTTTTATGCTTTCTGTCTCAAATGGAAACAAAGACAATTGATGAAGCATTGTTGGATTCTGACTGGGTGATTGCTATGCAAGAAGAACTTAATCAGTTTGAAAGAAACAATGTATGGAAGTTGGTTCCAAGACCTAAAGGTAAATCAGTCATTGAAACAAAGTGGGTCTTCAGGAACAAGTTGGATGAGAATGGAATGGTGACAAGAAACAAAGCAAGGCTAGTGGCAAAAGGTTACTGTCAACAGGAAGGAATAGACTATGATGAGACTTTTGCACCTGTTTCCAGACTTGAAGCCATAAAGATCTTTCTAGCATTTGCTGCACACTGTAACTTCAAGGTGTTCCAAATGGATGTCAAAAGTGCCTTTCTAAATGGAGAGTTGGAGGAAGAAGTGTATGTTGAACAGCCACCTGGCTTTGAAGATGCTGAAATGTTTAACTTTGTTTACAAACTGTTTAAAGCACTTTATGGGCTGAAACAAGCTCCCAGAGCTTGGTATGATACACTCTCCACCTTTCTATTGGAGAATCAGTTTACAAGAGGTGTAGTAGATAAGACTATGTTCTACAAGCATCATGGCAAGGACATCATTTTGGTACAAATCTATGTTGATGACATTATTTTTGGATCTTCAAATGAGAAGCTGTGTGAAAAGTTTTCATCTCTAATGAGAAACAAGTATGAGATGAACACGATGGGAAAACTGTCATTCTTCCTTGGTCTACAAGTTCTTCAAAAGGATGATGGAATCTTCATTTGTCAAGCCAAATATGTCAAGGAACTTCTCAAAAAGTTCAACTTAGAAGATTCATCACCTTCCAAGACTCCCATATCTACATCAACTAATCTGGATCTTGACCCCAAGGGAAAGAAAGTGGACTCTAGTTCTTACAGAGGCATTGTGGGATCACTTCTCTATCTAACTGCTAGCAGACTAGACATAATGTTTTCTACATGTCTCTGTGCAAGATTCCAAGCTGATCCAAAGGAGTCACACTTAGTTGCTATCAAGAGGATTTTTAGATATATAAAGGGCACTCCTAATCTAGGCCTTTGGTATCCTAAAAACACTGGATTTGAGCTTATTGGGTACTCTGACTCAGATTATGCTGGATGTAGAATTGACAGAAAAGGCACAACAGGTAGCTGTCAATTTCTTGGTGGAAGACTGGTGTCATGGTTTAGCAAGAAGCAACATTCAGTTTCTACATCAATTGCAGAAGCTGAATATATTGCAGCTGGAAGTTGCTGTGCACAAATTATGTGGATGAAGAATCAGCTATTGGACTATGGACTAGTGTTGAGCAACATTCCTATCTACTGTGATAACACTAGTGCCATTGCCATCTCAGACAATCCTGTTCAACACTCTAGGACAAAGCACATTGATATCAGACATCATTTCATAAGAGAGCATGTTGAAAGATGAACTGTGAAACTGATCTATGTCCCAACAGAAAAGAAACTTGCAGACATCTTCACTAAACCATTGGATGAAGCCACCTTTAACAGGTTGCTAAGTGAATTGGGAATTCTTAATCTGGTATGTTAACTTACTAGTTTTTACATTTTCAATTTCTGAATGCATCTTGTAACAGAACCTTCAAGTTGCTGTCATGAGAAGTTACCGTCCACATAGTCTTTATTCTTGTAGACATCATGTTTTCTATGACTTTGCTAAACTTGATTTATGTGCTAGTCATATTAGACTTTGTGTGACATTAACTTGAATTATCTCAAAGTTTGAGTTATTGGTCAAAGGTGTTGCATTGATTGGCTGTGTGTGTTAATTGTTGGATTAGTGGATGACATGACTCTTAATTGCTATATATGGTAGTTGTATGAGTATTCCAAACTGTTGACTATTTGCCTTACCATTCATCAAATATGCCTATAAAATGAACACTAGGTCATATTAGTTTTAACAATCATAAAAAGGTTAAATGGAAAACAAAGTAGGGATCGTGTACAGACCCAAGATTCAGTGTGATCCTCCACACAGAGAAGAGGTTGAGAAACTGTTCGATCAGTTAGAAAACACTCTCGATGAGGAAGAAGAAATAGAGGTTGCTGCCAAGGCCATTGAAGAGGCTAAATGGCAGGATCAAGAAGAAGAACTTCAAGTGCTCCTCAAAAAGGAAGAAGGCACTGAAGAAGAAACTCGCTTAGAAATTCTAGGATTAGTTGATAAAATCATAAAATCTTAAGTTGTAATTCCTTTGTTAAGATGATTTTATTAATAAAACTAGTTCTATTATCTCTCTTGTTTCTCGCTTTACGATTGTATGCATTTGTGTTAATTATCTGATTACTTTACTGTGCATGAATACTAGTCCTTAATTGAATTGAATATGTGTTGACAGTGTTTCTTGAGTTAAGTAAATTAATGAAAAGGTTTGTTAAAACCCTTGACAGTTATTGTTTTCCGCAAAAGTCACTGTCATCAAGAAAGATAACTGTCCCAGGATTTCATGACAGTTAGTTTCTTGACAACAGTGAATAACATACTGTCGAGAGTTTTAAAAGATATTGTCATTAAAGTACTTAACGATGACAATAAGTTTCTCGCGACAATGCTACTGTCACGACAAACTTGCTATCATCACCCAAATGTCACTGACAGTTTGTTTCAGCACACGGGTTATTGTCAATAAAAGTGGACCGTTAAAATTGCTAATTCAACCTCCACGTTGACAGAAATTAAAGGGAGTAACCCACGTGGTGGTGTTACTGGTTAATAGCACGATTCCAAATATCCCCTTTTTCAGCATAACGCTTGAACTACCCTTTATACAACAGTTAATCAGACAATATCAAACCTGACACAGAACAACCAAAAGCAAAACAACTTTCTTCTCTATTTCTCTCTCTACTCACTTAACTCTTTCTCTTTCCTCTTTCATATCAACAATGGCACCTAAACAATCAATTTCTCAGACTAACTTTGATGGCATCAATTCTCCAAATGATGCTGGTGAAGAATTCAAAGGGCTTGTTTCTTTCCTGAATAAGTCCTATCTTGGTTATGCTATTACTTCAACTCCTGTTCTAGACCTAGAAAGGATTGAAAACTTCTGGGAGTCAGCTGTTGCTCAAGGAGATGGAGACCATACCACCATCAAATTTAAAATTAAAGAGCACAGTTACACTCTCACTATTCAAGGCATCAATGCAGCTTTAGGAATTGTACTTGAACCAGGAAAGACCTACACAGAGCTTGCAAGTGATGAGACCTTGAAGAAGCTCTTCTTGAAAATTGGGTATTCAGGACCCATTCTCGAAGATGGTACAACTAAGGGGTGCCCATCTGGTGAAATGGACAGGAAGTACCTCAGAAAGGAATGGAGCATGGTTCTTGATGCTATGGTGAAAGTGTTCTCTACAAAGACCACTGGCTGGAACGGGATTCCCACTTACATCAAGAAGCTCACACACTCTCTTATCCATGGGTACAAAGTGGATGTTGGAAAGCTACTCATGGCATACCTCAAAGCTGCCATAGGCAAGAATATAAATCTCTATCCTCGCTTTCTAATGCTGTGTATTAATTCCCTCTGTGAGGTTAATGGAGATGCCCCTCGTACAGAGGTCTGCAGTGTTTTGAAAAGAAATACACACACAACCCTCACCTCACAGAATCTCAATGCACATATTCCACTTTGCTTCACTAAACACATGGTTGATCAAGTGTCTAACCTTGATTTTCCATTGCCCTCTGGGCATGAAACCTTCATTCTTGAGGATGAGGTTGGATTAGACCCAAATTTAGCTAACCCCCATTCCACACGATACATTCAACCTAGGTTCTCTAGACTTCCCAAAGTACAGAGACAAGCTTTGAAAGAATCCAGAAAAAAAACCCCTAGAAACTGATGTTGGTGGTAGTACTGAGAGTCAAGAGGGAGTTCCTGCACCTAGTGCATCAAATAAGGAAGGTAGTCAAACAGAACCCACAGTGGTTCCTCTTGAGCCTAAGAAGAAGAGAACTAAGAGGGCCAAAACCACTGTCAGCCACCCTGTAGTCTCCCAAAAGACTGTAGAGGAAAATAGGGCAGTAAACACCTCCCTGGATGTTCCTTCTCAATAAGGGACATCTATTGAAATTGGTTTGTCTCCCAAGGCACCTTGTACAGAGTCTGCACAACCTCATGTTTCAACTCACGAGGAGCCCCCACTTGCGGAAACACACATGGAGTCAGAACACAGTGAGGCTCTCACTTCCCAAATTGATGTTTCACAAGTTCCATCTGTGGAGCAGCCAATTTTCTCTTCTCCACCTTCACCTTCTTCCTTCCCTACTTATTCATTTGTTTCTTCTCCACAACCTAGAGAGGGGGACAGTCCCAATCCTTCAGGTTTTGATCATCCATCTCCAATCATGGATGAGCCCCCATCTAGTGGTCCACAAGAACCCATTTCTCAAAGTGAGATGTAAACCACTCCTTCAAACACTGAGCAAGAACAAGGTACAACTCTGCCAGAAAGAGAAACAGCCAGTGCCTTGTTCAATCTCCAAGGAGCATCTTACCTTAGGGAAGATGTTGTCACAGCCTCAGTTGCTATCAAAGACACTGTGAATGTTGCTTTCACAGATAACCCTGTTGTCACGGATGCTGCACAAGTTGTTGTCGCAACAGAACCTGCTGTCCAAGCTGCAGTGGAACCAACTGTCATACCTTTGGCTGACAGTAACATTCATGGACAAGCTGCTGTCACCTCCACACAACCCAACCTTGATGAGGTTCTCATTGAGGATGCCTCTGATGATGATGTGCCACTCTCTCAGCTTCTTAAGGTACATTCTAAACCATCTCTTTCAATGTATGTTAGTTTGCTCATACCCATGCATCTAGGTTGAGTGAGGGTGTGCAAAATAAAAGAGAGATAAAAGAAAAGAGAGGTGAGCTTAAAAATGAGAGGCAACCAAATGAGCTGCAAAAGGAGAGGGACTTGAGCATGTACAGAGTGAAATTGAGGGAGCCCACACTGTTCAGGCACTAGGCCTTGAAAGTTCTTATGTGAGGAGTGATGAGAACACTCAGAAAAACCCAGAGAGTGTGAGAACCCCCTCAGCCTCCAAGCCCCATTCTTTTCCTTCCCCTCCAAGAAGGTTGAGAACTGGTGGCTCCTCTACTCAAACTGCTCTCAAGTTGGAAGCCCTAGAGCACAGATGCCTATCCATAGAAACTAAGCTTGACAGCTTGTCTACCATGGCGGCCTCTGGCTTTGTTAGTATTCAGCAGTCCATTCAAGCTCTATCTACAAGTATTGATGCTGTCAACTTACCTAAGGGGGAGAAAAGTGTAAGATCAAAATCTGTCCCAGAGCAAGGTGTTGGAGCACAAAAAATACCCGAAACTGAAACTCAGGGGGAGCCTTCAAGTAAGGGGGAGCCTGCATCTAAGGGGGGAGTCTGGAAGTAAGGGGGAGTCAGGAAGAAAGGCTGAAGTATCTGCAGAACACCAAGGAAGTGGAGTCGGAAATCTATTTGAATATGAGATTGATGGGGAGACAGTATTGATGTCCAAAGAGGTATTGGAGGAATTGCAAGGAAAATAAAAATCAAAGAGGCCAATACTTCCTCCTGTATCAATTAAAGAACCAACTCCTCAGCCTCAGGAAACTGCACTACAGAAGATGTGGAGAGAAAAGGAGGAGCAGAATAAGTTGGGGAAAGGCAAAAGGAAATTTCCTGAATACTGCAATTCACCAGCCTTATGGACTGAAGGGAAAGAAATTGATCAGGAAGAGGGAAATACCCTAATGGTGGATTAGAGAGAAAGTACACTGCACAATCAGGATGAGCAACTCAACAGAGTAATTGAGGAGGCAATGAGGATGCCAAGCTTAACTCCAAGTCAAGTCTCATCATCCCTGATGGATATAATTGTGAGTGCATGTGAAGATCAATGAGGAAAGAAGATGGGCAATTGATGTGTACTTGAACACATGGGTTTCATTGTTCATCACTATTCAGTTGTTACAGAACCTACAAGCAAGGGTGCTGAGTGTGATGAAAGCTAAGATTAAAGAAAACCACTCAACCTTCAATGAGATATTACAAGTGCAACTTCAGAATCTAATGACAGGGAGACTTCCAGAGGTGTACTTTGATCCATTCTGTGTCTGTTATGGAGCAATCTCAAGAGAATGTGTCAAGAGATGTGCATATTTAGATCTGCAAGGCACTTCAAGAATGGAGACAAAGACAGTAATGAAAGTTCTTAATGTAATCCTCAAATCCAAAATCAACAAGGAAAGATTCCTAGTTGTCAAAGCAATTCACAAGCTACTGGCAAGAAGAGATGCTAAGCTAAGCTCCAGAATGAAGAAGTTAATTTCTAAAGCTAATGCTAAAAGAGCTGATCAAGGTGAAAGTTGTGCTTTTGATGACTCTCTTGATGATGATGAATTGGATGGAAGTGGAGGTTCTGGAGTTGCTAAGAATGTTGGTGGATCAACTGCTGGGAGCACTGGAAATCAAGCCCATGAAACAAGCAAGGAAGAAACCCCTAAGTAAGGAAAGAAAGATGTTGTTGCTACAGAAGAAAGGGAGAGTGAGATAATTGAAGCTTTGGAGGCAAGCATCTTAAGGTGTGCTATTGACAATATCAATGCTGAGAAAGATGCTGTCACCAAAGATGTTGTCAACAAAGAAAAAGATACTGTCATGGAAGGCCCTGTGAAATAAGACACTGTCAAGGAAGACACTTTCAAATATGAAACCAAGAATGTAGTCAAGACAAAAAGGACAAAATCCTTAGCAAGAGCTTGGTTTTCTTGACAGGAACCTGAAACTGAGGAGACTACTAAAGCAAAGAAAGAAAAAACTAAGTACTCAGGAAAAGAGAAAGACACAAGACTTGGCAGGAATCTGAAAAAGCCAATCCAAACAAAATCCTACAACTCTTTTGATCTACTAGAAAAAGAGGCTCAAGGAATCAAGAATGTTGAGATAAAGTTGGATGACAACAAAGAAGCAATCCAGTATGTTCTCTGGTTTGATCAGTCAAGGTCAGTAATTGTTGATAAAAACTATATCATGGAGGTGGTTTCAAATGAGGTAACAGAAGCTCTTAAACGCTTAAAGAGGATGGTCACAAGAAGAATTGAGTACTTCTACTTAGAGAGGATGGTCAATTTAATGCAAGGTTATGACAATGTACCTCATAAAGTCATGGAACATGTTCTGGCATACAAAGCTGAAAGAGATGTAGAATTTTATCAGAAACATGGGGACTGGTCATTGCATGATGATGCTGATATTGCTCATCTATTGGAACTCTCTAATGAAGAAATAACTGACTATGAGGATTATTTTCCTGAAGTAGAAGTGCAAGCCATGCCTAGTCAGGAGAAATCATCTAAAGCTGCTCATGATGAGACTGTTGAACGAATGGAAGCTGAACTATTGAATGCATGCAAGGATTTGAACAGTAGGAGAAGTAAAGGACCAAACTTTCAACCTCGTGTGCTGGAGAACCCTTTTAGGATCAAACATGGAAAGGAAGAAATCTACTTGGATAGTTTCCACAAGCTCAGAACCAGTGTGCTGAAAGAATTGAACTTCTCAGTGGTTGGATCAACTAATCATCTAGAGATGCTGTGTTCCTTTGAACTTGAGGATATTATTCAAAAGAGAAAGGGTGAAGACTCAAAGCTGGACATGCAAGAAGGACAACTCTAAATGCATTCCCTGGCAGGAGATTCAAGCTGGATAAAGACATCTTAAAGTTCAGAGTCTATATCTTTGGACAAGAGAATTGGATGGATCTCCAGGATGCTCAACAGAGTGGCTCCAAGATAGTTCAACAATACATTGATGAAATTGAGGATTGTTAGGTCCAAAGTATCGTAGAAGGGGGGGTTGAATACGATACTCACAAATAATTCAATTTCGTTCGCGGATTAATCTTTCAGTTCTATAACGAAATCAAACACACCAAACCAAATCAAGTTTCGGGGAATATATCTTTTTATAAATATAAACCTCGAGGGGTGCTACAATTTCTAATCCGTAGATTAGCTTCAATGAGTTTAAGGTTACACAAATACAAAACAATGATCAAATTCTGAGCACTATTAATTCTCTGATAATTTCTCCGGCTCAGTTCTCTCTCTCAGTAATGTTTCTGTGTTCAATTCCTTAACTGAAGAAGACACACTCTTCTCTCAGTATTAATTGTAGACTTGAATTAGAAAACCATCGAACTTAGATTGTAGAAACAATCCTGGCCGTTGGATCTTCTTCAACTTGAAAAACAAAGAATACTTTCCACCTGCTCCCAATTAAAAAACCATCGAATGGTTTAAGAAACCATCGAATGAAACAAATCATTTTACCATTCGATAGTTTTAAAACAAAACTATCGAATGCTAAATTGATTTACTTGTTTTTAATTCAATCACCTTAAACTCTCATTCGATAGTTTTCTTAAAAGAAAAACTATCGAATTGATTTACTTGTCATTTGTCCTTTAGTAATAACTCTTGAGCTTCCGGGTGTTTAAGTAATAGACTGTATCAATTCTTTCTGAGACGATAAAACAATCTGATCTTTCAGTGCCGTCACCTAGTGCAACTGGTCTGGTTCACAGATGAATAACACTTGATCAATTCTTCTTTTATGTCTTCAATTCAATGCTGTTGATACGTCCCTTGTCGTTCTGGTTGATTCGTTTAAATCACTGGAATCCCGTGGTACTTAACCCTAAATCATTCACATACTTCTGTCGTCTTGAAAGTCTTGTTTCTTTTGCTGTCACTGAGGCTTGAACATTTTCATGAACTTCATTCCGTGACCTGTTTACGGACTTCAAGAATACATAACGTATTTTGATTTTTTGAGTTTACCTTTTCTTCTTTGATTATGGATTCCTGTGCTTCTGTTAATATTATTGTCTGTCTTGTCCTTTGTTGAGTTGTAGTTATCTCTTTTACATCTTATGTTACATTATGCTTTACAATCTCCCCCTATTTGATTGGATAGAGTTCGACAAGCAAATACTTCGAGGATAACTCAACTAACTAAGGAAACATGAAACTAATTAAAGTAAGACAGCGTAATAATATTAAATGCATTCTGGATCAGATATATATACATTTCCAGATTTCATAAATCAAAAAACAATTAAACTTTATACAATGAAGTTGCTCCTCTAGTCTGAGCTGATAGTTCTTTTGTTCTTTGCTTCAATCTTCAGTCCATTCCAATCTCACCTTCTTCAATCATTGGATCGGAGTTAGCAGCTTGATAATCAATCACTGATAGATAGTGCAGTGGTTCTCCAGGTTTAAGGATTGCTCCTTGGATGTGTCTTCCAATATATTCAACCTCTTAACCCACTCCAGCCCATAACCATGCAATGTTAACATCTTTCTTGTTTAGCTTTGGCATGTTTGGCAATCTGGTATGCACTTCTAATCCTCTTTCCACTCTTTTCCTATAGTAAGGAACATTCTCCATTAGAAATCTTCTAAGAGTGTCTGCTGCTTTGTCCTTCTCCGTTGATGAGAATCCAGTGGATCTAAGATACTTCTCAACTGAGATTAGATAGTTGCTTGGGTAGTCTCTCAGTTTGTCCTCAGCTAAATAGCAGATTCTGAACAAGTCATTCGTCATGAATCTAACCATTGGAGGATCTTCAGTAATCTCTGGACTGACTTTCATCACGATCTCCTTAACATGCTCACGGAGCAGTTCATTTAGCCTTGTAGTTCTTTGGATCTTGATGAGTATAGCCTGCAATTCTGTATATGTCCTCTGTTCTAAAAACTTAGTGGAAATCACAAATGTACCTTTCTCCAGAAAACTAATTAATAAGCTCCAGGCACCATTTGCTTTAACCCCAGCATTCAGACAGATTATAGAGCTTCTCAGTGCTTTAAAGTAAGTCTGATCTTCAAGATTAGCACTTCTGATGTCCTGAATAATAACTTCCACCTCAGCATTGTCGTTGACTTCTAATCCGTCTTCAACTCCGCAAAAGGTTTTATAAGCCATTTCCCATTCAGTACCATCTTTCTTTGCCAGATCTATCATCTTCTTCTTCCTCACTTCATTATACACTTTGAATCTCTTCAGTTTTTCACTCCTCGGAATTGCTTGCTGTTTCTCTTTCTCAGCTTGCCTGGCATCTATTACAGCTCTCTGAGCTCTTATTGCTTCCAAGGCAGCTTCTTCTTCAGGTGATAGAGAATTTGCTTCTTCTTCCATAATATCCTCCCAGATTGGATGTTCAATGGGCTCTGGATAATATGGCTCATGCTCCTCTTGATTAGGTTGCTCATGCATGACCTCAAATTCCTCTTCACTCTCCTTCTCTTCTTCTACAAGTTCCTCTATCCAGTACTGTCTGATAGGAATAGCTTCAACTATCTCCCAAACTCCCCATCCATCCTTAGGCTTCTCTTTCTCCCCTTCTCCAACTTTCTCCCCCTTAGTTGAGGAATCCTCGATGAAAGCATCCTCAACATAAAAGGTAGTAGAAGGATCAGGTTGCTGATTTGAAGGACCAGGTTGGCCAGTTTGTTGGTTCTTCAACATACTCCAAATAGACTCTACCCCGTCACCTTGATTCTCCAAGAAATCCATAAGCTGCTTATTAAACTCATTTACAGAAGCTAGCGACCGGTCAATGTTCTCCAATCTTGAGTTGGTAGTCTTTTCCATATGATCCAGCCTCTTGTTGAGCTTAGACTCCACTCTTGAAAGGGAATTCATTGCATCTTTTACCCGCGCTTGACCATCCCGGATAACCAGAACGTCTTCTTTCAAAGCTTCATGTCCCTGTGACAGAGCAGTTACTTCATTCATGAATCCATCCTAAAGTTCCCTGACGTCCATCCTCAATTCGACTAGTTCTTCCATAGCTTCCTTCTTTAAGGAGTCCACTGCCTGCTTCATACCTGTTATAGTGCCAGATGCACTGCCAATGACCCTGAATGTTCTTCTGGAATCAGCTGCAGCCAAGTCAACCTTCTCTTGAATAGTCTTTAAAGAAGCATTGGCCTGACTAGAGGAGATCCCCTGATCAAAGGAAGGTCGCAGTGGAACCTTGAATAATGGATTTCCTTCTCTGTCTCGAACTGTCATCTCCTTGAGAGTGGATTGAACTTGTAGTTCTCTTTCTGTCGGTAACAGCAAATCATGAATATTAGGCAGGGTTAGGGTGTCACTCCTCACATTTGGCTCTGGGTGTACACTCAACGTTTCTGTCGGTGTTTGAATCATTTTTCCTTTCCCACTCAGGCCAGGTGTAAGTGTTTTTGTTTCACTCAAATCCTTAGTGCTGATTGTACCTGCAAAAGAAAACACCGTAGCCGTCCTTAAGGAGGTCACCGGTGGTGCAATGGGGCTTCGCAAGTCCCCGTCCTTGGATAAACCAAGTTGCTGATCATCCTTAGATGATATATCCTTTGTAGGATCTAGAGTTTGAATCTCTAGGGGGTTAGAAACAGGCTCTTTTAACAGCAGAGATCCCGAGTCTTCCCCGTGAGTCTGTAAAGACTTCACCTCAGTTGACTCCTCAATAGTAATTGATTCACTGTCAACGAGTTGCCGATCTGCACCTACGTCAGACCCTTTACCCGCAGGATCCAGATATGTTCCATCTGGGGAGGTAGACAATGACCCTTTAGATTGTGCATTTAGGTCAAAGCCTTCTCTCGACGTCCGTGAAGACCCTTGGTTCTTAGAACCTTCAACCAGTGAACCTGACCATAATATGGTCGGAACACCAGTTGCTTCCGTCAATTCTTCCTTACTTGATTGAGCTATTGGTTCAGATATAGCTTTCGTTAGCGTAGCCCAATCAGCATCAGAAAAGTCAATAAAGGGCGCTTTGGATGAAAGAAATGAAGTATCAACAGTTGCCTTGGTTTCTGTTCGTCTCCTTTTAGAGGAAGGCAGAGCTGCTATTGAAGGGTGTATCTCCTTATGTGGTGCTGCTAAGGCACTATCTCCCTCTACACTCACGGATGTCTGAATGTTGGGTATAGTAGGGGAAGGAGGTTCGTTTATGTTTTCATTTGGCTCTTCCAAAGGCTCTTCGACCGTGGTTAGAGGTTGTGGGTTTGCAACCTCCTGGTCTGGAATGGCCACTGAGGGCTCTGGATCAACATCCATTGGTTCAGGTGCCAGTTCAGGTTCAGGTTGTGGAATATTACCTTGATTTACCTGTTCCCCTGGGGGTAGAAGTGGTAGGGGCACCGTTCGTAGATATTCAGTTAGAACAGTGGGTACCCCTGGAAGATAGTTGTTCTTCCTAATGAGAGCGGTTATGGCATTGCTCTTCATTCTCATGCACTCCTGGTTGGCTTCACCTTCAAAGATCTCTCGTTCATTATCTGTTAAGATATCATTGAGAATTAGCTGTAGGAACCTAGGATAGAAACAAAGCACATCTTCATCTATGCCCGTTCTTTCATCCAGTGGTCCCATACATATGATTACTTGATCAATCAGTAACCGTCCAATGTTAATATGCCTATTGTTGGCAATGGCAAACCCTATCTTTTGAAGGAATAAGGGAATACCATGCAGATTTGTTAGCTTGGCAGTAAAAACATGGATTAGGGTATGAAAGAAAAAGTTCCATGCTTTTGGCAAGTAATGCTTAAGGAACTCTCCCACAAAGAAGTTAGGTTGTTGACTTCTAATGAGAGTGAAGAAAGCATGTATCTCCTCAGTCGTGGGATCCGGAACAAGGTTTTCTGTAGGAAAATGTAAGATTCGATTAAAATCATGTTCCGTCACCCTTATTGTTCTGCCCCCTGGCACAACAAAACTGAAGGACCGTACGTTATTCTCACTTGTATCCGTGGCGGTTGTGTACAACGCAGTCAATTGATCGATGCAAAGGACCACGGGAGTACTCACAGCATATGCCACTAATGAACGTGTGTTCAAAAACTCTGCCCATGCACGAAACTGTAAGTTCGTTATGGATTGCAAGTTCTGAAACGAGACATGATTAGTCTTGGTAATAATAAATTCTCCAGCCATTATGTTTCAAATTTCCAGAAAATTCAAATAAACCAAAACTATTTTTCACTAAAATTTAATTAATTATTTTAATTAACCAAACTTTTGGCAAAATCACCCTAAAAACAAAATAACCCCTTTTAACACTAACACAAAAATTCGAACACTTGTAAACTTTAGAACCCTTGAATACTAACCAATATTCAATTCAAAAAGTCAAGTTCGATGGTTTCTTTCTCAGAAAGTGCCAAAAACAAAAAAAATTTAAGTTCTCACGGTTAAAAGTTAATCAACAGTGACAACCAGTAAAATTTTTAAGGTTTTCTTGCTTAAAAATGGAGAAATCTATCGAATGTGTTCTTGTTTTTGTGTATCTCTTTGTAAGTATTATAACCGACTATAGCTTTTCTTAGATCTGAGAAAAATGAGAAGAAAAAAACAGCCAAGTGCCATTTAAATACTTTTTGAAATTCAGGGGCAAAATTGTCAATACAGGTTTCGATAGATTTTTAATGTACTACCGATAGATTTTCAGAGGGGCAAAAGAGTCATCTACACTTCGATGGTTTTTTAAAAACTATCGAGGTGTTTGTAAATAGGAATGCAAAACACTTTTCTGAAAAAACTATCGAAGTCTAATCTGTTTAAATTCCAAAAACTATCGAACTATATTGGAAAAACTATCGAGAATTTTATCATTAAATTAATTCAAATTCACTTCGATGCTTTTCCACCTGAATTACAAAATCTATCGAGAATTTAAATATTGAATTAAGTAAATTCCTTTCGATATATTTTCAATTCAATTTCAAAAACTATCGAGAAATGTTTTCGATAGATTTTCTTTTTCCTTTTCAAAAACTATCGAAAATTAAATTCGATAGATTTATCTATGTACTTGAAAAACTATCGAATTTCCTAAATTCGATATTTTTTGCTTCTGTCTTCATTTTAAAACCTGTTCATGTTTTAAAAATCAGAATTTTTATTTCCTGCCTAGTTTTAATTCTAATAAATCTTTTCAAATTTACCAAAATCAATTCTTAACAGAAAATTCACAATTTTCTTAGAATAAAATCAATTAAATATCATTGAGTGATATTAACCAATTAAAATCTAATCAATTATGCTGCATTAATCTACAATGTTAAAAACAAAGCAAATTAATTCAAATTAAATAGATGCTAGAATATTTAGAACAAATATTAGCACCTAAATAATTTTTAGAATTAATAACCAATTAAATGCCAGAAGATATATCATCCATAATTATGACATAAAATTAGTACAAAAATCCTAACTACGAGAATTGCTCCAGAAAATAAATTCACGATTCCTAAGGATATAGCAATTCTTAAACTCATGTATTCACCAGGACTCTCTGCAGTTACTGACTTCTAATCAAAATCAATTAGAAAGATTTAACATCCCAAGTTCACCAACCAGCTTATTGAAAGTGGATTCATCAAGCGGTTTAGTAAAGATGTCTGCAATTTGATCCTCTGTGGGTACAAAATGTAACTCCACAGTTCCATTCATGACATGCTCTCGGATAAAATGATACCTGATGTCGATGTGCTTCGTCCTCGAGTGTTGCACTGGGTTGTTTGAGATTGCTATGGCACTTGTGTTGTCACGAAATATTGGAATCTTTGTCAACAAAAGTCCATAGTCAAGGAGTTGGTTTCTCATCCACAAGATCTGAGCACAACAGCTACCAGCAGCAATGTATTCAGCCTCAGCTGTTGATGTGGAAACTGAATGCTGCTTCTTGTTATGCCAAGAAACTAATCTTCTTCCAAGAAACTGACAGCTTCCTGAAGTACTCTTCCGATCAATCTTACAACCTGCAAAATCAGAGTCTGTGTATCCAATAAGATCAAATCCTGTATCTTTAGGGTACCAAATTCCAAGATTTGGGGTCCCCTTAAGATATCTAAATATTCGCTTAACAGATATTAGATGAGATTCTTTAGGATCAGACTGAAACCTAGCACACAAGCATGTTGCAAACATTATATCTGGTCTACTTGCAGTGAGATAAAGTAATGAGCCTATCATACCTCTGTAGCCTGTGATGTCAACCTTCTTACCAGTTTCATCCTTATCAAGCTTAGTGGCAGTTGGCATAGGAGTCTTTGCTGTAGATGAGTCTTCCATTTGATACTTCTTCAGAAGATCTTTGATGTACTTGGACTGACAAATGAATATACCATCTTGTTTTTGGTATACTTGCAGTCCAAGAAAGAATGACAATTCACCCATCATGCTCATTTCATAACGACTCTGCATTAACTTAGCAAATCTCTTGCATAGATCATCATTAGTAGAACCAAATATTATGTCATCAACATATACTTGCACCAATATCAAATCATTTTTATGCTTTTTGACAAAGAGAGTTTTGTCTACAACACCTCTTGTAAAATCATTTTCAAGTAAGAATTCAGAGAGAGTGTCATACCATGTCCTTGGAGCTTGTTTGAGTCCGTAGAGAGCTTTGAATAGAAAGTACACAAAGTCTACCAGTTTTGAATCCTCAAAACCTGGAGGTTGTTCCACATACACTTCTTCTTCTAACTCCCCATTCAGAAAAGCACTCTTCACATCCATTTGATATACCTTGTAATTGGAATGTGCTGCGAATGCCAGAAACATTCTGATGGCCTCAAGTCTTGCTACTGGTGCATATGTTTCATCATAATCTATACCCTCTTCTTGAGAGTAACCTTTAGCAACCAGTCTGGCTTTGTTTCTCGTTACAATGCCATCTTCGTCTAACTTATTTCTGAATACCCATCGTGTTCCAATAACAGATTTTCCCTTAGGCCTGGGTACCAGCTTCCAAACTTTCTGCCTTTCAAACTGATTGAGTTCTTCTTGCATAGCAATCACCCAATCTGGATCATCTAGAGCATCTTCAACTTTCTTAGGTTCTGTTTCTGAATGAAACCCAGAATAGTGACATTCATTTTGTGATGTTCTCCTAGTTCTCACTCCTGTGTCCGGATCACCAATGATCAAGTGAAAGGGATGATCTCTATTCCATACCCTTTGTCTTGGCAGATGCGATCTTGATGATTCTCCTTGTTCTAGATGTTGTGGAGTGTGACTAGTTGATCCTCCTCCTGCTCCCCCTGAGTTGTTGACGGTTTGATCTGATGATTCTGTAGACTGATTAGTGGATCCTGTAGAATTTTGAGGATTTCCACTTTGGTCACCAACTTCAGGTACTTCTTCATTGTCAGAGAGATCTCCTGATAGATTTTCAAATACCAAAGATTCAGAGTTCTCTCCAGTTTGCAGGCCTGGCCTTTTGGTGTCGTCAAATGTTACATTAAAGCTTTCCAACACCTTCTTATCTTCAATCACATATACCCTGAAAGCCTTAGATTCCAGAGAATAGCCCAGAAAAATGCCTTCATCTGCTTTGGCATCAAACTTGCCAAGATGTTCTCCATCTTTAAGTACAAATCACTTTGCACCAAACACATGAAAGTACTTCAGTGTTGGATTCTTGTTGGCCATTAACTCATACGGAGTCTTTTCATGATCTTTGTTGATCAGGGTTCGATTCTGAGTGTAGCAAGCTGTATTCACTGCTTCAGCCCAAAAGTAAGTGGGAAGTTTTGATTCACTCAACATGGTCCTTGCTACTTCAACCAAGGTCCTGTTCTTCCTTTCCACTACTCCATTTTGTTGAGGAGTTCTTGGTGCTGAAAACTGTCTTGATATTCCTTTCTCTGAGCAGAAATCATTAAGAACTACATTCTTGAATTCAGTTCCATTGTCTGATCTGATTGTCCGCACAGGTAGCTTAGCTTCCACTTCTATCTTCTTGATGTGATCAATGATTAGTTGTGTTGCTTCATCCTTTGTTTGTATGAACAACACCCACGTGTACTTGGAGTAGTCATCCACCATCACCAATGCATATCTGTTTCTTGAAAGTGAACTAACATTAACTGGACCAAATAAATCCATATGAATCATCTGTAATGGTTCAGTAATGCTTGTCATTCCTTTGTTTCCATGTGATGCTTTCTTCGACTTCCCCTTTTCACATGCTTCACATAGTCCCTCCTGATTGAATTCCATCAGGGGCAACCCTCTCATTAACTCTCTCTTTACCAAAGAGTTCATAGTTTTGAAGTTCAGATGTGAGAGCTTCTTGTGCCATAGCCAACTTTGTTCTGAAGATGCCTTTGCATAGAAACATGTAACTTCTCCTTCATTGGTAGAACTTAAGTCAGCTATAAACAAATTTCCTTTTCTCACTCCCAGTAGAGTAAGCTTCTCATCCTTCCTGTTGGTGATCAAGCACTTGTCCTTTCTGAAATCTACATTGTAGCCTTTATCACATAATTGACTGATACTTAGAAGATTGTGCTTTAATCCTTCCACAAGAGAGATGTTTTCAATGATGACATTTCCAGCTTTCAATTTACCATATCCCGTAGTGTATCCTTTGATGTCATCTCCAAAGGTTAAAATCGGGCCGGTCTTCTTAACCACCTCTGTAAGCAGGGACTCTTCACCTGTCATGTGTCTAGAACAGCCACTATCCAGAATCCACACGACTTTTGAGCTTTTAACCTTACCCTGCAATCACAGATTGATTAAGCGGACTTTGGTACCCAAAATTGTTTGGGTCCTGAAGGTTTAGATGATTTAACAGGAGTAACATTCAATTTAGTCTTACCCTGTTTGATATTCATAGTATCTGTGGATTTAACATTACTAGTGCTATTGCTACTATCATTCATCAACTTAAAATAAGCATGCATGATGTTGTACTTACATAGCAAACACTCTTTCTTCCCACAGGGCTCATGATTATCAGGCATGTCAGACATGTTATGCATTTCAGAAGTATTAGCAGTTTCTACTTTAACCTTTTTACATGCATGTGTAAGGTGTCCAGCAGAGTTACAAATAGTGCACAACTTCCTAGATGCAATGGAGAAAATGGAACCATTTCCTGATTAACAATCTTCTTCTTCCCATTCCTGTTCTTTTTAACATTACTAACTACGTCACCTACTTCAGTTTTAGGTAAATCAGGTTTAGGTAATTCATTTTTTACTGATTTCCTAGGCAACTTAGTTTTTACCTCTTTTTCCTTCAACAAATCCTCCTCAAGCAATTCTTGTCTTATGAAAAGGTCATCCTCATGAAAGAGTGGTGGAAACGGCTTAACAAAAACTGGACAATCAACATTCTTAAGAACATGTGGAGTATTCCTTTTGACAACTGAAGATGTCACAGGGAATTCCACAATCTTCTTACCAGCTTTCTTGTTATAGTCAAATCCTATAGCAGTTTTATTCTCTATGGCCTGAGTATCAATGATTTTCTTAGCCACTAGAGCGGAATTCTTAAAAGCATTCAGCTTCAAATCTAGATCTGAAATCTGCTTCCTGAGGATAGTCTCTATCTCATCATTACACTTGACCTTGTTCTCTAAGTACGCATTCTTTTGCTTAAGATCTTCTAATGTTACAGCTACAAGCTCTAGTTCTTCATTTTTAGATTCTAGCTTTTTAATCTTAAGAACTAGTTTAGCATTTTCCATTTCTGATGCTAGCATGCTTGTGTGTACATTAAACAATTCTACACTAAGATCTTGCACAGTTTTCTTGTACTCAGAATTAGACATATCAATTGTAGTTAAGATAGGTACCTAAGATGATTGTGGTGATTCCTCTGAAGAGTCAGCCATTAGAGCAACATTTACATATTCCTCCTCTTCATCCGAATCAGTATCATCCCAGTGCTTTCCCTCTGCTATATAAGCTTTCCCTTTCTGCTTTCCAGACAATGCCTCCAGTTGCTGTTTAAGCTTGGCATTCTCTTTCTTCAACTCATCATAAGAATCCTTCTTTCCATAGACATCTTTCATGTCTCTCGCTTGACGAGGCTTCCGGCATTCAGTGGCGAAATGCCCTAACTCATTGCAGTTGTAGCATCTTGATTTGATTCTATCAATCATGCCAGTCTTGTAGCCTCCCTTAAAGCCTGTACTAGGTGTATAATTGCTCTTCTGGAATCTGTTGGTTGAGCCCTTGAACTTGTACTTAGGGTTTCTTTTGAAACGAATATGACTAAACTTTGCAGCTAAGTACGCCATGGTTTTGTCTTCCATTTGCTCAAGCTCTTCTAGGGTGTAGTAATCACTTTCATCAACACCCAGATTCACAGAATCCATTTCTGCTTCTATTATCACCTCCTTTCCAGCTCTAGGGGTTTGAACCTAAATCTCAGAAGTTATTGGTTCATCCACTACAAGTTCTGCTGATCTCACAAGTGCATTGTGCTTGTTGTCCACTGTCCCTGATCCGTAGATTATCACCCTTTGTTCCTGTTCCATCTCATAGGTCTTCAACTTGCCATAGATCATCTCTAGTGGCATCTTTGTGAAGTCAATTCTTTCCCTAATGGATGATGACTTGTGTTCTACATGATGGGGCAGCGTCATCATGAACTTCCTGTTTGATTCTCTCAGTGGATAGGTCTTTCCTTTCATTGCCAATTCATTGAGAAGCTTAGTATATTTCTCAAAGACCTGAGTTATACTTTCTCCTGGCAGGGACCTAAACGCTTCATATTGAGAAGTTAGGATGTCCAATCTGTTTTCCTGAACGTCTTCAGTTCCTTCCATTATCAAGTTAATGGTATCCCACATATGTTTCCCGCTTGTACAGTTCATCAACCGATAGCTCATTTCCTTGTCTGCGGAGTCCGCCAATATCAACATTAAACCGGTATCCAATCGAATCAGTTCTTTGTCAGAATCTGTATATTCAGTAATATCCTTAGGTTGGGTGCCTTGAGGAATCCTGCTACCATCAGGAGCTGTAGATTCACTAACTGGTTTCATTGGTACAAACGGTCCGTTCTCTAATATGCCATTGTATAATGGATTAGATGCCTTGATAAACAACAGCATCTTCATCTTCCACAAACCGAAATCATCTCTAGTAAACGGGGGAACTTTAATACCAGCAGTTGTCTTTGGAGCACTCATGGTTTCTGAAAATTTCAAATTGTTTAAAATTCAATAAATTCCAATTAAATGAAAAATTTTGAAAGTTAAAAAATTTGCTTCGGATTTTCACGCTACGTTTGATTTTGGTCTCATTCACCGGATCTGATTTGTATATCAATCAAGTAGCTCTGATACCAATTGTTAGGTCCAAAGTATCGTAGAAGGGGGGTTGAATACGATACTCACAAATAATTCAATTTCGTTCGCGGATTAATCTTTCAGTTCTATAACGAAATCAAACACACCAAACCAAATCAAGTTTCGGGGAATATATCTTTTTATAAATATAAACCTCGAGGGGTGCTACAATTTCTAATCCGTATATTAGCTTCAATGAGTTTAAGGTTACACAAATACAAAACAATGATCAAATTCTGAGCACTATTAATTCTCTGATAATTTCTCCGGCTCAGTTCTCTCTCTCAGTAATGTTTCTGTGTTGAATGCCTTAACTGAAGAAGACACACTCTTCTCTCAGTATTAATTGTAGACTTGAATTAGAAAACCATCGAACTTAGATTGTAGAAACAATCCTGGCCGTTGGATCTTCTTCAACTTGAAAAACAAAGAATACTTTCCACCTGCTCCCAATTTAAAAACCATCGAATGGTTTAAGAAACCATCGAATGAAACAAATCATTTTACCATTCGATAGTTTTAAAACAAAACTATCGAATGCTAAATTGATTTACTTGTTTTTAATTCAATCACCTTAAACTCTCATTCGATAGTTTTCTTAAAAGAAAAACTATCGAATTGATTTACTTGTCATTTGTCCTTTAGTAATAACTCCTGAGCTTCCGGGTGTTTAAGTAATAGACTGTATCAATTCTTTCTGAGACGATAAAACAATCTGATCTTTCAGTGCCGTCACCTAGTGCAATTGGTCTGGTTCACAGATGAATAACACTTGATCAATTCTTCTTTTATGTCTTCAATTCAATGCTGCTGATACGTCCCTTGTCGTTCTGGTTGCTTCGTTTAAATCACTGGAATCCCGTGGTACTTAACCCTAAATCATTCACATACTTCTGTCGTCTTGAAAGTCTTGTTTCTTTTGCTGTCACTGAGGCTTGAACATTTTCATGAACTTCTTTCCGTGACCTGTTTACGGACTTCAAGAATACATAACGTATTTTGATTTTTTGAGTTTACCTTTTCTTCTTTGATTATGGATTCATGTGCTTCTGTTAATATTATTGTCTGTCTTGTCCTTTGTTGAGTTGTAGTTATCTCTTTTACATCTTATGTTACATTATGCTTTACAAGGATGATGCACTATCTCCCATGGAAATATCTCTGGTTGAAGGTCTCAGAAACCATGTAGCAGAAGCTCTCAAAAGAGAGGAAGAAAGCAGGAAGAAAATAAAGTCTAAAGCTCAAAACTAGGTAAAATGTTTCATATTTGCTCATTCATTCTGGAGCACATATGTTTGTATTCAATCTGGATCTTTATTAGTTAAGTTGTCAGCTGTATAGTTTGAAAATTTGTAGTTATTATCCATAAAAATAAATTGGGGGATATTGTTAGGATTTATGGGTGATAGCTTAGAAGACAACTTAACTTTATGTTTTGTAATACTTAATTTTATTAAGTAGAACATACTGTCACAGCCAGAGTATGTTCTTATAGCCATTTCATTTGCTGTAATAAACTTGTTTATAAATCTTGGAAGAAGTTCATTCATTTGTTCAAGCCTCAAGGAGTATATCAGGATAATGGCAAGAATAAATGTTACTGTCATCTCACTGACAGTAAGGTTACAAGAAGACAGCATGTTGCAAGTGAAGACAACATATTCACTCTGACAGTAACATTGGCGGAAGCCTTGAGACAGCAACTCTCTATTCTCCTGACAGCAAGTTTTGCCCCCTGACAGCATCTATTGCGGGGATTTCTTACTGTCACCAAAAGCACATTCTCGTGACAGGAAGCTTGAAGATCAGGATACTGTCTCAAAGGGATAAACTTTGAATTGGGGATCTACCCAGTCAAACATGTGACAGTTTGGATGTTCAAGAAACAGGCGTGATGCAGTATCCCAACACTGCATCAGGTCTGCAAAGACTACGATAGAAGCTTGAGAGATCACATGATTAAGCTCACCAATTCAAGAGTATGACAAATAAACATCTACTGGAATTGTGTTAGCTAAATATAGAATGTATCTTGATTGCTTTTTCCTGTAATGATAAACTTGTTTGTATACCAATTTAGGTAAGACACACGGGTTGGCAAATTGTAAGAAGCTGCCACATGAAAATGACAGCAGCTTCACAAACCCGTGATGATATAGACATGATTAGTTTACTTAAACTATCTCTCTCATTCTATATTGTGTATCACTTGAGGAATCGAAACTTGAGAAAAACATAATTTCTCTCAAGGTTGTAGCAACACTTTCGTAAGATAAATAAAATATTTATTTTTTGAGAAAACTACTTGTGATTGCATTTCTTCTACTGATAGGATTTAATCTTAGTTTTAGTTGTTGAAGCATAAATTGAATTTTATCAGTATTGCATTCAACCCCCCCTTCTGCAATAAATTCATCGTCCAGGTCGCCTCGCGTACGCGAGACGCCGTGACATTCGCCCAAATCGTCCTGAGTCGAGTCATGACGTGACGTGGTGGGGCGAGCGGCGACGCGTGTGTGTGCGCGCGAGGCACACAATAACACCATGCACACTCACATGCTTTAGTTGTTTTACACTACTCTTGCACATGTTTCTATATAAAGCCGCCAACCTCTCATTACCAATTCTATGTGGGACAAAAGTTCTTTCAACTTTAAACAACCCACATACCTCATTTCAAGCAACCTATTTCAACTCAATTTATTTATGGATTCCACTAAGAAAATGTCTTAGATCCAAACATGAAAGTTTAAGTTCTCTTAACAAGGAACAACTTTCAATTGTTAGTTTCCGGAAATTCCATCAAGAACATATATAAAATATGGCTCAAACTTTCCATTTTCTAACAATAATTTTCATAGTCAGCAACAATATATGATTTTAAATACATAATACATCAAAAATATAATAAAACCAGTTATAGGAGTTGACAAAACTTGATTTGTGAATTTACAAGTATACACGCATGATTCATATTTTACTTATGGATATGACCGATCAATTAGTGACACATTCATTTAAATTTTTGTTAGGAATTTTTTTTTGAAAGTTTTAATATATATATATATATATATATATATATATATATATATGAAAATAGTAGACTCCCCAAAATGGTTCCTGAATCGTGAATTGTCAATATATTATTAGTTTTTCTTTCATAAATGAAATGTGTTCATCTTGCATACATATTAATCTCAAGTAGTGTTCTAAAAGTCGGGCGACTAACCGATTAATCAGTAATCGGGCGGGTCCCGTCTCGATTAAACAAAAATCGGGTCAAAGTGCGATTTTTTAGAAAATCGATCAAAAGTCGGCCGAGACGGGATTAATCGGTCGAATCGGTCAAAGTTCAAAAAAAATTATGAACTTATTGTTTTTGAAAAAAGAACAGTTAATAAACATACATGACTATTATTTGTGTATGAGTTATTGATTTATTGACTAAATACTTTACTAAATCTCTAATAAATCGATCATTCACTAATAATGAATTAGTCTCTTCATTAATACAAGGTATACACTAACGATATATTGATATATGGTTTATTTTTGTATATTTTGATACTTAAATATTAACATTGGATTAATGATATATTATTTTTTTTGTAATTTTTTTAATTAACTTGATGGTACGAATATGAAATTATATATTATTATTTATTAAATTAAAATATAACCAATTAATACTCCGATTAATCACTATAAAGTATTATTAACGACTAATATCAATTCCCGTCTTTTAAGACACTGATATCAAGAATAAAAACACACCATATATTATTCAAGAACATATTTGAAATTCAGGTTTTGGTCCACAGCCCCCGTTGGTTATGAAATGATGTACAACCAACCCATCACAGCCGTTTAAAAACGATCATACGACTGAGGAAAAGCACTGCATCAATGTATCATTGGACCCCCCGCAATGATACATTGTTGGACCTCTTATATTTTTTTTTATACCAAAACTACTCTTTTGGGTTCAAAGTCATATCCAAGGATCGAACCCATGACCTCTCCTAAAGATGTATGTAATATTACCACTGCACCAACACAGGTAACTTGTTTAATAATGATTCGTACCAAATATATCCAAAAACAAGAATTTATTTATTATTTGTAAATTGAAAATTAATTGAATATCAACCTAAATAAAATGTAACTTTAGTCGTAAAGGTGTGTTGGATGTTTGAAGTAAATGAGCTAATGGACCCGGAGTCACGGATTTCGAACTCGACAAGTTTAATTTAATAAATAATTGAAAGGCATATGCTATAGCCTATTTGTAATTCGAGGATTCTACTCAACTTAAACAAGAATGTAATAAGTAAATATTAGATTAAAGGTCACAGGAATCTCAGAGAGTTTTATCTGTCAAGAGATTGAAGATTAAAGTCATCTACAGACTTGAAGTTATTCTACATTGAAAGAAGTTCAATTTATTGTTCAAGCCTCAGTGAAGTATTCAAGGAAGTGGATTTACTACAGTGACAGAGATTTCCAGTTGGTGACAGAAGAAGTACAGGATACAAAGTTCAGTCAAAGCTAAAGCAAAGAAGCCACAACTTTAAATGTTTTAAAGATGAAGAATTATCATTGAAGTCAGTTATTCATGAAACCAGACAGTGCATCGAATGACGACATCAATCAGTGGAATTAAATCATCTATTTTTAGTGGTTTTCAGAAGAGAGAGAGATACTATGTTTTTAAGTTATCTTCTTCTAATTAATTAAATTATTAATCAATTTAATTAATAAATTAATTCTTTCAGAATTAATTTATTTATTAAATTAATTAATTTAGTTGTTTGAATTATTTATTAAATTAATTCCAGAAAAGAATTAATTTAATTTAGAATTTAATTCAACTAAAATTAATTAAAAGAAAGTAACTTAAGTACTAGTATGACCTGTCTTAATACTAGTATGACCTGGGGTATTAAAAATCAAAAATCCGGTATGACCTAGTAAATTAAAAGCAAAAACACGGTATGACCTATTTAATAAGGTCATACAAGTGTTTTTTTTAGGTCATACCGACTTCTTTTATAAGGTCATACAAAGTGCTTTCCAGGTTCTATCCAGAGTTGGTGAAAAGTACAGTAGGTCATACAAGTGTTTTTGATTCTTTTATTAAATCATTTTTGATTTATTAAAAGGTCATACAAGGCATTTTCTTCAGGTCATACAAGGCAAATTAATTTGCTTTTACCCGTGGCCAAAAAGGAAAAAGCAACAGACTTGAAAAACACACTGTATTATCAAAAATACGCAGCAGCCATTTCTTTTCTCTCAAGAACAAGAAGAAACCATTTGATATCATTTCTTCTCAAGCAATTAATTCTAGTTTGTATTTTTAAATCCAAACCACTAGAAGTTGATTACTTGTATTGCTTTGATTAACTAGCGGATTTTTATCCCTAGAATTTATCTCGAACTTGCTTTTAGCATTCGATCTTTTTATTACAAATATTAGAAAAGTTCATGTCGAATTTATTCTAAATTTGTATTAATTAGTTTGAGATAAATACTTTGTAATCCTTATTGTATTTGAAACACCCTTCAAGTTTAATATAGTTTATATTTAACTTGAATTTTGTTTCATTTATATTCCGCATTAATTTGTTCTAAATTGTTAAATTATTCAAAGAACAAATTTCGATAAAACGGTATAGTTTGTATTCAACCCCCCTTCTACAAACTTATCAGGACCTAACAATTGGCATCAGAGCCTTTTGATTGATATACAAATCAAAGATCCAATTGTTTTGAGATTTTTCTTAAACTCTGATTTTTTATTATTCCTAAAAATCTCAAAAGATGTCTACTACACAGAAAGTGGGTACAGTGAAAATCCCAATGTTCAGCAAGGAGCATTATCCAATGTGGAAGAAGAAAATGCTCTTATTTCTTAAGGTTGCAAATCCTAAATACATTGATGTGATGAAGAATGGACCAAAACTTCCTATGATTATTGAGGAAGAATTAAAAGAGGGTAACATTGTTACTAGGGCTGCTAGGATGTACCCTAAAGATCCCAAGGATTTCACTCCTGGTGAAAAAGAGGATGTTACCTTGGATTCCTGTCTACAGCTGATCCTTATTGATTGTCTTGATCCTATCATGCATAATCATGTCCTAAACTGTGATACTGCCAAACACATTTGGGAAACCATAGAGATAATCAATGAGGGGACAGAGGAAGTTAGAGAGAATATGCTGGAAATTCTCACTTCACAATATGAGCATTTCAGATCAAACCCTGGTGAGGGTATCTCTCAGGTTTTTGAGAGATACAACAAATTAATCAATGATCTGAATCTCAATGGGAAGCACTACACCAACAAGGAGATTAACAAGAAGTTCCTTCTTACACTTCCACCTCATTTGGAGCACAAAATATCTGCAATTAGAGAAGCAAGAGATATGAATGAGATTGCTTTGGAGAGATTGTATGGTGTTCTGAAGACCTATGAGCTGGAGCAGATTCAACAGAGGGAGCTGTATGGAACTGGGAAGATTGTTGGTACCTCTACTGAATTGACTGCTGAAGTCCCACAGAAACTGGAAGTGAAGGCTGTTCAACCTTCCAGTTCTAACATGAATGTTATTGATGCTGAATATGGATTAACATCCATTGATCAATCTGGTGGTGACTTCTATTCTTTAGAAGAACTTGATCAGCTGGAGGATGGTGATTTGGCTTTGATAGTCAGGAAGTTTGGGAAGTTTAGATTCAAGAGGAATCCCAATCTTAAGTTCAGGCCCAGGTTTCAGAGAGGTGATTCCTCATCTTCAAGTGGCACAAGGGGTGGCTACAAAACTGGAACTGTGGAGAGGAGCTCAATCAGATGCTACAATTGCAATGAGTTGGGTCACTTTGCTACTGAATGTAAAAAGCCAAGGCAAGTGACAAGGAACTCATTTGATTCTAGCAAGAAGAATAAGATTGAGAAGGCTTATGTTGCTGAAGGGAAGAGCTGGGATGATACAGACAGTGAAGATGAAGAAGTTGGAAATCTTGCACTTGTGGCAAAAGGAGGCAAACTCTTTGATTCCATGTTATCTTCACCAGACATGTCTGAGGTAAAACTTACTGACGCTGAAATGATTTATCATCTTGGTGGCACCATAAGTTGTGCACGCACTGAAAATGATAGAATAAATCTTTTAAACACAAATCTTGAAAAGGAATTAAAAGAATTGAAACTTGTGCATGTTAATCAGGATGAACTTACTAACAAGGTAGCTTTTCTTGAGAATAGGGTTAAATGTTATATTCAACTGGAAACCATTCTCAAAGATCAGATTAGTGAGCTTAAGACCAAAGCTAATGCTTATTTCAGTTCTTGTAAGACTGCTAAAGAAATTCTCAATAAGCAAGCTGTTGGTAATCATGTCAGTATAGGGTATGATTATAATGAGGCTATTGGACTGCTTGGAATTAATTCCCCTTGTAGATACAAATCTGAAGGAAAGGTTGTTCCATATATACTTAAGGGTATTGAAACACCCTTCTGTAGGGAGTCTGAGGCAGAGCCTATGAATGAATACTCTATCATTATTGCTGAGGAGATTCATGAAGAAGATATTGCTTTGGAAGCTGAACAGTCCAAAAAGTGTATATCTGATATTCCAGTCAAAGTTGCTACAACTAAAAAGACTAAATCAGATATCCATAAGTTGGATCAAAACAACTGTAGAACTAACATGCCTGCTATTAATTCTTCTCATAAAGCATGTGGTGTGAGTAATTGCATGTCTTGTGCTTTTAATGTTATGTATGCTTTCTTTAATAAGAAGCATGTATCTAGTGATAAGACTGCTCCACGTCAACATGTTAATAATAAGAAGCATGTTAAAACAAAGACTACTAGTCCTCCTCATACTAGAGAGGATTCATTTATCCCTAAGCCTACTCAGAAATGTGTTAAGGCTGGTTATAAATGGAAACGCTCTTATGTGAAAGAGGTTGAAGTAGTTTTAGCTAAAAATGTTGTTTTGCCTGACAAAGGCCAGTTCTTTAAGTATGCCGGACCCAATCAATTTTGGGCTCCGAAGAAGGTCTAATCAATTTGATATTGCAGGGAGTTAAACAGGTAAACCGTGTTATATGGATTCTTGACAGTGGCTGTTCAAGGCATATGACCGGAGATAGAGCCCTGCTATCAGATTTAGTTGAGAAAGCTGGCCCAGTGCTTACCTTTGGAGATAACAGCAAGGGTATAACTGAGGATATGGCCTATTTGAAATCAAGAAATGTTATCAGTCAATAAGAACATCAATGTTACATTTGATGACACCAAACTCCCTAATATCCAAACAGAAAATCCATCTGAGAAACTAAAGTTTGAAGAAATGTCAGATTCAGAATCAGATGATAAGAATCCACCTGAGGTTGTTGCTGGTGATAACAATGATAATGATGATAATGGTGAGAGTGATGGTGGTGGAAACATTGGTAACAATGGAGATACCACTAACATTGGAGAAAAATCACCAAGACAATCTGCCAACAACTCAGGGGGAGGAAATGAAAGGTCAACTAGTCATTCACAACACCATAATGTAGAACAAGGCGAATCATCAATATCAAATCTTCCAAGATAAACAGTTTGGAAAAGAGCTCATCCTTTTGAGCTGATTATTGGTGATCCAGGTGTTGTAGTCAGAACTAGAAGTGCTACTCAAAATGAATATCATTATTCAGGGTTTCTTTCTGAAATGAAACCAAAGAAGATTGAGGAAGCACTAGGTGATCCTGATTGGGTGATTGCTATGCAAGATGAACTCAATCAAATTGAACAACAACAAGTTTGGAAGCTGGTACCTAGACCGAAGAACAAGAAAGTAGTTGGTACTTGGTGGGTATTCAGAAATAAATTAGATGAAGATGGCATAATCACAAGAGACAAAGCACATTGACATCAGGTATCATTTTATCCGAGAGCATGTCATGAATGGTACTGTGGAGTTACTCTTTGTACCCACAGAGGAACAAACATCAGATATTTTCACTAAATCTCTTGATGAATCCATATTTACCAGATTGGTTGGTAAATTGGGTATGTTAAATAGTTTTAGTGATTAACTTTGTTTATTTTTATGTTTGTTCTTAATTAAATTTACAAGTGTTCATTTGTTGCATATTTTTTTAAATCACTTGTAAATTTATTTTATCATCTCATTTTCTCTTATGCATGTTGATTGTAGATTATTGCCATGTCTTGTCTAATTGTTAAGCTTCTTAGGTTGAGTAAGTTAAGATGAATTATTTTCTTTAAAAATATTTTTCTCAAATTTTACAAGTTAAAATTGTAGAGAAATCTATTTTTATTGAAAATTGTTTATTTTAAAATATTCAAATATTCTTGTTTAGTTCATGTAAATAATTGCATGTAAATAGTTTCCTGTAAATAGTTTTATATATATATATATTATATTATTTTAGTTTATTATTATTATTTATTATCTTTTATTTTGTATTTGTCTTAGTTGGTTTGTGTAAATATTGTATATATTATTTCTGATCTAGCTCTTGCTTAGCTGGAAATTCAGTGCCAAATCCAATTCAGATATTACTTTCTATCTCTCAATCCACTTCTTTTACTGTTGCTGAACCCAAGTGGTTGTTAGGGTTGACCAAGGGAATGTAGATCCACAATCTCTATCCCAGGTCTTAGAGCCAAACAATGAGTCTACAACCTTCTTGAACTCTCAGCCTGAACAGAAATCAAATGTTAAACAGAGAAGTATTTTGATTGAAACAGTGAGTGATCCCACAGCTCTGCCTCCTCTAAAGAAATTCTATATATACTGAGGCATCTGTCAGCCCATCTGTATCCTCTCAATAGGATATGGACTTTGAAATGGCCAATGAACTGTATCTAGAGACATTCTCTCAACAGGATGAATCTATTGAAATTCGCCATAGGGCCATGGCACTTTGTACTGAGTCAAGCACACTCTCATTACTCACAATGGGAGAAAACAATTTCATTAGATGAAACTCAGGACACGGTGAAAGCAGAGCACCTGCAACTGGTTACAGTGCCTACCATTGTCACGGTAGAAGTGCCTTCATAGGCATCTGAGGGAAAATTTGATTCTTTGCCAATTTAAATAGAATCATTTTCTCCCCTCCCAGAGTGAACACCTCTGGCTCCCAAAGGGATTTTCCACTCGCAGATTTATCTGGAGAAAGTGGAAGGCAACTTGGTCAGTCTATCACTGAAGCAATTCAGATTTCAAATCCAAGTGATTTGATAGACATGATTGAGGATCGGGATTTGCGAACTCCCATTGCACCACCACTGACCTCTCTTGAAGAGGCTAGGGTGAGTTTCAATGCAGGTACTGATCAAAAAGGAGCAATCAGACAGCTAATGTTGAGTGATAAAAGTCAAACACTGAGTGAAACACATGCACGTGAGATGAGTGATACACTTACAAGAGAAATTCAAGTGAGTGCACACACAGACACATACACTGCAATGTAGTTAGCTCACATAGCTGATCTACAGGAACATATATTCAAAACCCAGGCTGATAAAGAAATTTTGTAAGCACAAGTGGTTGAACGGTCTTCTTCTTCCACCTCTGTCAACAATCAGCTGGGACTGCTCAAGGAAATCTAGAAGACAAATTTACTTCCAAGATCAACTCCATCATCTATCTCAACTCCTACTGGCTTCAGATACTCTTAAAGTTAAATCTGTAGAGAATTCCTCAACTAAGGGGGAGAAGTTTCTAAGGGGGAGAAGTTTCTAGAAGTTTCTAAGGGGGAGAAGAGTTTCTAGAAGTTTCTGGAGAAGCTAGTATAAAGGGAGCTGAAAAAGATATAAAAGGTAAAGAGGGAGTTTCAGGGGAGTAAAGGTAAGTTAGCTCTGTTTTGTAAATGTTATATGTATAGAGCTTAGATAAATCAAGACAGGTTCAATGTTATCATATGTTCAGTCTAGAGGAACATATGTCTTGTATTTATCTTTATTGGTGAAATCTGGAAATGTCATATTTGATCCAGAACTTTCTAGTATTTACTTAGGCTTAAGAGTCTTATCTTTTTCTTGGTTTTAGTTGAGTGATCCTCTAGGTATTTGGTTGTTATTTTCTAACAAACAAATAGGGGGAGATTGAAAGGCATATGCTATAGCCTATTTGTAATTCGAGGATTCTACTCAACTTAAACAAGAATGTAATAAGTAAATATTAGATTAAAGGTCACAGGAATCTCAGAGAGTTTTATCTGTCAAGAGATTGAAGATTAAAGTCATCTACAGACTTGAAGTTATTCTACATTGAAAGAAGTTCAATTTATTGTTCAAGCCTCAGTGAAGTATTCAAGGAAGTGGATTTACTACAGTGACAGAGATTTCCAGTTGGTGACAGAAGAAGTACAGGATACAAAGTTCAGTCAAAGCTAAAGCAAAGAAGCCACAACTTTAAATGTTTTAAAGATGAAGAATTATCATTGAAGTCAGTTATTCATGAAACCAGACAGTGCATCGAATGACGACATCAATCAGTGGAATTAAATCATCTATTTTTAGTGGTTTTCAGAAGAGAGAGAGATACTATGTTTTTAAGTTATCTTCTTCTAATTAATTAAATTATTAATCAATTTAATTAATAAATTAATTCTTTCAGAATTAATTAATTTATTAAATTAATTAATTTAGTTGTTTGAATTATTTATTAAATTAATTCCAGAAAAGAATTAATTTAATTTAGAATTTAATTCAACTAAAATTAATTAAAAGAAAGTAACTTAAGTACTAGTATGACCTGTCTTAATACTAGTATGACCTGGGGTATTAAAAATCAAAAATCCGGTATGACCTAGTAAATTAAAAGCAAAAACACGGTATGACCTATTTAATAAGGTCATACAAGTGTTTTTTTTAGGTCATACCGACTTCTTTTATAAGGTCATACAAAGTGCTTTCCAGGTTCTATCCAGAGTTGGTGAAAAGTACAGTAGGTCATACAAGTGTTTTTGATTCTTTTATTAAATCATTTTTGATTTATTAAAAGGTCATACAAGGCATTTTCTTCAGGTCATACAAGGCAAATTAATTTGCTTTTACCCGTGGCCAAAAAGGAAAAAGCAACAGACTTGAAAAACACACTGTATTATCAAAAATACGCAGCAGCCATTTCTTTTCTCTCAAGAACAAGAAGAAACCATTTGATATCATTTCTTCTCAAGCAATTAATTCTAGTTTGTATTGTTAAATCCAAACCACTAGAAGTTGATTACTTGTATTTCTTTGATTAACTAGCGGATTTTTATCCCTAGAATTTATCTCGAACTTGCTTTTAGCATTCGATCTTTTTATTACAAATATTAGAAAAGTTCATGTCGAATTTATTCTAAATTTGTATTAATTAGTTTGAGATAAATACTTTGTAATCCTTATTGTATTTGCAACACCCTTCAAGTTTAATATAGTTTATATTTAACTTGAATTTTGTTTCATTTATATTCCGCATTAATTTGTTCTAAATTGTTAAATTATTCAAAGAACAAATTTCGATAAAACGGTATAGTTTGTATTCAACCCCCCTTCTACAAACTTATCAGGACCTAACAATAATATTATTTTTTAAGGTAAAATAATATATGATAAAATAAAAATAAGAATATAATAATATAAGGTAAAATAAAAATAAGAATAGTTAAAATATTATTTTTTAAGTTTAAAATTGAAATATAACATTGCTAGTAATTGTAAACATGGTATTTTATTTTTTTACAATCATAAATAACAACTAAAAAAGTGTATACATATTTAGGTCAATAGTTAGTAAGAAAACGATCGTTTCACATATATTTGAGTATATTTTGATTAAATAACTTAATTTAAATACATATCATTGCAGCCCCGCAATGTATCATTGCGGCATCCAGGAGCCCTGCAATGTTTCATTGCGGTAGCTATTGATCCCAACCGTACAAATTTGAATTTAACGGATACGATTTGTTATTTGCATTTCCCTAAAAAAAGGTATATCGGATGTTAATATGAATATATGTGCTTTAACGTGATTTGTAAAAACATTTTTTACGTGATTTATTTAGATATACTAGCTTATAACCCGTGCGAAGCACGAGCTTCTTTTAATATAATATAATATTTTTTTATAGTAAAAATATTATTTTAAATTCTTTTTTTGTATTAATAATATAAATATATATAATATAGTATAATTGACATTTTTATTAAGAAGATATAGTGTTTGATATTTTTTAGAATATATTAATATTTGAAAGATATAAATATTTTTTATATTCTTTTTTTTTGTATTAATAATAGAAATATATAGAAAATAGTATAATTGATATTTTTATTAAGAAGATAAAGTGTTTGATATTTTTTTGGAATATGTTAATAATTGAAATATATATATAATTAAAAAAGGCAATATTAATAATAAAAAGAAGACACGTGATATTTTTGAAAAAAGAGATTTTAGTACAGATAAATTTAAAATGTAACATGTTTTAGTTGAAAAGATATTGTGCGTGATATTTTTGGAAAATGAGTGAATTGTTTTAGAAAATAATTGAAAAATATGTTTTAATTATAAAATACAATTATATTGTTACTAATTTTATATTATTAAATTATTTTTTAATTAGAATAAAGGACCGAAAACCAAAATTTTCAAATGTTTTGGCTTTAATAATACTGGTTTATAACCCGTGCGAAGCACGAGCTTCTTTTAATATAATATAATATTTTTTTATAGTAAAAGTAATTGTTTATATTATTTTTTATTAATAATAAAACATATAGAATACAATATAATTGACATTTTTATTAAGAAGATATAGTGTTTCATATTTTTTAGAATGTATTAATAATATATATATATATATATATATATTATTAAGATGATATATAATTAAAAAAAGGCAATATTAATGATTGAAAAATATATTATACTAATTTTTATTTTTAGGCGTGTTATCAAAGGTAATATATTTTCATTAAAAATTAATGTGTTTTAATTATAAAATATAATCGGCTAGTTACTATTTTTATATTATTTTATTATTATTTTAGAATATATTTATAATTAAAAGATATATAATTTTAAGAAGATATATAATTTTAAAAAAGACAATATTAACGATTGAAAGATACATTATACTAATTTTATTTTTAGACGTGTTATCAAAGGTAATATATTTTCATTAAAAGATAATATGTTTTAATTATAAAAGATAATCGCCTAGTTACTATATTTTATATTATTATATTATTTGCTATTTTTATATTATTTATTATTTATTAAATAAAATAAATGATCGAAAATCAAAAGTTTCAATGTTTTGATTATTTTTGGAAAAGAAGAGATTTTCAATGTTTTGGTTATTTTTGGAAAATGAGAGATTTTAGTAAGGACAAATTAAAAATGTAACATATTGAAAACCAAAACTTTCAATATTTTGGCTATTTTTAGAAAATGAGAGATTTTAGTAAGTACAAATAGAAAAAATAACATATTTTAATTGAAAAAGGTAATTACCCGTGATATTTTTGAAAAAGAAGTGAATTTTGTTAGAAAAAATAGAAAAATGTGTTTTAATTATAAAAGACAATTAGCTAGTTAATATTTTTATATTATTAAATTATTTTTTAATTAGAATAATTGACCGAAAATCGAAAATCAAAACTTTCAATGTTTCGGCTATTATATAATTGTATAGATATTTTTGAAAAAAAAAAAAGATTTTAGTGACAACAAATATAAAAGGTAATATGTTTTAATTTAAAGGTGATTGCCCGTGATATTTTTGAAAAATGAGTAGATTTTGTTAGAAAAAAGTGTTTTAATTATAAAAGGCAATCAACTAGTTACTATATTTATATATAGATATTTTTGAAAAATACAGATTTTAGTGACGACAAATATAAAAGGTAATATTTTTTAATTTAATGGTAATTGCCCGTGATTTTTTTGAAAAACGAGTAGATTTTATTAGAAAAAAGTGTTTTAATTATAAAAAACAATCAGCTAATTACTATTTTTATATTATTTTATTATTTATTAAATAAAATAAATAATAAAAACCGAAAATCAAAAATTTCAATATTAGACTTTAATTAATAATATTGTATAGATAGTACAGATATGCGCCAATATGTTAGCTCTGGTGGTTGAAATTTGGTTAATCCATTACAAGGCAGCAAAATGATTAAACTTAGGTCTTACGATAGTTATTTAATAATTGTAATGATTAAAAACAGAGCATGGAAAGAAGAATGATGTGCGAGATTATTTCAGAGTTGGGGATTTTGTATTTATGTCTCTTGATTTAATTTAACTGTTAATTTTGCACAAGTGTCTGCGTATTTTCATAGTGTTATGGACTGTGGACGTTGACAGTTCGATTCTTTTTGTACATACACTGGTCCACACGGATATGCATTGCATGCTAACTGTGTAACTCTATATACATCCAATATAATTCATTTAACAGAAAAATGCCTAATTGATCTTATGTAATCCCTAACTTGCATTATTACAACCACTTAATTGATCCCTTCGTCTTAAAATGTATGATAATATGAAAGTATTTTGATCGCAAATTATAATATCTTTTATTACAAATTTTTAGTCATAAAAAAATTTCTAAAATATATGATCAAAGACAATACTACCGAGTATGTTCGGAGTGACATATGACATATTTTTGTTTTTGGAATTCATATATATTTGATTGATTCATCTTATTTATAAGAGAAGAAATAATAATATATTGACAACTTATCATTCAGATTATTTTGAGAACTCTAGCATTTTTTTTATGATCAAATCAAAACTCAAAAACTCAAAAAATCATATATATATTTTTTGAACAAAAAAGTAAATGTTTAATAAATAAATCACATTTCTCGATTTAACGCATCGTATTTAAAGAATCAATTTGAGATAAGTAACATTAACCTATATAAAATAATGTATTGATGTGTGATAAATATGTACGCAAGAAAAGATTAACACTACTACCGGTACTAGTTATTACCAAATGTACGTACTAATCACTCACCACGACAACTATTCATTCTCTCTCCAATCTTGTTCTTCATGCTGGTCCCCAAAAATTACGCTAAATTTCCCCAAATCTGAAGCTTAAGTCTTTGTCTTTGCTTACTAGCTTTCCTTTTCTTAATTCTACTCTGTACCCTTTAAAAACAAATACCCCATTTCAACTTCTAGTCAATAAACACCTCACATATTCAAACATAAATTTCAAGATCATGGGTCTTCTTTTTTCTTCTGCCATTGTCTTATTCTGGTGAGTTTTCATATACCCTTTTCATATTTTCACTTATTTTGATAGACACACAAAGATTGTATGTATAGATTGTTTTCTTGATAGAATGAGGGACTTTCCATCTTGTTTTGGTGAAAATGGTGTTCAAGTTGCTGATAATTCTTATTCAAGTGTTAGTTTAAGTAAGGCTCCTCAAAACTTGGTTACTTGTATATATCAATGTAAATTACTTGGCAAGACTTGTTTTATAGTACTTTCTTGGAGCAAGAATTTGATGGGGTATTGTTTAGGTGTTGAAATTAATGATTTAGGTGGTCAGTGTGTTTGTAGAGTTGATGTTAAGCCTTCTTTGTTCTATAAGAGAAAAGGGTCTAAGTGTTTGCAAGTGAATTCTGCTAAAATTGACATTTATTGGGACCTTTCTTTGGCGAAATATGCTTCGGGTTCACAGCCTGTTGAGGGGTTTTATGTAGGAGTGGTGTGTAAGGGAGAGATGGTTTTGTTGGTTGGAGATATGCGGAAAGAAGCGATTAAGAAAGCGAATGCTGTTCCTTCTTTGTTTGGTTCCGTGTTTGTTTCGAAGAGGGAACATATATTTGGGAAGAGGGTTTATAAGAGTAGGGTTCAGTTTTCTGATAATGGACAAGTACATCACCTTGCAATTGAATGTGAGACGGTTGGAGTCAATGACCCGCGTCTTGTTGTTCGTTTAGACAGCAAGATAGTGATGCAGGTAAAGCATCTACGATGGACGTTTCGTGGGAACCAGACCATTTTGGTTGATGGGCTTCCTGTAGAAGTTTTTTGGGATGTTTATAATTGGTTATTTGGCACGACTTTTGGGAGTGCCATTTTTATGTTTCAAACTTGTTCGAGAACTGAGAAGTTATGGGCTAGTCAGACGTTGGATCCCTCTGAACCCCCTTGGCCTTGCTTACAGAGTAGTAGAGAATCTAAGTCATCTGATCCTGGATTTACTCTGACCTTGTATGCTTGGAAGAATGAGTAGCAAAGCCTCCTTGATACATGATGTGCTTTTTCGGCTTGGATGATATGGGGATGGTTGAACTATCCTAATGATGGTATCATACTATTAGTTCTTTAAAATTCTTTGCTTGTTCCACTTTGCTATATCTAAACATTAGTGCAATACCTATAACTCTTATACAGTGTTTTACATATATCAAGATAAAATTTACGCTCACAATTTGCTTGAGATGCTAATGAAGACCTATCATTTATCAATTTGGGTCTTATTATGCTATGGTATACAACCTAATTGCATTATATTATAAAGTTGATGGTATTTCTTTTTGTTGTCTTTCATATACTTAAAGTAATGATATGGACCTTCATTAGCTCAGAAAATGGAGAAATTTCAGTTAGTAATTTGTTGAAGTACAAAATTTTATGAACTTTTATTCTCATTTCATGGAGAGTGCTTTAGGAAGACCTTGGAGTAACATGGTAATTTTATTATGGCACTTTTGGTGAAAGCTGTCACCATCAAGTGTTATGAAAGCTTTATCCTTCAACTCTTCAAGGACTAGATGTGATACTCCCAATTACTGGTGGTGAACTATATATGGTGTAAGATTCTTCAACTAGACAGATTCTATGTTTGTACCTTCTACTAGTTGTTGCTGGAACATACACCTTTTATAGGTTATAGCATATTAGTCTTGTGCTAGAGTTTATTTTGAATTGAATGTTGAGCAATTTCGTGGGATAATAAGAAACTTCAAATTAGATGATCCATGGACTATGGCACAGTCACTGGCAATCCCTTTTCGATTGTGAATTGCCATTTCTAGACAAGTCAAGATATTCGACTAATGTAAGATTTTTCGCTATATATATTCTTAATTGTTTCTTTAGGTATATATGTCATTCTAAGCTGTATTTGTAAAGTTTTTTTTTTTTTTTTTTGTAAAGTTCTAGCTAACATCTTTGTAAAGGTTTCCACTTTAAGTTAATGATGATCCCTCTATTTACTTCAACATGGTGGGTTCTTCTCTGGATCTAGTTCTTTTTAAAAGCACTGGATGGGCATCAATATTTAGCTGGAAACTTCATAAATTATACTACTTGTTGCCAGCGGTATTTCATGAAATCCTAAAGATATTATAGCAGTACATATTATTACCTGTTCCTTAATTACAGGGATTATGTAACTATTTAATCTAGAATCCAAAATGTATTTATCGTTTGTAACAAGGCATATTACTAGATTGTTTGTGGCCTAATTTTACACTTTGAATATTACCACGAATGAGGGCTTTGATGGTAACTGTCCGCGGTTGAAGGCTATGTCAGTTTGCATGAAATTTTTGCTCTTGCACTTGTTTCATCATGTGCATGTTGAAGATGACTAGATCAATTAGTCGTAGATTCTGGAATGCATTTGCTACGCTGCTGGTTCTAACGTCCATCCTTCCCAGTTGATAGTTCATAACATTAACTAGTTAACTATCCAATAAAGTATATAAGAAATGCAAGAGGGTCAGATGACTATTAAAGATCATAATTGGAAAGATAAGATGACTAGAATAGATGCATGAAATATACAAGACAGCTTGAACGCTTCACCTCTTGCCCAGAAGAGGGGTGACCAATTATACTGGATTGGTTGTCGGCGCTTATAAGTGCAATTCGGATACTTGCTGGTTAGACTAACAGTCTCCAGTCTCCAGTTCTGTGAAGCAGTTGCTGTATTCCTTGCATTATCTGGAAATTTTATCCTTTCAACTTATAATAATTTGTAATAAATTTAAGTATTATTGCATCTCTCAGTGCCTGTTAAGGAGACTTGAGATAGTTGTTTGTACAATTACTAGCTTTTCCTTTGGGTTTGTGAGATTTTAACCATGTTATATGTACTCCATTTATATATTTCATGGATATGCTTTATATGTGTAGTCCTTGACTACTTGATATGTCCAGTCCTTGTTGAGGGTTGTTCTTTTGTACTTTGCAAAGTCTCTACTCTCTCAAGTATTCCTCATTATCCACAGCTTAGGGATGCAAAAGATTTTCACTACCAAGTTACAACAACAAGTATAGAGAGTTTGTCCGATACAGGAAGTCAAGAAGCATGGAGTTGAGTGAGTCGTCGTAAATATGTTAGCAATCTACTGGGAAAACCAAAAATACGATAATGTGATGATGGTGCATTGCCGCAAATCCAAGACAATATACAGAAATGACCTCCAATAAATTGAAGAGAAGAGATTATCATATTAAGAAATGAGATGTTACCATTTATTTCTTTTTCAAATAGCAATTCACGAAAGAATAACTAAAATCAATTTATCATCTCATTAAACTAAATATCTTCCCTCATTGATCTGCTCTTATGAACCTACTGCTAAGTGAAAATCCTTCTTATTTAGGAACTAGGATTCTGATTAGGTTATTAACTAACATAACTAACATGTCTGCAGAGCAAGACCAAAATATTCAATCAAAATCACACTATTAAAAAAGAGAAATGCTAGAGTCGTCAAACAGTTTCTAAAACCCTTCTCGAATACTCTGTTGTCAATTTGTGATTGGTTATGTTTTCATAATGAGATGAACCTCTAGTGTATATATATGAGTCCTATGAATAAGAAAATGCCCTGTGTTATTTGAGAAAAAAATTGAGATCATTTTCTGCGTACGTAGCATTACTCATTAAAAAATGACTCTACACTCTACATGTACCAATTACATATTCACTGTATGTTATATGAATATATATGAAAATATGATCTATGTTTCATCTACCAACACATTTGGCTCTCCTTGTACATTTTTAGCCATGGAATCTGCTTCTTTCTCTAATTTTCTCCTTTTTCTGGTCTTCCTCTTCGCCCTCCTGTCTCTAATCTCGAGTCACCACCGGACCTCTCATGATCTCATCCTTTCCGAACTCAGCTAGGTTGTAGGCTTGTAGCCATAGTAAAGAATCCAAACCCAGCCCTTCCCACAATGTACATTTAAAATGTTGGAGCTTACCCTGAACCTGTCAAAGCAACAATTTTTTTAGTTATCAACAAACCACTGCTTTAGAAAACCTCTTTGTTCATCCCTTGCTGCCTGAATCGATCATATCAGATTAAAATTTCTACGGTCATGGATAACCTTAACTGACCTACGAAGAACAGAAGGCTGCCTGTATGTTACCGCAAGGATAGTAGGATACCCCAAATTTAATAAAAAGAGGGGTCAAGATTGAGAAAGGCGTCGTTACTCTAGAATGTCCTGGAGAGGAATAAAAGACCAACAGGCTTGTTAAAGTTAAGTGATAGTATTTAGACTGAACTGTGATTACGTGCTTGAGGCCTATTGAGACCTACTGAGAATCGAGGGTGTGACGTCCACTGCTGATCTTAATGCAATAACGATCCACAGTATTTCGTGAGCGCTTGATGAACCAGGTTTCATAACTGATGCCAAAGTCAGGTATGATCATTAACACCCAACATGTACTGACCAATTTTTCTGAAGTTTAGGTAACCTTGCAAATAGATGGTCTCTATTTTAGTGATTTGGTAAAGATATGGGAATTGGGACCCAATATTACTCCGTCCATCCCCTCAATTTTTTACATTGAGAGACCACACAGAGGTTGCTATGCACGGATTGTTAATTGTTATTTTTTTTATTATTTTTTTAATTGTATTTATTAAAAAAATAAGTAGACATGTTAAAATAGCTAAACACTTTTAATTAATTAAAAACATTAAAACAAACTTTTAAAATAAATAAGTATGGGTTTGCCCGTTATATTTTTGGAAATGAGGGGTTTTAGTAAGAAAAAACAAAAAAATGTAACATATATTTAGTTTAAAAAGGTAAATGCCCGTGATATTTTTGGAAAATGAGGTTTTAAAATTTAATAATTAAAAGTATTTAAATACGTTTAAAAATAAATAAGTAAACAGCTTTCTGTGATATTTTTGGGAAAAAAATGGATTTTAGTGAGAAAAATAGAAAAAGTAAATTGTAAAAGACAATTTCCCGTGATATATTTAGAAAATGAGGGACTTTGTTATAAAAAATATATAACGTGTTTTAGCTGAAAAGGTAATTGTTTATAAATAGGTATTTAATTATTTATATTTTAATATTTTTAGTAATTGCATTTGTTAAGAAAAATAAGTAGACATGTTAAAATAGGTAAACTTTTAAAAAATAATTATAATATTAAAATAAGTTTAAAAATAAATAACTAAATGTGTGTCTGTGATATTTTTGGAAAAGATGAGGTTTTAGTAAGGAAAAATAGAAAAACTAACATGTTTTAGTTAAAAAAGGTAATTGTTCGTCATATATTTGAAAACGTAGGGGAATTTGTTAGAAAAAATAATGCATTTTAGGTGAAAAAAATAATTGGTTATAAATAGGTAATATTATTATTTAATAATATATTTTTATAAATAAGTAAGGTTAATTAAGTAAAAACACGAAGTACAGTTAATTAAGGGCAATTAAGTAAAATCACAACGTACCATACCGACCAACCAAACTTTTAATGTTTCGTCTATTATATAATAGTATTGAAGCGTAAGGGAGATCTTATCCAAAACTTTGGTCGGTCACTGTACTACCAAAAGTATATGATCCGTTGGATTATAAAACTATAAATATTCAAATAGATGAGGACCGCTAGATATAATATTAAAAATTGTATTTGATTAATAATAGGATAGTATTTAAATACTAAAAGGTGTATTTTGATAATTTAAACCAATTATAAATAGGTTTTCTATATTGAATAGAAATCTTTAGGTAAAAAATCGTAATTATTTTTTCTCTTTAGTTTATGGATAGTTCCAGTTAGATAATAATTATTAAACCATCATTAATTTAAAGATAATTTTGTTAGCTTCGCGTGGGCTGTAAAATTGTTAAAATCTGTTGTCTAAAACTCAAGATAGAGCCCAAACAATAAAATGATTATCTAAATTTTAATAAATTTTTTTTAATTTAAACCAATTATAAATAGGTTTTCTATATTGAATAGAAATCTTTATGTAAAAAATCGTAATTATCTTTTCTTTTTAGTTTATGGATAGTTGTAAAATTGTTAAAATCTGTTGTCTAAAACTCAAGATAGAGCCCAAACAGTAAAGTGATTATCTAAATTTTAATAAATTTATTATTATTATTGTAGCACCAATTTAATTTTTTTTCCTAATTCTTTTAAATTTATAAATTCTATGTTTATTTCAATAAAAAATTAAAATCAATTTAAGAAAACATTAAAATCGATCTGATCCGTGTACGACCAGTATACGACCAAATTAATTATTACAGTTAGATCTTAAATACATCAATAAGAATTGTTACATCTAATATTAAAAAGTGTATCTGATTAATAATAGAATTATATTTAAATACTAAAAAGTGTATTTTGATAATTTAAAATTTTTTCTATGTAAAAATTCTTAAATATCTTTTCTCTTTAATTTATGTATAGTTCGAGTTAGATAATAATTGTTAAAACAAATATCAGATAACAATTCATATCGATTACAATATTAAAAATTATCAATATAATGCTCATGTATATCATATAACAATGATACATGTGGACCCTGCGTTATAACAGACTTAGGAGAACTCCTGTACATGAATAAATTTAAACATTTTTTTTCTAGGAACATAACAATTTGATTAATCCAAATTATAATTATATTATTTTACATATAACAAACATAAAAGGATAATATCAAAATATTATTAAAATATTGAGCGTTTCATATTCATAAACAATAATTTTGAATATAATACTTAACCATATTTTCTTTTCTGTTTATGGGTAGGTCACTGGTCAAGTTAGATAATAATTATTAAATCATCATTAAATTAAAGATAATTTCGTTAGTTTCACATGAGTTGTAAAATCGTCAAAATTTAATTTCTAAAACTCAGGATAGAACCCAAATAGTAAAGTGAGTATCTAAATTTTAATAAATATTTTTTTATAATTGTAGCACCAATTTATTTATTTTTCCACTAATTCTTTTAAATATAGAAATTTTATCTTTCTTTCAATAAAGTATTAAAATAAATTAAGAACAAATTCAAATCGATAAAGACTATAATAATATGAGAATAAAATTTTATATAATCATAACATAATTTTTATACTGTTTAATAATTTTAAAGTAATAATGTATTTTAAAATTTTATATACACTATAAATAAAACCGAAACATTTAAAGTAAAAGCAGTTAGTAAGATACTTATATCAGTATGTACTTGATATCCTTATTATATTAAACTCTTTTATATAATAAGCATAATAGGGATTTATCCAAAATTTTGATCGTGACAACCAAATTAATAAGGACTATTAGATCTTAACTAGATAAATGAAAATCGTTTGATCAAATATTAAAAAAGTGTGTTTTATTTATAATAGGGTTATATTTAAATTCTAAAAAGTGTATTTTGATAATTTAAACCAAATATACCCAATATAAATAAGTTTTCTATATCGTATAGAATTCTTCATTTAAAACATTCGTGACTTTCTTTTCTCTTCCATGGACAATTCCAGTTAGATAAAAATTGTTAAACCATCTTTTAATTAAAAATAATTTAATTATCTTCACGTGGGGTGTAAAATCGTCAAAATCTGATTTTTAAAACACAAGATAAAGCCCAAATCAGTAAAGTGAGTATTTAAATTCTAATAATGATTATTATGTCATCATTATTTTAACGCCAATTTAATTACTTTTTTCTAACTATTTTAAATTTAGAATTCTATGTTCAAAAATTAAAATCAATCTAACAAAAATTCAAATCAACAAAGAATATAATAATACGAGGATAAAATTTTATAAAATTGTGCATATTTTTTATCCTATTTTATTAAGTTATAGATCATAACTAATCAAATATAATTTATTATTAAATAATAAATTATACGCAAATGGTGATTTTGTTTTATAAGCACTCATAGAGACCTAATTTCATTGTTAGCATGACTATATTCATATTAAAAAAAATCGTATTTTGAAATTGTAGACTCAGCTACAGAACAAACCTAACTATTTTAACCTATATACATTGTAAATTATTAAATTCGAAACATTAAAAGTTTGTTAATCAATTAGTATAGTACTTTTCTGAAAAATCGTACTTTACAAAAAATATTATCAAATAACCTATGTCTGAAAGAAAAAAAATGAAAAAAATTCTTTTTTTTTTCAAAAAAAAAACCTGTAAATTTTAATATGTTGTTGGTAGATTCAAATCTTAGATCATTCTACATGATAATTTTACTGTTAATTTGAAAGATCCAGCTATTATGGATTGAGTGATCAAACAAAGCGACCACACTTATAAGAAAGCTTTCCTTATTTAGTCTTTAATATAATAACATAGATATTTACGGGATATACTATAAAAAAAATGAATTTTATACTGAATTTTGATCGTCACAGTGTACTACTTTAAAAGAAGAACTATTACAAAAAAAAATATATTTTAATTGATAATTTATTTTCTCAAAAGTTCAAAGTTCCCGCATCATTAACATATTACAAAAAAGAGTATATTATATTTTAGCAATAAATATTTAAAAAAAATTAAAAATTAAAAAATTATAAATATTAAGAAAAATTAATGATGTTATCGTGGTAGTTTGGTCCTAAATAACGCCAAAACATTCTCAACCGTTAGATCCAATACTTTTAAAAATAAATGATCAAGATTATATCATATAAAAAGAAATTATTATCTAAAAGTGATATAAGTTAAAAGATAAAAATAGTTGTAATTAAATAAGGAAACCCATTTATAAACAAAATAATAAAAATCGTTTAATCTTAAATGGATAGGTGAAAACCGTTAGATTTAACATTAAAACCTGTATTTGGTTAATAAAGGTTATTCTAATAATTTAAACTACATATAAGTTAAGTAGATTTCCTAAATCGAATAGAATTCTCAACATTAAATTTCGTCACTTTATTCTCTTTTTAGTTTTAGAATAGTTTTTAATTGAAAAAGAACTATTAAACCACAACTAAATTAAAGATTATTTTGTGAATTTCATGTGAACCGTAAAATTGGACAAATCTAACTTTTATAACTCAATATAAACAAATATTAAATTGAGCGTGTAAAATATAATAAATATCAAATTTTTAACTATAATTTTTTTTGGCTAAATCTTTTTTAACAATAATTTAATCATGTAAACTAATAACTTTTAAATATTAAAATATTCATAAATAAATATAATTATAAATATTAAAAAAACAATCGTGTGTTGCATCGTAATAAAAATATAATTATAAACAGAATAATTATAAATAAAATTTAAGTAACCGTGCATCGCACGGGCTATAAGCTAGTGTATAAAGTGGGTATAAAGTAGATATAGGGGAGGAAAATAGTGAATGTGATTGAATTTTATATTATAAAATGTTACTATTTTTGGTATGTAAAAAAATGAGAGAGAAGTACCAAAAAGAAAAGTGTAAAGAAATGAGAGGGACAGAAGGAGTACTAGAAATAACTTCTAGGTCCGTTTTAATGTTAATAATGGAAATCGTCAGGGTAGAGGGTGTGCAAGGAACCCAATAGCACAGGGCTACTTAAATTTTATTTATAATTATTCTGTTTATAATTATATTTTTATTACGATGCAACACACGATTGTTTTTTTAATATTTATAATTATATTTATTTATGAATATTTTAATATTTAAAAGTTATTAGTTTACATGATTAAATTATTGTTAAAAAAGATTTAGCCAAAAAAAAATATAGTTAAAAATTTGATATTTATTACATTTTACACGCTCAATTTAATATTTGTTTATATTGAGTTATAAAAGTTAGATTTGGCCAATTTTACGGTTCACATGAAATGCACAAAATAATCTTTAATTTAGTTGTGGTTTAATATATTTTTTTTCAATTAAAAACTATTCTAAAACTAAAAAGAGAATAAAGTGACGAAATTTAATGTTGAGAATTCTATTCGATTTAGGAAATCTACTTAACTTATATGTAGTTTAGATTATTAGAATAACTTTTATTAACCAAATACAGGTTTTAATGTTAAATCTAACGGTTTTCACCTATCTATTTAAGATTAGACGATTTTTATTATTTTGGTTATAAATGGCTTTCCTTATTTAATTACAACTATTTTTATGTTTTAACTTTTTGGAAAATCCAATCCTAATATAATATCTTTTAACTTATATCATTTTTAGATAATAATTTATTTTTATATGATATAATCTTGATCATCTATTTTTAAAAGTATTGGATCTAACGGTTGAGTATGTTTTTGAGGTATTTAGGACCAAACTACCAGGATAACATCATTAATTTTTCTTAATATTTATAATTTTTTTAATTTTTAATTTTTTTAAATATTTATTGCTAAAATATAATATACTCTTTTTTGTAATATATTAATGATGCGGGAACTTTGAACTTTTGAGAAAATAAATTATCAATTAAAATATTTTTTTTATAATAGTTCTTCTTTTAAAGTAGTACACCGTGATGATCAAAATTCTGTATAAAATTCATTTTTTTTATAGTATATCCCGTAAATATCTATGTTATTATATTAAAGACTAAATAATGAAAGCTTTCTTATAAGTGTGGTCGCTTTGTTTGATCACTCAATCCATAATCGTTGGATCTTTCAAATTAAATTGTTGAGAAACATTACATATAACAGTAAAATTATCATGTAGAATGATCTAAGATTTGAATCTATCAACAACATATTAAAATTAACAGGTTTTTTTTTGAAAAAAAAGAATTTTTTTCATTTTTTTCTTTCACACATAGGTTATTTGATAATATTTTTTGTAAAGTACGATTTTTCAAAAAAGTACTATAATAATTGATTAACAAACTTTTAAAGTTTCGAATTTAATAATTTACAATGTATATAGGTTAAAAAAGTTAGGTATGTTCTGTAGCTGAGTCTACAATTTGAAAATACGGTTTTTTTAATATGAATATAGTTCTGCTAACAATGAAATTAGGTCTCTATGAGTGCTTATAAAACAAAATCACATAATAATTTATATTTGATTAGCTATAATCTATAACTTAATAAAATAGGATAAAAATATGCACAATTTTATAAAATTTTATCCCCGTATTATTATATTTTTTGTTGATTTGAATTTTTCTTAGATTGATTTTAATTTTTGAACATAGATTTCTAAATTTAAAATAGTTAGAAAAAAGTAATTAAATTGGCGTTAAAATAATGATGACATAATAATCATTATTAGAATTTAAATACTCACTTTACTGATTTGGGCTTTATCTTGTGTTTTAAAAATCAGATTTTGACGATTTTACACCCCACGTGAAGATAATTAAATTATTTTTAATTAAAAGATGGTTTAACAATTTTTATCTAACTGGAATTGTCCATGGAAGAAAGTCACGAATTTTTTACATGGAGAATTCTATTCAATATAGAAAACTTATTTATATTTGGTATATTTGGTTTAAATTATCAAAATACACTTTTTAGAATTTAAATATAATCCTATTATAAATAAAATACACTTTTTTAATATTTGATCAAACGATTTTCATTTATCTAGTTAAGATCTAATAGTCCTTATTAATTTGGTTGTCACGATCAAATTTTGGATAAATCGCTATAATGTTATTATATAAAAGAGTTTAATATAATAAGGATATCAAGTACATACTGATATAAGTATCTTACTAACTGCTTTTACTTTTAATGTTTCGGTTTTATTTATAGTGTATCTAAAATTTTAAAATACATTATTACTTTAAAATTATTAAACAGAATAAAAATTATGTTATGATTATATAAAATTTTATTCTCATATTATTATAGTCTTTATTGATTTGAATTTGTTCTTAATTTATTTTAATACTTTATTGAAAAGAAAGATAAAATTTCTATATTTAAAAGAATTAGTGGAAAAATAAATAAATTGGTGCTACAATTATAAAAAAATATTTATTAAAATTTAGATACTCACTTTACTATTTGGGTTCTATCCTGAGTTTTAGAAATTGAATTTTGACGATTTTACAACCCATGTGAAACTAACGAAATTATCTTTAATTTAATGATGATTTAATAATTATTATCTAACTTGACCAGTTGACCTACCCATAAACCGAAAAGAAAAGATGGTTAAGTATTATATTCAAAATTATTGTTTATGAATATGAAACCCTCAATATTTTAATAATATTTTGATATTATCCTTTTATGTTTGTTATATGTAAAATAATATAATTATAATTTGGATTAATCAAATTGTTATGTTCCTTCACAAAAAAAATATTTAAATTTATTCATGTACATGAGTTCTCCTAAGTCTCTTATAACGCAGGGTCCACATATATCATTGTTATATGATATACATGAGCATTATATTGATAATTTTTAATATTGTAATCGATATGAATTGTTATCTGATATTTGGTTTAACAATTATTATCTAACTCGAACTATACATAAATTAAAAAGAAAAGATATTTAAGAATTTTTACATAAATTTTTTTTTAAATTATCAAAATATACTTTTTAGTATTTAAATATAATTCTATTATTAATCAGACACACTTTTTAATATTAGATCTAACCATTCTCATCGATCTATTTAAGATCTAACTGTAATAATTAATTTGGTCGTATAGTGGTCGTACACGGACCAGATCGATTTTAATTTTTTCTTAAATTGATTTTAATATTTTATTGAAATAAACAAAGAATTTATAAATTTAAAATAATTAGGAAAAAAATTAAATTGGTGCTACAATAATAAAAAAAATATTAAAATTTAGATAATTATTTTACTGTTTGGGTCTATCTTGAGTTTTATACAACAGATTTTAACAATTTTACAGCCCACGCGAAGCTAACAAAATTATCTTTAATTTAATGATGGTTTAATAATTATTATCTAACCGGAACTATCCATAAACTAAAGAGAAAAGATAATTACGATTTTTTACATAAAGATTTCTATTCAATATAGAAAACCTATTTATAATTGGGTTAAATTAAAATTTTTTATATTAAAATTTAGATAATCACTTTACTGTTTGGTCTCTATCTTGAGTTTTAGATAACAGATTTTAACAATTTTACGGCCCACGCGAAGCTAACAAAATTATCTGTAATTTAATGATGGTTTAATAATTATTATCTAATTGGAACTATCCATAAACTAAAGAGAAAAGATAATTACGATTTTTTACATAAAGATTTCTATTCAATATAGAAAACCTATTTATAATTGGTTTAAATTAAAAAAAAAATTATTAAAATTTAGATAATCACTTTACTATTTGGGCTCTATCTTGAGTTTTAGACAACAGATTTTAACAATTTTACAGCCCGCGAAGCTAACAAAATTATCTTTAATTTAATGATGGTTTAATAATTATTATCTAACCGAAACTATCCATAAACTAAAGAGAAAAGATAATTACGATTTTTTACATAAAGATTTCTATTCAATATAGAAAACCTATTTATAATTGGTTTAAATTAAAAAAAATTATTAAAATTTAGATAATCACTTTACTGTTTGGGCTCTATCTTGAGTTTTAGACAACAGATTTTAACAATTTTACAGCCCACGCGAACCTAACAAAATTATCTTTAATTTAATGATGGTTTAATAATTATTATCTAACTGGAACTATCCATAAACTAAAGAGAAAAGATAATTACGATTTTTTACATAAAGATTTCTATTCAATATAGAAAACCTATTTATAATTGGTTTAAATTATCAAAATACACTTTTTAGTATTTAAATACTATCCTATTATTAATCAAATACAATTTTTAATATTATATCTAACGGTCCTCATCTATTTGAATATTTATAGTTTTATAATCCAACGGATCATATACTTTTGGTAGTACAGTGACCGACCAAAGTTTTGGATAAGATCTCCCTTACGCTTATTATATATAAGGAGTTAATGTTCATCTAATTATCAGCAAAATCCCACCAAAATTGACTTATTCAGTTACTCACGTCCATAATCAATAACTCCTTTGATGTCTCTTCAAATATCACGTCTAATAATTAGGAAATTATCATGTAAAAGTGTTGGAAATATATTTATTATATATAGCTTGTTTAAATTTTGAATAAATTAAGGATCCAATTTTATAATTAGAACAGGGCTTTTGTAAAGTTTGAGACGGGCTACCTGTCAACGGAAGCTGCAAAGCATACTATTCCCTTGACAGTTACAAAAGTGACTTAATACAAAATCTACTAAGTGTTTTTATAATTATCATCAAGAACAACATACTCCTAACATAAACAATGCAAAATAATAAGAAGCAACACATATGTTTTGAAATATAGGCGACCTAACAAAGGGGTTTCTAGCATTGACATAACAGCTGATCCTTGTATCTTTAACATCAGTTTTTGATATTGCGAATGATGAATCTCATAGTTTTTTTTAAAAAATGGATTTTTATGTTAGGTAGTTTTTTGTGCCTTGCATGATCTAACTGATGAATGGTTCTATAGGCTTCCATAGATGCTGGGGAACATGGCTCCGGTCTCTCTGTAGTGTCTCTTACATTATTAATTATTGGTTATAATTCTAAACTACACAGCAACAACAATAGGGCAGTTATATATATTTATATTAACAAAAATAGACAGATTAAATTAATTAACAAAACAAACACGAAAGTCGAAACAAGAATATAATTAGAGACCGTAAATAACTAGATAAGAAAGTAAACTTATCTCTGCCGCTTTAACAAATACTGTAAAGAATAGAACAACTGAGTCGCCAAGCCTTTCCAGAAATCTTGACTGTTCTTGAAAAAATTATTGTACCACTTACGCTGTGTTGGGTTGCAGTAATATCACTTTCAGGATAAAAACAACTCAGATCAATCCACTCACGTAATGACAATGATCAACAACGACCCGCACCTCAGTTCGCATGAGAACTATGTATATAATCTGTATGTATTGAAAGAGAACAGAGAAGAAGATAGTTGCTAGGATTTTCAGAGTTATGTATATGTCTCTCAGTTCGCCTGTGTCAGACCAAAATAAAATCGTAACTGCAGATATGACATTTAATACTAAATATTCTGATTTAATATCATTAACAGCTGTCATCAGAATTTAATATCAGTTACAGCTGCCATCAGGATTTAGAACCATCATGACTTGATGCATTGCCCGGGTCGCCTCGCGTATGCGAGACACTGAGATATTCGCATTGCCCGGGTCGCCTCGCGTACGCGAGACGCCGAGATATTCGTCCAAATTGCCTTTCGACCCGAGTCGTGTCATGACGTGTTGCCCTTCGACCCGAGTCGTGTCGTGACGTTGACGTGGCGGCGGCGGCGCGCGTGAGGCTCACAATAACACCATGCACACTCACATACCTTAGTAGTTGTACATTACTCTTGCACATGCACATGTTTTTATATAAAGTCACAAATCTCTCGTTACTAATTCTATGTGGAACAAAAATTCTTTCAACTTAAACAACCCACGTAATCCATTTTAAGCGACCTATTTCAACTCAATTTATTAATGAATTCCTCTAAGAAAATGTCCTAGATCCACACAAGAAAGTTTAGTTTCCGGAAATTTCATCAAGAACATATTTAAAATATTTCTCAGAAAATGCAACTTTCAGCAATTGCTTATACACCAGACAGAGTGGGACAACTGTAAAATATCACAGGTATTCTCTGTCTTTGCACAATACATAGCATATGGCAGAAGCTTCAATGCTGGAAACCGGTACATCTCTTAAAATTGGTCAACGGAAAATAATTTGTGATCAGAACATTTTTTTTTCTAATACATTTGGCCATCTGGGCTCTGAGTTTAGAGATATATGAGTAATTATTAAGCGAAGTGGATTAGTTAAAATGACCTTAACTACTTATCATAATAGTAATTTCTTATATCAAGCACATGTCTGTTTAATCATATTATATGATCAGATGGATCTATTGATGCAGTAAGCCAATTTAAGATAGGACACGAATTTATTCTTTTGAGTACTATAGTATAAAATTCAAGGAGAATCTAAGGAAAGACTTATGACCTTTAGGCTGTAGGTATTGTTATCTTAGAATGAGGATGATCTATTTATTGTGGAACATGTTTTTTGTATGTTTCTTGTCAATTCATATTTCATGATTTACGTAAACTGTCACATGAAACATGGTGAACATTGGTCTAAATCTTTCATATTGCAGGTTCGCCTTCTGGTTTGCTATAAGTCAGGGCATATGTATGCACCCATCAGAACTATGCAACAGAAGAAGTCTATGGTACACTGATATCACACAACATATTGGGTGCGACGTGCGAACCGCGATCTTTTTCTCATTTACCATCTAGATCTTGATGTGGATGGTGATGCCGACAATTTTATCAAAGACTAGCTTAAATACTGACGGGAAAACAGCTAAATCTGAATCTGATTTCTGATCCCAACAAGAAAGCAAAGGTGGGGTATCATATTGGCTACCATCTGATTCCAGGACGCTGGATCTTTTACTCTTATATTAAACGGTGAATCGTGGGGCCTTGACTGAGTATAATTTGTGGGTGATAGTCACCTTAGTCTGAAAAATGTGCAGCTGAGTTATTTGCTGATCAGAGCCAAGACCCGAAGAACTGACACCATTGCTACATGGACCCTTAGGTACGATATCCCATCTATTTTTCTCAATTTTCTTACTTTTCATCGATAATTTACATTTTTTCTTAATCTGCGTACTCAAATCCAAAGTAAAGAATTGAAGGAGACGGATGGAGTAGAATTTAATACTTTGACTTTGACAACATACGAGAAATATGTGTAACACATTGGCTAACAGTACTCTAATACGCAATAAGTACATAAAGCTGACTTTTAGCTGTGAATTGATGAAATAATAATTCAAATAGATTGAGTTTGACCAAATCATTTAGTTTGGTATTTGGTAACAAATGGTTATCAGGATGACCAACTCCTTGTTTGGTATTTGGTAACAAAAAGATTCAGAAGGACATTTTGTTGTACAAATTTTTGTTTATCAAGAAGATTTGTCAATCATGCCCACATTGAGCGGTACATTCGAGCTGCGGCCTGCAAGCCATGTTTTTTTAATACAAAATCCGGTGCCTATTTATTTGGTGAAGAATTGAAGCCAGATAGTTTAAAACATATAAATGCATGAGTTGGTTGATTTGTTTTAATAAACTTACAAGTTGGAGTTTTGACTTGTGTATTTCTTAATGCTTCAAGTCATGTAAATGATTTCTGGAAATGTAGAATTTAAGAGAAGATAGAAATGGTCATGAATGAATACTTCAAAGTATTGGCAAAATTTGTGTCCCAAGTGGGTATAAATTTAATTTATGATGTTAGGTCCAAACAATACTAGCAATAAAGGGTCTCTTCTGGTGATGTAAAGGCAGAAATTTATCAAGAAATCTGTGATTACAAGGCAAGTAAAGGGCTTAAAAAATAGTAGTAACCAACTTAGTTTATTTAAAGTGTGATAGGCTGTAATTGACTCATTCACAAGGAAAACTTCTAAGTTTGGGTAACATGGGAAGCCCAAGTTTATTGGCAACAGAAGCATTCATGATCATGTGCATTAGTCTGATACAATATATATTTTCAAACAGTTTTTGGAATCACAGCTTTTGTATTCTTTCGATTTTGATAATACTGCTGGTTTGATGAAAATACCATTCCTATTTTTAGTTTTTCTACTGCAATTCTTTTTAACTTCTTATGGCCTTAACCATCCCCTGGATCCTCTCACCCCTACAGAAATTAACCAAGTGAGGCAAACTATTCAAAAGTCTCACCTTGCTCCTTATTTTCCTAACATAACCTTTCATTTCTTAGATCTTGATGAACCAGAGAAAGATCATGTCCTCAAATGGATGTCTTCTCGAAAAGGCAACAAGTCTTTTCCTTATCGTAGAGCTAAGGTTGTGGTTCGTGCTAATGACGAGACTCATGAGCTCGTTGTAGACTTGGCCACTAGTTCAGTTACATCGGACCATGTTTATACTGCTCATGGTTACCCTCCATGGACTGCTGCTGAGCTTTTCCAAGCAGCCAGATTACCTTCCAAGTATCCAAAATTCAAAGATTCAATTTCAAGAAGAGGACTAAATTTGTCTGAAGTCACTTGTCTTCCTTTCACAATTGGTTGGTTTGGAGAGCATGTAAGAAGTAGAGCTGTCAAAGTTTCATGTTTTTATCGCGGAGGAACTACCAGCATATTTGCCAGGCCTATTGGAGGATTGACTATATTAGTAAGTGTGGAGCCATTGCAAATTACTCAATATGTAGATAGATACAGAACACCTTTACCAAAAGCAGAAGGCACGGATTTTCACTCATCAGGTCAATGGCCTAGTTCTATACCATGCAATGCAACAGATGCTGGCTTCACTATCAATAAACACGAGGTCAGATGGGCTAATTGGAAATTTCATGTTGGATTTAATGCTCGCGCAGGGCTAATTATATCTACAGCTTCAATACTTGATCTTGAAAGGAAGAAATTCAGAAATGTGCTTTATAGAGGCCATGTTTCTGAGACATTTGTTCCATACATGGATCCTACAATTGAATGGTATTACAGGACATTTATGGACATTGGCGAATTTGGGTTCGGAAGATCTGCTTCGAGCCTAATTCCGCTGACAGATTGTCCGAGCAATGCAGTGTATATGGATGGTTACATGGCTGGAGGAGATGGACAGCCACAACAAGTCCCAAATGCAATATGCATTTTCCAGCGTTATGCTGGTGATATTGCCTGGAGACATACTGAAATTGGTGTTCCTGGGAAAGTGGTAAAGACAAGCTGTTAGAAGCTACTAATAAGTTTCAATAGTTTGTTATTTTTGCGTAGTGTTGATATTATTTTCTGGCTTTGCAGATAACAAGTGGCCAGCCAGAAGTTACTTTAGTAGTTAGAATGGTGGCTACAGTTGGAAATTATGATTACATTCTTGATTGGGAGTTTAAAGAAAACGGTGCAATCAAAATTAATGTAAGTGACCCAGAACTATGTTTTTACAAGTTAGTTCCATTTATTTTTATAAAATTTTCACGTAACACGATTAAATAATGAGAATTTGCACTTAGAATTTTTTTTTTCCCTTCTATTGTGATGGTTAACAGGTAGGCCTATCAGGCGTGGTAGAAATGAAAGGTGTACCATACACAAATCAAGACCAGATATTAGAGGAGATATATGGTAACCTTGTCGCAGACAACACGATAGCAAACAACCATGATCACTTTTTAACTTATTATCTCGATCTTGACATCGATGGAAGTAAAAATTCATTTGTCAAAGGCAATTTAAAAAGGACACGCGCAAAGCATTCTCCAAGAAAGAGTTACTGGAGAGTTGTGACAGAAACAGCAAAAACCGAGGCTGATGCCAGGATCAACCTTGGATTGGTTCCAACTGAATATCTAGTAGTGAATCCGAATAAGAAAACAAAGTTGGGTAACAATGTAGGCTATGGTCTGATCACTGGACAACCAGCAATGTCACTACTTTCTGATGATGATTATCCACAAATTCGTGCTGCTTATACAAAGTACCAAGTTTGGGTGACTAGCTATAACAAGTCTGAGAGATGGGCTGGTGGCTTTTATGCTGATCGGAGCCACGGCGACGATGGATTAGCCACTTGGAGCAGCAAGTAAGTTTCTTCTTCTAAGGAATGCTTCCGATTTCTAAATTATTGTTCTACTGATTTATTTGGCTCTATAAAATAACCGTTCATAATAGTAAATGATTACATCGAAATCAAAGACAAGCAAAGCAAGCAACAAGTTACGTTGTTCTTTTTTTTGGGAGATAAACGGTAGTAGAACCACGATTTCAAAATATTCACGATTAATTAACATGAAATATCATCAATATTTTGATTCTAGTCGGGGTTTAATAAATTATTTCTACTGATTTTTAACCAAAAAACAGGATTTAAAGAATTAATCCGGCTTAACCGGAGTTTGCCTACGTAGGTTCACCCCCCCTTGGTTTCGACAATGTAAATAAATTTAGCATGCCCTTTTTGGTTTACTCGGATATGAATTTTACACGTTGTGGATTGGTGTGTGTGCAGGGACAGATCAATAATGAATGAAGATATAGTGTTGTGGTACACTATAGGGTTACATCATAGTCCAGTCCAAGAAGATTTTCCGGTGATGCCAACTCTCAACAGTGGATTTGAACTCCGACCTGCTAACTTTTTCCAGCGAAACCCATTGCTCAAACAATAGCATCCACATCGACATTGTTTTTCTTTTTATCAAAAAAGAAGAAGAAATGATTATTTTTTTATATCTGTAAATTTCTAATCAACATAGGAAATTTATGTAAACAAAAAAGGTGCAATATTCGTTTGTTATAGTATGTAACAAGATTACAGAAAATCAAATATTGTGATTCATTCCAGTCAACTGATTTGTGCTGAGATGGTTCTGTTTATCCACCTACCACCTGGTGATGAAACCAATAAATGGGATCAAATTTATCTAGAATTAATTAAATTTTGTTTTTAAATGACGAGACATGTGATAATTTAATATATTAATAAAATTTATTTGAATGCATAAAAATTTCAAAGTAATAATTTAATCGTAATCGATCAAAACATAACATGTTAGAATATAATATATGCAATTTGAAATCCGTTTTAAGAATAACTCTAACATTATACGTCTTATTAACAGCAAAAGTTGAAGCCTTATTTGTATTCAAAGTATGTACTTAAAATATCATTAAATCTCGTAAAAAACAAAAGATTTAATAATCAACATAGCTTATAATTAATTAAAATACTTTATTTAAAATGTTAATAAATATTATTATTATTTTTCCAGAATGTAGACTAAAGATGTCCGAGGCATGGTTGTAGATTTCGGAAATCGGAACAAATCGGTTGAGGTACCGTATAACGATTTATCGGCAAATCGGGGATTTATTGGAATGATAAATCGGAATAAAAATCGGATAAATTATAATATTTATAATATATTTAATATATTAGCCTTATATATAATATAATAAACAATTAAAAAATAATTCATAGCAATATATCGGATTTCAAAAATCGAATCGGTCAAATATTTTTAAACGATAAATCGATGATTTATCGACGATTTTTAAAAAATCGGATGATTTTTAGAACACTGATCCGAGGCAATAAACATATAAATAATTTCCTGTTTTTACCCCACACATCTCAAAGACAATTTTTGTAAAGGTGCACGTGCATAAGGAGGAGGATGCATATCAGATTCGTGAAAGATGTGTACTGTCAGTGGTGTTTCCGACCTGATTTTGTAGGGTTAAAAGTTACTCCCTCCGTTCCACCCAATTGTATACATTGGGGGACGGGGCTCGGCACGCATTTTACGGCTCATATAAATTATACTTTCATAAATTATTTTTAATTTTTTTTCTTCTGAATTAAAATTTGACATCTAAATTTTTATTCAGAGAAAAAATAATTTAAAAATAAGTTATAGAAGTATAGTTTATATATACCTTAAAATGTGTGTCAAGCGGTGAAAAAAAATTGTATAAAAATGACTGGAACGGAAGTAGTAGTGGTTTTAGGTTTTGTAAAAAAGGAAATAGAACTAATGTAATACTAGACGTAAATGAAAAATAAACATGAACACAAAAGTTTGGTGACGCGGAAAACCCGTGAGGGTAAAAATCGCGGGAGGGACGGAACCCTACCTCAAATGTTCCACTATAATCTACAATTATAAGTACAATAATTGAATTTTTTACGGGGCAGGTTACAAAAGAAATGATTATAAAACTATGAAAAATGTCACGTTGTGTGTTATAATATCCCTCCCTTTTCTTATAATTTTAATAGATTAAAATTTGATTGAAATTAGAATTAGAAGTGAATTGAAATAATTGTATTAATGAGTTACATAATTGACTTTAGAATACAATTGAATTTACGGGTCATACTAATTTAATTTTGTTGGGTTTTAGTTTAAAATTGTAGCTGACCCAATTTCATTTAAATAGACCTATACATATCTATATACAAGCGTGTTAAAAAAAGAGATGAAAACTCTAGCAAACATTCGGGTGAGAGAAAGAGAGAGAGGGAGAGAGAGGGAGATGATGAAGAGAAGAAGAAGAGCACGAGATGAGAAGGTCTCATAACAAGCTTAAAAAGAAGGGGTAACGATTCTTTAATTCTCTTGTTATTCGTGTTATTTCACGTGTATGATATTTGATTTATTTTGATTTTGTCAATGATCTTTATATGTTATCTTGAGTATTTGTATATGTGTAAAATTTGACATATATCCATGAGTTATTTGTTATATTCATTGTCGTTGTATGATTACTCCAATTTTATATGTATAGTATGTTTGGATTCTGAATTCTTATTAAATTCGTATATGATTCGTTATTAATTGGATTCTTATGATATTAGATTCTCCGAAAAGGTATTTGAATTATCTACAACTTTGATTCTTTGTGTTTTCCGAAATTCGGTATGTAAATATGAGTTTTTCTAGGATTTATTGACCAGCCAATATGTTTTTGAAGTTGAGATGTCTAACTTTGAAAATTCATATTAAATTGAGTTTTTAACCAAAAATTATGAGTAACACAATTCTGGAAACCTCTTTTCGACCTCTGCACTTTGTGTTTCATTCCTCGGACTATTTCTGTGATTGGGATGTCTTAAACATCGAAATACTAACCTGATCAGTGGGTGATTCTGTTCTGCAGTCCGCAAATGTCTATGTTCTCAGTTCGTTACTTGTCCGTTTTTAACGAGCTTTATCATTCTGGAAAGGTCTCGGAATTGCCTACGATTTTCATGTTTTGTACTTTTCCAGATAAATTCATTTTCATAGAATAATTTGTCAATTTCTAGAACTGGTCATAACTGATTTTGTTAATAATGGTCTATTTTGCAAGATGTTTTGGTGTCTGATTTTTGAAATTTCATTGAGTAAGTTATATGTAAGAGTCGCATGGGTTCTATTAAGGTGGTGTGAACATTATTTGACTTTGATTGGTTTAATAAAATTATAGGATTTGTTCGCATTGATTTCGGTATTTGATCGCTTTTGAGGTAAGTACTTTTTTACTTACTTTTATTTTCAGAAAAGATATGTATACTCTGTTTTTCGAATTTCGTATAAGATATAAGAATATTGTTTTGAACTGTATAAAATATAAGAATTGAGAATATTTTGAATCCCTCAGTCTCTACGTTATCGAACTTGTTCGTAATTTACGCTATAGTTCCGGAACTAGCCTTACATACCCTTAGTAGGTGCACAAGTGTGCAACTTTAGATACCTATTAAGGGTGCGTAATTAATGAACTTTAGATGTCAGTCACTGGTAAAGTGTGACATATAAGAATAAGAATAAGATTCCGGCTACTGGGAAAGTGTGGCCGTAGAGCAAGATTGTGGTATTTATAAGAATTTCGTTTCTATTTTAAATTATGTTTCTACTTCTGTTTTAAATTCTGGATATTAAATATTAAGTTTGGGCTGCAATTGTTTTTTTTAAAGATTTCAAAATTATTATTGTTTTGAGAAATCTATTTTATTAAAACACCCATTGATTTTCGAGAATATCGGTAAGTCAATTTGTTACTTGCTGAGCCGTGTAGCTCACTCTTTTCTAATATTTCAGGTTTGTACATTGTGGAAGCTTATTGAGAATATGGGTGTGAACTTGTGAATTCCGTGCTACGTGTTTTGATGTAAATTATTGGTTAAGAATAGTTGTGCTATTAGAATCAATTTTGTTAAATTGCAAGATATGTATTATTGAAATTATGGAGCTGCGTCTCCGTTTTTATGTTTATGAATTATTGAGTTTGACCGTTGCTTTGACTCTTGTGCAATTTCGTATTTATTGAATAAAGAAATGCATTTTATTTAGTTTTGATTTAGAATTAATAGTCCGAAAAGTCAGGCTGTTACAGTTGGTATCAAGAGCAGGATGTCCTTTAGAGTGTGTTAGGTATGAGACTAATACATTCTCTAGGGTGCGATCTTGTGAACCATAGTTTAAGTTTGACTTGTAGGAGATTAGTGGGTAGACATGTCGTGTGATAGGATTGTTGTGAATTTGGGGACCAAATTCTTTTTAAGGAGGGTAGTATGTAATATCCCTGGTTTTTCTTATAATTTTAATAGATTAAAATTTTATTGAAATTAGAATTAGAAGTGAATTGAAATAATTGTATTAATGAGTTACATAATTGACTTTAGAATACAATTGAATTTACGGGCCGTACTAATTTAATTTTGTTGGGTTTTAGTTTAAAATTTTAGCTGGCCCAATTTCATTAAAATGGACCTATACATATCTAGCTACAAGCATGTTAAAAAAAGAGATGAAAACTCTAGCAAACATTGAGGTGAGAGAAAGAGAGAGAGGGAGAGAGAGAGAGAGATGAGGAATAGAAGAAGAAGAGCACGAGATGAGAAGGTCTCATAACAAGCTTAAAAAGAAGGGGTAACGATTCTTTAATTCTCTTGTTATTCGTGTTATTTCACGTGTATGATATTTGATTTATTTTGATTTTGTCAATGATCTTTATATGTTATCTTGAGTATTTGTATATGTGTATAATTTGTCATATATCCATGAGTTATTTGTTATATTCATTGTCGTTGTATGATTACTCCAATTTCATATGTATAGTATGTTTGGATTCTGAATTCTTATTAAATTCGTATCTGATTCGTTATTAATTGGATTCTTATGATATTAGATTCTCCGAAAAGGTATTTGAATTATCTACAACTTTGATTCTTTGTGTTTTCCGAAATTCGGTATGTAAATATGAGTGTTTCTAGGATTTATTGACCAGCCAATATGTTTTTGAAGTTGAGATGTCTAACTTTGAAAATTCATATTAAATTGAGTTTTTAACCAAAAATTATGAGTAATACAATTCTGGAAAGCTCTTTTCGACCTCTGCACTTTGTGTTTCATTCCTCGGACTATTTCTGTGATTGGGATGTCTTAAATATCGAAATACTAACCTGATCAGGGGGTGATTCTGTTCTGCAGTCCGCAAATGTCTATGTTCTGAGTTCGTTACTTGTCCGTTTTTAACGAGCTTTATCATTCTGGAAAGGTCTCGGAATTGCCTACGATTTTCATGTTTTGTACTTTTCCGGATAAATTCATTTTCATAGAATAATTTGTCAATTTCTAGAACTGGTCATAACTGATTTTGTTAATAATGGTCTATTTTGCAAGATGTTTTGGTGTCTGATTTTTGAAATTTCATTGAGTAAGTTATATGTAAGCGTCGCATGGGTTCTATTAAGGTGGTGTGAACATTATTTGACTTTGATTGGTTTAATAAAATTATAGGATTTGCTCGCATTGATTTCGGTATTTGATCGCTTTTGAGGTAAGTACTTTTTTACTTACTTTTATTTTCAGAAAAGATATGTATACTCTGTTTTTCGAATTTCGTATAAGATAGAAGAATATTGTTTTGAACTGTATAAAATATAAGAATTGAGAATATTTTGAATCCCTCAGTCTCTACGTTATCGAACTTGTTCGTAATTTACTCTATAGTTCCGGAACTAGTCTTAGATACCCTTAGTAGGTGCACAAGTGTGCAACTTTAGATACCTATTAAGGGTGCGTAATTATTGAACTTTAGATGTCAGTCACTGGTAAAGTGTGACATATAAGAATAAGAATAAGATTCCGGCTACTGGGAAAGTGTGGTCGTAGAGCAAGATTGTGGTATTTATAAGAATTTCATTTCTGTTTTAAATTATGTTTCTACTTCTGTTTTAAATTCTGGATATTAAATATTAAGTTTGGGATGCAATTGTTTTTTTAAAGATTTCAAAATTATTATTGTTTTGAGAAATCTATTTTATTAAAACACCCATTGATTTTCGAGAATATCGGTAAGTCAATTTGTTACTTGTTGAGCCGTGTAGCTCACTCTTTTCTAATATTTCAGGTTTGTACATTGTGGAAGCTTATTGAGAATATGGGTGTGAACTTGTGAATTCCGTGCTACGTGTTTTGATGTAAATTATTGGTTAAGAATAGTTGTGCTATTAGAATCAATTTTGTTAAATTGAAAGATATGTATTATTGAACTTATGGAATTGCGTCTCCGATTTTATGTTTATGAATTATTGAGTTTGACCTCTGCTTTGACTTTTGTGCGATTTCGTATTTATTGAATAAATAAATGCATTTTATTTAGTTTTGATTTAGAATTAATAGTCCGAAAAGTCGGGCTGTTACATGTGTCTTGTTGTATGGTTATCTATCAATGGTGTAGAAGATTGTCCCTTATGATTAATCCCCCTTCTGCTATATATCCCACGATCTTCATTTGAACTCCTCACTCATCTGTTTGTTGCTATTTTTCTCCCTCCCTGTAGCTTGCCCGTTGTAAATTTGACTCAGTAATTCTGTTGCATATTATCCCTATTTTTCAGGGATAAGCCTTGGACTCAGTAATTCTGTTGCATATTATCCCTGTTGTCTGAAATTTCATGACTTTGTCAAACTTTTAACTCTGTTGGTTTTGCTTTTATTATTCTGGTACTTTGGTTTTATTCCTAAACATTGTTCCTGTTTCATCTACGGATGGGGAACACAATGATCTTTTGAATCGTTATGATTCCTTCGAGCATCGTTTGATGTTATTCTCGAATTGTACGTCAATAATCTTCGTGAGTATCATTTTTGTGATTCGTGACGACAATCATCGTATATACTTCATACCTTTATGTCATGTTTCAGTATCACGTAGTATCATGATAGATATTTATGTTAGATGCGTCTGCATGAAGTGTTATAGTAAAAGAATAATGCCCATGTGAGAGCTATAATGTTAGTTTTGTAACATGTAGACGTAATTCTAAATGTAGACGTAATTCTTGCCAGGTACAACTTGTTTATTCAGCCACCTTCATGTAGTATGCCTTGTTAGCAACACGATAGTTTACATTATGTCACTGCAATGTAAAACGTTTGAGTATATTGTAGTTGTCATATGTGTTAATATATTTCTCTATTGTATTGTGCATGCACATTCGTCTAATAGTTAAGAGGCCTTTCCCTCTTGAAACTTACTAATTATGTCATATATTAACTATGGTAGACTTTAGATGCAACACCCATGTCTACACTGTTTTTGTCATTTGTTGTATTTTATTTATTTGTCGCTCGTAGTAGGGGAATCAGCCCTATTATTATTAATAAGATTGGGATTCAATGCCCCTTTCTTATTGTAGATACGTAATGCATAACGTTGTGAATGAATGAAGTCGTATGACAATAGTTTAGCCATATGCAATTGCCTAAGTCAAGAATTATTGCAACAAATCATGTTATTTACGTCATCATGTATAACTACTATGTTCATGTAACTATAAACTTATAACATGATAGGTCCATAATTTAATACATTTTTAATACCTATTTTATGTCTGTTTTCGTAATTTTATTATTTAATAAATTGTTTTCTTTTGTTTTGTAGGAAAATAAATAAAATCATATTTCAAGCAGAAAAAGGTAAAAAAGGCAAGGAGATGGAAATACTTGAAGTCAAAAGGAAATTGGAGAAAAACTGGAAAACTTATCGGAGAAGAAAAAATAATTGAGGAAGTATTTTTAAAATCCGATTTGTAGTCAAAGAGCTCAAACCCATTATTTTTTACCTATATATATGGGTCTTCTCTCTTGTATTTGAGACACCTAGAATTTTAGTTATTTGCTTTCTCTATTTTATATTGTCGCCGGTGGCTATTATCCGGCATATGCTTTTACTCCACAGTATTAATATATTATTAATTCTTATTTTCTGTCTTGCATTTTCATCTTTTTATTGCTGCCGTAGTTAGCTTTGCTGTTTTGTTTTCGGTACATGCATGCTTCGGTGGTTAGTTTGTTTTGTTTTGTTATTATATAAAACACTTGTCATTCACGTTGTTAGTTATATAGGTTTGATAACTTAAGTTTGTTAGGTAAATTCGTGGCCATCTTTATTAACATTAGTTTCGTTCTAAATCACTTGTTCATGTTTACATGCTATAAATTTAATTGTTTTGTTAATTTTACAATTATGAGTAGCTAATTCTCCTGCCCTAGGATGAAGATGAAGTTAATTTAATTATTTTTGATATCTTCTTGTTTTTATTAATTGGTTCTCATGATTTTTCTTGGTGCTTAATTGTTCAATTGACAAAGTGATTTTGATATATTATTGTTACTGGATTTATTTTTCATAGCCTATGCTTGCTCCTTGAAGTTTTGATAGGTTATTGTTAGATAACAAGTTTCATAGTATATGCTTGTCTCGTTAATTGATATATCTTATTTGTGAAGGAAAGAAAATTGATTTTAGGGCGAGTTGATATTAATTGTGATTGATTAATGGATTCGGATTCCTAGGTTTTCCTTATTTGATTTTAATTGTTAATTATGTTAAACAAATCTCATCTCAAATCTTATTGTCTAGTTCGCCTGAGTTGATTGTTAGGGTTTTGAAAATTCATAGTCTCTGTGGATCGATCTGTGATTGCTACAACTAAACATTGTGCGCTTGCAGTTACATTATTTTTACACATCAAGTTTTTGGCGCCGCTGCCGGGGATTATTGGTAATTTTCACTTCTTGATATTTAATTCTTCGGATTAGTTTCTTGTTCTGCATTGTTTGTCTTTTAGGGAATAGTGAAGTGGAGGAAAGCTTGGACAAGAAGATTGTTATAAGGCCTTGTCGTCTCTTGTGAAATTTTTGGAAGCGCTTTTCGGTATTCCGTATCACCTCTCTCTATTTTCTTTCCCACCCATTATTGAAAAACATAAAAAAAAAATTATTTGAAAAATCCAAAGATATTAGTTAGTTATTTGTTAAAAACCAAATTGCTGCATCATTCATTCTCTCACATAGGAGCACATCATCTAGATTTCTTCATTGTCTTTATCGTTTTCCATATTATACAATTGTGGTGTTTGCTGAAGGAAAGAGGTACGTACAATTTAGAATAGAACACGTAGTGTAGTGCATCCATAAGTGTTTATTTCTCGTTCTTTGTGTGTTGCATCGTCTAATCAATCTTAAGGGTGCCACCCAATTTCAAGATAAGGTGAGGGATTTCATCACCCTTTCCTTGGCCCACAAATCACTAATTCGTTCATCTTGCATTCCCTTTCCTTAATAAAATTAATTAGACGTTAGCCCCTAGGATATCGCGCTCAACTAGGAAGACAATCTAGGAGGAACAAATCACTAAGTATTTTTCGGTGGTGTCTAGGCTAGCGAAAGCTTACCTGGCCTTTAGACTGGTGCCTAGAATGGTGGTTAGCCTCTTGTCAATGCTTCCAACTTCCTGGCCAGTCACGGCGAATGCTTTTTGAGCTGTTACTTTTAGTAGTATCTTATTGTTAGGAGCAAGGTCTAGATTTTTTTTAGGATAAGATAGATTTTTCTTTTGATTTTTCATATTCTTGGGTGTTTACTTTATAGCTCTTGTATGCTATGTGCTTAGTTGATTGTTTCTCTTGTATGCAAAGTATTTGGGTTCGAGATAATACATCTAGATTAGTGAGACAATCCGACCTTTCACTACCTGGAGTAGCAAGACAACTCGATTTCTCTTCACCCACTAAAATTGAGTCAAAAGAAGTAGAAGTTCCAGCAACCGTCATGGTTGTCTCTCTTAAAAACGTTGTTACCCCGCTCGTACCGCTCAACCCTCATGCATAATGCTACCAGCAGTAACCGCAAACAATTTTGAAATCAAACATCATAACATTAGCATGTTACCTAGGTTTGTTGGGGTAGAGGGAGAGGATCCATATCTTTTCATTCGAGAATTTGAGGAAGTGTGTGCTTTACAAAAACTTCAACAACTAAGTGAGGATTCCATTAGGCTTAGACTCATTAACTTTGTTTTAAAAGAAGATGCTAAACAATGGTTGTATAGTCTACCCGTTAATTCTATTTCCACTTGTGAGGGATTTGTTGCTATATTTCTTAAAAAATATTTTCCCAACCATAAGGCTAACAGGCTTAGGAATGAAATCAACCAATTTCAACAAAATCCAAATGAGCCTTTTTGGAAATATTTTGATAGATTTCAAAAGTTGTTGTCTAAGTGTCCTCAACATGGTATAGAAAAATGGAGACTTTGTAAAATTCTCTATGAAGCCTTAGATAGTCAAACCACTGCCTTGTTAGAGTCTATGTGTAATGGTAGGTTTATGGATAAAACCGATGAAGAAGCTTGGCAATTTTTTGAAGAGTTAGCTAAACGAACAATGTTGTGGGAGTCAACTAGGGAACCCAGTCAAGAAACTGAAACATCTAAGGGTGTACACGTAGTTGGTAATTTTATTGCAACTAAAGCTAATTTAGCTACTCTCACTAGACGTCTAGAAGCCTTAGAAACCAACAAGGTGTCCTCACAAGTGTTTCTGTGTGCAAACTGTAATTCTCATACTCATTTGATAGAAAATTGTCCTGAAATTGAACAAGCCAATGCCATGTTTCAATCTAGAGTTAGGAATGATCCCTATTCATCTACATACAATCCTGGTTGGAAAAATCATCCAAATTTCTCATGGAACCAAGGTCAATACAATCAGTATAACCAAAATTCTCAACCTACTTTTCAAAAGCCCAATCCTGGTCCATACCCAACTCAAAATCCTAACTCATATCCTCCACAAAATCTCGGTCAATATGAAAATTCAGTCCCTTTGAATCCTCCTGGTTTTAAGTGAATCTGATAAGAGATTTAATTCTTTAGAAAAGAGTATTGAGGAGTTATTGAAATCTCAAGCTAATTTAACTCAATCTCAACAAAATTTCATGAACACTATGACCCAAGATAGGCAATTGCTAAATTCCAACGCTCAAGCCATATCTAAACTAGAGGTCCAAGTTAGTCAGTTGGGAAATGTTAGATCAGAATTCAATGATCGTCAAAAGCTAGACTCAACTGATCAGGATTGCTGACGTCATCAGTATTGCATGGTCATCAGTATTTGATCAAGCGTCAGTATCTTATTGATCATCAGGATTCCTACTCAGACTATGATCAGGTTTGATCATCAGGACTTGAAGCTGATCAGGATTCCTACTTCGAGTTATATTTGGAGTCTAGATAAACATGGAAGTTTGTTCCTGGTTTGTAGAATGCAGCTATCGATTAAAGATATGTTTCTATCTTTGTTATGATTAGGACTTATCTTGTTATTGATAGAGAAGCTGTGTGCACTATATAAACACAGTTTTGGTTTTGATTTATGTATTCATTCGAGAGAGAACATAATCGGAGAGAAGCTCTTAAGAACAGAATTTCTTGAGAGAGTTTTTGTAAGCTAGCAGCTCTTAAGAACATCAGAATTTCTTAAGAGAGTTTGTAACAGTTTTATATCAAAGTTAATAAAGCTGTTATTGTTATTGTTATTGATCTTTCATATTTGTGATATATAAAGTCGAGAATCTTATACAATTGTATTCAACCCCCTTCTACAATTGTTATTTACTGGGCAACAATTGGTATCAGAGCAAACTGATTTAATTCTGAATCAGATACGATCTAAAGATGTCGACAACCAAGTATGAAAGCATGAAGATTCCCATCTTGAAGATATCAGAATATCCCACATGGAGGGTAAAGATGCTGATGTACCTGGAGGCTATGGATCCTGACAATCTGGACAGGATTCGTGATGGACCATATATACCAACAAAGTTCGTAGAACGAACAGATACTGTACCAGAACATTATGTGGTCAAAGCTAAATCTGAATGGACTCCAGAAGAAAAAGCTCATGTACTCAGGGAACCAAAGATAAAGAATATCTTGCACAATGGTCTTGATGCTGTTATGTCAAACAGAGTGATTGCATGCAAGTCTTCAAAAGAAATCTGGGATACTTTGGAAACTCAGTGCCAGGGATCTGCATCTGTCAAGAAAAATAGAAGGGCTCTATTGATTCAAGAATATGAACAATTCGATGCAAGACCTGAAGAGAGCCTGACTGATCTATATGATAGATTCCTGACACTATTGAACAGCTTATCCTTAGTTGACAAAGTATATGAAACTGAAGATTCAAACACCAAATTTCTTAGAGCTTTACCTGAAGAATGGGATACTCAGACCTCAATCATTAGACATCAGTATGATCTGAACATTGTGTCTCTTGATGAGATCTATGGGATGCTAAGAACTCATGATCTTGAAGTTCAACAGAGAAAGAACAAGAAAAGCAGCAAGGCAAAGTCAATTGCTTTGAATGTAGAAGCAAAATCAAAAGAGAAAGCTATGGAGGTCTCTAGAAGGAAAGCAAGAGTAGCTGAGTCAGATCCTGACGACTCTTCATCAGATACTGATGGCAATCCTGATGCCAATACTGGTGATGAATCTTCTGATTCAGACATGGAAGAGATGGTTGCTATGATTGTCAGAAACTTCAGAAGGATGAAGTTCAGGAAGAATAGAAGACAAGGCAACTTTCAGAAAAAGACCTTCAAAGCAGACAAAGACAAGTATATCAAGAAGGACAGCAAGGGTAGCAAATTTGACAAGTCAAAGGTTAGATGCTACAAGTGTAATGGTATGGGTCACTTTGCTTCTGAATGCAACAAGACAAAGGCACTCATCACATCAAGCAAGGATTGGATGGATTCTTCCTCAGAATCTGATACTGAGGTAGTCAACTATGCGTTAATGGCCAATGCTGATGTAACTGCTGTTCCTGATGATAAGGTACTAAATACTATCTTTGATTTTGATACTGATAATGCTTCTGAGTTAAGACGTTTTCTAAAGTCATTACATATTAGCTTTAGAAGTCAAACTGCTGAGAATACTAGAATCTTATCTGAGATGTCTGACCTTAGAAAAAGGAATGAGATATTAGAAGCTGAATTTTCTCGTATGCAAGAAGTACAAAAAGAATGTGATAATGCTAAACACATGCACTTAGAGATGACATCTAAATGTACTTCCCTTGAAAAAGAACTTGAGTATGCTAATGAGAAAATCAGAACCTGGACAGACTCTGGTAGGAAATTTCATGAGATTAATACCTCTAAGAATTGGAAAGAGTGTCTAGGATATAAGTCAGATGAAGATAAGAAATTAGCAGAGAAAATTGTCATTGATGAGACAGTCAGTCCAAAGACCTATAGACATGTTATAGACTCAACCAAATCTAAGATTACTCCTGTTAATTTTGTTTTTGGTAAGGATTCCAATTCTACTTTTGAAAAGGGATCTTCTTCTACTCAAGGAATTAAAATTATAAAGTCTAAACCTGTCGTGAACAAAGTCACTAAGAATCTAGGTCTATTGTCTCAGAAACAGCTCAAAGATAAAATCTGTGAGGTTACAGATAAGAAAAAGGAAGCTACTGTTAAGAGAAACAGGAATGGTAAAGTTGGGATCAATAAAGAGAATGGTTATAAATATATCCCAAATGCACCTAGAAAGTGTTGTTTTAACTGTGGTAACTCTAATCATCTTGCTATTGATTGTAAGAAGAGTAAGAAGAAGATTACTGATATTCCTAAGTCTGATGTTAGGAATAGATCAGTACTCTATAAACCGCAGAAGTCCTGTTTTCATTGTGGTAGTCTATGGCATTCTATTTATACATGTAAAGAGTATCATGATTTGTACTATAACTTTTATGATCCATTGCCTAAGTTTGAAAGTAGTACAAAGTCTGATAGAACTGAAAATGTCATAAAGAAGCATGCTTTTGTTAATACTGATACTGACAAAGCAAATCCTGATGGAGTAAATCCTGTCAGGACTGCTAAAGTCAAAAAGTCTTCTGCTGTTAAAATTAATAAATTGCATGAGAAAGGAACCCAACATGTATGGGTTCCTAAGTGTTCTAACTAGTGTGGTTCTATTCTGATGCAGGGTAAAAGGAAAAATGTGTTAGTCATGGATAGTGGATGTTCTGTGCACATGACTGGAAACAAAGCCCTGTTATCAGAATATGAAGAAAAAGCTGGCCCAACTGTGTCTTATGGAGATGGCAACATTGGACAAACCTTGGGATATGGCAATATAATCATTGGAAATGTCATCATTGAAAAAGTAGCTCTAGTGAAGGGACTAAAACACAACTTGTTGAGTATTAGTCAAATCACTGACAGAGGTTATCATGTCAATTTCTATTCCACACATTGTGAAGTAGTCAGTAAAGCAACAGGGAAGATAGCACTAACTGGCTACAGGCATGGTAACATATATGAAGCCAACATTCTCTCAGATACTGATGGCTCCCCCTTCTACAATTGTTATTTACTGGGCAACAATTGGTAGGATGATTGAGACAACCACAAAGTACAAAGTCAAGATTCTGAGAAGTGATAATGGTACTGAATTTAAGAATTCAAAGATGGAAGAGTTCTGCAAATACAAAGGAATCATTCAACAATTCTCTGCTCCTGGCACACCTCAGCAAAATGGAGTAGTAGAAAGGAAGAATAGAACTCTTATTGAAGCTGGCAGAACTATGTTGGAAGAAGCTAAATTACCTACATATTTCTGGGCAGAAGCAGTCAACACAGCATGCTATACACAAAATCTCACATTGATAAACAGGCATGGTATCACTCCTTATCAGTCACTCAAAGAGAAGAAACCAAGTCTGAAGCATTTGCATGTGTTTGGCTGTAAATGTTTTGTTCTCAGAACTCATCCTGAACAGCTAGGGAAATTTGAAACAAAGGCTGATGAAGGAATATTCATAGGTTATCCTACATCAAGAGCCTTCAGAGTTTTTAATTTGAGAACAAGAACTGTCATGGAGTCAATTCATGTATCTTTTGATGATAAGAAGATAACTGGAATCATTGAAGACTCGCATGATAGATTGTTATTTGAAAATGAAGCTTCCAAGGAACCTGAAGAAAGTGAATCAGATCCTGTCAATACATCAGATCCTGATGGGTCACCAAATCCTGATGACACACCAGATACTGATGGTGCTAATACTGATGATGCAAACATCAGTGATACAACTAGTAGTGCTAATGTTGAGGGGGAGCAACGGCATTCAACTACAAGTTCAGAGTCAACTCAATCATCAGGACAGAATTCTTCAAATACTGATTCAAGTGAAGATCCTGATAACACATCAGGAGGACATAGCAATAATTCAGGGAGAGCTTCATCTCAAGCAAATTCTTTCAATCAAGATAACACCAATCCAGGGGGAGCATCTACTTCAAGAAACAATTTGACACCAGCAAGGAAATGGACAAAAGATCATACTCCTGATTTGATAATTGGAGATCCTGATGCAGGTGTTCAAACAAGAAGTGCAACTCAGAATGAATGTTTATATAATAACTTTCTATCCAAGGAGGAGCCTAAGAAAGTTGAAGATGCACTTAAAGATGCTGATTGGGTTACTGCAATGCAAGAAGAACTGAATGAATTTGAAAGGAATGAAGTCTGGAAACTGGTACCAAGACCAAAGAATAGATCAATAGTTGGTACAAAGTGGATTTTCAAGAACAAGACTGATTCTGATGGAGTCATTATCAGAAATAAAGCTAGACTAGTTGCAAAGGGGTATTCCCAACAAGAAGGAATTGACTATGATGAAACTTTTGCTCCAGTTGCAAGACTAGAAGCCATCAGGATATTTCTTGCTTATGCAGCACATAAGAAATTCAAGGTTTTCCAGATGGATGTTAAAAGTGCTTTCTTAAATGGTGAACTGGAGGAAGAAGTTTATGTTGAACAACCTCCTGGTTTCATTGATCCTAAATATCCAGATCATGTCTACAGACTGGATAAGGCACTTTATGGACTAAAGCAAGCTCCAAGAGCATGGTATGAAACCTTAGCTCAATTCTTACTGGAAAGTGGATTCAAAAGAGGTGCAATTGATAAAACTCTATTTTATTTGAATCATGGTAAGGAGTTGCTGTTAGTTCAGATTTATGTTGATGATATCATTTTTGGGTCAACAAACAATAAGCTGTGTGAAAAGTTTTCCAAGCTTATGCAGTCAAGATATCAAATGAGCATGATGGGAGAAATGAGTTACTTTCTGGGTCTTCAAGTTAAACAGACTGATGAAGGGATTTTTATTAATCAGTCTAAATACACAAGGAATTTACTGACAAGGTTTAACATGCAAGACAGTACTCCTGCTTCAACTCCCATAGCTACAGCTACCAAACTTGATCCTGATCAAGGTGAAGAGGTAGATGTAACTCACTACAGAGGAATGATTGGCTCTTTATTGTATCTCACTGCCAGTAGACCAGATATCATGTTTGCAACCTGTCTATGTGCAAGATTTCAAGCAAAACCTAGAGAACCACATCTGATTGCAGTCAAAAGAATTTTCAGATATCTCAAAGGCACTCCTTCACTTGGCCTTTGGTATGCAAGGGAATCAGATTTTGGGTTGTGTGGTTATTCAGATGCTGATTTTGCAGGATGCAAAATAGACAGGAAAAGTACTTCAGGAAGTTGTCAGTTTTTGGGTGGAAGACTAGTTTCATGGTTCAGTAAAAAGCAGAAATCTATTTCCACTTCAACTGCAGAAGCTGAGTACATTGCTGCAGGAAGTTGTTGTGCTCAGATAATGTGGATGAGAAATCAGTTGTTAGATTATGGCCTGTCATACTCAAAAATCCCTATTTATTGTGATAACCAAAGTGCTATTGCAATGACAGGAAATCCAGTTCAGCATTCTCTTACTAAACACATAAGTATCAGATATCACTTTATAAGAGAACAGGTTCTGGAAGGAACAATTGAACTTCACTTTGTTCCTACTGATCAACAACTAGCTGATATATTCACCAAGCCACTACCTGAAGCTACTTTCAATAAGTTGGTGAATGAACTTGGAATGATGAATTTTGAGAATTTCTGAGGGAAAGCTACAGAGAGGAAATCCTGATAACTGTCAAATCCTGATGGTTATTCAGAAAGGTATGTTTTCTTTGATCAAATCCTGATAGGACTCAATCCTGACAGGAAGTCAACTGGTCAATTCTGATGTACAGGTCAGTATTTTCATTGCTAAATTTGTGCCTAATTCTTCGTCCGTATCTGCTAATAGACGATTGAGTTTTAGTAGGACAACTGTATACGCGCGTGTGTTGCTCTCTTATAGTTATATCTATACATACACATAAAAAGCGGTGCAGTTTTATTTAATGACACACGTAATCTGTCCACTAATTAGTTATGCACAAATCATATTTTGCCACCTGTCATTGAGAGTAATATTTTGTTTTAACAAAATATTTTTCATTGTTTTACATCTTTCATTACTCTCTCATCATCAGTTTTTCGTTTTTATCTCTCTCTGTGCTTTCATACCCTAATTGCTTCAAATCTTAATTCTCGAGTTCTCAAAAGCATTATAATGGCGTCTTCATCATTCATGAACAAACAAACAGTAATTCATGATATTACTTTTGCCACTAATAACTTTGTAGCCATACTAGACCATCAAGAATTGCCTACTGAGTTCCATATAATTCAAGATTTTCTTACTTCAAGCCCATTGAAGTATGCTTTAACAGAGCCTGCAAGTGTTTCTTTTAAGTCTGTAATGCAGGTTTGGAACACAGTTGTTTTTGGTCAAAGTTCTACAGGAACCATTCTGATGCAGTTCGAATCAAATGGGGTAACTCATCATGTCACCCCTGCTGTTATTGAAGAGGCATTGCATTTGCCTATTCTGGGTGAAAAAGTCCCTAGGGTGATTTCAGACTCTGCTCTATTTGAGTTTGTCAAGAAACTGGACTACAATGGAGAAGTAAAGAGATATGGAAATCTCTTTAGGACAAAGCTTAAGAAGGAATGGAATTTCTTCTTTGATACAATCAGCCGCTGTTTCCTGAACAAGACATCAAATTTTGATGCTCTTCCATCAGGATCTCTTAAAATTGGGTACTCTCTTATCCATTCTACAGTGTTTGATTATGGGTCTTTTATCTTAAAAGCTTTAAGTGATAGGAAATCAGATAAATTGGGTTCTGTCTATTTTCTTAGATTTTTACAGTTGATATTTAATCACTGTCTACAATCCAAACTTCTCAAAGTCAAACAACGCAGTCAACTCATGTTTCTGATTCTGGAGTTAAGACAGTAAGAACATTGGTGCAATCTCAGATCCTGACGGAAGATCAAATCCTGACACCTGGTCATGGACAAATTCTTGCTACAATTCCTGAAGGTGATGAAGATGTGATTATTGATAATCCTGAAGATGCATCAAATTTATTCCAGAAGTTTTCTACAAAAGACGGCAGAATTGTTACTCTATATCACACTGATAAAAGAGTTCAACAATTATATGCAAGAAAAGCACTCTCTACAGCAAGTGAAGAATATCCAGATCTCTCACATGAAGAATTCTTGAGACTACAAAGAGAGACAATGGAAAGCTATACTGCTCCTGCTAGAGGTAGAGGAAGCAGAGGTAGGAGAGGTGCTAGAAGAAATAGAAGAGGTTCTTCAACTCAAACATTACCTAGACAGACAAGGTCTAGAGGGTTAAGAATTGAAGAAATTCCTGAACCTATTCAAACTCTAGTAGTTCCTGACAGATCTACTTTTGGTGATGATGGAATTGTTGAAGAAGAACCTGAATTGAGAAGAAAATCAAGAAAATCAACTCTCAGCAATACAAATCAAATTGAAGATTCTAATCCTGACAATATTCAAGATCCTGACGAATCTGAAATTCTGCAAGAGGTTGATTTGATAATCTTATCTACTGTTGTTGATTGTCACAACAAAGAAGTAGATGAAGAAGAAGAAGCCAGAAGAAGAGATATTACAAGAAGAACAAATAAAGATTTCAATCTCTATCTACAAAGGCTTAAAGTTTCAAATGAAAGAAAATGGAGGAACTCAAGCAGACAAGAATCTTCGCTGGAAAGAAGCTATGCCTTTGAAAAGGAAAAGGACAAGAAGTGGAAACATATTAGCACATTAAGTTGTGATACACCTATCAATTTTCAGTCTGGTGGAATTATTACAAGCGCTTCAAGTGTTGTTGATTTGTCTGATATGGCTAGATCAAAAACACTCTGGTTAAAGATGTTTTCAAATCTGAAGCAATTGTCAAGTAATTCAAGAGGAGGTATTGGACACAGAGATGGTGAATATCTGAATATGTCATATGTTGATCCTTACTCCTTGACAGAAATTGGAGGTACTTTAACTTCTGAAAACCTGAACAATTTATTAGCTGTTGATATAGTTATAGATTGTCATGATGGTTTTGAAAAGAAAGAAAAGCTTCTGTACTTCATGAAAGATGGTAGTGTGAAGATTCTATCTATTCAAGATCTGCTGATGAAAACTACACAGGAACTGAAATATGTTCACTATCTGTTAAGATGGAAGAACCAAGTGTACAAAGAATGGAGTGACATGATTTTGTCAACTATAAGAAGAAGACTGGATGGAAACAGTAATTTCAATGGTAATTATACTCCCATGTACTTAAATCAAAGAGGTCAGGATGTGGAAATGCAAAGGGGTACTGCCGTTAAAGAAGTAAATTTTGGCATGACTCATCTTTCTCTCAATCCTGATGGGAAGGAAATTGCTTATCTTTTGCTTGAAGAGCACAGTCTACAGAGAAACTCCATACAGAATCTCAGAGCAGCTATCTACCAGATTAATGAGGAAGATGAAGAACTCAGAAATCTTAAGGAAAGACTGATTCAAATTCTTGAAGAAAAAGAAGAAAGTTTATTATCCAACTTCTTGAAGATGAATCTGTTCTATCACAAAGCTTAAACAGATAAGTTGTTTCTGAAGATACTTGTACATTTTGATACATGTTTTTGACATCATTGAATATTTGGAATCTATACTTTATTTCACAAAGTATGAGATTGGGGGAGATTGTTAGATCAGAATTCAATGATCGTCAGAAGCTAGACTCAACTGATCAGGATTGCTGACGTCATCAGTATTGCATGGTCATCAGTATTTGATCAAGCGTCAGTATCTTATTGATCATCAGGATTCCTACTCAGACTATGATCAGGTTTGATCATCAGGACTTGAAGCTGATCAGGATTCCTACTTCGAGTTATATTTGGAGTCTAGATAAACATGGAAGTTTGTTCCTGGTTTGTAGAATGCAACTATCGATTAAAGATATGTTTCTATCTTTGTTATGATTAGGACTTATCTTGTTATTGATAGAGAAGCTGTGTGCACTATATAAACACAGTTTTGGTTTCGATTTATGTATTCATTCGAGAGAGAACATAATCGGAGAGAAGCTCTTAAGAACAGAATTTCTTGAGAGAGTTTTTGTAAGCTAGCAGCTCTTAAGAACATCAGAATTTCTTAAGAGAGTTTGTAACAGTTTTATATCAAAGTTAATAAAGCTGTTATTGTTATTGTTATTGATCTTTCATATTTGTGATATATAAAGTCGAGAATCTTATACAATTGTATTCAACCCCCTTCTACAATTGTTATTTACTGGGCAACAGGAAACACCATCAGTGAGAGAGAGAAAAATCGATTTCCTAGTCAACCCGAGACTAATCCTAAATCTCATCCAAATCAAAAGTCTCATGAAAATGTAAATTTTGTTATCTCACTAAGGTCTGGTAATCAATTCAATAATCATGCTGGTGTCAATACTCAAACAGAAGATAAGCTTACATCTGAACCAAATCCGTTACTCTTGAATCCTAGTCTTAAACAATCTTCCAATCCCAAGAATCCTGAAGAAGTTGAATCTAATGAGTCATCACCCTCTGATGAACCACCTTCAAAACCCCAATCTGACGTGTCTATTGAAAAAGTCTTTAAGCCGAAAGCTCCGTTTCCTCACAGACTTACTTCAAACAAACAATCTGCTCAATTAGATAAGATTTTGGAAGTCTTCAAGCAAGTCAAAATTAACATTCCTCTTTTAGATGCAATTCAACAAGTTCCCTCTTATGTGAAGTGTCTAAAAGATTTGTGTACTCATAAAAGAACCACTCATGTTCCTAAGAAATCTTTCCTAATATCTAATGTTAGCTCTATCTTGTCAAATCAAATCCCTTTGAAGTATAAGGATCCTGGTTGTCCTACTATTCCTTGTGTAATTGGTAATACTTTCATTGATAAAGCTTTACTCGATCTAGGAGCTAGTGTGAATCTTCTTCCATTATCTGTCTATCAAGAATTGGGTTTAGGTGAACTTAAAGAGACTAGTATCACTCTTCAGTTAGCTGACCGTTCTATAAAAATTCCTAAGGGTATAATGGAAGATGTGTTGATTAAGGTTGGTGATTTTGTCTTCCCGGTCGATTTCATTGTTCTAGAAACCGAACCTGTCCAAAATCTCAAAAATCAAATTCCCATCATTCTAGGAAGACCTTTTCTTGCCACCTCTAATGCTTTGATTAACTGTAGGAATGGATTAATGAAACTCACATTTAGAAACATGCAAATTGATCTCAACATTTTCAATGTAGGAAAACAACCTAATGAGCTTTTTGACCAACCCATACAAATTAACATGATTGATGAGTTAGTTGATAATGAAATCATGAATGTTGATGATGTTCTTAACTTTTGTCAAAACTACTTTGGTCATGATTGGGATGATACTGGTCATAAAAATGAGATTAATGAAATGTTAGAGTCCACCGTTCCTAGTTCCAATCGAGAGTTAGAACCTTTTTCTTTGCAAGTTTATGAAGCTAATGAATCAGTTGAGACAAGTCCACCAGAATTAGAACTTAAACCTCTTCCCGAAACTCCTACGTATATGTTTCTAGGTCCTTCTTCTGAGTCTCTTCCATTCATTCTTGAGGATAGTGTAATTGTGTCTTTTCTTGAGAAAGATATTTTGTTAGATTATGAGAGCAATAAAGAGCTTCATGAATTTCTTAAGTCTTCCGTTGGTGAGCCTCCCCCACTGTTTCTAATCTATCTTTTTCCACTTTTGATCAGTCTTGGTAGTTAATAATGAAACTCATCATGTTGTTATCTCTAATGACATAGTTCATAACCAAGAATTTCAAGTAATTAATCTGTTTAAACAACATAAAGAAGCATCTACTTGGTCTATGAATGATGTTAGTGGTATGAGTTTTATTCTGGTTCAAGATCATCTTTCTCTAGTGGATAATGTTGTCTTTGTGGGTGAGTTTCACATGCTTGTTGATTGTGTTACGAAGGTAATTTTTCCTCGATCTGGTATTGGTTAGTATTTGTTTTTGTTTTGTGTTTCCCATAGTAAAGTTTAGGTATGGGGGAGTGTGTTTACTGTGTTTGTGTGTGTGCGTGTTATAGGTATTGTGTTTCTCCGTCATGCCCTTATCAGGTATTCTCATCCTTTTATTCTATCATTTTTCTCTCATTTGCATACATTGAGGACAATGCATGATTTAGGTATGGGGGAGGGGTTTAGTAGTCTTATTTAAAAAAAATCCAAAAAAATTGAAAAATAAAAAAATTCCAAAAAGAATTATAGTCTTGTATATTGTAGAATTCTAGCCTTGAAAAATGATTGCTTGTGGCTTGATGCACCCTTACATGCTATAGTAATCTTGTGTTTCTAATGCTTTTGATTGAGAAGTGATTTGCTAAGTTCTTGTTCACACACATACACTAGCAAATTGAAACTAGTAGACTTATTGAATTTTGAAAGTAATTAGAAGGGCATGAATATGTGCAAAGTGATTTGGTTTCCATGCTTTGAGTACAAGTTGGTGCATTAAAGAAATTTTTACTTGGGATTGATTATGTTTTTACCACCAAGTGAGTTTTTGAGCCTATATGCATATCTTTTGCATTTTATATTCGTTTGCTTGAGTGTCCACATGTTGTTTGCATTGCTAGCACTTGTTTGAGATGTTTCTTGAATGCATGACATTATTTGATGGTAAGATGATAAAGGCATTTAGGAATAACCTATATTTTCCAAATTACCACACCATTTATATATGATCAATTAGTTACTCTCTTGAGCTTAATCCTATTTTTTCGGTAACACACCACATTATTTGCCTAGACATTTTTCTTGTTTAGCCCTACTTATGCTTGATCCCAAATTGTCAGTGGCTAGTAGGAACTTGAGGGAGTAATAAGGTGTGTGAGATGGGTTTACTTTTGTTCATTACTTTTAAGGAAATATTTGGTTCGATTGCTTACTTGATAGTCGTTGTTCAAGAAATTTTTGAAGGAGGATTGTGGTTGCTTATATCTATCTATTAGCTCTTGAAAAAAGAAAGAAAAAAAAAGAGAAAAAAAAAGATAGAAAAAGAGAGAAAAAAATATTTCATGAGAACATACTTATTTTTGTGTGATCCTTCTTCATTCGACTAATCAAGCCTTTTGTTGGAAGAAAATTAAAAAATTCATGTGTGGGGAGGATGTTTGGTGATGTGTATGATTAATTATGGTGACTACTAGCTTTTGACAATTCACCTTATTTGGCCTTACTTGACATACCTTGTCCCTAGCCCCGTTACAACCCAAATAAAGACCTTTTGATTATCATCATTGATGTATGTTGTGTTAAAGTTAAATTGATACCAAATGTCAAGCATCCTTATGATTTTGTTGGAATAGAGTGATACACTTACCCTTGTTCTTGAGTGAATATTCTTTTGTGAGTGAAAGGTGAGTTATTTCTTGTTTCTACATTTGAGATCCCAAGTTTTGACTCAAAGGTATACTCTTGTGGGCTTAGCATGGTTACCAACTTATTCTTACAATTGACATGGACTTTTGAGCACTTATGCATATTTCTTTGAGTAGACTATGTGAATCCTTGCATCTTCCACGACAAGACATTGCAAAGTCATTTTTGATTCTTAAGTTGATGTAGCATGAGAGGACTTGTATGTGTGGCGTTGCATTGCCATACGATCTTTTACATGAGCTAGATGGATTTTGTGGGTACATTCACTATAGGCCCTCACGAGACCTTACTCGTTCACTGGGACTGCCTAGGGGTTTAAAGGGCTTGTTGCATATTCCAAATGCAACCGTGATCACCTACGAAAGTGGTATTATCTATTTGATAGTAGTTCATATTATATTAGTTTTTCTCGAGGACGAGCAAAAGATAGGTATGGGGGCATCAATGGTATTCTGAATGTTGATAGTCCATCCAATGTTGATAGTTGATAGGCTTCCCTTCCCATAATGTTGTCAATCAAATAATGACCTTCCCAATTGCTAGCAAACTTGCCAGCGTTGGCATCAATGGTATTCTGAAACACTTTCCTTAAGACCAAGTCTCCAACACGAAATGACTTGACATGAACATTTTTGTTGTACTTATTGGCAACTCTTTGTTGATAAGCTGTCATACGTACTTTTGCTGCATCTCTTATCTCGTCAATTGTATCAAGATCATGGACGTGTTCCTCCTTGTTGGACTCATAGGTCATGAGTCCGTACCTTGCGGTTGGCGTCATGACTTCAATAGGTAATATTGCTTATGTCCCGTAAACTAAGCTGTATGGCGTCTGTCCAGTAGAGGCTTTTGGTGACGTCCTGCCTGACCACAAGACCCAAGGCAATTCTTCTGCCCATTTCCCTTTGCATGATGTTAGCCTTCTCTTCAAATTATTGATGATGATCTTGTTGCTTGATTCAGCTTGGCCATTGGACTGTGGGTATCTTGGCATTGACTTGACCAAATTAATGTTCCATTTTTTGCAAAACGCTTCTGTTTTGTCACTGATAAATTGCGAACCATTGTCACATATAATTTCAGAGGGCACTCCGAACTTGCACAATATATTCCTTTTTATGAAGGAGATCACTTCCTTAGACGTAATCTGTCTATAAGATTATGCTTCAATCCACTTCGAGAAATAGTCTGTCATAGATAACATGAATACTTTCTGTCCTGGTGCTGGTGGCATTTTCCCCACTATGTCCATGCCCCACTTCATGAAGGGCTATATGGTATGGACGAATGTAATGGCTCAGATGGTTGATGAGTAATTGGTGCATGTCGTTGACAAGCATCACACCTTTTAGCATATTCGATTGCATCATGTCTTAATGTAGGCCAATAGTACCCCATGTGTAGTATTCTCGAAGACAAATTTCTTCCTGCGGAGTGATTTCCACATTCTCCTTCGTGCATTTCTTTTAAAATTACTTCGGCTTCTTCCTTGTTTAAGCATCTCTGCAACACTCCAGTGGACGACTTTTTGAACAACACGTCATCATTGAGCGTGAAACGTGACGTTCTTGCTCTTAATATCATGGTTTCGTTACTATTGTCTGGTTGTGTCCCGTCATGTAAATATTTTTTGTATACTTCCATCCAACTTGGGGACTCATTATTAATGACGTTGTTGGACACTGTCATGACCTTCTCAATTTCCACTCTCTCCTATGCATGCTTCATGATATGTATTATTGGGACAGTGGTTAGATTGACATTTTTGAACATTGGACCCAATCCTTCCAACGCGTTAGCCTCTATATTAGCTTCTCTTGGCACTTGCTGAATCGTAACGTTATCAAATCCCTTCATCAAGTCTTTAACAATCTTCAAATATGACGCCATCTTGTTGTCCTTGGCTTCATAGATGCCATTGATGTGGTTGACCACCAAAAGAGAATCACACTTCACGTCTAAATTATTGATCTTTAATTCAATCGTTGTTGTCAACCCCATAATAAGAGCCTCATATTCGGCTTCGTTATTTGTGGCTTTGAACTCACGGCAAATTGAATGAGCTATATTGTCCCCTTGTGGAGATTTTAGGACAAGTCCCAATCCAGTGTCACTCATGTTTGAAGCTCTATCTGTAAACAAGTACCATGGTTCCTATTCTGTCCTCGACATGACGTGCCGTAGTTCCTTTTCAGCTTGTGTCAGCTGACTTGGGCTAAAATCAGCCACAAAATTAGCTAGTGCTTTTGACTTAATGGTTGTCCTTGGCTCATAGACAATATCATATGTGCTTAAACGAATGGACCACTTCGCCATCCTTCCCGCCAGTTCAGGCTTACTTAACACCATTCGTAAAGGAAAGTTTGTCATGACATGTATTTTATATGTTTCAAAATAATATCTCAGCTTTGTAGACGTCATAGCTAATGCAAGAACTAACTTCTCAAGAGATGTGTACCTTGTTTCAGCATCTAGCAAGCTTCTGCTCACATAGTAGATAAGAGATTGGACACCATCTTGTTCTCTAACCAAAACCCCACCGACGGCATGATTTGTCATTGATAAATATACATAAAGCTTCTCTCCTGGTTTTGGTTTCACCAAAAGAGGTGGGGTTGTGAGGTAAGTCTTCAACTCGTCAAGTGCTTTCTCATGTCTCTCTGTCCACTAAAAGCCTTTATTCTTCCTTAAAACGTCATAGAATAACCTGCATCTGTCAGATGAACGTGAAATGAATCTGTTGAGGACTGCTACACGTCCTGTCAACTTTTGGACGTCTTTCACATTCTTTGGAGTTGTTAGCTCGAAGACTGCCTTGATTTGTTCTGGGCTAGCCTCGATTCCTCTTCTTGTCACCAAATGCCCCAAGAACTTTCCTGAAGATACTGCAAAATTGCACTTTGCTGGGTTGAGCTTCATGTTGTAAGCTCGTAGAATTTCAAAAACTTCTTGTAGATGTCGAACGTGATCCTCTGTCTTTTATGATTTGACCACCATGTAATCAATATACACTTCCACAGTTCTCCCAATTTGTTGTTTAAACATCTTATTAACTAGTCTTTGAAACATTGCTCCCGTATTTCGTAGACCAAATGAAATTGCCAAATAACAATATATTCCCCTATCTGTGATCAATGTTGTTTTCTCTGTGTCTGACGGTTCCATTTGAATTTGATTGAAACCACTAGAAGCGTCCAAGAACGTTAACAACTCGTGTCCGGCTGTAGCATCAACCATAGTGTCAGTATGTGGGAGCGAGTAAGGATCTTTAGGACATGCCTTATTCAAATCTGTGTAGTCGACACATACTCTCCACTTCCCGTTCTTCTTTTGCACAATGACCACGTTTGCAAGCCATTCTGGATAATTCACTTCTTTTATCATCCCAGCCTTTAACAGTCGATTCACCTCTTCATTTATTATCTCGTTTCTTTCTGTACCAATTTTTCTTCTTCGTTGTTGGATAGGGGGATGATTAGGATCAACGTTCAGCGTGTGCGTTATTATGTCAGAGCTAATCCCATTAATATTATCGTGTTCCCATGCAAATGCATCCAACCTTATAGTTAAAAAATCCACCAAATTTGCTTCAAGAGTAGGGGATAAATCTTCCCCTATTAACACTTTCTTGTCCCCTGTGGACAGGTTGATTTCTGCCAGTTTTTATGGTCCTGTCATGGCCACTGTTGGCATGTCTTTCATTTCTTGTTGTATTGTTGGCTTCATGCAAGTCTTGTAACACTTTCTAGCTGTGCTTTGATCTCCAAGAATTTTCTGTGCCCCCCATGGGGTTGGAAATTTCTATACTTGGTGATATGTAGATGGAACTGCCTTCAAGTCATGTAGCCATGGCCTCCCCATTATGATATTAGAGGTGGAGTCCCCCTCAATCACTAAAAACTTCTGTAACAAATTCACACCTTGAGCATAAGTAGGTAGATAAATTTCTCCAAGCGTTCTCTTCGTTTCTCTGCTAAAACCCACTAATGTCGTTGTCTTTCTTATCATGTCAGCTTCTCCAAGACCCATTTCCTCTAGTGTAGTTTTCATCATTATGTTCACAGCACTCCCATTGTCCACCAATATTCTCTTGATCAAACAATTCCCTATGGGTAGGGAAATCACCAAACTGTCATGTTGGGGTGTGACGTGATCCCTATCTGTCTCGTCAAAAGATACAGACGGGAGGTTGTTGTCCAATACCCCAGCATGTGCAACATGTCCTCCAACTTCACGTGCCATTCTCTTTGCTTGGGAATATGTACTTCCACAAACATCAGATCCTTCAGCTATATAATTAATCACCTTGTGGTGTGGTGGTGGTGGTGGTGGTGGTGGTGGTTGTTTTACTGGTGTTTCGTCCAACCTAGGAGGCGCCTTGTCCTCTCTGTCATCCCTCATGTCATGTCCTCCATTACGTCTTGTCATGTACTGCTTCAAATATCCATTCCTTACCAAAAATTGGATTTCTTTTCGTAAAGCCACATAATCGTACGATCTGTGACCGTAATCTCCATAAAAATCACACCACAACTTGGATTCTGGATTCGCTTTAGGCTTGTTGGTTTTTGGAGGCCATTTCACGACATCCCCCATTCTCGTAAACTCCCTCATCATTGGAGCTGATGTAATGTTGAATCCATAACTGTCGTATGTTGGTGGTAAACTTGGATCTTTCCTCCAGTCAGTGTTTCCTTGTAGACTATTTACCCTTACGTCATCTCGTGTGTGTCTTTCAAAGGGATTGTATTCCCTAGACCTTGGTGTCATGATCTTTCGATTAGGACGGTAATACTTCTCGTCATCCTCTCTTTTGTCTTATTCTAATCGAACTTGTGCCATCGCCTTGGCTTGGACATCATCCATTGTCTTACATGGATATTTAGTCAGCTCATCATATAGTGGGGAATCCCGTTCAAGACCCCTCCTGAATGCCTCTATTTCTGTCGGAATATCACAGTTCGTGATAGTAACTTTCTCCCTGTTGAAATGTGTCAAGTAATCCCTTAATGGCTCCTTGTGTCTTTGTGAGATCTTGTAGAGGTCACTCATTGTTTTCTCGAAAGTTCTACTGCTTGCAAACTGTAGATTGAATGCATCCACCAAGTCGGCAAATGAAGCAATTGTGCCGTTGGGTAAGCTCACAAACCATTGTAATGTTGGTCCCATCAGTGTCGAACCAAAACCTTTACACATGCAAGGTTCCTGAATTCTTTTGGGATCGGCACTGTAAACATTCTTTGCTTGTATTGAGCTATATGTTCTAATGGATCTGAAGACCCTTCATACGACTTCATGTGTGGAACCGTAAATCGTTTCGGGATCTCCACCATTATTATGGCGTCTGTAAATGGAGAATCAGCGTAGCTAGATGGTTTTGCTTTCTCCAAAGGTTTGGGAACCCTTAGAATGCGTTGAATCAACTATCTCACTTCTTGTAACTCCTTTCTCACAGATTCTGGGATGTAATCATCAGATCGTGAATGTCTGTGTTTAGATCTTCTTCTATCTCGTTCTCTGTTGCGTTTTCCCGTCCTTTCAGTATTTGGTTGTTGATCGTGTTCCTCATCGTCATGTATCTTTTCTTCATCATCATTGAAAACTATATAGCATTGTTCTTCATCATTAGTAGGCTCAACTTCGTCAGCCTCATCCATGTTAAGCCTCCTCACAACACTAGGGATTGAATTCTTCGTTACTGTCTTATTCTTGGACCTCGTCGTCGTAAGATCCTTCTTTAGTGTCTCGTTTTCAGATCTTAGAACCTCCACCTCAGCTTGGAGCTTCTTGAGCGTCGCCACCATTTCTTTGTCAACATTCGACGTATCATTCTGTCTAGATGTTTCTGCATGTGGTTCGTCGTTCGCCATTTTTGTGTATCAACCAATTCACTAACTGGTTTCCCACAGACGGCGCCAATTGTTTCGACCGGATTTTGTAGGGTTAAAAGTTAGTGATTTTAGGTTTTGTAAACGGGAAATAGAACTAATGTAATACTAGACGTGAATGAAAAACAAACATGAACACAAAAGCTTGGTAACGCGGAAAACCCCGTGAGGGTAAAAACCGCGGGAGGGACAGAACCCTACCTCAAATGTTTCACTATAATCTACAATTACAAGTACAATAATTGAATTTTTTTACTAGGTAGGTTACAAAAGAAATGATTATAAAACTATGAAAAATGTCACGTCGTGTGTCTTGTTGTATGGTTATCTATCAATGGTGTAGAAGATTGTCCCTTGTGATTAATCCCCCTTCTGCTATATATCCCACGATCTTCATTTGAACTCCCCACTCATCTGTTTGTTGCTATTTTTTCTCCCTCCCTGTAGCTTGACCGTTGTACATTTGACTCAGTAATTCTGTTGCATATTATCCCTATTTTTCAGGGATAAGCCTTGGACTCATTCTACTTGATTCTTTGGTCGTGTCATGCTTTGTTGACTTCACGTCCTGTTCACCATCTTCATGTCAAGTTGTTGGCGCTTCATGTCATTTCAGAAATTCTGGGTGTAACAAGTGGGATCACTTGATACGCATAATGTGTGCGCGACCTATTTTATTGATCACGGAGGACTTTAGACCTTTACATGATGAAAGACAAGCTCAGACCATATTTAAAATTGTTCGCAAAATAATGAGAAAAACTAATGAAAATAAGGGGACAAACATCAATGAAAACACTAATTGTTGGAATCATTTCTTGTCTAACGGCTAAACTTTATAATTAAATTTATATTTAAATTTTCAGGTCGAGATTATAAAATGAAAATAAAAATCTACATTTTTTTCTTACTATCGAACTATCTAAATACTAAAGTTGGTTGTCATTAAATTCAAGTAAAACAGGTTATCCTAACTCGGTACTATCATTCGAAGCATTCAGGTAAGTGAGAAAATCTCGTTGAAATTTACTAAATTAATATTAGACCAGAAAATTCATTAGTGTCGTGTATTTTTCGTGTTTCGCGTACTTAATTACTAAATCCAAATACGACCCATTTAGACAGGGATCCTAGAGTTTTGGGTGTCTGACGATGTTTTGAAATAGTATCCCTATTTCTGAAGATAGCAAAGAAAACATTTATATATTCAACTCAATAATACCTATATATAATAATAGAATTGAAAAATATATTTGTAAAATTTGGATACACATTCTAATGAATACAATTATATAAATGTACAAATCCGTCTTATGTAATATGTGTGGAGTATAATTTATTGGTGATCCTTGAGATTGTGGTGCTCTAGGTGTTTGTCTTGATCGCCTTATTCCAGGACCGACCCTGCATTTAGAATCCGTATACTTTTGTGTTCGTGTACCTTCGTATCGTGTATTTTTCACGTTGTGTTTCGTGTAATATTAAATATAAATATTAAAACAAATAAAAATATTAAAATATTAAAATTTTAGGTAATTTTTTTACAAATATCTAATAAAAATATATAATTACATTATGTTAGGCCGAATACACAATATAATCAAGTATGTATGAGAATAACGACAATTAAGAACACTGTTTATGAATCAATAAACTGTATTTATATTAACAGCTTCTCTCTTTATGATGTTAATGAATCACAAAGAGCTTCTAGGTTACAAGAATAATATATCAATAATCGCGTCCCTTCTAGGGATAACCTATCTGTGTTTATATAGTACACAGCTACATACAATCCTTATCTAATTGATATTCCTACAAGTTAGCTATACAAAACTTATCAATTAAGGATTGCTTCTTATCTTCCATTCTGTTTCCTTAGCTGTATCAATATATTCTGCTTCTTTCCATCTTCAGAATATATTGCTTCTAGAATCTTCAATTCAGCACCGACAGCTAACTCAACTATCACCTTGTCAGACTTTAAATAAACTCTGACCGGCTTCCTTTAAACTCTTCACCCTGTCAGAGTTTAATTAAACTCTGACCGGCTTCTGATAAACTCTTGTCAGTACCTGTTGCTTAAACACTGATAAACAAACATTAGCAATTATATCTAACAATCTCCCCCAACTTGTTCATAATAAAATGTACAAGTTAAACATATAATTGATGATGTCAAAACCATTTAACAAATGCAGTGTTTAACATATAACAGAGTTTAATTTAAAACAGAGTTTAAATTTGACTTAGAATAGAAAATATTAAAAACTTACAGTCAGACTTTACTTGACTTCTTCAATATCAGGTACAGTCCTGAGATAATCAATCAGCAGTCTTCTCTCAGCATTCTCAAGTTCAGCTATCATAATCTCTTTCAGCTCCTTATACTCTGGATCTCCTTCACCAGTTTGATATATGGCAGCCCTCAGAGAATAGATACTGTTCTTCTTCATATCATTCCCTAGCCGAATGTACTGAGCTTTATTTGACTCTAAGTTGAATTCTAAGACTTTTAATCCCAGTGCAGTTTTAAATCTAGCACTGTTTCTCTTCATCTCCACCAACTTTCCAGCATGATCTCTATACTTTGGAATATAAGTATTTGAGACTTCTCCTCCTCCAAGCATCACTTTTGATCTCAGCATCTTTTCTCTTAAGATTTGAGCAACATTATGGGTGTGTCTGTTCTTAACTTTCAACAGATAAAGTACATATTCAAGTTCTTCCCATGATTTGAGATTCACATCAGATTCTCCAACTCTATAAACACTTCCATCACTCATGAAGTATAACAGAAACTGCTTCTTCAAGACTCTGTGAAAAATCAACTGAACAGATTCTAACTTATCAAGATTTTCTTGTGTATCCCTAATACCAGATCCTGCCAGTGAAATATTGTCTTGAGATCTGTTATTTATTCTCTTTTCCCTATGTGAACCTAAACCAGACTTATCATAAGATTCTTTTCCAAGTACAGTCCTGGTTTGAGAAAAATCCACAGGTTGAAGTGTCAGAGTTTCAGAGAGTACAGGTCTTAAGAAACCTTTGAATTGAGGAGGTAGCTGAATTTGCACAGCTTGAGCCTTGTCAGAGGCTGGCTTAACTTCAATAGTATCATCAACTTGAGCAGCGTCAGAGGTTGATTTTGCTAATCTTGTTTCAACTTGAGCAATGTCAGAGGTTGAAAAAATCTTCTTAGGTAACTGTTCTTCTTCTACCAGTTTACCTTTTCCTTTGTCAGCATTTTTAATCACAGGCCTCCTTGAGTACTGTAAACTCTGATCAGAGTTTACATTCTCTTTTATAATAATTCCTTTTTCTTTCTTTCTAGGAGCCTTGATTTCCTTCTTTTTGTAGATTCCAGCTTTAAGATTTTTCTTGTGTTCTTCAGCAAGCATCTGTTCTTCAGCTTGGATATCTTCAATTGTAACATCTTTTCCATGCTCTTTAATAAAGATCCTAGCAGCAATCTCTTCATCAGTAGATGGGTTAGTTGGAACAACTAAACTTTTGTTGAGGTTTGAAGTAGATTGACCACCAGAGTTTATTACACTTCTGTGCTTTTGAGCAGAAATCCTTCTTTCATTTCCTCTGCTTCCCCCATCAGTAGAATCATCCTTCCGTCTCAGAGGTTGAGTATCTTTGCATTTGTCTTTAGGTATACTCCCCCTTTTTGACATCATCAGAAAGTAGTACTGATGTCAGCAATTCAAGCGCAGTAGAAATGGAAGTCAGTTGAGCAGACATAGCATTCTGATTGTCCTCAACTGTCCCAAGCCTCTTCTTGATTTCTTCAGAATCCCTGGCTTGCTGCTTGAACATGGCATAGTAAGAAGTTCTGTCAGCCTTTAAAGTAAGATCCCTCAGACTTACTTCATTCCTCAGTTTTGTAAGCATTTGTTGATTCTCATCAAATCTATTATTGAGAGATTTGACTTGAATAACAGTTGCCTGTAAGCTCGTAAGGATATCAGGATTTGTAATCTTCTTGACAGAATCAGATAAAAAATCTGCAGCCCTTTGTGCTGGAAAGACACAATCTGCATTAGCCCATGCATTGTAGTACATATTCTGAAAATGCTCAGAAGCAGCCCTTTGAACTTCCCTCTCTTCAGTAGAATTTGCTTGAATATCAGAAACTTCCACTTGAATATCAGAGTTTGAATGAGCAGGACTCGCTTCAGCATTGTCATCCTCTCTGTGAATATCTTCAAGCACATTTTCAGCAGTGATTTCATCAAGTAACGGGGCAGTGGCATCAGGTACTTGATCTGCTACAGTTTGAGGAACATCAGAGTTTGCTGGAGCAGTAACCTCTGCTTCTCTCTAAACAATCTCAACAACTGATTGTTGCAAAGCTTCAAGGAAAACAATATCCTCATGATCATTATCTGTCGCATCAGCTTGTACAGCAACAGCTTCTGGAACTGGATCAACTCTAATCTGATCAACTTCCTCACCTTTCTCAAAATCAATAGAAATGATTTCTGTGTGAGAAGCAATAGGTTCTACTAACTCAGTAGATGCTTGATCAGCTTCCAGTACAGTATCTTCATGATCAAGAATCCTGCTGTCAGAGTATGCAGCAGCTTCCTCCACTACATCATCAGCTTTTGATGTAGGAGCTTCTATTTCAAAATCCATCAGAAGAGTTTCAGGATTTGCAGCATCCTCAGCAGTTAGAACAGTCTCCTCAACAACAACTGCAGGAGTACTTGAAGGAACAGTTGTAATCACAATCTCCTCATTCTCTGATGTAGGAGCTTCAGTGTCCTCAGGTTCTTTGTCCAGATTGGCAATGATATCACCAAAAAGTTGATCAGCAACTAGCCGTCTCTTTCTCTGATGAAGAGTTTCTTCATCAGCTTCAGTTTCTGAGTCTGCACTAGAAGCAGCAGCAACAGACTTTGCCCTGTGGGCTCGCCTTTTCTTCATTCTTTGTCTCTGAGGCACAGCATCAACATTTGATACCTCAGCTTCAGTGGGTTGCAAACCAGACTTAACTGCTCGAACTTTAGAACTCTTTGACCTCTGTGGTTGAGACACAGAAGGTCCAGCTTCAGCAGTTGAGACTTGTTGTTGCTGTAAAGTGTCAAGAAATTGTTGAACTGTTGCAGGCAACAGTAAAGAACCAACATCTCCTTTCTTATTGTCCTTGTTGATAAGGTCAGAGAATATACGTTTGTGCAGTTTAAACGAAAGTATAACATCATCCTCTACTATCTCAACATTTGGACAGCAAAAATTAAATATCAATTGACAAAACCTAGAGAAATAAACAACATTTCTATTCTCTAGCATTTTCTCACCAATATTAGTTAAAACTAATCTAGCAACATCAAATTGACTGCCATAGAGAAGAGAATACCCGATCTGTAGACTATCCGTGGGAATCGCATCCCAATTGGTGCACTTCTTTCCAAAAGCCCGAGTAATGCAATCGAAAAAGAAGCTCCATTCCTTGCGCAGAAATGGCCTTTTGAGTTGACCTATCTTTGTCAAAGGGCCAGAGTAGCCGATTTCTCTCATCATCCTAACCAACTCAGAATCACCAACAGATATCGTGAAAGCATTAAAATCTTCAAGACCCAAAGCATCACGAACAGTAGTAGGAGTAACAACAAATTCATCTTCTTGAAACTCAAAAATGATAGATGGAGATCCAGACTCTCCTCCATTATCATAAGTACCTGTCTGCCAAAAAGTTCGAATTTGAGTCGCAGACAGCTTCGATGGTGCTGTTAAAGCAGTACCAATATCAGAGTGTAACAAGAACCTCTGAATCAAATGAAACGCCTCCGGTGCGTTCTCATTTGCTACAGGAGCAGAATAATTGTTGGGAACAAATTCTAAGTCAGAAGCAATAAACGCTGTAGTTGCCATTAGTAAGATTTGAAAACAAGAAGAACTGGGCTTAGAAAGTGTTTGAGTGTTTGTGTGTGAGTAATAGCGTATGAAAGGATGAGGTGCGTAAAAGATTGAATCGTGTGTATGTAGTGTATTAAATAATAACTGTAAAGATTAGAAGTATGTTAGTGGAACAGATGTCAGTCGTGAATACGCTGACAGCTGTATCTAACAACTTCCAATACACACGTGCAGACGTGGAGACACCTGTCATCACATATAACACTCAAAATATCCGCTTAAAAGAAAAAAAAATCAATAATGATAAAATTATCAATTTAAATAATAAAGTACAGAGGAGCTCAACAGTCAGAATAATAATGACTGTCTTGAAACTCCGCACCTTATTATCCCAAGCGCTTCGATTCTAGTAAAAAAAACCTTTCAGTTACCCTGTTGAATGCTTTAAAAACCGAAGCATTTTATCAACAGGCTTCATATCTTAAAATTACCATACACCAAATGGCAGGAACCTTTGAGTTCATGGATGTCGAATCATTCGTGAACATGAACTGGCAGCAACAAGCAAACTATATCATCGATGAGTTTCTTGTTCTGTCTTTTCTGAATGATGAAGGTCTTATAGCAGATGATGAAATAGCGGAAGGACCGATCTCTAATCCTTATGTGCACATCATCCGTCCCGGTCCATATGATGTGCCCATCCTGGCAGACGATGATACTATGGAGATTTGTATGATGCTCTTCCAGCAGAGCTTCCTGATGGGTACAGAGGAGTCAATCTTCTTGGAGTCCTGCAAGATGCAAAGCAGAAAGAGAATCCAGGAAGATGATGATGATGATGATGATTCATCCTCAGGATGTTGTCAAGCAATCCCAGATGGTATAATGATCAGATGAACAACTGGGTAGCTTTCATCAGAAGTAGTAGAGCACAATAGCTTCTGGCTCTAGCTCTTCTGCTTCAGATGTAGCATTCAAGTACTTGTCCTGGTTAAATAGATCTTTTCTTTGTAACCATAGTGATTAGTATGTACCAGAAAGATTAGCTAAACATGAGCATGAAATTGTCTGAATGTAAATTTGAATCAATTAATGAAAACAAATTTGTTTCTTTACATATCAGTATTATCAATATTGCATAGTAATTGTAAAGTGAAAAAAAAACGATATCACTTTAACCAATAAACTAACATACTCAGCCGCACTACGAATCACTATCAGGACTTATCAAACACACTCTTTCTTTTCTCCGTTCAATCATACTTTTTCCGAAAAACAAATGACTAATCTCAAGAGTATAAAATGTCTGAAACAAAGAAATTATTTTAACCATCAGAGATTAAAACAAAGTAACCTCGGCGTATTTCACACAATACATCAGTGTTTACCATTTATCCTTCTTTGTCAATAAACTCTTTTCTCAATCTGTACAGTTGTGAAAAATGTGTGTGTAGTCGCAGAGCTTACCGAAATCAGTATTTAGATCATCTCAAAGTGCATAAAATCCACAAACTAAAGTAGTAAAAACTGGTTGCCTAAACTCTCACATAGACACTGATTTTTCTATCTAAACTCTGTATTACTGATATCCTTTCATTTGGATATGTCTTTTATTTGTCACCCCCTGTATTGTTTATTTTTATTTTTATTTTTTTTTTATTTATTATTTTTCCAGTAATCAGTGGTTGGCACTAGTCACCAAAAATCAAAGATTTTAGCCCTTATTTCATACAATAAGTTCCTGGATCGTCCTAGACACAACATGATCTCAAAGGAATTTGTGCTCTGTTTGGCATCTTTTGATTTGAGGGTGAATTATTTGTAGTAAGTAATCAGAGTTTAGACTTTTCATCAGTAATTATAATTAACTTATGAGAGAAAATGCAAACAGCTAGTACAGACTCAGTGTATCGGATCAATAAACTAAGAGATGGTTTAAATATAGAGACAGTATCATGCTGTGTTAGCTTACTGCACATATTTGAGATCAGAATCTATCAACTCTTAAGGAGTCACAATTACTTACTGAGAATTATGCTTCATACAAATTTCTTCATTGGTCCATATGTTCCAGACAAAGTTATAATCAGAGTATGACATTAAACTGTAACTATCAGAGTATGACCAACAGAGTTTAGCATCAGAGTGTGACCGACAGAGTATGACTAACTTTTTATGACTCACAGAGTTTATCATCAGAGTTTAACATGCTGATTCACATAACAGTTAACACATGTAAGAAATCATGAACAGTAAAAATGAGTCTAACCCGTATCTCTAGTCAGAACCAGAGACCATTCCGAGTTCATTTACCAATCTTGTAAAAGTAGCTTCACTCAAAGGTTTGGTGAAGATATCTGCAAGTTGTTGGTCTGTAGACACAAAATGAAGCTCAATGTTTCCTTCTTCCACATGTTCTCTGATAAAATGATACCTTATGCTGATGTGCTTGGTCATGGAATGCTGTACTGGATTACCTGTCATAGCAATAGCACTTTGGTTATCACAGAAAATAGGTATTTTAGAGTACCTTAACCCATAATCCAGCAGTTGATTCTTCATCCATAAAATCTGTGCACAACAGCTACCAGCTGCTATATACTCTGCTTCTGCAGTGGATGTAGAAATTGATTTCTGTTTCTTACTGTACCAAGAAACCAATCTGTCACCTAAAAATTGACAGCTTCCACTTGTACTTTTTCTGTCTATCTTACAGCCTGCAAAATCTGCATCAGAGTAACCAATTAACTTAAACTCTGATTCTCTAGGATACCACAAACCCAGGGTTATGGTTCCTTTGAGATATTTGAAGATCCTTTTTACAGCTGTTAGATGAGGCTCTCTGGGGTCTGCTTGAAATCTTGCACAAAGACATGTTGCATACATGATATCAGGTCTACTTGCAGTAAGATACAGTAGAGACCCTATCATTCCTCTGTAGTTAGTCATATCTACTGAGGCTCCTGTGTCTTTGTCAAGCTTCGTAGCTGTAGCCATGGGAGTTGTAGCAGATGAACTATCAAGCATACCAAATTTCTTTAGAAGATTTCTGGTATACTTTGCTTGATTGATAAAAATCCCATCATCTGTTTGTTTGACCTGTAAGCCTAGAAAGTAACTAAGCTCTCCCATCATGCTCATTTGGTACCTGGATTGCATAAGCTTTGCAAACTTCTTACAAAGTTTGTCATTAGTAGATCCAAAAATAATATCATCTACATAAATTTGAACTAAAAGCAAATCATCACCAGAATTGAAATAAAACAAGGTTTTATCAATTGTTCCTCTTGTGAACCCACTTTCTAAAAGAAATTGAGCAAGAGTTTCATACCATGCTCTTGGTGCTTGCTTTAGTCCATATAATGCCTTGTCAAGCCTGTAGACATAATCTGGATGCTTGGAATCTACAAATCCTGGTGGTTGTTCAACAAACACTTCTTCTTCAAGCTTCCCATTGAGAAAAGCACTCTTTACATCCATCTGAAAGACTTTAAACTTCTTGTGTGCAGCATAGGCCAGAAAAATCCTTATGGCCTCCAATCTTGCAACTGGAGCAAAGGTTTCATCATAGTCAATTCCTTCCTGTTGTGAATAACCTTTTGCCACAAGTCTAGCCTTGTTTCTTGTAATCACACCTTCACTGTCAGTCTTGTTTCTGAAAACCCACTTTGTACCTACAATTGATCTATTCTTTGGTCTAGGTACAAGTGTCCAGACTTCATTTCTTTCAAATTCGTTTAACTCTTCTTGCATTGCTGTTATCCAGTATGCATCTTGAAGAGCTTCCTCCACTTTCTTTGGTTCTGTTTGAGACAAGAAGGCATGATACAGACACTCGTTATTTGTTGCACTTCTAGTTCTTACACTAGCATCAGGATCCCCAATTATGAGATCAGGTGTGTGTGCCTGTGTCCACTTTCTTGCTGTTGGTAAGTGGTTTCTTGCAGCATCATTGAATCCTCCCCCTTGATCCATGCTCTCCTGATTCATATGTTGACTTTCTGCAGCATCTGAGGCTCCCCCTGAGTTGGATGGCTCAGTGTTTGAACTGTCAGAGTTTGAATCAGTTTCTTCAATTGACTCACTTGCTGTGTCATGTTGAGCTTCTTCACGCTCCCCCTCAACTGGTTCTTTATTTTGTTCAATTTGAGAATTTCCAGTTTCTCCAGTATTTACCAGTAGAGGTTCAGAGTATGTTTCGTCAGAGTTTGTCAATCCTGCTTCATCAGAGTTTATATCATCAGAGAATATATCTTCATTTTCAAAACGCAGTTGATCATATCCATCCTTGTCTTCAAGTCCAATTATTTTCTTGTCATCAAACGACACATGTATAGATTCCATGATCACCTTAGTTCTTAGATTATAAACTCTGAATGCTTTTGTTGACAATGGATAGCCAACAAAGATTCCTTCATCAGCTTTTAATTCGAACTTTGTCAACTGTTCAGGATGAGTCTTCAACACAAAGCATTTGCATCCAAATATGTGAAAATATTTCAAATTTGGCTTCTTGTTTTTCACCATTTCATATGGTGTTTTCCCATGCTTGTTGATCAAAGTTGCATTTTGAGTAAAACAAGCAGTTTGAACAGCTTCTGCCCAGAAATAGGTTGGTAACTTTGCTTCATCAAGCATTGTTCTGGCAGCTTCGATTAAAGTTCTGTTCTTTCTTTCAACTACACCATTTTGCTGTGGAGTTCCAGGTGCAGAAAATTCTTGTTTCACTCCTCTTTCCTTGCAGAAAGCTTCCAAGATTGAGTTTCTGAATTCAGTTCCATTATCACTCCTTATAATTTTGACTTTGTGCTGTGATCCTTTGTCCAGTAGATTTACATGATCCATCAGTATTTGAGCAGTTTCATCCTTCTTTGACAAGAAATATACCCATGTATATCTAGTATATTCATCAACAATTACTAGAGCATATTTCTTTCTGCCCATAGACATCACATTTACTGGTCCAAAGAGATCAACATGTAGAAGATGATAAGGTTCCACTACTGAAGATTCAGATTTGCTCTTGAAAGATGACTTCATTTGCTTGGCCTTTTGACAAGAATCACATAGACCATCTAGATTGAGTATTGATTTTGGAAGTCCTCTCACAAGATCCTTTCTAATAAGCTCATTTATATTGTTCAAGTTTAGATGAGAGAGCTTCTTGTGCCAATTCCAACTCTCTTCATTTGACATTCTGGCTGTCAGACACACTGTCCTTCCATCAGAGTTTGTTACCAAACTTGCTTCATAAATGTTGTTGCGCCTTTGTCCAACTAGAACAACTTTTCCAGTAGATTTACTGATAATTTCACAGTATTCACTATGAAAATCTACATGGTTTCCTCTGTCACAGATTTGACTCACAGATAGCAGATTATGCTTGAGTCCTGAGACTAGAGCTACATTTGTGATGATGACACTTCCAAGATTGATATTGCCATATCCCAGAGTGTGTCCTATGTTGCCATCTCCATAGGAAACTTTTGGGCCAACCTTCTCCTTAAAGTCTGATAGCAGGGCTTTGTTTCCAGTCATATGTCCTGAGCAGCCACTGTCTAAGATAAGTGTGCTCTCTATTATACCCTGCAATCACAAACAAACACTAAGTGTTAGTTTTAAGGATCCAGACTTGCTTGGATCCTTTGTCCTTCTTAACAGTGTTAGCTTTTGCAGCGGAATCAGCATTATCAGAGTTTAAACTAACATTGTCAGATTTTACACTAGCAGAGTTTGCTCTAACCCATTTTAAATTGGGTTTTAGCTCATAATAGTTATGATAAATTGCATGATAACTCTTACATGTGTAAATAGAATGCCAAGTGCTCCCACAATGTTTGCATAAAGTCTGTGGTTTTACTCTAACATAATCATTCTTTACTTCTGAAGTAGAAGGTAAAGAATTAATATGTTTGTTCTTAGTGCAAAATCTAGCAAGATGATTAGAACTACCACAATTATAACATGTTTTTCTTGAGGCACTAGCATTAGGCATATGATTATTTCTATTATTTATGCCTACTTTTCCATTCCTATTTCTCTTGGACCCTTTAGGTTTCATGGCAGACTTAACCTCTTTGAGCTTATGTTTAAACTGTTTTCCCTGTCATTAAACCAACATTAACCTGCTTCTCACAGATTTTAATTGATTCTTTAACAGCTTCTAGCTCAACAAGCTTCTCTGTTTTAGATTCAATATCTACTTGTTCAACACAAGCTTCAACTGTCTCCTTAACAGCTTCTTTCACAACTACAGATTTTAGCTTGGTGGATTCTGGAACAAATATCACAGGTTTAAGTTGTGGTTTAACCTTAACTTTGTCTTTAAACCTAAGCTCATCGTTTTCACAATAGCCTAAACCTACAGAATCTGTTTGAAACACTTGATGAGTGTCTCTTCCAGAGTTTGTCCAAGTCATAATTACTTTTCTTTCTTTTTCAAGTTCAGATTCTAGCTGCTTATTTAACTTAAGCACTTCCTGTTCAATATAAACAGCATCATCTCTTTCTTTTTGAATCTGCTTCATATTCTCAAGTTCTCTTTCAAGAAACTTGTTTCTTTCTTTAAGACTAAGATTCTCAGCTTTAATTCTCTCATTCTCTAAAGTCTGATCCCTATAGCTAACATGTACGCTTTTCTGATATACTCTTAACTCAGATATATTATCAGTATCATAAGCATAAGTAGTTAGGGGTACCTTATTTTCAGATGATTCAGTCTCATCTCTGACAGTAGCCATAAGAGCATAGTTTTCTCCATCATCAGAGTCTGAAGTATCTGCCCAGTCTTTGCCTTTAGAGATGAGTGCTTTCTCAGATTTGCCTTTTTTGCACTCTGGAGCATAATGACCCATCTCCTTACACTTGTAGCACTGGATTTGAGACTTATCCTTCTTGCCAGACTTGGTCTCCTTTCCATCAGACTTTCTGAAACTTCTCCTTTCAGAGTTTGAATCTTTCCTTGAGAATCTCTTTCCTTTCTTGAAGTTCTTGAATCCCATCTTCTTAAAGGTCTTCACCATCAATGCAGCCATTTGCATCAACTCCTCTTCATCATCCTCAGAGTCAGAAGCTTCATCAGAGTTTGAGTCATCATCAGATTTTGATGACTCACTTTCAGATTTAATAACTAAAGCCTTTCCCTTGGCTTTCTTCCTTGATGATTCCTTCTTGATGAGCTTCTCCTCGACTTTGAGAGCAACAGATTTTGTCTTCTTGCCGGATCTCCTGTTTCTTTGTTCTATCTCCAGTTCATGAGTCTTTAACAATCCATAGATCTCATCAAGATCTGTATCAGCAAGATCATAATTATCTCTGATTGTTGTTGCCTTTAAATCCCACTTTTCAGGTAGAGATAACAGAAACTTGAGATTTGACTCTTCAAGTTCATATTCTTTATCAACCAAAGACAGATCATTCAACAGTTTGCAAAATCTGTCATAAGTCTCAGTCAAGGTTTCATTAGATCTTGAATCAAAGTGCTCATACTCCTGTGTGAGTATTGTTTTTCTGTTCTTTTTAATAGCACCTGTTCCCTGGCATCTGACTTCCAAAGCATCCCATATTTCTTTGGCAGTTTTGCAGCCAATTACTCTGTTAGACATTACATTATCTAAAGCACTGTGGAGAAGATGTCTAACCTTTGCATCTTTTGCAATTGATGAGATATCCTCAGGAGTCATATCTTTCTTTTCCTTTGGAACAGTCTTTTGTGCTTGACCATCAACAACAGGGGACAATTTAGTTGGCATATGAGGACCATCATTAATTCTGTCAAGGTATTCTGGATCTGTAGCCTCCAGAAACATGGTCATCTTCACCTTCCAAATCGGATACTCTACTGGCCTGAGAATTGGAACCCTGATTGTTTCATATCGACTCACAGAATTGGGCTTAACCTGTTCAGCCTTAGAAGCAGTTTGATTTTCTTCAGACATGATTAATACTGTGTTTGAATCGTAAAACTGTATATATTAAACAGCCTTGGCTCTGATACCAATTGTTAGGCCGAATACACAATATAATCAAGTATGTATGAGAATAACGACAATTAAGAACACTGTTTATGAATCAATAAACTGTATTTATATTAACAGCTTCTCTCTTTATGATGTTAATGAATCACAAAGAGCTTCTAGGTTACAAGAATAATATATCAATAATCGCGTCCCTTCTAGGGATAACCTATCTGTGTTTATATAGTACACAGCTACATACAATCCTTATCTAATTGATATTCCTACAAGTTAGCTATACAAAACTTATCAATTAAGGATTGCTTCTTATCTTCCATTCTGTTTCCTTAGCTGTATCAATATATTCTGCTTCTTTCCATCTTCAGAATATATTGCTTCTAGAATCTTCAATTCAGCACCGACAGCTAACTCAACTATCACCTTGTCAGACTTTAAATAAACTCTGACCGGCTTCCTTTAAACTCTTCACCCTGTCAGAGTTTAATTAAACTCTGACCGGCTTCTGATAAACTCTTGTCAGTACCTGTTGCTTAAACACTGATAAACAAACATTAGCAATTATATCTAACACATTATATTTACATATAAAATTATAGAATTATGTATAATTATATATAAATGGAAATGATAAATAAGCTCCGAGTATTGATATTTAAGCTCCATTCTCCTATTTAAATTACACAAATATTCAAAATATGATGGAGCGTCATGGAGTTTAAATAGTAAAGTTAAGGGTATTTAAGTAATATAAATATTAAAATGAAGCTTAAATAGTGTTAGGTCCTGATATGTTTGTAGAAGGGGGGGTTGAATACAAACTGTACCGTTTTATCGAATTTGTTCGGTTCGTGATTTAACAATTCAAGAACAAATAAGTGCGGAATGAAATGAAACAAAATTCAAGTTAAATATAATTTATATTAAACTTGAAGGGTGTTGCAAATACAGTACAGATTACAAGGTTTGAATCTCAAACTATTTAAAACAAATCTAGAATAAATTCGACATGAATTTATCTATTTTTGTAATAAAAAGATCGAATAGTAAAAACTAGTTCGAGATCAAATTCTAGGGATAATGATCCGCTAGATTGTCAAACAAGTACAAGTAAATAACTTCTAGTGGTTTGGATTTAACAATAATGCTAGAAATGATTTACTGTAAAAGATTTGAGCTCCGGCAGTTGTTTGGTGAAGACAGAGAGAGAAAAATGAAATGTTAAAGTTTGGCTTCTGTCTTTCTATTTTTTATGATCAAGTCTTGTTGTGGCCAATTGATCAAATACAAAGTATTTAACCAACTGACTCACACCAAACTCACGCGCCAAACTCAAAGCCTTCCTGTATATACACGGTAGTACTATCCAATTAACTTAGAAGTACTTTCGGTAGTACTATCTAATGTATTGGTAGTACTAACCAAGGATAGTACTACTAGTATATTTAGATAGTACTACTAGTATTAATTAGATAGTACTACTAGTATATTTAGATAGTACTACTAGTATATTTAGATAGTACTACTAGTATTAATAGCTTTTAATTAATTCTAAATTAATTACCTTACTAATTAATTTACATAATAAATTAATTCTTATAGAATTAATTTAATAAATAAATTAACCAATAAAAGTAAATTAATTAAAAGAGAATTAATTAAAGTCTATTTTTTTTTGTCTCACTTTTAAAAGATGTACGCCACTTTCTTTTTATAACAAAAGTCAACCAACTTTTGTTAAGTATAAAAATGTACGCCCTTTCTTAAAATGAGTTCATAGTACTACTAAATAAATTGGTAGTACTAACTAAGGATAGTACTACAAGTGTACTTTGATAGTACTACTAGTTTAGAATTAATTCTAATTTAATTTATTGAATTAATTAATTTAACAAATAAATTAATTCTGAGTGAATTAATTTATAGATTAAATTAATTAATTTCTAGTTTAATTAATTTAAGGAATAAATTAATTCTGATGGAATTAATTTATAGTTTAAATTAATTAACTTCTAGTTTAATTAATTTAAGGAATAAATTAATTCTGATGGAATTAATTTATAGATTAAATTAATTAACATATAGAATAAATTAAAAGAGATTTAATACTAAATCAGAGAACCACTGAAATTGATGACAAACTTCCACTGACTGATGTTGACACTCGATGTACTGTCTGGTTCATGAGCGACAAACTTCAATGACGGTTCTTCATCTTTTGACTTTAAGTTGTGGTCCATCTTCTTTTCCCTTTTAACAAACTCTGTAACCTGTACGCTTCCTGTCACACTTCTGAAATCTCTGTCACTTTAAATAGATCCACTTTCTTGAATACTTCACCGAGGCTTGATCAAATAAATGAACTTCTTCCAGTGTAGAATAACTTCAAGTCTGTAGATGACTTTAATCTTCATTCTTTTGACAGATATAATCTTTTGAGATTCCTGTGACATCTAATCTAATATTTACTTATTACAAACTTGTTTAAGTTGAGTAGAGTCCTCGAATTACAAATAGGCTATTGCATATGCCTTTCAAATAGTAAAGTTTGGAGCTTATTTATCAATTCCCTATGTAAATATACATATAACTATTATAAATAAAATTATTTATGAATTAATGTATTTATGTCTTGTACTTCGTGTTTTGTCGTGTACCCAAAGGCTAAATCCAAGCACGACATTAAATCTAGGTTGTGTACTTTCGTGTTCGTGTACTTCTGTATCGTGTACTCAAAAGGCTATGTCATTTCGTGTCGTGTATCAAATTATCGGTTCTAATTAATATGACTGATTATCTATGCAGGTTCATTATCCTCATACCCGGTTCCTGAGAAACAGGTTTTGAAAGGTTGGTTCCTGAAAAACAAGTTTCAGCAGTTAGGTCCTGAGAAACAGGTTCCTTATGAGAAGAATTCAGACAAGCATGAGAATCATATTCGTGAGAAACACGTTTAGGCAGATAATCCTTGCTTTAACATATTCTTTGGGCTCAGACTATCCTTGAGCATATCTAGTAGAACACAAACAAACAGACGAAGAGACAAAGAGATCCCTAGTTGAACTAGAACTCAAATTCTATTCGACTTAGGTAACATGTTCGTAGCTAGTTCAAGAAGAGGCCATATCGAACAAAGAACCTTGAATATTGTTAGTCAAGCAGACTTAAAATAGAATTAGAAATAAGTGAGCTTCATCCATATATATATGAGTACGTAGGCACATTAAGAGACGACAGATTCATACACATTCTAACAATCTCTAAAAGAATCTGAGATCGTTGAAAGCACTCTCAAGCTCAGCCCAACCTCACAAACAACCCAATCTCCACAGAATAGTTGATCGTTAGCTTTACAACTCACCGGAAACCTTTTAAATATTGTTACGAAATCCACTCATCAACAAGTAACATGTTAGTGATCGTGCAAAAATATATTAAGTTATTACTATAATATAAACATCAAAAAATGATTTTCAGTGCTAAAATAGCACTATACCTTTAATAATCTAAGTTTTGTTCAAAAATAGATCTCAAATTCATGTTTTTGACTTTTTAAAAAATGATATTTTTTTTGCACTTGTTTAATCTATTTCCCCCCATTTCTCACGATGAGTTGACAATACAAATTATAATATTATACTATTTTAACACAATATATAAAACATCATTAAAATAATAAAATATTTATACAAAATATAACACACTATTGAATTTCACGATTGCCTACTACCATATAACTCCATAAGGAATTTGAAAGCTTTCTAAAGTTAGTTGTAAAAAGGTTGTATGAACTATAAAGAAATAATACCTCGTTTAAAAAAAATAAAAGTAACAGAAATAAAAGACGTCATTTTATGATGAATAGTGCTAGATAATCAAAATCTATTCTTAAATTTTTTATAAAATAATGTAACATGATATATGATTCATTTTATTTGTTGGAACATATTTATGTATGTTGGATCTCATATCATTGTAAGAATAACGCATATATATTTGCGAACAATTTTTGGGTTCTCTAATATTTTTCTTTTACGATACAAATGAGGGCAATGTTACTTGAACAAGTATTTGACGTGGCAGACCCCGCTTTATACAGAAATTTAGAAACTTCACACCTTTGCTTGTATGATTTAATTCATTTTTTGGTCAAAATTTTCATTATTTTCTTGAATATTTGTGCAAATTGTATATGTGCAAATCATATTTTTGTAAATATTTTCATAAAATAGTAAAGTCACAAATTTTCTTTTAAAAATAGTATTTTTTTATACTTTCTCGAAATAAATTAAAATTTATAATTTTAAATATTCAGTCAAAACACTTTAAAAGTAAATAAATATTATTTTATATTTTACTGGGCCATAAGATATTGATTACATTGAGACAAAATATTCATTTATCCTGTTAGTCCAAACTAGCTCTTTAGCCCGCGCAATGCAAGGACATATTCTAAATGTGAGTAAACTGATTTATTCGGGTTTTTTTGTACGTTTTCCTATTAGAATATCAACTTATGAGTTATGCGACAATTAAATTAGTACAATTTTGTATTACACTTGTATACATAAAAGTTCTTTATTCTTTTTGTTATCTTGTATTTATTTGAACATATTTGTGTCATACAAATCTAATACTTAAAATATGTTAAAGATTATGTATAATTTGATTAATTAGCGGTATAAATAATTACAATGCACAATCATCTAATAATAATATAATGAGATATGGTATATATTGGCGTATATGATCATATATTGTTATGTATGTTATGTGTATGTATTATATACGTATGCCTGTATGGATAACCAAAAAATTAAAATCGCTGAATGAAATATTTTTATATATTCACATAATGAATGTAAGTACGTACGTATATATGTATGTATATATGTATGTAAAGTATGTATGTATATATGTATGTATGTATGTATTTATGTATGGATATGCATATTAATGTGGGTCCCCTTCCACAACCACAATTGGTTGGAATGGGAATTCAGCCACCAAATCCGAGTCATTTATTTCAAAAATAAATGGTCAGGATTAAACACTTCCGCAATGTTTCATTGGGGGATGTATGGGTCATGTGAAATTACTTTTCTGCCCTTACACCCTCGCAATGATTCAATGCGGGAGTCGTGACCCCCCGCAATGATTCACTGCGGGAGTCGTGACCCGAATTAGACCCGGTTCTTCTTCGTTCGGATTATTCTACATCCAAACACATCAAAAATTATTTCTCAGGCGATTTAGTTCGTTTATAAGGTGATTTTCAGGCGATTTAGGTTGATTTTCAGGCGATTTCTTCACAATTGTCATCAAAATCATCTCTTCTCATCCATGTATCGATTTTCAGGCGATTTAATTCATACTTACACACATATACATACATACACACACATTATCATATATACTCGTGTTTTTGTTCAATTTGTTGTGGATTAGAATGATATGCTTCATTTTGTATCTGATTTTAGCTGTGGATTGAATGATTAATTCGTTTTTGGTTTCTATTAGGTTGAAATTAGGGTTTTAATCCCCAATTCAGTTGAAATTATGGTTTTAATCCCCAATTCAGATGAAATTATGGATTTTCATCCCTAAATAAATAAGCTAATTCTTGGTGTGAATTTTTGAATTTTGAATTCGAATTTGGGAATTATTAATTCAAAATTTTAAATTATTAATTCGAATTTGGGTTGATTTGATTCGAATTTGTCCTAATTAGTTAAATTATGATTCGTACTCATCTAATCATATATACTACGAACAAGTTATGATCAATTACCAGATCATTGTTATGTATTAGTATTTCTAGTGAAGTGCTATTAAGTCTCGTAGAAATTAGGGTTTTTATCCCCGATTGGGTTGAAATTAGGGTTTTTCATCCTTAAATAAATTCCTAATTCGAATTTTAGGATCATTATTGAAATTTTAGAATTATGATTCGGATTTTTAAATTAGTATTCGAATTACTATTCAAAATTTTCAATTTTAGAATTATTAATCGAATTTAGCATGTACTGAATTTGTATTTGTAGTATGTACTGAATTTCGAGAAATTTTATCCGGAGTATTTTGATTTAAAAGGGATGACAGTAAAGGTGCAGTCTACGATAGATAATACTAGTATTTGATAAATCTTAAAAGAAAATGGTATACTTAACAAGATGTTTAACTAGAATAATTAGCAATCACAGAAATGGTGGCGATGCGACCTATAATGCGAATGTCGCAGGTTCTCCCATCCATGGGCCAAATATTTTTTTCTACTTAGTCCCTAATACACTACACTTAATTTTATAGCTTTTTAAGTGGAAGATCATTGTTTGCTAAACGTATAGTTTTCATATACGTTATATGAGACAACAATGAAAAAACAAAGGAAAAAGGAAAACTAAGAATGAATGGTTGTGAAACTGAAAATGTAGCTACATTCTTGTGAATTATATCATGTAGCCACAAGGAAAACTGAAAATGACTCATTGCGGTAGTAATCAATCATATATTTGATAGATTGATAGATGTTGCTTTTGAGAGCAATATAATGAACTTTACAAGTTCAAAAAAGCAAAATTAAGGTATACAATACTGTATCATTAATATGTCCTGCCTTAGTTTACTATACATTGGTTTTCATTTTCTTTTCTATTTTTATGCACTACAACACTACACTATATTTGTCTGCATTACATACAAGTTGATTGTTCCTTAATTTGTTATTATTCAAATTTTTGAATTTTTGCATCATTAATTGAATTTATCACAACTTGGTACTCTTAGTTCATTAAAAAGGTCAGAACTTTAGCTTTCTTTAGTTGTCAAGATTGTTGTATTTGCCATGCTTATTGTTACTTGCTTTTGTTTTATTTTTCTAAACTAGTTAGATAATTGGATGTTAAATTATGTATGTTTGTATCCATGTTTATGAAATGTGTCTAATTTCTTGATTTTACACGTTGCAGATATTATGGATATGGAGTGCGGGCCTCTCGATAGATCGCTCTTGACCATGCATGACGATCATATTAGCAGTGTGATATGGCAGGGGGAGCGAGGGATAAGTTGGATGTCAGACAGTTACAGCTAATTGGGAGGAATGGAAGCTTGATGATCGTCAGAAAAGTTTGCTGAGGGACTGGAGTTTTGGGTTGTTTACTAACAACCAGTCAATTCCTTAGAATAACATACGTTTGATCACGGCCTTGGTGGAGATGTGGAGGTCGAAGACCAACACCTTTCATTTCCCATTTGGTGAGTTGACCATCACCCTGGAGGATGTTTATATGATTATGGGTCTGCCTGTTCGTGGTCGTGCTCTTACACATACGGAGCTGAAGACTCCAAAGCCGTTCTGGGTTAAGCGGTGGAAGGATTTGAGATTGAGTGAGAAAGCTCGTGAAGAAATGTATAAAGACGGGGTAAAATTGAGTGCGCTGAAGGAAAAATATAAGCATACCATTGTACTTGGCGGTTTGGACCCCACCAGATGATATCATTACCTTCCGGTATCGCATTGTTTGGGAGATTTTTGAAGGGAAAGCTCGAAAGATTGTTGAAGATGGGATTAATCGGAGGAACGAGGGCCATTAGCATAGTTTGGAGATTTGATTTGATTGTATTTGGTTTTATGCTAATTACTTGTCGTGTTGTTGATTTTAAATTTGATTTGTTTGTATTGGTTTTGAATTAGTTTATTATCATTTAAGCGTTTAGATTATTGGTTTTGATTTGGTTGAAGCAGAACATGTTTTTATTGGTTAAACAAGTTTGTAGTTGTTAAACAGGGTTTTTTCTGGCAAGCAGGAAAACAGAAAGCTGCTACAGAGTTTTTTCCTGGCACCCCACAATGACTCATTACGGAAGTCACAAGCCCCGCAATGACTCATTGCGGAGGGCAAATAAACAGTTTTTTTACTTCCTTTTTAATTCGAAAAAAAGAATATTATATTATAAAATTGATTAAAAAATAAATTTATTTAAAAATAATTAGAACATAATACTAAGAATATAAAAATAAAAAAATTAAGAAAACAAATTAACATATTAATTTATTATTTTTTTTAATTAAAAAATATGAAAATTTCTAATTTTTAAAGGAAAATTCGAAAAAATTGAGTAAAAATTGATTTTTTTTATTATTAAATTGAGTTACAATTTTAGAATTATATACTTAACATTTTCATAAAGGATAGATTTGGCATTCCTGGCCGAGTGGTAATATATCGATTAATACTTAAAAGTTAAGCGTGCTCGGGATGGAGGAGTACTAGGATGGGTGACTCCATGGGAACTTTTTTTTTCCCGGGAAAAACATACGAGATGATAGATCATGACTACGTGTATGTCTATGAGTATTCCTAATTATTATATCGAATCCGACATTTCGACCATAATTCTTATAAAACTTTTCCGCCTCATCTAATGTATCAAAAATCATACCAACACAAGGCACAACATCATTGATATTCGAAAATGTAAACTCACAATCATTATCATCATCATCATTTTTCTTCATCCAAATATCCTCTTCTTCTTCATCATTAAAATCACAATCATTTCCACCAACATTATCATCACCATCAACATCTATAGTTTCATCCATAGTCATTTTTTGTTTACCAACATTATCATTACTATCAACATCTATAATTTCATCATCAACAAATAATTTACGAAAAACACAATTTTTTTGTAACGGGCGGTGTATAATAATCGTAACCATTATGCTCACTAGATGAACTAGAATCACCAAATAAAAATGAAGCCATACTAATTAGAGAACTAACCTTGATTTTTGTAGTTTTTGAGCTCCAAAGTGATTGAAAATGGTACCACCAAGTGAAAATAAGGGGGCTGTTGGGAAAATGGGGGGAAGTGAAAGTGCTGAAAAATAACCAGCTGTCGGGTTTAAGGAAAATGTGAAACGTCCTCCCGCAATGATTCATCAATGCTTCATTGCGGGAGGGGATTCATTTATTGCAGCCACCAACCAAACTGTTGCGCATTTAATGTTGGTTTGTTTTATTCCCTCCGCAATGCTTCATTGCTGAGGAACTTTTTATTTTTTTATTTCGTTTTTTGGCTTTTAATAATTAAATATGTAATCAAAAATTAAAATAAATTCATATAAAATCCTAAATATCTTTTATACTTTATGATATATAGTTTTTATTGCATTTACCACTTTTAATTATAATTTTTAGGCCGAATTATAGTGAAACACATGTTAAACCATACAGATAGTTACTCGTTCGAAAAAAGTTGTGTGTTATTTCTAGTTTTTTATTTTTTTTAAATAATAAAATTAATTCTAAGCAATCTTTTCAAATATTTTACCGTATATTTCTAATTTTGTTGTTTTTGAGATTGAATAATATTTTTAATCAATTTTTTGCAATTATTTTACATTTTATTACTATTTTCTCTTTTTTCTCATTTTTTATATATAAAAAAAAATTATCCAATACTTTATTCTCTCATCATTATTTTTGTTATATATTCTAATTTAAAAAATTATATAAATTTATTACATCAAAATAATGTAAAGTTCTAATTTATATATAAGCCCAAATATAATTCACGATACAACTCACATTTTCAAGCCCATCCAATGTTTTAGTTTTGTCTCTCATTATTATTTTTGTGATATTTTCTAATTTTAAAAATAAAAATATATTATTATTTAGTTACAAAATAATGTACAGTTCAAATTTATATTAAGCCCAAATATAATTGACGATCCGATATAACTTTTATTTTCAAACCCATTTTATTAAAGGCCCGGTGAATGACCTAAAATGCAAGAAAACCCATTGTATTAAAGCCCATCCAATTATGGCCCAAAATGCAAGGAAGAGGGCATTCTTGTAATTTTTACCTCCGCAATGTTTGGTTGTGGAGGCTCAGATTTGGTGGTTGTGCCCACTTTGCCAACCATCGGTGGTTGTGGGCCAAATCCCTATTAATTTTGCAGCATTTAATAATATGTAATAAATATATTGATGTTAAAAGACCAAAATAACCCTGCAAATATATATTAGAGAGAAGGATAAAATGATTCATGATTTAAATTGCTAAGCCAAACCCCCTTGTTGTTGTATTAGATATATGATATAGTAGTACTAAGATTTATATTATTAAATCAAGATAATTAAGTATAAAGAAAAAGTAAAAAGAATCAAGACGACATTAGACGACATTAACTGTTTGGCGAGCTTTACTTATACATTATAAGTTAATAAGAGCTTACGGGGGTTGATTGTCAACCCAACTTATGACCTCTACTTATATCTTATATGTTGATAAGTTGAATGTTAATAATGAGATTCATTTTCCAGAACTTATTAACTTATTACTTGATTTCTTTGTTTTTTAATACTTTATATTTTTATCTTTGTGTTTTTAAATATTTTTTAATTTAAAATGCAAGTGTTGAAATCATTGTATTTAAAAATTATTTTTTAAAATTTAATTTAGCAAAATTTTCACTAACTTATAAGTAAATTTATCCAAACACCCGTATAATTTATAAGAATTTATCAAATTATCACTTATATGACACTTACTCATTTTAAGCTATAATTTAACTTTTTTATAATATCCCAAACACGCACTAAATTCGTGGTGAAATCCTTCCAAAGAAAAAATCGTGGTGAAATCTTTCAAAAACATGTGGAGTGAAATACTTATACGAGAGTATACGACTGGTTCTCTATTTTCTTGGTGAATGAAAAATTTTTGTAGAAAATGACAACCGAATGATACAGACGACATATTTAAAATATGGGAGGTGTGATGTCCGTTGTCCGGAGCATAAAAAACAATACAACTATTCTTCTGGCAAGTGCAGACAAAACAGAAAGTGAACAATTCCTTGTTTTGTTAATCTACTGACTAAAGTAAATTGCCACGCTCTTTTATGCTGGCAAGCCAAGTCAATTAACACAACCCCCGATTTAGTAATACTAGTTTATAATATATTTTTAATAGTAATTAACTATCTTCTAGGAAAATTTCAAATAAAACATTGTAATATAAAGTTAACATAAGATTTGGTTACCAAAAGTTAAGTAATATTTAGGAAAATGCTAAATACTTCGAATTTTGTCCCAATTTTTTTTTTCAAAAACTGATATGTCACACTTTTAATTGATAACTTACCTAATACTAATACGACACTTGTCTCTTTTCTCTTCGGATGGACTTATAAATGATCAATGAAAAATATGATCCAATAGTCCATATTCATTCCACGTTTCTTAACTTCTTTTGCTGGATTTTTGAAGATAAGAAACAACGCCACGATGGGCATATTGTTAGACTCGAGTCTACTATTATTTTCCCAGCCCAATACACTTTACTCCTTTCATCAACCCATCTACAAACGTAGAGCTCAATTGTGCTGGACTTATGCCTGCACTTCCAAACATACTCCATATAAACATTCTTATTCACGAGTAAGATTTTTTTGATTATGTGGTCGAATTTGGCAGAAATTCAAAAGTCAATTTCTTTCAAACAAACAGAATATTACTTATATGGTTCTATTTCAATGCAATTGAATTAAATTTTCCGAAATTTATTAAAAATTATTGTATGTATTTAGATTTTATCTAATAATTGGGCTTTATCCGGCTTTTAAAAAGGTTCGGATTCAATCGAACCATGCATTTATCCAGACATTTTAAAAATTCCAGGTTCTATCCGAATCAAGCCGATTTTTAAAATCCGAGATTAACTTTGAATTTTTTTGAATTTTGGGCGATTCGAATTTTCAAGAAATAGGAGGCTTGTTCAAAGGTTCATGGTTTGTACAAATGCCATTGAACTCTATTCTGGATCGAATTGAGTCGGGTGTCGAACTCTGAACTTTTAAACATCTCTGCCTAATTTAATGATCGAGATTAATAGATGATTTCATTTTATCATTTTTTTTGTGTAAACTACATATGTGTGATCGAACTTAATCTTATTTAGTGTTTTGATATCCGAGATTTTCAACTTTGTAATATACTAAAGAATGAAATACTTCCTGCGAGTAATCGTCTACACTTTTCTGGTTAAACCTTCTAAGAGGTGGTTTGGTTCAAAAGGTTGTATGAGTTTGTAATCACGTATCAGATTAAGTAGGTTGGCTGAGATATTCTATTTTTAATTATTCTAATTATGAGTCTGGTATCCGATTTAAAAAAATCCGGAAATTAAGATATTTGATCCGGATTTTTCTTATAAATTCGGATTCGGATAACAATTTTTTATAAAATCGAATGTTCGAATCCGATCCGATTTTAAGGTTATTTTAAAATTATTATTTATATATTTAATAAATAATGAACATATTAAAAATAAATAATTCAACATATGATATACTAAATTAAGTAATAAAGTATCAGAAATAATTTAATGAAGTTGTTCCATTTCAAAATAAAAATAAAAATTAATGAAGTTGTTATGTATTACCCGAGTTTATAAGTATTTTAGGCTAAATAACATAAGAATACACTTGAAATTATATTTTTGAGATTGAACTTATAAGTATAACCCTATATATTTTTACGTAAAACTTTGTAACCTCGTAAATCAACTTCAGGTATATTTTTCTCTAAATTAATCATTTTATTTAAAATAATTTATTAATATCAATTATTAGTATCCCTTTAAAAAATATTTGAAAGAACCGATAAGAAATGTGAATGAGAGTTTAAATGATTCCAAATAAAAGTAAAAAAACAATGAACTCATAAATGTTAAAGTATGAAATGTTGATATGTAAAATGTTATTAGTTATTTTACAATTTGTAAAGTAAATGATAACTTATTAAAATATAATAAAATGTAATTTTTTTGCTACAAATTAAAATAATTTTTTATTAACTAATTTGGGTTCGGATTATCCGATTTCCGATCCGGTTTGAACGGATACCTGAATTTTGGATATTCGATTAAACCGGAATCAAAATAGATTTTTAATGATAAGAAAAAAGAAATATCCGATCAAATCCTATAAATCGGACCGAATATCCGATTTTGCTCACCCCATTCATTCCTGATTATGTTTGGTTAAGTACTTAAATAAATTTGTTTGATTTAAAAATATAATTAATAACTCAATTTTATATTCTATTGTGAGTAAGTATACATCATGTATTGAAGTTAAGTTATTTTACAATTTACAAACAAAAATTTAAAATAAAAAACATGTGATTGGTAAATTATAATTTAATGAATTAAATAATAATTTAATTTTTTTAAGAAATAAACTATAATAAATTAGTATGAAATAAAAATACGTATAATTTATTTAAGATTAAACAACATCATGTTTAAAATATGTATATTAAGATTGTATTTTATTTCATAAATAAAAATGAAATAATAAAATTTAATTTGATAAGTCAAACTCCTTTTTCAAGCCCAACTCCCCCTATAGTATCAAATTTCATTCTAAATGAATTTTAGTAATAATATAATGCGTGACACTCAAGAGAGAACTCCTTATATAGAGTCCGGGAGAAAACCATTACATAAATATTCATAATACATATTTTTATCACATTTTTATTAGATATATTTATAAATTTTAATTATTCAATCAAAAAGCGAAATTAAACTACTTTTTTTAAAAAAATAATTGAAAATTAGTCAAATAGTCCAAAGTAATTCTACAGCAGAATCAAATTTATCCAAAATGATTCTGTAACAGAATCAAATTTAAAAATTAATTTTTTTATTCAAATTTTAAATGTTAAATTTTTTATCAAGTTTGTATACTGATATGGACAGAAAAGTAATCCTAGAAATGTAATTAATATGTATTAATTAGACCTAGATTGGTCCAAGAATACGGCCCGATAAACAAGACCCGAAACCCTAATTATTTATTAATATCGTAATTAATAAATAGGGAAAATATACAGCTCATAAAATCATCAGAAAAGTCTGCCTTCTACAAAGAAAGATCTAGAATCTCAATCAAAGGAAATAACTAGTCACAGTCCTTATCCTACAATAAGGAAAAGAGTTGCTCACCAAGTAATACAATACTTATCCACCATCAAGAAAGAGACTTATTCGCTAAGTCTCCCAAACATACCCTAAATACAAGGCTCCTGACGCCTATATAAAGGACCCGGTCCTTCAATTAAAACTACGTTTTTGGCTTGATTCTCAATTACGAATTGAGATACGTAGGCATCTTGTGAGTACAGATTTAGTCACGAAACACGAGAACAACCATTAAAGCTCGAAAGCTATTAAACCCTAGCAGTAAATTTACAAGTACGTTTTTTATTCCACAACATTTGGCACCGTCTGTGGGAAGACAACATCAACCATGGCAAACACACGAAGAACGAATCGAGATACTCAAACTTCTGAAGAACTTCCTCTCACCTCTGAGGCGGGTGCTCAAGGAAGCCAGCCACCGCCAATCACCACCACTTAAGGACCGGAAATTCCGATTTCGGTTGAAGGGACGAATCCCCTACAAATGGTTGTTCATGGATCTGATCCACAAGAGACCACTCTCCAGCAACCAATCACAACCTCACCCCTGCTCATGAATACACCACGTGGCTTTCAACTTCACCCCACGGATCTCCCCCAATACGCAACTCAAACTCTAGGGATGCCAACCTATGGTATGCCACCTCGACCCACAGTGGGCAGCAATGGTATCAATCCAAACTACCATGAAGCATATGTCCCCCCTTAAATTCAAGGTCTGGGACCCTAAAACCAACAAACTCAAACTCGGCAGACCCCCTTGATTCAAGACTACTCAGGACCTTATACTGAGGATGATAATTACTCAACTGGAGAAGAAAGGGATGTTGCCCCAAGGAGAAGACGTTATTCCCAAACGAATCGGGATCAACCCCAAACTACTAAGGAATAGATTGCGGCCCACGAAGCAGAGGCTACAAAACTCAAAAAATTATTGGCAGAAGAAGAAGTGGCGAAAGCACAAAGGGTCCCGGTAATTAATTTAGATCCGACACCGAGAAGAACCAAGAGGGCTGAAGTCCCAAGAGGAGATCCTAGTGTCTTGTTACCCCTAGGAGACCCTGATGATCCTACACCGCCTTTCACTCAGGACATCATGAAAGTCAGTATATCTAGGAAATTCAAGATGCCAACCATCAAAGCTTATGATGGAATAGGAGATCCCGCAAATCACGTGAGAACTTGAAACCCTGGTATTTTGATGATAACACTATAGCAGTAAGCTGGGTTAAGTGTGTTGTACTAACATGGTTTTGTAGGAGATAAATACTGTGTATTTTCTAACAAAACATGGTGTAGTAGCTAGCTGGAAGACTTATTTTCTTTGCAGGCAGCAAGACTAGCAGAGTAATTTTGTATACAGGCAGCAAGCTGGCAACATCTTCAGCATATAGAGTTCCAGTCCTAATTTATAGGAAACCTTCTAGGAAACGTTTTGTAAGGACTCTATCAGTTATATAAGGTATATGTATATATATATATATATGGGCTCAAATATTTTTAAATATATTATATATATATATATATATATATATATATATATATATATATAATTCCTAAAATAAAGGAAGTTGATATACGTTGTTTATCATCTAACAACTTCTATTATTTTATGGGCTTTTCAAACCAGATTGAATTTGTCTTTCTCAACGTTTCTTCTTTAACTCATCTGGTTTCTAAACGTTACTTTTATGAACGTTGGGCTTGAATTAACCAAGGAACAAAAACGTGAGACTTGGTAGTCAAGACCGTTAGTTGTTAGATTAATTCAAAATCATTGGTTCATTATATAAATACTTGTGTGTTTTCATTCTCAGTTGTTGGACAACGTTTTAAAGAAACACAAGTACTATCAAAGGCTGATTTGCAATATCTTTTACATACTTGAGCTCTTATATATTATACGATATATATTCTTGATTAGAGTTCATAGTTTCGGTTGTAATTCATTATATCTTTGTATTGTTCAACTTGTAAGTTGGTAGTTGCTGGTTTTGTGAGCTTGAGAAACAAGGGTTCAAGGAACTTGATAGCTAGAGGAGTTTATACTTGGTTTAGTATAGTACTTAGAGAGCTGCGTTCAAGGAACAAGGTGTTTCAGCAAGCTGCAAACATTAACTGGGAGATCAGGGAGATATATTATTGTATCGTGTAGTTGTAATTCACTTTGATTAATAATATATTCCTTTGCCGTGTTGGTAGAGGACCAGGACGTAGACCTATAGAAGATAGGGGTCGAACCTGGCTAAAATTGTTGCGTGTTCTTTACTTTCTGCTCATTTTCTATACTGCACTACACAACGTAGCTAGCTGCCACTTTACATTATTTGTGAATCCAGTAAGCTGCCAGACAGCAAAATCAGACTATTTTTGCTTTTTCAATCACATAACTTGGTAATAATTAAAATCGGTCATTGTTAGTCATAACACCTATTCACCCCTCCCCTCTAGGTGTTGATTCTCATTTGGTATAAGATCTTTGGTATACTAATCTTTCTGTAACAGGAAAAGTATCGATCAAATGGTTGACAATTATTCCGAAGGAAAGTCTGACTACCGAGCTCATCTCCTCACTGGAATGGACAATTACAACTGGTGGAAAGGGCGTATGGAAACGTATTTATCCAGAGATCCACTTGTTCTAAGGGTTGTTCAAAAAGTTCCATATGTATTCCTTGACAAAGATGGCAAAGATAAGGATGTTGATGATCTTACTACTGATGAATTGATCAAATTTGGCTATAATGGAAAGGCAAGGAATTCTCTCATGAATGGGCTTAATCAAGCTGAGCATGACAAAGTATCATCTCTTAAATCATCAAAGGAGATGTGGAATGCATTGGAAACCTATCATGAAGGCTCAAAATCCTTGAAGAAAGTCAAAATCAGCAAGTTGATGAATGAGTTTGGGAACTTTAAACTCAAAGAAGGTGAAACTATCAAAGAAAGTCAAGCTAGATTTCAAGTGAACATCAATGCACTTAAGAGACTTGGCAAAAAGATTCCTCAAGATGAAATCAATATGAAAGTTCTAAGTGCGGTGCCATTTATCTTTGAACCCAAAGTTACTTCCTTGGAGTCTTCATCAAATCTTGATACTATGGATCATCTAGCTATCTTTGCTGAGCTAGAAAAATTTGAAACCAAGATACTTGAAAGCAAGGTGGAATATGTTAGAGCTCCAGTTGAAAAGATGAAGAATCTGGCCTTACACTCCAGTATCAGCAAGCTGGTCTCAGATGCAGAATCAGAATCTGATGAAGAATTGGCTCTTATGTCCAGAAAAATCAAGAAGATGATTGAAAAGAGGAACAAGCTGAAAAAGGAAAAAGGAAAAGCCTTTGGAGCAAGAAGAGAGTCAAGAGATTCAAAGGATGATGCATGTCTTGAATGTGGCAAGAAGGGACACTTCAAAAGGGTCTGCTACAAGCTGAAGAACAAGCCTAAGCAGCAAGCTGCCTCAAAGGACAGAAAGAAATCTAAAGCTCTTTTGACATGGAGTGATGATGAGGACTCAGCTTCTGATGATGAATCAGGTGATGAGATGGTGAACCTAGCTCTTGTTGGTCTGGATGATGAAGACACTATGCGAGGAATCACTGAAGATGGCCTTGTAGAGAGTAATGCTTCAGATTTGGATGACGATAGTAGTGAGGTAAACTCTATAAATTCTGATTCAAATTCTAGTAATCATTCATTAGATGAACTAACCATGCAGAGACATACTACTATATCTATTGTGGAGTTCATGGAATTAAAGAATGAGAATAACGAGCTTGAAAAGAAAAATGCTTCTCTTCGAAAGATGACTTCTGAGCTAATGGTTGAAAAGATTCCATCAAACAATCATGAAGATCTCATTTCTGATCTCAAGGGAAAGCTAACACAACTTGAGGGGTTCAACAAATTACTTCTCAAAAGAAATGAAACATTGATGAGGGAACTCAACGAGCTGCGTGCAGAAATTGAAGTAAGAGATGTATGTCTTGAAACTTTTAAAATCCGAGAATCCACCTCAATTGAAGCTACTCAACAAGATGAGAAGATAAAGGTATTGGAAGCTGAAGTTGCAAAGCTAGAGAAAGGCATGGGAAAATTTGTTCAAGGAGAGGAAGTATTAAAGACTATTATGAAACAAACAAAGGTTCCTATGGATAAAGAAGGACTTGGAATGGCTTTTACATCAAAGACCAAGGCTTTTCAATATGAAGGCAAACAGGGCATTCCATATAATTATGCCATGCCTTGGAAAATATGCTACAAATGTGGAAAGAAAGGTCATTTGTCACATCACTGCCCAAGTCAGAATTCTAAGCCAGCAAGCTGGAACAGATAGACAGCTTCTAGGCAGCAAGCTGTCAGAACAAGGAGAACAGGAAATCGAGCATCCAAAGTGGTCCAAATGTGGATCAAGAAATCTGAATGGAATGTTCTTTATGTTTTATCAACTAACCATGCTGGACCCAACCAAATTTGGGTACCAAAACGTTGAGATGTTTGTTATTTGTTTTGTAGGTATGTCTTGTGGTCAAAGTCAATGCAAATCAATGGATATTGGATAGTGGATGTACAAGACATATGTGTGGTGACAAATCTCAGTTCCTTAGCCTCAAGATGAAAAAGGGTGGTAGTGTTACAATTGGTGATAGCAAAACACTCCTCATACTTGGCAAATGAACAATTGGTAATAGTAACATTTCTATTGATAAAGTACAACATGTTCAAGGTCTTAAATATAATTTGCTTAGTATAAGTCAGTTATATGATGATGGACATACTGTTGTTTTTGATAAAGAGAAATGTACTATTAATGTTGGCACTAACAAAGTCCCCTAGTTGCTAGAATGGAAGGATATATATATATATGTATATATGTTGGACTTTGAGATGCAGAAAGTAGGCTGCTGTTTATCTACTATTGATACAAACCCAGATCTTTGCAAGAAACTGCGAGGACTTTGCTGCAAGAGAGCAAGCTACCAAGGAGTTTCTGGGCAGAAGCAATCAACACAGCAAGCTACGTTCTGAACAGAGTGCTTATCAGGCCTATTTTCAACAAAACTCTATATGAATTGCTGAAAAGTAAGAAGCCAAACATTGGATATTTCAAAGTCTTTGGCTCCAGGTGCTTTGTACTTAAAACTATTGATCGAGATGGTAAATTCGATGCTAAATCTTATGAAGCAATATTTTTGGGTTATTCTTTAACAAGTCGTGCTTATAGAGTGTATAATACATCTAAATGTATTGTTGAAGAGTCTATAGATGTTTCATTTCAAGAGTCTCATGTTGATCTGTCAAGAGATGAGGAAGATATTTCAGGTGCAGGTGATGACAGCCAGCTGCCAGTGACAAATACTGTATCGAAGCAAGCTGCGAACCAGTCTGAGACAACTACAGAAGCTGAAAAGCCAACTGAAACCTCTTCTCCAGTAGATGAAACTATTGATCAGTTGTCAAAGCTCACCTTGGAAGGTCCAAGAGGTCAGAGATCACAAGAAAAGATGCCTATCTATGAAGGTGGTGAAGCCTCTCCTCCATCCAAGAGAATTCGAGTACATGAGGAAGTCATAGCTCAACATTCTTTGCTAAAGTCAACAAGAACAGTGAAGAACCATCCTCCAGAGTTGATCATTGGTGATAAATCAGAAGGAATCAAGACAAGGAAGGGTCAAGCCAATTTTTGTGCATTTGCAGCCTTTCTAGCTCAAGAGGAACCAAAGAATGTTAAAGAAACTCTTCAAGATGAGAATTGGATCATGGCAATACAAGAAGAACTCAATGAATTTAAAAGATGTGATGTTTGGGAACTTGTGGAGCCACCTAAAGATGCTTTAATCATTGGTACTAAATGGGTCTTCAAGAACAAAGTTGATGACTTTGGTACGGTTACTCGAAACAAAGCAAGACTTGTTGCACAAGGATACAATCAACAAGAAGGAATTGATTTTGAGGAAACTTATGCCCCGGTTGCAAGGCTTGAATCAATAAGGATGCTACTTTCATTTGCATGCTTCAAGAAGATCAAGCTACATCAAATGGACGCGAAAAGTGCATTTCTTAATGGATTCTTAAAAGAAGAAGTTTATGTCAAGCAACCCCCTGGTTTTGAGAATGAGCAATTTCCAAATCATGTTTTCAAGTTGAAGAAGGCATTATATAGATTGCGACAAGCTCCTTGATCAGGGTACGAAAGGTTAAGTAAGTTTTTGATCAAAAATGGATTCATTCGAGATAAAATTGATCCCACATTATTTACTAAACATAATGGTACTGATATTTTAGTTGTACAAATATATGTGGATGATATTATTTTTGGATCTACAAATGATGATAAGTGCAAGTGGTTTTCTAAGTGTATGCATAGTGAGTTTGACATGAGCATGATGGGAGAGCTCAACTACTTTTTGGGTCTTCAAATTAAGCAAACTCCAGAGGGTATTTTTGTGCATCAATCCAAGTATATCAAGAATCTACTCAAAAGATTTGGATTGGACAATATCAAGCCGAAATCAACACCAATGACTCCTGCCAGCAAGCTGACAACAGATAAACAAGGTATAGATGTTTGATGCTGCTGTTCGTGATAATCCTCCGACTAGTGCTACTATTTCTACAGATGTTGATGCTGCTGCGGATATTGGTAAAGAGTCCACTTTTGCTGATCAGGACGGGGATGGATTTGAGGAGGATGATGACAAAACGGATGCCTAGTTTTTCCTTCTTTTTATGATTAAGGGGAGATAAATTTTAGGATATTCTGGGTTATTATTTGGTTGTTATTTGAACTTGTTTTTGTTTGTCTGTTCTAAGACTTATTTTGTGGTACCGCTGGTTTATGCAGTTAAAACTTGATGTTGGTACTATTAGTTGTCTTGGGTAGGTTTATGCGAACTGATGGTTTTTATTTATTGTGTGTTATCTAATATTTGGTTATCTTATTGTAAAGCATAATGTAACATAAGATCTAAAAGAGATAACTACAACTCAACAAAGGACAAGACAGACAATAATATTAACTGAAGCACAGGAATCCAGAATCAAAGAAGAAAAGGTAAACTCAAAAAATCAAAATACGTTATGTATTTTTGAAGTCCGTAAACAGGTCACGGAAAGAAGTTCATGAAAATGTTCAAGCCTCAGTGACAGCAATGGAAACAAGACTTTGAAGATGACAGAAGTATGTGAATGATTTAGGGTTCAGTACCACGGGATTCCAGTGATGAAGCAACCAGAACGACAAGGGACGTATCAGCAGCATTGTATTGAAGATATAAAATAAGAATTGATCAAGTGTTATTCATCTGTGAACCAGACCAGTTGCACTAGGTGACGGCACTAAAAAGATCAAGTTGTTTTATCGTCTCAGAAGAAATTGATACAGTCTATTTCTTAAACACCCAGAAGCTCAGTGGAATCATTTATGGACTAAAGACAAGAAAGAGAAATTCGATGGTTTTTCTAATTGAAAAACTATCGAATGGTAGTTGAAATGATTAATTAAAAACCAAAGTAAATTAGTTTGGCATCCGATAGTTTTGATTTAAAAACTATCGAATGACAAATTAATTTATTTAATTCGATGGATTTTTATTCATTCGATGGTTTTTTTATTATGGGAGCAGGTGAAAAGAATTCCTTTTCTGAAAGGTTGATGAAGATCCAACGGCTAGGATTGTTTCTACAATTCTCATTCGATGGTTTTTCAAAACAGACTACAATTAATACAGAGAGAAGATTGTGTCTTCTTCAGTTAAGGTATTCAACACAGACACATAACTGAGAGAGAGAAGAGCCGGAGAAAATTACCAGAGAAATTAATAGTGCTCAGAACTTGATTATTGTTTTGTATTTGTGTTACCTTAAACTCATTGACGCTAATCTACGGATTAGAAATTGTAGCACCCCTCGAGGTTTATATTTATAAAAAGATATATTCCCCGAAACTTGATTTGGTTTGGTGTGTTTGATTTCGTTATAGAACAAAAGATTAATCCGCGAACGAAATTAAATTATTTGTAAGTATCGTATTCAACCCCCCCTTCTACGATACTTTGGACCTAACAATTGGTATCAAAGCTACTTGATTGATATACAAATCAGATCCGGTGAATGAGACCAAAATCAAACGTAGCGTGAAAATTCGAAGCAAATTTTTTAACTTTCAAATTTTTTCATTTAATTGGAATTTCTTGAATTTTAAACAATTTGAAATTTTCAGAAACCATGAGTGCTCCAAAGACAACCGCTGGTATTAAAGTTCCCCCGTTTACTAGAGATGATTTCAGTTTGTGGAAGATGAAGATGTTGTTATTCATCAAGGCATCTAATCCGTTGTATATTGGCATATTAGAAAACGGACCGTTTGTACCAATGAAACCAGTTAGTGAATCTACAGCTCCTGATGGTAGCAGGATTCCTTCAGGCACCCAACCTAAGGATATAAGTGAATTTACAGATTCTGACAAAGAACTGATTCGATTGGACACCGGTTTAATGTTGATATTGGCGGACTCCGCGAACAAGGAAATGAGCTATCAGTTGATGAACTGTACAAGCGGGAAACATATGTGGGATACCATTAACCTAATAATGGAAGGAACTGAAGACGTGCAGGAAAACAGATTGGACATTCTGACTTCTCAATATGAAGCGTTTAGGTCACTGCCAGGAGAAAGTATAACTCAGGTCTTTGAGAAATATACTAAGCTCCTCAATGAATTGGCAATGAAAGGAAAAACCTATCCACTGAGAGAATCGAACATGAAGTTCATGATGACGCTGCCCCATCATGTAGAACACAAGTCATCATCCATTAGGGAAAGAATTGACTTCACAAAGATGTCATTAGAGATGATCTATGGCAAGTTGAAGACCTATGAGATGGAACAGGAACAAAGGGTGATAATCTACGGATCAGGGACAGTGGACAGCAAGCACAATGCACTTGTGAGATCAGCAGCACTTGTAGTGGATGAACCAATAACTTCTGAGATTCAGGTTCAAACCCAAAGAGCTGGAAAGGAGGTGATAATAGAAGCAGAAATGGACTCTGTGAATCTGGGTGTTGATGAAAGTGATTACTACACCCTAGAAGAGCTTGAGCAAATGGAAGACAAAACCATGGCGTACTTAGCTGCAAAGTTTAGTCATATTCGTTTCAAGAGAAACCCTAAGTACAAGTTCAAGGGCTCAACCAACAGATTCCAGAAGAGCAATTATACACCTAGTACATGCTTTAAGGGAGGCTACAAGACTGGCATGATTGATAGAAGCAAATCAAGATGCTATAACTGCAATGAGTTAGGGCATTTCACCACTGAATGCCGGAAGCCTCGTCAAGCAAGAGACATGAAAGATGTCTATGGAAAGAAGGATTCTTATGATGAGTTGAAGAAGGAGAATGCCAAGCTTAAACAGCAGTTGGAGGCATTCTCTGGAAAGCAGAAAGGGAAGGCTTACATAGCAGAGGGAAAGCACTGGGATGATACTGATTCGGATGAAGAGGAGGAATATGTAAATGTTGCTCTAATGGCTGACTCTTCAGAGGAATCACCTCAATCATCTCAGGTACCTATCTTAACTACAATTGATATGTCTAATTCTGAGTACAAGAAAACTGTGCAAGATCTTAGTGTAGAATTGTTTAATGTACACACAAGCATGCTAGCATCTGAAATGGAAAATGCTAAACTAGTTCTTAAGATTAAAAGGCTAGAATCTAAAAATGAAGAACTAGAGCTTGTAGCTGTAACATTAGAAGATCTTAAGCAAAAGAATGCGTACTTAGAGAACAAGGTCAAGTGTAATGATGAGATAGAGACTATCCTCAGGAAGCAGATTTCAGATCTAGATTTGAAGCTGAATGCTTTTAAGAATTCCGCTCTAGTGGCTAAGGAAATCATTGATACTCAGGCCGTAGAGAATAAAACTGCTATAGGATTTGACTATAACAAGAAAGCTGGTAAGAAGATTTTGGAATTCCCTGTGACACCTTCAGTTGTCAAAAGGAATACTCCACATGTTCTTAAGAATGTTGATTGTCCAGTTTTTGTTAAGCCATTTCCACCTCTCTTTTATGAGGATGATCTTTTCATAGCTCAAGAATTGCTTGAGGAGGATTTAGTGAAGGAAAAAGAGGTAAAGACTAAGTTACCTAGGAAATCAGTAAAGAATGTATTATCTAAACCTGATTTACCTAAAACTGAAGTAGGTTCCTTAGTTAGTAATGTTAAAAAGAACAGGAATGGGAGGAAAAAGATTGTTAATCAGGAATTGGTTCCATCTTCTCCCATTGCATCTAGGAAGTTATGTTCTATTTGTAATTCTGCTGGACACCTTACACATGCATGTAAAAAGGTTAAAGTAGAAACTGCTAATACTTCTGAAATGCATAACATGTCTGACATGCCTGATAATCATGAGCCCTGTGGAAAGAAAGAGTGTTTGCTATGTAAGTACAACATCATGCATGCTTATTTTAAGTTGATGTCTGATAGTAGCAATAGCTCTAGTAATGTTAAATCCACAGATACTATGAATATCAAACAGGGTAAGACTAAATTAAATGTTACTCCTGTTAAATCATCTAAACCTTCAGGACCCAAACAATTTTGGGTACCAAAGTCCGCTTAATCAATCTGTGATTGCAGGGTAAGGTTAAAAGCTCAAAGGTTGTGTGGATTCTGGATAGTGGCTGTTCTAGACACATGACAGGTGAAGAGTCCCTGCTTACAGAGGTGGTTAAGAAGACCGGCCCGATTGTAACCTTTGGAGATGACAGCAAAGGATTCACTACGGGATATGGTAAATTGAAAGCTGGAAATGTCATCATTGAAAACATCTCTCTTGTTGAAGGATTAAAGCACAATCTTCTAAGCATCAGTCAGTTCTGTGATAAAGGCTACAATGTAGATTTCAGAAAGGACAAGTGCTTGATCACCAACAGGAAGGATGAGAAGCTTACTCTACTGGGAGTGAGAAAAGGAAATTTGTTTATAGCTGACTTAAGTTCTACCAGTGAAGGAGAAGTTACATGTTTCTATGCAAAGGCATCTTCAGAACAAAGTTGGCTATGGCACAAGAAGCTCTCACATCTGAACTTCAAAACTATGAACTCTTTGGTAAAGAGAGAGTTAGTGAGAGGGTTGCCCCTGATGGAATTCAATCAGGAGGGACTATGTGAAGCATGTGAAAAGGGGAAGTCGAAGAAAGCATCACATGGAAGCAAAGGAATGACAAGTATTACTGAACCATTACAGCTGATTCATATGGATTTATTTGGTCCAGTTAATGTTATGTCACTTTCAAGAAACAGATATGCATTGGTGATGGTGGACGACTACTCCAAGTACACGTGGGTGTTGTTCATACAAACAAAGGATGAAGCAACACAACTAATCATTGATCACATCAAGAAGATAGAAGTGGAAGCTAAGCTACCTGTGCGGACAATCAGATCAGACAATGGAACTGAATTCAAGAATGCAGTTCTAAATGATTTCTGCTCAGAGAAAGGAATATCAAGACAGTTTTCAGCACCAAGAACTCCTCAACAGAATGGAGTAGTGGAAAGGAAGAACAGGACCTTGGTTGAAGCAGCAAGGACCATGTTGAGTGAATCAAAACTTCCCACTTACTTTTGGGCTGAAGCAGTGAATACAGCTTGCTACACTCAGAATCGAACCCTGATCAACAAAAATCATGAAAAGACTCCATATGAGTTAATGGCCAACACTGAAGTATTTTCATGTGTTTGGTGCAAAGTGCTTTGTACTTAAAGATGGAGAACATCTTGGCAAGTTTGATGCCAAAGCAGATGAAGGCATTTTTCTGGGCTATTCTCTGGAATCTAAGGCTTTCAGGGTATATGTGATTGAAGATAAGAAGGTGTTGGAAAGCTTTAATGTAACATTTGACGACACTAAAAGACCAGGCCTGCAAACTGGAGAGAACTCTGAATCCTTGGTATTTGAAAATCTATCAGGAGATCTCTCTGACAATGAAGAAGTACCTGAAGTTGTTACAGTCATTAATAATAATCATAATGATAATGATTCTGGACCAAGTGGTGACCAAAGTGGAAATCCTCAACATACAGGATCCACTAGTCAGTCTTCAGAATCAACAGATCAAACCGTCAACAACTCAGGGGGAGCAGGAGAAGGATCAACTAGTCACACTCCACAACATCTAGAACAAGGAGAATCATCAAGATCGCATCTGCCAAGACAAAGGGTATGGAATAGAGATCATCCCTTTCACTTGATCATTGGTGATCCGGACACAGGAGTGAGAACTAGGAGAACATCACAAAATGAATGTCACTATTCTGGGTTTCTTTCAGAAACAGAACCTAAGAAAGTTGAAGATGCTCTAGATGATCCAGATTGGGTAATTGCTATGCAAGAAGAACTCAATCAGTTTGAAAGGCAGAAAGTTTGGAAGCTGGTACCCAGGCCTAAGGGAAAATCTGTTATTGGAACAAGATGGGTATTCAGAAATAAGTTGGACGAAGATGGCATTGTAACGAGAAACAAAGCCAGACTGGTTGCTAAAGGTTACTCTCAAGAAGAGGGTATAGATTATGATGAAACCTATGCACCAGTAGCAAGACTTGAGGCCATCAGAATGTTTCTGGCATTTGCTGCACATTCCAATTACAAGGTATATCAAATGGATGTGAAGAGTGCTTTTCTGAACGGGGAGTTAGAAGAAGAAGTGTATGTGGAACAACCTCCAGGTTTTGAGGATTCAAAACTGGCAGACTTTGTGTACTTTCTATTCAAAGCTCTCTATGGACTCAAACAAGCTCCAAGGACATGGTATGACACTCTCTCTGAATTCTTACTTGAAAATGATTTTACAAGAGGTGTTGTAGACAAAACTCTCTTTGTCAAAAAGCATAAAAATGATTTGATATTGGTGCAAGTATATGTTGATGACATAATATTTGGTTCTACTAATGATGATCTATGCAAGAGATTTGCTAAGTTAATGCAGAGTCGTTATGAAATGAGCATGATGGGTGAATTGTCATTCTTTCTTGGATTGCAAGTATACCAGAAACAAGATGGTATATTCATTTGTCAGTCCAAGTACATCAAGGATCTTCTTAAGAAGTATCAAATGGAAGACTCATCTACAGCAAAGACTCCTATGCCAACTGCCACTAAGCTTGATAAGGATGAAACTGGTAAGAAGGTTGACATCACAGGCTACAGAGGTATGATAGGCTCATTACTTTATCTCACTGCAAGTAGACCAGATATAATGTTTTCAACATGCTTGTGTGCTAGATTTCAGTCTGATCCTAAAGAATCTCATCTAATAGCTGTTAAGCGAATATTTAGATATCTTAAGGGGACCCCAAATCTTGGCATTTGGTACCCTAAAGATACAGGATTTGATCTTATTGGATACACAGACTCTGATTTTGCAGGTTGTAAGATTGATCGGAAGAGTACTTCAGGAAGCTGTCAGTTTCTTGGAAGAAGATTGGTTTCCTGGCATAGCAAGAAGCAGCATTCAGTGTCCACATCAACAGCTGAGGCTGAATACATTGCTGCTGGTAGCTGTTGTGCTCAGATATTGTGGATGAGAAACCAACTCCGTGACTATGGACTTTTGTTGACAAAGATTCCAATCTTTTGTGACAACACAAGTGCCATAGCAATCTCTAACAATCCAGTGCAACACTCGAGGACGAAGCACATCGACATCAGGTATCATTTTATCCGAGAGCATGTCATGAATGGAACTGTGGAGTTACATTTTGTACCCACAGAGGATCAAATTGCAGACATCTTTACTAAACCGCTTGATGAATCCACTTTCAATAAGCTGGTTGGTGAACTTGGGATGTTAAATCTTTCTGATTAATTTATTTTGATTAGAAGTCAGTAACTGCAGAGAGTCCTGGTAAATACATGAGTTCAAGAATTGCTATATCCTTTGGACTTGTGAGTTTATTTTCTGGAGCAATTCTCGTAGTTAGGATTATTATACTAATTTTATGTCATAATTATGGATGATATATCTTCTGGCATTTAATTAGTTATTAATTCTAAAAATTATTTAGGTGCTAATATTTGTTCTAAATATTTTAGCATCTATTTAATTTGAATTAATTTACTTTGTTTTAACATTGTAAATTAATGCAGCATAATTCATTAGATTTTAATTGGTTAATATCACTCAATGATATTTAATTGATTTTATTCTAAGAAAATTGTGAATTTTCTGTTAAGAATTGATTTTGATGAATTTTAACAGATTTATTAAAATTAAAACTTGACAGGAAATAAAAAGTCTGATTTTTAAAACAAGAACAGGTTTTAAAAAGAAGACAGAAGCAAAAATATCGAATTTAAGGAAACTCGATAGTTTTTCAAAGTACAATGATAAATCTATCGAAATTAATTTCGATGGTTTTTGAAAGGGAAAAAGAAAATCTATCGAAAAATTTCTCGATAGTTTTTGAGAATAATTTTAAAAATATATCGAAGTGAATTAATATAATTCAATATTTAATTCTGGATAGTTTTTAGAAATCCAAGTGAAAATCTATCGGGACCTCGATAGTTTTTTTTTCCAAAAGAACAGTTCGATAGTTTTTCAGAATTTCAAATAAAAAATACCTCGATAGTTTTCTAATAAAACCTTTTCAAATTCTCTTTTTCAAAAATCTCGATAGTTTTTAAGAAACTATCAAAGGTTAGTTGACAGGTTTGCCCCCTTTCAGAAAACTATCGAAGGCTCTTTTAAAACCATCGAACAAAGAAAATACGAAAATACCCCTGACAGTTTCATAAGTATAAAACTTTGCCTTGTCGTTTTTCATTGTCAGTTTTAACAGATCTGAAAAATTACAAAGCTCTAGTTTTTTTTATATACATACACGAGATACACACAAGCAAACGTCAACATCGATAGTTTCTTCATTTGTTAATCAAGAAAATCTTGAAAAAGTTACTGTTTACCACTGTAGATTGAATTCTAACCGTGGAAAACTTTATTTTTTTTTGATTTTGGCACTTGCTGAGAAAGAAACCATCGAACTTGTGTTTGTGAATTGAATATTGGTTAGTATTCAAGGATTCTAAAGTCTATAGGTGTTCGAATTTGTGTGTGAGTGTTAAAAGGGGTGATTTTCGTTTTTAGAGTAATTTTGTTGAGTTTGATTAATTAGTAATAATTAATTAAATTTAAAAGGAAAAATAGTTTTGGTTATTTGAATTTTCTGGAAATTTTAAAATGGCTGGAGAATTTATTGTTACCAAGACTAATCATGTCTCGTTTCAAAATCTGCAATCCATAAAAAATCCTCAAATTCGTGCATGGGCAGAGTTTTTGAATACACGTTCGTTAGTGGCATACGCTGTAAGTACTCCCGTGGTCCTTTGCATTGATCAATTGACTGCGTTGTACACAACCGCCACGGATACAACTGAGAATAACATACGGTCCTTCAGTTTTGTTGTGCCAGGGGGCAGAACAATAAGGGTGACGGAACATGACTTCAATAGAATTCTACATTTTCCAACAGAAAACCTTGTTCCGGATCCCACAACTGAGGAAATACATGCTTTCTTCACTCTTATCAGAAGTCAGCAACCTAACTTCTTGGTGGGAGAGTTCCTAAAGCATTACCTGCCAAAGCCATGGAATTTTTTCTTTCATACCCTGATACATGTTTTTACTGCCAAGCTAACAAATCTGCATGGCATTCCCTTATTCCTTCAAAAGATAGGGTTTGCCATTGCGAACAACAGGCATATTAACATAGGACGGACAGTGATTGATCAAGTAGTTATGTGCATGGGACCACTGGATGAAAGAACAGGCATAAATGAAGATGTGCTCTGTTTCTATCCTAGGTTCCTACAGCTAATTCTCAATGATGTCTTAACAGATGATGAATGTGAGACATTTGAAGCTGAAGACACAATGGAGTGTATGAAGATGAAGAGCAATGCCATAACCGCTCTAATAAGGAAGAACAACTATCTTCCAGGGGTACCCACTGTTCTCACTGAATATCTAAGAACGGTGCCCCTACCTCTTCTACCCCCAGGGGAACAGGTAAATGAAGGTAACTTTCCTCAACCTGAACCTGAACTTGGTCCTGAACCAATGGATGTTGATCCAGAGCCCTCAGTGGCCATTCCTGACCAGGAGGTTGCAAACCCACAACCTCTAACCACGGTCGAAGAGCCTTTGAACGAGCCAAATGAAAACATAAATGATGCTCCTTCCCCTCCTATACCCAGTAAAGAAACATCCCTGAGTGTAGAGGGAGATAGTGCCAAAGCAGCACCACATAAGGAGATACACCCTTCAACAGCAGCTCTGCCTTCCTCTAAAAGGAGAAGAACAGAAACTGAGGCAACTGCTGATACTTCATTTCTCTCATTCAAAGAGCCCTTTACTGATTTTTCTGATGCTGATTGGGCTACGCTAACGAAAGCAATATCTGAACCAATAGCTCAATCAAGTAAGGAGGAATTGACGGAAGCAACTGGTGTTCCGACCATATTACGGTCAGGTTCACTGGTTGAAGGTTCTCTGAACCAAGGGTCTTCACAGACGTCGAGAGAAGGCTTTGACCTAAATGCACAATCTAAAAGGTCATTGTCTACCTCCCCAGATGGAACATATCTGGATCCTGCGGGTAAAGGGTCTGACGTAGGTGCAGATCGGCAACTCGTTGACAGTGAATCAATTACTATTGAGGAGTCAACTGAGGTGAAGTCTTTACAGACTCACGGGGAAGATTCGGGATCTCTGCTGTTAAATGAGCCTGTTTCTAACCCCCTAGAGATTCAAACTCTAGATCCTACAAAGGATATATCATCTAAGGATGATCAGCAACTTGGTTTAACCAAGGACGGGGACTTGCGAAGCCCCATTGCACCACCGGTGACCTCCTTAAGGACGGCTACGGTGTTTTCTTCTGCAGGTACAACCAGCACAATGGATTTGAGTGAAACACAAACACTTACACCTGGCCTGAGTGGGAAAGGAAAAATGAGTGAAACACTAACAGAAACTGTGAGTGAACACCCAGAGCCAAACGTGAGGAGTGACACCCAAACCCTAACTCATATTGATGATCTGCTGTTACCAACAGAAAGAGAGCTACAAGTTCAATCTTCCCTCAAGGAGATGACAGTTCATGATAAAGAAGGAAATCCATTATTCAAGGTTCCACTGTGACCTTCCTTTGACCAAGGGATCACCTCCAGTCAAGACAATGTTTCTTTAAAGTCTATTCAAGAGAAAGTTGACTTGGCTGCAGCTGATTCCAGAAGAACATTCAGGGTCATTGGCAGTGCATCTGGCACTATAACAGGTACGAAGCAGGCAGTGGACTCCTTAAAGAAGGAAGCTATGGAAGAGCTGGTCGATTTGAGGATGGACGTAAGGGAGCTTAAAGATGGATTCATGAATGAAGTAACTGCACTGTCCCAGGGACATGAAGCTTTGAAAGAGGACGTTCTAGTTATCCGGGATGGTCAAGCGCGGGTGAAGGATGCAATGGACAACCTTTCAAGAGTGGAGTCTAGACTCAACAGGAGGCTGGATCATATGGAAAAGACTACCAACTCAAGATTGGAAAACATTGACCTGTCGTTAGCTTCTATAAATGACTTTAATAAGCAGCTTATGGATTTCTTGGAGAATCAAGGCGATGGAGTACAGTCTATATGGAGTATGCTGAAAAGCCAATAATCTGGACAACCTGGCCCCTCCTATCAACAACCTGATCCTTCTAATGTCTTTTATGCTGAGGATGCTTTTATCGAGGATTCCTCAACTAAGGGGGAGAAAGTTGGAGAAGGGGAGAAGGAGCAAACTAAGGATGGATGGAGAGTTTGGGAAACAGTTGAAGCTATTCCTATCAGGCAGTACTGGATAGAAGAACTTGTGGAGGAAGAGAAGAGTGAAGAGGAATTTGAATTCATGCAAGAGCAACCTATTCAAGAGGAGCATGAACCATATTATCCTGAACCAATAGATCATCCTATCTTGGATGAGGATATTATGGAAGAAGAATCAAATTCTTTGTCACCAGAAGAAGAAGCTGCCTTGGAAGCAATAAGAGCTCAAAGAGCTGCAATAGATGCCAGGCAAGCTGAGAAAGAAAAACAGCAAGCAATTCTGAGAAGTGAAAAGCTAAAGAGAATGAAGGTGTATAATGAAGTGAGGAAGAAGAAGATGATAGATCTGGCAAAGAAAGATGGTACTGAATGGGAAATGGCTTATAAAACCTTTTGTGGAGTTGAAGACGGATTACAAGTCAACGACAATGCGGAGGTGGAAGTCATTATTCAGGACATCAGAAGTGCTAATCTTGATGATCAGACTTACTTCAAAGCACTGAGAAGCTCTATAATCTGTCTGAATGCTGGGGTTAAAGCAAATGGTGCCTGGAGCTTATTAATCAGTTTTCTGGAGAAAGGTACATTTGTGATTTCTACTAAGTTTTTAGAACAGAGGACATATACAGAATTGCAGGCTATACTCATCAAGATCCAAAGAACTACAAGGCTAAATGAACTGCTCCGAGAGCATGTTAAGGAGATCGTGATGAAAGTCAGTCCAGAGATTACTGAAGATCCTCCAATGGTTAGATTCATGACGAATGACTTGTTCAGAATCTGCTATTTGACTGAGGACAAACTGAGGGACTACCCAAGCAACTATCTAATCTCAGTTGAGAAGTATCTTAGATCCACTGGATTCTCTTCAACGGAGAAGGACAAAGCAGCAGACACTCTTAGAAGATTTCTAATGGAGAATGTTCCTTACTATAGGAAAAGAGTGGAAAGAGGATTGGAAGTGCATACCAGACTGCCAAACATGCCAAAGCCAAACAAGAAAGATGTTAACATTGCATGGTTGTGGGCTGGAGTGGGTCAAGAGGTTGAGTATATTGGAAGACACATCCGAGGAGCAATCCTTAAACCTGGAGAACCACTGCACTATCCATCAGTGATTGATTATCAAGCTGCTAACTCCGATCCAATGATTGAAGAAGGTGAGATTGGAATGGACTGAATGATGAAGCAAAGAACAAGAGAACTATCAGCTCAGACTAGAGGAGCAACTTCATTGTATAAAGTTTAATTGTTTTTTGAATTATGAAATCTGGAAATGTATAAATATCTGATCCAGAATGCATTAATATTATTACGCTGTCTTACTTTAAGTAGTTTCATGTTTCCTTAGTTAGTTGAGTTATCCTCAAAGTATTTGCTTGTCGAACTCTATCCAATCAAATAGGGGGAGATTGTAAAGCATAATGTAACATAAGATCTAAAAGAAATAACTACAACTCAACAAAGGACAAGACAGACAATAATATTAACTGAAGCACAGGAATCCAGAATCAAAGAAGAAAAGGTAAACTCAAAAAATCAAAATACGTTATGTATTTTTGAAGTCCGTAAACAGGTCACGGAAAGAAGTTCATGAAAATGTTCAAGCCTCAGTGACAGCAATGGAAACAAGACTTTGAAGATGACAGAAGTATGTGAATGATTTAGGGTTCAGTACCACGGGATTCCAGTGATGAAGCAACCAGAACGACAAGGGACGTATCAGCAGCATTGTATTGAAGATATAAAATAAGAATTGATCAAGTGTTATTCATCTGTGAACCAGACCAGTTGCACTAGGTGACGGCACTAAAAAGATCAAGTTGTTTTATCGTCTCAGAAGAAATTGATACAGTCTATTTCTTAAACACCCAGAAGCTCAGTGGAATCATTTATGGACTAAAGACAAGAAAGAGAAATTCGATGGTTTTTCTAATTGAAAAACTATCGAATGGTAGTTGAAATGATTAATTAAAAACCAAAGTAAATTAGTTTGGCATCCGATAGTTTTGATTTAAAAACTATCGAATGACAAATTAATTTATTTAATTCGATGGATTTTTATTCATTCGATGGTTTTTTTATTATGGGAGCAGGTGAAAAGAATTCCTTTTCTGAAAGGTTGATGAAGATCCAACGGCCAGGATTGTTTCTACAATTCTCATTCGATGGTTTTTCAAAACAGACTACAATTAATACAGAGAGAAGATTGTGTCTTCTTCAGTTAAGGTATTCAACACAGACACATAACTGAGAGAGAGAAGAGCCGGAGAAAATTACCAGAGAAATTAATAGTGCTCAGAACTTGATTATTGTTTTGTATTTGTGTTACCTTAAACTCATTGACGCTAATCTACGGATTAGAAATTGTAGCACCCCTCGAGGTTTATATTTATAAAAAGATATATTCCCCGAAACTTGATTTGGTTTGGTGTGTTTGATTTCGTTATAGAACAAAAGATTAATCCGCGAACGAAATTAAATTATTTGTAAGTATCGTATTCAACCCCCCCTTCTACGATACTTTGGACCTAACACTTATTTGTCTAAATTGAAGTGCATATCTGTTAGATAAATATATTACTGCAGGGTTATTCGATTTAGGGGGAGAATTATTTTCTTCCTAAAATTGTTGTGTAATCATCAAAAAGGGGGAGATTGAAACCCTAGTATTTTGATGATAACACTATAGCAACAAGTTGGGTTAAGTGTGTTGTACTAACATGGTTTTGCAGGAGATAAATACTGTGTATTTTCTAACAAAACATGTTGTAGCAGCTAGCTGGAAGACTTATTTTCTTTGCAGGAAGCAAGACTGGCAGAGTAATTTTGTATACAGGCAGCAAGCTGGCAACATCTTCAGCAGATAGAGTTTCAGTCCTAATTTATAGGAAACCTTCTAGGAAACGTTTTGTAAGGACTCTATCAGTTATATATATATGGGCTCAAATATTTTTAAATATATTATATATATATATATATATATATATATATATATATATATATATATATATATAATTCCTAAAATAAAGGAAGTTGATATACGTTGTTTATCATCTAACAACTTCTATTATTTTATGGGCTTTTCAAACTAGATTGAATTTGTCTTTCTCAACGTTTCTTCTCTAACTCATCTGGTTTCTAAACGTTACTTTTATGAACGTTGGGCTTGAATTAACCAAGGAACAAAAACGTGAGACTTGGTAGTCAAGACCGTTAGTTGTTAGATTAATTCAAAATCATTGGTTCATTATATAAATACTTGTGTGTTTTCATTCTCAGTTGTTGGACAACGTTTTAAAGAAACACAAGTACTATCAAAGGCTGATTTGCAATATCTTTTACATACTTGAGCTCTTATATATTATATGATATATATTCTTGATTAGAGTTCATAGTTTCGGTTGTAATTCATTATATCTGTGTATTGTTCAACTTGTAAGTTGGTAGTTGCTGGTTTTGTGAGCTTGGGAAACAAGGGTTCAAGGAACTTGATAGCTAGAGGAGTTTATACTTGGTTTAATATAGTACTTAGAGAGCTGCGTTCAAGGAACAAGGTGTTTCAGCAAGCTGCAAACAGTAACTGGGAGATCAGGGAGATATATTATTGTATCGTGTAGTTGTAATTCACTTTGATTAATAATATATTCCTTTGTCGTGTTGGTAGAGGACCAGGACGTAGACCTATAGAAGATAGGGGTCGAACCTGGCTAAAATTGCTGTGTGTTCTTTACTTTCTGCTCATTTTCTATACTGCACTACACAACGTAGCTAGCTGCCACTTTACATTATCTGTGAATCCAGTAAGCTGCCAGACAGCAAAATCAGACTGTTTTTGCTTTTTCAGTCACATAACTTGGTAATAATTAAAATCGGTCATTGTTAGTCATAACACCTATTCACCCCTCCCCTCTAGGTGTTGATTCTCAGACCTTTCTCTAATACACTGCTGTTGCAGCCAACCAATGATGCGGTTAAGTGCAGAGCTTTTCCACAAACCCTGGCAAGCATGGCTCAACGTTGGTACAGCCGTTTACCTCCTAATTCAATTGGATCCTTTAAGGAGCTAAGCAAAGCATTTATCAACCAATTTGTTAGTGGAAGGGTGCATGAGAAAAGTTCTGCATCGCTAATGGGAATCCAGCAAGGAAAGAATGAAGCTTTAAGAGACTATATAAATTGATTCACTAGAGAGGCCCTAAAGTTCCCGGATCTGGAAGATAAAGTAGATATGATAGCCCTACAACAAGGGACCACTGATGATCACTTCAAGAGGTCCTTGGCAAAGCATCCACCCGAAAGCATGTTGAAACTCCAAGATAGAGCCGAAAAGTACATTAAAGCTGAAGAAAGCATGAGGAAGTATGAACCCACTGTTGGTGGAAGTGGAAATTCAAAGAAAAGAAAAGAAACCCAGGAATATGATGTTAAGGAAAAATTTCCTAGAATGTCAAAGGATTCTGATTCTCCACCTAAGAAGAACAATTTCGGGCCAAGGTTCACGGAGTATGCAAGATTGAATACTCCCAGGAGCCAAATTCTGATGGAAATAGCAAAGGAAGAAGATCTCCGATGACCGAAGCCACTAAGGACTGACTTATCTAAACGAAACCAGAACCAATTCTGTCGTTTCCACAAAGAATTTGGTCATGACACGGATGATTGTAGACAGCTAAAAGATGAGATTGAGTTTTTGATTCGAAGAGGAAAACTTAATAAGTTTACTAAAGATGGGAATCAAAGGAGTCAAAGAGGAAACTATGAAAGGAAGGATTATGATAGGAGAGACAATGATCAAGATTGTAATCCCAAACCCAGAGGGCTTGTTATCAATATGATATTTGGAGGACCAACTGCTGTCGGGTCCTCCCGAAACTCAAGGAAAGCTTATGCCCGAGAGGTAATGACTGTGGTAGGAGAAGCACCGAAGCGTGCCAGAACATAAATAACAATAGGTTTCGATGACTCTGAGTTAGAGGGAGTGAAATTTCCCCATGATGATCCTTTAGTCATCGTACATGTGATAGGCAATTCTGAGACAAAGAGAGTTCTGGTTGATAATGGAGCCTCAATACACATCTTGTTCTATGATGCTTTTATCAAGATGGGCTATACTGACTATCAGCTGAAACCTTCAAATATGCCCATATACGGATTCAATGGAGTGGAATCAAAGGTAGAAGGTACAATCCAACTCCCTATGACAATGGGGCAAGGTTCGAAAACGTTTACTTAAATGTTGAACTTCATAGTTATAAAGGCAACCTCAACCTACAATGCAATCCTAGGAAGGACATGCCTTCATGCGTTCAAGGCTGTTGCCTCGTCTTATCATCTGAAAATCAAGTTCCCAACAAGAAATGGGATTGGTGAAGAACGGGGAGACCAAAAGATGGCTAGAAGTTTTTATGTAGCCGCTTTAAGGCCTGATGGAATCGGGGGGCAGGTTCTCCCCATTGAAGATATGGATGCTAGAGACAATGAAGATAGAAGAGGGAAAATGTAATATCCCGTAATTTTTAGATTAATAATAATGAAATAATTTTAAAAAAAATAGGATTTAAAAATTAAATTAGACTAATGGGCCTAAAATATGGATCAATTTTAGATTCGGATAAGTAATAGGTTTGGACTTAGGGTTTTTAAGGCTATATAATACCATTGTTCTTCTTCCTCATCCTTGTGTTTAAAATTCGTAGGTCTTTTTCTATTAAAAATCAGCAGTCTTGTAAAATTCGTAGTAAATTCATCTCAAGTCGGAATTTGATGATTCTTGACTTTTCAGAAATCTCTTTCAATTTCGTACAACATCTATTTCACAGTGTTTTTCCAGATTAAGCTCTGAACTGTTCTTAAAATCACAAAACACAAACATATCTTGTTTTTCAGTTTCTCTTCAAATTCAGCGGACGTTTTATTCAATTCCCAATTCGTTATAAGTCCGTTTCTGACGAGGCTTACCTTGTCAGAAAGGTCTTTTCATTCTTTACAACTTCTATGGTTTAAGTTGTTTCAGAAAATAACGTTTAGAGGGTCAAAAGGTCAAAATACAGTTCTGTTCAGATGTGGAATCATGGAGACATTCAAGTTTTTAGATGTATCGTTATTGATGGGTTACCAAGGATTGAATATGTGATTTAATGTGAATTACTTGTTTGCGTAATTGAGTTAAGTCACTATTTGTTGCTCCGTAATATGTGTAACATATTTTATATTGTTTGATTACACGTTCTCTATTATCTGATTGATTTGAATATGAAAATTGTGATATCGAAACAAAACTTAGAAAAAAAGACTTTGTTTTGATTCCCCAGGTTTAGTTGCGTATTTAATCATAGAATCCGGTCACTGGATAGTGTGACATATAGAACTAGTTTACGTACGTTCCGGAACACATAGATACCTCGTTAAGTTTGTCTTATCGAGAGATGTAAATTGGCCCCCATCGAACATTGAATATAGAACAGTGTCACTGGTATAGTGTGACCGTAATTTAGGACTGTGGGAATTAAAATAGAATTTGTGTATTGATGTTAAGATTTGTGAATTGATTGAGAAATTTGATTATGTGGATTATTGAAAATATTGTGTGCATCGATTTGATAATTTTTATAGAATATATCGAGAATGTTCTATGACATTACGTTATAGATGTTTTGTGTTACATGTTGAAGTTGTTTTTTTTAAAAGAGAGAAAAAAATTATTTTGAGCCGTTGGACGGTAGTTGCTTGCTGGGCTTCGCAACTCATTCTTTTAATATTTCAGGTTCGGTGTAAGATCAAGTTGGATAGCATTGGATTCGAGGATATTAGGTTTGGAAAAATTGACTTTTGGATCATAGTTAGTTGCGCTTTTGTAATAGTTATTCTTGTATAGAACTTTTGTCACGCTTCCGTCTGTAATTATCATTGTATAGTACTTTATTTAAGTTTTATATTTAGATTTAATAGTCCGAAAAGTCGGGCTGTTACAGTTGGTATCAGAGCAGACAGTCCGTCGGAGTGTGTTAGGTATGGGACTAATATATTCTCTAGGGTGCGATCTTGTGGTCGATAGATCAAATTTGACTTGTGGGAGACTAGTAGGTAGACGTGTCATGAACCTTTTAGATTATAGAATTATTGTGAATTTGGGGACCAAATTATTTTTAAGGAGGGTAGTATGTAATATCCCGTAATTTTTAGCTTAATCATAACGAAAGAATTTTTAAAAGAATAGGATTTAATATTAAATTAGACTAATGGACAAAAAATATGGATCAATTTTAGATTCGGATAAGTAATAGGTTTGGACTTAGGGTTTTTAAGGCTATATAATACCATTGTTCTTCTTCCTCATCCTTGTGTGTAAAATTCGTAGGTCTTTTTCTATTAAAAATCAGCAGTCTTGTAAAATTCGTGGTAAATTCATCTCAAGTCTGAATTTGATGATTCTGGACTTTTCAGAAAGCTCTTTCAATTTCGTACAACATCTATTTCATAGTGTGGTTCCAGATTAAGCTCTGAACTGTTCTTAAAATCACAAAACACAAACAGATCTTGTTTTCAGTTTCTGTTCAAATTCAGCGGACGTTTTATTCAATTCCCAATTAGTTATAAGTCCGTTTCTGATGAGGCTTACCTTGTCGGAAAGGTCTTTTCATTCTCTACAACTCCTATGGTTTAAGTGTTTTCAGAAAACATCGTTTAGAGGGTCAAAAGGGCAAAATACAGTTCTGTTCAGTTGTGGAATCATGCAGACATTCAAGTTTTTAGATGTATCGTTATTGATGTGTTACCAAGGATTGAATATGTGCTTTAATGTGAATTGCTTGTTTGCGTAATTGAGTTAAGTAACTATTTGTTGCTCCGTAATATGTGTAACATATTTTATATTGTTTGATTACACATTCTCTATTATCTGATTGATTTGAATATGAAAATTGTGATATCGAAACAGAATTTAGAAAAAAGACTTTGTTTTGATTCCCCAGGTTTAGTTGCGTATTTAATCATAGAATCCGGTCACTGGATAGTGTGACATATAGAACTAGTTTACGTACGTTCCGGAACACATAGATACCTCGTTGAGTTTGTCTTATCGAGAGACGTAAATTGGCCCCCATCGAACATTGAATATAGAACCGTGTCACTGGTATAGTGTGACCGTAATTTAGGACTGCGGGAATTAAAATAGAATTTGTGTATTGATGTTAAGATTTGTGAATTGATTGAGAAATTTGATTATGTGGATTATTGAAAATATTGTGTGCATCGATTTGATAATTGTTATAGAATATATCGAGAATGTTGTGTGACATTACGTTATAGATGTTTTGTGTTACATGTTGAAGTTGTTTTTTTTAAAAGAGATAAAAAAATTATTTTGAGACGTTGGACGGTAGTTGCTTGCTGGGCTTCGCAGCTCATTCTTTTAATATTTCAGGTTCGGTGTAAGATCAAGTTGGGTAGCATTGGATTCGAGGATCTTAGGTTTGGAAAAATTGACTTTTGGATCATAGTTAGTTGCGCTTTTGTAATATTTATTCTTGTATAGAACTTTTGTCACGCTTCCGTCTGTAATTATCATTGTATAGTACTTTATTTAAGTTTTATATTTAGATTTAATAGTCCGAAAAGTCGGGCTGTTACAGTTGGTATCAGAGCAGACTGTCCTTCGGAGTGTGTTAGGTATGTGACTAATATATTCTCTAGGGTGCGATCTTGTGGTCGATAGATTAAATTTGACTTGTGGGAGACTAGTAGGTAGATGTGTCATAAACCTTTTAGATTATAGAATTATTGTGAATTTGGGGACCAAATTATTTTTAAGGAGGGTAATATGTAATATCCCGTAATTTTTAGATTAATAATAATTAAAGAATTTTTAAAAGAATAGGATTTAAAATTAAATTAGACTAATGGACTTAAAATATGGATCAATTTTAGATTCAGATAAGTAATAGGTTTGTACTTAGGGTTTTTAAGGCTATATAATACCATTGTTCTTCTTCCTCATCCTTGTGTGTAAAATTCGTAGGTCTTTTTCTATTAAAAATCAGCAGTCTTGTAAAATTCGTGGTAAATTCATCTCAAGTCTGAATTTGATGATTCTGGACTTTTCAGAAAGCTCTTTCAATTTCGTACAACATCTATCTAATAGTGTTTTTCCAGATTAGGCTCTGAACTGTTCTTAAAATCACAAAACACAAACATATCTTGTTTTCAGTTTCTGTTCAAATTCAGCGGACGTTTTATTGAATTCCCAATTCGTTATAAGTCCGTTTCTGATGAGGCTTACTTTGTTGGAAAGGTCTTTTCATTCTCTACAACTCCTATGGTTTAAGTTTTTTCAGAAAACATCGTTTAGAGGGTCAAAAGGACAAAATACAGTTCTGTTCAGATGTGGAATCATGGAGACATTCAAGTGTTTTGATGTATCGTTATTGATGGGTTACCAAGGATTGAATATGTGCTTTAATGTGAATTGCTTGTTTGAGTAATTGAGTTAAGTAACTATTTGTTGCTCCGTAATATGTGTAACATATTTTATATTGTTTGATTACACATTCTCTATTGTCTGATTGATTTGAATATGAAAATTGTGATATCGAAACAGAATTTAGAAAAAAAGACTTTGTTTTGATTCCCCAGGTTTAGTTGCGTATTTAATCATAGAATCCGGTCACTGGATAGTGTGACATATAGAACTAGTTTACGTACGTTCCGGAACACATAGATACCTCGTTGAGTTTGTCTTATCGAGAGACGTAAATTGGCCCCCATCGAACATTGAATATAGAACCGTGTCACTGGTATAGTGTGACCGTAATTTAGGACTGTGGGAATTAAAATAGAATTTGTGTATTGATGTTAAGATTTGTGAATTGATTGAGAAATTTGATTATGTGGATTATTGAAAATATTGTGTGCATCGATTTGATAATTGTTATAGAATATATCGAGAATGTTGTGTGACATTACGTTATAGATGTTTTGTGTTACATGTTGAAGTTGTTTTTTTTTTAAAGAGATAAAAAAAATTATTTTGAGCCGTTGGACGGTAGTTGCTTGCTGGGCTTCGCAGCTCATTCTTTTAATATTTCAGGTTCAGTGTAAGATCAAGTTGGATAACATTGGATTCGAGGATCTTAGGTTTGGAAAAATTGACTTTTGGATCATAGTTAGTTGCGCTTTTGTAATAGTTATTCTTGTATAGAACTTTTGTCACGCTTCCGTCTGTAATTATCATTGTATAGTACTTTATTTAAGTTTTATATTTATATTCAATAGTCTGAAAAGTCGGGCTGTTACAGTTTTATAGTAATTGAGGTAAGTAACTATTTGTTGCTCCGCAATATGTGTAACATATTTTATATTGTTTGATTACACGTTCTCTATTATCTGATTGATTTGAATATGAAAATTGTGATATCGAAACAGAATTTAGAAAAAAAAGACTTTGTTTTGATTCCTAAGGTTTAGTTGCGTATTGAATTTATTCTCAATAATCTTGTCCATGGCATGTATGAAGATTTTCTGAGCATCAAATCTCATATTGATCGATGGAATATCTTTCATACAAATCATAGAGAAACTGAGCAAGTTCAAGTGAAAAGATTGTGCCTACTTACACAGAAACCTGACGTGTTTCGCTATGAAGAGGGTGAAGAGCTGTCTGATTTTCTTTCAAGATTTCAGAGGTTTTTACAAGATTCAGAGAGGTGTGGGAAGGAGTTGTCAAACAAGGACTCAAACTTGATGCTTGCAGAATCTTTACCCAGAAAATGTAAGCATGTCTCTGTGTTTATCAAAAGCACCCTTGAGTCCAAAGATCTAAATCTTAACGATTTGTTAAGCACTCTTGAAGACAGTAATCTTGAGGCTATGCAAGATGCAAAGATTATCAGAGATAAAGGGGAGATAGAAACCAGAGATGTGGTCATCTCCAACCAAGATTTGAAAGAAGAGGAGAGAACAGAAGCAGCAAGCTCAACATTCAAGTTGAAGATCTGTGAATGTATCAAAAACACTCCAGACAAGGGCAAGGAAGGAATGGCACTGGAAGATGAAGTCCTTTTTTAACAAAGGGTTTCAGCTGAAGAGGGTTGTTCAACGTCAACAGAGGAATCTATCAACCTTTCACCCAAGGCCTATGAAAATCAAGAAGCAAGTTCAATCAGTAAACATGTATTTTCTCTGAATCTAACTAATCGGTTTGTCTGGAAATATACGTACCCATATTTTTCCACCATGGCGTGCATTTCGTGTCATTGCTCGTCGACCTGCTTCTATTTGTCTAGACGTGATCCAAGCAGGTTCAAGTGCCTGAAAAGTGTATTTACCGAAAGAAATATGATTAACTCGATAAGATATTCCCTTCATTATTCCTCTATGTTTTTTACGGAATCTGGTTCTTTTGGGGAAGCATGTTAAAGAAGTATGTTGCACCACTGCAATGATGATGAATTACATGATTTGCGTATTTCTTTTAACACTCTCATTGAAGAAAATGTCAGACTCAAAGCAACTAATGTTATTCTTAGTGAGATAAATGCTATGTTGGAAACTCAAGTCTCTGAGTTTGAGAAAACACATGTTGATTGACTAAATGCAAAACAAGAACTTGAGGCTGTCTTAAGAAGAGAAGGGGTTTTGAAAGAGCAGCTGAGAAAGGAACAAAGGGTTATTGCAAGATGGAATAATTCCAGTTACATTGTTTCCAACATTATCAAAACTTAAGGAATGGACACATTTTGTAAAGAGCCCTGGAATTGCAATAACAAGAAGCTAGAGGATGTGGAGACTGATCCAAAGATGATAAAACCATTTAGGAGTAATCAGACTCTAGAGAAACTGAGCAATAAGGTTGGACCAGGTTTCAAAAACAGTGTTCAATCATTAAGCAGCAAAACCATCAAGGAAGAAGAGTCAGAGGCAGATGAAGCAGAGAGCGTGAATGAACCAACAATGATTGACTGTAATAGCAGCTACCCATAAGAAGAAAGTACTTCCAGAAGGCCATGCATTCGATGTGGTAGAGTTAATCACTTGTATACTTCTTGAAAATTTGTTCAAACAAGGTCTACTCAACTGCTTATGACTGATATGCCTGTTATGCATCACATTTTTGCACACAATGCTCGAGATTCAACAAGATATGCTAACATGCCAGTTGTTCCTCATCCATATTGGTATGAATTCAATATGCCTCAAATGTCATGGAGCATGCCAGACTTGAATGATCTGTATGCTCAAATATTTCCTTGTCGAGCATCAAACTTTGATATTTTAGAGCAACACGTGGATGCCAATCTTCCAAAGCCAGCACCAAGGGATAAAAATGGTTTGAATCCTTTGGAGTCCAAAGTTCAGAAAGAGAAGATGATAGTCATAAGAGCTAAAAAGCCAAAGCTCAAAGAAACTTGGGTACCTAAACCTACTTGATCCAGTTTTGAAAGTGTGCAGGAGGAAGATAAGGAAGCTCTAGACTCCTACTAGAGTTTCTACCCTGCTCACAGAATGCTCAGAGGAACGTAGCCCCTCTACTTGTATGTAGAGATGATATTTGTAGTCATGATTAAGGAATGAAGCATGACTTTGGAAAACAATATCATCAGTTAGGGTTGAGCACTAGTTGATGGATATAAGCATTTCTTACTGTATATCAATCAAGCATGTGACAAAGGAAACTTTGTAATTGTAGCCTGCATTTTCTAACGCTAGAAATACAATGAAGTGGTAAGCACTGGACACTTAATAGAAAAGTGTATGCAGTTGATTCAAATCTGCCTTGGTGGATTGTGTGTCTTGACCTCTATATGACTAGACACAATCAGGTCAACAGTAACCAGTGCATAAGAAGCTGTCTTAATGAAGAATCTTGATTAGAGGAACCCCAGGAGTTTGCCAAGGATGGGTTAAAGGATGCATGCCATTAAGGGAAGCAAGAGAAGACCTCTATCAAGAACGGGACAGATCATACATTTGATAAACTCTTTCAGCCACTGCACATAAAATCTCCTCAAATGATTTATCTCAAGAACTCATTATGAAGAGGTCTTATGAAATAAACGACAATTTCTGCAGGGACTTTGCTTGGAAAATCAGGATAACTCATTGAGCTCTGGAAAGTTGTGGCTGGTACTACTTATTGCAGCCAGAGTGTTTTCTTGATCTACAAACACCTGAAGGAGGAATCATCAAACTGTGTGAATAAGTGAAACCAACAATTTTCTCTTATCACTTTCCTTAGCCAAGGAAGTAATAGAAGCTTAGCTAAAGGAGATCAGGGAATTTGTGTTGGGAACTTACTTGAAGTACATTTAGTCCATGATCGAAGACTTAACTCTTTCCTGGATGTTAAGTTTAACAGACATCTGGATAAAAGTTCCCAAGTTGTTGATACTTGCAGGATAATTTCCTAATCAAGAAGACACAACACAATTCATGCTAACTCTAAGGAAACAAGTTCAGGTCTTGGCTCAGAAGGAATGCTTAGCTTAATGTCAAACCAAAAGATGTAGCTGAAGCATCCAAGCATTTCTCAAAAGAGTCAAGTACACAAACCTCATGCACCATGCTATTGGAAGAAGTGATGTGCATGTTGTAGTGGAACTACACTGTGTTCCAAGGGAACAACATTTAACCAGATATCTTGTCAATTCTTGTTAGGTCCTGATAAGTTTGTATAAGGGGGGTTGAATACAAACTTTACCGTTTTATCGAAATTTGTCCTTTAAATAATTTAACAATTAAGAACAAATTAATGCGGAATATAAATGAAACAAGATTCAAGTTAAATATAACTTATATTAAACTTGAAGGGTGTTGCAAATACAATACGGATTACAAAGTATTTATCTCAAACAAATTAATACAAATTTAGAATAAATCCGACATGAACTTTTCTAATATATGTAATAAAAAGATTGAATGCTAAAAGCAAGTTCAAGATAAATTCTAGGGATATAAATCCGCTAGATAATCAAAGCAATACAAGTAATCAACTTCTAGTGGTTTGGATTTAACAATACAAACTAGAATTAATTGCTTGAGAAGAAATGAGATCAAACGCTTTTGTTCTTCTTTCGGAGAGAAACTGTCTGTAAGATATGATAATCAACACTTTACTTTCTGTCAAGCTCCAGGTTAATATACAACTTAATTTTCCTTGTATGACCTGTTAATTAAATCAAAATGACTTAATTAAAGAAATCAATACACTTGTATGACCTGAGAAATTGAGCTCGGTAGAACCATGTTCCTTCAATAGAACTTGCAGAAAGTGTCCGGTATGACCTCAAGTATTTCTGCCAACCTTTTTCGGTAGAACCTGAAAAGCAACTTGTATGACCTAGCACACAGAACCTGTATGACCTGAAAGGAGTCGGTAGAACCTGGGATCTATACAGACCAGGTCATACCGAGTTTTCTGAAGGTCATACAAGTTTAATTAGAAAATCCTTTTAATTTATTTAGTTAGATTAAATTAATTCTCTTATAGAATTAAGTTAATAAATAATTTAGCCAACTAAATTAGTTAATCTAATAAATAAATTAATTCTAATAGAATTAAATTATAAATTAAATTAACTTAACATGAAAGGAATTTAATCTAAAAACCAAGTTTCCTCTATCTCCTTAAAACCACTGAATGTAGATGATTTAATTCCACTGATTGACGTCGTCATTCGATGCACTGTCTGGTTCATGAATAACTGACATCAAATGAAAGTTCTTCATCTTTAAAACATTTAAAGCTGTGGCTTCTTTTCTTTAGCTCTGATTAAACTCTGTATCCTGTACTGCTTCTGTCACCAACTGGAAATCTCTGTCACTGTAGTAAATCCACTTCCTTGAATACTTCACTGAGGCTTGAACAATAAATTGAACTTCTTTCAATGTAGAATAACTTCAAGTCTGTAGATGACTTTACTTCTCCATTCTCTTGACAGATAAAACTCTCTGAGATTCCTGTGACATATTAACTTATTATTTACTTATTACATACTTGTTTAAATTAAGTTGTTTCCTCGGAATATTAATAGGCCTAAACATTTGCCTTTCAATCTCCCCCTATTTGTTTGTTAGAGAATAACAATCAAATACCTAGAGGATAACTCAACTAACTTAAACAAGAAATAGAAATGACTTTTAAGAGCCAAGTAAATAACAAGAAAAGTTCTGGTTTATATATAACATTTCCAGATTCAAACATACAAGATAAATACAAGATAGTTGTTCCTCTATCCTGAACAAGTGATAACATAGATTCTATCTTGATCTACCTAAGCATAACAAAGATGTATACATTTTAAAAACTTATGCTTCCTTCACTGATTTCTCCTTCTTCTTCTTCACTTTCTTCAACTTCTTCTAGCTTTTCCAACAATTCTTCATCAAGAACTTGATCTGATTCAGAAGCAAAACTTGATGGCATGATTGGTTGAGGAGTTACTTTCTTGAGTCTGTTCTTGAGTTGAGAATATCTCTTGATTTTGTGCTTACAGTACTCCTTGATGATGTCAGCAAACTCAGTCTTCTTTTCAGAAGCAAAACCAGAAGTCCTTAGCAGATGTTCAGTGTGTACTAATCTTGTGGCAGTAACAGAAGCTAAGGATACTGGATCTAGTCCTACAGTCTGAACAGAAGTGCCTTGGTAGAATTTAACTTCAAGTGGCACATCTATAGTTTGAGGACTGTTTCTGCTGGCATACTCCCTTAGCCTTTCATTCAGAAGAACGTTGAGATGAGAAGTTTCAAGTGTCTTGCAAATCAACACCCAGAGTTCTGATACAGTTCTTCTCACCAGAAGGTCAAATGAAACAATGAATGACCCTACATTCTGACAAGAGACAAAGATTTGGGGTTCTTCTAACACTCTACTATAACCAATACCTACCCTGGTAATCTCTTTCTTCAAAGCCTTGATGTACATGTTATTATCAGGGTTAGCACTACTAAAGGATTTCAATACCTTTAAGAATTGAGCATCATTGTTAGAAGACTTCTGGGGCTTTGCAAATAACTCTCTTGCCTGATCCTATCTCTCTCCAATCTTCAACTTGATATCCATCCTCCTATCCTTGACTTGAAGGCTATGAAGACTTTGTTTGACTTCATGCTCAGCCTTTTGAACTTTAAGCTTCTGGGAGATGATATCAGCTACTCTAACATTCTCCTCTTTTCTCCTCCTTATTTCTGCCCTTTCCTTGAGAATCTCCCTTTCAAAGGCAGGATCTGGATTGTACAAATCATCTTGATCATCCCAGTCCTCCACATTCATTTCACCTTCTTCACCATCTGCTTGATCACTATCATACTTTGTATATTCTTGCTCACCTTGAAAAACAAACTCATCATCAGGTAGCACTCCTTCTTGATCAACAGCTTTTCCTTTCCCCTTATCATTTACTCCTTCTTGACCTCCAACAACTCCACCCTTATTCTCCCCCTTAGTTGAGGAATCCTCTACAGATTTATCTTTAGTAGACTTGGGATCCTCCTTCTTACTTCCTTCTCCTCCTGCTTCATCCTTGCCATCATTGTCCTCTTCATCATCATCACCCTCAAAGAATTTCTTCTGTTCAGCATTGGGTTGATGTGAGTTCTTGATCATGGTATACAGATGTTTCATGCCCTCGTTCAGATGTTGCATCCCTCCTTCAAGTTTGGCAAACCTCTCATCATTGAACCACTGATGTTCATCAACAGTCTCCTGAATTGAGTCTACCCTAGTTGAAATAATAGGAATCTGCTTGGCAGCCTCCCTGATCTCAGCATTAGAAACTATCAGCTCTGACATATCTGAAGCCATCAATACCTGTGATTCTTGAACAACATTCATTTTGGGGATCAATGTGACCTTCACTCCTTCTATCTCATCTCTAATATGACCCAGCTGATTAGTTACAGAGGTGGAAGAAGAAGACTGTTCAACCACTTGTGCCTTGAGAATTTCTTTTTCAGCCTGGGTCTCTTGAAGTTGTTTCTGCAGACCAGCTATTTGAGCCAATAAAGAAGCAGTGTATGTGTCATTGTGTGCACTCATCTCAATTTCTCTCGATGGTGTTTCACTCACCTCACGTGCTTGTGTATCGCTCTGTGTTTGTCTCTCAGAACTAACCACTAGTTGTCTTTCCATGTTTGGAGTTGAAGTACCTGCAGGAGAAATCACCATAGCCCCTTCTTGAGAGGTCACTGGTGGTGCAATGGGAGTTCGCGAATCCCAATCCATGGTAAAGTCCAAAAATTCATCTGAAAGTGAAAACTGAATTGCTTCAGGGATGGACTTACCATGTTGCCCTTCACTTTCTCCAGTTAAAACTGCGAGTGAAGAATCCCTTAGGGGAGCCAGAGATGTTCCCTCTGGGAGGGGAGAAAATGGTTCTATTATAGTGGGCAAAGAACCAGATTTTCCCTCTGAAGCCTGTGAAGGCTCTTCTACCGTGACAATGGTAGGCACTGTTTCAACAAGAATTCCTATGTGCTCTCCTCTCAGAGTGTCCTGTGCATGAGTCTCTACTATTGTTTCAGAAGTATTTTCTCCCATTGTGATTAATGGGAGAGTGTTTGACTCTGTACAGAATGCCATGGCCTGATGGCGAAATTCAATAGATTCATCCTGTTGAGAGGATGTCTCTAGTAACTGTTCATTAGCCTTTTGAGAATCCATATCCTTTTGGGAGGATACAGACTGGCTTACAGATGCCTCAAGGAGTGTTCTTCTCTTCTTTAGTGGTGGAGGCAGAGCTGTGGGTTCACTCACATCCATATCTGCTTCAAGCTGTTCTCTCAATCTTGTTGTAGCCGGTTGTTCTAGGGGAGCGGTCAATGGATTTGACTCTGTGTGTGGCTCTATGACCGGGGACAGAGGTTGTGGTTCTACAACCCCTTGATCAATCCTAAGAACCTCTTGGGTTAGTGGAGCAGATGAGAGAGGATATATTACCTGAAGTGCACTGGTGTTGGGAGGCGCCATTGAAGTTCCAACTGACGATGATCCAACCACTGGATGTTCAATAAATAATAGTGGTAACTGTGGTTGAAGAATCTGTCGCAGATAAGATGGTGGAACTATCGGTCTCATTCCAGACTTAGGATTAGTGGACAAACTAGAGTATATAGCAGGATTAGTGTGTGCGGGGACTTGAAAAGGAGTGTTTTGGAAAAATGTTTTATGTTCATCAGAAAGAACATGATTTAACACTAGAGATAAGAAACGAGAATAGAAGCATCTAACTTTCTTCCCAGTTTGAATGTCTCTAGGGTAATTGAAAATCCTCCTTATCAAGAGATCCCAGACAAGTGTCCCTATGTCCAATCTGACATTGAAAACAGCAGCATATGCAATGTTTTGTAAAACAGAAGTGATGACTGGAAAGTTGTTCTTGGTAGAATTACTAAAAACTTTGGCTAGACAGTCAAAGAACAAATCCCACTCACAAGCTAGATTAGCCTTATTCAGACGAGGAAGAAAAATATTCCCTTGGTAATTAATACTAGAGAAAAATTGAACTAACTCGTCATCAGTAGGGAATCCAACAAGATTATCAATAGGAAAATGAAGTACTTGACAAAAGATCTCCTTAGTTACTGTGTACTGACCATCAAAAATATTGAACGTGAAAGATTGCATATCATCAGCAACAACAGCAGTTAAGCATAATAGACGAAGGGGTTCAATCTTTAAATCAACAGAAGCAGTGATAGCATAGCTAACAATTGATTGTTCATTTAAATATCGAATCCACGGCCTAAAACGTTCAACAGAACACTTAAGGGGATCATAATAGCCAATGTAATTATTAAAACACTCAATAACAAACTCAGCAGCCATTGAAAAGAAATAATAGAATTTACTTAATCTGAAAGATTGAAAATCAGAAAGAATTATAAGATTAATTCGAAATAAAATTCAAATTAAACAAAAATTCTTAAGATTTTTAAAACAAAATCCACCAAATTAAACAAATTAAGCAAGAAGGAATAATATTAACCAGAAAAAAAATAAACACACCACTCAAGTAATTCACAAAAAAAATTGCAATAGTTCGTTTGTTCTAAGTAATTAAAACACAAACCAGAGCAATTTTAACTAAGTAAAAACTTGAGTTAGAAAGGAATGAGCAAAAGAACTTGAGGTGAACTGGTATTTATAGAGGAGGGTTCTGCTGAGCTCGGTATGACCTATGGGCAGGTCATACCAAGAAAACACTACAGGTCATACCGAGCAAAACACCAACAGACCTTAGGTCATACCGAAAAAAAAACTGAAAAACTAAATAAAAAAATAAAATAAAAAGAAAACTAGTATGACCAAAAGAGAGGTCATACCGAGATCCAATATGACCCAGCAGATAGGTCATACCGAGCAAACCTAAATAAAAATTGAATAATTACAAAAATTAAATCAAAAATCAGTATGACCTTGAGATAGGTCATACCGAGTATACACAACAGAAAATAATCAGAAAATAAACTAAAAAGAGAAATATTTTACAAGAAAAATGCAGAATATTTATAAAAATGCATGAAAAATAATTACAAGCCTAGAAAAATTCACAGAAAATTCCATAAATTCTAGAAAAATATGCAGAAAATTATAGAAATGCAGTAAATTAAAATAAACTTGCAGAAATATTTAAACAACAATATTTACAATCTGAAAAACACCTAAATAATTCTAAATAAATATATTTTCAATAAAAATACATTTCTCCACTTAAAAAATATGATAAAAATATTTTTAAAGAAAAATAAAATATTCAGAGCTATTTAAATTTACAAGCATGTAATATTAAATGAGAATTGGCCGTAAATATCAGTTAAATGACAAGAGAAAATGAATTTATTGAAAGAACAAACATGACAGAGATAATGTTAATCACTAAGACTGTTTAACATACCCAATTTACCAACTAACTTGATAAATGTGGATTCGTCAACAGATTTAGTGAATATATCTGCAGTCTGTTCTTCTGTGGGTACAAAGTGTAACTCCACAGTTCCATTCATGACATGCTCTCTGATAAAATGATACCTGATATCAATGTGCTTCGTTCTCGAGTGCTGCACAGGGTTGTTGGAGATTGCTATGGCACTTGTATTATCACACAAAATAGGAATTTTGTCTAATGCAAAGCCATAGTCCTTTAATTGATTCCTTATCCATAAGATCTGAGCACAACAGCTTCCAGCAGCAATATATTCAGCTTCTGCTATTGAATTGGAAACTGTTTGTTGTTTCTTGCTATACCAGGAAATCAACCTACCTCCTAGGAATTGAGAACTCCCAGAGGTACTCTTTCTATCCACAACACTACCTGCATAATCAGAATCTGTATATCCAACAAGATTAAAACCAGAATCTTTAGGGTACCAGATACCTAGAGTAGGTGTACCCTTAAGATATCTCAAGATTCTTTTCACAGCAACGAGATGTACATCTCTAGGGTCCGCTTGGAACCTTGCACACAAGCATGTAGCATGCATAATATCTGGTCTACTAGCAGTAAGATAGAGTAAGGAGCCAATCATACCTCTGTAGCTTGTAACATCTACCTTGATAGAATTGTCAGAAGCTCCAAGTTTCATGGATGTTGAAGATGGAGTCCTTGCTGATGCTGAATCCTCCATGTGATACTTCTTGAGGAGTTCTTTGAGATACTTGGATTGACAAATAAATATACCATTTGACCTTTGACTTACTTGCAATCCAAGAAAGAACTTCAGCTCACCCATCATACTCATTTCAAACTTACTCTGCATTAGCTCAGCAAATCTCTTACAGAGATTATCATTAGTAGACCCAAATATGATTTCATCCACATAGACTTGGACTAATATCATATCACTTTTGTGTTTCTTTGAAAAAAGAGTTTTGTCTATGATACCTCTAAAAAAACCATTTTCTAAAAGAAAACCAGAGAGAGTGTCATACCATTTTCTTGGGGCTTGTTTGAGACCATAGATAGCCTTGAAGAGAAAGTACACAAAGTCCAGTAGCTTCTGATTTTCAAAGCCAGGGGGCTGTTCCACATACACTTCTTCATCAAGCTCACCATTCAGGAATGCACTCTTAACATCCATTTGATAGACTTTAAACTTGGAATAAGCTGCAAATGCTAAGAACATCCTGATGGCCTCAAGTCTAGCCACTGGTGCATAGATTTCATCATAATCAATGCCTTCAGCTTGAGAATACCCTTGTGCAACCAGTCTTGCCTTGTTCCTTGTAACAATGCCATCCTCATCTAGCTTGTTCCTGTATACCCATCTTGTACCAACTACTTTCTTGTTCTTTGGCCTGGGTACCAGCTTCCAGACTTGCTGTTGTTCAAACTGATTGAGTTCATCTTGCATGGCAATCACCCAATCTGGATCAGTCAGTGCTTCCTCAGTTTTCTTTGGCTCCATTTCAGATAGAAATGCTGAATAATGACATTCATTCTGAGTTGCACTTCTAGTTTTAACTCCAACACCTGGATCACCAATGATCAGCTCAAAAGGATGAGCTCTATTCCATACAGTCTGTCTTGGAAGATTTGATCTTGATGATTCTCCTTGAAATTCACTTTGATGTTGTGAGTGACTAGATGATCCTTCATTTGCTCCCCCTGAGTTGTTGCTTGATTGCCTTGATGATTCTTCTCCAGTGTTTCCACCACCACCACCAGGATCATTATCATCATTGTTATTATCATTACCAGCAATAACTTCAGGTGGGGCTACATCATCTGATTCTGAGTCTGGCAAGTTATCAAACTTCAGCTTCTCAGATGAATCTTCTTTTTGGATATTAGGGAACTTAGTGTCATCAAAAGTAACATTGACACTTTCCTTTACTGTGTGACTACCAACCAAGTAGACTCTGTAAGATCTTCTGGAATAACCAACAAAAATAGCTTCTTGTGCCTTTGCATCAAACTTGCCACGTTTCACATTGTCATCTATAAGCACAAAGCATTTTGCTCCAAATACATGAAAGTACTTGACAATTGGTTTCTTGTTGTTCAAGATCTCATAAGGAGTCTTCATTAAGTCCTTGTTGATTAAAGTTCGATTCTGAGTATAACAAGCTGTATTCGCTGCTTTAGCCCAAAAGTACGTTGGAAGTTTGGACTCACTTAACATAGTCCTAGCAGGTTCAATCAATGTACGATTCTTTCTTTCCACTACTCCATTTTGTTGAGGAGTTCTAGGGGCAGAATACTGTCTTGTTATTCCTTTATCAACACAAAAGTCATTTAGAATGGCATTCTTGAATTCAGTACCATTATCTGACCTTATGGCTCTAACAGGGAATCTAGAATCCAGCTCAATCAACTTTATATGGTCAATCACCAGGTGTGGGGTCTCATCCTTGGAATGTAGGAATAAAACCCATGTATATTTTGAATAGTCATCAACAATCACAAGTGCATATTGTTTCTTTGACATGGACATCACATTAACTGGACCAAACAAATCCATGTGCAGTAGCTGAAGTGGTTCAGTTATTGATGATGTGTCAGTGCCCTTGTGAGAATCTTTCTTTGACTTTCCTTTCTGACATACCTCACACAGTCCTTCCTGTGTAAATTCCATCTGAGGAAAACCTCTAACCAATTCCCTTTTGACTAAAGAGTTCATGGTTTTGAAGTTAAGGTGAGACATCTTCTTGTGCCATAGCCAACTATCATCTGATGAAGCTTTAGCATAAAAACAATTAACTTCATCCTTGGATCCAGAGTCCAAATCAGTTATGAACAAGTCACCTTTCCTTACTCCTTGAAGAGCAGGCTTTCCATTCTTCTTGTGAAGGATCTGACACTTCTCTCTTTCAAAGGAAACATCATATCCTCTGTCACAGAAATGACTGATGCTGAGAAGATTGAACTTCAGACCTTCCACAAATGATACATCTTCAATGATAACATTTCCGTACTTCAAACAGCCATATCCTTTCGTAATACCCTTGCTGTCATCTCCAAAGGTAACTACTGGGCCAGCTTTCTCAACCAAATCTGATAGCAGGGCTCTATCTCCGGTCATATGCCTTGAACAACCACTGTCAAGAATACACATAACACGGTTTACCTGTTTAACTCCCTGCAATATCAAATTGATTAGTCCTTCCTCGGAACCCAAACTTGATTGGGTCCGGCATACTTAAAGAATTGGCCTTTGTCAGGCAAAACAACATTTTTAACGACAACTACTTCAACCTCTTTCACAAAAGAGCGTTTCCATTTATAGCCAACCTTAACACATTTCTGAGTAGGCTTAGGGATAAATGAATCCACTCTAGTCTTTGGAGGATTAGTAGTCTTAGCTTTGACATGCTTCTTATTATTAACATGTTGACATGGAGCAGTCTTATCTTTAGATACATGCTTTTTATTAAAATAAACATACATAACATTGAAAGCACAAGACATGCAATTAATCACACCACATGCTTTATGAGAAGAATTAACAGCAGGCATGTTAGTTCTACAGTTGTTTTGATCCAACTTATGGATATCTGATTTAGTCTTTTCAGTTGTAGCAACTTTGACTAGAATATCAGATATACATTTATTGGACTGTGCAACTTCCAAAGCAATATCTTCTTCACGAATCTCCTCAGCAATAATGATAGAGTCTTCATTCAGAGGATCTGCCTCGGACTCCTTACAGAAGGGTGTTTCAATACCCTTAAGCACATATGGAACACCCCTTCCTTCAGTTCTGACTCTACAAGGGGAATTGATTCCAAGCAATCCAATGGCCTCATTATAATCATAACCTATACTGACATGATTACCAATAGCTTGTTTATTGAAAATCTCTTTAGCAGTCTTGCAGGAATTATAGTAAGCAATGGCTTTCGTATTAAGCTCACTATTCTTTTGTTTAAGAATGGTTTCCAGTTGAATATAACATTTAACCCTATTCTCAAGAAATGCTATTTTTTCAATAAGTTCATCCTGATTAACATGCACTAGTTTTAATTCTTTTACCTCCTGTTCAGGAGTTGTGTTCAAAAGAATTATTCTATCATTTTCAGTGCGTGCACAAGAAAGAGTACCACCAAGATGACGAATCATTTCAGTGTCAGTGAACTTTACCTCTGACATGTATGCAGATGAAATGCTTGCCTCTTTAGCCACTAAAGCAAGGTTCCCAATATCACCTGCTTCTTCATCACTGTTAGTGTCATCCCAGCTCTTTCCTTCAGCAACATAGGCTTTCCCAATCTTGTTCTTCTTGCTAGAATCAAATGTGTTTCTTGTCACTTGCTTTGGTTTTCTGCATTCAGTAGCAAAGTGACCCAACTCATTGCAATTGTAACATCTGATTGTGCTCCTATCCACAGTTCCAGTTTTGTAGCCACCCCTTGTGCTACTTGAAGAGGAAAATCCACCTCTCTGAAATCTGGGCCTGAACTTAAGATTGGGATTCCTCTTGAATCTGAACTTCCCAAACTTCCTGACTATCAAAGCCAAATCATCATCCTCCAGCTGATCAAGTTCCTCTAAAGAATAGAAGTCACCACCAGATTGATCAATGGATGTTAATCCATATTTAGCATCAATAACATTCATGTTAGAACTGGAAGGTTGAACAACCTTCACTTCCAGTTTCCGTGGGACTTCAGCAGCCAATGCAGTAGAAGTACTAACTATCCTCCCAGTTCCATATAACTCATCCTGTTGAATCTGCTCCAGCTCATAGGTATTCAGAACACCATACAGTCTTTCCAAAGCAATCTCTCCAATATCTCTTTCTTCTCTAATGGCAGATATTCTGTGCTCCAAATGACGTGGAAGTGTAAGTAGGAACTTCTTGTTTATTTCCTTGATAGTGTAGCGCTTCCCATTGAGATTCAGATCATTGATTAATTTGTTGTATCTCTCAAAAACCTCAGAGATACCTTCACCAGGGTTTGATCTGAAATGCTCATATTGAGAGGTGAGAATTTCCAGCTTATTCTCTCTAACTTCCTTTGTCCCCTCATTGATTATCTCTATAGTCTCCCAAATGTGTTTGGCAGTATCACAGTTTAGGACATGATTCTGCATGATAGGATCAAGACAATCAACAAGGATCAACTGAAGACAGGCATCCAAGGTAACATCCTCTTTTTCATCAGGAGTGTAGTCCTTGGGATCCTTAGGGTACATCCTAGCAGTCCTAGTAACAACATCATTCTCTATTAGCTCTCCCTCAATAATCATAGGGAGTTTTGGTCCATTCTTCAGCACATCAAAGTATTTAGGATTAGCAACTTTAAGAAATAGAAGCATTTTCTTCTTCCACATTGAATAATGCTCCTTGCTGAACATGGGAATCTTTACTGTACCAACCTTCTGTGTAGTAGACATCTTTTGAGATTTTTAGGAATAATAAAAATTTCAAAGTTTAAAAAAAAAAATCTCAAAACAATTGGATCTTTGATTTGTATGTCAATCAAAAGGCTCTGATGCCAATTGTTAGGTCCTGATAAGTTTGTAGAAGGGGGGTTGAATACAAACTTTACCGTTTTATCGAAATTTGTCCTTTAAATAATTTAACAATTAAGAACAAATTAATGTGGAATATAAATGAAACAAGATTCAAGTTAAATATAACTTATATTAAACTTGAAGGGTGTTGCAAATACAATACGGATTACAAAGTATTTATCTCAAACAAATTAATACAAATTTAGAATAAATTCGACATGAACTTTTCTAATATTTGTAATAAAAAGATTGAATGCTAAAAGCAAGTTCGAGATAAATTTTAGGGATATAAATCCGCTAGATAATCAAAGAAATACAAGTAATCAACTTCTAGTGGTTTGGATTTAACAATACAAACTAGAATTAATTGCTTGAGAAGAAATGAGATCAAATGCTTTTGTTCTTCTTTCGGAGAGAAACTGTCTGTAAGATATGATAATCAACACTTTACTTTCTGTCAAGCTCCAAGTTAATATACAACTTAATTTGCCTTGTATGACCTGTTAATTAAATCAAAATGACTTAATTAAAGAAATCAATACACTTGTATGACCTGAGAAATTGAGCTCGGTAGAACCATGCTCCTTCAATAGAACCTGCAGAAAGTGTCCGGTATGACCTCAAGTATTTCTGCCAACCTTTTTCGGTAGAACCTGAAAAGCAACTTGTATGACCTAGCACACAGAACCTGTATGACCTGAAAGGAGTCGGTAGAACCTGGGATCTATATAGACCAGGTCATACCGAGTTTTCTGAAGGTCATACAAGTTTAATTAGAAAATCCTTTTAATTTATTTAGTTAGATTAAATTAATTCTCTTATAGAATTAAGTTAATAAATAATTTAGCCAACTAAATTAGTTAATCTAATAAATAAATTAATTCTAATAGAATTAAATTATAAATTAAATTAACTTAACATGAAAGGAATTTAATCTAAAAATCAAGTTTCCTCTATCTCCTTAAAACCACTGAATGTAGATGATTTAATTCCACTGATTGACGTCGTCATTCGATGCACTGTCTGGTTCATGAATAACTGACATCAAATGAAATTTCTTCATCTTTAAAACATTTAAAGCTGTGGCTTCTTTTCTTTAGCTCTGATTAAACTCTGTATCCTGTACTTCTTCTGTCACCAACTGGAAATCTCTGTCACTGTAGTAAATCCACTTCCTTGAATACTTCACTGAGGCTTGAACAATAAATTGAACTTCTTTCAATGTAGAATAACTTCAAGTCTGTAGATGACTTTACTTCTCCATTCTCTTGACAGATAAAATCTCTGAGATTCCTGTGACATATTAACTTATTATTTACTTATTACATACTTGTTTAAATTAAGTTGTTTCCTCGGAATATTAATAGGCCTAAACATATGCCTTTCAATACTCTTAATGCAGCAACTCACTTGAGTTGACAAATGAGTTTGGTAGGTAATGATTACTTATTCTCTTGAGTATCTATGTTAAATGCATGCAGCCAGTGATTTCGATCTCTGGAATTATTTGTTTATTTTGGTGTGCTTTATTTGTTTTCATTTTAATTTTTTTATTGTCATGACAAGTCAATATAGTTGAATGATGTTATGCACTAAGTGAAGTTGTCTATGAAATGATCTTATGAGTAATATTCAATAAGATAGCAAGCTACTTTTCTCACTGATATTAAATAGTTGATCATCTCTAGACATTAACAAGCTAGTGCATTACTGTTCTTTGATTTTTCCATGGATGAATATTCAGGGATATCATTTATCAAATGTCATACATTTAATGAATGATGTCAGCTGAATAAGTGTCTCGAAAATTCAAATAACTTGCTTGCTACATTATTCAAAAGATATTGATTTTTCTGTAATGTCACTTGTCTAGAGATTCTTGTTTAATTATTTAGTTGAACATATTTATATGGCCAGCTATTTATTTTTACTTCTATCTCTATTCAAATATCTCTGTCATGATAATCTTTGTAATCTGAGCTGAGACACATTTTTCACTCTAGGAACTCGAGTAGTCTCTTCATTTACACTAGAGTGATTTAATGCATGTCTCTTCAGTTTTCCTAACCCCCGTTTAACCCGAGTTAAACACAAGGGTTATCTAGTAGCTACCTGCGTATTTAAAGGCACGTGTTAAGCTCTCTTCCTCATCTTCATTTCTAAAATCCTCTCTAAATGGCTTCTACAATTCTTGATATTAATCCGGAGGAGTTCAACGCCATGTCCACTGTGAACAAGATTTTCCTGCTTCAGGAAAAGATTGATCTCCTCATCCAGGAAGAGCAGGAGGAAATAAATAGGATGAGAGCAGCTCTAGCCATTTTAATGACTCGCAACTGCTGGGGAGGTCCCGATGGAGGCCCTGAAGGAGCCTCTGGGGAGGCGGCAGCAGCAGCATAGCTGTTGTCTGACTGTCTCTCCGGAGGAGAGGGCAAGGGACTGGGGGGCTGGGATGTTTTGTTCCAGTTTTGGTTTTAAGTTTTCTTTATATGATGTAATTTTTTTTAATGAATATAGGGGTTTCCCCCCCTCGTTTATTACTTTGATTGTGTGATGCGTTTGTTTATTTTCTTTCTGCATATTTGAACTCATTAACTTGTTTAACCTTTTAAAATGGCATGCATGTTAACTGGATTCATTATCTAACAAAAAGGACATTAACAAACGTCTCAAAAACACACAAAAAAAAGAATTACATATTTCTTTATCGATGAATTGATCAAAGTTTGACTCATGAAATCTATCTGTCTAAGCATCAACTTTGATTAAATTATCAAGAAGTCCTAATTGTTAAACTAATAGACTAGTGAGCTATTAGGCTCAAGACATGTCTGAATACCACTATTAACAAGTCACATTACATGACCTAGTGAGTTCTATCACTGGGATTTAGTATAGGTCTCTATATGTACTATTCTTGTTCTCATGAACATTAGCTTGATCATGTATGCTCAAAGTTATAATGAGCTTAGCAAAGTTTCTTGCATCTAGATTGTATATAGGCCATTGAATAATTGTCCTGGTAGAAGTTCAGAAGTGTTCATGCAGCAGGATATAAATGAATAAGGCCATGAAGAAATAAGTTGCAGAAATTTGGCTAAGGCATTATATAGCAAAGTCAGAAGAAAGCTATGTCATGAAGTCACCAATATCTATGTCGTGAAGTGCTACATCGCATAGTCCATTTTGTACTATGTCGAGAAGTCCTCAAGACACATGTCGTGAAGTGTTGAAGTCAGCAAAGTCAAAGAAGCCTAGATCATGAAGTCCTCAGAAGCCCTATGTCGCATAGTCGTCAAATGACTTATGTCGCATAGTCGTCAAATGACTTATGTCGCATAGTCGTCAAATGACTTATGTCGCATAGTCGTCAAATGACCTATGTTGCATAGTCGTCAAATGACCCATGTCGCATAGTCATCTTATGGCCTATGTCGCAAAGTCTTCAAAGGCTATATCGCGTAGTCCTCACAAGGGAGATCGCGAAGTCAGGAATGAACTGGAGTTCACGATATCAACACTTAGCCGTTTATAACAAGACAAATCAAGGTACAGAACCAAGAATCAAAAGAGACAAATACTGAAGCATTTGTTCTGGCAAGGTGGTCCAAAGAACAGATGGCAAATCTACAGCTAAACTTGGAGAGAAAGATAAGAGACAAGCAGCTACAGAAACGGGAAAGACTCCGAAAAGCAGGTGGTCCTTCCTAACACAGTGAACTTCTTATGGCAGGACAAGTTGGACTTTCAGAAGGGGTAGCTGTGTAATATTGTGTGTACCTAGTTTGTATAGGTGAATATATATATTGTGTACACACCACTGTAAGCTGTAAGAGAGACACACATAGTTTTTATCTCAAGCTCTGTTCTCTGTAAGCAAGCAAGTACAAACTGTTCTTGTTTAGAAGCCAGAAATTCGATTGTGAATTTCTTGGAAAGCTGTAGTATTTAATTTGCTTATACAAAGTAGATTAAAGTGATTGTGCGTGTTGTTTACTTTCTGCATATTACATAGCATAATCATATACAGTTTACATTTAGTTTCAAGAAAGCAAAAATTCATCAAACTATCCATTCACCCCCCCCCCTCTGTCTAGTTTCTAGGTGATATTCATTCCTAACATGAGCTCTCTGAGCTACACAGTAACTGTTTCATCTGTTTTGCATGAAGTCAAAGAAGAAACATCAGAAGAAAACTTGAAGAAATTTGAAAGAATTTGACAATCTAATCAAGTTTGATATTTGCAGCTTCTGATGATCTTTATGAGGATGTTGTAACAATTAACGGGAAACCAGATAATCTTGGACTTTGAGAGAATAAACCTTCAATGGAGAAGGCTCTTAAAAGTTCATCACTGATAAAGGGAAGGTAATTATCTAATCTTTATCAGACTCTCACTTGTTAAAATCTAAATTATATTTCTTTGCCTTTCTAAAAACTGAGATGAGAACTGTTTGGAATGACCCCCAAGTTCTCTACCCTATCAGTTACACCCTAAATGTAATCAACAATTCCTAGCTCCCTCTACAGTTTCTTAACAAACTGTAGTGGCAAAATCTATCAAATCTCAACGAGTGGGGAGTGACAAAGGAGTTAAGTAAGGGTGAGGGCAATGGTGAACATCAAGAAACCACCTTATGTCTTCTCAAAAAGGCATAATGGTTAAAAATGATTAGCTCTTTTCTGGTTGTAGTCTCTCAAAAGACTATGATAATTGAAAAATGCTCTTATCTAGGAGCACTAATGAGGGTTTGGGACACTGTGTGAAAAATGTGACTTATTACCATTTATGTTTCTTGAAGTGGAAAGGAAAAATATGCACATTCACAGGGGGAGCACACATTGATTCTCCATTTTCTGAACTCTTGGAGAAGCTCCATTCACCTAGTGATCATTCTCTTTCAGAGAATTCGTTGGATCACTAGTCTCTTTTTGATGATCTTGATGTAAGCACTGTGCACTTAAATGTCACATTCAATCTTCACAGAACTTACATCAATTTCTACTTCACAAGCCCATTCTTCAATATCCTCTACGGATATCCTTCATCCGTAGACAGGTGTCTCTCAATCTACGGATAAGCCTAACCAGCAATTATCCGTAGACAAACGATATTGACTTCCCTAATTCCTTCTTGAAAAATCATTCAACTCATACCAACTGAGTATCAAGGAATTCAATATAGTTGAGACATCTATAGGATTGAGGGAAGGGAGCGAGTGGAGAGGCTGGCTTGAGACCAGGCAAAAGGAGAGGGAGAGAATAATAGGCATGTTATTTCTTCCAGCATGGCAAAATGAGAGTTTTTGAGTACCCCTTTAGTAAGGGAAGGTGAGTTGTGTGAAGTGAGCCAGGATGAGATCCTGATGCAAGAATATAGAGATTCCTGAGAGAAGTCTTTCGATCCATGAAGTGTTGGATTCATATACCCAAATATCTTATTCAGTAACTAAGTTTATGACTCTTCTATCGTACTTGCTGATAACAAAAAGGGGGAGAAAATAGAAAGAGAAGATAGGTTGTTCTCAGGGGGAGTTAGAAGGAGATCTCAGACTTCAGATATTTCTCTACCCTTAGTTACAATCTATTGGAACCCCTTAGAAGAAGGTATAGACTAAGTTACAGGAAAGTATATGGAATCTGACAGCTACAAGTTTTTATTTTTCGTTTTGCAGCATCATCAAATTCTGTCCAGTATTAATCTCTATTTGAAGATCACTGAGAACATTGAAGGGTTTTGTTATCATCAACTTAAGGATTTATGCCCGTTCTAATAGTCATAAATAGTGGGAGATTGTTAGGGTTGATACATTTAGAATGATGATAACAAAATACTCAAGACACGAATTTGATCATGATATCGAAGCTGATTGTCAGAAAGCTAGTTCACAGAAGCTGATAATCGGGAAGATAACTAGAAGGCATTTTATCTATTCAAGGTCTAAAAGACACATCAAATGTATGAAAGATATTATGTCATCAAGTTAGGAAGCAATTCAGAAGCAAGCCAACATACATCTAATCAAGCACCAAGTGTTTCAGTGGTAAGCCTGCCAAAACAACTCAGTAATGGTGAGTCAATAAGGATGACAAGATGTTTTATCTAAGGATGAAGCTAAGTGTATCTGTTCTACGGATAAAGCTATGGAAATCTTATTTCATCTACGGATAAAAGCTGAAAACATCAAATGTCACCAATGGATAGAAGCTGAGGACATCTTATCTCATCTACAGATAAAAGCTGAGGACATCATATCTATGGATAAAAGCTGAAGAAAGTTGATCTACAGAAACAACTTAGGATGTCATGTTTTATCTATGGATGCAACCAAGAGTGTCGTGTCCTATCTATGGATACAGTTTCAGGATATTACTTCTACTGATATTCTGAGATTACCTTTCTACAGATAATTGAAGTAGAATAGTAATCTACGGATAAAGAATTAATACGCCTACTAATATTCATCTCATTCAACATGAAAAGCAAATCTATGTAAAGAAATCTTTTGGAATCATCTTTATTTTACAGGTTGAATGGAGGACAGTCTCAGAGATCATCATTACACACCCGTGACTAGAAGATGGTGGATAACGACGCAAAAGATGTATGGAATAGGGAGTCAAATTGTAAATATTCAAAGGCTCAAATTCCTACAGATGAAATGTGAAGTCATCTATTATCTTCAATGTCTCGATGGATAAATAAGAGTTAAAGCATCTACCTAGAAGTTTACCTTCTAACTGGACGCAAAGGAAAAGCTTGACAAGCATGAAGACCTATATGCAATACTACATGTTCACTTATCTCAGCTGATAGTGACTTGACAGTCGGGTAACCAAGGAAAGTTCTCTTTCATGCAGATGTCACATGGGCTTGGAAGCTAGGTCAATTGCATGAACTTAGTAATTCTTGAAGAGAGAAGCACAATCAATCAGAAAGCACCATTTGGGACTATACAAGTTTATCTGTGATACCAGCCAAGGCATTTCCCGAATATGATAGTTTCTGAGTCGAGCATGTGAACAAGCAGAACCAAAAATGTAATCTTTTATTATGTTGTAGGTTTTGTTTGTAACATACAATTGATGTATATAAGACTGTATGGAGTAGCATAGAAACATGTGAAGAGAGCACAAAGCTGGAAGTAATACACTTAGGCTTTCTTTCATCATCTGTGTAAGAAGCTGGAGTTTGTTTAAAAACAAAACCAGAGAATTCTTCAATATACACCTCAGGTGGGCTTTTTCCGAGAAACCCACCTGAAAAGTTTAAAAAGTGTGTTTGTCTCCTGCATTTCTTTTTAACTCGAAGAATTCATTTATGTTCACGGCTTGACTGAATTTTAGTTAATGTTCAAACACATATGCTCATACCATAAAAGGTTTGAAAAAGTTTTGTAAAATTAATTAGATTGTATTTAACCCCCCCCCCCCTTCTACAATCTAGGTTGCATTGTTCTGGGAATAACAGTAGATCCTGAAAGGAAAACTGTGAAACAGAAAAAGAGAAATTTTGCTCCAGAGAGGTAAGAGGCCATCAAGCAGGAAGTAGATAAGCTTTTGGAAACCGGGTTCATTGAAGAAATCCAATTTCCAGAATGGTTGGCTAACCCAGTGATGGTAAAAAAAGCCAATGGAAAATGGAGGATGTGTGTGGACTTCACAGACTTGAATGACGCATGTCCTAAGGATTGTTTTCCCTTGCCAAGAATTGATACTCTGATAGATGCCACAGCTGGGCACAAGATGTTAAGCTTCATAGATGGATTTAGTGGATACAACCAAATTAACATGCACAAAGATAACATCTCCAAGGTATCATTCGTCACTGACTTTGGTGTTTACTGTTATTTGGTTATGGCATTTGGACTTAAGAATGCAGGAACAACTTACCAAAGGTTGGTGAACAAAATCTTTGAACACCTAATTGGAAAGACTATGGAGGTCTATGTAGATGACATGTTGGTTAAAAGCCTCGATAAGGTTGATCATATAAACCATCTACGGGAAGCCTTTGAAGTGCTGAGGCACCATAAAATGATGTTAAACCCAGCAAAGTGTGCCTTTGGTGTAGGGTCAGGAAAGTTTCTAGGCCTAATGGTTTCTAAATGAGGAATTGAGGCTAACCCCGATAAAATCAAAGCAATCCTAGACATGGTGCCACCACGGTATGTCAAGGATGTTCAAAAGCTAACAGGAAGAGTAGTAGCATTGGGGAGATTCATCTCCAAGTCAGGACAGAAGTGCTTACCTTTCTTCAAAACACTCAAGAACGTGAAAAACTTTGAATGGCCAACAGAAAGCCAGGAGGCCTTGAAGAAGTACATGGATGAGGCACCACTGTTGGTAAAACCAAAACCAGGAGAGACTCTCTACTTATACCTGACAGTTTCTAACACTGCCATTGGAGCTGTTTTGGTAAATGGAGAATTGAAAGTTCAGAAGCCTATCTATTACGTGAACAAGATTCTACATGAGGCGGAAATAAACTACTCTATGATAGAGAAGTTTGCCTTAGCCCTGATCATGGCCTCAAGAAAGCTACGTCCATACTTCCAGGCACACAAGATAGAGGTCTTGACTAATCATCCTCTAAGAAACATCTTGCACAGTCCTCAAGTTAGCGAAAGATTGATCAAATGGGCTATAGAATTGGGAGAGTTTGACATCAAGTATAAGCCTCGAACGGCAATAAAAGCTCAAGCACTCGCTGACTTCATGGTTGAATGCACCATTGACAACCAAGAAGTCCGAAGGAAAAGAAGAAGACAAGAATGATGAAGACATGGTGTCCAAAGAATGTTGGGTACTCTATTTTGATGGAGCATCAAAAACAAAATCAAGTGGAGCAGGCTTGGTGCTACAAAGTCCCGTTGGATTCTTCATAGAGTATGCACTAAAGCTGGACTTCCCAACAACGAACAATGAAGCTGAGAACGAAGCTCTCATAGCTGGCCTAGGGCTGGCTGGAGCCTTGAGAGTTAAGACTCTGAAAGTATGTGGAGACTCGAGGCTAGTAGTCTCCCAGGTAAATGGAGAATTTGAAGCCAGAGATGAAGTCATGGCCAAGAAGCTGAAACTGGTCAAGGCCATTATGACTCAGTTTGATGAATGTTATGTGGAACACATTCCAAGGGAAGAAAATATGAAGGCTGACACCTTGTCCAAGTTTGCTTCTTCTGAAATTGAGAACTATGCAGGAAGTGTATATTTCCAAGTCTTGAAGACCCCTGGCATCAATGGAAAGTTAATAGCACCCATTGACGTGGCTAGCTGTTGGATGGATCCCATCAAATATCATCTGGAAACTGGTTGGTTACCTAACGATACTTCAGAAGCACGAAAGTTATACGTGAGAGCACTAAGTATACCTTGATTGAGGGAATCTTATACAAAAAGTCTTTCATTGTCCCTTACTTGAAATGTTTGAGACCCCCGGAGGCAAAGTTGGCCCTAAGGGAAGTACATGAGGGAATTTGTCGGCAGCACTTGGGGGGCAGGGCCCTTGCTCATAAAGTTACTCGTCTAGGCTTTTATTGGCCAAGCATACTTGCAGATGCTAAAAGTTATGTGAAGAAGTGTGAACGTTGACAAAAGCATGCACCAGTGGTTAGACAACCACCAGAAATGTTGACATCCATAAACTCACATATTCCATTTGCCATGTTGGGAATGGATATACTTGGACCATTTCCAATGGCAAGTGCGCAGAGAAAGTTCTTGATAGTGGCAATCGACTAATTCACCAAGTGGATTGAGGCAAGATAACCACCAAGCAAGTAATGCAATTCTTCTGGGAGAATGTAATATGCAGATACGGGATTCCACGAATCTTGGTCACAGACAATGGAACTCAGTTCAACAACGAAGACTTCAAGAAATATTGCGAGGAAAATTATATTAAGCTACGTTTCACTTCAGTTGCTCATCCTCAAGCAAATGGGCAAGCTAAAGTGGAAAACCGGATTATCCTGGATGGACTAAAGAGAAGAGTTGAACGCTCTAGGAACACTTGGGTGGACGAATTGCTCCCCATACTGTGGGCATATCGTACTACTTGTAAAGTCACCACTGGAGCAACCCCGTTTCTGTTAGCATATGGAGCAGAAGTAGTGGTTCCAGTGGAGATTACTCACGCATCTCCAAGAGTTGAAGCTTATGAGCCAGAGGCAAATGAAGAAGGCATGAGGCTGGCCTTAGATCTAATTGATGAACTTAGAGATGAGGCAAATGCTAAAGTAGTTGAACATTAGAAGAGGGCATCTTTCTACTATAACTTAAGGGTTAAAGAGAGATTCTTTCGTCAAGGAGATTTGGTTCTCCGAAAGATTGAGGCATCCGGAGTTGGACAGAAAGGGAAGTTGGCCCCAAATTGGGAAGGACCGTATCGGGTCAAGAACGTGTTTGGACGAGGCTCATATAAGTTGGAAACCCTCGAAGGGATCGAAGTGCCAAGAACTTGGCATGCTGCAAACTTAAAAGTTTACTATGTTTAGTGTTTCCTAACTGAACTCACTATTTGGACAAGTAGAATTAAGGTCGATGAAACCAATCCGAGTTTTTAACTCGAGGTAGAAAGTAGAGTATTATGTAAGGGTTGAACCCATTTTCAAAGTTATGATTTTATTCGGCATTATCATGTTTTTATGATTGTTTCTATGCATCAAGTGTTGACAAACATGCAAAAATTCAGAAATGCAAGAAAATCAAAGGATGATAAATTAAAACTTACAATAGTTAAGTTATGCCTGAAGGCAGAGATTACATAAATAAAAGCCATATATGGCTATAAAAGAAAAACTACACAAACTAAGCTTCTCCTCCTTTGTCACCAGTATCAGCCTCCTCTTCTTCTGAGCTAGAGCCAGAACCAGAATGAGTGGCTGCAGAATCAATGCCAGCTGTCTGACCAAGGGGGGAAGAATGCCCAGGATCCAGAATCCTATCATCCTCGTCCATGTCATCCTCTCCAGCCAAATCCCTCTCGAAAGGAGTAGGAGCATAAGGGCTTAGGAAGTCAGAAAAGCTAAGTGACCCAGGAATCTTCTCCAAGACATCTGCCAAAGCACCATCCCATCCCTTGGTAAAATGAACTGGGAAGAGAAGCTCGTCATGCTTACCAATTAAGTCCTTGTACTCCTGAGAGTCAAGGTACTCATCGATAAAGTCATCCTTGCTCTTCCTAAGCGCAACCAGCTCAGCTTGGGAATCAGCCAACTCCTTCTCCCTCCTAGCCAGGCTAGCCTTGAGGGAGCCCACTTCCTCCTGAGACTTCTCAAACTTGCCTTGGTTGGCCTCAGAAGATGAGCGCCAAGCCTTGGCTTGAAAGAGAGCCCCTTGAAAGTTAGCATTAGTCTACAAATAAAGAACAAATCAAAAAAGAGATTTGTAAACATATTAAGTAAAACACAAAGGAAGAAAAGAAGAAAAAGGTTACCGCGGTCATGGCCTGAGAACCTGCATGCTCAACTCCCTCAATGGTAGAGTTGGTGACAAAGTCCTTGTAGTCACAAGGAGTAAGTGAGTGATAGGACCACTCAGCAGCGTGTTTGGACACCCCAACAACAGTGTCCTTCTTCCTGATACCCTAGTTGGGGCGCCAAACAGAGGCCTTAGATGAGAGAGGAGCCTCAACATCCTCCACAGAATCCTCGTGAGGCCTTAGAAAGGCTGGGCCATCAAAAGCTGCCCGAGGATCTTTTCCTCCCAAATGAGCCCTCTTCATCCTAGCAGTTTCTCCTTCTGCGGGCTCGTTGGTCTTATTTATAAAGGCCGCAACTGCAAAAACAAATAAGAAAGAAACAATGGGTATAAGAAAATCTTAGATAAGTAAAAGAAAATAAGGAATGAGAATTACCCTTGTTTGATACGTTCGATAAGCCCAGAGATTTTAGGAGAAACTCGTCCAGGAGCTCCCAAGCCAAGGTGGCATAGTTGTCCTTGGTTAGCTCAGTATACGCATGAGCCTCCTCATTAGTCAAGACTATGTCGTTGGGACTACCGTCCAAAACCCTACTAAACGACCTACGAAACAAGGTACCCCAATCCCCTCCTTCCCAAACCAGATACATAAACTCATTCTTCCATTTTGGGTTATTATCAGGAATGGATTTTTGGTGGAATATTGGAGGTGTAGAAGCTTGATGGTTAATATAAACCCAACCAGGGGAGATTGAAGAACTATTCTTAAATTGAAATATTTTTCTAAATAAGGAAACAGAAAGGGGAAAATTGTTCTTTAAGCAAAGAACTATAAAACTCATCATAATTCTCCAAGCATTAGGAGGAAGTTGACAAGGATTAATCCTAACATCCGCTAATAGCTTGGGAATGAACTCATGGAAAGGAAACCTAAGTCCTGCAACAATGGCGTCCTTGTAAATGCAGAGAGCATCAGGACGCCAATGGCATGAACGATCTCCTGGGCCAACCGGGACAAGTCTAAGGGGGGATTTAACTCTATACATTTTGTTATAATCCCTAATTTTATCGACTTCATAGAACTTATTACTACAGTCAAAAGAATCTAAGTGAGACACTGAGGGGTAGTCATCACCACGTTCACTAATCATATCTTGCAAAGACATATATGAAGAGTGAATAGTGATGGTACATCTCTTAGAAGCTTGATTCATCTTTTGAAGGCGTTGTGTTGGACGGTCAGCCATTGATATTCAAATCTTCAAAACAAATTCCCAGAAATCTTCAAATCTTCAAAGGCAATTCCCAGAAATCTTTAAATCTTCAAGAAGAATTTCCAGAAATCTTCAAATCTTCAAGAAGAATTTCCATAAATCTTCAAATCTTCAAGAAGAATTTCCAGAAATCTTCAAATCTTCATGATAAAGCCAAGAAAATGATGAATGTGGCTGAAGAAAACTCGCCGGAAATCGCCTCACCACGGAGAAACTAGAAGAAAACTAGAGAGAAAACTAAGAGCAATTTTTAGAAATTGGAAATGAGAAATGAAGAGTGAAAGAGAAATCTCACTCTTTTATAACTAAAGTAGTCGGTCGCCCAACCAGTCAAGGGAAGGGCAACCGTCTACAGCCAGTCAAGGCCCATAATCATTCATTGGGCTCCAAAAATTAAGGCCCAAAAGAAATTGAGGTCCAAAAAGAAATCGAGGCCCAAAATAGATCCAAAGAAACCAAGGTCGAATAAACCATAGATTGAGGTCGAAAGGCTGAGATCGAAAATGTATATGAAATTGAAGTCGATTTGTTCGAACTAAGACCAATTTGAGGTCGAAGAAGTACTAGATTGAGGTCGAAAAACTGAGATCGAAAATGTATATGAAATTGAAGTCGATTTGTTCGACCTAAGACCAATTTGAGGTCGAAGAAGTACTAGATTGAGGTCGGAAGGCTGAGATCAAAAATATATATGAAATTGAAGTCGATTTGTTCGACCTAAGACCAATTTGAGGTCGAAGAAGTATTAAATTGAGGTCGAAGAAGTATGAAATTGAGGTCGAATCCTTCGACCTAGGACTAACTGAGGTCGAAAGCTGAGGTCGAAGGAACCTTAGATCGAGGTCGAAAGGCCGAGATCGAAAATAAATAGGAAACTGAGGTCGAACTGTTTTGACCTGGGACCAACTGAGGTCGAAATTTGAGGTCGAATTTGAGGTCGACAGTACCTCAAAACTGAGGTTGAAAATACCCTTGAAAAATTAAAGATTTAAATAAATAAATTTATTTATTTATTAAATATGCAAAAAATTCTAGAAGAAAAAGTCGAGGAAAAATGTACAGATCCCAAGGCAAGATCAACAATAACTTCTATGAAAAACTCGAAAAGATTTTCTCAGAAGTTGGGGGGCAAATGATATGGACAGAAAAGTAATCCTAGAAATGTAATTAATGATGTATTAATTAGACCTAGATTGATCCAAGAATACGGCCCGATAAACAAGGCCCGAAACCCTAATTATTTATTAATCTCGTAATTAATAAATAGGAAAAATATACAGCTCATAAAATCATCAGAAAAGTCTGCTTTCTACAAAGAAAGATCTAGAATCTCAATCAAAGGAAATAACTAGTCACAGTCCTTATCCTACAATAAGGAAAAGACTTGCTCACCAAGGAATACACTACTTATCCACTATCAAGAAGGAGACTTATTCGCTAAGTCTCCCAAACATACCCTAAATACAAGACTCCTAACGCCTATATAAAGGACCCGATCCTTCAATCAGAACTACGTTTTTGGCTTGATTCTCAATTACAAATTGAGATACGTAGGCATCTTGTGAGGACAAATTTAGTCACGAAACACGAGAACAGTCATTAAAGCTCGAAAGCTCTTAAACCCTAGCAGTACATTTACAAGTACGTTTTTTATTTCACAACATATACAGATTATATATTTTATGAAAAAAATTTAAAATTATTTATGAAATTCTAGAATAGAATATATGATTGTCTCCGATTCTCAATATAAGATTGGTTCTCTTTAAAATAATGATCATAATATCATATTTGAAAAATGATAACTAAACAACATGTATGAGTTTGAAATAGACAAAACTCTTACCCAAGAATCAGCATTATAATTTTACTCAGAATCGTATTTTAAATCGTAAGTATCTAATAATTTTCACGCTCAATAAAATAATACGTAACCAAACTCTGCAAAGTCCTATCTTTTTACGGTCCAAATGATGTTGATGCAAGGAGCATTACAAAAGAAACAGGGGGATACAAATAGGGTCCTGGGAAAGCATCATAACTTTCCAAATATAACAGGATTCAGGCCTGGTGGGTGAATGAAATCATCATCATCACCACTTCCCCTCCAGAACCCTAGAAAGATAAAGAGATTTTTAATAATTAAAAATTATTATTATTATGATTCTCCCTTACTATTATCTTTCTTTGTATTCATGGTTGGCCTGCAAATCTATAAGTCGACACAACCAACTAATGTATGGACCTCAATGTGCCCTTCTCCCCATATTATAGGCCCCTCCATATTGCACGTCAAGCTGATGCCAGTTTCACATCACACCTTATTCGTGGGCCCTAAACCGAGGAGATCATCACTTGACACGTGGAATTTAAACAGACCCAACCTGCACTAATTCTCCTTTTTTTCCTTTCCTTTTCTTTTATTTAAGCAAAAATTTTAGTCTTTGTTTGAAGTGGTCTTGATATTCCCATAATCCCATCTCTAAACATAATCTTGATCTAGTTGTAACTTGTCGTTCTTTTTACGAAATGTTGAGAGTTTGAATGTTGATAAAATAAAACGAGTGTATCATAATAAAATGAAATGGTAGACTCATGGTAATTTAAGATGGTTGTTTGACATGGGAACAAGATATAATGGAGTTGGGTTTGAATATTTAGTAAGTACTGATGGTGGGGTTGAAAATAGGAAGAAGACATCTGTTTGTTTTTGGAGTTTGGCCTGGTTGGAGAAGATGGATTAATGGTATGAATGAAGGGTGATGATCATGAGTGCACTTGGCTAGGCACGCTCATTCTTCTTTTGAAACCCAAGAGAAAATGCAAGAATACGAATATACATTTCTAATGATGGTTCCAATAGCACGCCCCCCTCGCTCTTCAAGATCTTATTGGTTAAGTTTCTGAGGTAATGTTAAAAGAGAATAACCCTTAATTTTTGGTATTTGTCACCCTTCACCATCATCACCTTTTATCCTTTTCTTTCTCTAGTTGACATCCTCCTTCTCTTTTGATTCGCCGTATGCAGATTTTTTTTATGCTAATTATTTATCTCCGTGATGTTCACATGCATTAACTTTTCTGCTCTTAGATATTAGATTTATACCAACACCGCTGTTGAATCCAAGATTTTATTGATCATATGATCCGGAACAATATGTTATTTACGGAATATGTTCTGTAACAATAAGAATTTTTTTTGGGATACCTAACATTTTTCTTGCCAAAATATACGATTCTCAAAATTTTATAAGAAACATATACTACTATTTTAGAAGAAATAACTCCATGTATATTACAAATCAAACAAACACTAAAATGTGTTTTATTACTTGTTGAAAAGAAGCTTCTAATTAAATTGGTCCTAGGTAAGTTGTAGTTTCCTATGTCGTTTGTCAAGAAAAGATTTGCCATTGGGCTGTGTTGCCAGACTGCATAGCTAATTGTTTTAAGCTTCATATTCTAACTCATGGCACCAAATGATCTTCTGACATATTAACTCCTTATATATAATAAGCTAAGGGAGATCTTATCCAAAATTTTGGTAGGTCACTGTACTACCAAAAAGTATACGATCCGTTGGATTATAAAACTATAAATATTCAAATCGATGAGTACCGTCAGATATAATATTAAAAATTGTATTTGATTAATAATAGGATAGTATTTAAATACTAAAAGGTGTATTTTGATAATTTAAACCTATTATAAATGGGTTTTCTATATTGAATAGAAATCTTTATGTAAAAATTCGTAATTATCTTTTCTCTTTATTTTATGGATAGTTCCAGTTAGATAATAATTATTAAACCATCATTAAATTAAAGATAATTTTGTAAGCTTCGTGTGGGCTGTAAAATCGTTAAAATATGTTGTCTAAAACTCAAGATAGAGCCCAAACAGTAAAGTTATTATCTAAATTTTAATAAATATTTTTTTATTATTGTAGCACCAATTTAATTTTTTTTCCCTAATTTTTTTAAATTTATAAATTCTTTGTTTATTTCAATAAAATATTAAAATCGATTTAAGAAAAAATTAAAATCGATCTGATCCGTGTACGATCAGTATACGATCAAATTAATAATTATAGATCGATGAGAATTGTTAGATCTAATATTAAAAAGTGTATCTGATTAATAATAGAAATATATTTAAATACTAAAAAGTGTATTTTGATAATTTAAAATTTTTCTATGTAAAAATTCTTAAATATTTTTTCTCTTTATGGTTTCAGTTAGATAATAATTGTTAAACCAAATATCAAGATAACAATTCATATCGATTACAATGATACCCTACGTTATAAGAGACTTAGGAGAACTCCCGTACATGAATAAATTTAAACAGTTTTTTTCTGAAGGAACATAACAATTCGATTAATCCAAATTATAATTATATTATTTTACATATAACAAACATACAAGGATAATATCAAAATATTATTAAAATGTTTAGGGTTTCATATTCATAAACGATAATTTTGAATATAATACTTATATTAAAATGTGTATTTGATTAAATGTAGGATTATATTTAAATACTAAGAAGTGTGCTTTGATAATTTAAACCAATTGTAAATTGGTTTTCTATATTGAATTGAATTCTTTGTGTAAAACTTCTTAACCATCTTTTTTTTTCTATATTAATAATAGGATTATATTTAAATTCTAAAAGGTGTATTTTGATAATTTAAACCAAATATATCAAATATAAATAAGTTTTCTATATTGAATAGAATTTTTCATGTAAAAAATTCGTGACTTTCTTTTCTCTTCCATGGACAATTCCACCTAGATAAAAATTGTTAAACCATCTTTTAATTAAAGATAATTTAGTTATCTTCATGTGGGGTGTAAAATCGTCAAAATCTGATTTTTAAACCACAAGATAAAGCCCAAATTAGTAAAGTGAGTATTTAAATTCTAATAATAATTATTACGTCATCATTATTTTAACACCAATTTAATTACTTTTTCTAACTATTTTAAATTTAGAAATCTATGTTCAAAAATTCAAATCAATCTAAAAAAAAAATTCAAATCAACAAAGAATATAATAATACGAGGATAAAATTTTATAAATTTGTGCATATTTTTTATCCTATTTTATTAAATTTTATATCATAACTAATTAAATATTATTTATTATTAAATAATAAATTATACGCAAATGATGATTTTGTTTTATAAGAACTCATAGAGACCTAATTTCATTGTTAGCAGAACTCTATTCATATTTAAAAATACCGTATTTTGAAATTTTAGACTCAGCTACAGAATAGGCCTAACTTTTTTAACTTATATACATTGTAAATTATTAAATTCAAAACTTTAAAAGTTTGTTAATCAATTAGTATAGTACTTTTATGAAAAATCGTACTTTAAAAAATTATATTTTAAATGATAATTTATTTTCTCAAAAGTTCAAAGTTCTCGCATCTTTAACATATTACAAAAAAGAGTATATTATATTTTAGCAATAAATATTTAAAAAAATTATAAATATTAAGAAAAATTAATGATGTTATCAGGGTAGTTTGGTCCTAAATACCGCCAAAACATTCTCAAGATCCAATACATTTAAAAATAGACGATCAAGATTATATCATATAAAAAGAAGTTATTATCTAAAAATGATATAAGTTAAAAGATATTATATTAGGATTGGATTTTCCAAAAAGTTAAAACATAAAAATAGTTGTAATTAAATAAGGAAACCCATTTAATACCAAAATAATAAAAATCGTTTAATCTTAAATAGATAGGTGAAAACCTTTAGATTTAACATTAAAAACTGTATTTGGTTAATAAAGGGTATTCTAATAATCTAAACTACATATAAGTAGATTTCCTAAATCGAATAGAATTCTCAACATTAAATTTCGTCACTTTATTCTCTTTTTAGTTTTAGAATAGTTTTTAATTGAAAAAGAACTATTAAACCACAACTAAATTAAAGATTATTTTGTGAATTTCATGTGGACCGTAAAATTGGCAAAATCTAACTTTTATAACTCAATATAAACAAATATTAAATTGAGCGTGTAAAATATAATAAATATCAAATTTTTAACTATAATTTTTTTGGCTAAATCTTTTTTAACAATAATTCAATCATATAAACTAATAACTTTTAAATATTAAAATATTCATAAATAAATATAATTATAAATATTTAAAAAACAATCGTGTGTTGCATGAGTAATAAAAATATAATTATAAATAAAATTTAAGTCGGTGCTATAATAAGCTAGTAATGTAAAAATCTTAGCAAGCATATCATAAATGCATACATATATGGTTCTGATGTTCAAACACAACATAATTTGAATTAATTGCTATTTATATACTTCATAATTTGAATTAATTGCTATTTATATACTTGATAAACTGTAGGTAGGATGGTGAATAATGTTAGGATGTATTCACTAGATCAACGTTAATCAAATAAAATAACAAACACGAAAGTAAAGTATATAATTATTTAACGTGAAAAGGTAAAACCACAAAATCCTCACTGAAGGATAAAACCACAAATTACAAAAACTCTCTTGTGTATCGCACACAACTCTCTAACTTTTACTTTTGTAATACTTTAAAACTTCTACAAATATCTATATTTATAGGCATCACAAATATTCTAATCCTGATATATTTCAAAATTTATTTGGGACAATTACCATCTTTTCATATTTTGGATATTAATCTTTTTCTCAATTTTTATTTATACCAAAATAAGACTTATCTCAATTATCACAAATAAAGTGTCCAATGAATATCGAGGATCAAAGTCCCGTTATGTTTGCCCGATGTGTTTATATGTTAGCGATCGTTTTGAGAAATTCCATTTAGTACACCAGTAACACGTCTCGACAATGAAATTTACTATTATGGCAAGTAAAAGCAATAATAACAATTAAGGAGAAGCCACGCGGGAAGATCAACCTCAGAAACCACAACTTGGATATACAAAGTAATTGTACATGTATAAGTGAATGTACACTTTGAACTTTATTGGTCCAGTTAGATTTAGATATATGAGTTTGGGAAAATCCATGAGGATTTTCTGTCCACTGCATTGAGAACCCCCACTACTTACAGTACTTGGATTTTTTAGATAGACAGAAGATACATATCCTTTAACTTTCTTCTTTTCTTCATTAAATCTTTTCGTTTATACATGCATATTTTGTAGTCTTTTTATAACCATCTTTCCTGTCCTCGTGTATATATACTCTGCTTTCACTCTTCACTTCTCTTCATCCTTCATTTGCTCTACTCCAAAAATATTCTTATAATTTCTGACTCTCTTTTCAACTTTTGAGGAAGATATGGGTGATTTATCATACTCTAATGATGGTGGTGTTAGCAATGGGAATGGGTGCAGTAATGGAAATGGCCATGCAAATGCTATGGTTGTTCAGAGGAAGAGTTGTTGGTACGAAGAAGAGATCGAAGAGAACCTCAGATGGTGCTTTGCTCTCAACAGGTAAGCAAATTTACACAGTGAATAAGTCTGGCAATCGTGTCGTGTATAAAATTGCGGGGTCTAACGGAGAACATGTAGAATACATAGTCAGAACTCAGAACCAAATCCTCAATGTATCTTTGTCTTTGTTGTTACATGGATAATGTTCATATGTTTACCATGCATTATATGTATATATGTACTTTTTATTGTAACAAATTCTTAGGTTACATATTTGTGGGTTAGAGATATATATGATGAGTTCTGTTTGGATAAAATCATTAAGTTGAAAAGGGTGGGATAGAAAGAGTACTATACTACTATGTGCAAAGGATGGCTTTTAGAAAGGCAAAATAAGCATTCTTTTAGTGGAGACAAGAAAGTTGAAGCTGTCTGCTTAGTGTTTCCGGGAATAATTTCATTCTTTCATATGTACCTAACTCCCTTAAATTGGACACAAATATTATATATTTTATAATAGTTTAGAAACAAATGAAAGTGGATATATGTAGTTAAGTACCTTCTTTTGATTTTTCTTCATGTTTCCCATAGTATACTGCATACAGGAGCATCTCAGTACCAGGACATTCAACTCTTGGACACAAAACCATTTGGAAAGGTATAAAATTTGAGTTTAATTAGTCATAATAAAAAAAACTAAAAATTTTGTATTCAAGAAGTTTGATAATAAATACTCTATATATGACGACGATGATGATGAGTTGAGGATGATTGCATTATGTTTAAACAGGCCCTGGTCATTGATGGGAAGCTTCAAAGTGCAGAGATTGATGAATTCATTTATCATGAATCTCTTGTCCACCCTGCACTTCTTCATCACCAAAAGTAACACCCTTAACTAGTTCTTTTTAGTTTTATTGAATTAGACTAATAAATTGACTAACTATATACATGAATATTTAGTCCTACGGAAGTTTTCATTATGGGAGGAGGCGAGGGCTCAACTGCAAGGGAACTACTTCGACACAAGACTATAGAGAAGGTTGTCATGTGTGACATTGATCAGGTAACCATTATTTCCTTGCACAATTTTACTTGAAGTACATATTTCTGACAATTTTAGCAGTATTCATTCTATAAAACAATGCATATTGAGTTGCTTGTTTGATATGGTTGCTATCTTTTACTGTAAACAACATACGAAACCAAAACAAGGTGGAAAAAGGAGTGACTGCTTCCCTATTTTTTAAATGTTACTAGCCTTTTGCTGCTAATTTTCTTTAACTAACCAGCCTCTTTAAGATATGTATCAACTTAATCTCTTTGAACAAAATATGTCGTGGATGTGATTATGTGCAGTCACTACATAATATTTATATAAAATGACAATGGTCTGGGTTACTAATAATAGATGCCGTATTTCACTTTTAACAGGAGGTGGTGGATTTTTGCAAATCTTACTTGGTTGTTAATAGAGTGGCTTTCTGTGATCCCAGACTTGAGCTCATTATCAATGATGCAAGGTATATACAATTCCCTCCCTGTCACAATTAATAGCATAATAAATATGTAAACTTTATGTGAATTGCATGGTTGTGTGTGACAGGGCTGAGCTTGAGAGAAGAGAAGAGAGTTATGATGTGATCATAGGGGATCTGGCTGACCCCATAGAAGGAGGGCCCTGTTACCAGCTCTACACCAAAACCTTTTATGAACTTACTGTGAAGCCCAAGCTTAGTAAGGGTGGCATTTTTGTCACTCAGGTAACTATTCTAATTGAAATGGTGTAATGTTTGCATAATAACAAGTTACGAAATTGATTATTCACTCATCACAGGCAGGACCAGCTGGAGTTTTCAGCCATGCTGAAGTTTTCTCTTGCATTTACAACACTTTAAGACAGGTTTTCAAATGTATGTTTTACAACAGAACCTAAAGAACTTCACATTATTATTATTCAAAAACATACTTATCTCTAAAGTTTATTCACTTCATGTACATATTCCATGTGTCCTGTTTATGTGCAGATGTTGTACCTTATTCAGCTCATATTCCCTCCTATGCTGATATCTGGGGATGGGTCATGGTACACAATCATTTCAACTTTGTGCCTTTCTCTCCAACCATACTTTATTCATTCTAATTCAAAAAGAAAAAAAAGAACTTGTGTTTGAAAATTATGTGTTGTCTAAAACAGAAACTAACGCCAAGGTCTTGTAAAATACAGGCATCAGATACACCGTTTGTGCTGGGTGCTGATGATTTGGACCTGAGAATGAAACAAAGAATCAAAGGAGAAAATAGATATCTTGATGGAAAAACATTCTCATCAGCCTCTACCTTGAGCAAAGCTGTTCGGAAATCGTAAGATTACTGATTTTAAGTTTTTATTCATAACTTTATGTGTTTCTTCGTTCTAGTACTCCATGCATTAGCTGATATGTAATTTTGGGACTGTGGACAGATTGGACAATGAGACACATGTTTACACGGAAGGAACAGCAAGGTTCATATATGGGCATGGTCATAATTCTGCAACTAAGCATAATTAAGCTTGATCAGGACTTGATGTCAATGGTCACTACAAAGGAGCATAAGATCATGGAAGAGAGAAAAGACTGTATTTTCAGACAATTAATCTTGCTCCTTTAATGGGTTTTCTTAATTTTCGTATTGTATTACTCTTTATAATGTCTTAACTTTGTATCTGTTATCATTTGCTAATGTAATCAGATTTCAAAACGAATGATAATATTAAACAGTAATGCACCCTTTCATATTGTGCTGTCCTAGTTTTAGAGTGCATAATGAAATTGGATGGAACAATTTAGTTTAAAGAAGTAAAAATGGTTTTTGGACCAAGGCTCCGTCCCCCTTCCCCATTCCTTTGGTTGTACAACTTCGATGCGGACCACCTTTGATTCGGTCGGTATTGCATCTGACCATCGTAGTTGGAGAACTCCAAAACTTACAGATGATCTGGCCATCCACTTCATCCACATTCTATTCTTGACTAATAAATTCCGGATTACTGCAATGACATTCATCAGCTAATGTGTCCCTCCCCAAATCAGTGTGGGACATAGAGCAAACCCAATATAGACTGCATGCCGTCGGATACTCTGTCAGCAACTTACGTATCACGGGCCAATTTCATAGCGGACGTTACAGATAACCGACTAGTTTTTTAGTTGGATGCGGTCGTTTATTGGACCATAAGACCTTAGAGGTCAGACATTCTACTATTTTAGGTTGAGTGTTAGCCTGACCTTTATAACATACTAGTGGCCGGCCATAATAGCAGCTTAGTAATTTACCATCCAACTTTCCTACAAAAAATACGCTTCAAGTAGTACCACTTCTGCCGTAAACATAGGCAGGAGATGAATTGGATAAATCAGGCTTTACTTATCGAGTAAAATGTAAGAACATATAAATCGCTGGACATAAGTAGTTGAGTAAGAGCATCTCCAATAGGGGCGTCAAATTCTATGTGGCATGACACTCTTGGGTGCTTTCCTATTGGAGTTGCAAGGATGCCCAAGAAGTGTCAAGAGAAGTCGCCAACTTTTGGCACCCTCTTGGCACTTCCTCCAAATGAAAAAATTCCAAATACTAGTACTAAAAGTATATATGGTCTATTCCTATTATATTGTATCTAGTTTTAATATTATTTGTTTATGGATCATCTAGGCATCTTACATGGGATGCCAACTATTGGACTCGAAGGGTGCTAGATTTGATATAAATGAATGAAAAAATAAAAAATTATTATTTATGATTAGTTGACATGTTTGACACCCTTCAAGGGTGCCTCTATTGGAGATGCTCTAAAAGGCTGTAGCGCAATTCATCACTTGCATACCTAAAACAATTTTCAGCTGCATGAACCAAGTATACATCGAAATTATATACATATAATCACACACTTTTATCCAATCCACATAGACATGGTTAGTACATGACCATCTGATTGGTTGCATTATTGTGTCCTGTTTCTCAGAATTGCCAATGTGGTTGCATCGTTCTGTTTTCCTATCAATTTACCAGTTCTATTTTCGTCGTAATTTTATAAAGCTTAGTTTATTTTCATCAGCATACCAATATGATTAGTGTTACATGCCTTGAGACAGACAATTGAGTACACTAATAAGATGCAGAGAACTCAACATCGTAGTTTCTGTGATGGCCTTGGTGGGTGCCACTCATGTCATGCCTTGTTTACCTGATAATTTGAACTGGTGCAGTCATTTATTTTGTCTCAGACAGCCTAGCATGTACACAGTGTATAGATAATCAATTGTAACTAATCTATCTTAATAATCATTCTCTTCATGTATCCATATCTTCGTTTATAATTCACAGCCCCTGTCTCTTAACACCGATAAAAAAAACTCTATTTAATTTTATAAATTTAATCCTGGTTTCATCAGTTATTCCTATCTGCCACCTCAAAAGCATGCATAAACTAAACTTTTATTAGCCCGTTTATTGGTATTTAGTTTTAATTATTTGGTGGTTATATCAAGGTTGAGAGGCCAATGAAAAGCAAAGAAGCGGATTACGCATTGGAGGCGTAAACAACCACCTAACTGATCCAGGTAACCAGAAATATGGTTTGATGATACTGTTCTCATCACCACAACTGTTATATTGGATTTCTAAAAAACTACCATCACCCGTTGTTGTGTTTGATATATTAATCCTCTTAATTATTAATGCCTTTGTGTATGCTCTGAATCCATCAATGAATCCTATAGAGCATATTCAACAGAAGGGAGAAGGTAATGTGTAAAGATTTCTCCCTTGCAATTTTTGAGTTATAAAATGATAGATTATAGAATATAGAGTGTGATTTGAGTGAGAATAATTTTTAGCTTAAAAGCACTGAGCTGTCTAAATTTTTAGTTAATATTGTTCTACACTTATTTTGCAACTTTTTTGAGAGTGCAGAACAATTATTTTCGGTATTCTCAATTGTTTTCACTATTGTCACTCCAAAACATATTAAAAGTAACTTACTTCCATCTCCATTGCGGCCACCACTTTCCTATAGAGTAGACAGTGAACCATTATCTTCAACTTCTTCATCATCAATTGGGTATACTTTCACTCATCCAATTCTGCTTGAAAGTCCAACGAATCTTGCAGCCTCGAAGATGAAGCAATCCATTTGACCCGTTTGGATCCTACGAGTGAAAACAAGCTCTCCGTATAACTGAGAACTTCACCATGTAGAAGATCAGGAGGACTATGGAGACTTGTGGTCACTTTTTTGTCAGAGTTATACATGAAATGGACACCTACTTTACAATTTAGTAAGAACTGAACATTGTTGAACAGGCCCTTTACACATTTCAATCGGACACCTACATCAATACTCAGCATTTTTGTCCATGATGCCTCAACTCCACTACCACGAAAGCATGCCTCATCATCCAATGTCCACAAGTTAATCTTGTCTCTATACTGATACGAGATAAAAGCAATGGAATCCTTGAAGACTCTGATGCGAGTTGCATCAAATCCATGATAACCATCAAAAGGACTGACAGGGAGTTTAATATCACAAATAAACACTTCTTTGTTTAAATCAAAAGCGATCATACCACCATGAGATCCTGTAGCAAACAGAAAACCGTGAAAACATACGTCAAATTTATTGGTGCAGTTGGGGTTCTCAATTCGCTTAGGCTCAATCTTTCGCCAATCATTCCTGTTTGAAGAATAGACCTCAACACCAAAAGGTCGGATAGAAAAGTTGCTGGACACAACTCTGACAACTTTAAAATCTAAAGCGATGTGATCAATACCAAAGCCCAAAATATTGAATGTCAAATTATTATCGGGTATAGTATACGGGGGAATAAGCTTGGAGTGTTTAGTTGCAGGGTTCCATAGGTAAATATCAAGTTCCTTTTTAACAGCACGCCAATAAGTTACATCAACAGAAACACAAACAATACCACAATCCGAACCTATAAGTTTAGATGTTATTCGGTCAAAGGGATACTCACCTTGCGAGTAAGGAAATTTGAGATTCTTTAGAATGTGACCTGAACTGAGGTGGAAGAGGGAAAAAGAGCCATCGTTGTTATCTTCAGAATCACCTACATGTACAATGAGAATTTCATCGTCTTTCGTAGTGGCCGCGAGGTGAGATTTAGCGAAACGATGGCTTGAAATGATGGAAAACCATGATATGGAAACCGATTTTAGTTGAAGCAGTGACTTGATCGGAAGACGTAGGAAAATCTCAATCCACAGATCATCAGTAAAACTACTCATCACCATTTCCCAACTTCTGTTCCTCTCTTTAGTTTCATTCATAATGACACGCCACTGTTAGTGTATTTCAGCCGCAGTTGAATGAGAACGGAGATAGACTGACATAAAACCCTGTTTTTTTTCTTCCTCCTGTAAACTAACCCTAGGTTTTTTAAGTTCCAAAAATATAAATAATTACTAAAAATATAAATTTTATAGTTTTTGTAAATTCCAACATTACCCTAAAATAATTTCATTTCTTTTTGTATCCAATCAATTTTACTATTTAAGTACTTTAACAATAAAATACCATATAGTATAAGAAAAATTTGTTAAGGACGGAAATAAGTGAAATGATAACATGCTAATAACCCCGTTGCTAAGTTGGAATTTGGCAAAGCAACGAAAAGCAATTTTAATGGTTAGTGCTTGATTTATATATTTGGACTCAAAGCATGAATTTACTAATTTTTCATAACCTTGATGACATACTCATTGTATCTGCAGGTCGAATGTATAACTTTTCTTATCGAAAATTAATTGTGGATTCCCTATGAACGGAAGCACAAGCACAAGCACCCCCTCCTTAAAGGGCATCAAACTTGCAATCAATGTTGCTGATAATCATCAAAAGCACTGTCAAGGAGGTTAACATCACATATAAACACATCCATTTTTTTTTAAAGCAACATAAAACACCTCTTAGTTGGTGTAATGCAACAAACATAAATTGAGACTGCCAGTCCTATGACACAAAAAAAAATCTATGTCAACTAGCAAGACATTAACTTGCAGATTCAAGCCTAATCACCAAACACTAAATAATGTCCAACATCCATTCCACCAGCCCTGTGTCTACTACCTTCCACTAAAGTAGATGTGTAACATTATCATCTTTATCATCAGTCAGAAATGCTTTCATTCATCGGAGTCTGAAGAATCTTCCAACCTCGGCGATGAAGCAGCCCACTTGATACGTTTGAATCCTACGAGTGAAAACAAGCTCTTTGTATACTTAAAAATTTCACCCCTTTCAAGATAAGGACGAGTAGGGATATTTGTGGTCACTTTGTTGTTCCACATATATGAAAACCGGTCCTCATCTTTTTCAAAGAGTAAACACTGAGAATTGCTGTAAAGGACTTTCAAAAATTCAATCGGCACACCTACATCAACACTGAGCACTTTTGTCCATGATGCCTCAACTCCACTACAAACACATGGGGTTAATTATCAAGTTGGTCACTAAAATGGTCTTAAAGTATTAAGTTGGTCACTAAACTGAAAACGGTCTCAAGCAGGTCATTGAAGTCGACTATGAGTACATTTTGTTATATAACTCACTCTTTTCTAAACGGAAACTACTAATATTAATGCTGATTTCTTCGATTTTATAGTTTGGAATGGATATGTTACCCTAACAAATAGATGTCACATCAAATTTTTTTTAATACATCATCATTTTTCGTCTAAAAAAAAGTGAATTATTTTGATGGAGTGTACCTGTAGCCGACTTTAATGACCTATTTGAGACTGTTTTCAGTTTGGTGACCAACTTGATACTCTAGGCCCACTTTAGTGACCAACTAGATAATTAACCCCAAACACATGTCTCATCATCTAATGTCCACAAGTTAATCTTACCTTCATTTACAATGGAGTTAATGACACCAATATTATCCTTGAAGTAAGTAATATCAATAAAACTCGTATCATTATCAAAATTAGAAATGGGGAGTTTAATACCATAAATGAACACCTCCTTGTTTAAATTGAAAGCCATCATACTATTAGTATCTCCTATGGCAAACAAAAATCCGTGAAAAACAAGAAAACTACTGCTGGCTGGAGTATCAATCAGCTCGGACTCAATCTTAAGCCAACCATTCCTGTTTGAAGAATAGACTTCGGCAGAAGTGGACACAACTCTAACAAACACAACTCTAACAACTTTAAAATCTAAATCTATGTGATCGAAACCAAAGCCTAAAGTTGTCCAATCATTATTAGGTTCAATAGTAAAAGGGGGAATGAGCTTGGAGTGTTTCGTTGTAGGGTTCCAAAGGTAAACATCATACTTCTTTTTAGCAGCACGCCAGTAGGATAAATCAACAGAAACAGAAACAATGCCACAATCACAACCTAATGTTGTGTTTGGTTGGAGTGATTGGAATGGAATGGAATGAGATTTAAAGTACAAAATAGTTAGATACTCACAACTTTCATTCTTTACCTCATTCTATTCTTAACCACCTACATTATAATTTAAACACCCCATTTTGTGATGAAATACTTCATTCCTTAACTCATTCATTTTTTTCGCAATTCTTATCATAACAATTTTGCATTATCTCTTTTTTTTTTCAAATCTTCCCTCCAACTCCCATTATTTTCTTTTAATCTTATTCATTCCATTCCATTCACTCCAACCAAACACAACTTAAAAGTTTCGATGTAACTGACTCAAGGGGATACTCACCTTGCGAGTAAGGAAATTGCAGATGCTTTAAAATGTCACCCAAATCAAGGTTGAAGAGCGAAAAAGGACCGTCCTCTTCTTCTTCAATATCACCTATTTCATGGTGTACAATGGGACATTCATTATCATCTTTAGCATCAGTGTCGAGGTAAGATTTGGCAAACCGATGGTTAGAAATGATGGAAAGCCATGATTTGGAAACCGATTTAAATCGAAGCAATGACTTGAAGGGAAGGTATAGAAAAATCTCAATCCACAAATCATCCGTGAAACTACTCATCACCTTCTCCCAAGCTTTTGATGTTTTCTTTTTCTTCTTGCTAATTTTTCTCTTCTTGTTATTTTCATCCATATCTAAGAAACTCTGGCGCAAATTTAGGGATTGGAAATACACAAATTTGGACGAGTGGGGTTTTTGTTATCAAGAGACACGCGTATTTTAGCCACCGTGATATCAGAATTTATAACTGAGAGACGATGTACTACAGAAAGAGAGGACTGAAGCGGCTGGAACCCTCGTCCCCAATTCCCCATTACGTTTCATTTACTTTCTTTAGAAATAAACAAATATGTTTAATCAAGTATCATAAAATTAAATAAAGACTTAATTGCACTTTAGTGGCTTGAACTATAATTTTTTGGCAGAAAAATGGCCGAATTATTAATTTAGCCACTTTAGTGGCCGAACAATTTATTTTTTAACACTTTATTGCATTCCGTCATGTCAGTTGGACGGCGTTACAGTGTGAAAGGGGTATTTTCGTCAGTTTACTTTTCAACGGTTATGTATACATACAGCTGCCTATATATAACTCCATATCAGTCCATTAGTAATTTATTCCCACAATCATACAAATCCTCTCAATTTATCATGGCATATCAGTGTTTTTGTGGAAGATGGGTTGTAGAGAGGACTGCAAGGACAGAAGCAAATGCTGGACAGAAGCTTTCCTCTTGTAGCACCGGTGCCCATGGACTACCAGAAGTCTCTCCAAAAATCGGAACTGTACAATCGAAAAATCACTAGCCATCACAGCCTGTAAACAGGATTAAGAAGTATGATGAGCTGCGTAAAAAAAAGGAAGTATGATGAGCTTTGAGCTCAATGTAAATCTCAATTTAATTATTCATAATCTACTCATGTTTGTGTAACCATCCCTACATAGTCACAAAATAAAGATGATTCGAGAATGTTCAGAACCTGTAGAAGTTAAAAGCTTACAACCAAGTGGATATTTCATTCATAAATGGACACAATCTTTTGAGTAACTGGACTTCGCTAATATAAAATGTACAAATTTTGGATCTGAAAAATTCACAAGCCCCATTTGTTATTTCTCCTCACAATCTATCATATCTTTAGGATGAGGATGTATACAACAGATACAAAACCAGAAAGCAATTCCTCATTATCATTTGCACCATCACCAATTGCCAAGGTTATCTTTCCAGTACCTTCTTTCACTAATCTTGTTACCTGGTGTGGCAATAAAGCTATAAACATACCCTATGTTGATTACAGTTTCCATCTTATCACCTGTAAGGACCCAGATTTTCAGACCAGCTTGTGCTAGTTTATCAATACACTGAGGCACCTGCAATTGAAACAACATAACTGAATCAAAAAGGAACCTGAAAGAGTGTGTTTACCAAATCATTTTCATGCGATGACTCTCCTACCCCTTTCTGAAGTTTGTCCTCCACAGCAGTTGCACCAATAAGTATTAAATCTCTTTCCATTACATCCGATAAATTTTCGAGTATCATCTCCCTGTCACCACCAATAGAAGTCTTTTATTTCAGAATCTCTTCATTCCAAGCAGGGTATTCAGCTTCTTCTAGGTTCTTATAAGCAAGTGCGAGAGTACGCAACCCAGATTCTCCATGTGAAGTATCTAAAGAAGACCATTTGTACAACAGAAAAATGTGTCTATCAATAATTGAAGTGGTTTTATATTAAAAACTTATCAATTTACCTATATACCCCCGATGATATTTTATAAAGGCTGAGAACTCAACCGCCGTCTAAACTGACATGACAGAATGCAATAAAGTGTTAAAAAATAAATTGTTCGGCCACTAAAGTGGCTAAATTAATCATTCGGCCATTTTTCTGCCAAAAAATTATAGTTCGAGCCACTAAAGTGCAATTAAGTCTTAAATAAATTCCTGCTGGCGAAGAGTTCCGAGACCATCTCCGATCAAGGACACCAAAATACGGTCACTATAACATTATTTTGGTGTCAAAAATACACCATCTATAAAATGAACTCCAACCAAGGACACTATACTTGTCACTAAAAGGAATCTTTCACCTATAAAATAGAATATTCTAACTTTGTTCATTTTTTATATTATAAATAACTTCTTATTTATCATTATGAATTTATGATTTTATTTTTATAATTAAATCTAGTGTGTTGTTTATAATTCATGATTTAAAAAAATTGTGAAAATTTAAAGTAAAAAAATTTAAAAGATTAGAATAAAAAGATACAAAAAAATATTTTAGAATTAACAAGAGTTAAGAAGAAAAAAAAGCTTCAATTGATAAAATCTTAAGTTAAAATTTACAAAAACAATTAACAGTAGGACATAGATGGAAAAAATTTGTTTTGTTAACAAACATAGAGGTATTGTTGGAATTTTGAAAGTCACCAAATTTGGTGTCAAAAGATCACCAAATGTACCTTTGTCACCAAATTTGGTGACCCAAAACTCATTTGATGACCTTGGGTCACTATTTTAGTGTTCTATTGGAGTTGCTTCGACACTATACCTATCACTATTATAGTGATTTAATGTCCGATTGGAGTTGCTCTAAGAATTCTACCAAAATATCCCTAAATCCAGGGTATATTAGTAATTTCCCATGTCTGCATGGGTTAATGGGCCGTATTTGTGACCCGATATACAATATTGTAGTTCAATTTCGAGTAGTGCAATTCAATTTCGGATCGCTGCGCTATATCTGCACACACATATACACTAACAAGATTTTCAAATTTGAATCTTCCAAAAATTAAGTCTAATTTTGTGAAATTCATAGATCACAACTTTGAACAATTTGTAAATGATGGATTTTCTTTTATGATTGCTATTTTTTTCTTTCTTTTATATTTGCATTCACTTTGCTCAATCAAAATTTGTTGGTAGGTTATGCGTGGGAAATAGTTATGAGCTTCATTTTGGAAACAAGTTCCAGCACGTGTCTATTTGTTTATTTTAAAATTATTTTAAGCTTTATTCATATTTTAGAGTTTTATAATTCATACCAAATTCCACGGTCTGAGCTTCACTTGCATGTTATAGGTAGGATTTCATTGGCTTGGTGGCGAAAGATTTACACAAGAATGAGTGGCGTTTTAGACATATATTTCGGGGTATGAACTGACTATACTGGATAATGTCTTGTATCATGTCACTTATCCTTGAAGGACCAAAGTGCTTCAAAATTTCATGGCAACTCAGACACTTGCTTTAGAGTAGATGGAGTGTTTTTGTAAGCTCCGAAAGGCTGGTCGCTGGTGATGCTTTCATTTTTCTGAGGTTTGCAAAACTAGTTAGGCTCTGTTTGTGATTGCTGTTAAAAATTATTGTGATGTTGAAAAAAGTGCTGTTGAAATAAGTGCTGTTGTGAAAATCAGATAACTGTTTGGTAATATTTTTGATATGTGCATGTTTTGGTGTATAATATAAGAAATTAATGCTTTTGGTGAGTTTTGATGTTGAAATCAGTAGCTGTTTCCCGCCTGGAATCAGATTTTTCTATATAAGTTAGTTACTATTTACTGAAAATGAGGAAAATGGTTAATTCAGTTTTAGTCGAGTTATAATTTTTAAAGATTATAATCCACGTATATTAAGCCACTTTTATTTCTATAAATTGATCTATTTATAAGCAAAATTCATATTTATAACAATTTCATGTCAAAAATAACATAGATATTTAATCAATGCTTTTGAAAAAGTACATTATTTTATATTAAAATTAATATGTTTAATAATAAGATATATTTTAGAGTCTTACAAATTAAAAAAAATGAATGAGTAATGATCCGAAAAGATCCGAACCGAATTTGATCCGAACCAAATTCATCTGATTTTAATCCAAATTTCATCCGATTTTAATCCGAATTAGACCCGAACCGAATCAGATCTGATCCGAACTATACCTAAATATATCATAACCGAAAGTTGATCCGATCCGAGATGGATCCGATCCGAAACCGAACCGATTATCCGAATTATAAGGTCTATTCAATTCCTATTATTTACATATCAAATTAATAATAATCGTCAGTTTTCAAAACAGATAGATGAGAACCGCTAGATCGAATATAAAGAAGTGTATTGTGAATAGTGAAAATTAATTGTTAAGCCGTCACTAAATTAAATATTATTTTATGAGTATCGTGTCTGTTGTAAAACGTTCAAGGTACAACACAAATAGTTAATTGAGAGTCTAAAACCTAATAAATAAAGTTTAAAAGTTAATAACATAAATATATGAATAAAAGAAAAATTAATATCTATACTATATTATTAAAGCCGAAACATTGAAAGTTTTGGTTTTCGGTTAGTTTTTGGTTTTCGGTACTTTTTCTAATTAATAAATTAATAATATAATCAAAATTCGGGAAACTTTTATTCTACATTAATATTTCACTATATATAAAAATCAAATAATATTGAAATCTAATCAAATAATTGGAAATGTGAGATCTAATTTGTTTAAATTTAGGATACACTGCTACAAATATACTTCTTTCTTTTTAGGATAACAAAAGCTACTACAAATCATACAAATATACTTATTTCTTTTTAAGATAACGAAAACTACTACAAATCAAATCTTTTATGGAATTGTATTATTGTCAAGTTACCAAAATAGTAACTAGATGATTGACTTTTATAATTAAAAAAATATTTTTTTCTAACAAAATCTACTCCTTTTCCAAAAATATCATTACAATTATCTTTAAATTAAAACATATTACCTTTTATATTTGTTATTACTAAAATCTATGATTTCCAAAAATATGAGGTGCAATCCTTACTTATTTATTTTAAAACCTATTTTAATACTCTATTTAATAAATAATAAAATAATATAAAAATAGTAACTAACTTATTGCCTTTTATAATTAAAAAAAAAATCTAACAAAATCTACTCCTTTTCCAAAAATATCACGACAATTATCTTTAAATTAAAACATAATATCTTTTATATTTGTTATCACTAAAATCTCTATTTTTCAAAAATATGAGATGCAATCCTTACTTATTTATTTTAAAATATATTTAATACTATATTTAATAAATAATAAAATAATATAAAAATATTAACTAGCTGATTGCCTTTTATAATTAAAATATTTTTTTTCTAACAAAATCTACGTCTTTTCCAAAAATATCACGGGCAATTACCTTTAAATTAAAATATATTACCTTTTATATTTGTTATCACTAAAATCTCTGTTTTCCAAAAATATCAAGTGCAACCCTTACTTATATATTTTAAAACTTATTCTAATAGTTTTAATTATTTAAAAAAACTTACCTATTTTAACAAGTGAACTTATTTTTTTTAAAAATACAATTAATATAATTAAAACACATCTAAAAATATTATAGGTAGTTAATTTATTTTAATTAAAACATGTTAGCTTTGCTATTTGTCCTTATTAAAAAAACTTACTTATTTTAACACGTCAACGTATTTTTTTAATAAATACAAGTAATATAATTAAAACACTTCTAAAAATATCACGGCAAATTACTTTTTTTATTTTAAAACATGTTAGATTTTCTATATTTCCTTATTATTAATATTACTTTATTATAAATTAATATTAATAATACCTCATTTATCTTCATCAGCCCCATCTGTATTTTTTAATATTTTTTTTTACGTTCCAATTAATATTTAAGTTTCTCATTTTATAATTTATCATATTAATTTTTACTTTTATTTTAATATTTTCCGTTCATATTAAATATTTTAGTTTATTATTTTCTAAGACTCATGCCTTGCACGGGTTATAGGCTAGTAATTATTATAAATATTAAAATAAAATTGTGCGTTGCACGGGTTATAAGTTATATAAATAAGAACCGTAAGATCTAATATTAAAAAGTGTTTTTAATTATGATTAGAATTACATTCAAACACTAAAATCTAAATTTTAATATTATAAATAAAATATGAGTAGATTTTCTAAGTTGAATAGAATTGTCGATACAAAAATTTATAACTTCATCTTCTATTTGGAATCCTAAGTAATTTTAGTTGAATAATAATAACTAAATCATCATTAAATTAAAAATAATTTCATTAATTTATATAATTATAAATTTTAAAAAACAACCGTGCAATGCACGGGTTATAAACTAGTAGTATATTAGGGGTGATCGCGGTCTAGTTTGGTTCGGGTTAGATATCAATTCGGAACCAAATCGCAAAATAACGGTTCTTGAAAAAATCAAACCAAACCATTCGGTTCGGTTTTAGTCTATTCGAATTAACGAATTTTGACGGTTCTCGACAAAATTTGGTTTAAAAAATTATAAAATAAATAATACCTTTCCGATTTAAATTTTTCCAGATAGTTTGATTAGTAAAATTAGGAAATAAAAATACTTATGAAATTCAAAATTTTCTTCTTTAAATATGCATAAATAATAAAATTAAATTCCTGCTGGCGAAGAGTTCTAAGAATTTTACCAAAATGTCCCTAAATCCAGGGTATATTAGTAATTTCCCATGTCTACATGGGTTAATGGGCCGTATTTGTGACCCGATATACAATATTGCAGTTCAATTTCGAGTAGTGCAATTCAATTTCGGATCGCTGCGTTATATCCTGCACACACATATACACTATCAGGATTTTCAAATTTAAATCTTCCACAAATTAAGTCTGATTTTGTGAAATTCATAGATCACAACTTTGAACAATTTGTAAATGATGGATTTCTTCTTCACCATTTTCAAACCCAATTTTGATTCAGTCGGATTTATCATTTTATAATACATCCTATTTTTCAACTCATTTTTTGTTTAGCCGTTGAGAGACCGAGCTTTGTCATTTGTCAATTGTAGATTTGGATATTAAAAATCACCTGTCAAACTCTAAGCAGTTATCATAATTTTGTGTTATTGATTGTGCAAGATTGTAGGTTTATGTCATAATATAATCAATCGAGGTAATGCCATCTTATATTTCAAATTACCATTTAACTATTTTACATTCTGCCAGCCTTCATCTTTGTATCTTTGTATGATTGATAAATTCATCGTAATTTTTGCATGAGTTACTCATTTTCTTCAAGATTTTTGTACAAACATGGTGATGATACAAATGGCATTTCTAATAATTTTGAAAGTTGTAGATGTGATTTGTTTGTTTGCATAATCAATTATTTTATTTAACTCATCTACTCCTTTATGATACTGTATTGTTGTTATTATTATTAAAAATGATTGGTATATTTTCTTTCTTTTATGATTTTAATACAACACTTCACCAAGTGTTTGACAAAATGCACTAATGAAGAAGTTTACTTTCTTTTATGATTGCTATTTTTTCTTTCTTTTATGTTTGTATTCACTTTTCTCAATCAAATTTTGTTGGTAGGTTATGCGTGGGATATAATTATGAGCTTCATTTTGGAAACAAGTTCCTGCACGTGTCTATTTGTTTATTTTAAAATCATTTTTAAGCATTATTCATATTTTAGAGTTTTATAATTCATACCAAATTCCACGGTCTGAGCTTCACTTACATGTTATATGTAGGATTTCATTGGCTTGGTGGCGAAAGATTTACATGGGAATGAGTGGCGTTTTAGACATATATTTCGGGGTATGAACTGACTATACTGGATAATGTGTTGTATCATGTCATTTATTTATCCTTGAATGACCAAAGTGCTTCAAAATTTCAGGGCAACTGAGACACTTGCTTTAGAGTAGATGGAGTGTCTTTGTAAGCTCTAAAAGGCTGGTCGCTGGTGATGCTTTCATTTTTCTGAGGTTTGCAAAACTACTTAATTTGTTATGGAATCAGATTTTTCTATATAAGTTAGTTACTATTTACTGAAAATGAGGAAAATGGTTAATTCAGTTTTAGTCGAGTTATAATTTTTAAAGATTATAATCCACATATATTAAGCCACTTTTATTTCTATAAATTGATCTATTTATAAGCAAAATTCATATTTATAACAATTTCATGTCAAAAATAACATAGATATTTAATCAATGCTTTTGGAAAAGTACATTATTTTATATTAAAATTAATATGTTTAATAATAAGATATATTTTAAAGTCTTACAAATTAAAAAAAAATGAATGAGTAATGATCCGAACCGAATTTGATCCGAACCAAATTCATCCGATTTTAATCCAAATTTCATCCGATTTTAATCCAAATTAGACCCGAACTATACCCAAATATATCATAACCGAAAGTTGATCCGATCCCAAGTGGATCCGATCCGAGATGGATCCAATCCGAAACCGAACCGATTATCCGAATTATAAGGTCTATTCAATTCCTATTTACATATCAAATTAATAATAATCGTCAGTTTTCAAAACAGATAGATGAGAACCGCTAGATCGAATATGAAGAAGTGTATTGTGATAATTGAAAAATAATTGTTAAACCGTCACTAAATTAAAGATTATTTTGTGAGTATCGTGTCTATTATAAAACGTTCAAATATGATTTTTAGAACTTAAGATACAACACACATAGTTAATTGAGAGTCTAAAACCTAATAAATAAAATTTAAAAGTTAATAACATAAATATATGAATAAAAGAAAAATTAATATAATTATTATAAATATTAAAATAAAATCGTGTGTTGCACGCGTTATGAGTTATATAAATAAGAACCGTAAGATCTAATATTAAAAAGTGTTTTTAATTGTGTTTAGAATTACATTCAAATACTAAAATCTAAATTTTAATATTATAAACAAAAAATGAGTAGATTTTCTAAGTTGAATAGAATTGTCGATACAAAAATTTATAACTTCATCTTCTATTTGGAATCCTAAGTAATTTTAGTTGAATAATAATAACTAAATCATCATTAAATTAAAAATAATTTCATTAATTAATATAATTATAAATTTTAAAAAAAAACGTGCAATGCACATGTTATAAGCTAGTAGTATATTAAGGGTGATCGCGGTCCGGTTTGGTTCGGGTTAGATATCAATTTGGAACCAAATCGCAAAATAACGGTTGTTGAAAAAATCAAACCAAACCATTCGGTTCGGTTTTAGTCTGTTCGAATTAACGGATTTTGACGGTTCTCGACAAAATTTGGTTAAAAAAATTATAAAATAAAATAATACCTTTCCGATTTAAATTTTTCCAGATAGTTTGATTAGTAAAATTAGGAAATAAAAATACTTATGAAATTCAAATTTTCCTTCGTTAAATGTGCATAAATAATAAAAATTATTCATACATAACAAAGTATTAACCACAAATGACTAACGTTCAATTTAGTTATAACAATGAAATATTGGATACGAAAAGTAATATAAAATTTGTGATTCATAAGATAAAATTACTTTATATTATATTATCATAAATATAAAATTAATATATATATATATATATATATATATATATAGAGAGAGAGAGAGAGAGAGTTGCACTCCAGGAAGAACACCTTATAAGAATAATAAAGAACACCATCATAAACACTTTATTTTTCATAAAAATTGATTTTTTAAAATTAGAATCATAAAATAGAACAAAAATTAAGCCTTACATATCGAATTTAACGTAGAATCTCATCTAAATTTAAAAATTAAATATTACATATAATCCAGGATAGAATCCCGTACAAAATCTTGTATATATATATATATATATATATATATATATATATATATATATATATATATCACAATGAAATTACATATAATCATGTTTTATTTGATTCTAATTTTTTGTTAGATTCTGTTATGGATTAAAAAACATACTTGTATATTAATTGCTAGGATTAATGAGCTTTCGAGCTTTAATGGCTGCACTTGTGTTTCGAGACTAAATCGGTCCTCACAAGATACCTACGTATCTCTAGTGTTTAGAGAATCAAGCCAAAGACGTAGTTCTTGGTGTTGCCCTCGGGGTAATGGCGGCAGGGGCACACCAAGGACGTAGTGACTTGTATGTCCTTATTCGAGGATGAAGTCTAAAACGTTGTAGATGACTTGTATGTCCTTATTCGTGGATGAAGTCTAGAACGTAGTTCTAGGGGTGCCTTTGTGGCTTGTTGCGCCTTCGAGGCGTTGTGACGTATGGAGCTGTGCCCAAAACGTAGTTCTGATTGTAGGATCAGGGTCCTTATATAGGCGTCTAGAGCCTAGTATTTATGGTATGTTTAGGAGTCTTAGCGAATAAGTCTCCTTATTGATAATGGATAAACATTGTATTTCTTGCAGGATAAGTCTTTTCCTTGTTGATAAAGGCTATGACTCATTAATTGCCTTTAATTGGGATTCCAGATCCTTCTTTAATGAATTTACCATATTTTGGACTCTTTTTATGAGCTGTATATTTTCCCTATTTATTAATTACGAAATTAATAAATAATCTGGGTTTTGGGCCTTAAATACTTGGCCTTTCCAAAGAATCAGCAATTATATTTCTATAATTACTTTTCTATCCATATCATTTGCCCCCCAACTTCTGGGAAAATCTCCTTGGGGTTTTCGTAGAAGTTATAACGTGTTTTTCCTCAAAATTTTCCATTTTTAAGGGCATTTTCGACCTCAAATTAGGTCATTTTCGACCTCCTTTTTGACCAGTGTTAGATCAGAATTCAATGATCGTCAGGAGCTAGACTCAACTGATCAGGATTGCTAACGTCATCAGGATTGCTGACGTCATCAGGATTACATGGTCGTCAGGATCAGAATGCATATCAGGACTGGGATCAGGATTGATCATCAGGACTGGAAGCTGATCAGGATTCCTACTTCGAGTTATATTTGGAGTCTAGTTAAACATGGAAGTTTATTCTGTCGGTTCCTGGTTTGTAGTATGTAGCTATCAATTATAGATAGGTTTCAATCTTTGTAATTGATTAGGACTTATCATTGATAGAGAAGCTGTGTAGTATATAAACACAGTCTTAGTTTCGATTTATGTATTCGAAGAGAGAGAAGCGAATCAAGATAGAAGCTCTTAAGAACATAGAATTTCTTGAGAGAGTTTTTGTAAGCTAGCAGCTCTCAAGAACATCAGAATTTCTTGAGAGAGTTTGTAACAGTTTTATATCAGATTTAATAAAGCTGTTATCTTTCTTTCATATTTGTGATATATACATTAAGAAGTCGATTATCTTATACTATTGTATTCAACCCCCCTTCTACAATAGATTGTTACTGGGCAACAATTGGTATCAGAGCAAACTGATTTAATTCTGAATCAGATACGATCTAAAGATGTCGACAACCAAGTATGAAAGCATGAAGATTCCCATCTTGAAGAAATCAGAATATCCAACATGGAGGGTAAAGATGCTGATGTACCTGGAGGCTATGGATCCTGACTATTTGGACAGGATTCGTGATGGACCATATATTCCTACACGAATTGTAGAACGAACAGATACAGTACCTGAACATTATGTGGTCAAGGCTAAAAGTGAATGGACTCCAGAAGAAAAAGCTCATGTACTCAGGGAACCAAAGATAAAGAATATCTTACACAGTAGTCTTGATGCTGTCATGTCAAACAGAGTGATTGCATGCAAGTCTTCAAAAGAAATCTGGGATAGTTTGGAAACTCAGTGCCAGGGATCTGCATCTGTCAAGAAAAACAGAAGGGCTCTTTTGATTCAATAATATGAACAATTTGATGCAAGACCCGATGAGAGCCTAACTGATCTATATGATAGACTTCTGACACTATTGAACAATTTATCTTAGTTGACAAGGAATATGAAACTGAAGATTCAAACACCAAGTTTCTAAGAGCTTTACCTGAAGAATGGGACACTCAGACATCGATCATTAGACATCAGTATGATCTTAACACTGTGTCTCTTGATGAAGTCTATGGGATGCTAAGAACTCATGATCTTGAAGTTCAACAGAGGAAGAACAAGAAAAACAGCAAGGCAAAATCAATTGCTTTGAAAGCAGAGGCTAAATCAAAAGGAAAAGCTATGGAGGTCTCTAGAAGTAAAACAAGAATAGTTGAGTCAGATCCTGATGACTCTTCATCAGATACTGATGGCAATGCTGATGCCAATACTGATGATGATTCTTCTGACTCAGACATGGAAGAGATGGTTGCTATGATTGTCAGAAACTTCAGAAGGATGAAGTTCAGGAAGAATAGAAGACAAGGCAACTTTCAGAAAAAGGCTTTCAATCCAAACAAAGATAAGTATATCAAAGAGGACAGCAAGGGTAGCAAATTTGACAAGTCAAAGGTTAGATGCTACAAGTGCAATGGTATGGGTCACTTTGCTTCTGAGTGCAAGAAGACGAAGGCACTTATCACATCAAGCAAGGATTGGATGGACTCTTCCTCAGAATCTGATACTGAGGTGGTCAACTATGCTCTAATGGCCAATGCTGAAGTAACTGCTGCTCCTGATAATAAGGTACTAAATACTATCTTTGATTTTGATACTGATAATGCTTCTGAATTAAGACGTTTTCTAAAGTCATTACATATTAGCTTTAGAAGTCAAACTGCTGAAAATACTAGGATCTTATCTGAGATGTCTGAACTTAGAAAAAGGAATGATATATTAGAAGCTGAATTTTCTCGTATGCAAGAAGTACAAAAAGAATGTGATAATGCGAATCACATGTATGTAGAGATGAAATCCAAATGTACTGCTCTTGAAAAGGAACTTGAAAATGCTAATGAGAAAATCAGAACCTGGACAGACTCTAGTAGGAAATTTCATGAGATTAATACCTCTAAGAATTGGAAAGAGTGTCTAGGATATAAGTCAGATGAGGATAAGAAATTGAAAGAGAAAATTGTCATTGATGAGACAGTCAGTCCAAAGACGTATAGACATGTTATAGATGCAACCAAATCTAAGATTATTCCTGTTAATTTTGTTTTTGGTAAGGATTCCAATTCTACTTTTGAAAAGGGATCTACTTCTACACAAGGAATTAAAATCATAAAGTCTAAACCTGTCTTGAATAAAGTCATTAAGAATGTAGGTTTATTGTCTCAGAAACAGCTTAAGGATAAAATCTGTGAGGTGACAGATAAGAAAAAGGAAGCTACTGTTAAGAGAAACAGGAATGGTAAAGTTGGGATCAACAAAGAGAATGGTTACAAATATATCCCAAATGCACCTAGAAAGTGTTGTTTTAACTGTGGTAACTCTAATCATCTTACTATTGATTGTAAGAAGAGTAAGAAGGAGATTACTGATATTCCTAAGTCTGATGTTAGGAATAGATCAGTATTTTATAAACCACAGAAGTCCTGTTTTCATTGTGGTAGTATATGGCATTCTATTTATACTTGTAAAGATTATCATGAGTTGTACTATAACTTTTATGATCCAATGCCTAAAGTTAATAAAAATAGTGCAAAATCTGGTAGCATTAAGAATGTCAAGTTGGAACATGCTTTTGTTAATACTGATACTGACAAAGCAAATCCTGATGGAGTAAATCCTGTCAGGACTGCTAAAGTCAGAAAGTCTTCTGCTGTGAAATTTAATAAATTGCATGGAAAAGGAACCCAACAAGTATGGGTTCCTAAATGTTCTAACTAGTGTGTTTCTATTCTGATTGCAGGGTAAAAAGAAAAATTTGTTAGTCATGGATAGTGGATGTTCTGTGCACATGACTGGAAACAAAGCCCTGTTATCAGAATATGAGGAAAAAGTTGGCCCAACTGTGTCTTATGGAGATGGCAACATTGGACAAAGGAACCCAACAAGTATGGGTTCCTAAATGTTCTAACTAGTGTGTTTCTATTCTGATTGCAGGGTAAAAAGAAAAATTTGTTAGTCATGGATAGTGGATGTTCTGTGCACATGACTGGAAACAAAGCCCTGTTATCAGAATATGAGGAAAAAGTTGGCCCAACTGTGTCTTATGGAGATGGCAACATTGGACAAACCTTGGGATATGGCAATATAATCATTGGAAATGTCATCATTGAAAAAGTAGCTCTAGTGAAGGGACTAAAACACAACCTGTTGAGTATTAGTCAAATCACTGACAGAGGTTATCATGTCAACTTCTATTCCACTCATTGTGAAGTAGTCAGTAAGGAAACAGGAAAGACAGCACTGACTGGCTACAGGCATGGTAACATATATGAAGCCAACATTCAATCAAATACTGATGACTCCCCTACCTGTCTGATCAGTAAAGCTTCAGTAGATGAAAGATGGAATTGGCACAAGAAGCTTTCTCATCTCAACTTCAGCAATATCAATGAGTTGGTTAAGAAAGATTTAGTGAGAGGATTACCAAAAGTGTTATATACTCCTGATGGACTCTGTGATGCATGTCAGAAAGCAAAACAAAGAAGGACATCATTCCAGAGTAAATCAGAATCCTCTATTGGAGAACCATATCACATGCTACATCTTGATCTATTTGGTCCAGTCAACATCATGACCATCAGTAAGAAAAGGTACACTCTTGTAATTGTTGATGAATATTCTAGATTCACCTGGGTGTATTTTCTGCACAGAAAAGATGAGACTCCTGAAGTTCTGTTGGATCATGTAAGAATGATTGAGACAACCACAAAGTACAAAGTCAAGATACTGAGAAGTGATAATGGTACTGAATTTAAGAATTCAAAGATGGAAGAGTTATGCAAATACAAAGGAATCATTCAACAATTCTCTGCTCCTGGCACACCTCAGCAAAATGGAGTAGTTGAAAGGAAAAATAGAACTCTTATTGAAGCTGGCAGAACTATGTTGGAAGAAGCAAAATTACCTACATATTTCTGGGCAGAAGCAGTCAACACAGCATGCTACACTCAAAATCTCACATTAATAAACAGACATGGTGTTACTCCTTATCAGTCACTCAAGGAAAAGAAACCAAGTCTGAAGCATTTGCATGTGTTTGGCTGTAAATGTTTTGTTCTCAGAACTCATCCTGAACAGCTAGGGAAATTTGAAACAAAGGCTGATGAAGGAATTTTCATAGGCTATCCTGCATCAAGAGCCTTCAGAGTTTTTAATTTGAGGACAAGGACTGTCATGGAGTCAATTCATGTATCTTTTGATGACAAGAAGATAGCTGGAATCAATGAAGACTCTCATGACAAATTGATTTTTGAAAATGAAGCTACCAAGGAACCTGAAGAAAGTGAATCAGATCCTGTCCATACATCAGATCCTGATGGGTCACCAAATCCTGATGACACACCAGATGCCGATGGTGCAAATACTGATGATGTAATCAATAGTAATACTTCTAGTAGTGCTAATGTTGAGGGGGAGCAACATCATTCTACTACAAGTTCAGAGTCAACACAATCATCAGGACAGAATTCTTCAGATACTGATTCAAGTGATGATCCTGATAACTTATCAGGAGGAAATAGCAATTATTCAGGGGGAGCTTCAAGACAAGCAAGTTCTTCAAATCAAGATAACACCAATCCAGGGAGAGCATCTACTTCAAGAAACAATTTAACACCAGCAAGGAAATGGACTGCAAGTCACACTCCTGATTTGATCATTGGGGATCCTGATGCAGGTGTTCAAACAAGAAGTGCAACTCAGAATGAATGTCTATACAATAACTTTCTATCCAAGGAAGAGCCAAAGAAAGTTGAAGATGCACTTAAAGATGCTGATTGGGTCACTGCAATGCAAGAGGAACTGAATGAATTTGAAAGAAATGAAGTCTGGAAACTGGTACCAAGACCAAAGAACAGATCAATTGTTGGTACAAAGTGGATTTTCAAGAATAAGACTGATTCTGATGGAGTGATAATCAGAAACAAAGCAAGACTAGTTGCAAAGGGGTATTCTCAACAAGAAGGAATTGATTATGATGAAACTTTTGCTCCTGTTGCAAGATTAGAAGCCATCAGGATATTTCTTGCTTATGCAGCACATAAGAAATTCAAGGTTTTCCAGATGGATGTTAAAAGTGCTTTCTTAAATGGAGAACTGGAGGAAGAAGTCTATGTTGAGCAACCTCCTGGTTTCATTAATCCTAACTATCCAGATCATGTCTACAGATTGGATAAGGCACTTTATGGACTAAAGCAAGCTCCAAGAGCATGGTATGAAACTTTAGCTCTATTCTTACTGGAAAGTGGATTCAAAAGAGGTGCTATTGATAAAACTCTATTTTATTTGAATCATGGTAAGGACTTGTTGTTAGTTCAGATTTATATTGATGATATCATTTTTGGGTCAACAAACAATAAGCTTTGTGAAAAGTTTTTCAAGCTTATGCAGTCAAGATATCAAATGAGCATGATGGGAGAAATGAGTTACTTTCTTGGTCTTCAAGTTAAACAGACTGATGAAGGGATTTTTATCAATCAGTCTAAATATACAAGGAATTTATTGACAAGGTTTAACATGCAAGATAGTTCTCCTGCTACAACTCCCATAGCTACAGCTACCAAACTTGATCCTGATCAAGGTGCTGAGGTAGATGTAACTCACTACAGAGGAATGATTGGCTCTTTATTGTATCTCACTGCAAGTAGACCAGATATCATGTTTGCAACCTGTCTGTGTGCAAGATTTCAAGCAAAACCTAGAGAACCCCATCTGATTGCAGTCAAAAGAATTTTCAGATATCTCAAAGGCACTTCTTCATTTGGCCTTTGGTATGCAAGGGAATCAGATTTTGGGTTGTGTGGTTATTCAGATGTTGATTTTGCAGGATGCAAAATAGACAGGAAAAGTACTTCAGGAAGCTGTCAGTTTTTGGGTGGAAGACTAGTTTCATGGTTCAGTAAAAAGCAAAAATCCATTTCCACTTCAACTGCAGAAGCTGAGTACATTGCTGCAGGAAGTTGTTGTGCTCAGATAATGTGGATGAGAAATCAGTTGTTAGATTATGGCATGTCATACTCAAAAATCCCTATTTATTGTGATAACCAAAGTGCTATTGCAATGACAGGAAATCCAGTTCAACATTCTCTTACTAAACACATCAGTATTCGATATCACTTCATAAGAGAACAAGTTCTGGAAGGAACAATTGAACTTCACTTTGTTCCTACTGATCAACAACTAGCTGATATATTCACCAAGCCACTACCTGAAGCTACTTTCAATAAATTGGTGAATGAACTTGGAATGATGAACTTTGAGAATTTCTGAGGAAAGCTACAGAGAGGAAATCCTGATAACTGTCAAATCCTGATAGTTATTCAGAAAGGTATGTTTTCTTTGATCAAATCCTGATAGGATGCAATCCTGATAGGAAGTCAACTGGTCAAATCCTGATGCTCAGATTTTGAAGCTAGTATGAAAACCAGAGGTTCTATGCTACTTTGTCATTAACACTTCTGGTAAACTCTGGAAAATAAGATTTTTACTTAGTCTTTGATTAAGTTTTCAGTCTTAAATCTCAATTTCAACTATATTTCTATCAGAGTTTACTATTCGTCATTTTATATGTCAATATCAGTGTTACTAAAAAATTTTGCAGGTCAGTACAGAAAGAAAAACAGTTGAGAAAATAGACAAATTTCATTAAATCTTGAAGATTCTTTACAAGTGAAAATGGAAATTACATATTCTTTTCCTAGTCTACTTTTCTACTCAGGAACACGTGCCCTGCAAATAAGCATGAACACTCCTGATGGATCATAACCAGGCTTTGATCCATCTAGGGCTTCTCTTGTTCCATCCTTAAGAGACAAGAAGAGGAGCTGATGTACTTGAAGGCGGATCGTCACCGTAACCACCGGGACGCTTCCGTGCCTCCAACTTGCATGACATACAAGCATCATGGATTCTCTTCTTTCTTTTCTCAAGCTCTCGGACGAGCTCTTCATCATCTTCATCCTCATCCTCTTCATCATCCTCATCCTCTTCATAGATGAGGTTATCAAGCGGATTCCAGTTCGGATTGGCTTGCAGGAAGTTATGCCAAACCACATCAAACATTGCGTTGATAAACGCTTCATGTTCCTGAGGATCAGGAACTGGTTGTGGCTCCATCTCAGCAAGAGCCTCATCCATCACTTGCCAAATCAAGTCAAGCTCTTCTTCAGGTATGTTGTTTTGATGGTTGGCAGCCATTGAGAGACAAAGAATGTGAAAGGTTTCGTAAGTTTTTCTCTGGAAGAGGGTTTTGTGTTTTAATAGATATATGATGATTATGCTTAACAGTTCTATTTTATAGAGAATGTGTGTTGAGGATGCAGGTCATTTTTGTTTATCGAGGCGACTGTTCAGTTTCTCATAATTACTTTGCCTCGGTAATTGGTAAGAATGGTTACATGGGTATTATGCTATTTGTTTTTGTAATCATTTTAAAATAAAAACAGCACTTATCAGGATTATAAAAATAAATTTTGTTTTCTTAAATAAAATTTTATTTTACTTCATTTTAAATATTTTTTTCTTAATCCTGATAAGGCAAATGGTTTCTTAGGAAATGCTTTTATTCCTGATGAGGTTAGGTTTTTCTTACATAGGAAAATGCCTATTCGTTATGGTTTAATTTCTAATGCTATGGGGCAAGGCCAATCACACCTTGTTCCTAACCCAAGCATTCATCCTAAACAGTCTAAATAGTCAACTGCCACCTCTAATGTCTCTCAAAAGACTTTAGTTGTAAAAGCAAAGAAGTCAGCTAGAACTGATGTGTCAGGAAGACAATCAGGTTCAAAGGACTTTTCCTCTACACCTATCACTAAAAAGAAGTTACAAGGGGGTGTACAAGGGGTCTTGGTGAAGAAAGCTGCAAAGAGAGGTGAGGCTGTTTCTGTTAAAAGAAAGTTAGTGCTCAGTGATGAGACTGACTCAGAGGATGATTTACCTATATCCTCTGTGATGAATGTGAATAAGGAAGTTGCTGATACTGCTACTGCAGCTGTGGTTTCATTGTCTACACCACAGAAGAAAAGGAAGTTATCAAAAAGCAGGTATCATATTCCTTTAGAAAAGAAGCAGGATACTGATGTACAGGACACTTCTATTCTGAATGAGCAATCAGTTTCAACTGCTCAAGCAAATCCTGATGTTAGTATTCCTGATGCTGCACCAAGTCAAGTGGTTAATATTTCAGACTCTCCAGCACAGGATTCTCCAACAAAAAGACATGTCGATATTTCATGGGAGAAGTATGGTGCTGCTGCTTCCAATCTTGGGATAAAACATCCAATGGAAAAGCTAAGGAAGGCAGAAGAGTTAGTCTATCAGAGACAGAAGAAACTGAAAGGATCAAGCCCACAAGAACCTGAACCTCAAAGTGGTTCAGCAGCTCTTTCTGATGATCCAGCCACACAAGAACCACTCAATCAAAGTTTGAGTGAAGGCTTAGCTCGTGGAATGGTCCCACAAGAACCATTTTCTCAAAGGGAGAATGAAGACATCGACATTCCAGCTACACAAGAACCATCTTCTCAAAGTGAAGATGCAGGCCAAGCTACAGTTTCTGAGAAATTTCCTGACAATGCTCAAGGGATTTCTGGCGCAGATGAAGTTCAAAGATTGGTCGAGGACACTGTCAATGAGGGAAGCACACAAGAACCTTTGACTCAAAGTGTTGAAGAAGCTTCTGAACCTCAAGCTCCACAAGAACCATTGGTAGCAAATACTGATGCAAGCATATCAAATCCTGACGGTGTTCATCCTAACGCTAGTGGTGCTCCTGATGTTGAACCTATCCTGATACAGCCACTTCGTTCAAGACCAATGGATCATCCTATCACATATTCACAGGATAAAATGAAAGGTATAGCTATTCCTGATCCTGATGATACTCATAGTACTGATGATGATGACTCTGATGATAGTGATGATGATGAGAATCAAAAAGAGAAGGAACAGCTTGCTACAACACTCAAAATTAGTCTTGGAACTAATTTTGGTTCATCAAATACATATATGGTTGGCAAAGCTTCCACTGGGAAAGATCAGAGACAAGATTTTTCTATTCCTTCCTTTAATCCTGCTGAGGCACTTAGACAGAATGAATGGAACAATTCATGGCACAGATTTGCTGAATCTGTAAGTTATTCTTCTGCTTTGGAACATGCCTATGATGCAGTGAAATCTATAGAGAATCAAGACTTGAAGAATCATCTGAAGGCTACAACTTTGTTATCCAAAAGTCTAAAAAGTGAGATTGATTCTATCAAGAACTCAACTGAGTTGGTGAGGAATGATATTTCTCAAAATTTTACAAAGGTACCTACTGCTTTTCAGCTAAGGGTAGTAGAATCCCAAGTGAAATCTGTTATTTCTGAACAAACCTCTATCAAGAGACGGATTGATTCTCTGGATACCAAGGTAACTGACATTCAAGCTTCTCTTTCCTTAATTTTGAATTTATTGTCAAATCCTGCTGTCAAAAAGGGGGAGAAGGTTAGTCAGACAAAATGCACACCTGATCTAGTATTAAGGAATAATGATGATGATACTGGAGATGATGGTAGTGACAAAGTGATACAAGGAGAAACCTCTGATGCTGCTGTTATGAAGTCTACAATTCAAACTTCACAAAGTCAAACAACGCAGTCAACTCATGTTTCTGATTCTGGAGTTAAGACAGTAAGAATGTTGGTGCAATCTCAGATCCTGACGGAAGAACAAATCCTGACACCTGGTCATGGACATATTCTTGCTACAATTCCTGAAGGTGATGAAGATGTGATTATTGATAATCCTGAAGATGCATCAAATTTATTCCAGAAGTTTTCTACAAAAGATGGCAGAATTGTTACTCTATATCACACTGATAAAAGAGTTCAACAATTGTATGCAAGAAAAGCACTCTCTACAGCAAGTGAAGAATATCCTGATCTCTCACATGAAGAATTCTTAATACAACAGAGAGAAATGATGGAAAGCTTTAATAACCCTGTTCCTGCTAGAGGTAGGGGAAGCAGAGGTAGGAGAGGAGCTAGAAGAAGTAGAAGAGGTTCTTCAACTCAAAAAATACCTAGACAGACAAGGTCTCGAGGGTTAAGAATTGAAGAAATTCCTGAACCTATTCAAACTCTAGTAGTTCCTGACAGATCTACTTTTGGTGATGATGGAAATATTGAAGAAGAACCTGAATTGAGAAGAAAATCAAGAAAATCAAATCTCTGCAATACAAATCAAATTGAAGAATCTAATCCTGATGTTGTTCCTGATGATATTCAAGATCCTGATGATTCTGAAATTCTGCAAGAGATTGACTTGATAATATTATCTATTGTGGTTGATTCTCACAACAAGGAAGTAGATGAAGAAGAAGAAGCCAGAAGAAGAGAAATTACAAGATCAACAAATAGAGATTTCAATCTCTATGTACAAAGGCTTAAACTCTCAAACAGAAGAGTGTGGAGGAACCCAAGCAGACAAGAATTTTCACTGGAAAGAAGCTATGCTTTTGAAAAGGAAAAGGATAAGAAGTGGAAACATATTAGCACATTAAGTTGTGATACACTTATCAATTTTCAGTCTGGAGGAATTATTACAAGTGCTTCAAGTGTTGTTGATTTATCTGGGATGGTTAGATCAAAAGCACTCTGGTTAAAGATGTTTTCAAATCTGAAGCAATTGACAAGTAATTCAAGAGGAGGTATTGGACACAGGGATGCTGAATATCTGAATATGTCATATGTTGATCCTTACTCCTTAACTGAAATTGGAGGTACTTTAACTTCTGAAAACCTGAACAATTTACTAGCTGTTGATATAGTTATAGATTGTCATGATGGTTTTGACAAGAAAGAAAAGCTTCTGTACTTCATGAAAGATGGTAGTGTGGAGATTTTATCTATTCAAGATCTGCTGATGAAAACTACACAGGAACTGAAATATGTTCATTATCTTTTGAGATCGAAGAATCAAATATGCAAAGAATGGAGTGACATGATTTTGTCAACAACAAGAAGAAGACTGGATGGAAACAGTAATTTCAATGGTAATTATACTCCCATGTACTTAAATCAAAGAGGTCAGGATGTGGAAATGCAAAGGGGTACTGCTGTTAAAGAAGTAACTTTTGGCATGACTCATCTTACTCTCAATCCTGATGGGAAGGAAATTGCTTATCTTTTGCTTGAAGAGCATAGTCTTCAGAGAAACTCCATATTGAATCTCAGAGCAGCTATCTACCAGATTAATGAGGAAGATGAAGAACTCAGAAATCTTAAGGAAAGACTGATTCAAATTCTTGAAGAAAAAGAAGAAAATTTGTTATCCAACTTCTTGAAGATGAATTTGTTCTATCAAAGAATTTAAACAGATAAGTTGTTGCTGCAGATTCTGTACATTTTGTATATATGTTTTTGACATCATTGAATCTTAGGAATCTATACTTTATTTCACAAAGTATGAGATTGGGGGAGATTGTTAGATCAGAATTCAATGATCGTCAGGAGCTAGACTCAACTGATCAGGATTGCTGACGTCATCAGGATTACATGGTCGTCAGGATCAGAATGCATATCAGGACTGGGACCAGGATTGATCATCAGGACTGGAAGCTGATCAGGATTCCTACTTCGAGTTATATTTGGAGTCTAGTTAAACATGGAAGTTTATTCTGTCGGTTCCTGGTTTGTAGTATGTAGCTATCAATTATAGATAGGTTTCAATCTTTGTAATTGATTAGGACTTATCATTGATAGAGAAGCTGTGTAGTATATAAACACAGTCTTGGTTTCGATTTATGTATTCGAAGAGAGAGAAGCGAATCAAGATAGAAGCTCTTAAGAACATAGAATTTCTTGAGAGAGTTTTTGTAAGCTAGCAGCTCTCAAGAACATCAGAATTTCTTGAGAGAGTTTGTAACAGTTTTATATCAGATTTAATAAAGCTATTATCTTTCTTTCATATTTGTGATATATACATTAAGAAGTCGATTATCTTATACTATTGTATTCAACCCCCCTTCTACAATAGATTATTACTGGGCAACAACCAGGAAACAAGTCATTTTCGACCTCAAATTCGACTAGGAAACAGGTCATTTTCGACCTGGATTTCGACCTCGACTGGAGTGAGGTCGAAGGTTTCGACCTCGATTTTTAAGTCTTTTTCGACCTCGAGTCTTCGACCTCGATCCAGCCTTTTTTCGACCTCGATTGGTCCCAGGTCGATGGTTTCGACCTCGATTTACCAGTCATTTTCGACCTGGGTCATTCGATCTCGATTCCTCATACTTTCGACCTCATTTTGCAGGTCATTTTTGACCTGGGTCATTCGACCTCGATTCCTCATACTTTTGACCTCATTTTGCAGGTCATTTTTGACCTCGGCCATTCGACCTTGATCCCTCATACTTTCGACCTCAAATTGGTGCGAGATCGAATGCCTCGAGCTCATTTTCTGGGTCATTTTCGACCTCGAGCCTTCGAACTCGATCCAGGGTCTTTTCGACCTTAGATCTTTAATTTTTGTGCCTTATTTTGGTGCGAAATCGATGGATACGACCTCGATTTCTCATATATTTTCGACTCCGGTCGTACGATTTCGATTTAATGTTTTTTCGACCTTAAATCTTCGATTTTGCCTTGCCTATATTTCAAATTTCATTCTTTCTTGGGCCTTAACTAGCCCAATTTTTAATTGGACTTAAATTATTCCAGCCTTGGGCCTTATCGGGCCTCATTGTTTTGGGCTTCGAATTCGCCTGAGACCCAAATTGTTTGGGCTTCAATTTCTATAATCCATAAATGGATTCGTGGGCCTTAACTGGCTATAGACGGTTGCTCTTCTTTCAACCGGCCCATTGACCGGCTGTTGCCCCTATAAAAGGGTGAAATATCACTTGTTTCAACTCACTTCTCACTTTTCATTTCTCAGAAATATTCTGCTAGATTTTATCCAAAATTCTCTCTGCAAAGCTCTGTTAGGGTTCTGTGGCAAGGAGATTCCCGACGAGGTTTTCTGTTTAAACTCACCGGTTTCTGGGTTCTTTTGAAGATTTAAAGATTTCTTGAAGATTCTGGGTTTAAAATGGCTAATCGCGCTTCCCAACGTCTATGATAATGCACTAGGATTTCATAGAAATTATACCGGTCTTTTTCGAGACTTGGGGTCTTTTTATCCCTTACTTGGGACTTACAACCCCTTTTTGGGGATTTTAATATACACTAGTGTTTCACGAGTATCGTCTTGGTGTAAAGTGTGGAGCGACCTACACATTTACGACGATTTTGCCTTATTCGAGGCTAACTTGACATTTGCATAAGCCTTTTATGTCTTATACCGTCTTGTTTTGGCTTCAAGCCTTTCATTGAGCATATCGAATGATGGGGTTTGGACTGAATGTCTTAGGTTTCTGGGGTTTCAACCCTTCATTTGCTTTCTAGGAAGCTCATGATTTCATCGAACCTTATTTCTATTTGTCCTAGTAGTGAGTCCAATCAGGACACACTTTAAACATAATAGACTTTCAAATTTGAGGCATGCCAAGTCCTTGGCACCTCATGCCATTCGAGGGTTTCTAGCTTGTACGAGCCTCGACCAAATACGTTCTTGACGCGATATGGTCCTTCCCAATTTGGGGCCAACTTGCCTTTTTGTCCAACTCCGGATGCCTCAATCTTTCGGAGGACTAAATCTCCTTGTCGAAAGAATCTCTCTTTAACCCTTAGGTTGTAATAGAAAGATGATCGTTTCTGATGCTGAAATATCTTGGCATTTGCCTCATCTCTAACTTCATCAATCAAATCTAAGGCCAACCTCAAGCCTTCCTCATTTGTTTCTGGCTCATAAGCCTCAATTCTTGGAGACGTGTGAGTAATCTCCACTGGAACCACTGCCTCTGCCCCATATGCCAACAGAAAGGGGGTAGCTCCAGTGGTGACTTTGCAGGTAGTACGATATGTCCATAGTATGGGGAGTAATTCGTCCACCCAAGTGTTTCTGGAGCGTTCAACTCTTTTCTTCAGTCCATCTAGGATAATTCGATTTGTAACCTCAGCTTGCCCATTTGCTTGAGGATGGGCGACAGAAGTGAAGCGCAACTTGATATCGTTCTCATCACAATATTTCTTAAACTCATCGTTGTTAAACTGAGTTCCATTGTCTGTGACCAAGATACGTGGAATCCCGTATCTGCATATCACATTTTCCCAGAAGAAATGCATCACTTGCTTGGTGGTTATCTTGGCTAATGGCCTAGCCTCAATCCACTTGGTGAAGTAGTCGATTGCTACTATCAAGAACTTTCATTGTGCACTTGCCATTGGGAAAGGTCCAAGTATATCCATTCCCCACATGGCAAATGGAATTGGTGAGTTTATGGATGTCAACATCTCTGGTGGTTGCCTAACCATTGGTGCATGCTTCTGGCACCTTTCACATTTCTTCACGTAGCTTTTAGCATCTGCTAGCATGCTTGGCCAGTAGAAACCTAGACGGGTGACTTTATGTGCAAGGGTTCTGCCCCCCAAGTGTTGTCCGCAGATTCCTTCATGTACTTCCTTTAGGGCCAATTCTGCCTCTTGGGGTCTCAAACACTTCATGTAAGGAATGATGAAAGACTTCTTGTATAGGATTCCCTCAATTAGGGCATACCTTAGTGCTCTGACGTATAGCTTTCGTGCTTCTGAAGTGTCGTTGGGCAGCCACCCAGTTTCCAGATGAGCTTTGATGAGATCAATCCAACAACTGGTAATACCAATGGGTGCTACCAACTTTCCGTTGATGCTTGAGGTCTTCAAGACTTGGAAGTAGACACTCCCTGCATAGTTTTCAATTTCAGAAGAGGCAAACTTAGACAAGGCATCAGCCTTCACGTTTTCCTCCCTCGGAACGTGCTCCACATAGCATTCATCAAACTGAGTCATGATGGCCTTAACAAGTTTCAAGTACTTGGCCATGACTTCATCTCTAGCTTCAAACTCCCCATTTACTTGGGAAACCACTAGCCTCGAGTCTCCACATACTTTCAGAGTTTTGACCCTCAGGGCTCCAGCCAGCCCTAATCCAGCAATCAAAGCTTCATACTCAGCCTCATTGTTTGTCGTTGGGAAGTCAAGTTTTAGTGCATACTCTATTATGAATCCATCAGGACTTTGTAGCACTAAACCAGCTCCACTTGATTTTGTTTTTGATGCTCCATCAAAATAGAGCACCCAACATTCCTTGGACACCGTGTCTTCATCTTTGTTGTCTTCCACTACTACTTCCTGCCCCCGACTTCTTGGTTGTCAATGGTACATTCAACCATGAAGTCAGCGAGTGCTTGAGCTTTTATGGCCGTGCGAGGCTTATACTTGATATCAAATTCCCCCAACTCAATAGCCCATTTGATCAATCTTCCACTAACTTGAGGGCTGTGCAGAATGTTCCTTAGAGGTTGATTAGTCAAAACTTCTATCTTGTGCACCTGGAAGTATGGACGTAGCTTTCTTGAGGTCATTATCAAGGCTAAGGCAAACTTCTCTATGGTAGAGTAGTTTATTTCTGCCCCATGCAAAATTTTACTCACATAGTAAATGGGTTTCTGAACCTTCAATTCTTCCTTTACCAAAACAGCTCCAAGGGCAGTGTCGGAGACTGCCAAGTACAGATAGAGAGTCTCTCCTGGCTTTGGTTTTGCCAACAGTGGTGCTTCAGCCATATATTTCTTCAGGGCCTCAAAGGCTTCTTGGCTTTCAGGTGTCCACTCGAAATTTTTCACATTTTTGAGTGCCTTGAAGAAAGGTAAGCACTTTTCTCCTGACTTGGAGATGAACCTTCCCAATACTGCAACTCTTCCTGTCAATTTCTGCACATCCTTAACAGACTTGGGTGGTTCCATGTCTAGGATTGCCTTGATCTTGTCGGGGTTAGCTTCGATTCCTCTCTTGGAGACCATCAGGCCTAAAAACTTTCCTGAGCCTACCCCGAAGGCACATTTAGCTGGATTCAACATCATCTTGTGGTGCCTTAGCACTTCGAATGCCTCTCGGAGGTGCTTAATGTGATCGGCCTTATTGAGGCTCTTGACTAACATGTCATCTACGTAGACCTCCATGGTTTTTCCAATTAGGTGTCCAAAAATTTTGTTCACCAACCTTTGATAGGTTGCCCCTGCATTCTTAAGTCCAAATGCCATGACTAAGAAGCAAAAAACACCGAAGTCAGTGATGATTGATACTTTGGCGATGTCATCCTTGTGCATTTTGATTTGGTTGTATCCACTGAAGCCATCCATGAAGCTGAGCATCTCGTGTCCAGCTTTATCATCTATTAGTGCATCAATCCTTGGTAAGGGAAAACAATCCTTAGGACATGCATCATTCAAGTCAGTGAAGTCCACACACATCCTCCATTTTCCATTGGCCTTTTTGACCATCACGGGGTTAGCCAACCATTCGGGGAATTGGATTTCCTCAATGAACCCGGCTTCCAAAAGCTTCTCTACTTCTTGTTTAATGGCTTCGAGCCTTTCTGGAGCAAAACTTCTCTTTTTCTGTTTCACCGTCTTCCTTTCAGGATCCACATTCAATTTATGAGTTATCAATTGGGGATCAATCCCTGGCATGTCAGCCGCTGTCCAAGCAAAGACGTCATTATTCTCTTGAAGAAAATATATGAGCTTGCTTTTCAATGGCTCAGGTAGTAGTGCTCCAACACATGTCACCTTCTCCGGTTCACCAGGGACTAAGGGAATGGGGATTAAATCCTCAGCTAGTTTCCCTCTTCGGTCCTCATTGTCACTAGTATCCATGTCTTCAATTGGGAGAACTTGCCCCCCCCCCCCGATTCCATCAGGCCTTAACGCGGCTACATAACAACTTCTAGCCATCTTTTGGTCTCCTCGTTCTTCACCAATCCCATTCCTCATTGGGAACTTGATTTTCAGATGATAAGAAGAGGAAACAGCCTTGAACGCATGAAGACCAGTCCTTCCCAGGATTGCATTGTAGGTTGAAGTTGCCTTTATAACTATGAAGTTCAGCATTTGAGTAGATGTATTCATCCCTTGTCCCATGGTCATTGGGAGTTGGATAGTGCCTTTCACTTTTGATTCCACCCCATTGAATCCGTATATGGGCATATTTGAGGGTGTTAACTGAGAATCAGTGTAACCCATCTTGATAAAAGCATCGTGGAACAAGATATCCACTGAAGCTCCATTGTCGACTAGGACTCTCTTTGTTTCAGAATTGCTAATCACAGGTATGATGACTAGAGGGTCATCGTGGGGGAACTTCACCCCTTCCAAATCTGAATCGTCAAAACCTATTGACACTTCTGTTCTGGCACGCTTCGGTGCTTCTCCAACCATAGTCATTACCTCTCGAGCATAAGCTTTTCTTGAATTTCGGGAGGACCCAGCAGCAGTTGGCCCTCCGAATATCATGTTGATCACTGGCCCTCAGGGCTTGGGATTCCGATCTTGATCGTTGTCCCTTCTATCATAATCCTTCCTTTCATAGTTCCCCCTTTGGCTCCCTTGGCTTCCATCCTTAGTGAACTTGCTGAGTTTTCCTCTTCGTATCAGAAACTCAATCTCATCTTTCAATTGTCTACAATCATCGGTGTTATGACCGACTTCTTTGTGGAACCGACAAAACTGATTTTGGTTCCGTTTGGACAAATCAGCCCTCATTGGCTTAGGCCATTTGATATCTTCTTCCTTGGCTATCTCCATCAGAATTTGACTCCTAGGAGTATTCAATCTTGCATATTCTGTGAATTTTGGCCCAAAATTGCTTCTCTTGGGGGGGAGAATCGGAGTTCTTTGATGTTCGGGGAAACTTTTCCTTGACGTCGTACTCCTGAGTTTCTTTTCTTTTCTTTGAGTTTACACTACCGCCAGTAGTGGGTTCATATTTTCTCATGCTTTCTTCAGCCTTGATATACTTTCCGGCCCTATCTTGGAGCTTCAGCATGCTCTCGGGGGGATGTTTAGCTAACGACCGTTTGAAGTGGTCATCAGTGGTTCCTTGTTGCAGGGCTATCATAGCCACTCTGTCCTCTAAGTCCGGGACTTTTAAAGCCTCTCGAGTGAATCGATTGATGTAGTCCCTTAGGGCCTCATTCTGTCCTTGCCGGATTACCATGAGTGATGCAGAACTTTTCTCATGCACCCTTCCACTAATGAACTGATTGATGAAAGCCTTGCTTAGTTCCTTGAATGACCCAATAGAGTTGGGTGGTAGACGGCTATACCAACATTGGGCCATGCCTGCCAAGGTTTGTGGAAACGCCCTACACTTGACCGCGTCGTTGGTTGGCTGCAACAGCAGTGCATTGGAGAAGGTCCTTACATGATTTGCGGGATCTCCCGTTCCATCACAGGCTTTGATCGAAGGCATCTTAAACTTTCTGGATATAGCCGTTTTCATGATGTCTTGAGTAAACGGTGGTGTAGGATCATCAGGATCTCCTAGGGGCAACAGAATACTAGGATCACCCCTTGGGGCTTCAGCCCTCTTGGTCCTTCTTGGTGGATCCAAGTTGATTATCGGGATTCCTTCAGTCGTTCGGCCCCGAGATTGAGCGACCTCTTCTTCAGCAAGGAGTTTTTTGAGCCTTGCAGTCATCTGGAATCCCAATTAAAGGCAATTAATGAGTCATAGCCTTTATCAACAAGAAAAAGACTTATCCTGCAAGAAATACAATGTTTATCCATTATCAATAAGGAGACTTATTCGCTAAGACTCCTAAACATACCATAAATACTAGGCTCTAGACGCCTATATAAGGACCCTGATCCTACAATCAGAACTACGTTTTGGGCACAGCTCCATACGTCACAACGCCTCGAAGGCGCAACAAGCCACAAAGGCACCCCTAGAACTACGTTTTAGACTTCATCCACGAATAAGGACATACAAGTCATCTACAACGTTTTAGACTTCATCCTCGAATAAGGACATACAAGTCACTACGTCCTTGGTGTGCCCCTGCCGCCATTACCCCGAGGGCAACACCAAGAACTACGTCTTTGGCTTGATTCTCTAAACACTAGAGATACGTAGGTATCTTGTGAGAACCGATTTAGTCTCGAAACACAAGTGCAGCCATTAAAGCTCGAAAGCTCATTAATCCTAGCAATTAATATACAAGTACGTTTTTTAATCCATAACAGATTCTATTTTTATTCATAATAAACCTTTTTTGGTGAAAAAATTAGAATCAAGGTGCAATTTATGTAAGATTCCATGGTGATAATTATTTTTAAAGTAGTTGAACCGAAACCGCTAACCACACATTGGTTTCGGTTCGGATCGGTTCAAAATGGAATTGATTTTTGCGGATTATGCGAGAACCGTGATCACCCATATAGTATATAATAGATGTTGTATTCCCTTTTTTATATTTACACTTAATAAATTGTAAAAACTTTGATTATTAATAATCAATAAAAATGATTAAACTTTGAAACAATGAAACAGAGAATTTGTATTTAGCAAAAAACTAAAACAAATGAGAGAGAACTTAGAGAACTTGTAATCTTTTTCCTTGTTATGGTAGACAATGCAAATAATCCTTGTGTCCTTTTTATGTGCAGATGTTGTACCTTATTCAACACATATACGCTCCTATGCTGAAATCTGGGATGGGTCATGGTAGGCAATATATCTAATTTAAAAAATAACTTGTGCTTGAAAATTATGTGTTGTATAAAAATGGAAACTAACGTCAGGGTCTTGTGAAATACAGGCATCAGATTCACCATTTGTGCTGGGTGCTGATAATTTGGACCTGAGAATGGAACTTAGAATTAAAGGAGAAAATAGATATCTTCTCGGCAACTTACATGTAACGAGCCAATCTCAGAGCGGTAAAAGGCGATATATGTGCGGGGTGTTGTGTGTTGGCAATGGCATCATCAAATGTTGTTTTATCATTCTATTCTGTTTTCCTGTCACTTCACCAGTTTTATAATTATTCGTTAACTTGGTTTTATTTTGTTTAGTAATCCACTAATATTATTCATCAAATGTTGTGTTCATGGCTTGGGACAGACAATTGAGTACACTAAAAATAATGGAGAAAACTCGGAACTGTAGTTTTGTGACGGCCGTGGTGGCTGCCACTGCAGCTGCAGCCTGCATGTCATTCCTTGTTTATTCGATAATTTGATTTGGAGTAAATAGCAGTTTGCACCCCTTTACTTTGGGTGTTTTTCCGATTTGGTCCTGAATAATGTTCTGTAGCAAAATGCATTCTTTTGTTTAATTGTCGCTTCGATTTGCACCCTTTTGACCAAATTCCGTTAATTTTGACTGTCACCGTTAATTAGAGCAGGGGTAAAATTGGAAAAACAGAATTAGAATTAGAATATGATTTTGACGGTCATTTCTTTAAAATAATTTATGATTTCAGCAATTGGTACATCATAATTAGAATATGCCCCAATAATCGAATTCCATGAGATTTGATCATGGTCCGACATGGAGGAGAAAACTTTCTTGCATTCTGTAGTACATCCAGACTCTGCATATACAGAAAGAAGAGCATTTGAAACAGAAACATCAAAATCAAGTCCTAACTTTATCCCTTCTCAATGTATTTGTTCTCCCATTCTCATCCAACCCAAACTGGCACATGAACTCGGAGCACTGATCAAGGTAAACTTCGAGGGTATCAATGCACTGCTCCTCATATCATGAAAGGTCATTATTGAATCTTCAAAATGTTCGTTCTGGTCTAGAGCAGAAATCAACGAATTCCATGAAATTGAATTTTTGTTTCTCATAAGCTTGAATGTAGAGCAAGCATCATCAATCGCATCACATCTTGCATACATATTGATCAGACCATTTCCAATTTCCGCCTTAAAATCACTTAAGCCAGTTCGAATAACAAAGCCATGAACCTCCTTACCTTTGCTTCTACCTTCATCTGGCAATATAATTTCCGCCAAAGCACTCGAGAGAACTACATATGTATCAGAATTAATTTTAACCAAGTCATTCATCCCCTTGAAAATATCAACTGCTTTTTCTCCTCTCTTTTGCATCACCAATCCAACCATCAGTCCATTTAAAGTTACTGCATTTCTTGCACCCATCTGTTTAAAAATCTCTGTAGCTATATCCAGCAAACCAAATCTTGCAAAACCACTTACCAAAGCACTACCCACATTAAGGTCTTCCAGACATCCAAATCTTTCAACTTTTGCCAAAATCTGTATAAGCAAAGACAGACCACACTCAACAGAAGAAAATGCTGCAACAATCAAGCTGCCAAATGAAATAATAGAATTACGACACCGAATTCTTCACACATATCTCACCAAAAACACGAAAAGCGTCATCCGGACACTCGCCGGACACTCCATACTTCCGGCGAGTGACTTTCCTCTTCCTGCCATTGAATTGAGAATTTGAAGAGATTGAATTGGGCGGCCACTGCGAATGTCTCTGAGAAACAAACCTTTACCAGCTCTTAAGTTGTTTGATGAAATGTCTAGATGTTGTCCTGAAAGTGTTTGATTAAATGTCTAGGAGATTAATTAGGTCTTTTGTTATCTGTTTCCAATTTTACCCCTGCTGTAATTAACGATGACAGTCAAAATTAACGGAATTTGGTCAAAGGGATGCAAATTGAAGCGACAATTAAACATAAGGGTGCATTCTGCTACAGAACATTATTCAGGATCAAATCGAAAAAACGTCCAAAGTAAAGGGGTGCAAACTGTTATTTACTCTTTGATTTGGTGCATTCATTCATCGTGTCTTAACAACCTAGCATATAAACATATAATCAATTGTAAGTTTGTAACTAATCTCTCTTGATATTCATTCTCTCAATGTAATCATTTATCAGTTATTGCTGCCTCATATAATTCGTAGCTCTTATCTTTTAGCACCTATAAAAATGATAACTCCCTTTGTTTTAGAGGCCATGTTTATTTCATGGTATTAAGTATAGGATAGGATAATAATCCTTTAAATTTTCCTATCCCTTGTTTGTTGTTCAAAAACTTATTTAGGATTAGTCCAAGGATTAATCCTTTAAATTTTCCTATCCCAGGTATGTTTTGTTGGAGTAGGGGATAGGATTATAATCCCCTCTAATACTTGGTTGGAGGAGGTATTATTTAATCCCCTCTAACAAGTCATTTTTATAAAGGATTATAATCCCCTCATTATAAACCTATGCAAAACAAACATATGATTATAAAATTTAAAGGATAATAGTCCAATCCCATGATTATCCTTCAAAACAAACAAGGGATAAAATTTTAAAGGATTATATGCCAATCCTAAACTTAATACTTCAAAACAAACATGGGTTAACATAATTTAAAAGATTATAATACCTAGCACATTAATTGAGGGGATTATTTATCCCCGGATAATAATCCCGGGATTGTAATCCTCCCAAACAAACATGGCCTAAATGGTACTACGTACCCTGAACTCAGTTGTGAGGAGGTCACGCCCCAACAAGCCTGAGCGAACTAGCTAAAGAATGAATAGAAGGAGCTCCATGGATGTCTTCCAGCAGAAGTTTGGCAAGAGATTAAGGAGGTTTATAAAGAACATCAACTCCGTAACCATTATCAAGACCCAATTTAGCAAGAAAATCTGCAGCCTGGTTAGCTAATCTGAACATATGTCGGAATTTAAGACAGCAAGGATGCACAAGCAGGCCATTGATTCTGTCGATGATATGAGCATAAACATGATTGGCATCTCCAGAATGGATGCACTTGGTAGCATCAAGGGAATCTGCAGTATAGTCCTAATTAGTAAGGCGACTTTGCCTTTCACATGCATCTGTTTGATGTTTTATCCACCAAGCTCACAAGACAAAAGACGACACTGTGGCATTAGTTTTGCAACAAATATTGCCCTGGTCGAATTACGAGTAACCAATGTCCTCATCTTCTTCTCACATTTTAACCTATTTGACAAACCATTCATTCATTACATAGCTTATCTGCCTCATCTGCATTTGCTTTTTGAATTTCCTCTAGCCATATTCTTTTTCTTCTCCTGCTTTAGCTATATACCTGACTACTGCTAAATCTGGGTTCTTGCTGCGATCCGTCCTCTCCATTTGACTCTATTTCCTACAGTCCTTGCCACTTCTCAGTCAAATGTTATCGTTGTTAGAAAACATTGTTAATTAAATTTACCTTAATTACTTGGAGCAGAGCTAAAATAACGACAAAATGAAACAGATGTGAATTCTTATAATTAGAATATGGATGACGCCCTTTACATAACGAAGTTGGAGTTTGACGAGCTACAAAAAGTACTTGATTTATTGATTTGGACCCAAAACATGAATTTACTAAATTTTCACAAGGAAACAGAATCACCTAGTTACTAAACCAGCTCTCATCCATAAACCTACAAAATCCTTCAGATTGCTTGCTCGATTTGCACTTCTGATTCCATAACATACTTGACAGATCCAACATAAGCTAAGAGAAACCCAAGACTTGGGGCCGGACTGTAATCAAGCTACTGACAATCTGCAGGTAAAATATATAGATTTTCTTATTGAAAAGTGTCGATTCCGTATCAACCAAGCTCCGTCTCTCCCCTTGGGATATTCAGGATTCATGGAAGCGCTCAATCCGGTCTACCGAGTGATTAACCTTTTACAACTCTTTGTTTAATTGGATAAATTTTATTCTGGTTTCATTCGTACATTTGTTTTCTCCTTCAACAAAATAAAGGCTTTGGGCTATGACATTGACGCTGATGATTATCACAGTTCACAGGTTACAAATCAAATAACTAGACAAATAAACACCTTAGTTTTTGAAATGCAACAAACATTAAGAAAAGAAAAATGCTAGAGCACCAACAAATTTTCCCAAAAAGTCACCCAAAAAAATATGAGATCCCGCGTGTATACATATACACCCACGAATTAAATCATGCCATTTGTGTGCCACATCATTATGTACAACTTTTGGGAGAATTTGTTGTATTCTCTGCCATTACTCGATAAGTACACAACATTAGCATTACTCGATTAAAAATGAACAAGCATAAAAATTAAAAAACACCAACAGTCATATGATCTATCGGAAACTCATAAAGTACCCAATTCCCAAGTCTTTAAAGTTAAAAACATAAATAAGTAACTAAAGGTCAACTAGCAAGAAATTAATTAGCACATCCAAACATAATCGCGAACACTAAATCTTCTCCAACATCACTTCCACCAGCCCTGTGTCTACTTTCAGTGAGTTATGTAATATTATCATCTATATCATCAGTTGGAAATGCTTTCATTCATCCGAATCTGACGAATCTTGCAACCTTGGAGATGACGCAGCACACTTGACACGTTTGAATCCTACAAGTGAAAACAAGCTCTTCTTATACTTAAAAAATTCACCCCTTTGAAGAAAAGGATGAACAGGGAAATATGTGGTCACTTCGTTGTTCCAGTTGTACGAAAACCGGCCATCATCATTTTCAATTAGTAAAAACCGAAAATTGCTGTAAAGGACATTTAAAAGTTCACAAGGCCCACCTACATCAACACTTAGCACTTTGGTCCACGATGCCTCAACTCCACCACTACAAACACCTGTCTCATCATCTAATGCCCACAACTTAATCTTACCTTCCTTTTCAAGAGAGTAAGTGACAGAAATAGTATCCTTGAAGTCATTAATATGAACAAAACTTTCATCATCAGGAGAAGAAATGACAGGGAGTTTAATACCACAAATAAACACCTCCTTGTTTAAATTGAAAGCCATCATACTATCATTATCTCCTAGAGCAAACAAAAATCCGCGAAATACATGAAAACTACGGCTCACTGGATAATCAATCAGCTTGGACTCAATTTTACGCCAACAATTCCTGTTTGAAGAATAGACTTCGGCAGAACTGGACACAACTCTAACAACTTTAAAATCTAAATCTATGTGATCGAAACCAAAACCCAAACTCCCAATATTCCAACCATTATCCGGTACAATAAAAGGGGGAATGATCATGGAGTGTTTAGTTGCGGGATTCCAAAGGTAAACATCAAAATTCTTTTTAGCAGCACGCCATTTGTATAAATTAACATAAACACAAACAATGCCACAATCCGAACCGATAAGTTCAGATGTAATTGGCTCAAAAGGATACTCACCTTGCGAGTACGGGGTTTTCAGATTCTTTAAAATGCGAGTTGAATCAACGTGGAAGAGCGAAAAAGAACCGTCATCTCCTTCAGAATCAGCTAAATCATGGTGCACAATGAGAATTTCATCATCATCTTTAGCATTGGTCACCAGGTGAGATTTAGCAAAACGATGGCTCGAAATAATGGAAAACCATGATTTGGAAACCGATTTGAATCGAAGTAATGGTTTAATTGGAAGGCGCAGGAGAATCTCAATCCACAAATCATCCGTGATACTACTCATCAACTTTTCCCAAGCTTCTGCTATTCTCTTCTTCTTGTTAAGTTTTCTCTTCTTCTTGTTATCTTCATCCATTGTGTTCAAGAAACTCTGCCCCAGAATTAGGGTTTCAAATAACACGGGTATTCAGATGGTTGTTTTTTAAGTTCATGAGCCTGTTAGCTTTTCAGCCTGAGAGTCCATAAAATGAGAAAGAGAGGACTGAAGCGGCTGAAATATGCTTACGGACAAACCCTCGTCCCTATTTCATTTCAATTTTTCTCATTTTCATATTTTAAATATAAAAAGTAATAGCTTATATCCGTTCAATGCACATATTATTTTTTAATATTTTTTATTTAAATGTTAATATTTTTATCATTTTATTTTCTTAATTATATATATAGGATATATAATATATATTAAAAAGTATAAACTCTATAAATATATATGTTTGATTGATTTTTATTTTAAATTTAAATTTATTAAAATTAATATTATAAATGATCAAGTTCAACATGTTGTTGGCCTGAGACAACTTTATATAATAACTTCTAGTGGTTTATATATTATATTAATTTGAAAGATTTAACGGTTTTTAAATTAAGTGACCAAAGTACAGTTGACAAGACTATAAACAAAATTTTTAATGTTCCGTTTTTAATATAATAGTTGAAAGACGTATGTATAGGCCTATTTGTAAAAATCGAGGATACAATTCAACTTAAACAAGTTTGTAATAAGTAAATAATAATTCAATTGTCACATGAATCTCAGAAGATCATATCAGTCAAAAGAATGAATATTAAAGTTATCCTACAGACTTGAAGTAATTCTACATTGAAAGAAGTTCAATTATTTGATCAAGCCTCAGTGAATTATTCAAGAAAGTGGATTTATTAAAGTGATAGAGATTTCAGAAGTGTGACAACAAATGTACATGTTACAGTGGTTGATCAAACTCAAAAGCAAAAAATGGACCACGAATGAAATTCAAAGAATGAAGAACAGACATTGCAGTTAGTCACTTATGAACCGGACAGTACATCAAGTGTCAACATTATTCAGTTGAAGTTCTTCATCAAATTCAGTGGTTCAAGTCAAGGGAACTCTCAATTTTTCTCATTTTCATATTTTAAATATTTTATATAATAACTTCTAGTGGTTTATATATATATATTATATTGATTTGAAAGATTTAACGGTTTTTAAATTAAATGACCAAAGTACAGTTGACAAGACTATTAACGAAATTTTTAATGTTCCGTTTTTAATATAATAGTGCTAGCTTAAAACTCGTGCGATGCACATATTGTTTTTAATAATAGTTAATTTTATTATTTATATTTTATATTTTATTAATTGTGTTTGTTAAAAAAAAATAAGTAGGTGTGTTAAACTTTTTTAAACAATTAAAAGTATTAAAATATATTTTAAAATAAATAAGTAACGGTTTGCACGTGATATTTTGGAAAATGAGGGGTTTTAGTAAGAAAAAATAGAAAAAATAACATGTTTTCGTTGAATTTTAAAATATAAAAGTAACGGTTTTCCCGTGATATTTTTGGAAAAAGAGGAGCTTTAGTAAGAAAAAATAGAAAAAGTGACATGTTTTAGTTGAAAAAGATAATTGCCAATTAAAAGTATTAAAATAGTTTTTAAAAATAAATAAGTAAGTGTTTGATCGTGATATATTTGAAAAGGGAGGAATTTTAGTAAGGAAAATAGAAAAAGTAACATGTTTTAGCTGAAAAAGCTAATTGCCCGTGACTATTTTGGAAAAGAAGGGATTTTGTTAGAAAAAATAGGAAAAGTAATCTATTTTAACTGAAAGAGTAACTGATTGTAATAAATTTTATAATAATTAAATAAATAATTAAATAATGCAAGTACTGTACCGAAAAACAGTTACAAAAAAATATAATTAAATAAATAATTAAGGGTTTTACCTGTGATATTTTTGAAAAAGGAGGGGGTTTAGTAAATAGAAATAAAATAAAAAAAAGGTTTTAAAATAAATAATTAAGAATTTACCCGTGATATTTTTGAAAATTGAGAGGTTTTAGTAAGTAAAAATAGAAAAAATAACATGTATTAGTTTAAAAACGTAATTGTCCATGATATTTTCGTGATATTTTTGGGAAATGAGGAGATTTTTAATAGTTATTGTTTGATTATTTACATCATAATATTTAATTAATTGCATTTGCTAAACAAATAAGTATGCATGTTAAAATATGTAAACTTTAAAAAAAAATTAAAATCATTAGAATATATTTTAAAATAAATAATTAAGGGTTTACCCGTGATTTTTTGGAAAATGATGGGTTTTAGTAAGTAAAAATAGAAAAGATAACATATTTTAGTTAAAAAAGATAATTGCCCGTGATATTTTTGGAAAATGATCTGAAAAGGTAATTAATTATAAATATGTCTTACTATTTAATAATATTCTTTTTATAGATAACTAAGGGTAATTAAGTAAAATCACGAAGTACCAAAAAACAGGTACCAAAAACCAGGTACCGTTCCGACCAAACTTTTAATGTTTCGTCTTTAATAATACTAGCTTAAAACCCGTGCGATGGACAAATTGTTTTAATAATTGTTATTTTATTTTTTAAGTTTTAATATTTTATTAATTGCATATCTTTTAATACTAGCTTAAAACCCTCGCACGGGTCATTCTCTAGCATATCTTTTAAAGTTCTGAGATATTGTCATGTTTATACTGTCTTATGAATCGTATAACATACGTCTTGGTATGGATAAATAAACTGCACTTGAGCAATATAATTAGATGGTTACCGATAGAAACCATTCAAGGCTGAGATTTTTTAAGTTAGGGTATGAGTAACTTTGATACTAACGATATTTTGTGTGTGCAACATTATGCTGAAACATTTTTGTGTTTAAATTTTTTGTTGTTGCACATCAGTGTATGAGATTGTGTATAATGTTTATAAAAAATGAAAATCGACTTACCCATGATTTACAGTCATTGTTTGTGAATTGCCTATTACAGGTAATTAGATAAACGAGTTAAACCCTATGATAAGATGATATAAATCACAAAATCGAACGCTAAAAAATTCTTATTTAACCACTTATAAGTAGCAGCGTTTTATTTTTCAGCTAATATAGTTTCATTCTTGCATAGTGGTTCTACTACGAAATGTGCATTGGTACATGTTGGGGAATACATATTAGTGGATTGCCAAATTATACAACCATTGGTTATATTCATATGGTTTTCTCTTTCTATACCTATATTATTGCTTGCACGATGTGCTTTACAACGAACTTTGACCCTGTAGATGTTGCTTGTACATGACACTAGTTCAACTTGTAGCCAATATTATTGATAATTGTTGTGGGTTTGGTTGTTATTTTAGTTTCTCATCCGAGATCTTAAAGTAATTGATACAATATTAAGAAAGTGACTTGATTGTGTGTTTGCAAATATTACTTTTTTTTCCAGGTAGTAAAGGCTCGGAGGCCTAGCAATTCGTTTGTTTCGTGTACTTTCGTATTTCATGTACATGAATGCTAAATCCAAACATGATCCATTAAGGATTCGTGTAATTACATGTATGTGCACCTTCGGGTCGGGTAGTTTTTGTGTCGTATTTCATGTAATTTTAAATAAAAATAAAAATATAATAATTAAATATTAAATTCTTCCGTTAATTTTTTGGTAGTTGAGCCTTAATAAGCCATAATGACTCAAGTGTGGTCAAATCTTGTTAAACCTAAATTTGAAACTATTTTTTATTTTATTATAAAAATTATGTGTACAATATTTATTGATAATATGTATTTTAATAATTTTAAAATATTTATTTAATTATTTATTTGTTTTGTGTACTTTTGTTTCGTATACCCATAGGTAAACCCAAAACTGTCACTAAATTTATCCGTGTACTTTCGTATTCGTGTATAGCAAAGGTAAACACAAACACAATATTATCGTGTCATTTCCATGTCGTGTTTTCGTATCGTATACAAAATTAGTGGATCTAGGCTCGAGGATGAAGATCTGAAACCATATGATGAAACCTGATGATACGGATGTCCTACCACGAGTATCAATGGTGAGATGTCAGACAGTTGTGCAACTTCACTCGGTTGGGCGATTGGTTCTACAAATTGGGTTGTACGTAGTTTTTTTTATCAATACGATATGAAAAATGTGTCTCATTTTTTATACAATGTATCTGGTATTTTCACGCAACCTATTCTATTAGACTGTAAGTAGAAGAACGCGTGGGAAAAAAAGAGCCAACCGAAGGTCGGTAAGGATGGTATTAGGAAGTTATTTCAGTTAAAAAAAGGTAATTACCCGTGATATTTTCGCAAATACTGGAGGAAATTTTATTGAAAATATAGAAAAAGTAATGGGTTTCAGCTAAAAAAGGTAATTAGTTATAAATAGGTACTGTTATTATTTACTAATATTTTTTTAAGTAAATGTAATTAGGTAAAATCACTTAGGAACAACCAACCAAACTTTTAATGTTTCGCCTATTATATTATAGTATAGATAGATTTTAAATAATTAAAAGCATTAAAATAGGTTTTAAAATAAATAAATAAGGGTTATAAGTTTTAAAATATTAAGAAAGGGTTTGTGTGTGATATTTTTGGAAAATGAGGGGTTTTGGTAAAAATAATAGAAAAAATAACATGTTTCAGTTAAAAAAAGGTAATTACCCGTGATATTTTTGCAAAAGAAGGAAATTTTATTGGAAAATAGATAAAGTAATGGGTTTCGGCTGAAAAAGGTAATTAGTTATAAATAGGTACTGTTATTATCTACTAATATTTTTTTATGTAAGGGTAATTAGGTAAAATCACTTAGAACCAACCAACCAACCAAACTTTTAATGTTTCGTCTATTAGATTATAGTATAGATAGCTTAAAACCCATGCGATGCAAGGATTGTTATTATTATTATTATTATTATTTACATTTTAATATTTTATTAATTATTTATTATTTACGTTTTAATATTTTATTAATTATATTTGTTAAAAAAAATAAGGCATGTTAATTTTTTTTTAAAAATTAAAAATATTAAAATAGATTTTAAAATAAATAAGTAATGGTTTGCTCGTGATATTTTTTGAAAATGAGTAGTTTTAGTAAAGAAAAATAGAAAATGTAATATGTTTTAGTTGTAAAAAGGTAATTGGCTGTAATTAAAAGTAAGAAAATAAATAAGTAAAGGTTTACCCGTGATATTTTTGGAAAATGAGGGGTTTTAGCAAGAAAAAATAGAAAAAGTAACATGTTTTAGTTGAATAAGGTAATTAAGGAGAGATTTTAGTAGAAAAAAATAAAACCAGTAGCATGAAACAGGTAATTGCCCGTGACTTTTTAAGAAAACAAGAGGATTTGTTAGAAAAAAAATAGAAAAGTATTGTATTTTAGCCGAAAATGTATTTGGTTAAAAATAATATTATTAATTAATAATATCTTTTTAAAAATAAGTAAGAGTAATTAAGTAAAATCACTTAGCGACCGATCAAACTTTTAATGTTTCGTCTATTATATAATAGTATAGATAGTATAGATAGATGCATATTATATATAATATAATAGTATGTTTCGGGTTAGGGTTTCAGGAATATTTTTTGAATTCGGGAAGGGGAACAAGGAAAAGTTTTAAAAAAATTCTAGGATCGGGGATTAATTTATCGTTGTCCGATCCCCAATTTTCATATTTTAAAAACAATATATATGTTTTTAAATATATATAATTAAATTATTATAAATATAGAAATTTATATGTATTATTTATATTTAAAATTTTTAATTCATCAAAAAAGTTAAAATTTTTAATTGTAATTATAATTTAATTGTAATAATTTAACTATATCTTTTATCTATTCTAGTAAAACAAATTATACAATAGCTATAAACATATCTTGCTTTGTGGGTCTTCAACTTTGTCCATATTTAGAGGAACTATAAGAACATATATAAATAATAAAAACCAAAGAATTGCTAATTGTTCAACCAAATATCAATATGTCAACACATTTACCATCAAGTGCAAATTCAATTTTAGAAACTAAAAGTTAATAATACTATGTAGGAGTAACCGAATCACATCTCGTAGATGTATCTATCTAAATTTGAGTTTTGAATTTGCTTTTACCATATTAAAATATCCAAATATAGTAAAAATAGTAAGAGATTTCATATAAAACTAACAAACGCAGTTACAATTTTTTAATAATTAAGTACAAAACAAAAAAACTAAAGTCCCGATAAGTATTTAAGTATGCTTACCTATTGTCCACATCAAATCGACTACACTTTTCATAGGCTTCTAAAATTGCCCTGCAACATAATAAAATAAAGTTTCAAAACTTTATAACAGTAACATTATAAAATAAAGTTTCAAAACTTTATAACAGTAAATATGAAGAGAAGTTAAACAAATTTAGAACAATAGTAGAAATATAAAGTCTCTCAGGGTAATTGTAGGCCAATATTAACATATCAGAATGTATTTATGTAATTAGAAAAGTAGAGTATTTATGAGTTATAACCTATCGAGAATCAGTTAATCATCTCAAATGGTGCAGTGGTTATACTAAAAGAACTTTACCCTTCCAAAAAAAAAAAAGATCCTTTGTTCTATGCTCACAATGCATTCAATCATATGACATTCAATTAGGAAATCAAAACATTCAATTATATGTATTCACATTTGCTCCACTTCAGTGATCAAAACTTAAGATACGGAGCCATAAACCCAAAACACTTAAGATCAAAAATCATATATCGTCCTCATATATGACAGCTACATGAAATGCCACAATATATATTAGAAAATACGACTAATCCATCATTTTTTTTGTTGAACAAATTATCAAACAATTCATCGACCAAGTTCAAGATGTAACTAAAATATAAAGAAATCATTAGGAAAGTAAAATCACATCATATGTACAGAATGGAAAGAGACTTGCAACACATCTCAAAATATAAACCATTATAACTATAATTTCGATAAGAAAACTACCCGTAAAGTGTGAAATATACCAATAATTTCTATTAGGCAAATCATCAAATAATTTTCTAGCATAGTTCATACTATAACACATAAGAAACAATCATCAGTAAAGACAGTGCATAATATGAAATTAATATCAGAATTAGAAAGATAATTGAAAGACAAAATAAAATAAAATAAAATAAATCTACATCAAGTATGATTCTGAAAAATTGCAAAATCTAGATTATCACTAGCATAAACCCTTAAATAGTACTAAAATATACTAATTCATACTTTTATACTTGTATCTTCCTTTTTTAAACTTTACAACAAATTTTTTGATTATACTCCATTATCTGTACAGATTTGCTAATATAACAAAACATGAAAAATCAATTAACAAACTTTGGATAATCAAGAAAATTACATACTAATTATAAAAAGATATACATGTTTTCATACCTTTATTACTCTTGTAGAACTCTGATCTAATTAGCACATCAAACTACAGTTGACACATTAGCACAACAGTGAAAAACATCATAATTAACCAATAATACAATTTTAGAATTACCTCCTCCAAATGTAAACCATTACCTTTTCTTGTCGGAATGAGTGTATTCAATATCAAATTTTAATTGGATTTAATACCTGGGAGAAATATTAGAGATTCAAGTAACAAAATAATGATGAAAAATTCTATTTGAACAAAAATCGAACAATTGGAGAGAATAAAGTCTCGGATCAATTTTTATTATCAAAGGTGAACCGGAATATAAGGCGTGTTACGTTCATACTGCAATCAATATAAACAAAAGAAATAGTTAGATACATACTAGAAAGAAAAAAGATACAAATTAGAGAGAGAAATAGAGATTGAGAAAAAAAGGCAAACTAAAAAGAGAGATAGAGACTAATTGAGAGTGGGTAGAAACTAAATATCATTCAAACATGTGCTTTCATATGAAGAGCACGTGAATTTGAACAACAAGGCTTGACAATTTTGTAAATAACTAAAAACCTGTTAGGTCCTGATAAGTTTGTAGAAGGGGGGTTGAATACAAACGATACCGTTTAATCGAATTTGTCCTTTTAAGATTTAACAATTTAGAACAAATTATTGCGGAATAAAACTGAAACAATATTCAAGTTAAATAAAACTCTATTAAACTTGAAGGGTGTTACAATTTTGATCACTGATTACAAAGAACTTGATAAAACAAATCTAGAATAAATTCGACATGAATTTATCTATTTTTGTAATAAAAAGGATCGAATACTAAAAAGTAGTTCGATATAAAATCTAGGGATTATGATCCGCTAGAAATCTAAAGCAGTACAAGTGAAATGATTCTTATGGATTTAATGTTAAGAACAAATCAAGAATTAATTCACTGGCAAGAAATGAATGTTTTTGCTGTTGAGAAGTAAAGAAGACAGAGAGAAATGAAATATCTTTGATGCTGTGTCTTTTTGCTTCTGTTGTGTTTGTAATTGATGATGTCTTCAGTCTTCTGTCTTTTTAATATATATATCACTGCATTTGCTTTTCTTTAAGTCTACGTGCAAGCCACTAAATCAGAAAAGAAATTGCCTTTGGAAGACTAGCAGAAATACTATGATTTTGCCTTAGAAGACTCTCGGGAAGACAATGCTTGTGAGGGGAAAACAACCGGGAAGACAACCCTTTGGCCTAGGAAGACTTTCGGGAAGACAAGTCTTGGCCTAGGAAGACAATCGGGAAGACTCACGTGTGAGTCTTCCTAGTTCATTTTCCCAAGTCTTCCTAGTTCAAACCTAAGTCTTCCTAGTTCATTTTTATTCTAATTTAAATAATTAAATAAATAAATTATGTATTAAATTAATTCTTTACAGAATTAATTTAATAAATAATATACTAAATAGTATTAATTATTTATAAGAGAATAAATAGAATTAGTTGACTTCTCAATTAATTTCAGAATCACTTAAGTTCATTTTTATTCTAATATAAATAATCAACTAAATAAATTATGTATTAAATTAATTCTTTACAGAATTAATTTAATAAATAATTTACTTAATAGTATTAATTATTTATAAGAGAATAAATAGAATTAGTTGACTTCTCAATTAATTCCAGAATCACTTAAAACTTAGATAAATAACAAACACAATAGTACATTGACACTCGATGCACTGTCTGGTTCATGAGTGACTAACAACAATGTTTGTTCTTTATCTATTTGACTTTAAGCAGTGATTCACTTCCTTCTCATTCAAGAACTCCGTAATCAGTATCTTTTTCTGTCACCACTTGAAATCTCCGTCACTTTAATAAATCCACTGAGCTTGAATACTTCATTGAGGCTTGATCAATAAATTGAGCTTCTTTCAATGTAGAATAACTTCAAGTCTGTGGATGACTTTAATCTTCATTCTTTGACAGATATAATCTTCTGAGATTCCTGTGACATCTGATCTAATATTTTACTTATTACATTCTTGTTTAAGTTGAGTAGAATCCTCGAATTACAAATAGGCTATTTCATATGCCTTTCAATCTCCCCCTATTTGTTTGTTAGAGAATAACAACCAAATACCTAGAGGATCACTCAACTAAAACCAAGAAAAAGATAGGACTCTTAAGCCTAAGTAAATACTAGAAAGTTCTGGATCAAATATGACATTTCCAGATTTCACCAGTAAAGATAAATGCAAGATCAGGTGTTCCTCTAGACTAAACATATGATAACATTTAACCTGTCTTGATTTACCTAAGCTCTATACATATAACATTTACAAAACAGAGCTAATTACCTTTACTCCCCTGAAACTCCTCATGTTCCTTTATATCTTTCTCAGCTCCCTCTTCCTAGCTTCTCCAAATTTCTCTATAAACTTCTCTAGAAACTTCTCCCCCTTAGTTGAGGAATTCTCTACAAATATAACTTTATGAGTCTCTGAAGCCTGTAGGAGTTGAGATTGTTGATGGAGTTGATCTTGGGTAGTAAATTTGTCTTCAAAATTTCCTTGAGTAGTCCCAGCTGATTGTTGACAGAGGTGGAAGAAGAAGACCGTTCAACCACTTGTTCTTGCAAAAGTTCTTTATCAGCCTGGGTTTTGAATAGATGTTCCTGTAGATCAGCTATGTGAGCTAACTACATTGCAGTGTATGTGTCTGTGTGTGCACTCACTTGAATTTCTCTTGTAAGTGTATCACTCATCTCACGTGCATGTGTTTCACTCAGTGTTTGACTCTTATCACTCAACATTAGCTGTCTGTTTGCTCCTTTTTGATCAGTACCTGCATTGAAACTCACCCTAGCCTCTTCAAGAGAGGTCAGTGGTGGTGCAATGGGAGTTCGCAAATCCTGATCCTCAATCATGTCTATCAAATCACTTGGATTTGAAATCTGAATTGCTTCAGTGATAGACTGACCAAGTTGCCTTCCACTTTCTCCAGATAAATCTGCGAGTGGAAAATCCCTTTGGGAGCCAGAGATGTTCACTCTGGGAGGGGAGAAAATGATTCTATTTAAATTTGGCAAATAATCAAATTTTCCCTCAGATGCCTATGAAGGCACTTCTACCGTAACAATGGTAGGCACTGTAACCAGTTGCAGGTGCTCTGCTTTCACTGTGTCCTGAGTTTCATCTAATGAAATTGTCTTCTCCCATTGTGAGTAATGAGAGTGTGCTTGACTCAGTACAAAGTGCCATGGCCCTATGGCGAATTTCAATAGATTCATCCTGTTGAGAGAATGTCTCTAGATACAGTTCATTGGCCATTTCAAAGTCCATATCCTATTGAGAGGATACAGATGGGCTCACAGATGCCTCAGTATATGTTGAATTCCTTTAGAGGAGGCAGAGATGTGGGATCACTCACTGTTTCAATCAAAATACTTCTTTATTTAACATTTGATTTCTGTTCAGGCTGAGAGGTCAAGTAATTAAGTTGTAGACTCATTGTTTGGCTCTAAGACCTGGGATAGAGATTGTGGATCTACAATCCCTTGGTCAGCCCTAACAACCACTTGGGTTCAGCAACAGTAAAAAGAAGTGGATTGAGAGATAGAAAGTAATACCTGAATTGGATTTGGCACTGAATTTCCAGCAAAGCAAGAGCTAGATCAGAAATAATATATACAATATATTTACAAAAACAACTAAGAAAAATAGAAAATAATAAATAATAAATAATAATAATAATAATAAAATAAAATAATATATATATACATATAAAAACTATTAGAGGAAAACTAACGAAAGAAAAGAAAAATAAAATAAAATGCAGAAAAAATATTTACAGGATCTTATGCACAAACATTAGAAAACTGCAGAATATTTTAGAAAATAATATAAACTTGCAGAAATATTTAAACAACAATATTTACAATCTGAAACTAACTTAAATGATTCTTAAATAAATAAATTTTCAATAAAAATAAGTTTCTCCACTTAAAAAATATGAGAAAGGTATTTTTAAAGAAAATAAATTATTCAGAATATTTAAATTAACAAGCTTTATACTCTAAACAAGAATTGGCAAAATATATCATTCAATATCAGCAAGAGAAAATGATTTTGAAAGAACAAACATGACAGAGATATTGTTAATCACTAAGACTGTTTAACATACCCAATTTACCAACTAACTTGATAAATGTGGATTCGTCAACAGATTTAGTGAATATATCTGCAGTCTGTTCTTCTGTGGGTACAAAGTGTAACTCCACAGTTCCATTCATGACATGCTCTCTGATAAAATGATACCTGATATCAATGTGCTTTGTTCTCGAGTGCTGCACAGGGTTGTTGGAGATTGCTATAACACTTGTATTATCACAAAAAATGGGAATTTTGTCTAATGCAAAGCCATAGTCCTTCAATTGATTCCTAATCCATAAGATTTGAGCACAACAGCTTCCAGCAGTAATATATTCAGCTTCTGCTGTTGAATTGGAAACTGTTTGCTGTTTCTTGCTATACCAGGAAATCAACCTACCTCCTAGGAATTGACAACTCCCGGAGGTGCTCTTTCTATCAACAACACTACCTGCATAGTCAGAATCTGTATATCCAATAAGATTAAAATCAGAATCTTTAGGGTACCAGATACCTAGATTAGGTGTACCCTTAAGATATCTCAAGATTCTTTTAACAGCAACGAGATGTACATCTCTAGGGTCCGCTTGGAACCTTGCACACAAGCATGTAGCATACATAATATCTGGTCTACTAGCAGTAAGATAGAGTAAGGAGCCAATCATACCTCTGTAGCTTGTAACATCTACCTTGATAGAATTGTCAGAAGCTCCAAGTTTGATTACTGTTGAAGATGGAGTCCTTGCTGATGCTGAATCCTCCATGTGATATTTCTTGAGGAGTTCTTTGAGATACTTGGATTGACAAATAAATATACCATTTGACCTTTGACTTACTTGCAATCCAAGAAAGAACTTCAGCTCACCCATCATACTCATTTCAAACTTACCCTGCATTAGCTTAGCAAATCTCTTACAGAGATCATCATTAGTAGACCCAAATATGATGTCATCCACATAGACTTGGACTAATATCATATCACCTTTATGTTTCTGTGAAAAAAGAGTTTTGTCTATGATACCTCTAACAAAACCATTTTCTAAAAGAAAACCAGAGAGAGTGTCATACCATTTTCTTGGGGCTTGTTTGAGACCATAGATAGCCTTGAAGAGAAAGTACACAAAGTCCAGCATCTCCTGATTTTCAAAGCCAGGGGGCTGTTCCACATACACTTCTTCATCAAGCTCTCCATTCAGGAATGCACTCTTAACATCCATTTGATAGACTTTAAAATTGGAATAAGCCGCAAATGCTAAGAACATCCTGATGGCCTCAAGTCTAGCCACTGGTGCATAGGTTTCATCATAATCAATGCCTTCAGCTTGTGAATACCCTTGTGCAACCAGTCTTGCCTTGTTCCTTGTAACAATGCCATCCTCATCTAGCTTGTTTCTGTATACCCATCTTGTACCAACTACTTTCTTGTTCTTTGGCCTGGGTACCAGCTTCCAGACTTGTTGTTGTTCAAACTGATTGAGTTCATCTTGCATAGCAATCACCCAATCTGGATCAGTCAGTGCCTCCTCAGTTTTCTTTGGCTCCATTTTAGATAAGAATGCTGAAAAATGACATTCATTCTGAGTTGCACTTCTAGTTTTAATTCCAACATCTGGATCACCAATGATCAGCTCAAAGGGATGAGCTCTATTCCATACAGTCTGTCTTGGAAGATTTGATCTTGATGATTCACCTTGAAATTCACTTTGATGTTGTGAGTGACTAGTTGATCCTTCATTTGCTCCCCCTGAGTTGTTGCTTGATTGCCTTGATGATTCTTCTCCAGTGTTGGTGGTATCTCCATTGTTACCAGTGTTTCCACCACCATCACCATAATCATTATCATCATTGTTATTATCATTACCAGCAATAACTACAGGTGGGGATTCATCATCTGAATCTGAGTCTGGCAAGTTATCAAACTTCATTTTCTCAGATGAATCTGCTGTTTGGATATTAGGGAATTTAGTGTCATCAAAAGTAACATTGACACTTTCCTTTACTGTGTGACTGCCAACCAAGTAGACCCTGTAAGATCTTCTGGAATAACCAACAAAAATAGCTTCTTGTGCCTTTGCATCAAAGTTGCCACGTTTCACATTGTCATCTATAAGCACAAAGCATTTTGCTCCAAATACATGAAAGTACTTGACAGTTGGTTTCTTGTTGTTCATGATCTCATACGGAGTCTTCATTAAGTCCTTGTTGATTAAAGTTCGATTCTGAGTATAACAAGCTGTATTCGCTGCTTCAGCCCAAAAGTACGTTGGAAGTTTGGACTCACTTAACATAGTCCTAGCAGCTTCAATCAATGTACGATTCTTTCTTTCCACTACTCCATTTTGTTGAGGAGTTCTTGGGGCAGAATACTGTCTTGTTATTCCTTTATCAGCACAAAAGTCATTTAGAATGGCATTCTTGAATTCAGTACCATTATCTGACCTTATGGCTCTAACAGGGAATCTAGAATCCAGCTCAATCAACTTTATATGGCCAATCACCAGGTATGGGGTCTCATCCTTGGAATGTAGGAATAAAACCCATGTATATTTTGAAAAGTCATCAACAATCACAAGTGCATATTGTTTCTTTGACATGGACATCACATTAACTGGACCAAACAAATCCATGTGCAGTAGCTGAAGTGGTTCAGTTATTGATGATGTGTCAGTGCCCTTGTGAGAAGCTTTCTTTGACTTTCCTTTCTGACATGCCTCACACAGTCCTTCCTGTGTAAATTCCATCTGAGGCAAACCTCTAACCAATTCCCTCTTGACTAAAGAGTTCATGGTTTTGAAGTTAAGGTGAGACATCTTCTTGTGCCATAGCCAACTATCATCTGATGAAGCTTTAGCATAAAAACAATTAACTTCATCTTTGAATCCCGAGTTCAGATCAGCTATGAACAAGTCACCTTTCCTTACTCCTTGAAGAGCAGGCTTTCCATTCTTCTTGTGAAGGATCTGACACTTCTCTCTTTCAAAGGAAACAGCATATCCTCTGTCACAGAAATGACTGATGCTGAGAAGATTGAACTTCAGACCTTCCACAAATGAAACATCTTCAATGATAACATTTCCGTACTTCAAACAACCATATCCTTTCGTAATACCCTTGTTGTTATCTCCAAAGGTAACTACTGGGCCAGCTTTCTCAACCAAATCTGATAGCAGGGCTCTATCTCCGGTTATATGCCTTGAACAGCCACTGTCAAGAATCCACATAACATGGTTTACCTGTTTAACTCCCTGCAATACCAGATTGATTAGACCTTCTTCGGAGCCCAAAATTGATTGGGTCCGGCATACTTAAAGAACTGGCCTTTGTCAGGCAAAACAACATTTTTAACTATAACTACTTCAACCTCTTTCACATAAGAGCGTTTCCATTTATAGCCAGCCTTAACACATTTCTGAGTAGGCTTAGGGATAAATGAATCCACTCTAGTCTGAGGAGGACTAGTAGTCTTTGTTTTAACATGCTTCTTATTATTAACATGTCGACGTGGAGCATTCTTATCACTAGATACATGCTTACTATTAAAATAAGCATACATAACATTGAAAGCACAAGACATGCAATTAATCACACCACATGCTTTATGAGAAGAATTAACAGCAGGCATGTTAGTTCTACAGTTGTTTTGATCCAACTTATGGATATCTGATTTAGTCTTTTTAGTTGTAGCAACTTTGACTGGAATATCAGATATACACTTTTTGGACTGTTCAACTTCCAAAGCAGTATCTTCTTCACGAATCTCCTCAGCAATGATTATAGAGTATTCATTCAGAGGATCTGCCTCGGACTCCTTACAGAAGGGTGTTTTAATACCCTTAAGCACATATGGAACACCCCTTCCTTCAGATCTGACTCTACAAGGGGAATTTATTCCAAGCAATCCAATGGCCTCATTATAATCATAACCTATACTGACATGATTACCAACATCTTGTTTATTCAGAATCTCTTTAGCCGTCTTACAAGAGTTGAAATAAGCATTAGCTTTGGTCTTAAGCTCACTAATCTGATCTTTGAGAATGGTTTCCAGTTGTTGATACAATTTAACCCTATTCTCAAGAACTGCTACATTTTTAGTGAGTTCATCTTGATTAATATGCACTAGTTTTAATTCTTTTATCTCATTTTCAAGATTTGTGTTTAAAAGAATTATTCTATCATTTTCAGTGCGTGCACAACTTAAAGTATCACCAAGATGACGAATCCTTTAAGTATCAGTGAACTTTACCTTAGACATGTTGGGTGGAGATAACATGGAATCAAAGAGTTTGTCTCCTATTGCCATGAGTGCAAGATTCCCAATCTCACCTGCTTCTTCATCATTGTCAGTGTCATCCCAACTCTTTCCCTCAGCAACATAGGCTTTCCCAATCTTGTTCTTCTTGCTAGAATCAAATGAGTTCCTTGTCACTTGCTTTGGCTTTTTACATTCAGCAGCAAAGTGACCCAACTCATTGCAATTGTAGCATCTGATTGTGCTCCTTTCCACAGTTCCAGTTTTGTAGCCACCCCTTGTGCCACTTGAGGAGGAAGATCCACCTCTCTGAAATCTGGGTCTGAACTTAAGATTGGGATTCCTCTTGAATCTGAACTTCCCAAACTTCCTGACTATCAAAGCCAAATCACCATCCTCCAGCTGATCAAGTTCTTCTAAAGAATAGAAGTCACCACCAGATTGATCAATGGATGTTAATCCATATTCAGAATCAATAACATTCATGTTAGAACTGGAAGGTTGAACAGCCTTCACTTCCAGTTTCTGTGGGACTTCAGCAGCTAGTGTAGTAGAAGTACTAACAATCTTCCCAGTTCCATACAGCTCCCTTTGTTGAATCTGCTCCAGCTCATAGGTCTTCAGAACACCATACAATCTCTCCAAAGCAATCTCATTCATATCTCTTGCTTCTCTAATGGCTGATATTTTGTGCTCCAAATGAGGTGGAAGTGTAAGAAGGAACTTCTTGTTAATCTCCTTGTTGGTGTAGTGCTTCCCATTGAGATTCAGATCATTTATTAATTTGTTGTATCTCTCAAAAACCTGAGAGATACCTTCACCAGGGTTTGATCTGAAATGCTCATATTGTGATGTGAGAATTTCCAGCATATTCTCCCTAACTTCCTCTGTCCCCTCATTGATTATCTCTATGGTATCCCAAATATGTTTGGCAGTATCACAATTTAGGACATGATTATGCATGATAGGATCAAGACAATCAATAAGGATCAACTGAAGACAGGAATCCAAGGTAACATCCTCTTTCTCATCAGGAGTGTACTCCTTGGGATCTTTAGGGTACATACTAGCAGCCCTAGTAACAACATTATCCACTGTTATCTCTTCCTCAATAATCATAGGGATTTTGGGACCATTCTTCAGCACACCAATGTATTTAGGATTTGCAACCTTAAGAAATAGGAGCATTTTCTTCTTCCACATAGGATAATGCTCCTTGCTGAACATTGGGATCTTGACAGTACCAACTTTCTGTGTAGTAGACATCTTTTGAGATTTTTAGAATAATAAAAAATTTCAGAGTTTAAGAAAAATCTCAAAACAATTGGATCTTTGATTTGTATATCAATCAAAAGGCTCTGATGCCAATTGTTAGGTCCTGATAAGTTTGTAGAAGGGGGGTTGAATACAAACAATACCGTTTAATCGAATTTGTCCTTTTAAGATTTAACAATTTAGAACAAATTATTGCGGAATAAAACTGAAACAATATTCAAGTTAAATAAAACTCTATTAAACTTGAAGGGTGTTACAATTTTGATCACTGATTACAAAGAACTTGATAAAACAAATCTAGAATAAATTCGACATGAATTTATCTATTTTTGTAATAAAAAGGATCGAATACTAAAAAGTAGTTCGATATACAATCTAGGGATTATGATCCGCTAGAAATCTAAAGCAGTACAAGTGAAATGATTCTTATGGATTTAATGTTAAGAACAAATCAAGAATTAATTCACTGGCAAGAAATGAATGCTTTTGCTGTTGAGAAGTAAAGAAGACAGAGAGAAATGAAATATCTTTGATGCTGTGTCTTTTTGCTTCTGTTGTGTTTGTAATTGATGATGTCTTCAGTCTTCTGTCTTTTTAATATATATATCATTGCATTTGCTTTTCTTTAAGTCTACGTGCAAGCCACTAAATCAGAAAAGAAATTGCCTTTGGAAGACTAGCAGAAATACTATGATTTTGCCTTAGAAGACTCTCGGGAAGACAATGCTTGTGAGGGGAAAACAACCGGGAAGACAACCCTTTGGCCTAGGAAGACTTTCGGGAAGACAAGTCTTGGCCTAGGAAGACAATCGGGAAGACTCACTTGTGAGTCTTCCTAGTTCATTTTCCCAAGTCTTCCTAGTTCAAACCTAAGTCTTCCTAGTTCATTTTTATTCTAATTTAAATAATTAAATAAATAAATTATGTATTAAATTAATTCTTTACAGAATTAATTTAATAAATAATATACTAAATAGTATTAATTATTTATAAGAGAATAAATAGAATTAGTTGACTTCTCAATTAATTTCAGAATCACTTAAGTTCATTTTTATTCTAATATAAATAATCAACTAAATAAATTATGTATTAAATTAATTCTTTACAGAATTAATTTAATAAATAATTTACTTAATAGTATTAATTATTTATAAGAGAATAAATAGAATTAGTTGACTTCTCAATTAATTCCAGAATCACTTAAAACTTAGATAAATAACAAACACAATAGTACATTGACACTCGATGCACTGTCTGGTTCATGAGTGACTAACAACAATGTTTGTTCTTTATCTATTTGACTTTAAGCAGTGATTCACTTCCTTCTCATTCAAGAACTCCGTAATCAGTATCTTTTTCTGTCACCACTTGAAATCTCCGTCACTTTAATAAATCCACTGAGCTTGAATACTTCATTGAGGCTTGATCAATAAATTGAGCTTCTTTCAATGTAGAATAACTTCAAGTCTGTGGATGACTTTAATCTTCATTCTTTGACAGATATAATCTTCTGAGATTCCTGTGACATCTGATCTAATATTTTACTTATTACATTCTTGTTTAAGTTGAGTAGAATCCTCGAATTACAAATAGGCTATTTCATATGCCTTTCAAAACCTGATGGGAAAGATTTTATTTTGCGAAAATAGTGTAGAAAAGAGGCAACATACACTATTATATAAAAGATATGAGAATAATTCTTCTTAATGAGTAAATTTATGAGTAATGCTAGGGAACCATAAAATTTTCTCATAAAAGTCTCCATAATGACAAATGGAGTGTTTTGATTGGAGGATACATATGAATGCACGCGGGTCCCCATTATTAATTATTATATTAACCAATTACAAAGTGACACATGACATTATGGACACTTTTATGGAGAGTTTTTATGGTTCCTTAGCATTTTTCTAAATTTATTCGTGTTGAATTGTATTATTATCCCAATTTCTTATTTAACTCAATATTTTATGAGAAAAACAAAAATTTGAGATTACCTTTGAGGTTTGTGCTTTTTTAAATACAAAAAAGTAATACATTTTGTAAATATTTAAATAATTTTGAAATTACAATAATACCCACGTAATTACATAAAAATTAACCTCGGAGAACTCCCCCGAGGTGATCTTGATGTCTTATTTACCTACAACAGTTAACCCCCCCCCCCAAGTTTCACCTTCTCCTATTCCCGTGACTCATGTCATCACAATTTTTCTTGAATTTCTGACCAGCTTTACGCAGAGCCTTGCATTCGATGCCTGTACATCTTCATTCGTTCGATTTCTGAGTGTCCACACTACACCAAAAACGGCATTTTCCTACCATATAAATCTTACCAAAAAAACTTGGTAGGAATTGACCCACCATTTCCTACTAACGACGAATATGGTAGGAAATGGTGAGTGTGAGGGCCAATTTTTGTGAAAGCTAGCACCAAATCCTACCGATTGTTGGTAGGAAACTAAAACCTACCAATATTGGTAGGTTTTGCCTGCATTTTCACAAAGATAAGACCCCACCATCCTAATCATCAACCCTGTCATATTTTAAAATAATAATTTTTTTTTTTTAAATAAGAAATATTTTCAATCTGCCATGGTCATTTCCTACCATATATGGTAGGAAACTAAAACCTACCAAATCTGGTAGGTTTTATTTGTGATGGTACCCCACCATCCACATCATCAGCCATATCATATTTTAAAGTAATAAATAATTTTTAAAAATAAGAAATTTTCTCATTCTGTCATGGCCATTTCCAACCATATATGGTAGGAAAGTAAAACCTACCAAATCTGGTAGGTTTTATTCGTGATGGTACCCCACCATCCACATCATCGTCCCTATCATATTTTAAAGTAATAAACATTTTTTTTAAATAAGAAATATTTTCATTTTGCCAGCGTCATTTCCTACTATATATGGTAGGAGAATAAAACCTACCACATATGGTAGGAAAATGTCGGTTTTATTTTTGTTTGGTCCCACAAACAGGAAATAGGTCCAATCAAATTTTGGACCCATCACCTTTTTGCTTTTGTAGTGTGGTGTTAAATTGGCCCAGTCAAATCGGCCCATTTATGTACAGCTTTCCTACCAATAATGGTAGGTTTTGATCGAATAATAAAATAATAAAAAATAAAATTAGGGTATAAAGTGTTTTTATTATATTTTTTGTTGATCGGTTATCATGTTTTTTGTTAATCAAACTCTACGTACATAAAGATCTAATCATTTTAGTAGTGGAGGATAAAAATTAGTTGATTTAAACTTATATTCTAATGTTTTATGTTCTTCGCTAAAACCTAATTATAGCGAAAAAAATTAAAAATAAAAGATGTATGACTAAATTAATTTTTTTTTATGAAACGTCATTTTGTAGTTTGATGAAGTTAAGAAAACAAATTTAGACAAAAAAAATTATAAAAAGTTAAAGTCGTTTAGAAAACGAAAGAGTGTTAGAAGATTGAGTTGGAGTTTATACTCATGTTTTAGGGGTTGTCTAGGGTTACACTTTTTGATTTTTATTTATTTATTTTCAACGATCCAACCTTACGGATGATTAAATATGTTTATTTATTAGTTTTATACAAAATATTGGATTTTTTTAATTTAAACTCTTATATTTTTATAATAAATCTATTTATCAAACTTGTACTTTACAAAACTTGAATTAGAATATCATATATCAATTATTTGCTGATTTAGTATAAAAATCTTGTTTCGTACAGTGGTTGTTCACTTGGTTATTGTTGGAGAGGGCACAAGTTCGAATCCGTGCAATCTAAAGTTTTAGGCGATTTCCGCCCAAAATTTTACGAAAAAATTGAATTTCCCTTTTTAGGGGTTGTTTAGGGTTACACTTTTTGATTTTTTTTCAACGATCTAACCTTACGGATGATTAAATATGTTGATTTCTTAGCTGTATGTAAAATTTTAGAATTTTTTAATTTAAGCTCCTATATTTTTATAATGAATCTAACTATCAAACTTATAATTTACAAAACTTGAACTGAAATATGATATATAAGTAAATTGAATATTTAGTACAAACAAAGATGTTGGTGCCGTGGTTGTGCACTTGGTTATTCTCAGAGAGGGCAGTTGTTCAAATCCACACAACCCAATTTTTTTGGCAATTTCCGCCAAAAGTTTTACCAAAAAATTGAAATTAATGCGCACAACTAATAAAAGAATATAATTAAAATAATAAAAGAAAAAGAAATAGAGTAACAACTCATTTACCCTCTGACATAAATCAATAGATCTTAATTATCATTACGTTTCGATCGTCGAAAATATTATTTAAAAAAATTATTATGTTTATTTTTTTAAAAAACAATTGTGCCAAAACCAATACCCTACCATTATCGGTAGGAAATAAGCTACAATTTCACGAAAAGTTTAAAATTTGCGCCTAAAACTAGAATTCAAAATTTGCGCTCAAACCAAAAATTCGAAAATGGCTCCGAGAATCATAACCTACCATTATTGGTTGGAAATAAGCAACAATTTCCCGAAAAATTCAAAAATTGCGCCCAAACCAAAAATTCAAAAATTTCGTTGAGAATCATAACCTACCATTATCGGTAGGAAATAAGCAACAATTTCCTGAAAAATTAAAAAATTGCGCCAAAAACTAAAAATTCAAAAATTGCGCTCAAACCAAAAATTCAAAAATTTCGCTGAGAATCATAACCTACCATTATTGGTAGGAAATAAGCTACAATTTTACCAAAAATTTAAAAATTGCGCCCAAGCAAAATTTTAAAAAGTTGTGCCCAAACGAAAATTTAAAAAAGTGCGCCCAAACGAAAAATTCAAAAATTGCGCCCAAACGAAAAATTCAAAATTATTTTTCATATTCTTATTACTTATAATACAATCATTTATTTTTTTCTCATTTCACTTCAATTTTCTTCCCTCTCTCTTCATCTTCTTCTCTATATCTTTATCTTCTTCAAATCAATTTCACATATCATTCACTTTGTTCTTCTTCTTGCTTATTTAAGTAATTTTATCTTCATGCTTATTTTGTTATTTAATTAGCTAATAATTCTTAATTATTAGGTGTACTAATTCTTGCTTCTTATGTAAATTTTAGGTACTTGATGAAGATCCAAAGACAATGATGAGGAAATAGAGAAAATGATTGTGAAGAAAATAACATGAAGATCCAAACGAAAAAGATGAAGACTTTGAAGATAATTAATTACGCCTTGTAAATAATTTTTGATTTGTAGTTTTGGTGCATAAGAACAACTTCTAATTTTGAATATTATGATTTATGTGTAACGAATGTTTGAATTTTTATATACAATGTATGTTTGATTATTTGTTATGGTTGTATACTTGTGAATTATATATCGATCTATTTTTTTATAATGATTTGAGCAATTTGTTAGATAGGGGAAGTAATGAAAGCTTTATTTTTTTTGAAACAATGGTCTAGTAATTCCTATCACCTTCAAAGCATTTTCTACTGTCTTCATAACATTTCCTACCGTCTTCATAGCATTTCCTACCGTCTTCATAACATTTTCCAGAATTGATGAATGCAGTAGGTTTTAACTAGTAGGAAATACTAGAGGTGGTAGGAATTGCTTGGTAGGAAATAACTATTTTTATGTGCTTCTATTATAAAACCTACCAATTTGGTGCCCCTTGAGTTGGTAGGAAATGCGTTGGTAGGATTTGGTTGGTAGGAAATAGTCCTTGACCGGGGTCAAATGTGACCCCACAAAATGACGTGGTAGTGACCCCCACTTGTGACACCTGGCATGACATGCCAACCTCGTGGGACCACATTTATTTAACGTGGCAAGTGACGTGTCGGGGTCCACCGCCATGTGGCCGTCGATATGGCTGTTCATGTGGCTCGCCACATGGGCAGCCATTTGGCATGCCGTTTAAGAAACATACCACCAATTCCTACCATCATCAATTCCGACCTGAGCAATTCCTACCATGTCGAATGGTAGGAATTGACACCAATTCCTACCGATTTACCCCCAAAACCTACCATTTCCGTGGTAGGTTTTGGCCATTTTTGGTGTAGTTCCAGGTTATATTTAGTGACGATGTTTGCGCATGTATCTGAAGCTGAAGAATCTGAGGTATCCTGGTACACAATTTTTACAAAAACATTGCGCATATACAGGTTTCTGAATACATTGATGTATTCTAATTGATTTGCATCCCTCTTGATATAGGCCCCACCGAGTTTAATTTTTTAAAGTCGTATTTATACTCATCTTATTCGTATTTGAAATATGATTACCAGATGAGACCTTGGATATGGAATATTTTGGTGAGGAGGATCCCTTTAAAACCCCACTTTAATCTATACAGGTTCTTTAATTTTTTTCTAATCTCACGTTTGAACACGTATATCGGTGAATATACACTGTTAATTTCCAAATTTTTTGAATGTATCTCAACTGCAACGATAAGTCATGGATTATGGTGGTCATGTGGTCCTGCGAGTGTGTGTGTTTTGTTATAGATTTCTCTATGTAAATTGAAATCCAGAGTGTTCTATAGCTAAAGTATGATATTGTGTACATGTTTTGTAATATGTGTTTTTAGGAAAGAGTTTTCTTATTCAATTGTGGAACACCCTTTAAGCAAGGTCAGGAGACAAAATAAGATTTGGTTTTCCGCTTCGGTGAATAGGTAAATCCAAACGCAGCCAAAGTCGGGGAAACATGACATAGTGAGCACTTGCAATATCAATATTTATATTTTATCGCACTTTGTTGCATTCCGTTAACTAAGATTAATTTCGAGAGTAAAATGCATTTTGTGTACTCGCACTTTACTCTAAAGTGCATTTTGTGTACCCACAATTTGCTCAAAACATCACTTGCAATACTTTAGTTTAAAATTTAGAGTAAAGTACGAGTACACAAAATACACTTTAGAATAAGGGTTAATTATCTTGTTGGTCACTAAAGTGGGCCTAAAATATCAAGTTGGTCACCAAACTAAAAACGGTTTCAAACAGGTCACTAAAGTCAGCTACATGTACATTCTATTATATAACTTACTTTTTTCTGGACGGAAAACACTAATATTAATGCTAATTTTTTCGATTTTATAGTCTGAAATGGTTATGTTACCCTACCATGAAATGGTCACAGAAAGTGCACTTTACTCCCTAAATTAATAACGGAGTTAATCTCAATTAACGGAATGCAACAAAGTGCACTGAAATACAAACATTGATATTGCAAGTGCTCGATTTTGAACTATAGTATTGCAAGTGATGTCTTGAATAAAGTGCGAGTACACAAAGTGCACTTTACTCTATTTTTTAACTAAAACAACTCATATTCGAATTAAAAATAACACGGACAAAATATAGATATAATGACAATATTATTATATTAAACTTATAAAATCCATGTTTAATATAATTTTTTATAACATACAATTTAAATAAGATAATGAATAAAAAATAAAAACAATAACATACATTTGAAGAAACTCGGTACATTACAGAGCACATATTTTATTATTTGCACTTTAGTCACTTTTAGATTTTTTAAGAGCAAATAAATACAAACCATTAGATCTATTATTTAAAAATATTTTATATTTTAATATCTAAAATACTACTAAAAATTACGTCAAAAAAATTATTAAATTTAAATATTTATATTATTAGATATATAAATCTAATTTATTATATACACATATAAATAAATAAATAAATAAATATATATATATTAAAATTTCATCAAATAATATATAAATTACAAAAATCTAAATAAAAAATAATAAAATATTAAAGAAAACCGTGCATCGCATGGGATATAAGCTAGTAACAATCTAAATATATATATATATATATATACTCAGAAAACCCCAGCAACAATCTTATTCTATGTCCTCTCTCAATATATACATATTATACACATAGTTCTTGCGCGAACTGAGGTACTTCTTCCTTTTATCGTTAATTACAGTCTCTAATTATATTCTTGTTTCGACCTTCGTGTTTGTTTTGTTAATTGGTTTATTTGCCTGTTCTTGTTAATATAAATATATATAACGGCCCTATTGTTGCTGTGTAGTTTAGTATTATACCCAACAATCTTGAAGAGATTATTCGTGTTATATATTGTTAATTGGCAAGATGGTTAACGAAACTGAGAAAACTCATGTTGGTGCTACTGCTTCTGGTTCTGGTGTTACTGCACCCACCATCGATTGGACCACGTACCGTTTCCCACAGCCTATCGATTTTGCAGGTATGCCTGATAAATTCGGTGGGGGTGTTGGTTTTTGTCATTGACAGAAAAAGATGAAACTGTGGATTACGGTAGGAACCACGGATGGGCCTATGGTTAATATGGTTGTTGGTGAGGTTGTTGCCTCTGGAACCAACGATGGGTATGTTACCTACAACCCTATACTTCTTTCCACTTATCTGTCTCATAAATGGTTGATTGATACTGGAGCTAATGTACATATTTGTGCTGATATTACTCTATTTGTATCTTATCAACAGACTCATGGATTGACATTGACGATGGGGAATGCTAGTGCTGCTCAAGTTATTGAAATATGAAACGTGGACTTGAAGTTTGCTTCTGGGCGTCTTCTATCCCTCACTAGAGTGCATAATGTTCCCAATATTCGTAGAAATATAATAACTAGAAGTTGTTTAGTTAAGAATGGATTTGAACTTTTGATGTGTAAAAATAAAGTAAATGCAAGCGCATAGTGTTTAGTTGTAGCAATCACAAATCGATCCACATAGACTATGAAATTTTCACAACCCTAACAATCAACTCAGGAGAACTAGACAATTAGATTTGAGATGATATTTGTTTAACCTAATTAACAAATAAAATCAAATAAAGAAAACCTAGGAATCCGAATCCATTAATCATTCACAATTAATATCAACTCGCCATAAAATTAATTCTCTTTCCTTCACAAATAAGATATATCAATTAACGAGACAAACGTATACTATGAAACTTGTTATCTAACAATAACCTATCAAAACTTCATGGTGCAAGCATAGGCTATGAAAAATAAATCCGGTAACAATAATATATCAAAAATCACTTTGTCAATTGAACAATTAAGCACCAAGAAAAATTATGAGGACTAATTAATAGGAAGGAGAAGATATCAAAAATAATTAAATGAACTTCATCTTCATCCTAGGGCAAGAAAATTAGCTACACATGATTAACGAAAAACCGAAACAATTTTAACACAATAAAGCATGCGATTTAAGAAGTAAACTACCTTAAACAATAAATATGATAATTAAATAATACTCCCTCCGTCCCACCCAATAGTTTACATTGGGGTTGGGCACGGAGGTTAAGGAAAATAAGTAAAGTATGAAGAAAAGTGAGTAGAATGAGTAAAGTGGTGGGACCGATTAATATTTAAGTTGTAAGGTATGAAAGACGTGTGTCCTAAATCCAATCATGGATGATGAGTTAGGAGATACTTTGTTCAATCTGATTCAAGTTTGTTTAATTTAATAAAATGGTAATATGTTTTATAACAGGCTTTATCTATTTAAAGTGTTTAAATTAGATGATCCATAGTTTAGAGTAAAGCTTTAATGGATTATGATGAGATCATTATAATGAGACTTTAAAGATGATAACTCTAAACTTAAATAGTTCCTGGTCGTAGGATAATTAATTGGTAGTTAATTAATCCGCAAAGATCGGTACATACTATGCTTGCTTCACTATGAAGGATGTCTGTTCTCACAGGCATTTGTGTGGTGACACTATAGCTAGTATGTAGGTGCTTATTAGGAATAAGTTCATTGAACATGACTCGATCAGTTGAACAACTAATGGAGTTCACTCATGTGTCAGTAGTTGTTCATATAGTGATGGTTGTACAAGTGTCCTTTGACTTGAGATCATCATAGTCATCTTGTGTACACTGAACTATACTTTGGTTTAGCTCTTAGTCTCGAGGGACAATAATTAGTGCTCTTCTGGGTATAGAAATTTGTGCACGAAGATAGTGAATGATCAATAAAGGATCTGCCCCTTCCAGTGAAGGAAGAGAATGTCCTATGTTATTCCATTTATGCTAGTTCAGGAATCTCTGGCCAGAGTGAATGAAATTAGAAAGAAGTTTCTAATTTGCATTAATCGGAACTAGGCATAGTGAATAGGAAAACATATGATTAAATTAAATAGGCTTGACACGAGATCCATGCCTTGTATTTAATCGGGACATTGTAGGGAAGAAGGAATTGATTGTACGGTAACTAGTCACTAAACAGGTTCTTGGTATTCTAAACAGTGAATTCATATTATCCGGATAGTCGCGATATGTTGAGAAGCATCACTCAAGATGTAGAATAAATATAATTAATCAGTTAATTATATTTAATGAATTATTAGAATTCATATAAATAATAAATAAAAATTTTATTATTATTTATTTCTACTACCGGCTTAATATTGAACCTACAGGGTCGCACCATAAAAGAATATTTTCTTTGATGAAAAGATTTAAATTATGAGAGAGGAAGAATTATTTTCTAAATAGTTTAGAAAAAGAAATAATGATTAAAATAGTTTTAATCATTATTAAAGCATTTTAGAAATGTGGGGTTAATATATATATATATATAAAGATATATTATTAAAACCCTAAAAAGGCCCTATAAATAGAATGAGATAGTTCATTCTAAGGCACATCTTGTTTCTGTGAAAAACCTAGACAAGGAGCTAGCCTCCATCTCTCTCTCTCCCTTTTCTCTCTAAAAGGTCTTAGAGTTTTTTGAAGAATTCATCGAAGGAAAATTCTTGGTGGATACCGGTAGAGTGCTTCACACTCTGAGGAGCAACTACTTGCAACCATCGATTTTAAAGCTTCTATTCTCAAGGTATGGTTACGATTCCCTTCGTTCTAGATTTTATATATTTGTCTATATGTGCGATACATGGTTTTTACGGAATAAATGTTATATCACGCTTCCGCTCATCCGTAAATTCCTTCAATGGCATCAGAGCAAGGTTTTGCATATAGAGATTCATATAAAAAATTTCAGATTTTTTTATGCATGTATGGATTTATTATGATTTTTGCAAGTATATTTAGATTTAATTATGAATTAATTCGAAATATTATTTGCATGAGATTTTGACCATTGATCTGGGTTCTACAAGTGTTGTGGATCATCTAGGTATTTGTTTCATAATTTTATGATGTGTAGATTATTTGTTATGAATTTTTTAAAAATTGTTTGAATTAAAATTCATAAAATAATTATGCATGTTGAAATATATGAATTAAAAATTGCACAAGGACCCCATAGATACTTGGTTATTTTTGCTTTTTGTTTGATTTCAGAAATCATATTATTTTGATTTTTTATTAATTTATTAATTAATTGTTAATTAATTTATTAATATTAAAATAATAATAACAATAAATGCATTAATGACTAAGACAGTTTTTTTTAGTGTTATAAAGCTTCAACAGTTACAACATAAAAAAAAAAAAACTGCTGCTGTTCACCGCGCGCGCGTGGGGCGCACTCGCTGGGAAGGGTGTAACGCATTCCGGGAGTTTAATGCGTTACACAATTGTTATGGATTAAAAAACGTGCTTTGTGAATTAAATGCTAGGGTTTGTGAGCGTTCAAGCTTTAATGGCTGCTCTTGTGTTTCGAGACTAAATCGGTCCTCACAAGATGCCTACGTATCTTTGCTGTATAGAGAATCAAGCCAATAAAAACGTAGTTCTAGAATGAAGGACGAGGGTCCTTATATAGGCGTCAGGAGCCTTGTATTTAGAGTATGTTTAGGAGACTTAATGGATAAGTCTCGTTATTGATAACTGATAAGGAGTGTTTTGCTTGGCAGGCAAGTATTATCCTTATCTGATAAGTGCTGTGACTCATCATACTATTTGATTGGGATTCTGGATCCTTCTATGAAGATATTATCATATTTGGACTCTTTTATGAGCTGCGTATTTTCCTTTATTTATTAATTACGAAATTAATAAATAATTAGGGTTTCGGGCCTTTTGTCGGGCCTAATTCTTGGACCAAACTAGGTCTAATTAATATATCATTAATTATTTCTAGGGTTATATTTCAGCCCATATAATTTGCCCCCCAACTTCTGGGAAAATACCCTTGGGATTTTTGTAGAAGTTATCGCATTTTTTCCTGAATTTTTCCATTTTTTCAGAGCATTTTCGACCAGAATTCTAGGTCATTTTCGACCAGAAATTCGACCAGGACTGGGGTGAGGTCGAACGTTTCGACCAGGAATTTTAGTACAAATTCGACCAGGATTTTTCGACCTCACTCAGTATATTTTCGACCTCATTTTTGTAGTCATTTTCGACTAGGAAGTGGGGTGAGGTCGAACACGTCGACCTCGATTTCTAATGCAAATTCGACCTCGATTCTTCGAGCTCGTTTTAACTGTTTTTCGACCAGGATTTTTGTTTAGGATTTCGACCTCGATTGGTGCGAGATCGAAAATTTCGACCTCGCCTTTTAGGTCTTTTTCGACCTCAAATCTTCGACTTCGAGCCTTTGTATTTTCGACCAGAAACTCCAAGCACTATTTCGACCAGAAGGTGAGATGAGGTTGAACATGTCGACCTCAATTTTTAATGAAATTTCGAGCAGGATTTTTCGATCTCAAACCCATTCTTTTGTTTACCTCAACTTTTCAATACAGTTTCGAGCTCATCCTTAGTCATTCTTCGACCAGGATTTTCAATACTCCTTCGACCTTGATTTCTTTATAAATTTGACCAGAAATTTTAAGGTTTTTTTCGAACAGGATGTGGGGCAAGGTCGAATAGTTCGATTTCATTTTTTAGTTCATTTTCGAACTTATTTTCTCGATCTCGATTCTTGGCAATTTCGATCTCACTTTCGACCTCAAACAGTCGTGAGATAGATTAGTTCGACTTGGATTTTTGATGTAAATTCGAGCTCTGTTTATTTTTCGACTTTATTCTGAGTTAGAATTTTTCTATGCTTTTAACTTCTTTTAGGACCTTTAATTTTTGAGCTTTGGACCTCAAAATGTTTTGGGCCCAATTTCCTATTGGGCCTCGAATCCTCTTAGGTTCAATTCCTGGGCCTTCACCTTTATTTGGGACTTGGGCCTTGAGATGTTTTGGGCCTTGACTTCCCTTAGGCTAACTTCCTGGGCCTGACCCTTTTTTGGGCCTTAATTCCAGTAGCCCAAAGAATAATTATGGGCCTTGACCGACTGTAACCGGTTGATCTTCCCTTTTACCGGTTAATAATTTTCTATAAAAGAGTGAACCTTCACTTTTCACTTTCACTTCTCATTTCTCACTTTTCACTTTCCAAATCTTTTCTTAGTAATTCTCCTTCAGTTTCTGGGTTTAATCTTCATATATTGAAGATTATCTGGGTTTCTGGGTTTGCATTGAAGATTTTCTGGGTTCTATCTTCAACTGCTGAAGATTTTCTGGAATTTCTTTGAGTTTCTGGGCTTTCACCTTCATCCCTTGAAGGTTTTCTGAGTTTTTGGTGAAGATTTTCTGCATTTTGTTTGAAGATTCAAAAATGGCCGATTGTTCTGCTAGCCGTCTTCAGAAAATGAATCAAGCATCCAAAAGAGGTATCATCATTCGTTCTCCCACTATGTCTTTACAAGATATGATTTTAGAACGTGGTGATGAATATCCCTCTGTGTCGCATTTAGATTCTTTTAATTGTAGCAACAAATTCCACGAAGTAGATAAAATCGAAGATTATAACAAAATGTATAGGATTAAGCCACCCTATAGACTTGTTCCTGCTGGTCCCGGGGATCGATCTTGCCATTGGCGTCCCAATGCTCTTTGCATTTATAGGGGCACCATTGTCGCAGGGGTTCGATTCCCCTTTCATCCTTTTATTCCTCAACTTTTAGCTGACGTAGGAATCAACCCTTGTCAACTCCCTCTAAATGCTTGGAGACTTATTATGTGCTTTATTGTTTTGTGCTTGAAAAAAAATTGCCCTCTTTCTGTTGCTCTTTTTAGAAAGATTTTTCAATTTAAGAATAGCTCTTCCAAAACTCTGGGTTGGGTATATGTTAGTCACCGACCCTCAACACCCCCCATCTTTCACCCAAAATCCATTCCCGACAACAATCCCTGTGACGCCCCCAAATCCGGGGTCAGAATTTGGTGCCACTATCGCTCTGAATAAAACATAATTATACAGACGACCCCTCAACAAAGGATCGATCACAGGTTATGGTATGAAACAAGAATCTAAAATATCAACGTTTATTACAACATCTAATTCAATTTTATTACAAACCATTTGCAATCATCTAACCAATGGTGAGATCTAAAATGAACTCTATCTGCCTTGCAACATGAACCTAAAATCTCGAAACAGGCCTTCTCACGGTCCTCTTAGCGGATACTCGAAAACTGCATACTCCGTTCCTAACTGAAAGGTTAGGGAATAATAAAACAAGAGTGAGCCAAAAATTGCTCAGCAAGTATAATCAACAACGTATGTAAATATCAACTAGAAATCCATTAGAAATCAAATGGAAATCAATTGGTAATCAAATGGTATCATATGGTAACAAGTTTCAAGATATACATTTCTGTTCAAGAATAAGATTAAGCAATTGAATTGGAACTTCCGGTAAGACGGTACGAGCTATACGGGTGATCATCCACGTAAAGCTCTAGACCATGTTTTCACAAGGTCCTAACATTCAGGATCCATAGGCACACATTGGCCTTAAAATAAATAAGTAACCATGACCGCCGCCTCGGTCATTACTGTGTTCCTTTCATAAGTAATTCAACAAAGGGATTAAATGAATAAGAAGCTTTCCAACATTTCTAACATTCGTTCCAGGGTATAAGCTCATTCAAGACTTTGTTGCAAGGGTTTAAAGAATGAACAATTGAAAGGCATGGTAAGTAAGTGAACAAAGGAATAAGTATGCTCCGGGTATTCAAAAGTTAACAGAGGTCAACAAGGTATAAGTCAAGGAAAAAGGTGTTATTAAGCATGGTAAACAAGTCAACAAGGAAATAAGTACATATCAGGGGTTTAAAGGTTAACAAGAAAATTCAGGGGATAATTCAAGATAAAGGTATCATAGGAACATGGTAAAGGCATTATACGAGTTACATGAAGATAAGGGATCAAATGTAGAGTTTGTAAATAAAGAGCAAGGTGCAAGGGTACAATGGTATAACAAACGATTGCATCATAATGGTAAAGGGACAAGTAAAGGTGATACGTATACTTGCAATATAATCAAGAGGTATCATTTGCATCATAATTTAAGAAAACTACCACTTGAACAATAAGTGGAGGGAATAGACACTTGCCTCAAAAGCCGATAAACTAACTCAATAACTTGTACACCACTCCGACTTTACGTACACGGGCTCCTTTCCTGGCCTCCTACTTGTACCTATATAAAGGTATAATATCGTCTTAGTCTTTATAAATTAGTACCTCATCTTTGTTTACGTATCTCTAAATACTTCTACCCCATCGTCATACAATTATATATACTTATACATTCAAGAAGCACATAGTGTCTTTACAACTTTAATTAACATTTAAGCATGTAGTCACTTAGCATATATCGCTTAAGGACATCACATAACATTCCTCAATCTTATGACGGAAAAGTCTCAAAACAAAGTACTTTAATAACTCTATCTACATTCTTGGACAATATTAACACTTAATCATATAAGCAAGGTATACGTACCACATATATTATACACTTCACATAATGTTATCACATTGGTTCAATACATACATAGTAACTCAACCTTATAGCAATCCATGACCAACTAGTCAATCCACACATATACCATTACTACGTCAACGACGACTTGACTTAAATTACGACTACGCAATTAGCACAACTTGACTATACATACCACTCAAAATCAAATTTAAATAAAACTATGGGATTACCAAAACCAACCACCAACACTTCTCCTTTCTTCCTCGTTTCTCCTTTCTTCTTCCTTTCTTCCTCCTTTCTTCTTCTCGGCCTCTCGGTCTCTCTCTCCTTCTCATCTCTCACTCGGCCTTATGGCCTCCATACCATCACACACTCACACAAGCAACATACACACACCTCACACTCTTGGGATAACTACATTCACCATTCCATGCATAAGAACACATTTTTGAAAACATAACACATACACAAGAACACCATCTTGAAAGAACACATAGCGAACACATTTTAAAAGACTACGCACACACACATTTTTAAATTGTATTTTAAATCACTCACAAAATCTTATTTTTGAATAACACACTCACACCTTTAGAAAATCATGTTTTTGAACAACTCACACCAAAATCACATTTTAAAGTAACACACACACCCAAAAACACATTTTGAAAGTACACACACATATTTACTCAAAATCCCATTTTAAATCACACTCCCATACTCACAATTTTTAAAACTCAAATCCTTCCCATCCTCCCTCCATCTCTCTCTCGGCTTCTCCCAATCTCCCTCTCTCGGCCCCTCTCTCTCTTTTCCTCTCTTCACTTCTCCTTCCACCTTAACTCCCATCTTTCAATCCAAAAATCACATCACCAAGCAATTATGTTTCAATAATATTTCAATAAAAATTAAATTACTAAAACTAACATTACTAATAATCAAATCTCATCATGAAACTAACATGCAAGATCAATAATCATCATACATCACTTTTCTTATCACCTTCAACTTTTATTCAAAATTAAATGTAGCCCATTAATAATCTATTACTAATTCATCAAGAATTCACAAAATAAATAACATGCAACCACTTAAACATTTAGTTATCAATTACCCATCATCAAACATAGTTATATTGTAACAATACTCAAAACCCATTATCAAACTTCAACTAAAATCATCAAATATAACAAAATTAATGACATGCATCTACTTTTAACACCCAATCAAGTAAAAATACACTTGGATCAAACTTGTAAACCAAAAATCAAGACTATGGCTCACAAGGATCATTACCAATGGTCGGGTTTCTTCTCGGATGAGTCCAAAATGATGGATCTCACCGAGAATCATCCCTATTACCAATAATCAACCATTGCATGTAAGTTTTACACAAAGAGAAAGAAGAATCCGAAAATTCCAAAATTTAAAGTTGAATCAAAACTTGATATTGACACAAGAGGGTTGTAGAGATTTGAGAGAGGAGTGTTTTGATTACTCACACTTGAAATTTGGATGAGAGAATCACAAGCTTTTGGTGATTTTAATTTGTAAGAGATGAAGAACAAGGGAAATGTTAGAGAGAGAAGTGAGAGTTTTGGGAAAGAAGAAGAAGAAGAAGAGAACGGGAGTGGGGAGGCCGGGAGGGGGGTGGGGGTTTTTATAGGGGAATTAAAAGTAATGTAAAAGTAACTACTTTTTGGTTATTTAGGGAATTAATTATTAAATGACAAAAATGCCCAATTAAATAAAATGCTAAAATGATAAAAATCAAGGGCTATTATGTAAACTCATATTCCCACTTCTAGATCAAGTAGAAATATTATTCTACAAATAGCTTTTGTAGATTAGATAAATAAAATTGCATTTACAAAGAAATAATTAAATAAAATGTCTTTTAATCCCAAAAATAATTTTAAATAGAATTTTACCACTCACTAGGTAAATAAATAAATTACCCATTGAAAATAAATAATCTAGGGGGTGTAGCATTTCTCAAAATAAATAATTAAAATAATCAAGTGGTTATAAAATTTTAAATCATGAGTTTAAAACTAAAATAAAATAAAAGTAATGCTAAAAAATATTTTATGCTATTAATTAAATAATTAAAGCATTCTCTAAATTTAATATAAATATTATATGACCCAAATAAATTCTCAGAGCACTTAAATAAAATTTAGAAACCACATCCACAATTAACTAATTATTCACCACGCATATAATTCACATTTTAAGCATGTAGCAATTATGGCACATAAAGAAATTTCAAAATTATAGGACTATATCAAATAATTATTTTTACCTCAAATAAGTATGACTAAAATATGAGCTTACACATAAATCTCATTATACCAAGATCATCATTGCTAACTAAAATTTCAAGAATAAAATCTCAATTGTTATTACTAGCAATAAATATAAAATAATTTTAAATAACTCTTATTAACAAAATAAATTTAAGGCTACTCAAATTAGCACAACGAGCCTATTAAACAATTATCATACACATATAAAATTAATGGTATTCACATATTGATAATAATTTACAAGTCAAAATTCAAAGGCGTTACAATCCCAAGTGGAGAAATGAATTCATGTATCTGGTTTGGGATGGAGGGGACTGGGGTACCTTATTTCAAAGCTCATTTAGTAGAGTTTCGGACGGTAGTCCTGGTGACATAGTTTTGACTGAGGAGGAGGCCTTTGCCTATGCTGAACTCACCAAGGATGACTATGCCACCATGGCTTGGGAGCTCCTGGACGAGTTTCTACTTAAGTCTCTGGAACTTTCAAAAGTTTCTGATAAGGGTAATTCCCTTTCTTATACTCTCTTTCATTTGTATTAAAATTGCCTTATACCCATTTTGCTTTTCTTGATTTTTGTTTGCAGCTGCGGCCTTTATAAACAAGACAAACGAGCCGGCAATCGCGGAGACTGCCAGAATCAAGAGGGCTTGTTTGAAGGATCCCAGGCTGGCTGAGAAAGGCCCTGCTATTCTGAGGCCTCATGTGGCTGAGGTTGATGAGGTCGAGGGTTCATCCTCGGCCAAGAGCTCAGTATGGCGTCCCAATTGGGGGATCAGGAAAAAGGACACCATAGTAGGGGTGTCTGCGCATGCTGTTGAATGGTCACACCATTCACTGACTCCTTGTGACTACAAGGATTTCGTTTCTAACTCTACCCTGGAGGGGGCAGAGCATGCAGGAGCCCATGCCTTTGCTGCTGTAAGCTTCTTCTCTTCCTATTTCTTTTTTGTTTCTCTAATATGTTTCAAGTTATTATTTCTAACTTGTGTTTTGTTCGTAGGCTAATGCCAATTTCCAAGGGGCTTTGTTTCAAGCCGAAGCCTGGCGCTCATCTTCTGAGGCCAACAAGGCTAAGTATGATCAAGCCTAGCTGGAGGTGGGTTCCTTGAGGGCTACCTTGGACAGGAAGGAAAAGGAATTATCTGATGCTCAAGCTGAGTTAGTGGAGCTCAGGAAGGGGAAGGAGAACTGTATTGATGAGTACCTTGACTCTGACGAGTACAAGGACTTAATCAGTCAGCACAATGACCTCCTCTTCCCTGTCCAGTATACAAAAGGATGGGAAGATGCATTGGCTGAGGTTTCGAGGAGACTTCCTGGATCCCTCACTATATCTGATTTTCCCAGCCCCCACGCTCCCACTCGTTTGGAGATGGCTTTGGCTGGGGAGGATGATATGGATGAGGATGACAGGATTCTTGATCCCGAACATTCCTCTCATCCTGGCGAAGAGTCTGAGGAATCCGGATCCAGTGAGGAGGAAGAGTCTGCGAAAGGAGAGGATTCCGGAGAGGAGTCTGGGGAGGAGTCTAGCTCTGAGGAAGAGCATGGAGGGGGTGATGCTTAGTCGTAGCTAGTTGTAGCTTTTTATTTTCTGTAATTCTGCCTTTGGGCATAACTTAACTTTATTGCAAGTTATTTAACTTATTTCCTTCATGCCTTTTAATTCTTCGTGTTTGCGTACTTAATTAGTACTTTGAATCATATAAACATCAATATGCAATGCTTTGTAGAATATTGCTGATTGAATTCATAACTTGAAGAAATGGGTTCAACCCTTACATAGTATACTACTTCTACCTCAAGTTTAAAAACTTGGATTGGTTTCGTCGACCTTATTTCTACTTGTCCTAATAGTGAGTCCAGTTAGAACACACTTAAACATAATAAACTTTCAAGTTTGCAGCATGCCAAGTCCTTGGCACCTCATGCCCTTCAAGGGTTTCTAGCTTGTACGAGCCACGACCAAATACGTTTTTGACGCGATACGGTCCTTCCCAATTGGGGGCCAACTTGCCTTTTTGTCCAACTCCGGATGCTTCAATCTTTCTGAGAACCAGGTCTCCTTGACGAAAGAACCTTTCTTTAACCCTTAGGTTATAGTAAAAAGACGCTTTCTTTTGATGTTCAACTATCTTGGCGTTTGCCTCATCTCTAACCTCGTCAATTAGATCTAAAGCCAGCCTCAAGCCTTCTTCATTTGTTTCTGGTTCATAAGCTTCAACTCTTGGAGACGTGTGTGTAATCTCCATTGGAACCACTGCCTCAGCCCCGTATGCCAGCAAGAAGGGGGTAGCTCCAGTGGTGACTTTACAAGTAGTACGATATGCCCATAGTATGGGGAGCAACTCATCTACCCAAGTATTTCTGGAGCGTTCAACTCTTTTCTTCAGTCCATCTAGGATAATTCGATTTGCAACCTCATCTTGCCCATTTGCTTGAGGATGGGCAACAGAAGTGAAGCGCAACTTGATATCACTCTCATCACAATATTTCTTGAACTCATCATTGTTGAATTGAGTTCCATTGTCCGTAACCAGGACCCGTGGAATTCCATACCTGCATATCACATTTTCCCAGAAGAATTGCATCACTTGCTTGGTGGTTATCTTGGCTAATGGCTTAGCCTCAATCCACTTGGTGAAGTAGTCAATTGCCACTATCAGGAACTTTCTTTGAGCACTTGCCATTGGAAATGGCCCAAGTATATCCATTCCCCACATAGCAAAAGGGATAGGAGAGTTAATGGATGTCATCATCTCACGTGGTTGTCTAACCACTGGTGCATGTTTCTGGCACCGTTCACATTTTCTCACATAGCTTTTAGCATCAGCAAGCATGCTTGGCCAATAGAAACCTAGACGAGTGATTTTATGGGCAAGGGCTCTGCCCCCCAAGTGCTGCCCACAAATCCCTTCATGTACTTCCTTCAGGGCCAATTCTGCCTCTTGCGGTCTCAAACACTTCAAGTACGGAACGATGAAGGATTTTTTGTATAGGATTCCCTCAATCAGGGTATACCTCAGTGCCCTTACATATAACTTTCTTGCTTCTGAAGTGTCGTTGGGTAACCAACCAGTTTCCAGATGAGCTTTGATGGGGTCCATCCAGCAACTATCAACATCAATAGGTGCTATCAGTTTTCCATTGATGATTGGGGTCTTCAAGACTTGGAAGTATACACTTCCTGGATAATTCTCGATTTCAGAAGAGGCAAACTTAGACAGGGCATCTGCCTTCATGTTTTCTTCCCTTGGAATGTGCTCCACATAGCATTCATCGAACTGAGTCATGATGGCTTTGACAAGTTTCAGATACTTAGCCATGACTTCATCTCTGGCTTCGAACTCTCCATTTACTTGAGAAACGACTAACCTTGAGTCTCCACATACTTTGAGAGTCTTAACTCTTAGGGCCCCAGCTAGGCCCAACTCAGCTATCAAAGCTTCGTACTCAGCTTCGTTGTTTGTTGTCGGGAAGTCTAGCTTTAGTGCATACTCTATGAGAAATCCATCAGGACTTTGTAGCACCAAACCTGCTCCACTTGATTTTGTTTTTGATGCCCCATCAAAATAGAGCACCCAGCATTCCTTGGACACCGTGTCTTCATCTTTGTTGTCTTCCACTACTACTTCCTGCCCCCCGACTTCTTGGTTGTCAATGGTACATTCAACCATGAAGTCAGCGAGTGCTTGAGCTTTTATGGTCGTACGAGGCTTATACTTGATATCAAATTCCCCCAACTCAATAGCCCATTTGATCAATCTTCCACTAACTTGAGGGCTGTGCAGAATGTTCCTTAGAGGTTGATTAGTCAAAACTTCTATTTTGTGCGCCTGGAAGTATGGACGTAGCTTTCTTGAGGCCATTATCAAGGCTAAGGCAAACTTCTCTATGGTAGAGTAGTTTATTTCTGCCCCATGCAGAATCTTACTCACATAGTAGATGGGTTTCTGAACCTTCAATTCTTCTTTTACCAAAACAGCTCCAAGGGCAGTGTCGGAGACTGCCAAGTATAGATAGAGAATCTCTCCTGGCTTTGGTTTTGTCAACAGTGGTGCTTCAGCCATGTATTTCTTCAGGGCCTCAAAGGCTTCTTGGCTTTCAGGTGTCCACTCGAAATTTTTCACATTTTTGAGTGCCTTGAAGAAAGGTAAGCACTTTTCTCCTGACTTGGAGATGAACCTTCCCAATGCTGCAACTCTTCCTGTCAATTTCTGCACATCCTTAACAGACTTGGGTGATTCTATGTCTAGGATTGCCTTGATCTTGTCGGGGTTAGCTTCGATTCCTCTCTTGGAGACCATCAGGCCTAAAAACTTTCCTGAGCCTACCCCGAAGGCACATTTTGCTGGATTTAACATCATCTTGTGGTGCCTCAGCACTTCAAACGCTTCTTGAAGATGTTTTATATGGTCTGCCTTGTCAAGGCTCTTGACTAGTATGTCATCCACATAAACTTCCATTGTTTTACCAATCAATGGTTCAAAAATCTTGTTCACCAATCTTTGGTATGTTGCCCCTGCATTCTTAAGTCCAAATGCCATGACTAAATAACAGAAAACACCAAAGTCGGTGATGAATGATACCTTGGAAATGTCGTCCTTGTGCATCTTGATTTGGTTGTATCCACTGAAGCCATCCATGAAACTTAGCATCTCGTGCCCAGCAGTGGCATCTATCAAAGCATCAATCCTCGGTAAGGGAAAACAATCCTTAGGACACGCATCATTCAAGTCGGTGAAGTCCACACACATTCTCCACTTTCCATTGGCCTTCTTGACCATCACTGGGTTAGCCAACCATTCAGGGAACTGAATTTCTTCAATGAAGCCTGCTTCCAAGAGTTTTTCTACCTCCTGCTTGATGGCTGTTAGGAATATGTTGTTCTTGATGATAAACATAAAACACTTAGTAGAATTTGTGTAAAGTCACTTTGTAGCTGTCAACGAAATGGCATGCTTTGCAGCATTCCGTTGACAGGAAGCTCATCAACGAAATGAGTGTTGTAGCAATTGCATTGTACAATACTTCTCAAATGATAGGCATTCTGTTATAAGATAAGTTTTCTAAGTCATGTTGACTAAGTACTAGATAGGCAAAATAGGTTGGTTAATTGTAAATATATTAGGCCTTGTAATTTTGCCTAAGTGAAGACATGTCAACGGTATGAAGATTACTCTGTCAACGGTATGGAGTTTACTCATCAACGAAACGAGGGAAACACCATCAACGGAATGAAGAATAAAGCTATCAACGAAACACATCTCCCTGCTATCAATGAATCATTATTGCTTTTCTGAATAGTTGACAAAGTGATAGTGACAGTTTACTGAACAGATCTAAAGGTGATGTGGAAGTGTACTTTGCATTGGAAACCATTAAAATGGACGTGGGGAATAAGGAAACATCCCAGTTTCCAATTGGGTCTTGGGAGTGATCATAATAAGCATGAAGACAAAAGCAAGGATCTCCAAGGACCACTGGACAAAGGGATGAAAAGCAAACTATTGGCGGTTACTCATTGTACTTTTAGTGTGGCCAAAAATAGGGTTGTAAACTTGGGGATATATAACCAAGTGTAGCAGTTACTTTAATAAGAGAGAAGAAAAACAAATAGTTTGTATTAGCTATCCTTGAGAGCATTCTTCTCTACAACCTTGTAACTGAGCAGCTGTGTACTTTTGTATCACAGATTATTTCCGTAATAAAAATCACTTCAGTTGGATCATCAAACAATCCAACTGAAATTATTTATGTGCTTGTGATTTTTACTTTAAGTTCAGTTTTTATTTGTAAGTTGTTTTAAGTTTAAAGAAATATCAAGAATTGTATTCAACCCCCCCTTCTACAATTCTGTTAGGTCATTTGGGATTAACAATTGGTATTAGAGCAAGCTTCTAACATACAAGAAGTTTAAAGATCAAGACCAAAAACAGAAACCATGGTAAAGAAGGATGTAGGTGTGAAGATACCAGTTCTTGATAAGGACAATTACTTTCACTGGAAAGTAAAGATGCATTTACATCTCATGTCTATGGATGAGAGGTATGTAGACTGCATTGAGAAAGGTCCACACGTTCCCATAAAGCTTGATTCTAGAGTTGGACTGCTAGATGATGCTCCTGATGTAGAGATTCCAAAACCTGTCTCAGAATGGACTGTTGAAGATGTTGCAGAAGTCCATAAAGACAAAAGAACCATGAACATTCTGTTTAATGGTTTGGAACAAGAGATGTTTGACAATGTCATAAACTGTACAACCTCCAAAGAAGTATGGGACACTGTAAGAACTCTCTGTGAAGGAACTGAGCAAGTCAGGGAAAATAAAATGCAACTCCTTATACAACAATATGAGCATTTTCATTTTAAAGCTGGTGAAACCCTAAATGACACGTTTAGTAGGTTTCAGAAGCTTTTGAATGGATTAAAGTTGTATGGGAGGATCTATCAAACCAAGGATTCAAACCTTAAATTTCTTAGAGCTCTTCCAAAAGAATGGAAGCCTGTGACTGTTTCTCTCAGAAACACTCAAGAGTACAAAGACTACACTCTTGAAAGGCTTTATGGAACCTTGAAGACATATGAGTTGGAAATGGAGCACGATGAAGAAATTGAAAAGGTACAGAAGAAGGGTGGATCTATTGCATTGATTGCATCTGTGAACCAACTGGAAGATGACACTGAAGAAGCTGCAAAGGCCACAACTAGTCGAGCTAGTTGTAGAAGTGATGTTAGCAAGGGTAAAGGCAAGATGACAGAAGAAGAAGAACCAGAACCAGCCAACTTGGATGACTTAGATGAGATTGATGAACACATTGCTTTTCTGTCAAGAAAATTCTCTAAGTTCAAGTTCAAGAGAAACTCAGAAGCAAGGCCACCAAGGAGAGACTTTCAACCTAACAAAAGTAACTGGATTGAAAAGTCTAAATCTAAATGTTTCAATTGTGGAATGCTTGGTCACTTTGCTGGAGACTGCAGAAATCCCAAGATTGAGAAGGGCAACAGGAAATTTGAACCTGTTGATTATAAAAAGAAATACTTTGAACTTCTCAAGCAAAAAGAAAAGGCTTTCATGTCTCAGGAGTATGATTGGGCTGGTAATGGTGAAGATTCTGATGATGATGTTGAATATGTCAACTTGGCTCTTATGGCTAACAATCATGAGCAGGAAGCAAGCTCCTCAAGCAACCAGGTAACAATTACTAATCTTTCTGAGCTTTCTAAAGAGGAATGCGATAGTGCAGTAAATGAAATGTCTACTGTATTATATAATTTACGTGTTACTCTTAAATCACTTACCAAAGAGAATTCAAGAATAAAAGAGACTAATTTGCTCTTAAGTGATAGGAATGCAATGTTAGAAGCACAGCTCATTGAATTTGAGAAAATGAGATTTGTTAGTAGGGATGCTAAGAAGGAACTTGAGAACGTGTTACAAAGGGAAGAAATTCTTAAGACACAACTTGAAATAGAACAAAGTGTGATTGCTAAATGGAAAGATGCCAGGAATGTTGCTACCAACATCATTAATGTTCAAGGTATGGAATCTTTCTGTGAACAATCATGGAAAAAGAACAAAGAGAAACTAGGGTATGTTTGTGAAACCTTAGAATCAGAAACAGAGTCAACAAACAACAATGATCATTTGTTGAAGGTTGATATGTCAACGGAATGCAATGTTTCGTTGACAGATGAACCATCAACCGATCAGGGTGTTTCGTTGACAGAGAAATGAAAAGATGAACTCACTAGACTTAATAATAAGTATGGTCCTGTCACCAAGAACTTTGTTCAAGGTGAGTCTAGTAAATCAAAGAAAGTTGAGAAGCCTGTTGAGAGAGCTAATGTAGGTCACTTGTCCAACAAGCAATTGAAAGATAAGTTAGAGAATGTTCAAGTTGAGGCTAAGGGAAATAAAAAGAATAACAGGAATGGCAAAGTAGGAATTAACAAACACAACAATTACACACCTGATAAATATGCTCCTAGAAAGACATGTGTTAATTGTGGAAGTGTTAGTCATTTATCTACTAACTGCAAATCTGTTAAGAAGACTGTTAATTCCTACAATGCCTGCAATGAATAGTTCTATGCCTACAATGCCTGTTATGCCTAACATGTTTGCTCCATATGCACAATTTCAAAATCCATATGCCAGCATGCCATTTGTGTCTAATCCATACATGAATATGTTTAATGTGCCACAAATGCCATGGAATATGAATAACATGTTTATTCCTCCAACTATGCATGCTGTGAATGAAAATGTGAGCAACCCTCAGAAATCAACACCAAGGGTAAAGATTGATTTAAATCAATCTGAGCCCAAGGCGAAAAATAATGTAAAAGGGAAAGCAAAGGCTAACAAAACAGGACCCAAGGAAACTTGGGTACCAAAATCAACTTGATTTGATTTTATTGTGTGCAGGGAGACAAAAGGAATCTTTGGTACTTGGATAGTGGTTGTTCAAGACACATGACTGGTGATTCTACCCTGCTCACAGAGTTTCAGGAAAAAGCTGGCCCTTTTATTGCTTTTGGAGATGACAGCAAAGGCTACACAAAGGGATATGGCTTGATTTCAAAAGAGAATGTCATCATAGATGAGGTTGCATTGGTGGATGGTCTTAAGCACAATTTGCTTAGCATCAGTCAACTTTGTGGCAAAGGATTTTTAGTTACTTTTTCTAGAGAAGCCCGTGTTGTTTCTAAAGGAGGAAACAACAATGTGGTAATGACTGGATTCAGAAGAGGGAATGTGTACATTGCTGACTTTAGTAGCACAAGTCCAGAAACCATCACTTGTCTTTTCAGCAAGGCAAGCAAGGATGAAAGTTGGCTATGGCACAAGAAATTATCTCATCTGAATTTTAAAGTTATGAATGACTTGGTGAGGAAAGATCTTGCTAGAGGAATTCCACAGGTGGAGTTTTCCAAGGATGGTTTGTGTGATGCCTGTCAAAAAGGGAAACAAAGGAAGGCATCATTCAAAAGCAAGACAGAGTCATCAATTGTCCATCAGCTTGAGTTGCTTCATATGGATTTGTTTGGCCCTGTAAATGTCATGTCTATTTCAAAGAAGAAATATTGTCTTGTGATTGTTGATGATTTTTCTAGATTTACATGGACTTTCTTTTTGCTCTCCAAGGATGAGGCAAGTGAAATCATTATCAATCACATCAAGATGGTAAACAATCATCCTGACTTGAAAGTAAGAAGGATTAGGAGTGACAATGGGACAGAATTCAAGAATTCAAGCATGAAGATGTTCTGTGAAGAAAATGGTATTTTGCATGAGTTTTCAGCAGCAAGGACACCACAACAAAATGGTGTAGTTGAAAGGAAAAACAGAACACTTATTGAAGCTGCAAGGACAATGCTAGATGAATCAAAGTTACCAACTTATTTTTGGGCTGAGGCAGTTAATACAGCTTGCTTCACTCAGAATATTTCTTTGATTAATCAGGCCAAAGGAATGACCCCTTATCAGCTACTCAAAAGAAAGAAGCCACTATTGGATTTTCTTCATGTCTTTGGATGCAAGTGCTTTGTTCTGAGAAATCAAGCTGAGCATTTGGGGAAATTTGAAGCAAAGGCAGATGAAGCAATATTTGTGGGATATGCAGCAGGGAAAGCCTACAGAGTCTATAATCTCAGAACCAACATTGTTATGGAATCTGTACATGTTGTTTTTGATGATCTCAAAATTCAAGGTCTCTGTGATGAAGGTTTCCATGAAAGTCTTTCTTTTGAAAATGAGGAAGGAGATCAAGTGAATCATGTTAAGGCTACTGAGAAACAGCCTAAAGTTGTTGTATCTAGCACAGATGAAAGCAGCAGTGAAGATGAAATTGCTGCATTAAGATTGAAAAGAATAGCTGCTAGCAGACCAAATGGTCATTTCGTTGACAGTCATGATGGTGGATTCGTTGACAGTCAAAATGAGCGTTTCGTTGACAGTCAAAATGGTAATACCGTTGACAGTCATAGAAATGCTTCTAGAAGTGATCATTTAGGGACAACAAACTCAGGGGGAGTTTCTCAAGGACAAATATCCAATCAAGGCAATCATGATCATGAAGCTACCTCTTCAAGAGCAAATCTACCTCCCTCAAGGAAATGGACTAAAGATCATCCCTTTGAACTTATTATAGGTGATGTTTCTTCAAAAGTCCAAACTAGAAGAGCAACTCAAGAAGAATGTCTATATAGCAGCTTTCTGTCTCAAGATGAGCCAAAGAAAGTTGAGGATGCACTTCTAGATCCAGATTGGGTTTTGGCTATGCAAGAAGAGCTAAACCAATTTGAAAGGAACAATGTTTGGAAGCTGGTGCCCAAGCCTAAGGACAGGAGTGTCATAGGCACAAAATGGGTGTTCAGAAACAAGATGGATGAAAATGGCATAGTCACAAGGAACAAAGCAAGACTGGTTGCAAAAGGCTATTCACAGGAAGAAGGAATTGATTTTGATGAAACATTTGCTCCTGTTGCAAGACTAGAAGCGATAAGGATTTTCCTAGCCTATGTAGCCCATGCCAATTTCAAAGTCTATCAAATGGATGTGAAGAGTGCTTTTCTGAATGGGGAATTGGAAGAGGAGGTGTATGTAAGTCAACCTCCTGGTTTTGAAGATGATGATTTTCCAGAATATGTATACTTCCTCCTCAAGGCACTCTATGGTTTGAAACAAGCACCTAGAGCCTGGTATGACACACTTTCACAGTTCCTCCTTGAGAATCACTTCACTAGAGGTACTGTAGATAAAACTCTTTTTCACAGGGTTGTGAATGGCTCTACTATACTTGTTCAAATTTATGTAGATGACATAATCTTTGGGTCTACAGATGTGAAACTTTGTCAAAAGTTTGCCAAGCTTATGCAAAGTAAATATGAAATGAGCATGATGGGAGAATTAACTTACTTTCTTGGGCTTCAAGTGAAGCAAGTTAATGAAGGCATTTTCATTAGTCAAACAAAATATATTCATGATTTATTAAAGAAGTTTAATTTAATGGAATGCTCTCCTGCCAAAACTCCCATGCCTACTGCCATCAAACTTGAATTGAATACTAAGGAAAAATCTGTGGACATTTCAGGTTACAGAGGCATGGTAGGCTCACTTTTATATTTAACAGCTAGTAGACCTGATATTATGTTTGCTACATGTCTATGTGCTAGATTTCAGGCTGATCCTAGGGAATCCCATTTAGTTGCTATTAAAAGAATTTTCAGATATCTCAAGGGAACACCAAACCTTGGCATTTGGTATCCTAGAGAATCTGGCTTTGAACTAATTGGTTATTCAGATGCAGATTTTGCAGGATGTAAAATTGACAGGAAAAGCACAACAGGCACCTGTCAATTCTTAGGAAACAAGCTTGTCTCATGGTTCAGCAAGAAACAAAACTCAGTTTCTACCTCCACAGCTGAGGCTGAGTATATTGCAGCTGGAAGTTGTTGTGCACAGATCTTATGGATGAAAAATCAACTACTTGATTATGGATTGAGAGTTGAGAAAATTCCTATTTTCTGTGACAACACTAGTGCCATTGCCATTACTGAGAATCCAGTGCAGCATTCAAGGACCAAGCACATTGACATCAAGTACCATTTCATTAGAGAACATGTTATGAATGGTACTGTGGAGTTACATTTTGTTCCAAGTGAACAACAACTTGCAGACATCTTTACCAAGCCACTTGATGAATCCACATTCTCAAGATTAGTAAGTGAGCTAGGTATGCTAAATTTCTCTTAATTATTTTGAGATTTTTGCAAGTTAAAATGTAGCCAGAAACTTGCTATGTTTTTCTGTGAATTAATTTTCTCAGGAAAAAGTGAAATTTTGTCTAAGTCAAAATTACTATGTCAATGAAACGAATCATTTCGTTGACAGTCTTAGCATTTTTCTGGGTGTTTCGTTGATAGCTCTTTTATATCAACGAAACACAGCTTTATCAACGAAATAAGACGGGACTTTAACCGCCCAATCCTGATTCGTTGATTTAGCGCTTTTAATCTGAACCGTTGATATTTGACACGTCCGTTACCACGATCTGTGCATACACCCCTGTAAGTATAAATCATGGTAATTCTTTAAAAGTAACGGTTATATTTTTAAGCCAATCCATTAATTTACATTTATTATTGGACTCTTTTTCTGAGAATTTTTGGGGGAGTATTTAAGAAATTCTATTTTCTTTATTTTCTTTTTACCTGTTCTCAAAAATTCCAAAGGCTTTTCTCTCTTCTTCTCTCTAACAAGCAATTTAGCTCGAAGCTTTTCTTCACACAACAATGGAACCCATAGTCAAGCTTATGTCTGCTGGAGGGTTCATTTACGAAAAGAACAACTCAATCCCATTTGTTGTCAAGGAGGGTCCAAACAGTATCTTTTTCAAGATGATGGACTTCATGAAGAACTGCAAATTGAGCTATGCAATGTTTCACTCAACTCCTCTCTATAATGAGATAATCGAGGAGATTTGGACCTCGTGTGAGTATAGTGGAACAAACTGCACACTGCAATTCACCATACAAGGTAAAGAGTACATAGTTAATTCTGATGTATTGCAAGCATGTTTACATATTCCTGAAAATAACTGTGATGCTTTGCCTACAATCACTGAAATGGTTAACTTGCTAAATTCCATAAACTACTCTTTGCCTACTGATAATCTGGGTAAAATAATTAGGAGAGGTTTGGTTAGGGAATATAGTTATTTAGCTGATGCATTTATCAAGGTCTTTTCTGGTAAGATTAGTAATTTTGATGCATTAACTAATTCCATGTTGATTCTTTTTACCATGCTCCTAACTGATAGATATTACAACTTTAGCACCCAACTTATGTATGAAATTGGTGCTAAGTTGGGTGATAAGGCTAATAGGAAAAAGAATATCTATTATGCTAGGTTTCTGATGATGTTGGCTAATCATGTTAGTCCAACACCATTAGTTATTTCTAACCCTGTTTCCAAGTTTGAGTGTTTTGTGCAAGAAAAGAGAGTACTGACAGACATACTGAGGCTGAACCACAATGGTGAGGTTCCAGTGGTGTATTTGCCAGTAATTGAGGTAACTACTGCTATCCCCTCTAGTATAATTGTTACTTCAACTGTATCACCCAGTACTGTTGCTGTGGAGTCTGTAGTTGTGACCCAACAGGCTCCTGCCCCAGCAACAAAACCAAAATCAAAGAAATCCTCCAAGCCAACCTCAGGTGCTTCCCAAAAGGCACCTGTTGTAAAATCCACTACACAACCTAAGGGGAGTGTTGTAGGTGCTGTGAGAGGTGAGGGAAGGGGTGAACATAAAAGAAACCCTAAGGATAAGGAAGGAAAGATGAGTGAGATCCAGCCAAGCCCCATTGTGTCTTCCCAACAAGGCACAATGCGTAATATGGATTTAAGCACAAGTCTAATTGCATCCTCCCAAAAGGATGTAATTATTGAAACAAGCTCTTCTCCAAGAGCACACTCCAAGAGGGTAAGGGACACTTCAAGCCCACAGTCTACTTTTTCCCAATACCAAAGGAGGGTGAAACAAAAATCCAAGGGTTCACAGGGTGCACACACTCTGGAAGCTACACTTCCAGTTTCACAAATTCAGTTTGATGTAACCCCTATCATTACTCTGGGGTTACAGTCCCATTCTCTAAACATCAACCTTGAACAATCTCCATCAAATTCACCAACTTTATCTCTAGATGTGGACATGATCCATACATCTATTCCTGATTCTCCAACTCTAATCTTGGAGAAGCCCCACTCTGAAGCTGGTGGCCATCACTTGTTAAGTGATTTGTTGGGCCATCAACCAATTTTTTCTGAAGTTGCAAGAGGATCTGTGGACCAATCTCTAAAATCAATCACCACAGATTCTACTGTAATTTCACTTTCTCAAAGTGCTTTATTGACTTCATCAACGAAACAGCTTCTTTCGTTGACAAGTGTTTCTCCATCAACGGTATCCATACCGTTGACAGTTCAATCTACCATTCCGTTGATAGGTCAATCTACACCCCTTATTGAAAATCCAGTTGTTTCCACAACTAGTGTAGATGACCTGGTGGTAGTTGAGACACTTTTAGGTTTGAAAGGGAGTGAAACTGAGAGGCTGGCTTGCAGCCAGGCAAAAGGAGAGTCTGAGAGTGAGAGGCTGGCTATTTCTTCCAGCCAGGCAAAAGGAGAGATTGAGAGTACCACCTTAGTAGGTGAAGGTGAGGGTGTGAGAGGTGTGAGCCATGGGGAGCCCATGATGCAAGAAAAGAGTGGAGAGAGAGAAGGGACTACAGGAGCAATAAGGATGGAAGCAGCCATTGCAAGTGAGTTAATGGGGGTCAGTGAGGGAGAAAGGGAACTTACCTTCCAAGAGCATTATCAACAAACTCTGGATAGTATTTCCCTGGATCCTGAGACCTTTACTCATCCTGTGTCAGCCTATCAAGTTATGGCTCAACAGGGCAATGTGGAGGCAGAAAGGTCACTCAACTTAATTCATACTACTGCATCAATGCAAAGAGCAAAGGATGCATTGACCAATCTACCTCCAGGAGCTGCATCAAGTGGAGAATTTGAGTTTTCTGATGATGAAGACAGCTTTGGTGACAATCTACAGGTGGCCACTACTAAACAGACTGGGACTTCTGTGGTGCCTCCTACACCAAACTGGCTTTCTCAAGATATGCATGGTAGATCCAACTTGGATGCTGCTATTACAAGGCAATACAATGACGCATATCTAGCTCATGAGTCAGCAACTGCAAGGGACAAGAAATTCTATAAGGCCATAATGGATTCTCTGGAAATTCAAAGGCTACAAATGTTGCAGACAAGGATTGAAGCTACAGAAATTAAGGATTCAATTAGCAACCTTAGGGATGCTACTGACAGGAGGCTAGATGAAAAGCTTCCTCTTCACACTGTCTCCAAGATGTCAAGGTTTTTCACCAAGGAACCTGAAGTGTCCTCATCTTTGAAAACTCTCTCCTCTAGAGTGGACAAAGTTGAGGCTACACTTTCTCACATGCAGAAGGAACAGGAGAAGCAAACTCAGCTACTTACCCAGCTTCTGGCAGCTCAAGGACTCCCTATCATCTCACTTGATGATAACAAAAAGGGGGAGAAAACTGAGAAAACTAAGGAGCTAGAGATACAAATCACAAAGGTTTTGGTCCCAGCCATCTCCTTACCAGAAGAGCCATTAGCAATGGGGGAGTTTGGAAAGAAGCAAAAGGATGGTATTGATCTAATTAAGGAAGCTTCTATGAGGATGAAACTTGCAGAACAGATCAAAGATCACTGGTCCAACATAGAAGCAAGGTTCAAGAAAATTACTGATTCTTCAAAGACAGATCAGCCATCAACAAATGCAATGGTGACAGTACAAATGGAGCCACAGTTCAAGAGCTCTTATGCTATAGAGCCCCTTCAGCATGGAATCCTTCAAGATTCAAGAAATGAGAAAGGCCAATCTTCATGCTTTAGGAATGTGGATGCAAGAGGGATTTCTCCAGTGTCACCTATCAAACCCAAAGGCAAGAACACTGAAAGGACATTTTATCCTCTACCAAAGCCAGATGAGTTCAAAGTCCTAGGGGAGCTGATCACTAAGTGCAAGGAAAGCAATCATCCAAGCATAAGGAATCAAAGGGCCACCATCTACAGGGACAGCAAGGAAATCTGCATTTGGGTTGGTCACCCAAATTTTGCTAAGGCCAAAGCTGAAGAATCTGAAAGGGCAGCAATGCAAGCATTGGCAGTTGCTCAAGCACTTGAAGATGAAGAAACTCTACAGGAAGATAAAGCCAAGGATGGAGCTAAGGAAGCAAGGAAAAGTATAAGGCAACCAAAGGCTAGAGCTAAGAGGAATCTGGACTTTGATAAAGAGGACTCTCAGGAAACTGCTCAAGCCTCTTCCACAACAAGTGCACATCAAATTCCTACTGGTCTACCTATTGAAGGAAAGTTGGCCTATGATCCTGCACACCCTGTCAACTATCATGATCAACCAATCATGCCAAAGGAGGAGCCTATTGAATTTGATGAAGCCTATTTTCCGAAATTCCTATTTGAAAAGGATCAGCCAACAAAGTCAAAGAAAAGGGCTGTCAAGGCAAAGCCAGTATTTGTGAGAAAGTCACAACCTTAGAAACCCCCTACAAATCCAGAGGACTGCATGTACATTGCTGACATCAGGGAAGAATCTAGCTTACATCTTGATTTAGACAACCTGGTGGAAGTAAGGGGCATTGCAGCTTCTCAAAAGATGCCTGAAAGATTAGTTTTCACATTCAAGGGTGGTAGAGAACAAACATGGCCTCTCTACAGAATTTTAGGAGAAGACTACCAAACACTACTCACAGTGTTTAGATGCTTGAAGAAAGACTTTGGCTTCACCAAAACAGCCAAGTCTGAGGTGGTCTCCAAAATATGTCAAATAAAGGCTAGCTGGAACAAGCCTGAGGCTCTTCCCAGGATGCTTAGAGTGCCCTCAACAGGAAAGAAGATCCATCTTCAACCCTACTGGATGATGGAATTTAAGGACAAGGACAACTGCAGAAGGTTCTTCAGAATGGAAGACCAGCTGGATAAGGCATCTAATCAAACTCTAAAGCTTATGCAATCCAAGCTTGGTGATCAAGATGAGGAAGAGAAGATCTTCTACAGAAGGCTACAGGTTCAGATTGAGGAAAACAACTCTAAGAGAGGGAGGAAGACTATGCCACAAAGAAGACAAAGATGAATCATTTGCTCAGTCTAGAGGAGCACTTCTTGGCATTAGTCTTGTAAGTCTTGTATCTTATTCAAAATATTATGAAGCTTAATGCATTTTCTACTTTTGTAATTTAGAATGTATATGAGTGTTTTTGTTATCATCAAGTCTCTTGATTTATGGCTGTTATTCTATCAGTCATAAATTGGGGGAGATTGTTAGGAATATGTTGTTCTTGATGATAAACATAAAACACTTAGTAGAATTTGTGTAAAGTCACTTTGTAGCTGTCAACGAAATGGCATGCTTTGCAGCATTCCGTTGACAGGAAGCTCATCAACGAAATGAGTGTTATAGCAATTGCATTGTACAATACTTCTCAAATGATAGGCATTCTGTTATAAGATAGGTTTTCTAAGTCATGTTGACTAAGTACTAGATAGGCAAAATAGGTTGGTTAATTGTAAATATATTAGGCCTTGTAATTTTGCCTAAGTGAAGACATGTCAACGGTATGAAGATTACTCTGTCAACGGTATGGAGTTTACTCATCAACGAAACGAGGGAAACACCATCAACGGAATGAAGAATAAAGCTATCAACGAAACACATCTCCCTGCTATCAACGAATCATTATTGTTTTTCTGAATAGTTGACAAAGTGATAGTGACAGTTTACTGAACAGATCTAAAGGTGATGTGGAAGAGTACTTTGCATTGGAAACCATTAAAATGGACATGGGGAATAAGGAAACATCCCAGTTTCCAATTGGGTCTTGGGAGTGATCATAATAAGCATGAAGACAAAAGCAAGGATCTCCAAGGACCACTGGACAAAGGGATGAAAAGCAAACTATTGGCGGTTACTCATTGTACTTTTAGTGTAGCCAAAAATAGGGTTGTAAACTTGGGGATATATAACCAAGTGTAGCAGTTACTTTAATAAGAGAGAAGAAAAACAAATAGTTTGTATTAGCTATCCTTGAGAGCATTCTTCTCTACAACCTTGTAACTGAGCAGCTGTGTACTTTTGTATCACAGATTATTTCCGCAATAAAAATCACTTCAGTTGGATCATCAAACAATCCAACTGAAATTATTTATGTGCTTGTGATTTTTACTTTAAGTTCAGTTTTTATTTGTAAGTTGTTTTAAGTTTAAAGAAATATCAAGAATTGTATTCAACCCCCCCCCTTCTACAATTCTGTTAGGTCATTTGGGATTAACAATGGCTTCTTGCCTTTCTGGAGCAAAATTTCTTTTCTTTTGTTTCACTGTCTTCCTTTCGGGATCCACATTCAATTTGTGGGTTATCAATTGGGGATCAATCCCTGGAATATCAGCTGCTGTCCAAGCAAATACATCAATGTTTTCTTGAAGAAAAGATGTCAACTTGCTTTTCATAGATTCAGTTAGTAGAGCTCCAATGTAGGTGACCTTGTCTGGTTCTCCTGGAATCAGGGGGATGGGAACAAGATCCTCAGCTGGCTTTCCTCTTCTTTCTTCACCGTTTCTGATGTCCATGTCTTCAATTGGGAGAACCTGCCCCCTCAACTCCATCAGGCCTCAACACGGCTACATAACAGCTTCTAGCCATTTTCTGATCGCCTTTCTCTTCGCCAATTCCATTCCTGGTAGGGAACTTGATCTTTAAATGATAAGAAGAGGCAACAGCCTTGAATGCATGAAGACCAGTTCTTCCCAGAATTGCATTGTAGGTTGAAGTCGCTTTGATAACTATGAAGTTCAGCATCTGAGTAGACGTCTTTGAACCTTGTCCCATTGTCATGGGGAGTTGAATCGTGCCTTCTACCTTCGATTCCACTCCATTGAACCCATATATGGGCATGTTTGAGGGTGTTAGCTGAGAATCAGTGTAACCCATCTTGATGAAAGCATCATGGAATAAGATGTCCACTGAAGCTCCATTGTCAACAAGAACTCTCTTTGTTTCAGAGTTGCCTATCACAGGTACTATGACCAGAGGGTCATCATGGGGAAATTTCACCCCCTCAAGATCAGAATCATCAAAATTCAAAGATACTTCAGTCTTGGCACGCTTTGGTGCTTCTCCAACCACAGTCATTACTTCACGGGCATAAGCCTTTCTCGAGTTTCTGGAAGGTCCGGCAGCAGTTGGCCCTCCAAATATCATATTGATGACAGACCCTCGGGGCTTTGGATTTCGATCTTGATCATGGTCTCGTCTGTCATAGTCTTTCCTTTCATAATTTCCTCTCTGACTTCCCTGGTTTCCATCTTTGGTGTACTTACCAAGCTTTCCTCTTCGAATCAAGAACTCAATTTCATCTTTCAGTTGTCTGCAGTCATCTGTCTCGTGGCCAACTTCTTTGTGAAACCGGCAGTATTGGTTTTGATTTCTTTTTGACACATCGGCCCTCATTGGCTTCGGCCATTTAAGGTCTTCTTCCTTTGCAATCTCCATCAGAATTTGGCTTCTAGGAGCATTCAATCTTGCATATTCCATAAACTTAGGCCCAAAATTGTTCTTCTTGGGTGGTGAATCAAAATACTTTGATGTCCTAGGATACTTCTCTTTTGAATCATACTCCGGAGTATCTTTTCTCTTTTTTAAATTTCCATTGCCAGTAGCAATGGGTTCATACTTTCTCATGCTCTCCTCAGCCTTGATGTATTTTCCAGCTCTATCTTGTAGTAACAACATGTTTTCGGGGGGATGCTTAGCCAAAGACCTCCTGAAGTGGTCATCGGTAGTTCCTTGCTGTAGGGCTATCATAGCCACTTTATCTTCTAAATCTGGGACTTTAATAGCCTCCTTAGTGAATCTACTCAAGTATTCTCTCAATGTTTCATTCTTGCCTTGTCGAATCCCCATAAGAGAGGCAGAACTTTTCTCGTGTATCTTCCCACTAACAAATTGATTGATGAATGCCTTACTCAGCTCTTTGAAGGATCCAATAGAATTGGGCGGAAGGCGACTATACCAACGTTGAGCCATGCCCGCCAGGGTTTGTGGAAACGCCCTACACTTTATAGCGTCATTGGCAGGTTGCAACAGGAGTGCATTTGAGAAAGTTCTTACATGATTTGTGGGATCTCTCGTTCCATCATAAGCTTTGATGGTTGGCATTTTAAACTTCCTGGATATATTGGCCTTCATTATCTCTTGAGTGAAGGGTGGTGTAGGATCGTCAGGATCTCCTAGAGGTAACAATACAGTAGGATCTCCTCTTAGGGTTTCAACCCTTCTGGATCTCGGAGGAGTAGGATCTAGATTAATTACCGGAGGCCTCCCGGCTGCTCTTGCAGCCTCTTCTTCCTCTAACTTCTTTTTGAGTTTTGCAACCTCTGCCTCATGGACTGCAATCCTTTCCTGAGTGGTTTGCTCCTTGTTTGCAGAACGTCTTCTTCGTGGGGGATAGTCATCATCAGTATTGTAATTTTCATCCTCAGTGTAAGGACTAGAGAAATCATCTCGAAACATCTGATGAGTTTGGGTTTGACGGTTCAGGGGTTCCAAACCTTGTACGTAAGGGGGCACATATGCCTCATGGTGTACCAGATTGGTACCACTACTGCCCACCGGGGGTCGAGGGGGCCTGCTATGGGTAGGCATCCCAAGGGTCTGATTCACATATTGAGGGAGATCAGTAGTATGGAGTTGAAGGCTTCTCGGGGCATTCATGAGCAGTGGGGAGGTTGTGATCGGTTGTTGGTGAACGGTCTCTTATGGATTAGATCCATGAATGACCATCTGCAGGGGATTCGTCCCTTCAACCGATGTCGGGACTTCCATTCCTTGAGTGTTGGTGGGGATATTCGCCCCTTCAATGCCAGTAGCTGGCGGTGGTTGACTTCCATGAGTATCAGCCCCGGAGGTGATAGGAAGTTCTTCAGAAGCTCGAGTTGTTCTTCGCGTGTTTGCCATGGTTGATGTTGTCTTCCCACAGACGGCGCCAAATGTTATGGATTAAAAAACGTGCTTTGTGAATTAAATGCTAGGGTTTGTGAGCGTTCAAGCTTTAATGGCTGCTCTTGTGTTTCGAGACTAAATCGGTCCTCACAAGATGCCTACGTATCTCTGCTGTATAGAGAATCAAGCCAATAAAAACGTAGTTCTAGAATGAAGGACGAGGGTCCTTATATAGGCGTCAGGAGCCTTGTATTTAGAGTATGTTTAGGAGACTTAATGGATAAGTCTCGTTATTGATAACTGATAAGGAGTGTTTTGCTTGGCAGGCAAGTATTATCCTTATCTGATAAGTGCTGTGACTCATCATACTATTTGATTGGGATTCTGGATCCTTCTATGAAAATATTATCATATTTGGACTCTTTTATGAGCTGCGTATTTTCCTTTATTTATTAATTACGAAATTAATAAATAATTAGGGTTTCGGGCCTTTTGTCGGGCCTAATTCTTGGACCAAACTAGGTCTAATTAATATATCATTAATTATTTCTAGGGTTATATTTCAGCCCATATCAACAATTATTAGCATTTAATTGTTACACAATTATTAGCATTTAATTGTTGTAACGCATTCCCGTAATGCATTACAGCCCTTCTGTCCACATTAAATTTGATTTTTTGGGAGTTTGGTAACTCCGTTTTGGGCGTGCAATATACCGTTGGATTCGTTTTTCCAAGACGGATCTAATGGAGTGGTCAAATATTTTTTATATAAAAGTTTGGAACTGTTTATGTTCCCGGAAGTGTTTTAAAGCATGTACTAATTGTTTTAATTGCTTCTAAATACTATAATAACTCCATACATCATTATATCATTGTATGACATGATATTACTTGCATGCTTACTTGTTTATTTATTTTTATATATGAGATATATGCCTATATTTACCATGCGATGATAGATTTAGGTGAACTTAAATCAAAATAAGGTGTGCTCTAGAAAATCTAGAATATGAATCGTTTCTTGCCTTAACAATAATATTATGAGTACAACCATGAGATTCTTATGTTTATGAAACATAGAGTGAAATACTCTTTTGATGTTGAAAATGAAAATTTCTAAAAAGGCCGTTGGGTTTTAAGCGGGACCGTTGTGACCCCTCCAACACACTGGGAATTTTTCATTTAAATATCATAATTGTATTTTGTTCAAGAAAAAGAGAATCTCCTAGTAATATGATTATGGTTGCAACATAATATAATCTCTCTTAATTAAAATTTATATCAAGTAGTAAATGGCCAATGGCACAACGGGCTTGTGTCGGTCATAGCCTTCCAATATAATAGCAAGCAGAGTTCTTATATTGAGACATTGTCGTTTCATGCTATAGCCGAGGGCTTTGTTTTGAGATTAAGAGATGCTTGTTTATCACATGAGATGTGTATGATAAATTAGTTTTCAATTGTCGTTACGTGCTACAGCCGTGGGCTTTTGGAATTCTAATTTAATTATGCAAGATGTTGGGTTTGACTTGACTTAGAATATTGAGTGAGTCGTGCCACAGCCGAGACTCAATGATTCAAGAGGCTAAAAGATAATAAGGAATAACATGAGATGTAGTTGACAAGAGTTGTCTTCCTATAGAACATCACATTGCGTTTCGTGCCACAGCCGAGGTGATGTGATGGAAAATAGGATCCTTATTCTCACTAACATTATGAATGTTTAGTTATACATATAAAGGGTTGTATAACTTAAATAAAATAGTGGGAGCCACCAATAAATAAAGACCCGATTCATGTGGTGTTGTAAGAATAAAATTGAATATTTACTTAGTAGTTATGTGTATTCACTAATAGAATTATATATATACTATAATTTCTGCACTATCACACATCGTAGTAGAATAACACGTTGACTTATCCCGAATATGCTGATGAACTTTGAAACTTGAGAAATGTTCTCAAGAATGAAAAGTTTGTATAACTTAAATAAAATAGTGGGAGCCACCAATGAATAAAGACCCGATTCATGTGGTGTTGTAAGAATAAAATTGAATATTTACTTAGTAGTTATGTGTATTCACTAATAGAATTCTATATATACTATAATTTCTGCACTATCACACATCGTAGTAGAATAACACGTTGACTTATCCCGAATATGCTGATGAACTTTGAAACTTGAGAAATGTTCTCAAGAATGAAAAGTTAGACGAAATGTTTAACTCGTTAATACAAAGTGTCTTATTTGTGATGCACATGGAGATGTGTATGAGACCAAGTGCAAGAGGTCTAATAATGCAAATGTTGCAAAGTAAACCAACCTGATGTCTATGAGCTTGAGACTGTACAAACAGTATGAGCACAAGGACATTCAGGGCTACCTTGTTGCTTCTATAAGAGTTGTAGAATGTGATAAATAAGACGATTCAATATAGGATATCGAATGAGCTATTCCATAATAGTTATGCTGAGGGTTGATCTATGAATAATCATAGACTCAAGACAATCAATTTGATTGATCGTCTAGGGTAGGTTGATTTTGTCATAGATGGAAGCTAAGTCGAGATATGATCTTGAATTAGTTTCCGAATACGAACTCGTAAATTTGTTGTGAAATCTTACATGAAAAGGTTGGATATCAGATTGTCTGAAATCTACTTCATGTTAAAGATTGTTGAGACGTATTTCCTTCTTAGAGAGCTTTGTTCTTCAGACTGGTAACGGTTCTGGAATCAAGTAGTGGGAGATGAAGCATACCATCAAGAAGAAGTTTGTTAGTGGGTGATAACATAATTAGTCAAAGGCTAAGTTTAACTCCAAAAGCAAAAGAGTTTATTGCCACCTATCAAAGGTGGGTTATTGGAAGATCAACTACAAGAGTTGTCTTGTAGAGTTGAAGAATTAGAGAAATTTAGTGGGACTGAAACTTCTCATTTTGAAATAGGGACTATGGAATAGAGGTAATGGAAATCCAAAGAACTATAGGCTTGTTTGCACGAGTGAGAAGAGTATTCGCTTGTTGCATGGTGATGAGTTACAAGAACCATATGATTATTGAATCACATTATGCATGCGAAACTCGTCTCACTAGAAAGACCACTATATCTCTATTTTCTTGAAATAGAGAGATAATGAGCAACAAAAGTGTTAAAATTAGTACACATAATTGTATGTGCACCAGTGACAACACATGCCAGAAAAGGATTCACACGCTTCATTAGAATTCACAGATATGATCCGGATTCAGATATATGTATTTGGTACAATACAAATTCGAATCTTTTGGAGTGTTTCAAAATGAATAATAATGAAATACAAAACAAAACAGCAAGTGTTGGGACTCTTTGATAAGATCAAAAAGATATACACTTGAGTGAGTGTTTTGAGGTTATCTCAAATCTTAAGTTTAAAGCTTCACGTTGGACAGATCCTGAGATTCTACAGGTAGATGGAATGTACGAAGGAGCGAATGAACTTTGTTAGACATCGTTCGGTTCATGTTAAGCTAAATTGATCTTCTAATATATGTTTAGAGTTGAATTTTATAAATATCAGTATATCTGCTGAATATAGTATCTTCTTAATCTGTTCCTAAGTTGTCATATGAAATATGTAGTGCAAGGAACACAAGTCTTAAACTTGTTAAGATTTGGGATGTCTAGCTTATGTCAAAATGTTTAATTTGATAAGCTAGATGGTAGATCCAAAATGTAAGTTTGTGAGATATCCTAATGATAGTCAAGGATGTTGGTTGAATATTCTACTGAATATAGTGTGCATGACATACTGCCTACTTAGAGGAATTGTTCATTCTAGAAGGGTTCAGTGGGAGGAAGGTTGAACTTAACTAAGTTCAAAAACCACAAATTACAAAGGTTCTATAGGAAGAACATTTTCAGACATGATAACTTTTTGTAGGTTAGCTTAAGTATAGGTCTTGATATTTTATCACCAACCTGAGAGGTTGACTGCCTTGTCATTAAGAATGACAATGAGGTGTCAATTATATGATAATGACCTTATGACCTATACTAAAGCTATGAGTTATGACTCGGAGAAATGGCATAGTACCATGAAATCCGATATAGATTCCATGTACATCAACCAAGTACGGACTATGGTTGAGGACCTAAAGGTGTCATAACCGGAAGGGTACAAGTGAGTCTATAAAAGGGAGATTGGAGTGATTGGCTGGGTAAAGACCTATAAGTCCTTGCTTATTGTGAAAGGATTCAATCAAAGCAAAGAGATTGACTTTGATGAAAAAAATTCACATGAAGTAGTGCTCAAGTCTATTCGGATTTTGTTTGCGTTTGCGGCTAGTAATGACTATAATATCTAATAATGGTCGAACGGTCGACCCTCCTCGATAGGAAAATTGAAGAGATGTGTAGTTGACACAATTAGAGGGATTTATTGCTATGAGTAGCAAATCTATGGTCTAATAGCCACGACAATCCATTTATGAATTGAAGCAAGCTTCTCAATGATCGAACATCTGTTTTGATGAGACAATCAAATAGTTTGATTTTATCAAAGACAGTGATGGATCATGGATCTACAAGAAGGTTAGTGGGAGCGTGATGACATTCCTAATAATATATGTGACATACTTATGATAAGGAATGATGTATCGACGCTAAAATTAGTCAAAGTATGGTTATCTAACATATTCTCTATAAAGGACTTGGGAATGGCTTCCTATGATATAAGAATGAGAATTTATAGGATAAACCAAGTGTTGGGTTAAACCCAAAGTGTGTACATCATTTATATGCTAAGATGTTTAGCATAAATAACTCCAAGAAGTTACTTGAATTGTCAAGTCACAGAGTTACTTTCTCCAAGATAGTGTCTTTCTACGACATCCGAGGAGAAATGACGTATGAGTAAGATTTATTATGCTTCGGCAAATGTATCTATCAAAATACCGGATGTACTACTCAAGAATTGATGATCGCTAACTCACTAGGTGAGATAAGCGAGCACTAGTCTAGTCCTTGAGAAGCGCGATAGTAAGCTGGAAGAACGTCCTTAAATACTTTCGAAGAATTGAGGACATATTTCTTGATTATGGTGGGTCCAAAATGAAAATCGAGTGTTATAAACACTATGATTTTCTTAGGACAAATGTGATAGAAAATCCATGTCAAAATAAGTGTTAATTCTGAATGGATGAGCGGTTTGTTGGAAGAATTCCAAGCAACTTAAGATAACTGATTCCGTAGTGGAAGCACTATATGTATATAGCTATAAGTGAAGCTGCAAAGGAGGTTCTTTGGATAGCGAAACCTGTTTTCGCTGGTTAGACATGGTTCCTAGAATAGGATTTATATTGTTGTATCGGTACAACATATGGTAGTAGCGCATGCTATGGATCCTAGGTTTAATCAGGGATTCAAGATCCAAGTTGCGGCACTTTCATATGATATATGAGATCGTTGAAAGTAGAGATGTTTAAGTCAATATTGACTTGACACCCATATCAACACAGTAAAGACCATTTACTAAACCGTTATTTGAAAATCGCTTTGTTCTCTATTAGGAGAAGTTGTATATGAGATACCAAGGTAATTGGTTTTAGTACAAGTGGGAGATTGAAAGACGTGTGTCCTAAATCCAATCATGGATGATGAGTTAGGAGATACTTTGTTCAATCTGATTCAAGTTTGTTTAATTTAATAAAATGGTAATATGTTTTATAACGGGCTTTATCTATTTAAAGTGTTTAAATTAGATGATCCATGGTTTAGAGTAAAGCTTTAATGGATTATGATGAGATCATTATAATGAGACCTTAAAGATGATAACTCTAAACTTAAATAGTTCCTGGTCGTAGGATAATTAATTGGTAGTTAATTAATCCGCAAAGATCGGTACATACTATGTTTGCTTCACTATGAAGGATGTCTGTTCTCATAGGCATTTGTGTGGTGACACTATAGCTAGTATGTAGGTACTTATTAGGAATAAGTTCACTGAACATGACTCGATCAGTTGAACAACTAATGGAGTTCACTCATGTGTCAGTAGTTGTTCATATAGTGATGGTTGTACAAGTGTCCTTTGACTTGAGATCATCATAGTCATCTTGTGTACACTGAACTATACTTTGGTTTAGCTCTTAGTCTCGAGGGACAATAATTAGTGCTCTTCTGGGTATAGGAATTTGTGCACGAAGATAGTGAATGATCAATAAAGGATCTGCCCCTTCCAGTGAAGGAAGAGAATGTCCTATGTTATTCCATTTATGCTAGTTCAGGAATCTCTGGCCAGAGTGAATGAAATTAGAAAGAAGTTTCTAATTTGCATTAATCGGAACTAGGCATAGTGAATAGGAAAACATATGATTAAATTAAATAGGCTTGACACGAGATCCATGCCTTGTATTTAATCGGGACATTGTAGGGAAGAAGGAATTGATTGTAAGGTAACTAGTCACTAAATAGGTTCTTGGTATTCTAAACAGTGAATTCATATTATCCGGATAGTCGCGATATGTTGAGAAGCATCACTCACGATGTAGAATAAATATAATTAATCAGTTAATTATATTTAATGAATTATTAGAATTCATATAAATAATAAATAAAAATTTTATTATTATTTATTTCTACCACCGGCTTAATATTGAACCTATAGGGTCACACCATAAAATAATATTTTCTTTGATGAAAAGATTTAAATTATGAGAGAGGAAGAATTATTTTCTAAATAGTTTAGAAAAAGAAATAATGATTAAAATAGTTTAAATCATTATTAAAGCATTTTAGAAATGTGGGGTTAATATATATATCTATAAAGATATATTATTAAAACCCTAAAAAGGCCCTATAAATAGAATGAGATAGTTCATTCGAAGGCACATCTTGTTTTTGTGAAAAACCTAGACAAGGAGCTAGCCTCCATCTCTCTCTCTCTCTCTCTCTCTCTCTCTTTTCTCTCTAAAAGGTCTTAGAGTTTTTTGAAGAATTCATCGAAGGAAAATTCTTGGTGGATACCGGTAGAGTGCTTCACACTCTTAGGAGCAACTGCTTGCAACCATCGATTTTAAAGCTTCGATTCTCAAGGTATGGTTACGATTACCTTCGTTCTAGATTTTATATATTTTTCTATATGTGCGATACATGGTTTTTACGGAATAAATGTTATATCACGCTTCCGCTCATCCGTAAATTCCTTCAAGGTAAGTAAAGTGGAGAAAAGTAGTGGAAGTAGTTAATTTTTATATTATAAAACTTTGCTATTTTGGGAAAGTTTTGGAATGTAAAGAATTGGAAGGGACATCCCAAAAAGGAAAGTGTAAAGAAATGGACGGGATATAGGGATTATATATAATAGAAGCGCATGTGATGGCTAATATGTAAAAGCGAAATCAAGACTTAGCAAATAACATAAACAAAAGCTACTTCCTGCCACCCAAAACCAGCCTCAAAGAAATTGACGCAGAAGGAAAACAAATTTACTAAATTAAATAAAGCTGTTGCAACAAGTAATTAAACTGAAGATAACGTGTATAAATTTTGACAATATAAATATCAGATCTAGTCTAAATTGATGTCCCAAATACAAGAAAGGAGACCCATATATATAGGGAAAAATAATGGGTTTGGGCTCTTTGATTACAAATCAGATTCTAAAAATATTTCCTCAATTCCCTTTTCTTCTCCGATAAGTTTTCCAATTTTTCTCCAATTTCCTTTTGACTTTAAGTATTTCCACCTACTTGCCTTTTTTCACCTTTTTCTGCTAGAAATATGATTTTATTTATTTTCCTACAAAACAAAAGAAAACAATTTATTAAATAATAAAATTACAAAACAGATATAAAATAGGTATTAAAAATGTATTAAATTATGGACCTATCAAATGCCCCCATACCTATCTTTTGCTCGTCCTCGAGAAAAACTAATATAATGTAAACTACTATCTAATATATAATACCACTTCCGTAGGTGATCACGGTTACATTTGGCATATACAACAAGCCCTTTAAACCCCTAGGCAGCCCTAGTGGACGAGTGAGGTCTCGTGAGGGCCTATATTGAATGTACCCACAAAATACATCTAGCTCATGTAAAAGATTGCATAGAAATGCAACACCACACATACAAGTCCTCTCATGCTACATAAACTTAAGAATCAAAAATGAATTTGCAATGTCTTGTCATGGAAGATGCAAGGATTCACATAGTCTACTCAAAGAAATATGCATAAGTGCTCAAAAGTCCATGTCAAGTGTAAGAATAAGTTGGTAACCATGCTATGCACACAAGAGCACACCATTGAGTCAAAACTTGGGATCTCAAATGTAGAAACAAGCAATAACTCACCTTTCACTCACAAAAGAATATTCACTCAAGAACAAGGGTAAGTGTGTATCACTCTATTCCAACTAAATCATAAGCATGCTTGACACTTGGTATCAATCTAACTTTAACACAACATACATCAATGATGATAATCAAAAGGTCTTTATTGGGGTTGTAACGGGGCTAGCGACAAGGTATGTGAAGTAAGGCCAAAGAAGGTGAAGTGTCAAAAGCTAGTAGGCACCATAATTAATCATACACATCACCAAACATCCTCCCCACACATGAATTTTATACTTTTTTTTTCAACAAAAAGGCTTGATTAGTCGAATGAAGAAGGATCACACAAACATAAGTATGCTCTCATGATATTTTTTTTTTTCGAGAGCTAAGAGATAGATATAAGCAACCAAAATCCTCCTTCAAAAATTTATTGAACAATGACTATCAAGTAAGCAATCAAACCAAATATTTCCTCAAAAGTAATGAACAAAAGTAAACCCATCTCACACACCTTATTACTCCCTCAAGTTCCTACCAGCCTTTGACAAATTGGGATCAAGCTTCAGTAAGGCTACACAAGAAAACGGTCTAAGGCAAGTAATGTGGTGTGTCACCGTAAAAATAGGATTAAGCTCAAGTGGGTAACTAATTGATCATATATAAATGGTGTGGTAATTTGGAAAATATAGGTTATTCCTAGATGCCTTTATCATCTTATCATCAAATAATGTCATGCGTTTCAAGAAAGGTCTCAAACAAGTGCTACCAATGCAAACAACACGTGGACACTCAAGAAAACAAATATAAAATGCAAAATATATGCATATAGGCTCAAAAACCCACTTGGTGGTAAAACATAATCAATCCCAAGCAAAAAATCTCTTCAATGCACCAACTTGTACTCAAAGCATGAAAACAAAATCATATTGCCCATATTCATGTCCTTTTAATTACTTGCAACATTCAATAAGTCTACTAGTTTCAACTCTCTAGTGTATGTGTGTGAACAAGAACTTAGCAAATCACTTCTCAATCAAAAGAATCAGAAACGCAAGATTACTATAACATGTAAGGGTGCATCAGGCCACAAGCAATCGTTTTACAAGGCTAGAATTCTACAATTTACAAGACTAAAATTATTTTTGGGTTCTTTTTCATTTTTCAATTTTTTTTGGATTTTTTGTATTTTTTAATAATACTACTAAACCCGTTAATGCCCCCATACCTAAATCATGCATTGTCCTCAATATATGCAAATGAGAGAAAAATGACAAAGTAAAAGGACGAGAATACTTGATAAGGGCATGACGGAGAAACACAATAATACTTATAACACACTGTTAGGTCCAAAGTATCGTAGAAGGGGGGGGGGGTCGAATACGATACCTACAAATTATTTAATTTCGTTCGCGGATAAATCATTCAGTTCAACTACGAAATCAAATACACCAAATCAAACCAAGAGTCGGGGAATATATCGTTTTATAAATATAAACCTCGAGGGGTGCTACAATTTCTAATCCGTAGATTAGCTTCAATGAGTTTAAGGTTACACAAATTCAATACAATGATAAAATTCTGAGCACTATTAATTTCTCTGATTTTCTCCGGCTCAAACTTCTCTCTCAGTAATGTCTCTGTGATTTTCCTTAACTGAAGAAGATACTTATTCTCTCTTAGTAATTATAGACTTTTTAGAAAATCTATCGAACCTCAAATATTCAAATATTCTTGGCCGTTGGATCTTCATCAACCTGACAACAAAGTCACTTCACCACCTGCTTCTCCAAATTGAAAACTATCGAATCTTTAAAAAGAATTTATCATTCGATAGTTTTTAAATAAAAACTATCGAAAGTCAAATTCTTTTATAATAGAATTCTGATTGTTTTCTTTAATCACATTCGATGGTTTTCTAAATAGAAAAACCATCGAAATCTTTTCTTGTCCTTGACCTTTTAGAAAAGCTTATGTACTTCAGGGTGTTTCAGTTTTAGACTGTATCACTTTCTTCTGAGACGATAAAACAACTTGATCTTTTTAAGTGCCGTCAACTAGTGCAACTGGTCTAGTTCACAGATGAATAACACTTGGTCAATTCTTCTATGTCTTCAATTCAATGCTGCTGATAAGTCCTTTGTCGATCTGGTTGCTTCAAATAAATCACTGAAATCCTGTGGTACTAACCCTAAATCATTCACATACTTCTGTAGTCTTGAAAGTCTTGTTTCTTTTGCTGTCACAGAGGCTTGAACATTTTCATGAACTTCTTTCTGTGACCTGTTTACGGACTTCAAGAATACATACCATATTTTGATTTTTTGAGTTTACCTTTTCTTCTTTGATTCTGGATTCCCGTGCTTCTGTTAATATTATTGTCTGTCTTGTCCTTTGTTGAGTTGTAGTTATCTCTTTTACATCTTATGTTACATTATGCTTTACAATCTCCCTCTATTTGATTGTATAGAGTTTGACAAACAAATACTTCGAGGATAACTAAACTAACTAAGGAAACATGAAACTAATTAAAGTAAGACAACTTGATAATATTAAATTCATTCTGGATCAGATATATACACCTTTCCAGATTTCATAAATCAAAAAATAATAAAACTTTATATATGGAAGTTGCTCCTCTAGACTGAGCTGATAGTTCTTTGTTCTTTGCTTCTGATCTTCAGTCCATTTCGATCTCACCTTCTTCAATCATTGGATCGGAGTTAGCAGCTTGATAATCAATCACTGATGGATAGTGCAATGAATCTCCAGGTTTAAGGATTGCTCCTTGGATGTGTCTTCAAATATATTCAACCTCTTGACCCACTCCAGCCCACAACCAAGCAATGTTAACATCTTTCTTGTTTAGATTTGGCATGTTTGGTAGTCTGGTACGCACTTCCAATCCTCTTTCCATTCTCTTCCTATAGTAAGGAACATTCTCCATTAGATATCTCCTCAGAGTGTCTGTTGTTTTGTCCTTCTCCGTTGAAGTGAATCCAGTGGATCTGAGATACTTCTCCACTAATATAAGATAGTTATTGGAAGTCATTCGTCATGAATCTAACCATTGGAGGATCTTCAGTAATCTCTGGACCGACTTTCATCAAGATCTCTTTAACATGCTCACAGAGCAGTTCATTTAGCCTTGTCGTCCTCTGAATCTTGATGAGCATCAACTGCAGTTCTGTGTATGTTCTCTGTTCAAAAAACTTAGTGGAAATCACAAAGGTACCTTTCTCAAGAAAGTTGATCACTATGTTCCAGGCACCGTTTGCTTTAACCCCAGCTTTCAGAAAGATCACAGTATTTCTCATTGCAGTGAAGTAAGTATGATTATCAGGATTTGCACTTCTTATGTCCTGAATGATGACTTCCACCTCCGTATTGTCGTTGACTTCTAATCCGTCTTCAACTCCACAGAAGGTTTTGTAAGCCATCTCCCAGTCAATACCTTGCTTCTGTGCTAAATCCATCATCTTCTTCTTCCTCACTTCAGCATACACCTTGAATCTTTTAAGCTTCTCACTCCTTAGAACTGCTTGGTGTCTTTCTCTCTCAGCTTGCCTGGCATCTCTTTCAGCTCTTTCAGCTTTTACTATCTCCAAGGCAGCTTCTTCTTCCAGTGACAGAGAATTTGCTTCTTCTTCCATATCATCATCCAAGATAGGATGTTCTATTGGCTCTGGATAATATGGCTCATGCTCCTTCTGAAGTGGTTGCTCTTGCATGATTTCAAATTCCTCCTCACTCTCCTCTTCTTGCACCATGTTCTCAATCTAGTACTGTCTAACTGGAATAGCTTCATTGGTTTCCCAAACTCCCCATCCAGTTGTTTTCCATCCTTCATTTGTCTCCCCTTCTCCAACTTTCTCCCCCTTAGTTAAGGAATCCTTGATGTAGTTATCCTCATTGTAAAAGGTAGTAGAAGGATCAGGTTGTTGATTTGAAGGTCCGGGTTGTTGGTTCCTCAACATATTCCAAATAGACTGCATCCCGTCACCTTGATTTTCCATGAAGTCAGAAATGTCTCTATTCATCTCATGTATAGAAGCTAGCTTCAGGTCAATGTCATCCAGTCTCGATTTGGTAGTCTTCTCAATTCTGTCCAATCTCTGGTTCAACTTAGACTCCACTCTCGACAGGGTGTTCATTGCATCTTTCACCCTAGCTTGACCATCCCGGATAACCAGAACGTCTTCTCTTAAAGCTTCTTGACCTTGTTGTAGAGCATTTACTTCATTCATGAAACCATCTTTCAGCTCTTTGACATCAGTCCTCAAGTCGACTAGTTCCTCCATTGCTTCCTTCTTCAAGGAGTCCACTGCTTGTTTTGTACCTGTTATAGTGCCAGATGCACTGCCTAAGACCCAGTAAGTTCTTCTAGAATCAGCCGCCGCCAAGTCAACCTTCTCTTGAATAGACATTAAAGAAGCATTGGCTTGATTAGAGGAGATCCCTTGGTCAAAGGAAGGTCTCAGTGGAACCTTGAATAATGGATTTCCTTGCTTATCATGAACCATCATCTCCTTGAGTGTGGATTGAACATGTACTTCTCTTTCTATAGGTAGTAGCAGATCATCGATCAATGTGTGGTAGGGTTAGGGTGTCACTCATCACATTTGGCTCTGGGTGTGCACTCAACGTTTCTGTTGGTGTTTCACTCATCTTTCCTTTCTCACTCAGGCCAGGTGTAAGTGTTTGTGTTTCACTCAATCCCTTAGTGCTAGTTGTACCTGCATCCGAAAACACCGTAGCCATCCTTAAGGAGGTCACCGGTGGTGCAATGGGGCTTCGCAAGTCCCCGTCCTTGGATAAACCAAGTTGCTGATCATCCGTAGATGATGTATCCTTTGAAGGATCTAGAGTTTGAATCTCTAGGAGGCTAGAATCAGGCTCTATTAACAGCAGAGATCCTGAAATTTCCTCAATAGTCTGTGAAGACTTTTCCTCAGTTAACTCCTCAATGTGAATTGATTCATTATCACCGAGTTGCCGATCTGCACCTACTTCAGACCCTTTACCCGCAGGATCCAGATATGTTCCATCTGGGGAGCTAGGCAATGACCCTTTAGATTGTGCATTTAGGTCAGAACCTTCTCTCGACGTCTGTGAAGACTCTTGGTTCTTAGAACCTTCAACTAGTGAACCTGACCATAATATGGTCGGAACACCAGTTGCTTCCGTCAATTCCTCTTTGCTAGATTGAGCTATTGGTTCAGATATTGCTTTAGTTAGCGTAGCCCAATCAGCATCAGAAAAATCTATAAAGGGCTCTTTGGATGATTGAAATGAAGTTTCAACAGTTGCCTCGGTTTCTATTCTTCTCCTTTTAGAGGAAGGCAGAGATGTTGTTGAAGGGTGTATCTCCTTATGTGGTGCTGCTTTGGCAGTATCTCACTCTACACTCATGGATGTCTATATGTTGGGTATATTAGGGGAAGGAGGTTCGTTTATGTTTTCATTTGGCTCGTCCAAAGGCTCTATGATCGTGGTTAGAGATTGTGGGTTTGCAATCTCTTGGTCAGGAATGGCCACCGAGGGCTCTGGATCTACATCCATAGGTTGTGGTTCATGAGCCAGTATGGGTTCAGGAATATTACCTTCAATTACCTGTTCCCCTGGGGGTAGAAGTGGTAGGGGCACCATTCTTAGATAGTCAGTGAGAACAATGGGTACCCCTGGAAGATGATTCTTTCTTATCAGAGCGGTTATTGCATTGCTCTTCATCCCCATGCACTCCATGGTCTCCTCGCCTTCGAATGTCTCCCGTTCATTATCTGTTAAGACATCATTGAGAATTAGCTGTAGGAACCAAGGATAGAAACAAAACACATCTTCATTTATGCCTGTTCGTTCATCCAGTGGTCCCATGCATAGAATGACTTGATCAATCACTAATCTTCCTATGTTGATATGCCTATTGTTAGCAATGGCAAACTCTATCTTCTGAAGAAATAAGGGAATACCATGCAGATTTGTCAGCTTGGCAGTAAAAACATGGATAAGTGTGTGAAAGAAGAAGTTCCATGGCTTTGTCAGGTAATGCTTAAGGAACTCTCCCACAAAGAAGTTTGGTTGTTGACTTCTTATGAGAGTGAAGAAAGCATGTATCTCCTCATTCGTGGGATCCGTAACATGGTTTTCTGTTGGAAAATGTAGAATTCTATTAAAGTCATGTTCCGTTACCCTTATTGTTCTGCCCCCTGGCACAACAAAACTGAAGGACCTTACATTATTCTCAGTTGTATCCGTGGCGGATGTGTACAACGCAGTCAATTGATCGATACAAAGGACTACGGGAGTACTCAAAACATATGCCACTAATGAACGTGTGTTCAGAAACTCTGCCCATGCACGAAACTGTAAGTTCGTTATGGATTGCAAGTTCTGAAACGAGACATGATTAGTTTTGGTTACGATAAATTCTCCGGCCATTTTAATTCAAATTTCCAGAAAATTAAATTAAACCAAAACTAAAACCAATTAAATTTAATTAATTATTACTAATTAACCAAACTTTTGACAAAGTAACCCCTTTTTTTTTAATTATTGAAACCCTTAACCAAAAACAATTTTCGAAATTAAGAACCCTAAATTGTAAATTGATAACTTTTAACAAGTCCTTTTCTTGAAGAAATCAATTGGTAAACCAATACAATCTCAACAGAGTTTAGTATTATCAAAAATTCTTAAAGTTCTTATGTCACTTTCGATAGCTTTTCCTAAAACTGAACTTTCACCTTAACTAAATCTCAAACAAACAGAAGTTTCACGGTTTAAAGTGAAATTACTGTGATGAAAATGAGTTGTATGAGTGAATAAACAGTGATTTTGAAGAAACTATCGAATGCTTTTGTTCTTGGCTGTATCTCTTTGTTTGTAAGTATAAAACTCAACAATAGCTTTTCTCAGATCTGTAAACAATGAAAAGAAAAAGAAACTAAGTGCTAGTTAAATACTTTTTGAAACTGACAGGGGTAATTCTTTCAATACATTGTTCGATAGATTTTAAATGAATGTTCGATGGTATTCACTTAGGGGCAAAACTGTCAACTGTACTTCGATAGTTTTTGGAAAACTATCGAATTTTTTGAAAAACAGAATGTAAAATGTTTTGATGAAAAACCATCGAACTCTGTTTCTTTTAAAACTAAAAACTATCGAACATTTTTTATGAAAACATCGAGAATTTAGATATTGATTAACATTAAATTCAATTCGATGTAATTTCAATTACTTTCAAAAACTATCGAACAAAGGCTTGGATATATTTTCTTTTCTTTTCAAAAAACCATTGAAAAAAAGCTTTCGATAGTTTTTATGTTGTACTTGAAAAATCTATCGAATTACCTAATTCGATATTTTTGCTTCCTGTCCAATTCTTAAAACATGTTCATGTTTTAAAATTCAGACTTTTTGTATTTTTGTGAACTTTTAACTTGAATAAATCTTTTCAAATTTACCAAAATCAATTGTTAATAGAAATTCACAATTTTCTTAGAATAAAATCAACGAAATATCATTAAATGATATTAATCAATTAAAATCCAATAAATTATGCTGCATTAATCTACAATGTTAAAAACAAAGCAAATTAATTCAAATTAAATAGATGCTTAAATATTTATAACAAATATTAGCATCTAAATAATTTTTAGAATTAATAACCAATTAAATGCCAGAAGATATATCATCCATAATTATGACATTAAATTAGTACAATAATCATAACTACGAGAATTGCTCCAGAAAATAAATTCACGAGTCCTAAGGATATAGAAATTCTTAAACTCATGTATTCACTAGGACTATCTTGCAGTTACTGACTTCTAATCAAAATCAATTAGAAAGATTTAACATCCCAAGTTCACCAACCAGCCTTGAAAAAGTGGATTCATCAAGCGGTTTAGTAAAGATGTCTGCAATTTGTTCCTCTCTGGGTACAAAATGTAACTTCACATTTCCATTCATGACATGCTCTCGGATAAAATGATACATGATGTCGTTGTGCTTCGTCCTCGAGTGTTGCACTAGGTTGTTAGAGATTGCTATGGCACTTGTTTTGTCGCAAAATATTGGAATCTTTGTCAACAAAAGCCCATAGTCACGGAGTTGGTTTCTCATCCACAAGATCTTAGCACAGCAGCTACCAGCAGCAATGTATTCAGCCTCAGCTGTTGATGTGGACACTGAATGCTGCTTCTTGCTATACCAGGAAACTAACCTTCTTCCAAGAAACTGACAGCTTCCTGAAGTACTCTTCCGATCAATCTTACAACCTGCAAAATCTGAGTCTGTGTATCCAATAAGATCAAATCCTGTATCTTTAGGGTACCAAATTCCAAGATTTGGGGTCCCCTTAAGATATCTAAATATTCGCTTAACAGTTATTAGATGAGATTCTTTAGGATCAGACTGAAACCTAGCACACAAGCATGTTGAAAACATTATATCTGGTCTACTTGCAGTGAGATAAAGTAATGAGCCTATCATACCTCTTTAGCCTGTGATGTCAACCTTCTTACCAGTTTCATCCTTATCAAGCTTAGTGGCAGTTGGCATTTGAGTCTTTGCTGTAGATGAGTCTTCCATTTTATACTTCTTCAGAAGATCTTTGATGTACTTGGACTGACAAATTAATATACCATCTTGCCTTTGATACACTTGCAGTCCAAGAAAGAATGATAATTCACCCATCATGCTCATTTCATATCGACTCTACATTAACTTAGCAAATCTCTTGCATAGATCATCATTAGTAGAACCAAATATTATGTCATCAACATATACTTGCACCAATCTCAAATCATTTTTGTGCTTTTTGTAAAAGAGAGTCTTGTCTACAACACCTCTTGTAAAATCATTTTCAAGTAAGAATTCAGAGAGGGTGTCATACCATGTCCTTGGAGCTTGTTTGAGTCCATAGAGAGCTTTGAATATAAAGTACACAAAGTCTGCCAGTTTTGAATCCTTAAAACCTGGAGGTTGTTCCATATACACTTCTTCTTCCAACTCCCCGTTCAGAAAAGCACTCTTAACATCCATCTGATATACCTTGTAATTGGAATGTGCTGCGAATGCCAGAAACATTCTGATGGCCTCAAGTCTTGCTACTGGTGCATAGGTTTCATCATAATCTATACCCTCTTCTTAAGAGTAACCTTTAGCAACCAGTCTGGTTTTGTTTCTCATTACAATGCCATCTTCATCCAACTTATTTCTAAATACCCATATTGTTCCAATAACAGATTTTCCCTTAGGCCTGGGTACCAGCTTCCAAACTTTCTGCCTTTCAAACTGATTGAGTTCCTCTTGCATAGCAATCACCCAATCTGGATCATCTAGGGCATCTTCAACTTTCTTAGGTTCTGTTTCTGAAAGAAACCCAGAATAGTGACATTCATTTTGTGTTGTCCTCCTAGTTTTCACTCCTGTGTCCGGATCACCAATGATCAAGTGAAAGGGATGATCTCTATTCCATACCCTTTGCCTTGGCAGATGCAATCTTGATGATTCTCCTTGTTATAGATGGTGTGGAGTGTGACTAGTTGATCCTTCTCCTGCTCCCCCTGAGTTGTTGACGGTTTGATCTGTTGAACCTGTTGATTGATTAGTGGATCTAGTAGTAGTTTGTGTATTTCCACCACTATCACCACTTGGTCCAGAATCATTATCATTATCATTATTATTAATAACTGTAACAACTTCAAGTTCTTCTTCAATGTCAGAGAGATCTCCTGATAGATTTTCAAATACCAAGGATTCAGAGTTCTCTCCAGTTTGCAGGCCTGGTCTTTTGGTGTCGTCGAATGTTACATTAAAGCTTTCCAACACCTTCTTATCTTCAATCACATATACCCTATAAGCCTTAGATTCCAGAGAATAGCCCAGAAAATGCCTTCATCTGCTTTGGCATCAAACTTGCCCAGATGTTTTCCATCTTTAAGTACAAAACACTTTGCACCAAACACATGAAAGTATTTCAGTGTTGGTTTCTTGTTGGCCATTAACTCATACAGAGTCTTTTCATGATCTTTGTTGATCAGGGTTCGATTCTGAGTGTAGCAAGCTGTACTCACTGCTTCAGCCCAAAATTAAGTGGGAAGTTTTGATTCATTCAACATGGTCCTTGCTGCTTCAACCAAGGTCCTGTTCTTTCTTTCCACTACTCCATTCTGTTGAGGAGTTCTTGGTGCTGAATACTGTCTTAAAATTCCTTTCTCTGAGTAGAAATCATTAAGAACTACATTCTTGAATTCAGTTCTATTGTCTGATCTGATTGTCCGCACAGGCAGCTTAGCTTCCACTTCTATCTTCTTGATGTGATCAATGATTAGTTGTGTTTCTTCATCCTTTGATTGTAAGAACAACACCCATGTGTACTTGGAGTAGTCATCCACCATCACCAATGCATATCTTTTTCTTGAAAGTGACATAACATTGACTGGACCAAATAAATCCATATGAATCAGTTGTAATGGTTCAGCAATTCTTGTCATTCCTTTGCTTCTATGTGATGCTTTCTTCGACTTCCCTTTTTCACATGCTTCACATAGTCCCTCCTGATTGAATTCCATCAGGGGCAACCCTCTCACTAACTCTCTCTTTACCAAAGAGTTCATAGTTTTGAAGTTCAAATGTGAGAGCTTCTTATGCTATAGCCAACTTTGTTCTGAAGATGCCTTACTATAGAAACATGTAACTTCTCCTTCACTGGTAGAACTTAAGTCAGCTATAAACAAATTTCCTTTTCTTACTCCCAGTAGAGCAAGCTTCTCATCCTTCCTGTTGGTGATCAAGCACTTGTCCTTTCTGAAATCTACATTGTAGCCTTTATCACATAACTGACTGATACTTAGAAGATTGTGCTTCAATCCTTCAACAAGAGAAATGTTTTCAATGATGACATTCCCAATTTTCAATTTACCATATCCCGTAGTGAATCCTTTGTTGTCATCTCCAAAGGTTACAATCGGGCCGGTCTTCTTAACCACCTCTGTAAGCAGGGACTGTTCACCTGTCATGTGTCTAGAACAGCCACTATCCAAAATCCACACGACCTTTGAGCTTTTAACCTTACCCTGAAATCACAGATTGATTAAGCGGACCTTGGTACCAAAACTTGTTTGGGTCCTGAAGGTTTAGATACTTTAACAGGAGTAACATTCAAGTTAGTCTTAACTTGTTTAACATTCATGCTTTCTGTGGGTTTGACATTATCAGTGCTATTGCTACCAGATGCATTCATCAACTTAAAATAAGCATGCATAATGTTGTATGTACATAGCAAACACTATTTCTTACCATAGGGTTCATGAACATCAGGCATGTCAGACATGTTATGCATTGCAGAAGTATCAGCAATTTCTACTTTACCCTTTTTACATGCATGTGTAAGGTGTCCAACAGAATTACAGATAGTGCACAACTTCCTAGATGCAATGGGAGAAGAAGAAACAATATTCTGATTAACAACCTTTTTTTTCCCATTCCTGTTCTTTTTAGCCTTGTCAACTAAGTCACCTACTTCAGTTTTAGGTATTACAGTTTTTACTGAATTCCTAGGCAACTTAGTCTTTACCTCTTTTTCCTTCACTAAATCCTCCTCAAGCAATTCTTGTCTTCTGTATAAGTCATCCTCATGAAAAGGTTCTGAGAAGGGCTTGACAAAGACTGGACTAACCACATTCTTAAGAATGTGTGGAATATCCTTCTTGACAACAGAAGATGTCATAGGGAATTCCAGAATCTTTTTCCCAGCCTTTTTGGAGTAGTCAAGTCCTATAGCAGTTTTATTACCCTGGGTCTGAGTATCAATGATCACATTAGCAATCAGGGCGAAATTCTTAAAAGCATTCAGTTTCAAATCTAACTCTGAAATCTGCTTCCTGAGGATAGTCTCTATCTCATCATTACACTTGACCTTGTTCTCTAGGTACACATTCTTTTGCTTAAGATCTTCTAATGTGACAGCTACAAGCTCTAGTTCTTCATTTTTAGATTCTAGATTTTTAATCTTAAGAACTAGTTTAGCATTCTGCATTTCAGATGCTAGCATGCTTGTGTGTACATTAAACAATTCTACACTTAGACCTTGCACAATTTTCTTGTACTCAGAATTAGACATGTCAATTGTAGTTAGGATATGTACCTGAGATAATTGTGGTGATTCCTCTGAAGAGTCAGCCATTAGGGCAACATTTACATATTCCTCCTCTTCATCCGAATCAGTATCATCCCAATGTTTTCCCTCTGCTATATAAGCTTTCCCTTTTTGCTTTCCAGACAATGCCTCCAGTTGCTGTTTCAGCTTGGCATTCTCCTTCTTCAAATCCTCATAAGAGTCTTTCTTTTCATAGACATCTTTCATGTCTCTTGCTTGACGAGGCTTCCAACATTCAGTGGCAAAATGCCCTAACTCATTGCAGTTGTAGCATCTTGATTTGCTTCTGTCAATCGAGCCAGTCTTGTAGCCTCCCTTAAAACCTGTACCAGGTGAATACTTGCTCTTCTGGAATCTGTTGTTTGAGCCCTTGAACTTGTACTTAGGGTTTCTCTTGAAACGAATGTGGCTAAACTTTGCAGCTAAGTACGCCATGGTTTTGTCTTCCATTTGCTCAAGCTCTTCTAGGGTGTAGTAATCACTTTCATCAACACCCAGATTCACAGAATCCATTTCAGCTTCTATAATCACCTCCTTTCCAGCTCTAGGGGTTTGAACCTGAATATCAGAAGTTGTTGGTTCATCCACTACAAGTGCTGCTGATCTCACAAGTGCATTGTGCTTGTTTTCCACTGTCCCTGGTCCGTAGATTATCACTCTCTGTTCCTGTTCCATCTCATAAGTCTTCAACTTGCCATAGATCATCTCTAATGACATCTTTGTGAAGTCAATTCTTTCCCTTATGGATGAGGACTTGTGTTCTACATGATGGGGGCAGCGTCATCATGAACTTCCTGTTTGTTTCTCTCAGTGGATAGGTCTTCCCTTTCATTGCCAATTCATTGAGAAGCTTAGTATATTTCTCAGAGACCTGAGTTATACTTTCTCCTGGAAGAGACCTAAAAGCTTCATACTGAGAAGTCAGGATGTCCAATCTATTTTCCTGAACGTCTTCAGTTCCTTCCATTATCAAATTAATGGTATCCCACATATGTTTCCCGCTTGTACAGTTCATCAACTGATAGCTCATTTCTTTGTCTGCGGAGTATGCTAATATCAACATCAAGCCTGTATCCAAACGAATCAGTTCTTTATCAGAATCTGTATACTCAGTGATATCCTTAGGTTGGGTGCCTTGAGGAATCTTGGTGCCATCAGGAGCTGTAGATTCACTAACTGGTTTCATTGGTACAAACGGTCCGTTCTCTAATACGCCAATATACAACGGATTAGATGCCTTGATAAATAACAACATCTTCATCTTCCACAAACTGAAATCATCTCTAGTAAACGGGGGAACTTTAATACCAGCAGTTGTCTTTGGAGCACTAATGGTTTCTGAAAATTTCAAATTGTTTAAAATTCAAGAAATTCCAATTAAATGAAAAATTTTGAAAGTTACAAAAATTTGCTTCGAATTTTCAAGCTATGTTTGATTTTGGTCTCATTCACCGGATCTGATTTGTATGTCAATCAAGTAGCTCTGATACCAATTGTTAGGTCCAAAGTATCGTAGAAGGGGGGTTGAATACGATACCTACAAATTATTTAATTTCGTTCGCGGATAAATCATTCAGTTCAACTACGAAATCAAATACACCAAATCAAACCAAGATAAGCTTCAATGAGTTTAAGGTTACACAAATTCAATACAATGATAAAATTCTGAGCACTATTAATTTCTCTGATTTTCTCCGGCTCAAACTTCTCTCTCAGTAATGTCTCTATGATTTTCCTTAGCGTAGAGTACACATTTCATCAGTGTTTACCAATCCTCCTTCTTTATTCATAATCTCTTTTCTCGCAATGCACAGTTGTGAAAAGTTGTGTGTGAATAACAGAGTTTACTGAATATAAATAGTTAGAGCATCTTAAAGTGCATAAAATCCACACAATAAATCAGTAAAAACTAGTTGTCCAAACTCTCATGTATAAAATAAAATCTGATTTCATCTAAACTCTGTACTATAAAATTTATTATTTTCACCCCCTTCGATTTTATTTATTTATTTATTTATTTATTTATTTTTCCAGTAATCAGTGGTTGGCACTAGTCACCAAAAATCAAGGATTTTAGCCCTTATTTCATACAATAAGTTCCTGGGTCTTCCTAGGCACAACATGATCTCAAAGGAATTTGTGCACTTTTTGGCATCTTTTGATTTGAGGGTGAAATATTTGCAACTAATTATCAGAGTTTAGACTTTTCATCAGTTAATACAATTAATTTATGAGAGAAAGTGCAAACAGCTAATACAGACTCAGTGTATAGGATCAATAAACTAAGAGATGCTATAAATATAGAGACAGTATCATGCTGTGTAAAATTTCTGCATATTTTGAGATCAGATCATATATTACTCAGAAAGATTCATGATTACTTACTGAGAATCATGCTTCATACAGGTTTCTTCATCGGTCCATATGTTTCAGAAAATATCACAATCAGAGTATAACATCAGAGATTAACTTCAGACTTTAACCGACAGAGTATGACTGACACTTTATGACTAACAGAGTTTACTATCAGAGTTTAACATACTGGTTCAAATAACAGTTAACACATGCAAAGAACCATGAGCATAAAATCAATCATGTATAGATTTTGAATCTTACCAGTATCTCTAGTCAAAACCAGAGACCATTCCAAGTTCATTTACCAGTCTTGTGAAGATAGCTTCACTCAAAGGTTTGGTGAAGATATCTGCAAGCTGTTGGTCTGTAGACACAAAATGAAGCTCAATATCTCCTTCTTCCACATGTTCCCTGATAAAATGATACCTTATGCTGATGTGCTTGGTCATGGAATGTTGTACTGGATTACCTGTCATAGCAATAACACTTTGATTATCACAGTAAATAGGTATTTTAGAGTACCTTAATCCATAGTCCAGCAATTGATTCTTCATCCATAAAATCTGTGCACAACAGCTACTAGCAGCTATATACTCTGCTTCTGCTGTGGATGTGGAAATTGATTTCTGTTTCTTGCTGTACCAAGAAACTAATCTGTCACCTAGAAATTGACAGCTTCCACTTGTACTTTTTCTGTCTATCTTACAGCCTGCAAAATCTGCATCAGAGTAACAAATTAATTTAAACTCTGATTCTCTAGGGTACCATAAACCAAGGGTTATGGTTCCTTTGAGATATTTGAAAATTCTTTTCACAGCTGTTAGATGTGGTTCTCTGGGATCTGCTTGAAATCTTGCACAAAGAAATGTTGCATACATGATGTCTGGTCTACTGAGGCTCCTGTGTCTTTGTCTAGCTTTGTTGCAGTTGCCATGGGAGTTGTAGCAGATGAACTATCAAGCATACCAAATTTCTTGAGAAGATTTCTGGTATATTTTGCTTGATTGATAAAAATCCCTTCATCTGTTTGCTTTACTTGTAAGCCTAGAAAATAACTAAGCTCTCCCATCATGCTCATTTGATACCTTGATTGCATAAGCTTGGCAAATTTCTTACAGAGTTTGTCATTAGTAGACCCAAAAATTATGTCATCCACATAGATTTGAACTAACAGCAAATCATCACCAAAATTAAAATAGAACAAGGTTTTGTCAATTGTACCTCTAGTGAACCCACTTTCTAAAAGAAATTGAGCAAGAGTTTCATACCATGCTCTAGGTGCCTGCTTTAGTCCATATAATGCCTTGTCAAGCCTGTAGACATAATCTGGATGTTTGGGATCTACAAACCCTGGTGGTTGTTCAACAAATACTTCTTCTTCAAGTTTCCCATTGAGAAAAGCACTTTTCACATCCATCTGAAAGACTTTAAACTTCTTCATGAATGTAACATGTCTTTGTGCAAGATTTTAAGCAGACCCCAGAGAGCCACATCTAACAGCTGTAAAAAGGATTTTCAAATATCTCAAAGGAACCATAACCCTTGGTTTGTGGTACCCTAGAGAATCAGAGTTTAAATTAATTGGTTACTCTGATGCAGATTTTGTAGGCTGTAAGATAGACAGAAAAAGCAAAAGTGGAAGCTGTCAATTTCTTGGTGACAGATTAGTTTCTTGGTACAGCAAGAAACAGAAATCAATTTCCACATCCACAGCAGAAGCAGAGTATATTGCTGCTGGTAGCTGTTGTGCACAGATTTTATGGATGAAGAATCAATTGCTGGACTATGGATTAAGGTACTCTAAAATACCTATTTACTGTGATAATCAAAGTGCTATTGCTATGACAGGTAATCCAGTACAGCACTCCATGACCAAGAACATCAGCATAAGGTATCATTTTATCAGGGAACATGTGGAAGAAGGAGATATTGAGCTTCATTTTGTGTCTACAAACCAACAGCTTGCAGATATCTTCACCAAACCTTTGAGTGAAGCTACCTTTACAAGACTGGTAAATGAACTTGGAATGATTTCTGGTTTTGACTAGAAATACTGGTAAGATTCAAAATCTATACATGATTGATTTTATGCTCATAGTTCTTTGCATGTGTGTAACAGCCCCAAATCCGGGGTCAGGGATTTAGAGTAGTCACGATCCATGTACTCCTTGCCTTACCTGTATCACTCACACCATTCATAATTCACCTGCTCATGACCCCACAATATAAGCCTCACACACACACACACACAGGTTAGAGTCTCAGAAACGACACAATACAACAACTGCGGAATAAATAATTATTATTACAATACCCAAGTGTCTTTTGAATCTGTCACTGATACAATTTCTAAGTAATGTTACATTACCAACTTAGCCTTCTGATGCTCACAATCCTCTCATACCATTCATATCTATACATAAGTTGAATACCAAAAGCTGTAGCCTGATTCGATTGGATCGTACTACTCTCGGGATCACTGCTAGAAACTATTTACGGAAACGCCTTGCGAGGTATGTGCCGACCCATTGGCATCCTGCTTCGCTGCTATATAATATATATAAAACAATAGCAAGAGTGAGCGATAGCTCAGCAAGGAAATGAAAGCATGGCATAATTCTGCCTTTAACTCAACCCAGAATAAAGCGGGTATAAGACAATAATTTGTCAAAATATCTCGATACTGAAATTATATCCTTATCGGAATGTATTCCCAAAAACAGTACCATTATTGTACTTCAAATATCATTTTCATAATATTTCTGCAAACTTTTGCTATATTATGAACAAAGTTCTAGTATAATATAAAAGATGAGGTTTCAAAGTAAACCAATATAACCTTTCCAAAAATATCTGCTATGTAAGCAGAATATCAACACATAACTTAAAAGATGAAGTTAAAAGGTGATTCAGTATAAACAACTCCCTTACCATAACTCATGTTATGTAAGGTATCCACAGAGTCATAACTCATAAAATAAAAGATGAAGTTGCATGGATTTATTGTAACTTTATTTTGAACACTTTTCGACCCTCTGCCAACATGACCGGTAAACCTGTACCACGGGTGTCATCCTTGGTCCCTTTCAATACATGTTGCAGAATCCCTATGCCAACATGATCGGTAAACCTGTACCAATGGAGCCATCCGTGGTCCCTTTCAGTACATGTTGCAAAATTATCCAAAATGGATGATGAACTAATACTGGAGTTGCTACCGCGTCCGCTGTGCCTAACCTTACTATGATCAGTAGCAGGTCACACCGCTCAAATAGTTTTCTACATGTAGATGGAAGTATCACGATGGCCTGACATTGTCTACCGCCTTACTATGACCTCCCGGCCCATTTGGGGCAATTAAAAAGTTGGATGGGCCCACGCAACTTGACCACTTACACCACTCCTAGTTCAGATGAAATCCATGACTCTGAAACGTAAAGATCGTCCTCCTTTCCCCAAGTGTAACACTTGTTGATACGACTCCACTAAGTAGTTATATCTAGGTTGGAAAGGAAGATTCTCCAATATTTCCCAAGCTATGCTTGTTAATGGATATCGACTTGTTCCATGAATTTACCCCTCGATCATTGAGGTGGTAACACAACATTAGACTAGCAGCAATTAAATTGCTCCAAGAAAATATCTGTCCCTTGACAGTTTTTGAATTGAGAGTTTAAAAAGAGTAGTAGTCACTTAAATCAGGTTTCCCATATTTTTGATAGTTGAGCGAGCATTTAAATCTTCTTAAAAGACAGATTCAAATAAAAAAACAATGTTTTGGGAACCTCTTTTTGATTTGCAAATAGTTAATTGTATTTATTAAATAAGTAATCCTCAAATGAATATTTGAAAATAATATTCATTAAATAAGTAATCCTTAAATGAATATTCGAAAGTAATATTCATTAATTAAATATTCCTTAAATGAATATTCAAAAGTAATATTCATTAAATAAATATCCTTAAATGAACATTTGAAAATAATATTCTTAAAGTCGATAATCCTCAAATGAATATAGATAATAATCCTTAAGTCAATAATCCTCAGATGAATATAAATAATACTCCTTAAGTCAATAATCCTCAAATGAATATAAATAATAATCCTTAAGTCAATAATCCTCAGATGAATATAAATAATACTCCTTAAGTCAATAATCCTCAAATGAATATAAATAATAATCCTTTAAGTCAATAATCCTCAAATGAATATAAATAATATTCTTTAAGTCAATAATCCACAAATGAATATAAATAATATTCTTTAAATAAATAATTAACCCTCGAATAACAGATACCCGATATCTTTATCGGAAAATAATCCTTAACATATACAGAAATATAATTACTTCTGATCTTAGAGAAAATCACACGCCCTTATCCTAGGGCATTTATAAAAACCTGGCTTCTAACTAATATCCCATATCTAGCTTAGAAGCCCATAATCAAATCATTTTCAAATAATAACCTTCGAATGAGGTAATATTCAAATAACATTCCTCAAATCATTTCCAGGAAATTAATACTTTCTAGAAATATAATTAATGTTTAATAATAGCAGTCCTCAAAATAATTAGTACACTGCCGCTGGAATCCCTCCGGGTTTCCACAGCTATCTCCATATCTCAAATACTGACTCCCGGTCTAGAGTCGAAAACAAGAAGTATGCTCTTATCTCTAGAGCTACAAGGTATACCGGTTTATAACTACTTTATCTCAAAGCTCATACATAAACCCAAATCAAACTCTATTTTATACAATATATAACATGTATCGCATAACTGTATAACTCCACACATGGCAACAGCAGTAATATATAATCAATACTTCAAAGTATAGATTTAGAAAACTTGCCTGATGCTCGAGAAGTGATAGGGGTTCGCGACGATGCCGGACAATCTAGACAAAGTCAAAGAAAACGCACAATTAATCCCCTGGATAATCCACTTGTACTCAATGCTTAAACACGTAAGCGAAACACAACCAAGGCATTACTAGCTCGATATAGGCTCATACTAAGTCCATGTTTAGTCGACAATTACTTCAGTCGTAGGTTTAGTCCGAAATCGATCCTCGAATACAAGTTATACTTAACCATTTTCAACATTGGTTTCTAAGTCATGCTCTTAGTGGTTTTCACTTGCGCAGCCTCGGCTAACACATTTTTATAAAATCGGAAAATAATCTTTTCGACTCGAAACCTTCGTACAAACCTTCGTAACTGCCCTTGACACTTCAATACAAAATTTCATATTTTAAAACAACTCTTAAGGGTCTCAAACATAGCCACAAGTTGGTACATTTTTGCAATCTCATTCCTTGAACCACTTTCACTAAAATGGTCATATCTCATAAACCGTAAATCGTAATGACATGATTCTTGCGCTCACGTAAACTAGAAACAAATTTCTACACACTCATGTTCATAACTGAAACAAAAGAGGCAGTTAGGGTTTCGGATTCTAGGCAGTTTATAGAGTTACCGAAAATCGGGCATTACGACGGCTTAAAATCGAATAATCCAATTTTGTCACAACATAACCAAGCCACACCGGGCATACCATACATCCACAACCTCAAAAAAACAACCAACCTACACCTCTAAGATCAGTGGTGAGGCTCAAATCCAACACCCATCATTTTACACATTTAAACAAATCCAAACAATCACTAAATCACTTAATCATGATCTTAACTTTACATGAACATCAAAAACACTTTAAAACTCATATAAAACTCAAAGGGGCAGAGGTTTATACCTTCCTCCAAGCTTTCTTGCTGCTATATTCCTTATGTAACCTTTAGATCCTTGCTTAATACAACCTTTGGAAGCCACAAACTCAATATCAAAAGCAACAAAGCAAAATACAAGTTACTATTCATCATCTTCTCCAACTGTTACTCACTGAAATCGAAGGGTAAATCACAGAGGTGAGGCGATTGCTTACCATGGTTACGTCGGGCTTCTCGAGAGCTTCGATTTGAGTGGTGGAACGCCAAAAACGGATCACGGAATCTCAAGTTACGATCACTTCTTTCTCCCCCATTTTTCTCCTCATTTCTCCCTCGGGTTTTCTCTTCAAAATGGATGAATTCTTCTTTTCTTTTTGTTTTGGCCAATTAATGATAAGGCTGATATTTTGTATTAGAAAGTGGTGAGTCACCACACTTTGGCTAGTCACAGGGACACGTGTCGAGCCATGGAGGGTCATGGTGGCAAGCAGGGACACATGTCAAGCACTGGAGGGTCATGGTGGCAAAGTGATAAGTGGGTATTTTATTCACTTAAAACGTTTCCGTATGGCTTAAAACGATTGTTTGTACTCGAGTTGTGGTATTTTTGATCTCTTTTAAGGGTATTGTGCAGGAATATCTATCACAGGTGTAATGAGAATGAAGCGGAGCAATCGGAATGCAATTTGGAGCTAAAACGAAGAAAATGGAAAAATTCATCTTCCTGGACAGAAGGCACGGCGCGGCAGCGCCGTGTTTGAGCTTGCCTATGGCGCGGCAGCGCCGCAACGGAACAGTAAGCTTATGGCGCGGCAGCGCCGCTCTCCTATGCAACTGTGGCGCGGCAGCGCCAGACATTCTTACGAAATTTCCTGTTTTGAACCCGATTTGCTGATTTTTCGATTTGAAGTCAAATTTCAATTCGGTACGACTTATTTGCACCTGGAGGCCTATATAAAGAGAAGAAAACCCTAGAGAACAAAAAAACACATACCACATATTATCTACGGAGTTTTAAAGCACGAAGAAGCAAGGAAGAAGATAGTTTTCAATTTATTCTTGTATTCTTTCTAGCTTGTGGATGCTTGGTTTGGGTGTATTCTTTAGAACCTTTGATAATTATTTCAATATTGATTCGTTTTCTTCAATCATGTTTACATTAGAACCCATGGTGACGATTAGTTTGATTATGAACTAAATCGTTGTCATGGGATTTTAGCGGATTTATTCATGAAGTTTATTTGTTGAATTTTCTTGATGCCTATAGTGTGATTAATGCGATATCCTATCATGGTTGTTTTAATTCGTTATAGGAGAGTAGCTAACTCCTGTAATTGTGTGTTAATTCTTATTGAAGCGAAAGTGGATTTAAGAGTTTAGAACTTGCCATGCTAGCATAGGTTTATGCGTGAGAATATCATTCGTAATTAGTGTCGTAACTCTAACCGTTTTATGACGACTATGTGATCAATTGAATGCTTGTACTTCAACCATTATGTTTTCAATCTTTATAGACATATAGGGACTAAGCATAATTGGGAGACTAAGTGATTTCTATCTTTATTGTGGATATTATTTAGGATGGTATTTGTGCAACGAAAGTTGGCTTATATCAGTTTTGTGTGTTCGATCAGGTATTAATAAATCACATGAAAAGGCTAGAGAATTGGAAATTATAGATGGATTGTTTAATGAAGTTAAAATTCCATGTTTATTTGCATAAGTAATTCAATATAACCCGTCGTTCAAATTGTTGATAATTAGTTATAAATTTTAGAAAAAATTTAGTGGTAAACAAAATCCAATTTGTTATTTGTTTTAGCATCGAATAATAATCATACATTGGTGAGTGAATTAACTAGACAATACAACGAGTCCCTGTAGGAACGAACCTTACTTACTATCTGTATTACTTGAGATCACGTGCACTTGCGTGTTGAGTTTGGTCGTAACAAGTTTTTGGCGCCGCTGCCGGGGATTTCGGTTTTATTTGTTTAGTTCAGTATTTACCATCAGTGGTCATTAAAGTTCGGTGACTAGGACGTTTCTCACCAAATTTCTTGTTGGTGAAATTCAGGTACTTATTGAGAGTGTATGCGTACACGAGCTCGAGCACGTAGAGAAGAATTAGCAAGAAGAGAAGAACTAGCACGAAGGAAACTTGACTTTGAGAACATCAGTGTAGAAAACAATCGTGAATCAAAAGAAGATATGGAAGATCAAGCACAACCAGCGAAGGCTTTGAGTGAATTCTCTCAGCCAAAAGTGGAGGACATTCATACCAGCATTGTTCGTCCAGCTATTGGGGCGAATAATTTCGAGCTTAAGCCAAACATCATTCAGATGATTCAGAATACGGTTCAGTTTGGGGGTAGTCCTGCTGAAGATCCCAATGCTCATATTAGGGACTTTCTTGAGATCTGTGATACCTTCAAATTCAACGGAGTTACAGATGACGCAATCAGATTGAGGCTATTTCCCTTCTCTCTTAGGGATAAAGCCAAGAGTTGGTTACATTCTATGCCATCAGGTTCTATTAAAACATGGGCAGACTGTGCTCAAAAGTTCTTGACGAAGTATTTCTCCATGGCGAAGACAGCAGCTTATAGGAATTCTATTTCTCAGTTTGCTCAGCAACCCCAGGAATCTTTGGGGGAAGCTTGGGAAAGGTACAAGGAGATATTGGCACGTTGTCCTCATCATGGGATGCCGGATTGGATGGTAATCATCAATTTCTACAACGGATTGGGAGCTCAATCAAGGCCTATGCTTGATGCAGCTTCTGGAGGAGCACTGTGGGCAAAAAGCTATGAGGATGCCTATAATCTTATCGAGATGATGGCGGCCAATGAGTTTCAGAATCCTACTCAACGCTTGCCACCTGCTAAAGTGGCTGGAGTTCTTGACTTGGATGCAGCTACTGCTATTGCTGCTCAACTCAAAGCGTTGACAATGAAGGTAGATTCCCTTTCTAATCTTGGGACTAACCAGGTTGCTATGGTGTGTGAATTGTGTGCAGGGGCTCATGACACGAATCTGTGTGCTATCTCAGCTGAATCAGCACAGTTTGTTAGTAACTTTCAGAGAACTCAGCATCCAGCACCTAATGTGTATCATCCCAACAATCGGAATCATCCTAATTTCAGTTGGAGCAACAATCAGGGTGGTGTTCAGCAACCACAAAATCAGCAGTTCAATGCAAGGCCATATAATCAGAACTATCAACCACCACCTTATGCTCCAAGGCAACCATTCATTCCACCGGGATTTCAACCATCTCAAGGGAATTCATTGAATCAGGCTGAGAAGTCTGAATTGGAAGAGCTTCGAATGATGTACAAGAGTCAGGCGGTGTCGTTGAAAACTTTAGAGAATCAGTTTGGGCAACTAGCCAATGCATTGTTGTACCGTCAACCAGGAACGCTTCCGAGTGACACAGAGATGAATCCAGGTAAGAAAGATCACAAGGAACAGGTCCAGGCAGTAACCTTACGATCGGGGAAGATTCTACAAGGTCAGAACGAAGAAAATTCAGCCGAGGAAAAAAATGAAATTTCTGATCAGAATGTGCGGCGCGGCAGCGCCGCTCCCCAGTATAAAAACGGCGCGGCAGCGCCGGCCCTTCTGGAAGAAAAAGACAATTTTGACGCTGGGGTCGATTCTGTTCCTGATTTGGTACCTAATGCTACTCTCTCGACTCATGTAACTGGGAAGAGTGATAATTCTCAGAAAGTAGTAGAAGAAAAGGTGTTTCCACCTCCTCCATTCCCAAAACGAGTTCAAAGGCGCAAAAGTTTGACAAGCAGTTTGCTAAGTTCTTGGATGTCTTCAAGAAGCTTCAGATTAACATACCATTTGCAGAGGCTCTTGAGCAAATGCCGAGCTATGTGAAGTTTATGAAGGGCATTCTTTCGAAGAAATTGAAACTTGAGGAGCTAGAGACAGTTGCATTGACGGAAGAATGTAGTGCCATCTTGCAACAAAAGTTGCCACCTAAGTTGAAGGACCCTGGAAGCTTTACCATACCATGTACTATTGGAGATCTCTCATTCAGCAAATGCTTGTGTGATTTGGGTGCAAGTATTAATCTCATGCCCTTATCAGTTTTCATGCAGCTTGGTCTTCCAGAACCAAAGCCAACTACTATGACTCTGCAACTTGCGGACCGTTCAGTTACTTATCCTCGAGGAATAGTTGAGGATGTTTTGGTGAAGGTCGACAAGCTTATCTTTCCAGCCGACTTTGTTATTCTTGACTTTGAGGAAGACAAGAAGATCCCTATCATCTTGGGACGACCATTCTTGGCTACAGGTCGGACTCTTATTGATGTCCAAAAGGGAGAACTCACTATGAGGGTGCACGATCAAAATGTCACCTTTAATGTTTTGAATGCAATGAAGCTTCCAACTGACGAGGAAGTGTGTTTTAAAATTGATATGGTGGACAAGGTGGTTAACTCCGCAACTCAACACTTGATCAAAACTGATGTGTTGGAAAGAGTTCTTGCTAATGACTTGGAGATTGAGAACGAAGAGGATGGAGAACACTTGCAATATCTTAATGCATCTCCATGGAAGAAGTTTGAGATGCCGTTTGAATCTTTGGGGTTGTCAGAGCTGAAGAAGTCTCATGTTAGACTTAAGCCATCTATCGAGGAAGCACCTACATTGGAACTTAAGCCATTGCCTGAACATCTAAGGTATGCCTATCTTGGTGATTCTTCTACCTTACCTGTTATTATATCATCTAAGCTTTCAGGCATGGAAGAGGAAAAGCTATTGCGAATTTTAAGGGATTTCAAATCAGCCATTGGGTGGACTATAGCAGACATCAAGGGTATTAGTCCTTCTTACTGCATGCACAAAATTCCTTTGGAAGAGGGAGCTAAACCTACAGTTGATAATCAAAGGAGACTGAATCCTGTTATGAAGGAAGTTGTGAAGAAGGAAATTCTTAAATGGCTTGATGCAGGCATTATCTATCCGATCTCTGATAGTTCTTGGGTGAGTCCAGTGCAATGCGTGCCTAAGAAGGGAGGCATGACAGTGGTTACTAATGAAAAGAACGAGCTCATTCCTACGCGAACAGTTACTGGTTGGAGGATTTGCATGGATTATCGAAAGTTGAACAAGGCTACTCGAAAAGATCATTTTCCACTTCCGTTCATTGATCAGATGCTCGACAGATTGGCTGGACATCAGTACTATTGCTTGCTTGATGGGTATTCTGGTTACAATTAGATTTGCATAGCACCCGAGGATCAAGAGAAGTCTACATTCACTTGTCCATTTGGTACATTTGCTTTCAGACGTGTTTCTTTCGGGTTGTGTGGAGCACCAGCTACTTTTCAGAGATGCATGATGGCCATTTTTTCTGACATGATTGGAATTAATGTGGAAGTATTCATGGACGATTTCTCAGTCTTTGGGGATTCTTTTGATGAGTGCTTGGAAAACTTGAGTTTGGTTCTAAAGCGTTGTGTGGAGACAAATCTTGTTCTAAATTGGGAAAAGTGCCATTTCATGGTACAAGAAGGTGTCATTCTGGGACACAAGGTTTCGTGTAAAGGTTTGGAAGTTGACAAGGCAAAGGTGGAGACTATTGAGAACCTTCCTGCCCCTGTTTCAGTCAAGGGTATTCGCAGCTTTCTTGGTCATGCGGGGTTCTACAGGCGTTTTATAAAGGATTTCTCAAAAATTTCTAAGCCACTGTGCAATCTCTTGGAAAAAGATGTTCCGTTCAAGTTTGATGAGTCTTGTTTACATGCATTCGAGATCTTGAAGAAGAAATTAATTTCTGCTCCAGTTATTACAGCTCCTGATTGGAGCCAACCATTTGCTTTGATGTGCGATGCTAGTGATTTTGCGCTTGGGGCCGTTCTAGGCCAAAGGAAAGAAAAGGTGTTTCATGTTATTTATTATGCAAGCAAAACTCTTAATGATGCTCAGATGAATTACACCACCACGGAGAAGGAACTACTTGCTATTGTCTACGGGTTTGAAAAGTTTCGCTCTTATCTGCTTGGTACTAAGGTGACAGTTTATACGGATCATGCTGCTATTCGCTATCTCCTGGCGAAGAAAGATGCTAAGCCAAGGTTGATTCGTTGGGTTCTTCTGTTGCAAGAATTTGACGTGGAAATCAAGGACAGAAAGGGGACGGAGAATCAGGTAGCTGACCATCTCTCTAGATTGGAAGATCATGGGAAGTCACCTAAAGACAACACGGCTATTAATGAGTTTTTTCCGGATGAGCAACTATTCAGTGTGAAAGATGTTGAACCATGGTATGCCGACATTGTGAATTATCTAGTAAGTAACATCATACCACCTGAGCTCTCTTATGCTCAAAAGAAGAAATTCTTACATGATGTCAAGCAGTATATTTGGGATGAGCCGTTTTTGTTCAAGCAAGGAGTTGATCAGATTATTAGGCGTTGTGTTCCTTACAATGAGACCGAGGCTATTCTTAGTGATTTTCATGCTACAGCTTATGGAGGCCATTATGCGGGTGAAAAGACAGCCACACGTATTCTTCAAGCAGGTTTCTATTGGCCGACTCTATTCAAGGATGCTCATCAGTTTATGTTGAGATGTGATCGATGTCAACGAGTTGGTAATATTTCTCGTAGGGACGAGATGCCTCTTAATGTCATGTTGGAGGTAGAGATCTTTGACGTGTGGGGAATCGACTTCATGGGACCGTTCATTCCGTCATGTGGTAATCAGTATATTCTGTTAGCTGTGGATTATATGTCTAAGTGGGTGGAGGTAAAGGCACTTCCAACGAATGATGCTAAGGTGGTGCTCAATTTCCTTCACAAGAATATATTTACTCGGTTTGGCACTCCACGGGTTATCATCAGTGATGAAGGTACGCACTTTTGCAATCGGAAGTTTACATCTCTTATGGCACGCTACAATATCAATCATCGAGTTGCTACAGCTTATCATCCTCAAACCAATGGGCAAGCTGAAGTGTCTAATCGTGAAATTAAACGGATTCTTGAGAAGGTGGTAAGTCCTTCTAGGAAGGATTGGGCTTTGAAGCTTGATGAAGCAGTGTGGGCTTATCGGACAGCCTATAAAACACCTTTGGGAATGTCACCATTTCAGCTTGTGTATGGAAAAGCATGTCATCTTCCAGCTGAGTTAGAACACAAGGCTTATTGGGCGTTGAAGAAGCTGAATTTTGATCTTACAGCAGCAGGTGAGAAGCGTATGGTTCAGTTGAATGAAATGGACGAGTTTCGATTGCAAGCTTATGAGAACAACAAGCTATATAAAGAGAAAGTCAAAAGGTGGCATGATCGTCGGTTGGTTCTTAAGACATTTGTGCCCGGGCAATTGGTGTTGTTGTTCAACTCTCGACTTCGGTTATTTCCTGGAAAGTTGAAGTCACGTTGGTCAGGTCCATTCACAGTTAAAACAGTTTTTCAGCATGGAGCATTGGAGATTTTTGACAAGTCACCGGACCAGTCGTTCAAGGTCAATGGTCAGCGGTTAAAGCCATATTTTGGAGAGAAGTTGAATCGCGAAGTTGAGACCGCGGTTCTAATTTGCCCAACGTAAGGAGATGGAGCTATGTCAAGCTAATGACTTAAAAAGAGCGCTTCGTGGGAGGCCACCCACTTGATTGTATGATTGTATCATTCTTTAAAAAAAAAAAAAAAAAAAAAAAAAAAAAAAAAAAAAAAAAAATCATCAGAAGGTTTGGCGCGGCAGCGCCGTACTGAAGCACAATCCTGGCGCGGCAGCGCCGTGTCGACTGTTGAAAGAAAAAAAAAAGAAAAAAGAGAAAAAAAAAAGTTGTTGTTGTATTTATTGGCCCATTATATTAACCCACTACCCACACCCACTAACCCTAAAACTCTCTATATATACCTACTTATTAACCCTACCTATACAACCTATACATACGTTCCTTACAAATCTCAAAAACTCTCAAACACTCTAAATACTTCTTCCATTTGATTCAATGGCTTCCAAGCGTCAACGGGTTGTAATTGGTGGCAGTGAGGGTGCTAGTGGTAGTGGGGCTGGTGGAAGGAACCCTCGTTCTTCATCTTCATCCGATTCTGGGGGAGGCAATGGTGGACCTCAGTTTATTTCTAATGAGGCGCATGAGGCATACACTGATTTGATGGGGTGTTCTATTGCCCGAGAGAGGGGACTTTTGCCTACGGCATCGGATGGGAATATGTTGTTCAATATTCAGGAGAGGGGTTGGGAGCAGATTTGTGAGACTCCGGAGCCTGTTCCATTGTCTGTGGTTCGCGAGTTTTACGCGAATGCTAGTGTGGAAAGGAATGGGATTAGCCAGGTTCATGGGTTCCGTGTGGATTATCGGCCGCGTGCTATTCGTCGTGTTCTTGGTCTTCCGGCTCCTAGGAGGAATCAAGAGGATTGGTCAGGGAGGACTCGCGATGCTGTGGACCTTCAGATGATTATTCAGCGGTTGTGTGTTCCAGGTACGGAGTGGACCTTGAGGCGTGGCACTTCTGAGCCCACGTCGTTTATGTCGACGGCTCTGAATCAGTATGGGCGTACTTGGAATTTGTTTATTTGTGCTAACCTCATCCCTACTAGGCATTCGAATGAGGTGACGGTTGAGAGGGCTATCTTGTTGTATGCTATTTGCAGCAGAGAGTATGTGGATTTGGGTAATTTGATCCATCAGGGGATTCTCCGTTTTATGCAAGGAAGTACCACTACGGCGATACCTCATGGTTCGGTCATTGCTAGGTTGGCTAGGGATTGTGGTGCTAGTTGGTCAGCGGAGGAGCCTGTACAGCCGCCACAGGCAACACTGGATCATCAGAGTATAAGGCGGTTGAATGTGTGGGATGGAGGTGAGCCGGATTGGTGGGGTCTTGGTTTTGTAGTAGGGGGTCAGCAGCAGCAGCATCAGCAGCAGCAGGAGGAGGAGCCTCAGGATGGAGGTTCTCTTATTAGTCAGCGGCAGTATAGGCGATTGACGAGGCGTATCGATGCGGTGCATGATATGCAGGCAGGTTTTGCAGCAGATTTTGGTCAGTTTGCACAGGCTTTGAGCACGGCTTTTCGTGCAAGTGGGGTGGACGTGACTTTTCCGTCCTTTGGAGCTGGCGCTGTCTATCCGCCACCGGACACTCCCGATGGGAGTGGCTCGGACGACGAATAGGTATGCCTTGCACTCTTTTTATTCTTACCTTCAATGTGGGCATTGAAAATTTTAAGTTTGGGGGTGGGGATGAAAGGTGCATTTGTATAATAGGTATATTGCATGTTAGGAGCATTTCTGCATGTTAGTTAATTTCATGTTAGTTTAGAGCATTTTGTTGCATGTTAGTTAGAGCATTTAGAACATTCTGTTTATTGTGATATTTATGTTCATATAGTTGCATGAGCATGGCATGCATTTTCATGATCCCTTAGGACGACCTATTTCTGTTTGGCAGGTAGATGTTGATTTGAGTGTGGTAATCATGAATAGAGGGTTGATTTATAGTTTCTATGAAATTGACATGCCTGTTATGGGGACAAAAACATTTACACAACTCATTGTTTGCTTTTGGGCTAGATTGGGGGTCATGCTTGTTTGGATGTTTTGAGGTTTAATTACCTGGTTATATTTAAAATGTTCTTTATTCCCTTGATAACGTAAGAGCACTAAAGTATAAGTTTGGGGGAAACAGGATTTTCATGCTAGTTGTTTTGTTGTTTATGGCTAGGCGTCAAATGGCTAGTAGCCGGCTCATATTTATATGAGTAGTCTAGGGTTGGAAATGAGAATTCTCATTCCAGATTGTATATAAAAAAAAAAAAAAAAAAGAGAAAAGAAAAAAAAAAGAGTCATGTAAATAGTTAAATGCAAAATTAACCACGAGTGAGCTCTTTAATACTCGATCAATTAAGTTCAATGGGGGCAATGTGCCTAGTGACCTAAGGTCCTTTGTGGTCTGGGATCCGCTAACCTAACGCTCGTTACATGGGTATTATTGTATAAGCCTTTTGGGGTCTCACTCATTGCACGGTTAAATAAGCATGTGTATTGTATATAGTAGTATGTGTCGTAGTAATAAAGCATGAATTCCTGGTTAACCTGAATGATGATGGAGGTGTCTCGAAGTTATGAAGTGTCTACCGTTCATTCTCTTTATAAACTTGTGATTGCCTTGACTAAGAATTGGTATGATTTTTGATCTAGTGTTAGGAGTATATCTGATGAGTATCACACACCACGTTCCTATGCATGTATTGTTAGTATACGGGAATTTAGTCGAGCTCTGTTTGGAAGTTATTGCATGATTTGAGATGTTTGCCTAATGAATGGTTTTGGTTAGTCTAAGGGGGTCCTTGCATTTCCATATAGTTGCATACATGTAGTTAGTTGCATTTGTAGTTGCATTGTTAGATGGATTTTGTGGGTACATTCACTATAGGCCCTCACGAGACCTTACTCGTCCACTAGGGCTGCCTAGGGGTTTAAAGGGCTTGTTGCATATGCCAAATGCAACCGTGATCACCTACGGAAGTGGTACTAGTTAGTTGTAATAAATTGTTTGTTTATGCTCGAGGACGAGCATCGGTTTAAGTTTGGGGGTGTGATAAGTGGGTATTTTATTCACTTAAAACGTTTCCGTATGGCTTAAAACGATTGTTTGTACTCGAGTTGTGGTATTTTTGATCTCTTTTAAGGGTATTGTGCAGGAATATCTATCACAGGTGTAATGGGAATGAAGCGGAGCAATCGGAATGCAATTTGGAGCTAAAACGAAGAAAATGGAAAAATTCGTCTTCCTGGACAGAAGGCACGGCGCGGCAGCGCCGTGTTTGAGCTTGCCTATGGCGCGGCAGCGCCGCAATGGAACAGTAAGCTTATGGCGCGGCAGCGCCGCTCTCCTATGCAACTGTGGCGCGGCAGCGCCAGACATTCTGACGAAATTTCCTGTTTTGAACCCGATTTGCTGATTTTTCGATTTGAAGTCAAATTTCAATTCGGTACGACTTATTTGCACCTAGAGGCCTATATAAAGAGAAGAAAACCCTAGAGAACAAAAAAAACACATACCACATATTATCTACGGAGTTTTAAAGCACGAAGAAGCAAGGAAGAAGATAGTTTTCAATTTATTCTTGTATTCTTTCTAGCTTGTGGATGCTTGGTTTGGGTGTATTCTTTAGAACCTTTGATAATTATTTCAATATTGATTCGTTTTCTTCAATCATGTTTACATTAGAACCCATGGTGACGATTAGTTTGATTATGAACTAAATCGTTGTCATGGGATTTTAGCGGATTTATTCATGAAGTTTATTTGTTGAATTTTCTTGATGCCTATAGTGTGATTAATGTGATATCCTATCATGGTTGTTTTAATTCGTTATAGGAGAGTAGCTAACTCCTGTAATTGTGTGTTAATTCTTATTGAAGCGAAAGTGGATTTAAGAGTTTAGAACTTGCCATGCTAGCATAGGTTTATGCGTGAGAATATCATTCGTAATTAGTGTCGTAACTCTAACCGTTTTATGACGACTATGTGATCAATTGAATGCTTGTACTTCAACCATTATGTTTTCAATCTTTATAGACATATAGGGACTAAGCATAATTGGGAGACTAAGTGATTTCTATCTTTATTGTGGATATTATTTAGGATGGTATTTGTGCAACGAAAGTTGGCTTATATCAGTTTTGTGTGTTCGATCAGGTATTAATAAATTACATGAAAAGGCTAGAGAATTGGAAATTATAGATGGATTGTTTAATGAAGTTAAAATTCCATGTTTATTTGCATAAGTAATTCAATATAACCCGTCGTTCAAATTGTTGATAATTAGTTATAAATTTTAGAAAAATTTTAGTGGTAAACAAAATCCAATTTGTTATTTGTTTTAGCATCGAATAATAATCATACATTGGTGAGTGAATTAACTAGACAATACAACGAGTCCCTGTAGGAACGAACCTTACTTACTATCTGTATTACTTGAGATCACGTGCACTTGCGTGTTGAGTTTGGTCGTAACACAAAGCAGCTTTACTAGTTTGTTTCTTTTCACATGAATGATCTAAATGTTGCATTCCTCGAATTAATCTTGTTACATGTTACTTTCATGTCTATATTTAATCCTGTAAATATCTCGTTGTTCCGTCTCCGTTTAATCTCGAAAAAAATGTTCGCAGGGTTTCTTAAGCGTTCTATCGAAGTAGTTTCCTGTAAGTGTTTTTGATATCTCTAATTCTTTTATTAATCCATATCCATGGAATTGATAATCTAAATCCTTCAATATTCTCAAATAATGATTAATCCGTCCGTTATTGGTGAAACTTCGGAGAAAACAGAAATACTATTTTTCCGATTCTGACAGCTTTTGCATTCCTTTATTTACATCGTAGATCACTAATACGACTTTGAAAGTTTACTATATCGTTCCGCATATGGTGTGGTCTGAAAAACTTTTTAAACGACAAAAATTTACTATTCATCAAAAGTTACTATTCATCAGTGGTTTTTCTATAATCCTTTGGATCAATATCCGTTCCAATATTCCTGGTTTATTTCTCTTTACTTCTTGCACTTAGAAATGTTCTAGTGCTTTCTCGGGCACACGCTATCTTGTTTACGGAGTTGTCGGATGCATACCAGATATCGATTTGGATGACATAAAAATACTTTTCTTCCTTGGAATATTGTATTCTTATTTTCCAGAGAGATTATTCTTATCTATATGTTCAGTCCATTCTTACTATTCTCAAAATGTTTGAAAACCGAAATTCATATTCATTTCATAACTTGATTCTCAAAGTCATTGCCACTATCCATATTTACATCAACATATAATAAAAGTTTTAATTCTACCCAAAATCTGGGGTCTTACAGTCTCCCCTCCTTAAAAGGATTCCGTCCCGGAATCACTCTGAAAACAAATGGGGATATCTTTCTAGCATCTCGCTCTCTAGCTCCCAAGTTGATTCTTCCACATTATGATTCCTCCATACCACTCTGACTAGTTTGATGACCTTGTTTCGGAGTACTTGTTCCTTTCGATCTATAATTTCCATTGGTTGCTCCACATAGGTCAAGTCTGGTTGTATGTCTACGTGCTCGTACTCTACATATGCCGGGCATCTATAGTATACTGACGCCCGTTATGACCATTCTACAAGTTTGGGGGGGTAAGGCTGGCGCGTAGGCCACCTTCCTGGCGCGTCTTAAATCTCAGATGGCCCAATGAATCTCGGGCTCACTTCCCTTTCTTTTCAAATCTCATTAATTCCTTCCTTGGAGATACCTTTAACATCACGAATCTCTAACCTCATATTCTCTATCTTGTTTGCACAGAAATACACCAGCATAAACTTGTTTGCCATTCATCAACTTGCCATTTAGCTTATCAGTAGCAGTACTATCTCTATACTCGCGGGCTTAGTCCGCATACTTTCTCTATCTGCCATGGTTGTCACTAGCCGTTTGTTGGTGAAATCTTTTGTCTTTCTAGTTTGTTGGACTAACTTGGGTTTTGTGTAAAATCTCATTCTTTAATTCCCGATCATTCGGAATCCATCTCTGTCCCATTTTAATTAAGGGTATCGGCCACCACATTGGCCTTCCCCGGATGGTAGTGTATCTCACAATCATAATTCTAGGTCAATTCTAGCCATTTCTCCATCTCACGTTTTCTACTATCACGGATAACTCAAAGTCCATTCATTACATTCCATAAAAATTTGTGGGTGCATTAGTCAATCCCAAAATAACCTCGCTGAAAACTCGAAGTGTCTATTCCTGGTACGAATCGCAGTCTTGGGTATATCCTCGGATTTAACTTCCAACTGGTGATACCCAGTTCTTAAATAAATTTGGAAATACACAACGTTCTTCCGCTGATCAAACAATCATTTACAAGGGTACCTATTATTTAAAGGTCCTGACAGTGGGCTGCTTGTTGGAGGTAGCCCTGGTTGAAACCTACTGGCTTTCTTTTATTCTGTGTTCACAAACTCCGGAACAAACCTCAATAATTCGGAAAACTTGGCCTCATACTCGGTCACAGTCATGGTTTCTTGTTTTAACTCTTTAACTTTCATTTTCATCCGGGTCTCCATATATTTCCGGAAATTATTCCTGCTGCACCTCTCCGAAGTCACAATACCAGCTCCCTTTGACTCCATCGTCAGTACTTATCTTGCTAACCCAGAGGTAGTGTCCATTCGTAACAACTCCTCCAAAATCTCAATTCCACTATAGGGCATCTATCTAACACCGTTGTCATTGGAGTTCACGGCACATCGCTATTTCTTTCACATATATCGATTGACACGCTTTCCATTATCATAATATCCTTGGGAAAATAAACCAATTTCATTGATATGTCACTAACATTCTATTCATCTTAGGGATTCGCTCCTGACATAGGCGATTTCGTCGCGAATCTAATTCCTATCAGCGAATTTTGACTTATTTGACCTGGTTGGCCTCTCCTTGAAATTCAATACGGATAACAAAATTATGGGGCCTTGAAAAGACAGCTCCCATATCAAGGAAAACGTCACACACTGGTGATCGTAAGGTTATGAGTTTTAAGGTAACCTTATTGGAGGTAAAAGAATTTACCGAGAGATCAACATGATCATAAGAACTCAACGTTGTGTGCCTCGATTGAGACATTACTAAAGGTAATTAGCCTTCTTGTATTTCACAACTTACAAGTGATGGCGTCCCATCAGACTTCTATCACACAGACAGATAGTCCTTGTAGCCCCTATAAGTATAGGGTTGTTCGTCTCAGTGGAAGTTGAAAAGTATGAAAGCAATTCGAGATCAATTTAATGATTATCGCCATTCGACCATATTTCTCAAAGGAACACCTTGGATTTAAAATTGAACAGATTCCAAAGGTGCGGTTTCCAAAGAAAATACAAAGAAAAGAATAACCAAAAAGATACTGGTACCTAACAAACAAGTGGTGAGGTATCACCATAGGGTCATTCATTATTTGAAGAAAAGTCAAAGCTTAAATAACATCATTTGACAGGGCTTCGAAAACCTGAAAGTAGGCATTGTGACAGCCTCTGGCACAGGTGAAACTGAATATGGTTTAGCACAAGTGTTATAAAATAACTTCGAAGAGGGAATATACCCTTTATCAGAATTCTTTCTTGGAAAGAGGTCAAGATAGATCATAGATTGGGGAAATATCCCACATAATTTGCAAATGGGGAGGGTACTACCAAGGTCTCTACGGATGCCTTTTATGTCGGCTCCTCTGATGGATAATCGTTCAATTCCAAAGCTTTTCTTTTCCACGCACCCTAAGGTGTTCGATACTCACGTCATTGCCGACTTATAATAGTCGCTAAGAATTCAACCATCAACATTTGCAATCGCAGGGAGTTCTATTCGATTAGGCGCAAACATCTCAAGTAAGCGTTCTGTTCTATAAGAAGACTTCGATACCGTTGTCGCCCATAGCAATGACAATTCCACATGTCGACTGGGCGGTACTTAGGAAGATCGTTATAAACTACAAGCTTAAATCCGGTCTCTATTTCAATCATCTTTATACCCAATATTCCTTCTCCCATATCAATCACGTGTGCTACATAAACTTAACACTTTTGGCACAATAGCCTTTTCATTTAAGTCAATCCCGGAATTTCTCAGTCCGTCTTGGTCCTTAAATATATTTCGCCTTTACCGTCCAATCTCAACTTCACCATTTTATCTCTACAATCAATTATAGCAATCAGGGTCTGTCCACCAACCCATATAGTGGTTATCTTACCCAATCCACAGGGTTCGCTCTAGTTTCCACTCTCTTTGGTGACATCCTCTGGTAATCAGAAAGACAAGGTTTGCCAAAATTTACTGAATTTCTCTCCAAATCTGGGAAATTTGATCAATCTATTTACCTACTAGTAATACTCGGATCTGATTTCCGACCTTTCTGTTCTATCCTTATAATTCCTTCCTGGTTTCCTGAGGGTGGTAAATCTCGTTCTCGATCCCGTCTTAGCGTGCTTGTCTTACCATAACATTTACATGGTACATATACCCAAAATTCTCCTTGAGATAATAAAATCCCTCAATGATGTAATAAACACTATTTCCAGTGGAATCGCTGGTCGTGGGGGATTGAAATCTCATAGCCCAAAACAATTCCTTCCACTTTTCTAGGCAACTAAGTACCCTTAATCGTTCGTGAAAATCTGAACATCTTGGTTCTTACGTATGCCGCCTCCTTATGGGCAACTATAACCGACTACGAGTAACAGGTTTCGTTCAAGTCGAATCAATCCACTGATACTGGCTATACTGCCTCTACCTCTTCTGCTTTGGAGACTCTACTCCATTTTCTTTGTCATATCTCTTGATGAATCATGAACGATCCTTAAACTCTCGTCTCGTCACTTATTTGTCCCTTGAAGGTTCGTCCGGTCCTATTGTACGGCCTCAAGTAACATACTACATCTTTATCAATTAACACGTCCTCTACAAGATTCTTTCCTTGACCCACTATGGGGTCTTCCTCTAGATCCTCCTATGGATCTTCCTTTATCGGATCTCCGTCCATTTCAAGGAGCGCATCATCCAATGCCTATTCGAAGGCCTCGGGATGTGGTATCTCAGAATCCCATCAATCTATAACTTATACGATTCGAGGTGACTAACCATGAAGTCCTAAGTACGGTTTCCCAGAAGAAGTCCCCTCTCGGGCTTCATCTTAAACGGTCAGGGTCATGTCCTCTAACCCGACTACGAACTCAATTTGAGCTCTAGATGTCCTTATCATTATTAAGGGTATTGTAAGACTCAATCTCCTATCGTTTCTGAGGACTGTAACCTAACGCTCTGATACCATTTCTGTAACAGCCCCAAATCCGGGGTCAGGGATTTAGAGTAGTCACGATCCATGTACTCCTTGCCTTACCTGTATTACTCACACCATTCATAATTCACCTGCTCATGACCCCACAATATAAGTCTCTCTCTCACACACACACACACAGGTTAGAGTCTCAGAAACGACACAATACAACAACTGCGGAATAAATAATTATTATTACAATACCCAAGTGTCTTTTGAATCTGTCACTGATACAATTTCTAAGTAATGTTACATTACCAACTTAGCCTTCTGATGCTCACAATCCTCTCATACCATTCATATCTATACATAAGTTGAATACCAAAAGTTGTAGCCTGATTCGATTGGTTCGTACTACTCTCGGGATCAGTGCTAGAAACTATTTACGGAAACGCCTTGCGAGGTATGTGCCGACCCATTGGCATCCTGCTTCGCTGCTATATAATATATATAAAACAATAGCAAGAGTGAGCGATAGCTCAGCAAGGAAATGAAAGCATGGCATAATTCTGCCTTTAACTCAACCCAGAATAAAGCGGGTATAAGACAATAATTTGTCAAAATATCTCGATACTGAAATTATATCCTTATCGGAATGTATTCCCAAAAACAGTACCATTATTGTACTTCAAATATCATTTTCATAATATTTCTGCAAACTTTTGCTATATTATGAACAAAGTTCTAGTATAATTTAAAAGATGAGGTTTCAAAGTAAACCAATATAACCTTTCCAAAAATATCTGCTATGTAAGCAGAATATCAACACATAACTTAAAAGATGAAGTTAAAAGGTGATTCGGTATAAACAACTCCCTTACCATAACTCATGTTATGTAAGGTATCCACAGAGTCATAACTCATAAAATAAAAGATGAAGTTGCATGGATTTATTGTAACTTTATTTTGAACACTTTTCGACCCTCTGCCAACATGACCGGTAAACCTGTACCACGGGTGTCATCCTTGGTCCCTTTCAATACATGTTGCAGAATCCCTCTGCCAACATGATCGGTAAACCTGTACCAATGGAGCCATCCGTGGTCCCTTTCAGTACATGTTGCAGAATTATCCAAAATGGATGATGAACTAATACTGGAGTTGCTACCGCGTCCGCTGTGCCTAACCTTACTATGATCAGTAGCAGGTCGCACCGCTCAAATAGTTTTCTACATGTAGATGGAAGTATCACGACGGCCTGACATTGTCTACCGCCTTACTATGACCTCCCGGCCCATTTGGGGCAATTAAAAAGTTGGATGGGCCCACGCAACTTGACCACTTACACCACTCCTAGTTCAGATGAAATCCATGACTCTGAAACGTAAAGATCGTCCTCCTTTCCCCAAGTGTAACACTTGTTGATACGACTCCACTAAGTAGTTATATCTAGGTTGGAAAGGAAGATTCTCCAATATTTCCCAAGCTATGCTTATTAATGGATATCAACTTGTTCCATGAATTTACCCCTCGATCATTGAGGTGGTAACACAACATTAGACTAGCAGCAATTAAATTGCTCCAAGAAAATATCTGTCCCTTGACAGTTTTTGAATTGAGAGTTTAAAAAGAGTAGTAGTCACTTAAATCAGGTTTCCCATATTTTTGATAGTTGAGCGAGCATTTAAATCTTCTTAAAAGACAGATTCAAATGGAAAAACAATGTTTTGGGAACCTCTTTTTGATTTGCAAATAGTTAATTGTATTTATTAAATAAGTAATCCTCAAATGAATATTTGAAAATAATATTCATTAAATAAGTAATCCTTAAATGAATATTCGAAAGTAATATTCATTAATTAAATATTCCTTAAATGAATATTCAAAAGTAATATTCATTAAATAAATATCCTTAAATGAACATTTGAAAATAATATTCTTAAAGTCGATAATCCTCAAATGAATATAGATAATAATCCTTAAGTCAATAATCCTCAGATGAATATAAATAATACTCCTTAAGTCAATAATCCTCAAATGAATATAAATAATAATCCTTAAGTCAATAATCCTCAAATGAATATAAATAATACTCCTTAAGTCAATAATCCTCAAATGAATATAAATAATAATCCTTTAAGTCAATAATCTTCAAATGAATATAAATAATATTCTTTAAGTCAATAATCCTCAAATGAATATAAATAATATTCTTTAAATAAATAATTAACCCTCGAATAACAGATACCCGATATCTTTATCGGAAAATAATCCTTAACATATACAGAAATATAATTACTTCTGATCTTAGAGAAAATCACCCGCCCTTATCCTAGGGCATTTATAAAAACCTGGCTTCTAACTAATATCCCATATCTAGTTTAGAAGCCCATAATCAAATCATTTTCAAATAATAACCTTCGAATGAGGTAATATTCAAATAACATTCCTCAAATCATTTCCAGGTAATTAATACTTTCTAGAAATATAATTAATGTTTAATAATAGCAGTCCTCAAAATAATTAGTACACTGCCGCTGGAATCCCTCCGGGTTTCCACGGCTATCTCCATATCTCAAATACTGACTCCCGGTCTAGAGTCGAAAACAAGAAGTATGCTCTTATCTCTAGAGCTACAAGGTATACCGGTTTATAACTACTTTATCTCAAAGCTCATACATAAACCCAAATCAAACTCTATTTTATACAATAGATAACATGTATCGCACAACTGTATAACTCCACACATGGCAACAGCAGTAATATATAATCAATACTTCAAAGTATAGATTTAGAAAACTTTCCTGATGCTCGAGAAGTGAAAGGGGTTCGCGACGATGCCGGACAATCTAGACAAAGTCAAAGAAAACGCACAATTAATCCCCTGGATAATCCACTTGTACTCAATGCTTAAACACGTAAGCGAAACACAACCAAGGCATTACTAGCTCGATATAGGCTCATACTAAGTCCATGTTTAGTCGACAATTACTTCAGTCGTAGGTTTAGTCCGAAATCGATCCTCGAATACAAGTTATACTTAACCATTTTCAACATTGGTTTCTAAGTCATGCTCTTAGTGGTTTTCACTTGCGCAGCCTCGGCTAACACATTTTTATAAAATCGGAAAATAATCTTTTGGACTCGAAACCTTCGTACAAACCTTCGTAACTGCCCTTGACACTTCAATACAAAATTTCATATTTTAAAACAACTCTTAAGGGTCTCAAACATAGCCACAAGTTGGTACATTTCTGCAATCTCATTCCTTGAACCACTTTCACTAAAATGGTCATATCTCATAAACCGTAAATCGTAATGACATGATTCTTGCGCTCACGTAAACTAGAAACAAATTTCTACACACTCATGTTCATAACTGAAACAAAAGAGGCAGTTAGGGTTTCGGATTCTAGGCAGTTTATAGAGTTACCGAAAATCGGGCATTACGACGGCTTAAAATCGAATAATCCAATTTTGTCACAACATAACCAAGCCACACCGGGCATACCATACATCCACAACCTCAAAAAAACAACCAACCTACACCTCTAAGATCAGTGGTGAGGCTCAAATCCAACACCCATCATTTTACACATTTAAACAAATCCAAACAATCACTAAATCACTTAATCATGATCTTAACTTTACATGAACATCAAAACCACTTTAAAACTCATATAAAACTCAAAGGGGCAGAGGTTTATACCTTCCTCCAAGCTTTCTTGCTGCTATATTCCTTATGTAACCTTTAGATCCTTGCTTAATACAACCTTTGGAAGCCACAAACTCAATATCAAAAGCAACAAAGCAAAATACAAGTTACTATTCATCATCTTCTCCAACTGTTACTCACTGAAATCGAAGGGTAAATCACAGAGGTGAGGCGATTACTTACCATGGTTACGTCGGGCTTCTCGAGAGCTTCGATTTGAGTGGTGGAACGCCAAAAACGGATCACGGAATCTCAAGTTACGATCACTTCTTTCTCCCCCATTTTTCTCCTCATTTCCCCCTCGGGTTTTCTCTTCAAAATGGATGAATTCTTCTTTTCTTTTTGTTTTGGCCAATTAATGATAAGGCTGATATTTTGTATTAGAAAGTGGTGAGTCACCACACTTTGGCTAGTCACAGGGACACGTGTCGAGCCATGGAGGGTCATGGTGGCAAGCAGGGACACATGTCAAGCACTGGAGGGTCATGGTGGCAAAGCAGCTTTACTAGTTTGTTTCTTTTCACATGAATGATCCAAATGTTGCATTCCTCGAATTAATCTTGTTACATGTTACTTTCATGTCTATATTTAATCCTGTAAATATCTCGTTGTTCCGTCTCCGTTTAATCTCGAAAAAAATGTTCGCAGGGTTTCTTAAGCGTTCTATCGAAGTAGTTTCCTGTAAGTGTTTTTGATATCTCTAATTCTTTTATTAATCCATATCCATGGAATTGATAATCTAAATCCTTCAATATTCTCAAATAATGATTAATCCGTCCGTTATTGGTGAAACTTCGGAGAAAACGGAAATACTATTTTTCCGATTCTGACAGCTTTTGCATTCCTTTATTTACATCGTAGATCACTAATACGACTTTGAAAGTTTACTATATCGTTCCGCATATGGTGTGGTCTGAAAAACTTTTTAAACGACAAAAATTTACTATTCATCAAAAGTTACTATTCATCAGTGGTTTTTCTATAATCCTTTGGATCAATATCCGTTCCAATATTCCTGGTTTTTTTCTCTTTACTTCTTGCACTTAGAAATGTTCTAGTGCTTTCTCGGGCACACGCTATCTTGTTTACGGAGTTGTCGGATGCATACCAGATATCGATTTGGATGACGTAAAAATACTTTTCTTCCTTGGAATATTGTATTCTTATTTTCCAGAGAGATTATTCTTATCTATATGTTCAGTCCATTCTTACTATTCTCAAAATGTTTGAAAACCGAAATTCATATTCATTTCATAACTTGATTCTCAAAGTCATTGCCACTATCCATATTTACATGAACATATAATAAAAGTTTTAATTCTACCCAAAATCTGGGGTCTTACAATGTGTTAACTGTTATTTGTACCAGTATGTTAAACTCTGTTAGTAATAAAAGTGTCAGTCATACTCTGTCGGTTAAAGTCTGATGTTAAACTCTGATTGTGATTTTTGTCTGAAACACATGGACCGATGAAGAAACTTGTATGAAGCATGACTCTCAATAAGTAATCATGAATCCTTCTGAATGATATAAATTCTGATTTCAAAATGTGCAGAAATTTTACACAAGCATGATACTGTCTCTATATTTATAGCATCTCTTAGTTTATTGATCCTATACACTGAGTCTGTATTAGCTGCTTGCACTTTCTCTCATAAATTAATTGTATTATCTGATGAAAAGTCTAAACTCTGATAATTAGTTGCAAATATTTCACCCTCAAAAGATGCCAAAAAGAGCACAAATTCCTTTGAGATCAAGTTGTGCCTAGGAAGACCCAGGAACTTATTGTATGAAATAAGGGCTAAAATCTTTGATTTTTGGTGACTAGAGCCAACCACTGATTACTGGGAAAAAAAAAATTATAGTGGGTGTAAATAATAATTTTTAGGTACATAGTTTAGATACTATCAGATTTTGTGTTATAAATGAGAGTTTGGGCAACCAGTTTTTACTGATTTATTTTGTCGATTTTATGCACTTTGAGATGATCTAAATATTTATATTCAGTAAACTCTGCTAATTCACACACAATCATTCACACCTGTACAGTTTGTGAAAAGAGTTTATTTATAAAGAAGAAGGATTAGTAAACACTGATGAACTGTGTACTCTACGCCGAGGTAATTTAATTTTAATCTCTGATGATTAAAATAAATTTTGTTTGTTTCAGACATATTATGATTTTGAGAAAAGACATTTGTTTTGAAAATTCAAAAAGAGTATGATTGGACAGTTGTTCAAGAGTGTATTAAACAGAAGAGAGAGGTTGCGTGTCTAGGAAAGTGTAAAAGGCGGTAATTATTGCTATTTTTACTGCGCATGCGCATTGGAAACTGTCAATTACTGCTGTCAGTCATTGCATGTGTGCCACGTGTCCCACTCACACAATTAACGGAGTAAGACAGTTGTGTATTAATGATTAAAAACTGTTCAGTTTTTAATTTTGAATTTCATATTTAAACAATACACACACATACGTCTAAACCTTTCACATCTTACTCTAATTCACTTCTATTGTCACACACACATATTCACAAACACTTTTCTGCTTTCAAACTCTTTCGTGCTTTTGCATCTGTTTCTTTGTTATTCTTTCAAATCTTGCTATTGGCAACTACAGCGTTTGTTTCTTCTGGGTTAGAGTTTGTTCCTAACAACTATTCTGCTCCTTTGAGTAATGAGAACGCACCGGCGGCGTTTCATTTGTTACAAAGTTTTCTTGCTCAATCTCCTATTGGGCGTGCTCTTGTCGAACCAAGGAAGCTGTCTGCAGTTCAAATCAAAAGCTTCTAGGAAACTGGTCTTTATGATAATGGTGGAGATTCTGGTACTCCATCAATTGTTTTTGAGTTTGAAGAAGCCGAGTATGTTATTACTCCTGGTACAGTTCGTGCAGCTATGGGATTTCCTGACCTCAATGCTTACACTATTGATGTTGGTGAGGCTGAATTATTGAGGATGATGAGGGAAATTGGTTATGGTGGATCTTTAGCAAAGATTGGTCAACTGAAGCGACCGTTCTTGAGGAAAGAGTGGAGCTTTTTCTTCGACTGCATCACTAGAACGTTCGGTATGAAGTGCACAAACTGGGATGCCTTACCTACTGAAAGTTTTCAAATTGGGTATTCTCTGATCTATGGTACTTCTTTTGATTATGGTAGATTAGTTCTTAGCAATTTGGGTGATAAGATGACAGAAAATAGGGGAGTTGTTTACTTTTCAAGATTTTGTCAACTTTTATTTACTGCTTGTGTTGCTGGGGTGGAAATTTCTGATGAAGATGTGATTCCTTGTTTTAAATTGCACAAACGTATATTCTCTGATCTTATTAATAAGGATGTTAAGAAAGGGGTTGTTGGAGAATTGTTGTTACCTGCTTCTGTGCAACAGTTTGTAAATGATCAACTTAATCCACAAACACAACCACAACCACAATTACAACCAGAACCTCAAACTCTAAATACTGAACCTCTACCCTCTACTTCTCAACAACCACAATCTGGTAGTAGAATTAAGAAAAGAGCCTTCAAGAGGAAAGTTAGAGCAAATAGACCAAAGTCTGATGATGAAGATGATGCTGATCATGAGGTTCTTCATCACAAAAAGAGGAAGTTGGTAGCCAATTATCTTTTTGATAATTTGGATGAAGCTGTTCCTGAAGCTGTCCAACATGAAGCTCCTGAAGTTATTGTTCAGGAGGCTACTGAAGATGATGCAGCAGCTACTGAGCCTGAGATGGCACAAGCTGATAAAGAGGCTGAAGTTTTTGAGCAAGATAATTTATTTGCTGATTTTGAAATTGAAGCACATCCTAGTATCAGTGTTTGTGATACTGAGGATGTGGCAGCTGATCAACCCACCCAAATTCTAGATGAGTCTCTTGCAACTCATACAGAGATTCTCTCTGTCAATAATACAATTCCTGAACAGGGTGAGGAGGTTGATCAGGTAATTGAAGCTGCTGTCAATAACTTGGATGAAGCTACAGCAGAGAAATTGAATGACATTGTTGCAGAGTCTATTCCTGTCGAAACAGAGGTTCTTGTAAACTCTGACATTCCTGAAATTGCAAAGATAAATGCAAACAATGTAGATGAAGAATTTGTTGAAGCTGTTGCAGAAAATGTTGAAGAAGCTGCACAGTTAAATACTGAAGCTACTGTAGAAGCTGCAAACTCTGAACATTCTCTTCATGCCAACTCTAACATTAATCTTGAATTTTCAAACTCTGATGAATCCATACCTTTTCTAAGGGATCCTACAGCTGAGCATATCAAGGAAAATGTCAATGCCACTGAAGCACATTATAGAGATATGTACTATGCCAACTGGTCAGGGGCAGATTGTATCTTCTCCAAGCAAAGGACTGCTGATTTTATCGCTCAATCTGCCAAGGAGATCACAAATTCTAAGCTTTTATCACATTTTAAGGCTACCATTGTTCAAGTCAAATCATTGCACAATTGCTTTGATGAGACTCACAAGGTAGTTCTTGGATTAAGTAATGATATAGCTCTTAAAGAATTAGCTTTGAAGAAAGACAGAGCTCAGTTTTCATCTTTGATCAAGGATTAAGAAACCATCAAGCAGAGGCTAACAAATGTTGAGAGCAATCAGGCTGAACTATCTACTAAGATAGATTCTATTGCTGCCTCACTGGAGTTGCTGACATCAGTGCTTATTCCTGATGATGTCAAAAAGGGGGAGAGAGTTTCTAAAGACAAATGCAAAAGGACTCCAACCTTAAGACCGAGGGATGATGCAAATGATGGTGGAAGCAGAGGAGCAGAGCAAAGGTCAAAATCTTCTCAAGAGCAAGGGAGACTTAGGTCAAACTCTGCTAGACAGACAAACTCTGATATGATAAACTGTGGTGCTACTGGTTCTGGTACTCATGCTCAATCTTCTTCAAGACTTAAGAGTCTAGTGATTTCAGCTAATCCAATAACTGATGAAGAGATTGCAGCCAAGCTGTTTTTAGATGAGCATGATGGTGAAGTGACAGTTGAGGATTTGGAAGCAGAACTGAAGATGTTATCTGAAGAACATAGAAAGAAAGTTGCTTCTGGAAATTACAAGAAGAAAGCTGTAAAAGTTCCAAGAAAGAAAGAACTAGGTATCTCTATCAAGGAAAACTCTCAACAGAGCATGCAATATTCAAGAAGGCCAACAGATATTATTTCTGGTAAGGGCAAAGGGAAGCTGATAGAAGATATAGTAACAAAGAAAAATTATTCAACCTCTGACATAGATCAAGTTGAATCTGTTCTAAATCAATCAACCACTGACAAAGCTCAAGTTGATGATTCTTCTAAAGTTGTGACAACCTCTGACGTTGCTCAAGTTGTGCAAACTCAATTATCTACACAACTCCAAGGATTCAAAAGAACTATACTGCCTGAAACTCTGAAGCTAAACTCAATTATCTACACAACTCCAAGGATTCAAAAGAACTATACTGCCTGAAACTTTGAAGCCAGAATCTGTGAATTTTCTTCAAACCAGAACAGTACTTGGAAAAGAATCTTATGATAAGTCTGGTTTGGGTTCACATAGAGAGAAAAGAATAAATAACAGACCTCTAGATCAAACATCACTGGCAGAACCTGGTGTTGGGGTTACTCAAGAAAATCTTGACAAACTAGTGTCTGTTCAGATGATTTACCACAAAGGGTTAAAGAAAGAGTTTCTGTTATACTTTATGTCTGATGGAAGAGTATACAGAATAGGAGAAGCTGGTGTTCATTTGAAGCTATGGGAAGAGCTTGAGTATGTTCTATATCTTCTCAAAATCAAAAATAGAAGTACTCACAATGCTGCTCTAGTTCTAAGAGAAAGGATGCTAAAAACAAAAGCTATGCTTGGAGGAGGTGTTTCAAGTGTATATATTCCTAAGTACAGAGATGCTTATGGAAAGATTGTTGAGATGAAGAGAAACAGTGCCAAGTTCAAGACAACACTGGGAATAAAAGTCTTGGAGTTCAACTTAGAGTCTGACAAATCTTACTATATCCGGCTAGGGAATGAAATGAGGAAGAACATCATTTATTCTCTGAGAGCTGCCATCTATCAAATTGGAGAAAGTGATCCAGAGCTTAAGGAGTTGAAGGAAATTATGGTGGATGAGCTAGCAAAAGCAGAAAGGAGGCTACTTATCGATTATCTCAGGATAGTACCTGATATTGAAGAGATTAAGTAAAGTCTGACTGTAAGTTTTTATAGTTTTCTGTTCTAAGTTAAAGTTAAACTCTGTTATATTTAAACACTACATTTGTTATATGTTTTGACATCATCAATTATCTATTTAACTTGTACATCTTCATTATGCACAAGTTGGGGGAGATTGTTAGATATAATTACTGACGTTTGTTCATCAGTGTTTAAGTACCAGGTACTCATCAGAGTTTACTTGAAGCCAGTTAGAGTTTATTTAAAGTCTGACGGGATGAGAGTTTATTTTAGCTGTCGGTGCTAACATGAAGATTCTAGAAGCAATATATTCTGAAGATGGAAAGAAGCAGAATATATTGAGATAGCTAAATAAACGGGACAGAAGACAGAAGAAATCCTAGATTGATATAAATTGTATAGCTGATTTATAGGATATCAATTAGAGATTGATTATGTAGCTGTGTACTATATAAACACAGATAGGTTAACCCTAAAAGGGATGCGAATACTGAATACATTATTCTTGTAACCTAGCAGCTCTCTGTGATATTTTACATCACAAAGAGAAGAGTTATTTATATAATTCAGTTTATTGATCATAAACAGTGTTCTTAATTGTTCTTCTCATACATATATTGATTATATATTGTGTATTCGGCCTAACAATAACAATTGAGAACACTGTTTATGAATCAACAACTGAATTTTATTAATAACTCTTCTCTCAGTGATGTAAAATATCACAGAGAGCTGCTAGGTTACAAGAATAATGTTTTCAATAATCGCATACCTTTTAGGGTTAACCTATCTGTGTTTATATAGTACACAGCTACATAGAATCAATCTCTAATTGATATTCCTATAAATTAGCTATACAAATTATATCAAATTAGGATTGCTTCTGTCTTCTGTTCCGTTTCCTTGTCTGTCTCAATATATCTTGCCTCTTTCCATCTTCAAGATATATTGCTTCTAGAATCTTCAATGTTAGCACCGACAGCTTTATCAAACTTTCACCCCGTCAGACTTTATCAAACTCTGACTGGCTTCTGGTAAACTCTGATGAGTACTTGTTGCTTAAACACTGATAAACAATCATCAGCAATTATATCTAACAAAGACAAAGAGACACATCCAAGTTAGACTTAAATCTATAAGGGGTCTAGTGTCAGAAAGGATTATTGCTATAGAGTTCATTGGAACTCAAGATAATATAGATGATCCTTTGACTAAAGGAAATGAGCATGCAGTTGTCCTGAAGTCGAGGTTGGGGATGTGACTGATAGCCCATCATGATCATCTATAGCGGGAACCCAATACACCTGAGAGGAGATCCCTTGAAGTGTATTCAATATGGTAATAACAATCTGTGAAGGTGAGTTGGTAGTACCTTTACTATATTCTTTGATACTTACGTATCTGAGATCTATCCCCTGTAAACCTAAAAGGTACTGATACTGCCAGTACAGAAAGAGTTATCATAACTCTGAATGGGGTCAATTCATTTGACGAGATGATAAAAGTACATCTCCGGAGATGCCCAGCTAAGCGAATGTAATTGTGTGGTCGCAATTAGAGGAAAGGGTTATTCCTTGAAGCGTTCAACGAATAGGATCGAGACAGGACCATTAACGTCTCAAGGCCATAGATCATCACCATAGCCTTTGATTTGTCGTTGTCTATGGAGTGTGGTTACACCAAATGGATAATTATTCAAGGTGAAACATTCCATCTAGATCCGGTAGCCATCGAAGTAGAGGACTTAGGAGGGTTCAAACCCGGAAGGGTACCGACTCTGAAAAACAAGTCATGATAAGGACCGATATGCATTTCTGTATGGATTTGTGGGGGATTGTTAGAAAATGGAAAGTTTGAGGCATATTTTATATATGTTCTTGATGGAATTTCCGGAAACTAACAATTGGAGTTTGTTCCTTGTTATAAGGACTTAAACTTTCATGTTTGGATCTAAGACATTTTCTTAGTGGAATCCATAAATAAATTGAGTTCAAATGGGTTATGTGGGTTGTTTAAGTTGAAAGAACTTTTGTCCCACATAGAATTGGTAATGAGAGGCTGGTGGCTTTATATAGAAACATGTGCGAGAGTAGGGCGGGTCGGGTCGAAGGGCGATTTGGGCATATGTCTCGTCGTCTCGCGTACGCGAGGCGACCAGGGCAGGGAATTTTATTACCTATTCATTTAATATTATTTATTGATTTAATTTAATAGTATCAGAATTTATTTGTGTGTTGTGATTTAATTCTAAGTCCTTTCTTGTTTTATCTGAAATCATTTCTGATTGTTTCTAATCAATTTATTTTTTATTAGTTAAAATCACTATTTGATTAAGGATATTTTTGTGTGAATTTTTGGATTTTAATTAATAGTTCTTATTAATTCAAAATCCATAAATTTTTAATGACTTGTTTATTTGTTTCTGTGTTTATTTTAAAAATGGATCAAAATTTTGAAATTGTTTGCACTAATTTTGTTGGCTATTTTTATCCACTCAAGTGCACGGTTGAACGTTTTAGACCGTGGATTCATTTTTTAAATATGCATTCTTGTGTTAATCATGCTATTTGTGCATCTGCTCCATTAAAAATTGAACCCCTTCGTCTGTTATGTTCTTCTACGATTGTAGCTGCTGATAATCTGTCCTTGAAGTTTACTATTTTAGATTATCAGTACACTGTCACCAAGGGAAATTTCTGTGAAATTTTACATTTCCCTAGGGATAATTTTGAACCTTTGCCCTCTAAAAATGAATTAACTCAGTTTTTCACTGATATTCATTATCAAGGTAACATTAACTTGAAAAAGCTTCTTAAAGGTAATCTTTGTTGTGAGTGGGATTTATTTTTTGATACATTAACAAAAGTCTTCGGGAATTGCACTAAAAACAATTTTCAAACCATTACTTCTCTTTTACAGTATATTGGTTTTGCTATTGTTTTTAATCGGAGACTTAACATAGGTAGTTTGTTATGGGATCTATTGGTTAAGAGAGTTAGCAATGCTAGGAAAGATTTTTATAGTGGTAATCAAGCTAAATGCTTTTATCCTCATTTTCTGACGATTATCATTAATCACTTTCTTTCTGATGCACATAAGGAGTTTTCAGAAATGCTCCTTTTGATGTGTCTCCAACCACATCTAATATGTTTTTCACTAGATTACAAACTGCCTCAAAATACATCACACTCCCAGTGGTTCCAGATTCTTTTATGAGGTCTATCATTCAACTAGCTGGTCAATATGTCCCTGAGCAACAAATTGTCACATCAGCCGGAACGTCAGATGCTACTCCACTTCAGGTAGTACTTCCTATCCTTGCTTCATCTTCTGGCACGTTTGCTGAAACCCAAGAGGTTGGTAGGGCTGACCAAGAGTTTGTAGAACCACAAACTCTATCCCCGGTCATAGAGCCAAACACTAAGTCAACTACTCCCCTGACCAATCAGCCTGAGCCCAATGTTCATGTCACACAAAGAAGTATTAGTGAAGTAGTTACCTTGAGAGATCCCGCAGCTCTGTTGATAAGTGGATTTCATATCCACTTGGATCGTCCTAAATTGGCTTAAACTGGCTGTTTTGTTCTCAAGTTTGTGGTGTTTGTAATGTGTTTTGTATTAGTATTTGCAGAGTTGAGTTGTCAACAGAGAAGTGGAGTTCTTGTGGTTTGCAGGGGTGTTTTGAGCATGTTTGTGAAGTTCAAGTGGTTGCGGAGCGAGAAAGCGCAAGGAAATCCTAAAATTGGAAGGATTGGAGAATAAAGAGCTCAATTTGGAGATTTATTAGAAGGAAATTCGGATTTGTTGGGCTACCTGCACATAATTCACTGTTTTGGCCATATCTGGAGTTCTACAAGTCCGATTCTGACGATCTTACAGCTCACGCGAAGAGGACAACATTTTCTATAATTCTAGGCAGAAGGTTCTGCGCGGGCGCCCAGGAATTGTACTGGAATTCTGCGCGGCCGCCCAGGAAGTCAGAATCGCCAGAAATTGCCAGAATTCGATTTTAATAAGGAAATTTTCACAAATTCGACTTCTAATCATTATGGTAATTGCTTGGGGCGGCCAGAAACTTCCAGAATCAGTTGTTAACATGGAATATGCAATTCTTATTGCATTCAAAGATGGAAATTGCCGTAATTCTATTCTAACTCAAAAACGACAATTGCTTGGAAGAGGGACAACTTGGAGCTATAAATACACACCTTGGGGGGACATAATCAACACATCACAATACATCACAACACACCAGAGATGAGATTCAATATTGGAGCACAAGATCGAGGAGCCAAGAGCGAAGAACGTGACTACGAGGAGATCTAGACATAGTTTTTTCTTGTATTCTTCAATTTTGGTGTAACTTTTGGATGCTTCCAGATTTGTCCTCTAAACCTTTAACTCTTATTCATATTTTGTTAGATATAATTGCTGACGTTTGTTCATCAGTGTTTAAGTACCAGGTACTCATCAGAGTTTAATAGAAGCCAGTCAGAGTTTGATAAAGTCTGACAGGGTGAAGAGTTTATTAACTGTCGGTGCTAATATGAAGATTCTAGAAGCAATATATCTTGAAGATGGAAAGAAGCAAGATATATTGAGACAGTTAAGGAAACGGAACAGAAGACAGAAGTAATCCTAAATTGATATAAATTGTATAGCTAATTTATAGGAATATCAATTAGAGATTGATTATGTAACTGTGTATTATATAAACACGGATAGGTTAACCCTAAAAGGGATGCGAATACGGAATACATTATTCTTGTAACCTAGCAGCTCTCTGTGATTCTTTAACATCACTGAGAGAAGAGTTAAATATATAATTCAGTTATTGATTCATAAACAGTGTTCTTGAGTGTTATTATCGTATTAATATTGATTATATATTGTGTAATCGGCCTAACAATTGGTATCAGAGCCAAGGCTGTTAAATATATACAGTTTTTGATCTAAACACAAGTATAATCATGACTGATAACAACCAGGTAGGTTCTAATGCTCAAAAGGTTCAATCAGCTTCTGTAAGTCGATATGAGGCAATCAGGGTTCCAATTCTCAGACCTGTGGAATATCCAATATGGAAGGTAAAGATGACCATGTTTTTAGAAGCCACAGATCCAGAATACCTTGATAGAATCAATGATGGTCCTCATATGCCGACTAAACTGTCTCCTGTTGTTGATGGTCAAGAACAAAAGACTGTTCCAAAGGAAAAGAAAGATATGACTCCTGAGGACATCTCATCAATTGCAAAGGATGCAAAAGTTAGACATCTACTCCACAGTGCTTTAGACAATGTTATGTCTAACAGAGTTATTGGCTGTAAAACTGCCAAAGAGATATGGGATGCTTTAGAAGTCAGGTGTCAAGGAACCAGTGCTATAAAGAAAAATAGGAAGACTATTCTAACACAGGAGTATGAACACTTTGACTCTAGATCTGATGAAAGTTTGACAGATACATATGACAGATTTTGTAAATTGTTGAATGATTTGTCTCTGGTTGATAAAGAATATGAACTTGAAGAGTCAAATCTCAAGTTTCTTCTATCCCTACCTGAAAGATGGGATTTAAAGGCAACAACAATCAGAGACAATTATGATCTTGCAGACAGATCTTGATGAAATCTATGGGTTGCTTAAAACCCATGAACTTGAAATAGAACAAAGAAACAAAAGATCTGGAAAGAAGACAAAATATGTTGCTCTTAAAGTTGAAGAAAAGCCTGTCAAGAAGGAATCGTCAAGAAAGAAAACCAAAGGAAAGGCTTTAGTCATTAAATCTGACAGTGAGTCATCAAACTCTGATGATGGCTCAAACACTGATGATGAAGCTTCTGACTCTGAGGATGATGAAGAAGAGATGATGAGAATGGCTGCTTTAATGGTGAAGACCTTCAAGAAGATGGGATTCAAGAACTTCAAGAAAGGAAAGAGATTCTCAAGGAAAGATTCAAATTCTGATAAGAGAAATTTCAGAAAGTCTGATGGAAAATATACTAAGTCTGGAAAGAAAGACAAGTCTGAGATCCAGTGCTACAAGTGTAAAGAAATGGGTCATTATGCTCCAGAATGCAAGAAAGGAAAATCTGAGAAAGCACTCATCACAAAAGGCAAGGACTGGGCAGACACTTCAGACTCAGATGAGGGAGTCAATTATGCTCTCATGGCAACTGGTAGAGATGAAGCTGACTCATCTGAAAACAAGGTACCCTTAACAACTTATGCTTATGATACTGATAATATATCTGAATTAAGAATTTATCTTAAAAGCTTACATGTTAGTTATAGGGATCAGACTTTAGAGAATGAGAGAATAAAATCTGAGAATCTAGGTCTTAAAGAAAGAAATAAATTTCTTGAAGAGAAACTTGTTAACATGCAACAAGTTCAAAAGGAGAGAGATGATGCTGTTTATGTTGAACAGGAATTGCTTAAAAGATATAGGCAAATAGAATCTGAGTTGGAAAAAGAGAGGAAAGTGATTAAAACCTGGACAAATTCTGGAAAAGACACACATCAGGTTTTTCAAACAGATATTGTAGGTTTAGGTTACTGTGAGGAAGATGAACTTAGGTTTAAAGATAAAGTTAAAGTGAAACCACAACTTAAACCTGTGAAATTTGTTCATGAATCCAGTAAGCTAAAGTCTGTAGTTGTAAAAGAAGCTGTCATGGAGCAAATTGAAACTTGTGAAGAACAGGTTAATGTTGGATCAATAGCAGAGAATAAGATTGAGATAGAAGCTGTTAAAGAACCAGTAAGAATCTGTGATAAACAGGTTAATGTTGGTTTAATGACAGAGAAACAATTTAAACATAAGCTCAAAGAAGTAAAGTCTGTCAACAAACAGAAAATGTTTAAAAAGAATAGGAATGGAAAAGTAGGCATTAATAAAAGAAATGATTATTTGCCTAATTCTGTTGTTCCTAGAAAAACATGTCATAGTTGTGGTAGTACTAACCATCTTGCCAGGTTTTGCAAGAAGAACAAAAATATTAACTCTTTACCTTCCACATCTGGAGTAAAGAATGATTATGTTAGGGTTAGACCACAGACTTTATGCACACACTGTGGGAGCACTTGGCATTCCATCTATACTTGCAAAAGTTATCATGCTATTTATCACAACTATTATGAGCTAAAACCCAACTTGAAATGGGTTAGAGCAAACTCTGCAAGTATAAAGTCTGACAATGTTAGTTTAAACTCTGTTGATAGTGATACCGCTGCAAAAGCTAACAATGTTAAGAAAGCCAAAGGATCCAAGCAAGTCTGGATCCTTAAATCTAACACATAGTGATTGTTTGTGATTGCAGGGCATAAAAGAAAGCACCCTTATCTTGGACAGTGGATGCTCAGGACATATGACTGGAAATAAAGCCCTGCTATCAGACTATGAGGAAAAAGCTGGCCCAAAAGTTTCCTATGGAGATGGCAACATAGGACATACTCTGGGATATGGCAATATCAATCTTGGAAGTGTCATTATCACAAATGTAGCTCTAGTCTCAGGACTCAAGCATGATCTGCTTTCTGTGAGTCAAATCTGTGACAGAGGATACCATGTAGATTTTTATACTGAACACTGTGAGGTTATCAGTAAATCTACTGGAAAAGTTGTTCTAGTTGGACACAGGCGCAATAACATTTATGAAGCAAGTTTGGTAACAAACTCTGAAGGAAAATCTGCGTGTCTATCTGCAAAAGTAACTAATGAAGAGAGTTGAAAATGGCATAAGAAGCTCTCTCACCTAAACTTGAACAACATCAATGAGTTGATTCGAAAAGATCTTGTAAGGGGACTTCCAAAGTCAATACTTAGCTTAGATGGTCTGTGTGATTCTTGTCAAAAGGCCAAGCAAAGGAAGTCATCTTTCAAGAGTAAATCTGAGTTTTCAGTTGTGGAACCTTATCATCTTCTACATGTTGATCTTTTTGGTCCAGTAAATATAATGTCTCTGGGCAGAAAGAAATATGCTCTAGTCATTGTTGATGAGTACACTAGGTACACATGGGTGTATTTCTTAGCAAAGAAGGATGAAACTGCCTCAATACTAATGGAACATGTAAAGCTACTGGACAAAGGATCAGAGTACAAAGAGAAAATTATAAGAAGTGATAATGGTACTGAATTCAGAAATTCTGAAATGGAAGCTTTCTGCAAGGAAAGAGGAGTAAAGTAAGAATTTTCTGCACCTGGAACTCCACAGCAAAATGGTGTAGTTGAAAGAAAGAACAGAACTCTAATTGAAGCTGCCAGAACAATGCTTGATGAAGCAAAATTGCCAACTTATTTCTGGGCAGAAGCTGTTCAAACTGCCTGTTTTACTCAAAATGCAACACTGATCAACAAGCATAGGAAAACACCATATGAGATGTTGAAAAATAAGAAGCCAAATTTGAAGTATTTTCATATTTTTGGATGTAAGTGCTTTGTGTTGAAAACTCATCGTGAACAGTTGACCAAGTTCGACTTAAAAGCTGATGAAGGAATTTTTATTGGATACCCATTGTCATCAAAGACATTCAGAGTCTATAATCTGAGAACCAAAGTGATCATGGAATCTATTCATGTGTCATTTGATGACAAGAAAATAACTGGAATAGAAGATGAAGAATATCATGATCAACTTCGCTTTGAAAATGAAGATCTAAACTCTGATGACGTAAACTCTGATGAAGCAAATCCAACAAACTCTGACGAAGCATACTCTGATCCTCTACTGGTAAACTCTGAAGAATTTTCTCTGACAGAACAAAATAGAGAACCAGTTGAGGGGGAGCGTGATGAAACTTCAGAAACTTCTCAAAGTGATGACTCAAATTCTGAAAGAGAGTCAAATGAAGAATCAAACAGAAACTCTGAGCCAAACTCTGAAAGTTCAAATACTGAACAGTCCAATTCAGGGGGAGCCTCAGAGAATGCGAATGGTCGAGAAGAAAGTCAGGAGAGCATGGATCAAGGGGGAGGCTCTAATAATGCTAGTAGAAGAAAATTACCAACAGCAAGAAGGTGGACACAATCCCATACACCTGACTTGATAATTGGAGATCCAGAAGCTAGTGTAAGAACTAGGAGTGCTACAAATAATGAATGTCTGTTTCATGCATTCTTATCTCAAACAGAGCCCAAGAAAGTGGAAGAAGCTCTTCAAGATTCTAACTGGATAACAGCAATGTAAGAGGAGTTAAATGAATTTGAGAGGAATGAAGTTTGGACACTGGTACCAAGACCAAAGAATAGATCTATTGTTGGTACGAAGTGGGTTTTCAGAAACAAAACAGACAGTGATGGAGTGATTACAAGGAATAAGGCTAGACTTGTGGCAAAAGGCTATTCTCAACAGGAAGGAATTGACTATGATGAAACTTTTGCTCCAGTTGCAAGATTGGAGGCAATAAGGAATTTTCTGGCCTATGCTGCTCACAAAAAGTTTAAAGTCTTTCAGATGGATGTGAAAAGTGCTTTTCTCAATAGAAAACTTGAAGAAGAAGTGTTTGTTGAACAACCACCAGGGTTTGTAGATCCCAAACATCCAGATTATGTCTACAGGCTTGATAAGGCATTATATGGACTTAAGCAGGCACCAAGTGTTAGTGTAGGTGCCCTAGAGGCAATACATTGTCACTTTTAATAAACCTTTATGTCATTTGATTATTCAATAAACGTATTTATTATGACTTTAATTACTGCGATATATTTGTTAGCATAATAAATGTCCTTAGAATCATGATACACATTATATAGTTTAAGTACATGACTTGAACTTGAGATTATATAATATATCATATTCTTAAAAGGTCCCTAGTCGAGTATTATTAAATATAGGACAATAATAATACATAAATAGACTAATATGTTAATTGACAGATAACCACATCTCATTGGTTATAAGTATGGAGATACTAAAGTCAATGCATAGGTACATGTAGGAGTACATGGTACTGGACAGACCCACAGTGAGATTCTTCATGTTTAATAAAGTCATAAGAAAGACTCACAGTGATAATGGTGTAATGATCCTTAGACTTGAGATCATTATATTTCTATACGAGGATTAATATACTTTGACAACATTAAAAGTTACCTTTGACCGGGTGATGATAAAAGTGGACATCGGGTATATCATGAGTCATATGAGAAATATGAATGATAGATAAAGGATTTAACCCTCCTATTATTAGGGGAGATATTATTGGCCTCTTGATTGAGTAAGACTATGAAAATGCATGGCCATGCTCAAATATTGATTTGTTTTAATAGTTTACTCATTGATCAAGGAAACCCGGATTAAGCATTGAAGAGGATGACTAAATACATGCCTCGAGTTTAATCTATAATATTTGGTTAAAGGGATTATATTACACGGAAACATTAATCACGAAAGGTTTAATTGGATCACCAATTATTATTATTACTTGGGTAGCAATGATGTATTACTAGATGCCGCTCATTGTTTATATTTTGTTATTGGATTTTGAAATTATTGCCAACGTAATAATAACCTAAAGGGTTACACAATAAGAACGTTTTAAAAGGAGTTTTAATTTAAATATCAGATTTAAATTGAATAATTATAAATTCGAAATTGGTTAATTAATTAATTAAGTTGGACTTAGTTAATTAAATGATATTTCGAATTTAATTCATTAACAACCCAAATCAGTTTGGTTTAGTTGAAGCCCAAGCTGATTAGGGTTAGGCCCAATCTCTCTACCCTATATATACATAATGATGTATAGTTTTAGGGTTTAGTTCAGAAAATTCGTTTTCAAGAGAGGCTAGAGAGAGAGAGAAGGCAGTTTTATTTGGCTAGTACCTGCTCCTTGGATCGTTGGACGATCGGACGTTCTTGTGGACGATTTAGAGACACAGATCTTGATGCAAGGTTCGTGTGGTGATTGCAATCTAGGACCTCCATCTTATAGAATTCGTAAAGCTCTTAACTGGTATGATTTCGTTTCTCCATAATCAGTCACAACTTATACATGGATCATGCGTTAGGGTTTCAAAATTTTATTATTTTACGACTGTTTTTCGCTGCGTTTTTACAATGAAACCCAACACCAAGAGCATGGTATGAAACTCTGGCTCAATTTCTTTTAGAAAGTGGGTTCACTAGAGGTACAATTGACAAAACCTTGTTCTATTTTAATTCTGGTGATGATTTGCTGTTAGTTCAAATCTATGTGGATGACATAATTTTTGGGTCTACTAATGACAAACTCTGTAAGAAATTTGCCAAGCTTATGCAGTCGAGATATCAAATGAGCATGATGGGAGAGCTTAGTTATTTTCTAGGCTTCCAGGTCAAGCAAACAGATGATGGGATTTTTTTCAATCAAGCAAAATATACCAAAAATCTTCTCAAGAAATTTGGTATGCTTGATAGTTCATCTGCTACAACTCCCATGGCTACTGCAACAAAGCTAGACAAAGACACAGGAGCCTCAGTAGATATGACAAACTATAGAGGGATGATAGGGTCTCTTCTTTATCTCACAACAAGTAGACCTGATATCATGTATGCAACATGTCTTTGTGCAAGATTTCAAGCAGACCCCAGAGAGCCACATCTAACAGCTGTGAAGAGGATTTTCAAATATCTCAAAGGAACCATAACTCTTGGTTTATGGTATCCTAGAGAATCAGAGTTTAAATTAATTGGTTACTCTGATGCAGATTTTGCAGCCTGTAAGATAGACAGAAAAAGTACAAGTGGGAGCTGTCAATTTTTAGGTGACAGATTAGTTTCTTGGTACAGCAAGAAACAGAAATCAATTTCCACATCCACAGCAGAAGCAGAGTATATAGCTGCTGGTAGCTGTTGTGCACAGATCTTATGGATGAAGAATCAATTGCTGGACGATGGATTAAGGTACTCTAAAATACCTATTTACTGTGATAATCAAAGTGCCATTGCTATGACAGGTAATCCAGTACAACATTCCATGACCAAGCACATCAGCATAAGGTATCATTTTATCAGGGAACATGTGGAAGAAGGACACATTGAGCTTCATTTTGTGTCTACAGATCAACAGCTTGCAGATATCTTCACCAAACCTTTGAGTGAAGCTACCTTTACAAGACTGGTAAATGAACTTGGAATGGTCTCTGGTTTTGACTAGAGATACTGGTTAGACTCAAAATCTATACATGTTTGATTTTATGCTCATGATTCTTTGCATGTGTTAACTGTTATTTGTACCAGCATGTTAAACTCTGATAGTAAACTCTGTTAGTTATACTCTGTCAGTCATACTCTGTCGGTTAAATTCTGATGTTATACTCTGATTGTGATATTGTCTGAAACATATTGACCGATGAAGAAAGCTGTATGAAGCATGATTTTCAGTAAGTAATCATGAATCCTTTTAAGTATTATAAATTCTGATTACAAAATGTGCAGAAATTTTACACAGCATGATACTGTCTCTATATTTATAGCATCTCTTAGTTTATTGATCCTAAACACTGAGTCTGTATTAGCTGTTTGTGTTTTCTCTCATAAATTAATTGTATTAACTGATGAAAAGTCTAAACTCTGATTATTAAGTTGCAAATAATTTCACCCTCAGATCAAAAGATGCCAAAAAGAGCACAAATTGCTTTGAGATCATGTTGTGCCTAGGAAGATCCAGGAACTTATTGTAGGAAATAAGGGCTAAAATCTTTGATTTTTGGTGACTAGTGCCAACCACTGATTACTGGAAAATAAAAAATAAAAAAAATAAAAAAAAATTTAAAGGGGGTGAAAATAAAAGATATATCCAAATGAAAGGATATCAGAATACAGAGTTTAGATATACAAATCAGTTTTTCTTTTAAATGAGAGTTTGGGCAACCAGTTTTTACTGCTTTAGTTTGTGGATTTTATGCACTTTGAGATGGTCTAAATATTCATATTCAGTAAACTCTGCTAATTCACACACAAATACTCACACCTGTACAGTTTGTGAAAAGAGTTTATTTATAAAGGAGGATAATTGGTAAAAGCTGATGAGTTGTGTACTCTACGCTGAGGTAATTTTATTTTAATCTCTGATGATTAAAATTAATTCTTTGTTTCAGACAGTTAACAATTATGAGCAAAGACATTTGTTTTGAAAATTCAAAAAGAGTATGATTGGGAAGTTGTTCAAGAGTGTATTAAACAGAGGAGAGAGGTTGAGTGTCTAGAAAAGTGTACAGGGCGGTAATAATTGCTGTTTTTACTGCGCATGCGCATTGGAAACTGTCAATTATTTGCTGTAAATCATTGCATGTGTGCCACGTGTCCCACTCACACGTTATACGAAGTAAGACAGTTGTGTGTATTGATTAGAAACGGTTCAGTTTTTTATACTTTCTTTCTGTATTAATATACAATACACAAATTCGTTTAAACTTTTCACAACTGACTCACATTCATACTTTCATATCACACACGCATTTCTACAAACATCTTTCTGCATACATCTCTTAAACACTTTCTTGAACTATAAACTCTGATTTCTTTGAAAGATCTAATGGCAACAACCATGTTTCAGTCTCTTGGTCTCGATTTTGTTCCTAATAACTATGCAGCCCCACTGTCTATTGAAAACGTTCCGGAGGCGTTTCACCTGTTTCAAAATTTTCTTGCACAATCTGATATTGGCCAAGCTTTAGTGGAACCAACACGGTTATCTGGTACTCAAATCAAAGCCTTCTGGGAAATAGGTGTTTATGATGATGGAGGTGAATCAGGAACTCCCTCAATTGTCTTTGAATTTGCTGAACAAGAGTATGTGGTTACTCCAACCACTGTTAGAGATGCTCTTGGATGTGAAGACTTAATGCGTTCACCATTTCTGTTGGTGATTCTGAACTTCAGCGTATGATGAGGGAGATTGGATACTATGGGTCTTTGGCAAGGATAGGGAATTTGAAGCGACCATTCTTGAGGAAGGAGTGGAGTTTCTTTTTCGATTGCATTACAAGGGCATTCGGGAAGAAGTGTACTAATTGGGATGCAATTCCAATCGACAGTCTACAAATTGGGTATTCTCTTCTCTATGGTGCTCATTTTGACTATGCTAGACTTGTTTTGAACAATATAGGTGAAAAGATGACAGAGAATAGGAGTGTTGTTTACTTTTCTCGTTTCTGTCAATTAATCTTTTCTATGTGTGTTGCTGGAGTTGAGATAGCTGAGGAGGATGTTATTCCCTCATTTAAATTACATAAGAGAATATTCTCTGATCTAACAAACAAGGATGTTAAGAAAGGGAATGTTGATGACTTGATGCTTCCTGCTTCAGTCCAACAGTTTTTAAATCCACAACCACTACTAAACTCTGAACCTCTTCCATCTACTTCTCAAAAGCCAAGGGCTGGGAGTAGGACTAAGCTTAGAGCTTTTAAAGCTGACAAGGCTGCAACACCTGCAAATGCTGATGATTTACCACACTCAGTTGGTACTTCAAGGAAGAAGAAAAGGGCAAACAGACCTTCTGATGATGAGAATAGGGTTTCTGATGAACCAGAATCTGCTAATGCTAAGAAGAGGAAGCTAGTTGCTGCTTACCTATTTGATGGATTGATTCCTGGTTCTACACCAGTTGAAGCTCCTGAGGTTGTGATTGAAAATCATTCTGCAAATGCTACTGTGCCTGAAGAAGCCAGAGCAAACACTGATGATAATGCTGCTTTTCCTGATGATTTTCTTGAACCTATATTGGAGATGGATATTGAAGACGAAATTGAAGCACATCCTAGTATCAGTGTTTGTGATACTGAGGATGTGGCAGCTGGTCAATTGCTACTCATACAGAAATTCTTTCTGTCAATAATTCAATTCCAGAAAAGGGTGAGGAGGTTGATCAGGTACTGGAACCTGCTCAGATAAATGCCGAAGCTGCTGTAGAGAAAGTAAATGAAGCTATAGCAGAGGAAATAGTTAAGTCTGTTCCTGAAGAAACAGAGGTTTTTGCCACTGCAAATTCTGAGCATGTTGAAGTTGTTGAAAAGTCTGTTCCTGTAGAAGCAGAGGTTCTTGTCAATCTAAACTCTGAGAATCCTGAAGCTGCACAGCCAAACGCTGAAGCTACTGCAGAAAATGTTGCTGCAGATAATGAAGATAGAGTTGTTTCTGATAATGCTGATCATACTTCTGCAAACTCTGTTCATTCTGATCATGCAAACTCTGGGATCAATGCTGAAGTTTCAAATTCTGATGAATGCATATCTTTTCTAAGGGATCCTACAGCTGAGCATGTCAAGGAAAATATAGCTGCCATTGAAGCTCATTATAGAGATATGTACTATGCTAACTGGTCAGGGGCAGATTGTATTTTCTCCAAGCAAAGGACTGCTGATTTTGTTGCTCAATCTGCAAAGGAGATTTCAAATCCTGAGCTAATGACACATTTCAAGGCTACAATTGTTCAAGTCAAATCATTGCACAATCGCTTTGATGAGACTCACAAAGTAGTCATTGGATTGAGTAATGATGTTGCTGCTAAGGAGTTAACCTTGAGAACTGAAAGAAATAGATTGTCTTCTCTGATTCAAGATCAAGTGGAAATAAAACAAAGGCTAAGCAAGGTGGAAGAGCATCAGACTGTTATGTCTTCTCAACTTGATTCTATTGCTGCCTCACTGGAGTTGCTGACATCAGTGCTTATTCCTGATGATGTCAAAAAGGGGGAGAGAGTTCCTAAAGACAAATGCAAAAGGACTCCAACCTTGAGATTGAGGGATGATGCAAATGATGGTGGAAGCAAGGAAGCAGAGAGAAGGTCAAAGACTAGTCAAGAGCAAGGGAGACTTAGGTCAAACTCTGCTAGACAGACAAACTTTGAGAGGTTAAACTCTGGTGGTCAATCTTCTTCAAAACTTAAAAGTCTAGTGATTTCATCAAATCCAACTACTGATGAAGAGATTGCTGCTAAACTTTTCATGGAAGAACATGGTGGTGAAGCCACAATGGAAGATATGAACATTGAGATGAAGCTTCTTGCTGAGGAACACCAGAAAAATATTGAAGCTGGTACTTACAAGAAAAAGGCTAAGGCTCCTAGGAAAAAGGAAATGGGAATTTCTATTAAAGAGAATGTGAACTCTCAACAGAGTTTACAATATACAAGGAGGCCTATGATTGCAGAGTCTGATAAAGGAAAAGGTAAACTGGTAGAAGAAGGACAGTTACCAAAGAAGAATTATTCAACCTCTGACGTTGCTCAAGTTGAATCAAGGATAAACAAATCAACCTCTGACATTGCTCAAGTTGTTCAAAAATCAGAAGCTGTGACAACCTCTGATACTACTCAAGTTGTACAGACAAAATTATCTTCACAATTACAAAGGACTTTTGGCAAGCCAGTCACTGTTCAACACTCTTTGATTCCAGTAAATATAAATCTTCTTCAAAGCAGAACAGTCATGGGAAAAGAATCAAGAGATAAATCTGGGCTTGGATCTCATAGAGAGAAAAGAGTGAACAATAGTCCAATGGATCACACTTCTTTAGCTGAACCTGGTGTTGGAGTAACTCAAGAAAATCTTGATACTCTAGAATCAAATTCAGTTAATATACCACAGAGGGTTGAAGAAGGATTTTCTGTTATACTTCAAATCTGATGGCAGAGTATACAGAGTTAGTGAAGATGATATTGGTTTAAAGATGAAAGAAGAACTGGAATATGTGCTGTATCTGTTGAAAGTTAAAAATCAAAGAACTCATCAAGCAGCCGAAGTGTTAAGAAGCAGGATGATGAAAGCTAGAATTCTTTCTGGTTTAAAGTCTGCTGGCTCTTACATACTAAGGTACAGAGATTACAATGGAAAGCTTGTTGAGATGCAAAGAAACAGTGCAAGACTCAGAACAGATTTTGGCATAAAAGTGTTGGAATTTAATCTGGAATCAGATAAATTCTTCATAATAAAGCTAGGAAATGATATGAGGAAAAACATCATTTATTCACTAAGGGCAGCTATCTACCAGACTGGAGAAAGTGATCCAGAACTCAAGGAACTGAAAGAAATCATGGTAGATGAGCTAGAAAAGGCTGAAAGAAGACTTCTCATTGATTATCTCAGGACAGTGCCTGATATTGAAGAAATTAAGTAAAGTCTGACTGTAAGTTTTTAAAGTTTTCTGTTCTAAGTTAAAGTTAAACTCTGATTATATTTAAACACTGCATTTGTTATATGTTTTGACATCATCAATTATCTATTAACTTGTACATCTTTATTATGCACAAGTTGGGGGAGATTGTTAGATATAATTGCTGACGTTTGTTCATCAGTGTTTAAGTACCAGGTACTCATCAGAGTTTAATAGAAGCCAGTCAGAGTTTGATAAAGTCTGATGGGGTGAAGAGTTTATTAACTGTCGGTGCTAAATATGAAGATTCTAGAAGCAATATATCTTGAAGATGGAAAGAAGCAAGATATATTGAGACAGTTAAGGAAACGGAACAGAAGACAGAAGCAATCCTAAATTGATATAAATTGTATAGCTAATTTATAGGAATATCAATTAGAGATTGATTATGTAACTGTGTATTATATAAACACAGATAGGTTAACCCTAAAAGGGATGCGAATACTGAATACATTATTCTTGTAACCTAGCAGCTCTCTGTGATTCTTTAACATCACTGAGAGAAGAGTTAAATATATAATTCAGTTATTGATTCATAAACAGTGTTCTTGAGTGTTATTATCGTATTAATATTGATTATATATTGTGTAATCGGCCTAACATATTTACATCATTGATTTCTTGTTTTTCATCATGCTTTCATCAGAACCCACGATGATGAACGGTTCTATTATGAACTAATCATTGTCGTGGGATTCTAACGGATTTATTTATGGATTTTAGTAGTTAATTGTTTTAAAGATGTGTGTGTGATGGCTAATTGATATCCTAGTTTGGTTGTGCTTATTCTTCTTGGATGCGTAGCTAACATCTAAGATTGTTTGTTAATCTCTATTGAATGCGAAAGTGGATATAGAGGTTTGGAACTTGCCATGCTAGCATAGGTTTATGTATGTTTGTCATGCATGATTCGTAGGTGATTTTAACCATCTTACCTGCCCTATGTAATCTGAATGGATAACTTGCTCGTTAAACCGTTATGTTTTCAAATCTTATAGACATATAGGGTCTAAGCATAATTGGTGTCTTCTTGACTTCTATCTATTTTGTGGATGTTTGAGTGGTTTGGTATACGTATACTGAAAGGTAGCGTGTACTGATTTCGTGTTATCCGATTAGTTATCACAACTGTCACATGCATTGATTAAAGACAAAAGACTCTAAATGAAGTATCTAATGAAGTTAGGATCCCATGTTTTATTCTCATAAGTAATTAAACAGCAAACTTTAGTTTAATATTGTCTTGGTATTTTGTTTAGTTAATTAGTTAATCAAAACACAAACTTGTTACTTGTCTTAGCATTGAACGATAGCCATACATTGTTGCATAAGTGCATAACTATAGTAACCAAAGCAGTCTCTGTGGGAACGAACTCTACTTATTCTTATATTACTTGTGACCACGTATACTTGCGTGATATTGTGTGAACAAGTTTTTGGCACCGCTGCCGGGGACTCGGTGTTATATATATAGTTTATGTGCTTGTCATTAGTGGTCGTTAAAGTTCACTGACTCGGATTATTCTTTCATCAATTTTACTTTGTTTGGTGTGTTTTAGTTTCTTTAGTAAGCGTGTATGCGAACACGTTCTCAATCTCGGAAAGAAGAATTTGAATCAAGTCTAGTTATGGGAGATCAATTAGCAACAGAAATAAAGGCTTTGAAGGACTATTCTCAGCCAAAGATCAATGACATTCAATCTAGCATTGTCAGGCCAGCTATTGCAGCTAATACCTTCGAAATCAAGCCTGGCACTATTCAGATGGTGCAGAATTCAGTTCAGTTTGGTGGTGCTCCAACGGAAGATCCCAATATGCATATTAGGGATTTCATTGAGATATGCGACACCTTCAAGTTCAACGGAGTGTCAGAAGATGCTGTGAAGCTGAGACTTTTCCCATTTTCTCTGAGGGATAAAGCTAAGGGCTGGTTGCACTCTCTACCAGCAGGTTCTATCACTACATGGGAGGATCTTGCTCAGAAGTTTCTCACTAAATTCTTCCCGATGGCCAAAACAGCTGCAATCAGGAATGCTCTTACTCAGTTTGCTCAGCATTCTGGAGAAACTTTATGTGAAGCTTGGGAGCGCTACAAGGAGATGCTTAGGAAGTGTCCTCATCATGGAATGCCTGATTGGATGGTGATCAATTGCTTCTATAATGGACTGGGAGGTCAATCACGACCAATGCTTGATGCAGCATCAGGTGGAGCTCTGTGGGCTAAAAGCTATGATGAAGCTTATGAACTTATTGAGATGATGGCTGCTAATGAATACCAGAATCCAACTCAGAGGTTATCACAAGGCAAGGTAGCAGGAGTTCTGGAAGTGGATGCAGCTACAGCCATAGCATCTCAGTTAAAGGCATTGTCAATGAAGGTGGATTCCTTATCGAACTATGGAGTTCAGCAGATTGCTAGTGTTTGTGAGCTATGTGCAGGTGCTCATGACACGACTCAGTGTGCCATATCTAGTGAATCGACGCAGTTCGTGAGCAATTTTCAGAGATCACAACAGCCAGTGCCTAATGCCTACTGTTAGATATAATTGCTGACGTTTGTTCATCAGTGTTTAAAGTACCAGGTACATATCAGAGTTTATATAGAAGCCAGTCAGAGTTTGATAAAGTCTGACTGGGTGAAGAGTTTATATGGAAGCCGGTCAGAGTTTGTTAAAGTCTGACAGGGTGATAGTTGACTTAGCTGTCGGTGCAAAGATAAAGATTCTAGAAGCAATATATTCTGAAGATGGAAAGAAGCAGAATATATTGATACAGCTAAGGAGACTGGACAGAAGACTGAAGCAATCCTTAATTGATAATAATTGTATAGCTAATTTATAGGAGTATCAATTAGATAAGGATTGTATGTAGCTGTGTACTATATAAACACAGATAGGTTATCCCTAGAAGGGATGCGAACATAGAATTATTATTCTTGTAACCTAGTAGCTCTTTGTGATTCATTAACATCACTAAGAGAGAATTATTTAATATAATTCAGTTTGTTGATTTACAAACCTGTGTTCTTGATTGTTATTCTCATACATACTTGATTATATATTGTGTATTCGGCCAAACAATTGGTATCAGAGCCAAGGCTGTTTAATATATACAGTTTTACGATTCAAAAACAGTAATAATCATGTCTGAAGAAAATCAAACTGCTCCTAAGGCTGAACAGGTTAAGCCCAATTCTGTGAGTCGATATGAAACAATCAGGGTTCCAATTCTCAGGCCAGTAGAGTATCCGATTTGGAAGGTGAAGATGACCATGTTTCTGGAGGCTACAGATCCAGAATACCTTGACAGAATCTATGATGGTCCTCATATGTCGACTAAATTGTCCCCTGTTGTTGATGGTCAAGAACAAAAGACTGTTCCAAAGGAAAAGAAAGATATGACTCCTGAGGACATCTCATCAGTTGCAAAAGATGCAAAGGTTAGACATCTTCTCCACAGTGCTTTAGATAATGTTATGTCTAACAGAGTAATTGGCTGCAAAACTGCCAAAGAGATATGGGATGCTTTAGAAGTCAGATGCCAGGGAACATGTGCTATCAAGAAGAACAGAAAGACAATACTCACACAGGAGTATGAGCACTTTGATTCAAGAACTAATGAAACCTTGACTGAGAATTATGACAGATTTTGCAAACTATTGAATGATCTGTCTCTGGTTGATAAAGAATATGAGCTTGAAGAGTCTAATCTCAAGTTTCTGTTATCTCTACCTGAAAAGTGGGATTTAAAGACAACCACAATAAGAGATAATTATGAGCTTGCTGATACAGATCTTGATGAAATCTATGGGTTGTTGAAAACTCATGAACTGGAGATAGAACAAAGGAATAGAAGATTGAGTAAAAAGACAAAATCTGTTGCTCTCAAAGTTGAGGAGAAGCCCATTAAGAAGGAATCATCAAGGAAGAAAGCCAAGGGAAAGGCTTTAGTCATTAAATCTGAAAGTGAGTCATCAAACTCTGATGATGACTCAAACTCTGATGAAGCTTCTGACTCTGAGGATGATGAAGAACAGATGATGCAAATGGCTGCAATGATGGTGAAGACCTTCAAGAAGATGGGATTCAAGAACTTCAAGAAAGGAAATAGATTCTCAAGGAAAGACTCAAACTCTGAAAAGAAAAGTTTTAGAAAGTCTGATGGAAGAGAGACCAAGTCTGGCAAGAAGGATAAATCTGAAATCCAGTGCTACAGGTGTAAGGAGATGGGTCACTATGCTCCAGAGTGCAAGAAAGGCAAATCTGAGAAAGCACTCATCTCTAAAGGCAAAGACTGGGCAGATACTTCAGACTCTGATGATGGAGAAAATTATGCTCTTATGGCAACTGTCAGAGATGAGACTGAATCATCTGAAAATAAGGTACCCCTAACTACTTATGCTTATGATACTGATAATATATCTGAGTTAAGAGTATATCTGAAAAGCGTACATGTTAGCTATAGGGATCAGACTTTAGAGAATGAGAGAATTAAAGCTGAGAATCTTAGTCTTAAAGATAGAAACAAGTTTCTTGAAGGAGAACTTGAAAATATGAAGCAGATTCAAAAAGAAAGAGATGATGCTGTTTATGTAGAACAGGAATTGCTCAAAAGATATAAGCAATTAGAATCTGATCTAGAAAAAGAAAGAAAAATAATCAAGACTTGGACAGACTCTGGAAGAGACACTCATCAAGTGTTTCAGACAGACTCTGTAGGTTTAGGCTATTGTGAAAATGATGAACTTAGGTTTAAAGACAAGGTTAAGGTTAAACCACAACTTAAACCTGTGATATTTGTTCCAGAAACCAATAAGTTAAAATCTGTTGTAATAAGAGAAGCTGATATGGAATCAGATGAAGCCTGTGAAAGACAGGAAAATATTATAACAGAAAAACTTATGGAAAGAGAAGCTGTTAGAAAGCCAGTAAAAACTTGTGAAAAACAGGTTAATGTTGGTTTGATGACAGGGAAACAGTTCAATCATAAGCTGAAAGAGGTAAAATCTGCCATGAAACCAAAAGGGTCCAAGAAGAATAGGAATGGAAAGATAGGCATAAATAAAAGAAATAATCAATTGCCTACTGGTGCTGCTCCAAGGAAAACATGTTACAATTGTGGTAGTTCTAATCATCTTGCTAATTACTGCACAAAGAATAAAAATATCAATTCTTTACCTTCTACATCAGGAGTAAAGAATGATTATGTTAGGGTTAGACCACAGACTTTATGCACACACTGTGGGAGCACTTGGCATTCCATTTATACTTGCAAGAGTTATCATGCTATTTATCACAACTATTATGAGCTAACACCCAATCTAAAGTGGGTTAGAGCAAACTCTGCAAGTGTAAAGTCTGACAATGTTAGTTTAAACTCTGTTGATAGTAATTCCGCTGCAAAAACTAACACTGTTAAGAAAGACAAAGGATCCAAGCAAGTCTGGGTCCTTAAAACTAACACTTAGTGTTTATTTGTGATTGCAGGGTATAAAAGAGAGCACACTTATCTTGGACAGTGGATGCTCAGGACATATGACTGGAAATAAAGCCCTGCTATCAGACTTTAAGGAGAAAGCTGGCCCAAAGGTTTCCTATGGAGATGGCAACATAGGACACACTCTGGGATATGGCAATATTAATCTTGGAAGTGTCATCATCACTAATGTAGCTCTAGTCTCAGGACTCAAGCATAATCTGCTATCTGTGAGTCAAATCTGTGACAGAGGAAACCATGTAGATTTTCACACTGAATACTGTGAAGTTATCAGTAAATCTACTGGAAAAGTTGTTCTAGTTGGACACAGGCGCAACAACATTTATGAAGCAAGTTTGGTAACAAACTCTGATGGAAAAACAGTGTGTCTGACTGCAAGAATGTCAAATGAAGAGAGTTGGAATTGGCATAAAAAGCTCTCTCATCTCAATTTGAACAACATCAATGAGCTAATAAGAAAGGATCTTGTAAGGGGACTCCCAAAATCAATACTCAGTCTAGATGGCCTATGTGATTCTTGTCAAAAGGCTAAACAAAGGAAGTCATCTTTCAAGAGCAAATCTGAATCTTCAGTAGTGGAACCTTATCATCTTCTACATGTTGATCTCTTTGGACCAGTGAATGTGATGTCTATGGGCAGAAAGAAATATGCTCTAGTAATTGTTGATGAATATACTAGATATACATGGGTGTATTTCTTATCAAAGAAGGATGAAACTGCTCAAACTCTGATGGATCATGTAAATCTACTGGACAAAGGATCACAGCACAAAGTCAAAATTATAAGGAGTGATAATGGAACTGAATTCAGAAACTCAATCATGGAAGCTTTCTGCAAGGAAAGAGGAGTGAAACAAGAGTTTTCTGCACCTGGAACTCCACAGCAAAATGGTGTAGTTGAAAGAAAGAACAGAACTTTAATTGAAGCAGCCAGAACTATGCTTGAAGAAGCAAAACTACCAACTTATTTCTGGGCAGAAGCTGTTCAAACTGCTTGTTTTACTCAAAATGCAACATTGATCAACAAGCATGGTAAAACACCATATGAGATGGTGAAAAATAAGAAGCCAAATTTGAAATATTTTCATATATTTGGATGCAAATGCTTTGTGTTGAAGACTCATCCTGAACAGTTGACCAAGTTCGAGTTAAAAGATGATGAAGGAATCTTTGTTGGTTATCCATTGTCAACAAAAGCATTCAGAGTCTACAATCTGAGAACTAAAGTGATCATGGAATCCATACATGTGTCGTTTGATGACAAGAAAATAACTGGACTTGATGACTTAGATGGATATGATCAACTGCGTTTTGAAAATGAAGGTTTATTCTCTGATGGTGTAAACTCTGATGAAGCAGTACCGACAAACTCTGATGAAGCGGTTCTGACAAACTCTGATGAAGCAAACTCTGAACCTCTACTGGTAAATACTGGAGAAACTGGAAATTCTCAAATTGAACGAAATAGAGAACCAGTTGAGGGGGAGCGTGAAGAAGCTCAACAAGACACAGCAAGTGAGTCAGTTGAGGAAACTGATTCAAACTCTGACAGTTCAAACTCTGAGCCATCCAATTCAGGGGGAGCCTCAGATACTGCAGAAAGTCAACATATGAATCAGGAGAGCATGGATCAAGGGGGAGGATCCGATAATGATGCAAGAAACCACTTACCAACAGCAAGAAAGTGGACACAGGCACACACACCTGATCTCATAATTGGAGATCCTGATGCTAGTGTGAGAACTAGAAGTGCAACAAATAATGAGTGTCTGTATCATGCTTTCTTGTCTCAAACAGAACCAAAGAAAGTGGAGGAAGCTCTTCAAGATGCTAATTGGATTACAGCAATGCAAGAAGAATTAAATGAATTTGAAAGAAATGAAGTCTGGACACTTGTACCTAGACCAAAGAATAGATCAATAGTAGGTACAAAGTGGGTTTTCAGAAACAAGACTGACAGTGAAGGTGTGATTACAAGAAACAAGGCTAGACTTGTGGCTAAAGGTTATTCACAACAGGAAGGGATTGACTATGATGAAACCTTTGCTCCAGTTGCAAGATTGGAAGCCATAAGAATTTTTCTAGCCTATGCTGCACACAAGAAGTTTAAAGTCTTTCAGATGGATGTAAAAAGTGCTTTTCTCAATGGGAAGCTTGAAGAAGAAGTGTTTGTTGAACAACCACCAGGATTTGTAGATCCCAAGCATCCAGATTATGTCTACAGGCTTGACAAGGCATTATATGGACTAAAGCAAGCACCAAGAGCATGGTATGAAACTCTTGCTCAATTTCTTTTAGAAAGTGGGTTCACAAGAGGTACAATTGATAAAACCTTGTTTTATTTCAATTCTGGTGATGATTTGATTTTAGTTCAAATTTATGTAGATGATATTATCTTTGGATCTACTAATGACAAACTTTGTAAGAAGTTTGCAAAGCTTATGCAATCCAGGTATCAAATGAGCATGATGGGAGAGCTTAGTTATTTTCTAGGCTTACAGGTCAAGCAAACAGATGATGGTATTTTTATCAATCAAGCAAAATATACCAGAAATCTTCTCAAGAAATTTGGTATGCTTGATAGTTCATCTGCTTCAACTCCCATGGCTACAGCAACAAAGCTAGACAAAGACACAGGAGCCTCAGTAGATATGACAAACTACAGAGGAATGATAGGGTCTTTACTGTATCTTACTGCAAGTAGACCTGATATCATGTATGCAACATGTCTTTGTGCAAGATTTCAAGCAGATCCCAGAGAGCCTCATCTAACAGCTGTAAAAAGGATTTTCAAATATCTCAAAGGAACCATAACCTTGGGTTTGTGGTATCCTAGAGAATCATAGTTTAAGCTAATTGGTTACTCTGATGCAGATTTTGCAGGCTGTAAGATAGACAGAAAAAGTACAAGTGGAAGCTGTCAATTCTTAGGTGACAGATTGGTTTCTTGGTATAGCAAGAAACAGAAATCAATTTCTACATCCACTGCAGAAGCAGAGTATATAGCTGCTGGTAGCTGTTGTGCACAGATTCTGTGGATGAAGAATCAGTTGCTGGATTATGGTCTGAGGTACTCTAAAATACCTATTTACTGTGATAATCAAAGTGCTATTGCTATGACAGGTAATCCAGTACAGCACTCCATGACCAAGCACATCAGCATAAGGTATCATTTTATCAGGGAACATGTGGAAGAAGGAGATATTGAACTTCATTTTGTGTCTACAGACCAACAACTTGCAGATATCTTCACCAAACCTTTGAGTGAAGCTACTTTTACAAGATTGGTAAATGAACTTGGAATGATCTCTGGTTTTGACTAGAGATACGGGTTAGACTCAAAAACTATACATGTTTGATTTTTATGCTCATGATTCCTTGCATGTATTAACTGTTATAAGTACCAGTGTCATAAACTCTGAACGTAAACTCTGATGCTAAACTCTGTTAGTCATAAAGTATTGGTCATACTCTGATAGTTACAGTCTAATGCTATACTCTGATTGTAATTTTGTCTGAAACATATGGACCAATGAAGAAAATTGTATGAAGCATAATTCTCAGTAAGTAATTATGAATCCTTAAGAGTTATATAGATTCTGATCTCAAATATGTGCAGTAAGTTAACACAGCATGATACTGTCTCTATATTTATAGCATCTCTTAGTTTATTGATCCTATACACTGAGTTTGTATTAGCTGTTTGCATTTTCTCTCATAAATTAATTGTATTAACTGATGACAAGTCTAAACTCTGATTATTAATTGCAAATAATTCACCCTCAAATCAAAAGATGCCAAAAAGAGCACAAATTCCTTTGAGATCATGTTGAGCCTAGGAAGATCCAGGAACTTATTGTATGAAATAAGGGCTAAAATCTTTGATTTTTGGTGACTAGTGCCAACCACTGATTACTGGAAAAATAAAAAAAATAAATAAAATAATAAAATAAATAAAAAAAACAAAAATATATATATAAAGGGGGTGAAAAATAAAAGATATATCCAAATGAAAGGATATCAGTATACAGAGTTTAGACATAAGAATCAGATTTTATTTTATACATGAGAGTTTAGGCAACCAGTTTTTACTGCTTTAGTTTGTGGATTTTATGCACTTTGAGATGATCTAAATATTGATTTCGGTAAACTCTGCTATAGCACACACATATTTTCGCATCTGTACAGTTTGAGAAAAGAGTTAATTGACAAAGAAGGACAAATGGTAAACACTGATGTATTGTGTGAAATACGCCGAGGTAATTTACTTTTAATCTCTGATGATTAAAATAAATTTTATTGGTTTCAGACATTTTATAATTTTGAGATTAGACATTTGTTTTGAAGTTCAAAAGAGTATGATAACAAACGGTTCATATTTGTATTAAACAGAGAAGAGAGAGATTAAGTATTTTGAACAATGTGACATGCGGTAATTATGGCTATTTTTACTGCGCATGTGTATTGAAAGTTGTTACATACAGCTGTCAGCGTATATACGTTTGACACCTGTCCCACTCACACACTTTTCAAAGACGCCTGCTGTGTGTAGTAATGATTAAAACGTTTGAGTTTTAAATCTTCACAGTTATTATTTAAATATACTACACATAAACGGTTCACTTTTCTACACACCTCAACTTTTCATAAGCTTTTCCTTACACACATTGTCTCAAACACTTTCACTGCATACAATCTATTCTCTGTTTGTTATCTTCTAAACTTTTCTAATGGCTACTACAATGTTTACTACTTCTGGGTTAGAATTCGTTCCTAATAACTATGCTGCTCCTTTGGCAAATGAGAACGCACCAGAGGCGTTTCATTTGATTCAAGATTTCTTGTCAAACTCTGATGTTGGAACTGCTCTCACAGCACCATTGAAGCTGTCTGCATCTCAAATCAGATCTTTTTGGCAGACAGGTACTTATGACAATGGAGGAGAGTCTGGGTCTCCATCTATTATCTTTGAATTTCAAGGAGAAGAGTTTGTAGTTACTCCTACAACTGTTCGTGATGCTCTGGGCCTTGAAGACTTTAATGCTTTCATAATCTCTGTTGGAGATTCTGAGTTAGTTCGAATGATGAGGGAAATAGGATACTCTGGGCCACTGACAAAGCTTGGTCAGTTGAAGCGACCGCTCTTGCGAAAGGAATGGAGTTTCTTTTTCGACTGCATAACAAGGGCGTTCGGCAAGAAATGCACGAACTGGGATGCTATTCCCACGGATAGTCTGCAAATCGGGTTTTCTCTTCTTTATGGAGGTAATTTTGATGTTGCTAGGCTAGTTCTAAATAATATAGGTGAGAAAATGAATGAAAACAGAGGTGTCGTCTATTTTGCAAGATTTTGTCAATTGATATTCTCTGAATGTGTTTCTGACGTAGAGATAGATGAGAATGATGTGATTCCCTGTTTTAAATTACATAAACGCATATTCTCTGATCTAACCAATAAAGATAACAAGAAAGGAGATGTTGGTGTTTTGTTGCTACCTGAGTCTGTGCAACAATTCGTGGATAACTTACAACAACAACAGCTAGCAAACTCTGAAGCTGGACCTTCTGTGTCTCAACCACAAAGGTCACAGAGATCTAAGGTAAGGGCCGTTAAGTCTGTCAGGATAAACACTGAGGCTGGGGCATCAAATGCTGATGATATGCCTCAGAAGAGAAGAATGAAGAAGAGAAGAGCCAATAGGGCAAAGTCTGATGCTGCTGATGCTGCTGATGCTGTTGATGCAGAGACTGAAACTGATGAAGAAACTCTTCATCAGAGAAAAAGAAGATTGGTAGCAGCACATTTGTTTGGTGCTGGGAATATCTCTTCCAATGTTGTTGATGATCTTGAGATTCCAGATGATGAAGCTGTTCCTGAGAACAGAGTTTTTATGGAGACTGTTTTTCAAGATGAAGCTCCTACATCAAAATCTGATGATGTAGTTGAGGAAGCTGCAAATGATGCTCCTATGCCCACAGAGGATAGAGCAAATGTTGAGATTGCAGATGAAGTCCCTGAAAATATTGTTCAGGAGGCTAATATGGAATTTGAAGCAAACCCCTCTATAAACTCTGAACATTTCACAGAGGGTTTGGAAGCTGATCAAGATACTGTTCAACTTGAAGAATCTATGGCTTCTCACACTGAAATTATTTCTCTTGAACTTGAGAAAGGTGAGGAAGTTGATCAGACTTTAGCTGCTAAAACTACAGAATCTGTTGCTGCAAATCCTGATGTTGCTGACAAGGATGCAACAGAGAATGTTCCTTTTGAAGCAGAGTTTGTTGCAAACTCTGAGGATATTCTTGTTCTTGAAGCTCTACAACAATCTGTTGTTGAGATTGTTCAAAGAGAAGCAGAGTTTAGTCATACTGCACACTCTGATGATCCTGAAAGAATGGCAGAAAATGTTCTTGCAGAGAATGAAGCAGAGGATGACAATGCTGAAGCTAGTCCTGTTCATTCCAATCCTGATATACAAGTAGAGTTGTCTGACATTCAAGCAAACTCTGAAGAAGAAAGAGAAGTCAACAGAGCTACTACTGCGTATTATCAAGATATGTACTTCTCTAATTGGTCAAGCAAGGATACTATCTTTTCCAATGAAAGAGCTGCAGATTTTGTGACAAAGTCTTCTAAAGAGATTAAAAATCCAGAACTTCTCAGTCATCTCAAAGCAACTATTGTACAAATCAAATCATTAACCAATCATTTTGATGATTCTGACAAGGTGATTGCAGGATTAAGGAATGATATAGCTACAAGAGAGCTTACACAGCAAAAGGACAAATCTCTATACATCTCTTTGTGTAAAGAGCAAAAGAATTTTAACTCTAGATTGTTGAAAGTTGAGGACAACCAGAATGCTATGTCTGCCCAACTGACATCAATTTCTAATGCAATTGAGTTGTTGACATCAGTACTACTTTCTGATGATGTCAAAAAGGGGGAGAGTGTACCAAGTGACAAATGCAAAGACACTCAAACTCTGAGACGGAGGGATGATGGTAATGATGGTGGAAACAAGGGAGGAGATGGAAAGAGCTTAAGATCAAATAATGATAGAAGACTACCAAGACCAAGATCAAACTCTGATAGAAGATCAAACTCTGGTAAGGGAAATGTAAACTCTGCCAGTGGTTCAAAACTCAAAAGTTTGATAAACACTGATAAACCTAGCACTGATGAGGAAATAGCTGCTAAGATGTTTATAGCAGAACATGGTAAAGATGTTACTATTGAAGATATCCAGGCAGAAGAGAAATTGCTAGCTGAAGAACACAGGAAAGATGTTGAAGCTGGAATCTACAAACAGAAGGTTATCAAGGCTCCAAGGAGAAAAGAAAAAGGAATTGTTATCAAAGAGAATGTAAACTCTGATCAGAGTTTACAGTACTCAAGGAGGCCTAGTGGTTCAAATGCTGATAAAGGTAAAGGAGTGATGATTGAAGAGCCTAACCTGAAAAAGAAGAATTATTCAACCTCTGACATTGCTCAAGTTGAAACAAGATTAGCTAAATCAACCTCTGACGCTGCTCAAGTTGATGTTATTACCAAAGTTATGACAACCTCTGACGTTGCTCAAGTTGTACAGAAATCTACACTACTTCCAGGATTCAGCAAACCTAAAATTCTTGAAGACTTAAAGCTTGAAGCTGTGAATTTCTCAGAAACCAGAACAGTATTGGGAAAAGAAGCCTTTGATAAATCTGGACTGGGTTCACACAGAGAGAGAAGAACAAATAACAGATCTCAAGATAACTTTTCACTGGCAGAATCTGGTATTGGGGTTACACAAGAAAACCTTGATAAGTTAGAATCTGTTCAGTTGATTTTTCACAGAATATTGAAGAAGCAGTTTTTGTTATACTTCATGAGTGATGGAAGAGTTTATAAAGTTGGAGAATCTGATGTTAATCTCAAATCATGGGAAGAACTGGAGTATGTACTTTATCTTTTAAAAGTCAAAAACAGATATACTCATGATGTTGCTCAAGTGTTGAGAGAAAAGATGCTGAGATCTAAAGTTATGCTTGGAGGAGGAGTATCAAGTGTCTACATTCCAAAGTATAGGGATCATACTGGAAAGTTGGTGGAAATGAAGAAGAATAGTGCTAGATTCAGGACTGCACTGAATAAGAAAGTTCTAGAGTTCAATCTAGAGTCTGATAAGGCTTTTTATATCAGACTTGGCAATGAAATGAACAAGAACAGCATCTATTCTTTAAGGGCTGCCATTTATCAAATTGGTGAAGATGAACCAAAATTGAAGGAGCTGAAGAAGGCTATGATTGCTGAACTAGATCGAGCTGAGAGAAAGCTGCTGATTGATTATCTCAGGACAGTACCTGATATTGAAGAAGTCAAGTAAAGTCTGACTGTAAGTTTTTTTTTCTGTTCTAAGTTAAATTTAAACTCTGTTTTGAAGTTAAACTCTGACATATTTTAAACACTGCATTTGTTATATGTTTTGACATCATCAATTATCTTTTTAACTTGTACATTTTAATATGAACAAGTTGGGGGAGATTGTTAGATATAATTGCTGACGTTTGTTCATCAGTGTTTAAAGTACCAGGTACATATCAGAGTTTATATAGAAGCCAGTCAGAGTTTGATAAAGTCTGACTGGGTGAAGAGTTTATATGGAAGCCGGTCAGAGTTTGTTAAAGTCTGACAGGGTGATAGTTGACTTAGCTGTCGGTGCAAAGATAAAGATTCTAGAAGCAATATATTCTGAAGATGGAAAGAAGCAGAATATATTGATACAGCTAAGGAGACTGGACAGAAGACTGAAGCAATCCTTAATTGATAATAATTGTATAGCTAATTTATAGGAGTATCAATTAGATAAGGATTGTATGTAGCTGTGTACTATATAAACACAGATAGGTTATCCCTAGAAGGGATGCGAACATAGAATTATTATTCTTGTAACCTAGTAGCTCTTTGTGATTCATTAACATCACTAAGAGAGAATTATTTAATATAATTCAGTTTGTTGATTTACAAACCTGTGTTCTTGATTGTTATTCTCATACATACTTGATTATATATTGTGTATTCGGCCAAACACCTACCATCCTAACAACATGAACCATCCTAATTTCAGCTGGAGTAACAATCAGGGTGGTCAGAATCAGCCACAGCAGCCGTATCAGCAGTATCAAGGTCAGCAGTTTGGAGCTAAGCCATTTAACTCTTCTGGTTTTCAGCAACAGTATGCTCCAAGGCAACCGTATCAACCGCCAGGGTTTCAACAACCATCTCATAGCAATGTTGGTCAATCGTCTAATGAAAAGTCTGAATTGGAGGAATTGAGGCTAATGTGCAAGAGCCAAGTTGTTTCCATCAAGACTCTGGAGAATCAAATCGGTCAGATTGCCAATGCATTGTTGAATAGACCTCAGGGAACTCTCCCTAGTGATACGGAAGCTAATCCAGGCAAACGGGAGGTCAAGGAACATGTCAAAGCAGTTACCTTGCGATCTGGAAAGGTTACGAATGATCAGAATGCAGAAACGGATGAAAAAGAAGAAATTTTGAAAAATGGCCAGAAGGTGGAGCACGCCATCCCCCTCTCAAGCGCGCCCTCCCCTGCCCTTCTGCCAGAAAATGAAGAAAAAGTTGAAAAAGCTGGTTTGGGGGTGAACGAAGCAGAAGATGTTGACCATTCTTCTGAGAAACCTATTCCAAAGCAAGCTACAGAGAGCAAGGAGGTCTATCCTCCTCCGCCATTCCCTAAACGACTTCAGAAGCAGAAGTTGGATAAGCAGTTTGCTAAATTTCTGGAGGTTTTCAAGAAGTTGCATATCAATATACCTTTTGCAGAAGCTCTTGAACAAATGTCGAGCTATGCAAAGTTCATGAAAGGTATTCTATCTCGGAAGTTGAAGCTCGAGGATTTGGAGACCGTCGCTCTAACTGAAGAGTGCAGTGCTATTCTACAGCAGAAGTTACCTCCTAAACTCAAGGATCCAGGGAGTTTCACCATACCATGGAGCATCGGTAATCTATCTTTCAACAAGTGCTTGTGTGACTTGGGAGCTAGCATTAATCTGATGCCGTTATCTATCTTCATGCAACTTGGACTTCCTGAACCTAAACCTACAAACATGTCTTTACAGCTGGCTGATCGGTCAATCACATATCCAAAGGGTATAGTGGAGGATGTTTTGGTTAAAGTGGATAAGCTCATTTTTCCTGCTGATTTTGTTATTTTGGATTTTGAGGAAGACAAGAAGATTCCGATTATCTTGGGAAGACCGTTCTTAGCTACAGGCCGAACTTTGATCGATGTGCAGAAAGGAGAGCTTACGATGAGGGTTCAAAATCAGAAGGTCACTTTTAACGTGTTCAAGGCAATGAAATTTCGAACTGAAGAAGAAGAGTGCTTTAATTTGGAGATGGTCGATTCTGTCGTCAATACAGAGATTGAACAACCGCTGAAGTCAGATACAGTGGAGAGAGTCTTGATAGGGGATTTTGATATCGAAGACGAAGAAAGAGCAGAGCAACTTCAGTTGTTGAATGCGCCTCCATGGAAAGGAAAATTTGTTACGCCATTCCAATCTCTTGGATTAGCAGAGCTGAACAATTCTCAGGAGCGACTTAAACCATCTATGGAAGAAGCTCCTACACTTGAACTCCAACCACTACAGGATCAATTGAGGTATGGTAAAGTCTACGAGAGCAACATGCTATATAAGAAGAAGGTTAAGGACTGCATGAAAGAGGGGTGGTGAAACATTCATTTGTGCCTGGTCGGCTAGTTCTGCGTTTCAAGTCTCGTTTCAGATTTTTTCCAGGAAAGCGTAAGTCGAGGTGGTCGGTGCCTATCACGGTGAAATCAGCATGTCTGCATGATGCAGTAGAGATTTTCCATAAGTTTCCGGACGAAGCGTTCAAGGTTAATGGTCAGTGGCTGAATTATGATGTTGGTAATATGGTGAACCGTGAGTCGACATTCACCGTTCTTGCGACTGGATGAAAAAGGATTCACGTCAAGCTATTGACGTAAAACAACCGCTTCGTGGGAGGCAACCCACGCGAATATGCAGTATTATGACATGTTGCATGTTTGAGAGACTTGGTGGTTGAAAATATTTGATTTTGTGGGTATATCATCTATAAACCCTCACGAGACAAAACTCGTCCTACTAGGGCTGCCTAGGGGTTTAACGGCTTGTTGCATATGCTCAATGCAATCGTGTCATCTACGAAAGTGGTGGTCCTATTAGTTAGTATTATTTTTATTTCTTTATTTGCAGTTTTGGGTACTACTTTCAGAGCCACTGGAGTTGATATCGCTTGGCCTACCTTTGGAGCTGATTCTGTTTATCCACCACTGGATACACCACCCGAGGAGGGTGGTACTGCTGATGATTAGGTACTCTCTGCATTTTTTTTCCTTGTTATTACCTTCAATGAGGACAATGAATATTGTAAGTTTGGGGGTGGTAATTAGGGAATGTAGTGTGTGTTCATATAGGATTCATATTGCATATGTAGTTAGTTCATTCATATCTTTGCATAATTTGTCATATAGAGCATTCTATTTTGCATATTAGTGTTTATATATTATTTGAGTCCATTTAGTTGCATTTGCATAGCATAATTCATGATCCCGTAGGATTTGACTATTTCCGTTAGTGAGTTGATGTTGATGGGAGTGTGGTAGTGATAGATAGAGGGCTGATTAAGTTCCTATGAATTGACTTGCATGCCAGAAACAAAATAATTTTCACAAGTCTCATTGGTTGCTTTTAGATTTGATCAGACCATGTTTGTTTGGATGTTAGAATTTAATCACTTGCTTATATTTAGAATGTATTCTATTCTCTTGAAATTGAAAGAGCACTTAAGTCAAAGTTTGGGGGAAAACAGGGATTTCATGCTAGTTGTTAATAAAGGCTAGGTGTCAAATGGCTAGTAGCCGGCTCATTGAAAAGATGAGTAGTCTAGGGTGGGATGAGAAAAAAGCAAAGCGCACTAATTCCGAAATTGGAAAAAAAAAGAGAAAAAAAAAGAAGAAAAAAAAGAGTTGTGTTAGTTGTTTTTATGCAGAATTGATCAGGTTGAGCTCTTTAATACTCGAGCAATTAAGTTCTAGGGGACTTTGTGCCTAGTGACCTAAGATTTTTCCGGTCTGGGATCCACTAACCTAAAGCTCGCTACATGGGTATTATTGTATAAGCCTTTTGGGGTCTCAGCCATTGCACGGTCAAATAAGCATGTGTGTATTAATAAAGCATGATTTCCTGTCTAACTCAAGTTGAGGTTGAGGTGTCTTTAAGTGGTTTCTTGTGTCTAGAGTTCATTTTGTTTATAAGCTTGTGGTTGTTTTGGTAAAGAATAGGATATGGTCTTGATTTAGTTTGAGAGTATATTGATGAGCATTGCACACACGCACGTTTCTGTGTTTGTTTGTTAGTATAAGGGGATTTGTCGAACTCTGTTTGAAAGATTGCATTCCTTGAGATATTGGCTTGTTGATTGGTTATGGTTAGTTTGAGGGGATCGTTTGCATTTTCATATTAGTTGCATTCATGCATTGCATTATAGTTAGTAGAGTCTGTTTATGCTTGAGGACAAGCATCGGTTTAAGTTTGGGGGTGTGATAAGTGGATTTCATATCCACTTGGATCGTCCTAAATTGGCTTAAACTGGCTGTTTTGTTCTCAAGTTTGTGGTGTTTGTAATGTGTTTTGTATTAGTATTTGCAGAGTTGAGTTGTCAGCAGAGAAGTGGAGTTCTTGTGGTTTGCAGGGGTGTTTTGAGCATGTTTGTGAAGGTCAAGTGGTTGCGGAGCGAGAAAGCACAAGGAAATCCTAAACTTGGAAGGATTGGAGAATAAAGAGCTCAATTTAGAGATTTATTAGAAGGAAATTCGGATTTGTTGGGCTAGCTGCACATAATTCACTGTTTTGGCCATATCTGGAGTTCTACAAGTCCGATTCTGACGATCTTACAGCTCACGCGAAGAGGACAACATTTTCTATAATTCTAGGCAGAAGGTTCTGCGCGGGCGCCCAGGAATTGTACTGGAATTCTGCGCGGCCGCCCAGGAAGTCAGAATCGCCAGAAATTGCCAGAATTCGATTTTAATAAGGAAATTTTCACAAATTCGACTTCTAATCATTACGGTAATTGCTTGGGGCGGCCAGAAACTTCCAGAATCAGTTGTTAACATGGAATATGCAATTCTTATTGCATTCAAAGATGGAAATTGCCGTAATTCTATTCTAACTCAAAAACGGCAATTGCTTGGAAGAGGGACAACTTGGAGCTATAAATACACACCTTGGGGGGACATAATCAACACATCACAATACATCACAACACACCATAGATCAGATTCAATATTGGAGCACAAGATCGAGGAGCCAAGAACGAAGAACGTGACTACGAGGAGATCTAGACATAGTTTTTTCTTGTATTCTTCAATTTTGGTGTAGCTTTTGGATGCTTCCAGATTTGTCCTCTAAACCTTTAACTCTTATTCATATTTACATCATTGATTTCTTGTTTTTCATCATGCTTTCATCAGAACCCACGATGATGAACGGTTCTATTATGAACTAATCATTGTCGTGGGATTCTAACGGATTTATTTATGGATTTTAGTAGTTAATTGTTTTAAAGATGTGTGTGTGATGGCTAATTGATATCCTAGTTTGGTTGTGCTTATTCTTCTTGGATGCGTAGCTAACATCTAAGATTGTTTGTTAATCTCTATTGAATGCGAAAGTGGATATAGAGGTTTGGAACTTGCCATGCTAGCATAGGTTTATGTATGTTTGTCATGCATGATTCGTAGGTGATTTTAACCATCTTACCTGCCCTATGTAATCTGAATGGATAACTTGCTCGTTAAACCGTTATGTTTTCAAATCTTATAGACATATAGGGTCTAAGCATAATTGGTGTCTTCTTAACTTCTATCTATTTTGTGGATGTTTGAGTGGTTTGGTATACGTATACTGAAAGGTAGCGTGTACTGATTTCGTGTTATCCGAATAGTTATCACAACTGTCACATGCATTGATTAAAGACAAAAGACTCTAGATGAAGTATCTAATGAAGTTAGGATCCCATGTTTTATTCTCATAAGTAATTAAACAGCAAACTTTAGTTTAATATTGTCTTGGTATTTTGTTTAGTTAATTAGTTAATCAAAACACAAACTTGTTACTTGTCTTAGCATTGAACGATAGCCATACATTGTTGCATAAGTGCATAACTATAGTAACCAAAGCAGTCTATATGGGAACGAACTCTACTTATTCTTATATTACTTGTGACCGCGTATACTTGCGTGATATTGTGTGAACATCTGTCTCCCCCACCAAAGAAGAGAAGAACCTATAGGGAGACAACTGTTAGCCCGTTTGTATCCTCTCAACAGGATATGGATCTAGAAATGGTCATTGAACAGTCTCTGGAGACATCCTCTCAACAGGGTGAATCTATTGAAATTCGCCATCGGGCCCTGACAATTTGTAATGAGTCAAGCACACTCCCATTACTCACAATGGGAGAAAACATCCAATTAAATGAAACTCAGGACACATTGTCAGGAGAGCACATAGGGTTTGATACAGTGCCTACCATTGTTACGGTAGAAGTGCCTTCACAGGCATCTGAGGGAAAATATGATTCTTCGCCAACTCAAATAGAATCATTTTCTCCCCTCCCAGAGGGAACATCTCTGGCTCCCTTTAGGGATTTTCCACTCGTAGTTTATACTGGAGAAAGTGAAAGGCAACCTGGTGGGTCTAACACTGAAGCAATTCATATCTCAAATCTAGATGATTTGTTAGAATTCACTAGGGATTGGGATTCGCGAACTCCCATTGCACCACCACTGACCTCTCTTGAAGGGGCTAGGGTGATTTTTAATGCAGGTACATCATCTGGAAATCAAGATAGACAACTAGTGGTTAGGACTGAAATTCAAACACGGAGCGAAACACAAGCACGTGAGTTAAGTGAAACACCACTGAGAAATTGAGGTGATTGCACACACTGACACAAACACTGCTTCCGTGTTAGCTCAAATAGCTGCTCTACAGAAACAACTATCAGAAACCCAGGCTGAAAAAGAAATTCGAAAAGCACAAGTGGTTGAACGGTCTTCTTCGTCCACCTCTGTAACCAATCACCTGGGTATTATTAAAGATGATGTTGAAGGTTTGAAGATTTCTCTCCTACCAAAGTTGAATGCCATCCAACAATCTCAAATATTAGTGGCTTCAGACATCTCTGGACTTTCAGATTCAAATGCTCAAATAGTAGAGAGTGTCAAAGAGATTGCTTCCATTTCTGCCAAGGTGGACTTGATTCAGAAAACAGTCGATGAAAATCAAATGTTTGATGCTGAAAGGTTTGCCAGAATTGAAGGAGGAATGGAGCATCTCAATGAAGGGATGAAACACTTGTATTTAATGATCAAGAACTCTCATCAACCCACGGCTGAACAAAAGACTTTCTTTGAGGGTGATGATGATGATGATGAAGATGCTGATAATGATAAAGGAGGAGATGGTAGAGAAAGAAGGGAGGTTAATCCTGAAACTCAAAGATCTAAATCTGTAGAGGATTCCTCAACTAAGGGGAGAATAAGGAGAAAAGAGGAGGAGGAGAAGCTGGAGGAGCTTCTGGAAAGGACAAGGGGAAAGGAAAGCTACTTCAAGATGACTTCTACTACCAAGATGAACAAGAGGATTTCAATTTGGTGTTCAGGAGGATGATGTCCCTGAAAAGACTATTCCTGAAGATATCTTTGGTGAGGAGGAAGTTGACTGCGCTGAATGGGATGATCAATATGATCTTTTCAACCCTGATCATGTCTTTGAAGAAGAGCCGAGGAAACAGCAAGATGAGATAAGGAGGAAGCGAGATGAAAATGCTAAGGTCTCTCAGATTATTTCTGAAAAGCTAAAAATTCAAAAAGATGAGCATGAAGAGAAACAACGTCTTCATAGCTTGGAAGTCAAAGACCGGAGGCTAGACATCAGGTTGAAAAAGGGCGATAAATGGACCAAAGCTAAGGAAATGTTTGCACTCCCTCAGAAAGGTTCAAACAATGATCGGGAGTTTATCGGTCTTCTTCAAAATTTCAAGAAAGTCAATCCTGATAATTCAGTGTATATGAAGGCCTTACAAGAAGAAATCATAAGGATTATCACAGGATTTGACAGAGTGAGAAATGAGATAGTTATCGGTGTATCTTGTCAAAGCATAGAATCTCTTACAGTTTATCTAGATTGCTTTGCTGGTAGATCTCTGTCAGATTGGGTTCTCATGAGCAGAGTGAAAGAATCTTCTCATTTAAATGTACTGTTGCATGAGCAACTCAAACAATTTTCTACAAGGGCCAGTCCTCAGGTTGTTGATGTTCTATTTGAAGTCAAGTTTTACAAAGGTAGAACATGCTAAGGACAACTAGATTTGATTCAGAAGAAAAGACTGAAGTTGCTGACATCATTCACGACTATTGCATATCCAACATAAAAAGGTATCATTAGTTGAAAAATAGATTGAAGAAAGTCACAACTCAACCAGTCAGACCAACAAATCTCACATCTGAAAGTGATCGTGTCCTGGACAAAGACTTGCTAGATGCTTTGGAAGAAGGTGAAATGAGTGATCAAGAAGAATGATCACAAGCTCAATTTTTTTATTGTAATTTGTATAGAGCTTAGGTAAATCAAGATAGGATCAATGTAATCAAGATAGGATCAATCTTTAAATGTTGGAATCTGGAAATGTTATATATAAACCAGAACTTTCTTTTATTATTTACTTGGCTCTTAAAGTCTTATTTTTTACTTGTTTAATTAGTTGAGTTATCCTCTAGGTATTTGGTTGTTATTATCTAACAAACAAATAGGGGGAGATTGAAAGGTATATGTATAGACCTATTTGTAAACATCGAGGATACAACTCAACTTAAATAAGAATGTAATAAGTAAATAATAATTCATTTGTCACAGGAATCTCAGAAAGTTATATCAGTCAAAAGAATGAAGATTAAAGTCAACCTACAGACTTGAAGTAATCCTACATTGAAAGAAGTTCAATTATTTGATCAAGCCTTAGTGAAGTATTCAAGAAAGTGGATTTATTGAATTGACAGAGATTTCTATAGTGTGATAGCAAATGTACAGGTTACAGTGTTTGTTAAAGTCAAATGAAAAAGGACCACTGCTTAAAGTTTAAAGATGAAGAACAGCCATTGTAGTTAGTCACTCATGAACTAGACAGTACATCGAGTTCAACACCAAACAGTGAAAGTTCGTCATTATTTTCAGTGGTTCTAGGATTGATTCTAATATAAAGAAATTATATTAAGTCTCTTAATTAATTAGATCAGTTAATTAATTTATCCAATAAATTAATTCTACTAGAATTAATTTATTCTTTAAATTAATTATGAGATTAATTAAGTATTTTAGAATTAATATTATTTATATTAATATGATTTAACATTTACACTTGCATGACTGTGTTGGGTTTCATTGTAAAAACGCAGCGAAAAACAGTAGTAAAATAATAAAATTTACGAAACCCTAACGCAGGATCCATGTATAAGTTGTGACTGATTATGGAGAAACGAAATCATACCAGTTAAGAGCTTTACGAATTCTGTAAGATGGAGGTCCTAGATTGCAATCACCACACAAACCTAGCGTCAAGATCTGTGTCTCTAAATCGTCCACAAGAACGTCCGATCGTCCAACGATCCAAGGAGCAGGTACTAGCCAAATAAAACTGCCTTCTCTCTCTCTCTAGCCTCTCTTTGCTTAAAAACGAATTATCTGAGCCAACCCTAAAACTATACATCATTATGTATATATAGGGCAGAGAGATTGGGCCTAACCCTAATCAGCTTGGGCTTCAACTAAACCAAACTGATTTGGGTTTTTAATGAATTAAATTCGAAATACAATTTAATTAACTAAGTCCAACTTAATTAATTAATTAACCAATTTCGAATTTATAATTATTTAATTTAAATCTGATATTCAAATTAAAACTCCTTTTAAAACGTTCTTATTGTGTAACCCTTTAGGTTATTATTACGTTGGCAATAATTTCAATATCCAATAACAAAATATAAACAATGAGCGGCATCTAGTAATACATCATTGCTACCCAAGTAATAATAATAATTGGTGATCCAATTAAACCTTTCGTGATTAATGTTTCCGTGTAATATAATCCCTTTAACCAAATATTATAGATTAAACTCGAGGCATGTATTTAGTCATCCTCTTCAATGCTTAATCCGGGTTTCCTTGATCAATGAGTAAACTATTAAAACAAATCAATATTTGAGCATGGCCATGCATTTTCATAGTCTCACTCAATCAAGAGGCCAATAATATCTCCCCTAATAATAGGAGGGTTAAATCATTTATCTATCATTCATATTTCTCATATGACTCATGATATACCCGATGTCCACTTTTATCATCACCCGGTCAAAGGTAACTTTTAATGTTGTCAAAGTATATTAATCCTCGTATAGAAATATAATGATCTCAAGTCTAAGGATCATTACATCATTGTCACTGTGAGTCTTTCTTATGACTTTATTAAACATGAAGAATCTCACTGTGGGTCTGTCCAGTACCATGTACTCCTACATGTACCTATGCATTGACTTTAGTATCTCCATACTTATAACCAATGAGATGTGGTTATCTGTCAATCAACATATTAGTCTATTTATGTATTATTATTGTCCTATATTTAATAATACTCGACTAGGGACCTTTTAAGAATATGATATATTATATAATCTCAAGTTCAAGTCATGTACTTAAACTATATAATGTGTATCATGATTCTAAGGACATTTATTATGCTAACAAATATATCGCAGTAATTAAAGTCATAATAAATACGTTTATTGAATAATCAAATGACATAAAGGTTTATTAAAAGAGACAATGTATTGCCTCTAGGGCACCTACACTAACAATCTCCCACTTGCACTAGAGCCAATCACCCATGTATCTAATACCCATGGAACTAGTATGACCGTCGTGCTTCTGCTGCGACAAGCCTTTGGTCAGTGGGTCTGCAATGTTATCATTTGTGTGCACTTTACATATGTGTATGTCACCCCTTTCATTGATCTCTCGAATAAGGTGATATCTTCTGAGTATATGCTTGGCTCGGGAGTGAGATCTAGGTTCTTTAGCCTGTGCAATGGCTCCATTATTATCGCAGTACAAGTCTATGGGATCTGCAATCGATGGAACCACTCCCAATTCAGTAATGAATTTTCGAATCCAAACTGCTTCTTTAGCTGCTTCACAAGCTGCAATGTACTCAGCCTCCATTGTAAAATCAGCTACTGTCTCTTGCTTTGAACTCTTCCAGCTTACAGCACCTCCGTTTAGACAAAACACAAAACCAGACTGTGATACAGTATCATCCTTGTCTGTTTGGAAACTTGAATCGGTGTAACCTTTTACAACCAGTTTCTCCTCTCCTCCATACACCAAGAATGAATCTTTAGTCCTTTTCAGGTACTTTAGAATATTCTTGACTGCCGTCCAGTGACCTTCACCTGGATTAGACTGGTATCTGCTCGTCATGCTCAAAGCATACAAAACATCGGGGCGAGTACACACCATTGCATACATGATAGATCCAATTGCTGAGGCATATGGAACTTTACTCATGCGGTCCTTCTCATCCAATGATTTCGGACACTGATCTGTAGAGATCGTTATCCCTTGAGACACGGGGACATATCCCCTTTTTGCATTTTGCATACCAAAACTATGCAAAACCTTATCAATGTATGTACTCTGACTTAGACCGATCATCCTTCTAGATCTATCCCTATAGATCCTCATTCCTAGAATGTAGGATGTATCTCCTAAGTCTTTCATAGAGAAGTTGCTCCCTAACCATGTCTTAACAGCCTTTAGAGTAGGTATGTCATTCCCCATTAGTAGTATATCATCAACATATAATACTATGAATGCCACATGGCTCCCACTAACCTTCTTGTAAACACAAGGTTCATCTTCGTTTTGAACAAAACCATAGTCCTTGACTGTTTCATCAAAACGGATATTCCATCTCCTAGAGGCTTGCTTCAATCCATAAATGGATCGACGTAATTTACATACCTTGCCAACATTCCTTGGATCGACAAAACCTTCAGGCTGTGTCATGTACACATCCTCTTCAAGGCTTCCATTAAGGAAGGTTGTTTTGACATCCATTTGCCAGATTTCATAATCATGGAATGCTGCAATGGCAAGCAAAATCCTTATGGACTTGACCATAGCCACTGGTGAGAAAGTCTCATCATAGTCAATACCATGAATTTGTTTGAAACCTTTTGCAACCAGCCTTGCTTTATAGGTCTGAACTTTTCCATCCATGTCAGTTTTCTTCTTGAAAACCCATTTGCACCCTATGGGTTTTACCCCTTCAGGTGGATCAACCAAAGTCCATACTTGGTTTTCGTACATGGAATCCATCTCGGATTTCATGGCTTCTAGCCATCTCTTAGAGTCTGGACTGTTCATAGCATCTTGGTATGTGAGAGGCTCATCTTCATCTATGAGCATCAATTCACCACATTGAGTTAAGAGAAATCCATATCTCTCTGGCTCATGGCGAATTCTACCAGATCTACGAACAACCTGTGTTTGTTGAGCATTATTATTATCCTGCTCTTGTTCCACCTCAGGTTCAATGTTATTTTCTGGTTCTCGATCTTCATCGAGATCTATAGTTCTCCCACTGTTTCTTTTGGAAACAAAATCTCTTTCCATGAAGACAGCATCTCGAGCAATGAACACTTTCTGCTCAGAAGGACTATAAAAATAATACGCCTTTGTTTCATTAGGGTATCCCACAAAATTGCATTCTTCGGATTTAGGTCCAAGCTTGTCAGATACTTGACGTTTCACAAACGCCTTGCATCCCCAAACTTTCATAAAGCTCATGCCTGAACGTTTCTCCATCCATATCTCATATGGAGTCTTTTGAACCTTCTTAGTAGGAACACGGTTAAGTGTGAAAGCCGCTGTTTCTAGAGCATAACCCCAGAAACTAATTGGAAGATCTGCATGACTCATCATCGATCGCACCATGTCCAACAAGGTGCGATTTCTCCTCTCTGAAACTCCATTCCATTGAGGTGTACCTGGCGGAGTGAGTTGTGATACAATACCATACTCCTTTAAATATTCTTTAAATTTAGTGCTTAAGTATTCACCCCCACGATCAGATCGTAAGATCTTAATACTTGCACCTCCGCCAATTTGCTTCTCTACTTCAGCCTTGTATTCTTTGAACTTTTCAAAAGAATCGGATTTATTCTTCATAAGATATACATATCCATATCTACTGAAATCATCAGTAAATGTTATGAAGTAGTAGTAGCCTCCTCTAGCCATCACACGCATTGGGCCACATACATCACTATGTATTAGCTCCAGACGTTCAGTGGCCCTTTTACCCTTACCAGTGAAAGGGGCTTTAGTCATCTTACCAAGCAAACAAGACTCGCATTCTAGGTATGATTCAAAATCAAACTTATCCAAGTATCCATCCTTATGTAATTTGGATATGCGTTTCTCATTTATATGGCCTAGACGACAATGCCAGAGGTATGTTTGATTTGAGTCATTAACTTTAAGTCGTTTGTTTTCTATATTATAGACAGGATTATCTAAGTCAAGAACATATAAACCATTAAACAAACGTGCAACACCATAGGTTAAATCATTCAAAGCAAAAGAGCAACTGTTGTTCTTTATTGTAAACGAAAAACCTTTCTTGTCCAAACAAGAAACAGAAATAATGTTTTTGCAAATCGCAGGCACGTAAAAACAGTTCTCTAGTTCTAAAACAAGCCCAGAGGGCAAAGATAAATAATAAGTTCCTACAGCTAAAGCAGCAACTCTTGCTCCATTGCCAACTCGTAGGTCCACTTCTCCTTTAGCCAATGTCCTACTTCTCTGCATTTCCTGCACATTTAAACAAATGTGAGAAGCACATCCAGTATCCAATACCCAAGATGTAGAAATAGACAGATTGACTTCTATAACATATATACCTGAAGTAGAAGCTTGATCAACCTTCTTCTTCTTCAGATCCTCCAAGTAAACTGAACAGTTTCTCTTCCAGTGACCAGTTTTCTTACAGTAGTGACATCCACCCTTAGCAACACCACCTTTAGGCTTGAAAGCCTGTTTGGGACCTGACTTTGGCTTGGGTGCAGAATCAGATCCAGTCTTCTTCCTACCCTTCCACTTGCCTTTCCCTTTCGCCTTACCTTTATTGCCCACCATCAGTATGGGAGCAGGTTCAGCTGCCTTCATGTTGGTCTCATATGTTCTCAACATAGACAACAATTCAGTAGGTGTTTTGTCAAATTCATTCATATTGTAGTTCACAACAAACTGAGTGAATTTGTTGTTCAAAGAATTCATGATAAGGTCAATACCAGTTTCCGGTCCAACCGGGAAACCCAAAGTTTCAAGGTACTCAATGTAACCAATCATCTTCAGAACATGTGGTCCAACTGGTTCACTTGCCCCTTGTTTGCAATTAAAAAGTGACTTACTCGTGTTGATCCTTTCTTGACGAGTTTGGCTTGCAAACATGCTTTGCAAGTGTTCATAGATAGTATATGCATCCATATGCACATGCTGTCTTTGAAGCTCAGCACTCATAGTTGCCAACATAAGACATGCAACATCATTTGCATCATTCTCATCCTTTGTGTAGGCCGCTTGTTCTTCAACAGTAGCGCCCTCAGGAAGGGGACCTGGCGGAGGGATGTCAATGACATGAAGCTTGCGCTCCTGCCTGAGGACAATCCTCAAATTCCTCTGCCAGTCTAGGAAGTTGTTTCCTCCTGTCAGTTTATCCTTCTCAAGGATTGATCGTACGGATAGTGTGTTTGTGTTATTTGCCATTTCTACAAAGATAAAAGCACAAAATAAACATTAGATTGTCTGAGTTATCAATTATTATGTTCAAATGATTATGATATATTCATAATATATCTCCCACTATTTTTATCAAATTAATAGCCCTTACTATTAATTCGGAAAGTATATCGCATAATTCTTTCTAGTGAGCCAAGATCCATATTTCGTCAGGTTCTAAGTCAACCACTGGAAGTCCTTAAAAATGATTATTTAGGTAGACAACAGTTGTCAATTATATCACATATAATTCTTGGATAGTTTGGCGAACAACGATTGATCTTATCTATCTAATAGATTTTTAACCAAACTCTATGCTTCTAAGTTCATAATAGTTGAATATAACCGTTTATTTTCACCTTATTATGACGACTCAGTTAAGTTAGACCCAATGATACAACGGCCGAATATAACCGTTTATATTCGTCGCATCTCACCACGATAGATAGGAGTCCCCTGCCACTGACAGCCCTTCCCCTTATCGATCTAGGATTCGATGAGTGTTCATTCATTGGAAAGCATCCGATTAAAACTTAATATTTTGTTAAGGGGTTTAGGAAATTTATAACGATCATGATCACATCATAAAGAGATCCTCAATTTTTCCTTGAACCAAATATTTCATATTGACATCTTAAATTGTTCATTTCCTAGGTAGATGGAGGATACCAATGGTCACGCTTAAAACCCATCAACCTTACGAATACACATATCCGCTTTTGTCAGAAAATCCCAATTTTTAGATATCAGAAATCCATATTTAATTCCGTGCTTTAAAAATCCATATTTCATAAACACAAGAATCTCATGATCGTTTTTAATATTTGAATCGTTACAGATTTTATCTTGTTTAAACATGGCAAGCATGGCATGGGTGATGTATCTAATACATGCAAACATCATTAATCTAATTAAAGCATGCATCTTCTACTCTATACATACAAGGAATGAAGACGACATGCAAGTCGTATTTAGAAACCAAACCAACATTAAAACAAAAAAACCTCTATCCTATAGGTCAATAAGCCATAACCATCCACCACGCTCATATAAACAATTAATGACATGACATATCATATAAGGATGACATACTATTTATTACTTTTCATGATCCAATCATGAATAATAAATAAACAAAGCATATGTCACAAGCACAAATTAAAACAAAGCCCTAACCCGCGGAAAATTTTGCAAAATCATGTATCAGAATACAAGCAAAATCATGTATCAGTATACAATTCCAGAAGCATGTATCAGTATACACACGACCCAAATCCCAGTTACCAGAAACATGTATCAGTATACACGTAACCCTAATCTCAGCAAATAGATCGTATCCAAATACATCTATCCGACCGTTTATATCATTATACAAACTAAACAGCATACATATCATAACAGATCGCATATAGATGAGTCATGGCAGATTCTAAACATACTAGTATCATCATATCAGATTATATACATATTCATTATATCAATCATATAAAATAACTGTATCATGGCAGATTCATCAAACATGCATACTCGTAAAATACAGTAAACATGTAACCAAATCAGCCCCTCATACACGTAGTTCTGATACCATTGTTGGGTTTCATTGTAAAAACGCAGCGAAAAACAGTCGTAAAATAATAAAATTTACGAAACCCTAACGCATGATCCATGTATAAGTTGTGACTGATTATGGAGAAACGAAATCATACCAGTTAAGAGCTTTACGAATTCTGTAAGATGGAGGTCCTAGATTGCAATCACCACACAAACCTAGCGTCAAGATCTGTGTCTCTAAATCGTCCACAAGAACGTCCGATCGTCCAACGATCCAAGGAGTAGGTACTAGCCAAATAAAACTGCCTTCTCTCTCTCTCTAGCCTCTCTTTGCTTAAAAACGAATTATCTGAGCCAACCCTAAAACTATACATCATTATGTATATATAGGGCAGAGAGATTGGGCCTAACCCTAATCAGCTTGGGCTTCAACTAAACCAAACTGATTTGGGTTATTAATGAATTAAATTCGAAATACAATTTAATTAACTAAGTCCAACTTAATTAATTAATTAACCAATTTCGAATTTATAATTATTTAATTTAAATCTGATATTCAAATTAAAACTCCTTTTAAAACGTTCTTATTGTGTAACCCTTTAGGTTATTATTACGTTGGCAATAATTTCAATATCCAATAACAAAATATAAACAATGAGCGGCATCTAGTAATACATCATTGCTACCCAAGTAATAATAATAATTGGTGATCCAATTAAACCTTTCGTGATTAATGTTTCCGTGTAATATAATCCCTTTAACCAAATATTATAGATTAAACTCGAGGCATGTATTTAGTCATCCTCTTCAATGCTTAATCCGGGTTTCCTTGATCAATGAGTAAACTATTAAAACAAATCAATATTTGAGCATGGCCATGCATTTTCATAGTCTCACTCAATCAAGAGGCCAATAATATCTCCCCTAATAATAGGAGGGTTAAATCATTTATCTATCATTCATATTTCTCATATGACTCATGATATACCCGATGTCCACTTTTATCATCACCCGGTCAAAGGTAACTTTTAATGTTGTCAAAGTATATTAATCCTCGTATAGAAATATAATGATCTCAAGTCTAAGGATCATTACACCATTGTCACTGTGAGTCTTTCTTATGACTTTATTAAACATGAAGAATCTCACTGTGGGTCTGTCCAGTACCATGTACTCCTACATGTACCTATGCATTGACTTTAGTATCTCTATACTTATAACCAATGAGATGTGGTTATCTGTCAATCAACATATTAGTCTATTTATGTATTATTATTGTCCTATATTTAATAATACTCGACTAGGGACCTTTTAAGAATATGATATATTATATAATCTCAAGTTCAAGTCATGTACTTAAACTATATAATGTGTATCATGATTCTAAGGACATTTATTATGCTAACAAATATATCGCAGTAATTAAAGTCATAATAAATACGTTTATTGAATAATCAAATGACATAAAGGTTTATTAAAAGAGACAATGTATTGCCTCTAGGGCACCTACACTAACACATTTGTGATGTCTATCAGTACTTATGCTTTAATTACAACATGAAGTTAATAAAGTAAGTGATTATCAAAACTTAAATATTTATTTAGTCATTATTTCCTAGCTGGCCAACTATAAAAGAACAAGGTACATATCCTTTGTCTATGGTCTTTGGCGTAGAGGAGGAAGATGATGAGATAAGCGAGGTGTATAACAAGGCCAAAGCTATTAACCGTTAGAACAAGGATGCTTCCTGGAGTAATAAACGGCATACCATATAATAACCAAACGAAACAGTTCATCATCGTCAAAAGAAATTATTCAGTTTCAAACTCTTCTACTGGTTTATTCTTTGTTACTCTGTCAAATGTTGGCCTACACAAGTAGACAGGAATGGATCAATAAAAAAACCATCAAAACATAATTCAAACAGGATCAATAAAAATAAAATCATCAAAACATGATTAGAGGGAGGGGGGTGCTTACACCGAAGAAGCAAACAGTCCAAAAGAGAAGACATTCCCTTTAAGTGATGATCACACATACTTGTCAGTTGTCACTATGTATTGATAAACGGTACTCCATAACTATATACCCATAAATATAGTAAACACATCATAGATAGAGTTTCCATAGAGGGATTACATTTCATTTCTTGGTAGAGCACTTGTAGAGGTTAAAATGATTAATTTTTACAACATTCAAGTTTACCAATTCTGAGTTAGGGTATATAAGCATGATATTACTCTTCTTTTTCTGAAGCAATAATACGATTTCTGTTGAGGAGATTAACTGTATGCAAGCAATCATAAGTTTACTAATTTCACTTGAGATTTGTCTTCAGTTGAACGCATCTTAAAGGCAAAGACAGTAGCTGCAGCCAATCCGATGGCCCCTGGTGGAATTTATACAAGTAGTCAAGAGAGTCAAAATCAGCCGGTGGTAGCCGCGGGACGTTAGTCGAGAGACTACATTGATTCAGATGTGCAATGGTTATATATTTTGAATACAACACATAGTATTACCCCTTAGCCTTTGTAGATCAGTTAGTCGTAGGTATAATAGTTAGCCAAGAGACTACATTTATTCACATGTTTGTATTTTGACATGAAAGACTAAGTTTAATGTAGTATTGTGGTGTAAGTCGACATGTGTTTCGGCTTTAGACATATTAGATGATATTGTGATAAAAGTTGATTAAGTATATGGTTTATTGACATGTGTATTGCAAGATTTGCCATTTGGGAAAGTTGAAATGTCATTTTTGGTTTGGTATATGCTTTTGTGCATGGTATATTTAAGTTTCAAACATGACATTGTAATCTGGATTCATAAAAAGTGTTGCAAGTAATTGTTGCCAGTAATACCAAAAAATATTACAATAGGGATAAAAATGTTGCAGATAATTGTTGCAAAAAAACCTTAATGTATTGCAAAAGGTATCAAAATGTTGCATCAAAGTGTTACAATAAACTGACATTGTAACATTTTTACTCAATAGATGTTGCAAGAAGGTGTTGCATTAGTCTATTGTAACACCTTAAAAATGTTACTAAAACAGATCAAAGTGTTACAAAAAAGTGCTATTGTAATATTAAAAAATGTGTTGTAATAAGTGGACATAATGTTGCAATAGAGGCCATAGGCAACGCTAGCAAATGTAACGCCGAATTTTGGCTAAAACGTTACATAAACATCTACTGTAACATTTTTGGGGTCTAACAATCCACTTTTGTGGGGTTGCAATAGGTCATTTTTGGTGTAGTGGTGAGTTGCGGAATAGTAATTCTATGGAAATTCAACACTAGAGGTACTACCTTGACCATTCGTTTTGGCTAAGTAAAAAGGATAATATCGAGTCGGCTAAAACTCGAAAGTTGTTAAGGATTAACAAGAGAACGTATTGGTGTAAAGAACGAGACTAGAAAGGATTATTAAAACGATAAAGAAGATCGTAAGTTAAGTGAACCCGAGAGAGTGAAAGTCGGGTGAAGTAAAGTTTACTTAGAATAAGTGAACTGTAAATCAAGTGACTAATTGAGGCTATGTATTGTCTTGGTAGATGTTCCAGGACTAGATGAGAGACATCCAGTTAAGAGCTCGGACATCAGGCAAGTTTACTAAACCTTACTCTATTGAACAGAGTGGGCATATTTTCAATTATTTAATACTTGTTTATTCAAAAATATATCTATATATATTCTTTGTTTCAAGTATTGTGCAAGTTTTCGAACCCCAAAGCTTAAGTATTTTGCATAATTTGTAAACTGTTGTGGTTGTGATATAATTACTGTTGAATTATACGAACTGTTTTAATCATAATACCTGATGCTTACGATGTTTTACGATGTGGAATTTGTGACACCTTATATAAGTGTATATGTATAAGGACTCTCGGGAAGAGTGTATATTCGTATTTTAAACGTAATTCGGGAGTCGGAGATATTTTAAGAACGCTGTCATAAAAACCCAGAGATTTGCCGGAGACATATTATTTCTGTTATATTTATTTAAAATATTCCAATAAATATAAATTGGATATTTTTAAGTTTAATAAATATTTAAATAATGTTTGAGATATTATTTGAATATTTATTTAATTAAGTGAATATTATTTCGAATATTCATTTAAAAAGAGTTTAAGTAATTGTTTATTATTTAATAAATATTATTTCAATATTTATTAAATATCCTAATTGTTTATTAATTAATTAATATTATTAAAATATTTATTTAATATTCTAAAATGATTTAAAAATCATAAAACCCTATTTAAAATTTATTTAAGGCCTTCATTAATTATTTAAAATATTTTATGGCCTTCAGAAAAATCTTTTAAAAATAGTAGGGGTTCCCAAATATTATTTTGAGTTTATTAAGACTCTTAAATACGATTAAATATTTCCCAACTCATCAAAAATTGGGAATCTAGTTTAAGGAATGACTAATGATTTTACTCTCCCAATTCCTCGAAAGAGTTCATGTTTTGGGATCACTGCCCTAACCTAACGAATTTCAAATCAAAGCATCTCAGAAAACTCCGACTACTCCCAAGTCGAAATTTCGCGAAGCGAATCCTTCTCGGTGATTACTCTGGTTGACTCAAGTCAACTTCCATTGTGACTTACCTCCCCAAAAAATCAGGGAGTAAGGTGATCAGAAATATTGAACAGTTGTTGACAAGTATCAATTGCTTGGGAGACCTGGATTAAGTTCCGGCTCCAGTTTTCTTTGATTGTTCATCCGGGACTAGGAGATATTGCGTAAGAGGCTGTGGTGGCAGTCCATCTATTTTGACCATGTAAGAGGCTGTGGTGGCAGTCCATTGGGTATTAGCCCGTATGCGGCTAGGGTGACATCCATTTATGGTGTTCGTCCATCTACATGTAGAAAAGGTTACTGATCGTACTACCGTACTGAAGCGACTGATCATCGTGTACGGTAGGGTGTTATTAAAGGCTCCGGAAGTAGTCCCATCCTCCAATTAGAATTGTACTGTAACATTGTAACGAAAGCCTAGGTGCTGAGTTACCGATAATGTTGACAGTGGTTGAAAAGTATATTCTCTGGTACAGTATCTTGAACTGTATGAAATGTGTTGACAAAAGACAAACAATATTTTTAAAACTTGTGAACTAGTGTTGTTCATCTTGCAGTATCTAGAACTACGTACTTGTGATTTCTAAAGACCGTGCTAAGCCACGGATAGTGTCTTTCAAAACTATATATGAACTAAAGTCGTTCATATGGTGGTATTTTAAACTTCATAGTAAGTATGAATACTTTATATTGGAAAGATCTTTGTACTACTATTATATTGTTGGAAAAACTTTATATTAGTACTACTTAACTTGCTGAGCATTCTTTCGCTCATTCTTGCTTTTAAAAATTATATTTCAGTACAAGGAGAACATAGTCTGTTGGCTCCATATCATGAGAGAAAGGAAATAGAAGATTCACCCTTGAGATAGTTCAGCTCAGGAGGGATACCACAGAAGTAAGTTGTATAGGCTTCAGTTATGTTAAATATTAATGCGACTTCATGTAGAGGTTGTAATTAATAGTGTGGGATCCTGGTTAGTACATTTGGTTTGTAATAACTAATGTTACTGTGTAACGTTTCTAAGGCTATAACTTGTGTGAGTAAGAGATTGAGGTCTATGATGTGTTTTGATTGGATTATTGAGTTAATACAGGTAATATACGATTAGATGGTGACAACCTAGATTCCTGACCCCGGATCTGAGGGTGTTACACAATCCAAAAAGTGTGTGCCTAAGACATCTGTCAAAGTTGTTCATACAACGAAGACAAAATTAGACACTCATAAGTTGGAACAAAACAACATGTCTAACATGCGTAGCATGCCTAGTGTAGATTTATCTCATAAGCATGTGGTGTTGCGAATTGCATGTCTTGTGCTTTCAATGTAATGTATGTTTATTTTAATAGTAAGCATGCATCAAATGATAAGACTGCTCCCCGTCAACATGTTAATAATAAGAAGCATGTTAGATCAAAGACTGCTAGTCCTCCTAAAGTTAGAGTGGACACATTTATACCTAAGCCTACTCAGAAATGTGTTAAGGCTGGTTATAAGTGGAAATGCTCTTTCGTTAAGGAGGTTGAAGTGATTAAAATTAAGAATGTTGTTTTGCCTGACAAAGGCCAGTTCTTTAAGTATGCCGGACCCAATCAAGTTTGGGTTCCGAAGAATGTCTAATCAATTGATATTGCAGGGTGTGGAACAGGTGAACCGAGTTGTGTGGATTCTCGACAGTGGATGTTCAAGGCATATGACCGGAGATAGAGCCCTGCTATCAAATGTGGTTGAGAAAGCTGGCCCAGTGGTTACCTTTGGAGATAACAGCAAAGGTATAACTGAAGGATATGGCAGTCTGGATGCTGGTAATGTTATCATTGAGGATGCATCTGTTGTGGAAGGTCTTAAGCACAATCTTCTCAATATCAGTCAATTATGTGATAGAGGATATGTTGTTTCGTTTGATAAGGAGAAGTGTCAGATCCTTCACAAGAAGAATGGAAAGCCTGTTCTTCAAGGCGTAAGGAAAGGAAACTTGTTCATAGCTGATTTGTATTCTGGATGCAAATATGAAGTTAATTGTTTTTATGTTAAAGGTTCGTCAGATGAAAGTTGGCTATGACACAAGAAGATGTCTCACCTCAACTTCAAAACAATGAACTCCCTAGTCAAGAGGGAATTGGTGAGAGGTCTGCCTTAAATGGAATTTACACAGGAAGGACTGTGTGAGGCATGTCAGAAAGGAAAGTCAAAGAAAGCATCTCACAAGGGCACTGACACATCTTCAATAACTGAACCTCATCAGTTACTGCACATGGATTTGTTTGGTCCAGTTAATGTGATGTCTATGTCAAAGAAGCAATATGCTCTTGTGATCGTCGATGACTATTCTAAATACACATGGGTTTTATTCCTACATTCCAAGGATGAAACTCCACAGATTGTGATTGATCATGTACAGTTGATTGAGTTGGATTCTAAGTTTCCAGTTAGAGCTATAAGGTCAGACAATGGAACTGAATTCAAGAATGCAGTTCTGAATGACTTCTGTGCAGACAAAGGAATAACAAGACAATACTCAGCCCCTAGAACTCCTCAACAAAATAGAGTCGTATAAAGGAAGAATCGTACTTTGATTGAAGCTGCAAGGACAATGCTAAGTGAATCGAGACTTCCTATGTACTTCTGGGCTAAACCTGTGAACACTGCTTTTTATACTCAGAATCGAACTTTAATCAACAAGGACTTAATGAAGACACCTTATGAGATCATGAATGACAATAAACCAACCCTCAAATACTTTCATGTATTTGGTGCTAAATACTTTGTGCTTAAAGATGGAGATGTTTGACGTGGCAAGTTCGAGGCCAAAGCATATGAAGCTATTTTTGTTGGTTACTCCAGAAGATCTTACAGGGTGTACATAATTGGCAGTCACCAGGTGAAAGAAAGTGTCAATGTTACTTTTGATGACACTAAACTCCCAAGTATCCAAACAGAAAATCCATCTGAGAAACTGAAGTTTGATAACTTTCCAGATTCAGAATCAGTAATGAGACTGTTAGGGTTGACACATTTGGAATGATGATAACAAAATGCTCAAGACAAGAATTTGATCTTGATACCGAAGCTGATTGTCAGAAAGCTAGTTCACAGAAGCTGATGAATCAGGAAGCTAACTAGAAGGCATTTTATCTATCCAAGGTCTAAAAGCCACATCAAATGAATGGAAGATATTCTGTCATCAAGTTAGGAAGCAATTCAGAAGCAAGCCAACAGACGTCTAATCAAGCACCAAGTGTTTCAGTGGTAAGCCTGCCCAAACAACTCAGTAATGGTGAATCAATGAAGATGACAAGATGTTTTATCTAGAGATGAAGCTAAGTGTATCCGTTCTACGGATAAAGCTATGGAAATCTTATTTCATCTATGGATACGAGCTGAAAACATCATATGCCATCAACGGATAGAAGCTGAAGACATCTTATCTCATCAACGGATAGAAGCTAAGAACATCTTATCTCATCTACGGATAAAAGCTAAGGACATCATTTCTAAGGACAAAAGTTGAACGAAGTCGATCTACAGATACGACTGAGGATGTCATGTTTTATCTATGGATGCAGTTAAGGAGGACATGGTCTATCTATGGATGCAGCCAAGAATGTCATGTCTCGCCTATGGATACAGTCATGGAATATTACTTCTACGGATATTCTGAGATTACCTTTCTACGGATAATTGACGTAGAATGATAATCTACGGATAAGGAAGTAATACGCCTACTGATGTTCATCTCATTCAACATGAAAAACAAATCTATTTAAAGGAATCTTTTGAAGTTTTCTTTATTTAACAGGTTGAATGGAGGACAGTCTCAGAGATCATCATTACACACCCGTGACTAAAAGATGTTGGATAACGACACAAAAGATGTATGGAATAGGGAGTCAAATTGTAAATATTCGAAGGCTCAAATTCCTACAAATGAAATATGAAGTCATCTAGTGTCTTTTATGTCTCGATGGATAAATAAGAGTTAAAGCAGCTACCTAGAAGTTTACCTTCTAACTGGACACAAAGGAAAAGCTTGACAATCATGAAGACCTATATGCAATACTACATGTTCACTTATCTCAGCTGATAGTGACTTGACAGTCGGGTAACCAAGGAAAGGTCTCATTCATGCAGATGTCACATGGGCTTGGAAGCTAGGTCAATTGCATGGACTTAGTAACTTTTAAAGAGAGAAGCACACTCAATCAGAAAGCACTATTTGGGACTATACAAGTTTATCTGTGATGCCAGCCAAGGTATTTCCCGAATAGGATAGTTTCTGAGACGAGCATGTGTAAAGCATAATGTAACATAAGATGTAAAAGAGATAACTACAACTCAACAAAGGACAAGACAGACAATAATATTAGCAGAAGCAGAGGAATCCAGAATCAAAGAAGAAAAGGTAAACTCAAAAAATCAAAATACGTTATGTATTCTTGAAGTCCGTAAACAGGTCACGGAAAGAAGTTCATGAAAATGTTCAAGCCTCAGTGACATCAAAAGAAACAAGACTTTCAAGACGACAGAAGTATGTGAATGATTTAGAGTTTAGTACCACGGGATTCCAGTGATTTAATCAAAGCAACCAGAACGACAAAGGACTTATCAGCAGCATTGAATTGAAGACATAAAAGAAGAATTGAACAAGTGTTGTTCATCTGTGAACCATACCAGTTGCACTAGGTGACGGCACTAAAAAGATCAAGTTGTTTTATCGTCTCAGAAGAAATTGATACAGTCTAAAACAAGACACCCTGGAACTCAAAAGGTTTTTGAAATGATTAAGTACAAAAGAAAATGTTCGATGGTTTTTCATAAATGAAAACCATCGAATATGGTTAAGGAAATTCTTTAAGAAAACTATAATTAAGTATTTTTCATTCGATAGTTTTATTTATAAAACTATCGAATGGAAAATACTTTTAATCCATTCGATAGTTTTCTAATTGAGGAGCAGGTGAAAAGTTTGTTTTGTTTTATATGGTTGATGAAGATCCAACGGCCAGGATTGATTCTTCAAGTTTGGTTCGATGGTTTTTCAATTGAAGACTGCAGTTAATACAGAGTGAAGAATGTGTCTTCTTCAGTTAAGGCAAAATCACACAGAGACATTACTGAGAGAGAGAATTGAGCCGGAGAAATTATCAGAGAATTAATAGTGCTCAGAACTTGATCATTATTTTGTATTTGTGTAACCTTAAACTCATTGAAGATAATCTACGGATTAGAAATTGTAGCACCCCTCGAGGTTTATATTTATAAAAAGATATATTCCCCGAAACTTGATTTGGTTTGGTGTGTTTGATTTTGTTATAGAACTGAATGATTAATCCGCGAACGAAATTGAATTATTTGTGAGTATCGTATTCAACCCCCCCTTCTACGATACTTTGGACCTAACAATTGGTATCAGAGCTACTTGATTGACATACAAATCAGATCCGGTGAATGTGACCAAAATCAAACGTAGCGTGAAAATTCGAAGCAAATTTTTTAACTTTCAAAATTTTTCATTTACTTGGAATTTTAAACAATTTGGAATTTTCAGAAACCATGAGTGCACCAAAGACAACAGCTGGTATTAAAGTTCCCCCGTTTACTAGAGATGATTTCAGTTTGTGGAAGATGGAGATGTTGTTATTTATCAAGGCATCAAATCCGTTATACATTGGCATATTAGAGAACGGACCGTTTGTACCATTGAAACAAGTTAGTGAATCTACAGCTCCTGATGGTAGCAGGATTCCTCAAGGCACCCAAACTAAGGATATAACTGAGTATACAGATTCTGATAGAGAACTGATTCGATTGGATACAGGATTGATGTTGATATTAGCAGACTCCGCAGACAAGGAAATGAGCTATCAGTTGATGAACTGTACAAGCGGGAAACATATGTGGGATACCATTAACTTGATAATGGAAGGAACTGAAGACGTGTAGGAAAACAGATTAGACATCCTGACTTCTCAGTATGAGGCTTTTAGGTCTCTTCCAGGAGAAAGTATAACTCAGGTCTTTGAGAAATATACTATGCTCCTAAATGAATTGGCAATGAAAGGAAAGACCTATCCACTGAGAGAATCAAACAGGAAGTTCATGATGACGTTGCCCTATCATGTAGAACACAAGTCATCATCCATAAGGGAAAGAATTGACTTCACAAAAATGCCACTAGAGATGATCTATGGCAAGTTGAAGACCTATGAGATGGAACAGGAACAGAGAGTGATAATCTACGGACAGGGAACAGTGGAAAACAAGCACAATGCACTTGTGAGATCAGCATCACTTGTAGTGGATGAACCAATAACTTCTGAGATTCAGGTTCAAACCTCTAGAGCTGGAAAGGAGGTGATTATAGAAGCTGAAATGGATTCTGTGAATCTGGGTGTTGATGAAAGTGATTACTACACCCTAGAAGAGCTTGAGCAAATGGAAGACAAAACCATGGCGTACTTAGCTGCAAAGTTTAGTCATATTCGTTTCAAGAGAAACCCTAAGTACAAGTTCAAGGGCTCAACCAATAGATTCCAAAAGAGCAATTATTCACCAGGGACTGGTTTTAAAGGAGGCTACAAGACTGGTATGATTGATAGAAGCAAATCAAGATGCTACAATTGCAATGAGTTAGGGCATTTCGCCACTGAATGCCGGAAGCCTCGTCAAGCAAGAGACATGAAAGATGTCTATGGAAAGAGAGATTCTATTGAAGACTTGAAGAAGGAGAATGCCAAGCTTAAACAGCAACTGGAGGCATTGTCTGGAAAGTAGAAAGGGAAAGCTTATATAGCAGAGGGAAAACACTGGGATGATACTGATTCGGATGAAGAGGAGGAATATGTAAATGTTGCTCTAATGGCTGACTCTTCAGAGGAATCACTGCAATTATCTCAGGTACCTATCTTAACAACAATTGACATGTCTAATTCTGAGTACAAGAAAACTGTGCAAGATCTTAGTGTAGAATTGTTTAATGTACACACAAGCATGCTAGCATCAGAAATGGAAAATTCTAAACTAGTTCTTAAGATTAAAAATCTAGAATCTAAAAATGAAGAACTAGAGCTTGTAGCTGTCTCATTAGAAGATCTTAAGCAAAAGAATGCGTACTTAGAAAACAAGGTCAAGTGTAATGATGAGATAGAGACTATCCTCAGGAAGCAGATTTCAGATTTAGATTTGAAACTGAATGCTTTTAAGAATTCCGCTCTAGTGGCTAAGGAAATCATTGATACTCAGGCCATAGAGAATAAAACTGCTATAGGATTTGACTATAACAAGAAAGCTGGTAAGAAGATAATGGGATTCCCTGTGACACCTTCAGTTGTCAAAAGGAATACTCCACATGTTCTTAAGAATGTTAGTTGTCCAGTTTTTGTTAAGCCTTTTCCACCACTCTTTCATGAGGATGATCTTTTCATAAGACAAGAATTGCTTGAGGAGGATTTATTGAAGGATAAAGAGGTAAAGACTAAGTTGCCTAAGAGCTCAGTAAAAGCTGCATTACCTAAAACTGAAGTAGGTGACTTAGTTAGTATTTCTAAAAAGAACAGGAATGGGAAGAAGAAGATTGTTAATCAGGAAATGGTTCCATATTCTCCCATTGTATCTAGGAAGTTGTGCTCTATTTGTAATTCTGCTGGACACCTTACACATGCATGTAAAAAGGTTAAAGTAGAAACTGCTAATACTTCTGAGATGCATAACATGTCTGACATGCCTGATAATCATGAACCCTGTGGAAAGAAAGAGTGTTTGCTATGTAAGTACAACATCATGCATGCTTATTTTAAGTTGATGAATGATAATAGCAACAACACTAGTAATGTTAAATCCACAGATACTATGAATGTCAAACAGGGTAAGACTAAGTTGAATGTTACTCTTGTTAAAGTATCTAAACCTTCAGGACCCAAACAACTTTGGGTACCAAAGTCCGCTTAATCAATCTGTGATTGCAGGGTAATGTTAAAAGCTCAAAGGTCGTGTGGATTCTGGATAGTGGCTGTTCTAGACACATGACAGGTGAAGAGTCCCTGCTTACAGAGGTGGTTAAGAAGACCGGCCCAATTGTAACCTTTGGAGATGACAGCAAAGGATTCACTACGGGATATGGTAAATTGAAAGCTGGAAATGTCATCATTGAGAACATCTCTCTTGTTGAAGGATTAAAGCACAATCTTCTAAGTATCAGTCAGTTCTGTGATAAAGGCTACAATGTAGATTTCAGAAAGGACAAGTGCTTGATCACCAACAGGAAGGATGAGAAGCTTACTCTACTGGGAGTGAGAAAAGGAAATTTGTTTATAGCTGACTTAAGTGAAGGGTTTCGAGCACATAAACGCAACGGAAAACGTAAAAATAAATCAAAAATTCGAAACCCCTCCGCAGGATCCATGCGAAAACAAAAGATTTAATTCGGAGATTAAGAACAAATACCTTAAGAAGCTTTAACAGTTCATTAATGGAAGATTAATGGAGATCCAAAGCTTGTTCAATCACCATGTATCCCGCTCTCGCGATCTACACTCTACGGTATCCACACGAATGCTTTTCTTGAAGGATTGATGTGTACTAGCACCCGAAAACTGCTTCTTTCTCTCTCTCTCTTTTCTTGCTCTCGTAAGCGGCTAGGGTTTTAATAAAAACGTTTTTCATTAATAAAATCAGCCCTCTTTGAGAGTTTATATAGAGAGGAAAATAAGTTTTCTAATTATAATCCAATTATAATAAATACTAATCCGAAATTCCAATTTATTATTTAATTAAGTCGCACTTAATTAATTAATAACTAATTTCAGAATTAGTTTAAGTAATTCCATTTTCTATTTAAATAATTAATCAAGTCATACTTAATTAATATTATAAATAGAATAAATTACTTATTTAAATTTAAATTCATAATTTAAATTATTTCTCCTTCAAGCGTTCTTTGTGTGTGACCCTGTAGGTTATTATTACGTTGGTAACAATTTTAATGACTAATTAAAATTGTAAACAATGAGCGGCATCTAGTAATACATCATTGTCACCCAAGTAATAATAATTAAATCAGTGATTCGATTAAGCCTTTCGTGAATAATGTTCCATGTAATATAATCCCTTTAACCTTAATATTATAGATTAAACTCGAGGCATGTAATGTGTCATCCTCTTCATAATTTAATCTTAGTTTTCTTGATCGATGAGTAGTCTAATAAATCAAATCAACATTTGAGCACGGTCGTGCATTTCTTAGTCTCACTCAAACAAGAGGCCAATAATATCGCTCCTAAAATTAGGAGGGTTAAATCCCATCTAGATCATTCATATTTCTCATACGATTCATAATATACCCAATGTCCACTTTTATCATCACCCGGTCAAAGGTAACTTTTAATGTAATCAAAGTATATTAATTCTCGTATAAAAATATAATGATTTCAGGTCTAAGGATCATTACACCATTATCACAGTGAGAATTACTTATGACACTATTAACATGTGTAATCTCACGGCGGGTCAATCCAGTGTCATGTACTCTTACATGCACCTCTGTTTTGACTTTAGTATCACCATACCTATGACCAATGAGATGTGGTCATCAGTCAACAAACATACTAGTCTCTGTGCATTATTATTGTCCTTAAATAATAACACTCGACTAGGGATATTTAGGAATAAAGATACTATTCATATAATCTCATTTTTAAGTCACATACTTAAAGATATCGGATACGTATCATAATTCCAAGGACATTTATTATGGTAACATTTATAACGCAGTAAATAAAGACATAATAAACTAATAATAATAATCAATAAAACATAATTTATAATAATAAAATTTTTTCTTTAAAACATAAAAGTATTGTCTCTAGAGCACTAATACTAACATTAAGTTCTACCAGTGAAGGAGAAGTTACATGTTTCTATGCTAAGGTATCTTCAGAACAAAGTTGGCTATGGCACAAGAAGCTCTCACACTTGAACTTCAAAACTATGAACTCTTTGGTAAAGAGAGAGTTAGTGAGAGGGTTGCCCCTGATGGAATTCAATCAGGAGGGACTATGTGAAGCATGTGAAAAAGGGAAGTCGAAGAAAGCATCACATGGAAGCAAAGGAATGACAAGCATTACTGAACCATTACAACTGATTCATATGGATTTATTTGGTCCAGTCAATGTCATGTCACTTTCAAGAAAAAGATATGCATTGGTGATGGTGGATGACTACTCCAAGTACACGTGGGTGTTGTTCATACAATCAAAGGATGAAGCAACACAACTAATCATTGATCACATTAAGAAGATAGAAGTGGAAACTAAGCTACCTGTGCGGACAATCAGATCAGACAATGGAACTGAATTCAAGAATGCAGTTCTTAATGATTTCTGCTCAGAGAAAGGAATATCAAGACAGTTTTCAACACCAAGAACTCCTCAACAGAATGGAGTAGTGGAAAGGAAGAACAGGACCTTGGTTGAAGCAGCAAGGACCATGTTGAGTGAATCAAAACTTCCTACTTACTTTTGGGCTGAAGCAGTGAATACAGCTTGCTACACTCAGAATCGTACCCTGATTAACAAAGATCATGAAAAGACTCCGTATGAGTTAATGGCCAACAAGAAACCAACACTGAAGTACTTTCATGTGTTTGGTGCAAAGTGCTTTGTACTTAAAGATGGAGAACATCTTGGCAAGTTTGATGCCAAAGCAGATGAAGGCATTTTTCTGGGCTATTCTCTGGAATCTAAGGCTTTCAGGGTATATGTGATTGAAGATAAAAAGGTGTTGGAAAGCTTTAATGTAACATTTGACGACACCAAAAGACCAGGCCTGCAAACAAGAGAGACCTCTGAATCCTTGGTATTTGAAAATCTATTAGGAGATCTCTCTGACAATGAAGAAGAACCTGAAGTTGTGACAGTTATTAATAATAATCATAATGATAATGATTCTGGACAAAGTGGTGACCAAAGTGGAGATCCTCAAAATTCTACAGGATCCACTAGTCAGTCAACAGAATCATCAGATCAAACCGTCAACAACTCAGGGGGAGCAGGAGAAGGATCAACTAGTCACACTCCACAACATCTAGAACAAGGAGAATCATCAAGATCGCATCTGCCAAGACAAAGGGTATGGAATAGAGATCATCCCTTTCACTTGATCATTGGTGATCCGGACACAGGAGTGAGAACTAGGAGAGCATCACAAAATGAATGTCACTATTCTGGGTTTCTTTCAGAAACAGAACCTAAGAAAGTTGAAGATGCTTTAGATGATCCACATTGGGTAATTGTTAAGCAAGAAGAACTCAATCAATTTGAAAGGCAGAAAGTTTGGAAGCTGGTACCCAGGCCTAAGGGAAAATCTGTTATTGGAACAAGATGGGTATTCAGAAATAAGTTGGACGAAGATGGCATTGTAACGAGAAACAAAGCCAGACTGGTTGTTAAAGGTTACTCTCAAGAAGAGGGTATAAATTATGATGAAACCTATGCACCAGTAGCAAGACTTGAGGCCATCAGAATGTTTCTGGCATTCGCAGCACATTCCAATTACAAGGTATATAAAATGGATGTGAAGAGTGCTTTTCTGAACGGGGAGTTAGAAGAAGAAGTGTATGTGGAACAACCTCCAGGTTTTAAGGATTCAAAACTGGCAGACTTTGTGTACTTTCTATTCAAAGCTCTCTATGGACTTAAACAAGCTCCAAGGACATGGTATGACACTCTCTCTGAATTCTTACTTGAAAATGATTTTACAAGAGGTGTTGTAGACAAAACTCTCTTTGTCAAAAAGCATAAAAATGATTTGATATTGGTGCAAGTATATGTTGATGACATAATATTTGGTTCTACTAATGATGATCTATGCAAGAGATTTGCTAAGTTAATGCAGAGTCGTTATGAAATGAGTATGATGGGTGAATTGTCATTCTTCCTTGGACTGCAAGTATACCAAAGACAAGATGGTATATTCATTTGTCAGTCCAAGTACATCAAGGATCTTCTTAAGAAGTATCAAATGGAAGACTCATCTACATCAAAGACTCCTATTCCAACTGCCACTAAGCTTGATAAGGATGAAACTGGTAAGAAGGTTGACATCACAGGCTGCAGAGGTATGATAGGCTCATTACTTTATCTCACTGCAAGTAGACCAGATATAATGTTTGCAACATGCTTGTGTGCTAGGTTTCAGTCTGATCCTAAAGAATCGCATCTAATAGCTGTTAAGAGAATATTTAGATATCTTAAGGGGACCCCAAATCTTGGAATTTGGTACCCTAAAGATACAGGATTTGATCTTATTGGATACACAGACTCTGATTTTGCAGGTTGTAAGATTGATCGGAAGAGTACTTCAGGAAGCTGTCAGTTTCTTGGAAGAAGGTTAGTTTCCTGGTATAGCAAGAAGCAACATTCAGTGTCCACATCAACAGCTGAGGCTGAATACATTGCTGCTGGTAGCTGCTGTGCTCAGATCTTGTGGATGAGAAACCAACTCCGTGACTATGGGCTTTTGTTGACAAAGATTCCAATATTTTGCGATAACACAAGTGCCATAGCAATCTCAAACAACCCAGTGCAACACTCGAGGACGAAGCACATCGACATCAGGTATCATTTTATCCGAGAGCATGTCATGAATGGAACTGTGGAGTTACATTTTGTACCCACAGAGGATCAAATTGCAGACATCTTTACTAAACCGCTTGATGAATCCACTTTCAATAAGCTGGTTGGTGAACTTGGGATGTTAAATCTTTCTAATTGATTTTGATTAGAAGTCAGTAACTGTAGATAGTCCTAGTAAATACATGAGTTTAAGAATTTCTATATCCTTAGGACTCGTGAGTTTATTTTCTGGAGCAATTCTCGTAGTTAGGATTATTGTACTAATTTTATGTCATAATTAAGGATGATATATCTTCTGGCATTTAATTAGTTATTAATTCTAAAAATTATTTAAGTGCTAATATTTGTTCTAAATATTCAAGCATTTATTTAATTTAAATTAATTTACTCTGTTTTTAACATTGTAGATTAATGCAGCATAATTGATTGGATTTTAATTGATTAATATCACTTAATGATATTTAATTGATTTTATTCTAAGAAAATTGTGAATTTTCTGTTAAGAATTGATTTTGGTAAATTTGAAAAGATTTATTAGAATTAAAACTAGACAGGAAATAAAAGTTTCTGATTCTTAAAACAAGAACAGGTTTTAGGAATTGGAAAAGAAGCAAAAATTTCGAATTTTTAGGAAATTCGATAGTTTTTCAGGTACAAAGAAAAAACCATCGAATTTACTCTTCGATAGTTTTTAAATTAGAAAAGAAAAACCATCGAAATACACTTTTCGATAGTTTTTGAAATCAAATGAAAAATATATCGGGAGGATTTAATTTTTTCAGTAATTAAACTCCTCGATAGTTTTTCAACAATCAATTCTCGATAGTTTTTGAGAATGCCTTTAAAATTTATCGAAGTGAATTTAATTAAATCAATATTAGAATTCTCGATAGATTTTAATAATTTGCAGAAAAACTTATCGAAGTGAATTAATAAATTCAATAATCTAATTCTCGATAGTTTTTTCTAACAAAGGACCATTCGATAGTTTTCAGGTTTTGCAAAGGATCAAGTTCGATAGTTTTCAGGAAAACTTTTAAAATTCTATTTCAAAAAAACCTCGATAGTTTTCCAAAAACTATCGAAGGGAAGTTGACAGTTTTACCCCCAGCTGAAAACCATCGAACATACATTTAAAAAATATCGAATACTGTAAAGACAGTTTTACCCCTGTCATTGTTAATTGTATAAAAGCGTGCCTTACACTTTTTTTTCTTCCTCATTCTTTACAGATCTGAGAAAGTGGCCGTTTTTATATATACTTACATATATTCTACAGTTTCAAGAACATATCTCGATAGTTTCTTCAATTTTAAACCGAGTAAAACTCAAAAGTATTACTGTTCTTCACTGTTGATTCTCTTTTGACAGTGAATACTTGTTTGTTTTTGAGTTTTGGAACATAGTAAAGGAGAAACCATCGAAACAAAACTTCGAACCTCAAAGAAATTGTTAACAGAACACCTCTTAGAATTTAATTGGTTAAACAATTGAGGTCTTTTGATTTTGTTGGATAGTTGGTTTTAACAATTATGGTTCTTAATTTTGATAGTTTTTGAAGTTGTGTTTAGAGATAAAGGGGTAATTTTGTTAAAAGTTTGATTAATTAGTAATAATTAATTAAATTTAAACAAAAATTAGTTTTGGTTTAAAATTAATTTTCTGGATATTTGAAACATAATGGCTGGAGAATTTATCGTAACCAAAACTAATCATGTCTCGTTTCAAAACTTGCAATCCATAACGAACCTTTAGTTTCGTGCATGGGCAGAGTTTTTGAACAAACGTTCATTAGTGGCATATGTTGTGAGTACTCCCGTGGTCCTTTGCATCGATCAATTGACTACGTTGTACACAACCGCCACGGATACAACTGAGAATAATGTACGGTCCTTTAGTTTTGTTGTGCCAGGGGGCAGAACAATAAGGGTGACGGAACATGATTTTAATCGAATCCTACATTTTCCTACAGAAAACATTGTTCCTGATCCCACAACTGAGGAAATACATGCTTTCTTCACTCTCATTAGAAGTCAACAACCTAACTTCTTTGTGGGAGAGTTTCTGAAGCATTACTTGCCAAAGCCATGGAAATTTTTCTTTCATACACTTATCCATGTGTTTACTGCTAAGCTTACAAATCTGCATGGTATTCCCTTATTCCTTCAAAAGATAGGGTTTGCCATTGCTAACAATAGGCATATAAACATAGGAAAGTTACTGATTGATCAAGTAATTCTATGCATGGGACCACTGGATGAAAGAACAGGCATGGATGATGTGCTTTGTTTCTATCCTAGGTTCCTACAGCTCATTCTCAATGATGTCTTAACAGATAATGAACGGGAGATATTTGAAGGTGAAGCCAACCAGGAGTGCATGAGAATGAAGAGCAATGCAATAACCGCTCTCATCAGGAAGAACAACTATCTTCCAGGGGTACCCACTGTTCTCACTGACTATCTAAGAACGGTGCCCCTACCACTTCTACCCCCAGGGGAACAGGTAATTGAAGGTAATATTCCTCAACCTCAACCTGAAATGGCACCACAACCAATGGATGTCGATCCAGAGCCCTTAGTGGCCATTCCTGACCAGGAGGTTGCAAACCCACAACCTCTAACCACGGTCGAAGAGCCTTTGGAAGAGCCAAATGAAATGATAAACGAACCTCCTTCCCCTCCTATACCCAGTAAAGAAACATCCTTGAGTGTAGAGGGAGATAGTGCCAAAGTAGCACCACATAAGGAGATACACCCTTCAACAACAGCTCTGCCTTCCTCTAAAAGGAGAAGAACAGAAACCGAGGCAACTGTTGATACTTCATTTCTCTCATCCAAAGAACCCTTCACAGATTTTTTTGACTTTGATTGGGCAATGCTCACAAAAGCTATATCTGAACCAATAGCTGAATCAAGTAAGGAAGAATTGACGGAAGCAACTGGTGTTCCGACCATATTACGGTCAGGTTCACTGGTTGAAGGTTCTAAGAACCAAGAGTCTTCACAGACGTCGAGAGAAGGCTTTGACCTAAATGCACAATCTAAAGGGTCATTGTCTACCTCCCCAGATGGAACATATCTAGATCTTGCGGGTAAAGGGTCTGACGTAGGTGCAGATCGGCAACTCGGTGACGATGAATCAATTCACATTGAAGAGTCAACTGAGGTGAAGTCTTCACAGACTCATGGGGAAGGTTCAGGATCTCTGCTGTTAATAGAGCCTGTTTCTAACCCCCTAGATATTCAAACTCTAGATCCTTTAAAGGATACATCATCCACGGATGATCAGCAACTTGGTTTATCCAAGGATGGGGACTTGCGAAGCCCCATTGCACCACCGGTGACCTCCTTAAGGATGGCTACGGTGTTTTCTTCTGCAGGTACAATCAGCACAAAGGGAATGAGTGAAACAAAAACACTTACACCTGGCCTGAGTGGGAAAGGAAAAATGATTCAAACACCGACAGAAACGTTGAGTGTACACCCAGAGCCAAATGTGAGGAGTGACACCCTAACCCTACCTAATATTGATGATTTGTTGTTACCAACAGAAAGAGAGCTACAAGTTCAATCTTCCCTCAAGGAGATGACAGTTAATGACAAAGAAGGCAATCCTTTATTCAAGGTTCCACTGCGACCTTCCTTTGACCAAGGGATCTCCTCTAGTCAAGCCAATGCTTCTTTAAAGTCTATTCAAGAGAAGGTCGACTTGGCTGCAGCTGATTCCAGAAGAACATTCAGGGTCATTGGCAGTGCATCTGGCACTATAACAGGTACAAAACAGGCAGTGGACTCCTTAAAGAAGGAAGCTATGGAAGAACTGGTCGAGTTGAGGATGGACGTCAGGGAACTTAAAGATGGATTCATGAATGAAGTAACTGCTTTGTCACAAGGACATGAAGCTTTGAGAGAAGACGTTCTAGTTATCCGGGATGGTCAAGCGCGGGTAAAAGATGCAATGAATTCCCTTTCAAGAGTGGAGTCTAAGCTAAACAAGAGGCTGGATCATATGGAAAAGACTACCAACTCAAGATTGGCGAACATTGACCTGTCGCTAGCTTCTATAAATGAGTTTAATAAGCAGCTTATGGATTTCTTGGAGAATTAAGGTGACGGAGTACAGTCTATCTGGAGTATGCTGAAGAAACAACAATCTGGACAACCTGGTCCTTCAAATCAGCAACCTGATCCTTCTACTACCTTTTATGCTGAGGATGCTTTTATCGAGGATTCCTCAACTAAGGGGGGGAAAGTTGGAGAAGGGGAGCAAGCTAAGGATGGATGGGGAGTTTGGGAGACGGTTGAAGCTATTCCTATCAGACAGTACTGGATAGAAGAACTTGTAGAAGAAGAGAAGGAGAGTGAAGAGGAATTTGAGGTCATGCATGAGCAACCTATTCAAGAGGAGCATGAGCCATATTATCCAGAGCCCATTGAACATCCAATCTGGGAGGATAATATGGAAGAAGAAGCAAATTCTCTATCACCTGAAGAAGAAGCTGCCTTGGAAGCAATTAGAGCTCAAAGAGCTGCAGTAGATGCCAGGCAAGCTGAGAAAGAGAAACAACAAGCAGTTCTGAGGAGTGAAAAATTGAAGAGATTCAAGGTGTATAATGAAGTGAGGAGGAAGAAGATGATAGATCTGGCAAATAAAGATGGTACTGAATGGGAAATGGCTTACAAAACCTTTTGCGGAGTTGAAGAAGGATTAGAAGTCAACGACAATGTTGAGGTGGAAGTTATCATTCAGGACATCAGAAGTGCTAATCTTGAAGATCAGACTTACTTCACAGCACTGAGAAGTTCTATAATCTGTCTGAAAGCAGGAGTTAAAGCAAATGGTGCCTGGAGCTTATTAATCAGTTTTCTGGAGAAAGGTACATTTGTGATTTCCACTAAGTTTTTAGAACAGAGGACATACACAGAATTGCAGGTTATTCTCATCAAGATTCAAAGGACGACAAGGCTGAATGAACTGCTCCGTGAGCATGTTAAAGAGATCTTGATGAAAGTCGGTCCAGAGATTACTCAAGATCCTCCAATGGTTAGATTCATGGCGAATGACTTGTTCAGAATCTGCTATTTGGCTGAGGACAAACTGAGAGACTATCCAAGCAACTATCTAATATCAGTTGAGAAGTATCTTAGATCCACTGGATTCATATCAACGGAGAAGGACAAAGCAGCAGACACTCTTAGAAGATTTCTAATGGAGAATGTTCCTTACTATAGGAAAAGAGTGGAAAGAGGATTGGAAGTGCATACCAGATTACCAAACATGCCAAAGCTAAACAAGGAAGATGTTAACATTGCATGGTTATGGGCTGGAGTGGGTCAAGAGGTTGAATATATTGGAAGACACATCCAAGGAGCAATCCTTAAACCTGGAGAACCACTACACTATCTATCAGTGATTGATTATCAAGCTGCTAACTCCGATCCAATGATTGAAGAAGGTGAGATCGGAATGGATTGAAGATTGAAGCAAAGAACAAAAGAACTATCAGCTCAGACTAGAGGAGCAACTTCATTGGATAAAGTTTAATTGTTTTTTGATTTATGAAATCTGGAAATGTATATATATCTGATCCAGAATGCATTTAATATTATTACGTTGTCTTACTTTAATTAGTTTAATGTTTCCTTAGTTAGTTGAGTTATCCTCGAAGTATTTGCTTGTCGAACTCTATCCAAACAAAAAGGGGGAGATTGTAAAGCATAATGTAACATAAGATGTAAAAGAGATAACTACAACTCAACAAAGGACAAGACAGACAATAATATTAGCAGAAGCACAGGAATCCAGAATCAAAGAAGAAAAGGTAAACTCAAAAAATCAAAATACGTTATGTATTCTTGAAGTCCGTAAACAGGTCACGGAAAGAAGTTCATGAAAATGTTCAAGCCTCAGTGACATCAAAAGAAACAAGACTTTCAAGACGACAGAAGTATGTGAATGATTTAGGGTTAAGTACCACAGGATTCCAGTGATTTAATCGAAGCAACCAGAACGACAAAGGACTTATCAGCAGCATTGAATTGAAGACATAGAAGAAGAATTGATCAAGTGTTGTTCATCTGTGAACCAGACCAGTTGCACTAGGTGAAGGCACTAAAAAGATCAAGTTTTTTTATCGTCTCAGAAGAAATTGATACAGTCTAAAACTAGACACCCTGGAACTCAAAAGGTTTTTGAAATGATTAAGTACAAAAGAAAATGTTCGATGGTTTTTCATAAATGAAAACCATCGAATATGGTTAAGGAAATTCTTTAAGAAAACTATAATTAAGTATTTGTCATTCGATAGTTTTATTTATAAAACTATCGAATGGAAAGTACTTTTAATCCACTCAATAGTTTTCTAATTGAGGAGCAGGTGAAAAGTTTGTTTTGTTTTATATGGTTGATGAAGATCCAACGGCCAGGATTGATTCTTCAAGTTTGGTTCGATGGTTTTTCAATTGAAGACTGCAGTTAATACAGAGTGAAGAATGTGTCTTCTTCAGTTAAGGCAAAATCACACAGAGACATTACTGAGAGAGAGAATTGAGCCGGAGAAATTATCAGAGAATTAATAGTGCTCTGAACTTGATCATTGTTTTGTATTTGTGTAACCTTAAACTCATTGAAGCTAATCTACGGATTAGAAATTGTAGTACCCCTCGAGGTTTATATTTATAAAAAGATATATTCCCCGAAACTTGATTTGGTTTGGTGTGTTTGATTTCGTTATAGAACTGAATGATTAATCCGCGAACGAAATTGAATTATTTGTGAGTATCGTATTCAACCCCCCCTTCTACGATACTTTGGACCTAACAGCATGTGAACAAGCAGAACCAAAAATGTAATATTTTATTATGTTTTAGGTTTTGTTTGTAACACACAGTCGATGTATATAAGACTGTGTGGAGTAGCATAGAAATGTATGTGAAGAGAGCAAAAAGGTGAATGTAAAACACTTAGGCTCTCTTTCATCATCTGTGTAAGCAGATGGAGTTTGTTGAAAAACAAAACCAGAGAATTATTCAATATACACCTCAGGTGGGCTTTTTCCGAGAAACCCACCTGAAAAGTTTAAAAAGTTTGCTTGTCTCCTGCATTTCTTTTTAACTCGAAAAATTCATTTATGTTCACGGCTTGACTCAATTTTAGTTAATTTGGAAGCACATATGTTCATACTGTAAAAAGTGTGAAAAGTTTTGTAAAATTAACTAGATTGTATTCAACTCCCCTTTCTACAATCTAGGTTGCATTTGCTCTAGGAATAACAGAGACTCCACCTAAGATTGTTGTTGGTTATAACAATGACAATGATGATAATAACCATGGTGGTGGTGGTGAAAACACTGGTAATAATAGAGATACCATTAACAGTGAGGAAAAATCATGAAGATAATCTAGCAACAACTCAGGGGGAGGAAATGAAGGGTCAACTAGTCATTCACAACATCATAATGAATTTCAAGGCGAATCATCAAGATCAAATCTTCCCAGACAAAATGTTTGGAATAGAGCTCATCATTTTGAGCTGATTATTGGTGATCCAGGTTTTGGAGTTAGAACTAGAAGTGCTACTCAGAATGAATGTTATTATTCATGGTTTCTTTCTGAAATGGAACCAAAGAAGACTGAGGAAGCACTGGGTGATCCTGATTGGGTGATTGCTATGCAAGATGAACTCAATCAATTTGAACAACAGCAAGTCTGGAAGCTGGTACCTAGACCAAAGAACATGAAAGGAGTTGGTACACGGTGGGTATTCAGAAACAAATTAGATGAAGATGGCATAGTGATAAGAAATAAAGCAAGACTGGTTGCTCAAGGGTATTCACAAGCCAAAGGCATTGATTATGATGAAACCTATGCACCAGTAGCTAGGCTTGAGGCCATCGGGATGTTCTTCGCATTTGCAGCTTACTCCAATTTCAATGTATATCAAATGGATGTTAAGAGTGCATTCCTGAATGGTGAGCTGGATGAAGAAGTGTATGTAGAACAGCCCCTTGGCTTTGAAAATCAGGAGTTGCTGGACATTGTTTACTTTCTCTTCAAAGCTATCTATAGTCTCAAACAAGCCCCGAGAAAATGGTATGACACTCTTTCTGGTTTTCTTATTGAAAATGGTTTTGTTAGAGGTATCATAGACAAAACTCTTTTTTCTAAGAAACATAAAAATGATATGATATTAGTCCAAGTCTATGTGGATGACATCATATTTGGGTCTACTAATGATGATCTCTGTGAGAGATTTGCTAAGCTAATGCAGAGTAAGTTTGAAATGAGTATGATGGTTGAGCTAAAGTTCTTTCTTGGATTGCAAGTAAGTCAAAGGTTAGATGGTTTATTTATTTGTCAATCCAAGTATCTCAAAGAACTCCTCAAGAAATATCACATGGAGGATTCAGCTTCAGCAAGGACTCCATCATCTACAGCTGTCAAACTTGGAACTTATGATAATTCTATCAAGGTACATGTTACAAGCTACAGAGGTATGATTGGCTCCTTACTCTATCTTACTGCAAGTAGACCTGATATTATGTATGCTACATGCTTATGTGCAAGGTTCCAAGCGGATCCTAGAGATTTGCATCTCGTTGCTGTAAAAAGAATCTTGAAATATCTTAAGGGTACACCTAATTTAGGTATCTGGCACCCTAAAGATTCTGGTTTTAACCTTGTTGGATATACAGATTCAGATTATGCAGGTAGTGTTGTTGATAGAAAAAACACCTCCGGGAGTTGTCAATTCCTAGGTGGCAGATTGATTTCCTAGTATAGCAAGAAACAACAAACAATTTCCAATTCAACAGCAGAAGCTGAATATATTGCTATTGAAAGTTGTTGTGCTCAGATCTTATGGATAAGGAATCAATTGAAAGACTATGGCTTTGTATTGAAAAAAATTCCTATTCTGTGTGACAATACAAGTGTCATAGCAATCTCCAACAACCCTGTTCACTACTCGAGAACCAAGCACATCGACATCAGGTATCATTTTATCAGAGCGCATGTCATGAATGGTACCGTGGAGTTACATTTTGTACCCACAGAGGAACAAACATCAGATATCTTTACTAAATCTCTTGATGAATCCACATTTACCAGGTTAGTTGGTAAATTTGGTATGTTAAACAGTTTTAGTGATTAATTATGTCTCTACTTGTTGTTTGTTCTTGTTTAAAACATTTTCTCATGTGTATATTTACTGCTTATTATTGTCATTCCTTGTTTGATTTATTAGCCTCCTAATTTGAGTATTTTTGAATAATTTATTTTCTCTAAAAAAAATTTCTCAAATTTTTATGTTAAAATTGTAGAGAAATCTACTTTTATTGAAAATTTACTTATTTGGAATTATTCAGTTTATTTATACATATGTTGTAAATTGTTGTTTTTAATTTTTTGCAAGTTTATGTAATTTAATTGCATTTTTATAATATTCTGCAATTTTATGTGAATTATTTGCATATTTCTGCCAATTTATGCATTTTCTGTAATTAGTTGCATTTTCTGTGAATATTTTGCATTTTATTTAAATTGTTGCATTTTTCTATTAATTCTATGAATTATTTGCAATTTTTCTGTAATTTTTATTATTTTTCTGATGAGTTCTTGCATTTTCTGTAACTGATTTAAAGTTTATGTAAATTAGTTTTAATTTTCTGTATAAAATTTGTTTGTTTTTAAGTCATGACAGTGTTTTGTATTGGCATGACTATCCATTAGTCATGCTGAAAGTCATGCTAAGTATATTTTCTGTATTTATTTGTTTTTATTTCCTATTAATACTGGTATTCATGACAATGTTAGATGTTAAATTAATATAATTTCTATTATTTGTACTACAATGACTATCGGCATGACTGCTGATAGTCATGCTAATAGTCATTGCCATATATGTATTTATTTTTATTATTCTTCTGCAGTTTATTTAATTCTTTAAGTCATTAGTACTTGAATGACTATCGGTATGACTATCCAATAGTCATCCCGATAGTTATGTCAGTTATATTTTAAATATATTTTATTATTATTCATATATTAATTTGTTTTTTTTTATTCTTAGTCATTCTGTATTTTTGTACTGGAATGACTATCGGCATGACTATCCCATAGTCATCCCGATAGTCATTGCAGCTTTGTGTGTATATTAATATATAAATATATATATATATATATATATATATTGTACAAACTATTCTCATAGTCATTCTAAGTTCTTGTTTTTACAAAACTTTCAACTTCTTATTCTCTCACGTTTTTTCTAAAGTTAAAGAACTGTTGTCATTTTTTTGGTTAATTTTTAAATTTTCGGATTTTGATTAATTTTTAATCCCTAAATTCGAAATAATCCAAATTAATTGAATTATTTTGTGTTAAAATGGCCAAAAATTTTGAGATTGTTCTTAATAATTACAATGGGTATTTTGATCCCCTAAAGTGTTCTCTTGAACGTTTTAGGCATTGGATCAGTTTTTTAAATGAACTTTCTTCTGTGAATTATGCTATATGTGTGAATGTTGATTTAAAAATTGATCCTCTGTTTTTGCTATGCTCCACTGCCATTGTTGCTGATGATTTTTCATCTTTCATATTCACTATTCAAAACAATCAGTACACGGTCACTGAGGAAATTTTCTGTAATGTGTTGCACTTTCCTCAGAATAATTTTGATACCATGCCCACTGATAGTGAATTGACTCAATTTTTCACTAATATTCACTATCAAGGTCCATTGGTCTTAACTAAGATGCTTAAAAGCAATCTGGATGTGAATGAGATATGTTCTTTGACACATTGGCCAAAGTCTTTAGAAATATCACCAAAAACAATTTCCAAAACATTACATCTTTGTTACAAGTTATTGGTTTTACAATTATTTTTAATCGAAGACTTAACTTTGGTCATCTTCTTTGGGAAATTGTTGTTAGAAGAGTTTTAAATGCTAGGAAAGAATTTGATAGTGGTAGAAAGGTTAAATGCTATTATCCTCGTTTTCTAACACTTATTATTAATCAATTACTTTCCGATGACCATAAAGAACTGTTCAGAAATGGTCGCTTTAATATCTTTCTGACCACTGACAGAAAGTTTTTTCAAAGGTTACAAACTACTTTTAAGTACAGCACTATCCCAGTGCTCATATCTTCATACATGACCAGATTCATAAATCTTCCTGCATTTGATCCACAAGTTCCTGAGCAACAGACAGCCACTTCAGCCGGAACTTCAGATGTAATTCCACTACAGGTAATACTTCCTCTCCTTGGATCTTCTTATGGCACTTTTGATGAAACGCAAGAGGTTGTTAGGGCTAACCATGAGTTTGTAGAACCACAAACTCTAACCCAGGTCATAGAGCCAAACACAGAGTCAACTACCCCTTTGACCACTCAGCCTGAACAAAATGTAAATGTCAGACAAAGGAGTAGTAGTGGATAAGATTCTATGAGTGATCCTACAACTCTGCCTCATCCACCAAAGAAGAGAAGAACTTACTTTGAGGCATCTGGAAGCCCGTCTGTATCATCTCAACAGGATATGGATTTTGATATGGCCAATGAACAGTATCTAGAGACATCCTCTCAACAGGATGAATCTATTGAAATCGGCCATAGGGCCCTGGCAATCTGTAATGAGTCAAGCACACTCCCATTACTCACAATGGGAGAAGATATACAATTAGATGAAACTCAGGACACTTTGTCAGGAGAGCACATTTGATTTGATATAGTACCTACCATAGTCACGGTAGAAGTGCCTTTACAGGCATAAGAGGGAAAATCTGATTCTTCACCAAATTTAATAGAATCATTTTCTCCCCTCCCAGAGGGAACATCTTTGGCTCCCTTAAGGGATTTTCCACTCGCAGTTTACACTGGAGAAAGTGGAAGGCAACCTGGTGAGTCTATCACTGAAGAAATTCAGATCTCAAATCCAAATGATTTGATAGACTTCACTAGGGATTGGGATTCGCGAACTCCCATTGCACCACCACTGACCTTTTTTGAAGAGGCTAGGGTGATTTATCCTCCATGTACATCATCAAATTATGGAGATAGACAGCTAGTAGTGAGAAATGAGAGTCAAACACGGAGCGAAACACAAGCACGTGAGTTGAGTGAAACACCACTGAAAGAAATTGAGGTGAGTGTACACACTGACACAAACACTGCTTCTTTATTAGCTCAGATAGCTGCTCTACAACAACAACTATCCAAAACCCAGGCTGAGAAAGAAATTCTACAAGCACAAGTGGTTGAACGGTCTTCTTCTTCCACCTTTGTCAACAATCAGCTGGGAATTATCAAGAATGATGTTAAAGGCATGAAGACTTCTCTACTCCCCAACCTTAATTCCATTCAGCAATCTCAGATACTAGTGGCTTCAGACATCTCTGGTCTTTCAGATTCCAATGCTCAGATAGCAGAAAGTGTCAAGGAGATTGCTTCCATTTTTGCTAAAGTGGACTTAATTCAGAAAACAGTGGATGAAAATCATTTGTTTGATGCTGCAAGATTTGCTAGAATTGAAGGAGGAATGGAGCATCTTAATGAAGGGATGAAGCACTTATATCTGATGATCAAGAATTCTCATCGACCCACTGTTGAGCAGAAGATTTTCTTTGAAGGAGATGATGATGATGATGATGATGATGATGCTGATAAAGGAGATGGAGATGGTGGAGATAGGAGGGAGGTAAATCCTGAAGCTCACAAAGCTAAATCTGTAGAGGATTCCTCAACTAAAGGGGAGAACAAAGAGAAGGAGAAGCTGGAGGAGCTTCTGGAAAGGATAAGGGGAAAGGGAAGCAGCAGTCAATTCTTGAAGATGACCTCTACTACCAGGATGAACATGATGACTTTGATGTATTTGGTTTTCAGGAGGATGATGTCCCTGAAGAGACCATTCCTGGAGAAATCTTTGGTGAGGACGAAGTTGAAGAAGAAGCTGACTTTGCTGAATGGGATGAGCAAGATGATCTGTACAACCCTGACCCTGAATTTGAGAAGGAGCTGAGGAAGCATCAGGCAGATATAAAGAGGAGACAAGATGAGACTGCAAAGGCATCTCAAATAATTTTTGAAAAGCTTCAAATTCAAAAAACCGGGCATGAAGAGAAATAACGTCTTCATAGCTTAGAAGTCAAAGACCGGAAGTTGGATATTAGGTTGAAGAAGGGTGATAGATGGAACAAAGCAAAGGAGATGTTTGCACTCCCACAGAAGGATCAAACAATGATCGGGAGTTTATTGGCCTTCTTCAAAAGTTCAAGAATTTCAATCCAGATAATTCAGTGTACATGAAAGCCTTAAAGGAAGAAATCTTAAGGATTATCACTGGATTTGACAGAATCAGAAATGAGATGATCATCTATGTATCTTGTCAAAGTATAGGATCTCTCACGGTCTCTCTGGACTGCTTTTCAAGTAGATCCTTGTCAGAGCTTTGGGTTCTCATGAGCAGAGTTAAAGAATCTTCTCACTTGAATGTACTTCTACATGATCAGCAACTCAAAGAATATGCTATAAGGGCCAGTCCTCAGGTTGTAGATGTGCCATTTGATGTCAAATTTTACAAAGGTAGAGCACTTCAATCCCGCAGATTGGATCCTGTTTCTTTGAAGAGTTACCCTGCAATGCATCTGACAGAGTACTTCTGAAAATGATCGGGTCTTTGACAAAGATTTGATAGATGCTTTGGAGGAAGGTGAAATGAGTGATCAAGAAAATTGATCTCAAGCTCAATTTTTTCACTGTAATATGTTTAGAGCTTAGGTAAATCAAGATAGGATCATGTATTCATTTATTCAGTCTAGAGGAACATCCATCTTGTATTTATCTTTAATGTTTGAATCTGGAAATGTTATATATAAACCAGAACTTTTTATTATTTACTTGGCTCTTAAAGTCTTATTTTTTCCTTGTTTAATTAGTTGAGTTATCCTCTAGGTATTTGGTTGTTATTCTCTAACAAACAAATATGGGGAGATTGAAAGGCATATGTAAACATCGAGGATACGACTCAACTTAAACAAGAATGTAATAAGTAAATAATAATTCAATTGTCATAAGAATCTCAGAAGGTAATATCAGTCAAAAGAATGAAGATAAAAGTCAATCTACAGACTTGAAGTAATTCTACATTGAAAGAAGTTCATTTATTTGATCAAGCCTTAGTGAAGTATTCAAGAAAGTGGATCCATTAAATTGACAGAGATTTCTACAGCGTGACAGCAAGTGTACAAGTTACAGTATTTGATAAAGGGAAAAGAAAAAGAACCACCGCTTAAAGTCAAAAGATGAAGAACCATCATTGTAGTTAGTCACTCATGAACCAGACAGTACATCGAGTGTCAACACCATACAATGGAAGTTCTTCATTAATCACAGTGGTTCAAGAATTATTTCTGCTTTCAAGGAGGTATATTAATTCTCTTTTAATTAATTAATTCAATTAATTTATTTATTCAATAGATTAATTCAACAAGAATTAATTTATTCCTTAAATTAATTATAAGATTAATTAAATTAGAATTAGTAAAATGTATTGGAATGACTAAGTAAAATGAACTGGAATGAAAATGAACTGGCATGACTATCAAGGATAGTCATACTGATAGTCATGTTAGGCTTATTTTCTATAAAAATGAACTGGAATGACTATCAAGGGTAGTCATACCGATAGTCATTGCAGTTCAAATGCATAGTCATTGTAGTTTAATGTTAGTCATTCCGATAGTCATTGTAAGTATAATTGATAGTCACTGCAAGTCAATTTTGGTAGTCATGCCAAGTCTTTGTTAGTCATTCTATTCAAGAAAGGAAGTCGTACAAAAGTGATTATTCGAGACAGAAACTACCAACTTCAATAAGACAGAAACAAAAGTTATATCTCTCTGCTATTCAAAGCTCAAAACTGTCCAGCTTAACTTTGCAAGTGAATTCAATTCTAGCAGTTAATGTTATATCCAAACCACTAGAAATCAATTACTTGTACTGTTTTGACTATCTAGTGGATCTTAATCCCTAGAAATTATCTTGAACTATCTTTTAGTATTCGATCTTTTTATTACAAAAATAGATAAGTTCATGTCGAATTTATTCTAGATTTGTTTTAATTAGTTTGAGATTCAAACATTATAATTCGTAATGTATTTGTAACACCTTTCAAGTTTAATATAAGTTATATTTAACTTGAATTTTGTTTCATTTAATTCCGCACTTATTTGTTCTTGAATTTTAAAATTAAGAACCGAACAAATTAGAGAAAATAGTATAGTTTGTATTCAACCCCCTTCTACAAACTTATCAGGACCTAACAGTAAACATCACAAAACAAAATCTAAGAAATATGGAAGTCATGTTTTCATCATGTTTATTACATATATATCTAACTAGTTATGATCCTTTTTTTTTGCACCGAAATTATTTGGATATTTGCAATCACACTCGTGGATGTCCAAGTTACAGAAATAAATCTTATGGTCAATGGCGCAGAAACCCTCCAAAAATTTACAATCTGAATCCTTCGTGCACGAAGCTTCCACCCCTGGAATAATCGACAACTGCACACCTGCTTATATAAAATCCAGTTAGGAAATATTGAGAGAGTTCGAAAAATAGAAATTATAGTGTTGAAGGAACTTACAAAAAGCCACCAGTACAATGATGATGAAGACTTTCTTGCTGAATAAATTATTCTCCATTATGTGTATACTATACGATTTTTATATCTATAGCGAATGAAGTAAAGTTTAGATTGCACGAATATAAATGAAATGTTCTAATGAGTAGATGGAGTAGAGTTTTGCTCTTTATTTATAGCCTCGACTTATGAGTTAAAATTCTATTAATAAATTATGATTCAGTCATATATCAAACTACTATATTTTTTCCTAACCACTACACCTATATAACTTGACTTTTATGAGGCATTTCAAGATTTTGGTCCATATACATCGTATAAGAAATTAATGATATAAATCTTGTCACGATCATATCTTTACTATAGTAAATACATTATCTATTTGTTCTACTAAAATCCTTTTTTCCACATTATTTAGGAGATTAATTTATTTTTTTGTCAATAAAATTATGCATTGTTTTGCCATTTGTATAAAAATCCAACTAGAATTGGGAGTGTACATATTTCAACCATATTTTGGACCATTATATTTAGATTTAAATATCTCAACCACATCTACAATTAAAATTCTGTTAATAAATTCTAATTAATTCATATACCAAACTACTATATTTGTTTCCCACCCACTACTTATGATTTGACTTTTGACAGACATTCCAAGATTTTGGTCCATACACAACTTATAAGCAATTGATGACATAAATCTTTTCATGACCATATATTTAATGTATTAAATACATTATCTCTTTATTATATTAAAACACTTTTTCTACATTACTGAGGAGATTTAATTTTGATAGGTCCTGAAACAGGGTACGATAAGCCAGTGGGGGGTTGAATATCTTATTACCTTTTTTAAATTCTATAAATAAGTTAAACGAAATGCGGAAAATAAAAGAGAAAAAGATGAAGAGTATAATACGATTAATTTTATCCTTATTCGCGATGCCGCAACCCCCTAACTGATTCGAACACCTCTACTTCAGTCCCCGAACTCCTCCATTCCACTATAAGTTAAACACTCCTTATAGTAGACGAAAAAGCCTTTACAAATCACTATATATTTATCTTGAAGTGTTATTCCCAATTACCTTCTCAAAATAATAGCAAAACCACTAAAATATTTATCTTGGAGTGTAACTCCCCGTACCTCCTCAAAATAAGATAGCAAAAACTACTCGACTCTGGTGAGTGGTATTTTGTACCACTTTTCTGCTACCTTTTGGCTTTAATTTGGCGTTTGTACTCAAGCTTTTGTTATCTTTTTATGTAATTTTTGTTTACTTTCAAATGTAGTGTCATTTTCCTCATAGAATGTTGTTTCTGGGTGATTTAGAGCTATTTTGGAGTCAAAACGATGAAGAAATAGAGAGGGCACAGACTTGGCACAACTTGGGATGAAAATAGCACCAAAAATTTGGCTAAGACAAATTCAAGTCAGCCTAATTGTGAGCTAAATAAAATATAATTTTCCAAAAAGGGAAGACGGAGACGCGCATTGCGACATCATGGAGTCGCTATACTATTATCCTCGATACCACGGAATGCCCGAGAAGCTGCGGCCTTTTTGAATTTCAAAATTCAAAATCAAGTGGAATTGTGTATTATTATTGGTTTTTATACATGGACCTATGTGTGTGGGCTTGAGGCATGTCCCATATATAAAAATCAAAACATTAGAAGAGATTATCATCCAACATCTATCCTAGATTTCTCACTATCTTAATCAATCATGTGCTATCTGATGCTCACAAGGAGATGTTTTTAAATTCTTTATCTGTTCCTTCTCCTACTACTGATCGTAAGTTCTATGAAAGACTCCACACTTCTCTTAAATTGAACATCACACCAGTGGTAGTCAGCCCATTCATGGCACAGTTCATACACCTTCCTACTTTTGAACCTTTTGTTCCTGAGAAACAACTAGTCATTGCAGCTGGAACTTCAGAGGCACTGCCAATATAGGTAATACATCCTATCTCTGGATCATCTGGCACCTCTGCTGAAACCCAAGTGGTTGATAGGACTGACCAAGAGGTTGTAGAACCACAATCTCTAACCCAGGTCAGAGAGCCATACACAGTGTCTAATCCTTTAACCTCTCAACCTGAAACTGCTTCATTATTAAGACAAAGGTCAAGTAGTGAACAAACACTGAGTGCACCCACAGCTATGTTTCCACCTCTTAAGAAAAGAAAAACCTATAGAGAGAAATGTGTAAGCCCATCCATATCCTCCCAACAGGATTTGGACTTTGATATGGCCATTGAACAGTCTCTGGAGACATCCTCTCAACAGGATGAATCTATTGAAATTCGCCATCGGGCCCTGGTAACCTGTAATGCGTCAAGCACTCTCCCATTACTCACAACGGGAGAAGACATCCAAATAGAAGAAACTCAGGACACGTTGTTAGGAGAGCACTTAGGATCTGAAACAGTGCCTACCATTGTCACGGTAGAAGTGCCTTCACAGGCATCAGAGGGAAAATCTGATTCTTTGCCACTTTTAATAGAATCATTTTCTCCCCTCCCAGAGGGAACATCTATGGCTCCCCTAAGGGATTTTTCACTCGCAGTTTATACTGGAGAAAGTGAAAGGCAACCGGGTGAGTCTATCACTGAAGCAATTCAGTTTTCAATGTCAAATATTTTGACAGACTCAACCAGGGATTGGTATTTGCGAACTCCCATTGCACCACCACTGACCTCTCTTAAAGGGGCTAGGGTGATTTCTATTGCATGTACATCATCTGATAACTTGGATAGACAGCGAGTGATTAGAGATCAAAATCAAACAGAGAGTGATACACAAGCACGTGAGTTGAGTGAAACACCACTGAGAAAAATTGAAGTGAGTGCACACACTGACACAAACACTGCTTCTTTGTTAGCTCAGATAGCTGCTCTACAGAAACAACTGCAAGAAACCCAGGCTGAGAAGGACATTCTAAAAGTACAAGTGGTTGAACGGTCTTCTTCTTCCACCTCTGTAACAAATCAGCTGGGTATGATTAACGATGATATTGAAGGTTTGAAGACTTCTCTCCTACCAAAGATCAATGCGGTTCAGCAATCTCAAGTACTTTTGGCTTCGGACGTCTCTGATCTTGCAACGTCAAATGTTGATCAGTTTGCTGCCATTACTGCTCAAGTGGATTTTATTCAGCAAACTGTTGATGAAAATCAATGGTTTAATGATCAAAGATTCTCTAAAATTGAAGGTGGAATGGAGCATCTGAACGAAGGGATGAAGCATCTGTACTATATGATAAAGAATTCACATCAACCTACAGCTGAACAAAGAATATTCTTTGAGGGAGATGATGATAATGCTGATCTAGGAGGAGATGGAGGAGCTACAGGAGGAATAAGGGGAACATCTGAGGTGAATCCTAGAGCTTCTAAAGCTCAAACTGTAGAGGATTCCTCAACTAAGGGGGAGAAGAAAAGAGAAGAAAGAGAAGCTGGAGGAGCTTCTGGAAAAGATAAGGGGAAGGGTAAACAATCAATGGAGGAGTCTGCTTTTGATGATGCATACTACTACCATGGTGAACAAGATGATTTCTAATTTGATATGTCTGGTGATCTGGAGAAGACTATCCCTGAAGAACCTATGGGTGAGGAGGAGGTTGAAGAAGTGGCCAACTTTGATGATTGGGAAGATGAAGCTGATTTATATACACCTGACCCTCTGTTTCAAAAGGAGCTGAAGAAACAACAAGCAGAGTTAAGGAGAAAGGAGGATGAGAATGCTAAGGTCTCTGACATCATATCTCAAAGGCTAAAGATTCAAAAGGCTGAACATGAAGACAAACAACGTCTTCATAGTATTCATGTCAAAGAAAGGAGATTGGATGTGAGGATGAAGCAGGGAAGCAATTGGGATAAGGCAAGGGAGATGTTTGATATCCCTCAAAGAGGCACAAACAATGATGCTACCTTTCTAAAATTGCTTGAGAAGATCAGAACTGTTAATCCGGACAATTCATTATACATGAAGGCATTGAAGGAAGATATCCTAAGGATTACATCTGTATTTGATCAAGTGAGGCAAGAACTGTATATCTATGTATCAAGTGCTCTTGAAGGGTCATTCACTGTTTCTCTTGATCTACTCCAAAGAAGATCTCTCTCTGAATTGTAGATTCTAATGAGTAAGGTAAAGAGATCTTCATGGTTGAATGAGCTTCTATATGACAGACTGAGAGACTCTGCAATGAAGGTCAGCCCTCAAGTTGTACACTTTCCTTATGAAGTCAAAATCTACAGAGGTACAACTTTGGAGACTGTGAGGTTGGATCCTGATTCTTTGAAGCTACAAACTGCTATGAAACTGGTGAAGTTGGAGAATCTTCTTAGGACTTCTGGGTTTACCACTGAAGATAAGTCTGAGGTTGCTGATATGATCTCAGACTATTGCACTGAAAAAGTTCCAAGGTATTCTCGAATGAAGAACAGATTGAAGAAGATCACTTCTCAACCAGTCAAACCAAGTGGTGCTGCTTCTGAAAGTGATCGTGTCCTTGATAAAGATCTTCTAGACACCTTGCCTGAAGCTGAAGAAGGTGAAATTAGAGATTAAGGCATGATAGAGATAGCTCAAGTTTGTAATGTTATATGTTTAGAGCTAGGTAAATCAAGATAGGAAAATGTAATCATTTGTTCAGTCTAGAAGAACATCTATCTTGTATTTATCTTTATTGTTTGAATTTGGAAATTGTTATATTTAATCCAGAACCTTTTATTATTTACTTGACTCTTAAAAGTCTTATCTTTTCTTGTTTTAGTTGAGTTATCCTCTAGAGGTATTTGATTGTTATTGTCTAACAAACAAATAGGGGGAGATTGAAAGGCATATGTATAGGCCTATTTGTAAACACAGAGGATTCTAATCAACATAAACCAAGATGTAATAAGTAAATAATAAATACAGATGTCACAGGAATCTCAGAAGATTATATCTGTCAAGAGAATGAAGATTAAAGTCATCTACAGTCTTGAAGTAAGTCTACATTGAAAGAAGTTCAATTTATTGATCAAGCCTCAGTGAAGTATTCAAGGAAGTGGAACTATTTAAAAGTGACAGAGATTTCAGAAGTGTGACAGGAAAAAGTACAGGTTACAGTCCCTTGTTTAAGTAGAAGGAGAAAGAACCACAGCCTAAAGTCAAAAGATGAAGAACAGTCATTAAAGTTAGTCACTCATGAACCAGACAGTACATGGAGTGTCAACGACAGTCAGTGGAAGTTCGTCATCATTTTTAGTGGTTCTAAGAATTAGTTTTAATTCTTTTTTAATTTATTCTATAAGATAATTAATTTAATCTATGAATTAATTCTTTCAGAATTAATTCATATATTAAATTAATCAATCTAGATCTTAAGTAATTTAATGTATAAATTAATTCTATAGAATTAATTTATTTATGGAATTATTTAAGTCAATTATTTAATTTATTTAATCTGTGAATTAATTCTTTTAGAATTAATTCATTTATTAAATCAATTAAAAGTAGAATATATTAAATTAGTTTTATTTCTTTTTAAATAGTACTAGTAGTACTATCCAGTTTATACTAGTAGTACTATCCCTTGATAGTACTACCGATAGTACTGCCAATATAATTGGATAGTACTACCGATAGTACTACCAAGTATATTGGATAGTACTACCAAGTATAAAATCAAATGCACTTGTTTTGGCGCATGCAAAATGATTCTGTTGACTTGTTTAAATACAAATGGATGATCAAAACAACACAGAACATTACAATTCAAGACAGAAAGAAAGATACAGCTTCAAACTCCTTTATTCTGCCATTCAAACGAACCAACCAGAACGCATTCAATTTAATCCTTGTAATAAATTCTAGACATTAATGTTATATTCAATCAACTAGAATTCAATTACTTGTATTGCTTTGACAATCTAGCGGATCATAATCCCTAGAATTTCTATCGAACTACTTTTTAGTATTCGATCCTTTTATTACAAATATAGATAAATTCATGTCGAATTTATTCTAGATTTGTTTTAACAAGAACTTTGTAATCTGTACACTGATTTGTAACACCCTTCAAGTTCAATAGAGTTTTATTTAACTTGAATCTTGTTTCATTTTATTCCGCAGATAATTTGTTATTGTAATTGTTAAATCTACTATCAATACAAATTCGATTAAACGGTACTGTTTGTATTCAACCCCCCTTCTACAAACATATCAGGACCTAACAGCGCCAGCACATCCCTTAGTGAACTGAACTGGAAAGAAGAGCTCATCATGCTTACCAATTAAGTCCTTGTACTCCTGGGAGTCAAGGTACTCATCGATAAAGTCATCATTGCCCTTCCTAAGTGCAACCAGCTCAGCTTGGGAGTCAGCCAGCTCTTTCTCCCTCCTAGCCAGAGTGGCCCTCAAAGAGCCCACCTCCTCCTGGGACTTCTCAAACTTGCCTTGGTTGGCCTCTGAAGATGAGCGCCAAGCCTTGGCTTGAAAGAGAGCCCCTTGGAAGTTGGCATTAGCCTGCAAACAAATTGAAAGTCAAGATAGAAACTTGAAATATATTTAAACTACAAAGAAAAAGGGAAGTAAGAACTTACAGCAGCAATAGCCTGAGCACCTGCATGTTCCACTCCCTCCAGAGTGGAGTTAGAAACAAAGTCCTTGTAGTCACAAGGAGTGAGAGAGTGATAAGACCACTCACTGGCATGCTTGGACACCCCAACGACTGTGTCCTTCTTCCTGATACCCCAGTTGGGGCGCCAAACAGAGCTCTTGGCTGAGGTAGGAGCCTCAACTACCTCAACAGTATCCTCGTGAGGCCTTAAAAAGGCTGGGACACTTGAAGCTGCCCGGGGATCTTTCACTCCCAAACGAGCCCTCTTCATCCTAGCTGTTTCTCCATCTAGGGGCTCGTTGGACTTATTTATAAAGGCCGCAGCTGCAAAAACACAAGGAAAGAAACTGTGGGTATAAGAAAATCTTAGATAAATAAAAGAAAGTTTGGAATGGGAGTTACCCTTGTCCGATACGCTCGAAAGTCCCAGGGACTTAAGCTGAAACTCATCCAGGAGCTCCCAGGCCAATGTAGCATAGTTGTCCTTAGTGAGCTCGACATAAGCATGAGCCTCCTCATCGTTCAGGACAATATCATTGGGGCTACCATCCGAAACCCTACTGAATGATCTACGGAATAAGGAGCCCCAATCCCCTCCTTCCCAAACCAAATACATAAACTCATTTTTCCATCTCGGGTTGTTATCGAGAATGGATTTTGGGTGGAAAATGGGAGGAGTTGAAGGGCGATGGTTAATATAAACCCAACCCAGGGAAATTGCGGAACTATTCTTAAACTGAAATATTTTCCTAAATAAAGCAACGGAAAGGGGAAAATTGTTTTTTAAACAAAGAACAATAAAGCACATAATTATTCTCCAGGAATTTGGGGGAAGTTGGCAAGGGTTAATCCTAACGTCTGCTAAAAGCTTGGGAATGAAGTCATGAAAAGGGAATCTAACCCCTGCAACAATGGCATCCTTATAAATGCAGATAGCATCAGGACGCCAATGGCAAGAACGGTCTCCTGGACCAGCTGGGATAAGCCTATAGGGAGATTTAATCCTATACATTTTGTTATAATCCATAATCATATCAATTTCATGAAATTTATTACTACAATCAAAAGAGTCTAGATGCGACACAGAGGGATAATCATCACCACGTTCAACTATCATATCTTGTAAAGACATATGAGAAGAACGAATAGTGATACCTCTCTTAGAAGCTTGATTCATTTTCTGAAGGCGTTGAGCAGCACGATCAGACATCTTCAAATCTTCAAAGTAAAAATCCAGAAATCTTCAAAACTTCAAAGTATGAACCCAGAAAACTTCAAATCTTCAAGCAAAATTCCAGAATCTTCAAAACTTCAAAGAAGAATTCCAGAAAATCTTCAAATTTTCAACGACAATCCCAGAAAATCTTCAAACGATGAAGATTAAACCCAGAAAAATATGAATACGGCTGAAGAAATTTCACCGGAAATCACCTCACCACGAAGTAACTAGAGAGAAAAGCTAGAGAAAAAGCTAAAGAGAAATTTTTAGAAATTTGAAGGTATGAAGTGAAGAGTGAAATGGAAATCTCACTCTTTTATAACCAAAACAGCTGGTCACCCAACCGGTTAAGGGAAGGGCAACCGACTATGGCCAGTTAAGGCCCATAAACCTTTTATTGGACTTCAAAAAATTAAGGCCCAATAGAGCTTGAGGCTAGGTAAAATCAAAGCCCAAAGAATTTAAGGCTAAACAGAATTAAGGCCCAAAAATGGATAAAGTTCAGTACGAATTAAAGCCCAAATAATTTGAGGCTAGGCCCAATAAAATGAGGCCAAGGCAAAATCAAATCACAATAAGAATGAGGTCGAAAAGACCTTAGATCGAGGTCGAACGATCGAAATCGAAAATATATGGGAAATCAAGGTCGAATCCATCGACCTCGTACCCGTTTGAGATCGAAAAGTAATGAGATTGAGATCGAAAAGACCTTAGATCGAGGTCGAACGAACGAAATCGAAAATATATGGGAAATCAAGGTCGAATCCATCGACCTCGCACCCGTTTGAGATCGAAAAGTAATGAGATTGAGATCGAAAAGACCTTAGATCGAGGTCGAACGATCGAAATCGAAAATACACGAGGAATCGAGGTCGAATCCATCGACCTCGCACCCGTTTGAGGTCGAAAAATTAAAGATTTGAGGTCGAAAAGACCTTATATCGAGGTCGAAGGCTCGAAGTCGAAAATACACGAGGAATCGAGATCAAATCCATCGACCTCGCACCCGTTTGAGGTCGAAAAATTAAAGATTTGAGGTCGAAAAGACCTTAGATCGAGGTCGAAGGCTCGAAGTCGAAAATACACGAGGAATCGAGATCGAATCCATCGACCTCGCACCCATTTGAGGTCGAAAAGACCTTAGATCGAGGTCGAAGGCTCGAAGTCGAAAACATACGGAGAAACGAGCTCGAATCCTTCGACCTCACACCAAAATGAGGTCGAAAAAGAATGAACTTGAGGTCGTAGAGTTGAGGTCGAAATAACACGAAAAAATGAGCTCGAATCCTTCGACCTCACACCACTTAAGGTCGAAAACAAATGGATTCGATGTCGAAGGCTTGAGGTCGAAAAAGAACTGAGAAACGAGGTCAAACCCTTCGACCTCATACCAGTTTGAGGTCGAAATCCTGGTCGAAAATGACCTAAATCCTGGTCGAACTCCTGGTCGAAAATGACCTAAATCCTGGTTGAAATCCTGGTCGAAATGACCTAGTTCCTGGTCGAAAATGACCTATTCTGAGGTCAAAAACACCCTTAAAATGGAAAATTTTGGGGAAAATACGCAATAACTTCTACGAAAACCCCAGGAAGATTTTCCCAGAAGTTGGGGGGCAAATGATATGGACAGAAAAGTAATTCTAGAAATGTAATTAATGATACATTAATTATGCCTAGAATGGTCCAAAAATACGGCCCAATAAACAAAGCCCAAGACCCTAATTATTTATTAATTTCGTAATTAATAAATAGGGAAAATACACAGCTCAGGAAAGAAGTCCAAAATATGGTAAATTCATCAAAGAAGGATCCAGAATCCCAATTAAAAAGAAATAATGAGTCATAGCCTTTATCAACAAGGAAAAGACTTCTCCAACAAGAAATACAATGTTTATCCATTATGAAAAAGGAGACTTATTAGCTAAGACTCCTGTTAGATATGAATATCACTTAGAAACTATACAGAGGGGGGGGGGGGTGAATGGATAGTTTGATGGATTTTCGCTTTCTTGAAACTAAATATAAACTGTATATGATTATGCTATGTAATATGCAGAAAGTAAACAACACACACAATCACTTTAATCTACTTTGTATAAGCAAATTAAATACTACAGCTTTCCATGAAATTCACAATCGAATTTTTTGGCTTCTAAACAAGAACAGTTTGTACTTGCTTGCTTACAGAGAAAAGAGCTTAAGATAAAAACTATATGTGTCTCTCTTTTTACAGCTAACAATAGGTTGTGCTTGATATATATATTAGCCCCATACAAACTAGTGCACACACCTATTTTTACACAGTTACCCCTTGCTGAAAGTCCAACTTGTCCTGCCATAAGAAGTTAACTGTGTCAGGAAGGACCACATGCTTTTCGGAGTCTTTCCCGTTTCTGTAGCTGCTTGTCTCTTATCTTTCTCTCCAAGTTTAGCTGTAGATTTGCCATCTGTTCTTTGGACCACCTTGCCAGAACAAATGCTTCAGTATTTGTCTCCTTTGATTCTTGGTTCTGTACCTTGATTTGTCTTGTTATAAACGGCTAAGTGTTGATATCGTGAACTCCACTTCATTCCTGACTTCGCGATCTCCCTTGTGAGGACTACGCGATATAGCCTTTGAAGACTACGCGACATAGGTCATTTGACGACTATGCGACATAAGTCATTTGACGACTATGCGACATAGGTCATTTGACGACTATGCGACATAAGTCATTTGAGGACTTCACGATCTAGGCTTCTTTGACTTTGCTGACTTCAACACTTCTCGACATGAGTCTTGAGGACTTCTCGACATAGTACAAAATGGACTATGCGATGTAGCACTTCACGACATGGATATTGGTGACTTCACGACATAGCTTTCTTCTGACTTTGCTATATAATGCCTTAGACAAATTTCTGCAACTTATTTCTTCATGACCTTATTCATCTCTATCCTGCTGCATGAACAATTCTGAACTTCTACCAGGACAATTTATTCAATGGCCTATATACAATCTGGATGCAAGAAACTTTACTAAGCTCATTATAAATTTGAGCATACATGATCAAGCTAATGTTCATGAGAACAATACAAGTACATTTAGAGACCTATACTATATCCCAGTGATAGATCTCACTAGGTCATGTAGTGTGACATAGTCACATAGTGTAGGCTTGTTAATAGTGGTATTCAGACATGTCTTGAACCTAACAATCTCCCCCAAATTGTGAGTAAGATCCTTAGGCACAATTTCATGTCTGATAACAAGCCTAACTTACATAAAAGGAAATTAAGTAATCATAGAGGACAATTTATGAACATTGAGATCAGGAATTTGATTACATAGAAAAATGTAAAGCTTACAGATTATCTTTGTTGCTCAACAGCTTCAGCTTCCAATTGCTTTTCTAGTAAATCATCATAAATCTTCTTTTTCCTTATTTCTTCTCTTCTTTTCATGTCTATGATGGCTTCTTGAAGTTCTTCTCTTGCAATCAGTTCTTCAATGAGAGGTGAGTCTTTTAAATCATCAATTACAGCCTTGAGTGCACTTTCTACATATGAATCCAGAAACTCCATCCTTATTTTGATTTTGCCTCCATTTGAGTTTTTGTACTCCACAATGTAAGGATTTTGTTTGACTCTGCACAACCCTTTCTGCCTTAGATCTTTAGCCCTCTCCTCCATCTCAGCCATTTCTCTCTCTTTCTGTATCTCCTTCTCTTCATTCTCTTTCCTCAGGTTTTCTTTATCATCGGAAAGATCTTTTTGTTTCCTACAACTTTCATGTTTTGTGTTTTCCAAGAAAATATCGTTTACAGGGCCAAAAAGGTAAAAAACAGATCTGGGCAGAATCTGAATCATGGAGATGTTAAAGAATTGTGATGCAATATTCGTAGCACATGATTTGATTACTTCACTAGCTCGTGCATGGACAAAAATAAGTGTGGAAGATCCTTATCTGAGAAGGGTAATGTTTTCGAAAGCTCTCTTTTCCAAGGAGGATAATATTTTTGAAGACCCTATTTCGAGTAGGATAATATTTTTGAAGACCCTCTTCCAAGAAGGATAATATTTTTGAAGACGTCCTTACGGGTTAATCGTCTTCTGAAGGTCTTTCAGGGTGATTTTGTTTGAAGGCCCTACGTAATGATCGTCTTTTGAAGGACCTTCGGGGTAATCTTGTTTTGAAGGCCCTGCATCATGCATTCATCACCATGTGCATCATTCACATCATGCATTCATATCATCATTTGCATCGTACATTTACTCGTAAACATTGGACATTCTTAGATTCTGTGGTTGTCTCTGTGTGATATTTTTGAAGGTCCTTCTTTGATGAAGGTGTTTCTTGGAATTATTTTTGAAGGCCTTTCTTTTATGAAGGTGTTGTTTGGAATTATTTTTGAAGGCCCTTCTTTGTGGACGGTGTTGCTTGAAATTTATTTTTGAAGGCCCTTCTATGAGGAGGGTACTGCTTGGAATACCTTGGTAAACCTGTACTTCCGGGGTGCTTATCCGTACTTCCGGAAAGCTCACCAAGAAGAGAGTCCACCCTCTTATGGTGAAGAGAGTCCACCCTCTTATAAGTGAAGAAAGTCCTCCCTCTTATGGAGAGAAGAGTCCTCCCTCTTATGGAGAGAAGAGTCTTCCCTCTTAAGGAGAAGATCCTCCGGGATAATGCTTGGACTACAATCTCAATACATTACATTCTCTCCTTATTTCAACATACGAGGACATCACTACTACTGCTACTACATTCTGCTACTTCTATCTCTTGAATAGTAGATTCACAAACCTAACTTTACAAAGGGAAGCGCAACAATATCTACATAAAGCCGCTCATTCTCATACACTTGTAAAACTACTCGTACATATGTTCTTCTCACATCATGCATGTTGTCTCTCTCGCAAGCACAGACATATTACGGGCACATCATGTTGTCTCTCGCGCATCTACAGACATATTACGGGTAATTATCTGCTAATCTTCTACTCCTAGTTGTTTCAGTGACTCGGGAAATTCGGAAGATCAAAACATGCTTAGTTCTCCAGTCCATCAAGTTGCACTGAAGAACTGGGGGTAGTTGTTACGCCATATTTTCGGTTGCCTCAATCTATTATATATCTAATACAACAACAAGTGGGTTTTTTAAGCAATTTAATTCGTGGACTATTTTACCCTTCTTTCTAATATATCTTTCAGGGTTATTTTGGTCTTTTAATATTAATATATTTATTACATTATATTAAATGTTACACAATTAATATGCATATACATACATAAATACATACATACATACATACATACATACATACATAAATACATACATACATGGGTGACATTCTAAGGGGAATTACTTATATGGAGTCCGGGAGAGAACCATTACACAAATACATATAATACATGTTTTTATCGCATTTTTTTTATTAAATATCATCATAAATTACAATTAATAAATCAAAAAAAAATTGCATAATTTGTTAAAACAAAAGTAATTAAAAATTAATCAAATAGTTTAAAGTGATTCTACGATAGAATCAAATTCATCCAAAATGATTTTGCACTAGAATCAAATTTAAAATCAATGATTTTGTTTAAATTTTAAATGTCATATTTTTTTATAAAATTTGTAAATGATTATATTTTACATTAGAATTAAATTTTATACTTTGTGAAGAAAGAAATTAGAATTATTTATAAAATTTTATAGTAGAATATATGGTTCTCTCTGATTCTCTATATAAGATGGTTATTCCTGGAATAATGGCCTACATATATATACCTACATACATACAAACATATATACATACATACATACATATATACATATATACATATATACATATATACATACATATATACATACATACATACGAATATACGTATGTACGGACATACATACATTCATACATACATTTATTATGTGAATATATAAAAATATTTCATTCACCGATTTTAGTTTTTTGGTTACCCATACAAGCATACGTATGTATATACATACACATAACATACATGCCAATATATGATCATTGAAAGAAGCACAATCAGGTGCTACAATTGCAATGAGTTGGGTCACTTTGCTACAGAATGTAAAAAGCCAAAGCAAGTGAGAAGGAACTCATTTGATTCTAGCAAGAAGAATAAGATTGGGAAAGCTTATGTTGCCGAAGGAAAGAGTTGGGATGATACTGATAGTGATGAAGAAGCAGGTGAAATTGGAAACCTTGCTTTAATGGCTAATGAGGCAAGCACTTTATCAACATTCATGTCAGAGGTAAAGTTTACTGATATTGAAATGATCTATCATCTTAGTACTACTGTTTCATGTGCACGTAGAGAGAATGATAGAATAATTCTTTTGAACACAACTCTTGAAAAGGAGGTAAAAGAATTAAAACTTGTGCATGTTAATCAGGATGAATTAACTAAGCAAATAGCATTTCTTGAGAATAAGGTTAAATGTTATATTCAACTGGAAACCATTCTTAAGGATCAGATCAGTGAACTTAAGGTCAAGGCTAATGCTTACTATAACTCTTGTAAGACTGCTAAAGAAATCATCAATAAACAAAGTATTGGTCATACTGTAGGAATAGTGTAATAACCCGAATTTTTGGAAAAATAAAACTTTTCTTATTACGATTAAATGCATTAGTGATTAATGATTTCAACGAACCGTGGTGGTGATGATTGGATATTGCCTTGAGTAATGATCCCGATACATATGTGTATTGTCAGAATAGTGTAATGCAATGATTAAGGACATAGATAAGAATAATCTATCGTTCGAATAAGCTAATGTACCCTAGAGGAAAGATGAGAAGTGAGTTAGAGTACTCACTATACCAATTACGAAATGGGAAGAGCAAGTATGTACTAGTAAATACAGAGAGAATGGATGTATGCGAACGAAGTGAGAATTCAGAGAATCCAAGCATTATTTATTCCACTATGGACAAGGAAGTCAGGAATCTAATAATTGGATTATAAATTGAGGATATTAAATATTAGAAGTCCAATGGAGGATGTATTATGAGGGGGGAATGGAATTGAGAATAAAACCATAGAGAAAAGGGAATCGAGAACATTTTTCTGAGAACAAGAAATAAAAAGAGAATAAACAAGGAATATTGGAATTAAGACCGAGTTAAGAGATGGTACCACAGTGGAGTAATAAGGTGCAACGTATAAGTCGTAACATATTAATCGTATTAAACGATACAAGGATCAACCAAGATAGCACTCATGACATCATAGGATGACCTCATCACTTTATTAAAGTAACTTTATTAAAGCTACTTTAATAAAGCTACTTTATTAAAGTAACATCCCTTTGCACCAGCCATACAAGAGGATTATTACATGTATTACACCAAAAACACAACACTTAATCACTAAGCAAAGCAAAGAAATCATTTCTCTCCAAAACTGCCCAGCAGGAGCAACCCTCAAAGAAAAATTCGTATCGCACAATCCACACATGATAAAATCACCAAAATTTAACCACAGCTTCTCCACTCCATGTATAACACTTGTTCAAAATTTCATGGCAATCCAAGGTGTTTAGCCTAGTCAAATATCCTCCCAAGTTGAAGAAATCAAACTGCCCTGTTCATGACAGTTTCGGTTCAGCGGAAAAAGGGGGCCCAAAACCCTAGCTAGGAAGCTTCAAATCTGATGATCTAGGACTCAAAACAAAGCTTATGAAGAGGCCAAGATGTGGTAAAGAGTTTAGAGCCAAACTCATATTTTTCGATTTTCTATGATATTTACAAAAGTGATGATGAATAGTAACTCTTAGAAACTAACTTTGTTTTCTTAATTTCTTTGATGATCTAAGCTAGCTTAAAGCCATACAAGGACTATATAAGGATTATTAGAGCTGGTATACTCTCCAAGGAAGGTATAAATTTTAAGGACCTTAGATCTTACTTTGATTTTATGCTTGTTCTTGATGGATTTGAGCCTAGTGATGTTTATAGTATGATTATAAGCATGAAAGCATGTTATTGTAGTGGTTGATTTGACTTGAGAAATTTGGGGTATAAACTGAAAAGGTAGGCTGGTCTTGATGAGCATTATGTTCATGAGTTGTATGGATGCCCGGTGTGGCTTGGATTTGATGTTGTGATTTTTGGAACGTTCGATTTATAGCCGTCGTAATGCCCAAATTTTTACCTACTGATTGGTTCCCTGTTTTTCCTCTGTTAGAACTCGACCCTTGAGTCCTACTGCCCATGATTGTGTATTTTATGTTATAAGATTCGTAATGATATGTGGTTCGCCAGATTCGGCCGAACGGTTGTGTATTTTATGTTATAAGATTCGTAATGATATGTGGTTCGCCAGATTCGGCCGAACGGTTTAAGAGTTATGCTAGTTTTAGTAATCGTGGTTCGAGAGGTTTCATCGCAGAAATGTAACCACTTTGATGCTAAGTCAAAGACTTTTAAGAGTCGAATTAAAATGTGAAACTTTGTGATATAATGCTAAGGACAGTTAGGAAGCCTTGTGCGAAGGTTTCGAGTCAAAAGGATCATTTTCCGATTTTATAAAAATAAGGAAGCCGAGGTTGCACAAGTAAAAACCACTGAAAACGAGACTTAGAAACCAAGGTTCCAAATGGTTAAGTATAACTTGGATTTGAGGATGAATTTCGAACCAAACTTATGATATAAGTATTTGACGAATAACATGGACTTAGTATGAGCCTAAAGTGAGTTATTAATGCCTTAGTTGTGTTTCACTTACGTGTTTAAGCATTAAGTTATAAGGGGTTTATCGAGGAGATTAACCGTGTGTTTTCGTTTGACTTTGTCTAGATTGCCCGGCATCGTCGCGAACCCCTATCACTTCTCGAGCATCAGGCAAGTTTACTAAACCTTACTCTATTATTAGAGTGGGCATATTTTCGAATGTTTAATACTTGTTGATTCAAAAATATATCTATATATATATTCTTTGTTCCAAGTATCGTGCAAGTTTCTAAAACCATACTTTGAAGTATACATATACTAGATGCAAGTTTTCAAACCTATACCTTTTTAAAACTGTTGTGGTGATAACTAAAGATTTTGAGATATATGCTATATGTGAATGATTTCTATAATATTGATACAAGTTGAACTTGTAAGCTATGGGATATAGTAGTATTTTGGAGCTGATGTGCTAAGCAAAACCCCCAGTAGGGGGTGTATACTTTGCAATTATACTTTGGACCGGGAATGGTATCAGTTGTTATCTAGAGACATATTATATATTCTCTATAATTATTTTATATACTAGGAATGGTATCAGTTGCTATCTAGGGTTATTTTATTGTGTTATTACAATTAATCTCGATAAGTGGTTTACAAATTAAAGATCATTTGGAGTTTAATCTATTAAGGGTATATTTTAAATATATGATGAATAGTTGTTATCTACCCCTTTTTGATAAGAAAGTACTTGAGAATTATTTCTAAATAAATATTCTTTATTAAACACAGTTTGCATTAATTATTTAAAGCCCTACTTCTTAAGGAAGTATTTTGTGAAAATTATTTTAAACCCTAGATAGCTAATAAAGTGTATTTCAGTCAACTTTTAAATATAATTAGAGAAGGTTCCCAAAACTATTTCCCGTTTAAGTCTATATTCAGAAAGACTTAAATGCTCGCTCAAACTTCAAAGATACATGGAACCTTTCTCAAGAGTTATGCTTGTTTCAAGTGGACTGCCCGGTCCTAAATCTTTTTAAATCAATGAAATTATCAGTGTGATATACTACCATCAAAAATGATTTTGATTACTCTCTCAAGATTCGAGGAGTAAAAGCAGTGAAATCAGTTGTATCCATGAACAAGCATCAGCTTGGGAAATATGAGTGAATTTTCCTTTCCAACCAGATATGACTACTTTGTGGAGTCGTATACTTGGGAAAAAGGGAAAGGAACTTTATGTTTCAAGGTTATGGATTTTCTCGAACTCGGAGAATGTGTAAGGGACTGAGTGGCGACCTGTCCCCTAAGGGAATTACACGTAGACCGGCAGTCTATGAACGGGTCTGTTCTTCCCTTAGATTATCAGATAGTGCCCGACCGTAGGATAAGAGAAGAGCATCGGAGGCCCCTAAGTGAATGGGTACCCCTAAGTGAATGGGTATGCTCTTCCCCCTACAACCAATTGGCGAGGAGGTGAGAGAAGAGCATCGGAGGCCCCTAAGTGAATGGGTACCCCTAAGTGAATGGGTATGCTCTTCCCCCTACAACCAATTGGCAGGGAGGTAGGTCAGTTAGCGTCTACCCTATTTTTCCCTTCTACGTAGAAAAACAGCAGTGGGGATTGCCTTACGACTGATCATCGTAGAGGTATCCTTGTCGCCCAGAATCTCCGTCTACAGTTCATCATCCATGAAAGAAATGTTTTATGCAAGTTATCAGAGGAAGAACATGTTTTAAGCGAGATTCCAGAAAAGAAAAGTTTATTCAAGCTATTCCAGTTATTCAAGTTCATGCAAGTTGTTCAAGTTTAGAAAGTGGATTGGAAATATTTTGCCTTGTCTTTATTTCCAGAATATGATATGAGATAAATGTTTGATATGAAAGATGATATTTGGACATTCCTACAACTTCATCTTTTATTTTATGAGTTATGACTCTGATAAAACCTGGTTAAGGATATATATGTATAAGTGGATTTTGGGTTATGGAAACCTTATATTGAATTTCCTTATAACTTCATCTTTCAAGTATATGTTGATAGTCTGCTTATATTTTATATAGCAGATATTTTACAGAAAAGATATACTGAGTTATCTTGTTATTTCATCTTTTATACTATACTAGAACTTTGTTCATAGTATAAACATTGAAAGTTGCAGAGCGTTATGAAATGATATTTGAAATACCACAATGGTACTATTTTTGGAATACACTCCGATAAGGAAATAATTTCAGTATCAAGATATTTTGACAAATTATTGTCGTATACCCGCTTTATTTCTGGGTTGATTAAAAGGCAGAATTATGCCATACTTTCATTACCTTGCTGAGCTATCGCTCACTCTTGCTATTATTTTATATATATTATATAGCAGCGAAGCAGGATGCCAATGGGATGGCACATACCTCGCAAGGCGTTTCCACTAAGCAGTTTCTAGCAGCGATCCCGAGAGTAGTACGAACCAATCGAATCAGGCTACGGCTTTGGTATTCAACTTATGTAGAGACATGAATGGTATAAGAGGATTGTGAGCATCAGAAGGCTAAGTTCGTAATGTAATAATACTTAGAAATTGTATCAGTAACAGATTCAAAAGACATTTGGGTATTGTAAAAAAAGTTATTTATTCCGCAATTGTTGTAGTGTGTCGTTTCTGAGACTCTAACCTGTGTGTGTGTGTGTGTGAGACTTATATTGTGGGGTCATGAGCAGGTGAATTATGAATGGTGTGAGTAATACAGGTAAGGCAAGGAGTACATGGATCGTGACAACCCTAAATCCCCGACCCCGGATTTGGGGCTGTTACAGAGATGGTATCAGAGCGTTAGGTTACAGTCCTCAGAAACGATAGGAGATCGAGTCTTACAATACCCTTAATAATGATAAGAGCATCTAGAGCTCAAATTGAGTTCGTAGTCGGGTTAGAGGACATGACCCTGACTGTTTAAGATGAAGCCCGAGAGGGGACTTCTTCTGGGAAACTGTACTTAGGACTTCGTGGTTAGTCACCTCGAGTCGTATGAGTTATAGATTAATGGGATTCCGAGATACCAGATCTCGAGGCCTTCGAGTAGGCAATTGATGATGCGTTCCTTGAAATGGACGGAGACCAGCTAAAGGAAGATCCATAGGAGGATCTAGAGGAAGACCCCATAGTGGGTCAAGGAAAGAATCTTGTAGAGGACGTGTTGATTGATAAAGATGTGGTGTGTTATTTGAGGTCTAATAATAAGACCGGACGAACCTTCAAGGGATAAATAAGTGACGAGACGAGAGTTTAAAGATCGTTTATGATTCATCATGAGATATGACAAAGAAAATGGAGTAGAGTCTCCAAAGCAGAAGAGGTAGAGGCAATACAGCCAGTATCAGTGGATTGATTCGACTTGAACGAAACCTGTTACTCGTAGTCGGTTATAGTTGCACATAAGGAGGCGGCATACGTAAGAACCAAGATGTTCAGATTTTCGCGAACGATTAAGGGTACTTAGTTGCCTAGAATAGTGGAAGGAATTGTTTTGGGTTATGAGATTTCAATCCCCCACGACCAGCGATTCCACTGGAAATAGTGTCTATTACATCATTGAGGAATTTTATTATCTCAAGGAAAATGTTGGGTATATGTACCCTGCAAATGTTAGTGTAAGACAAGCACGCTAAGGCGGAATCGAGAACGAGATTTACCACCCTCAGGAAACCAGGAAGGAATTATGAGGATAGAACAGAAAGGTCGGAAATCAGACCCGAGTATTATTAGTAGGTAAATAGATTGATTAAATTTCCCTGATTTTGGAAAGAAATCCAGCAAATTTTGGCAAACCTTGTCTTTCTGATTACCAGAGGATGTCACCAAAGAGAGTGGAAATTAGAGCGAACCCTGTGGATTGGATAAGATAGCCGTTATATGGGTTGGTGGACAGACCCTGATTGCATTAATTGATTGTAGAGATAAAATGATGAAGTTGAGATTGGACGGTAAAGGCGAAATATATTTAAGGACCAAGACAGACTGAGAAATTCTGGGATTGACTTAAATGAAAAGGCTATTGTGCCAAAAGTGTGGAGTACCGCCCAATCGACATGAGGAATTGTCATTGCTATGGGCGACAGCGGTATCGAAGTCTTCTTATAGAACAAAACGCTTATTTGAGATGTCTGCGCCTAGTCAAATAGAATTCCCTGCGATTGCAAATGTTGATGGTTGAATTCTTAGCGACTATTATGAGTCGACAATAACGTAAGTATCGAACACCTTAGGGTGCGTGGAAAAGAAAAGCTTTGGAATTGAACGATTATCCATAAGAGGAGCCGACATAAAAAGGCATCCGTAGAAACCTTGGTAGTACCCTCCCCATTTGCAAATTATGTGGGGTACCTCCCCAATCTATGATCTATCTTGACCTCTCTCCAGGAAAGAATTCTGATAAAGGGTATATTCCCTCTTCGAAGTTATTTTATAACACTTGTGTTAAATCATAATTAATTTCAATTGTGTTAGAGGCTGTCACGATGCCTACTTTCAGGTTTTCGAAGCCTGTCAAACGATGTTATTCAAGCTTCCACTTTCCTTCGAATAATGAATAACCTTGCTTGTTAAGTACCAGTATCTCTTTGGTTATTCTTTCTTTGGAAACCGCACCTTTGGAATCTGTTCAATTTTAATCCAAGGTGTTCCTTTAAGAAATATTGTCGAAAGGCGATAATCAATAAATTGATCTCGAATTGCTTCATACTTTTCAACTTCCACTGAGACGAACAACCCTATACTTATAGGGGCTACAAGGACTATCTGTCTGTGTGATAGAAGTCGGATGGGACGCCATCACTTGTAAGTTGTGAAATACAAGAAGGCTAAGTACCTTTAGTAATGTCTCAATTGAGGCACACAACGTTGAGTTCTTATGATCATATTGATCTCTCGGTAAAATTCTCTTACCTTCAATAAGGTTACCTTAAAACTCATAACCTTATGATCACCAGTGTGTGACATTTTCTTTGATAAGGGAGCTATCTTTCAAGGCCCCATAATTTTTTTTTTATCCTCATTGAATTCTAAAGGGAGGCCAACCAGGTCAAGTAAGTCAAAATTCGCTGATAGGAACTAGATCCGCAACGAAATCGCCTATGACAGGAGCGAATCCCTAAGGCGAATAGAATGTTAGTGACATATCAATGAAATTGGTTTATTCTCCCAAGGATATTATGATAATGAAAAGCGTGTCAATCGATATATGTGAAAGAAATAGCGATGTGCCGCGAACTCTAGTGACAACGGTGTTAGATAGATGCCCTATAGTGGAATTGAGATTTTGGAGGAGTTGTTACGAATGGACACTACCTCTGGGTTAGCAAGATAAGTACTGACAATGGAGTCAGAGGGAACTGATATGGTGACTTGGGGGAGGTGCAGCGTGTGTTGTTTTAAAGGAATAATTTCCGGAAGTATATGGAGACCCGGATGAAAATGAAAGTTAAAGAGTTAAAACAAGAAATCATGACTGTGACCGAGTATGAGGTCAAGTTTTCTGAATTATCGAGGTTTGTTCCGGAGTTTGTGAACACAGAAGAAAAGAAAGCCAGTAGGCTTCAACCAGGGCTACCTCCAACAAGCAGCCCACTGTCAGGACCTTTAAATAGCAGGTGCCCTTCTACACTATTTAGACAGAGCTAATGTATCGTTGTATATCAAGAAGTTGCATGACAATTAAACCTTAAGGCCGAGCCACTAAGGGAATAATTACAAGTAGAAATAGCCATTCGAGGGATTTTCCCATAAGACTGGTACATCCAGGTTGTGAACTAGAAATATGAGGTCGACACTTTTGATAGACCTGATTCCTTTCAAGTTGGGAGAAGTTGATATGATAATAAGGATGGGTTGGTTGACACCCAATGGAGCCCAGACTGATTGTAAGAGAGAGAGAGTAATAAATAAAGGATGGAGACAGATTCAGAGATTCTTGAATATAGCTCCGACTAAGAAACTATTACGCCAGAAATACGAGGCTTAATTAGCTCTTATGGTTGACGCCAAGAAAAGAGATACCAAGTATAAAGGGAACTAAAATGGTTTTGGGAGATTGTACAAGGTTTTAATAAGCTACCAGATATCGATTTGGATGACATGAGAATGAATACCGAGTATTCAGGGTATAGTGGGGATGGAAGAGTTAGTGACTCAGTTACAAGAGTTGTATAAGGGTATGATAAGACCCAGTGTACCACCGTGTAGAGCCCGGTGTTGTTGTGAGAGAGAAAGATGTTAGCACAAGATTATATATCGAACCTCGAGAGTTGTATGAGTTCGACATGGAGAATAGGTACCCTTGTAAATGATTGTTTGATCAGCGGAAGAACGCTGTGTATTTCCAAATTTATTTAAGAACTGGGTATCACCAGTTGGAAGTTAAATCCGAGGATATACCCAAGACTGCGATTCGTACTTGGAATAGACACTTCGAGTTTTCAGCGAGGTTATTTTGGGTTGACTAATGCACCCACAAATTTTTATGGAATGTAATGAAATGGACTTTGAGTTACCCGTGATAGTAGATAGCATGAGATGGAGAAATGGCTAGAATTGATCTAGGATTATGACTGTGAGATACACTACCATCCGGGGAAGGCCAATGTGGTGGCCGATACCCTTGATTAAAATGAGACAGAGATGGATTCCGAGTGATCGGGAATTAAAGGATGAGATTTTACACAAAACCCAAGTTAGTCCAATAAACTAGAAAGACAAAAGATTTCACCAACAAGTGGCTAGTGACAGCCAAGACAGATAGAGAAAGTATGTGGCCTAAGCCCGCAAGTATAGAGATAGTACTGCTATTGATAAGCTAAATGGCATGTTGATGGATGACAAGCAAGTTTATGTTGGTGTATTTTCTGTACAAACAAGATAGAGAATATGAGGTTAGAGATTCGTGATGCTAAAAGATATCCATGGAAAGAATTAATGAGGTTTGGAAAGAAAGGGGAGTGAGCCCGAGATTCATTGGGCCATCTGAGATTTTAAAACGCGTCAGGAAGGTGGCCTACGAGCCAGCCTTACACCCCCCAAACTTGTAGAATGGTCATAACGGGGTTCATGTGTCAATGCTACGTCAGTATACTATAGATGCCCGGCATATGTTAGAGTACGAGCAGGTAGATATACGACCCGGTCTGACTTACAAAGAACAACCTGTGGAAATCACGGATAGAAAAGAGCAAGTGCTAAGTGACGAGGTTGCCAAGCTAGTGAGAGGTTTGTGGAGAAACAAGAGGTGGAAGGATCCACCTGGGAGTTAGAAAGTGCAACGGGAGAGAAGTACCCCCAGTTATTCCTAAGCTGATTCCGGGACGGAATCCTTTTAAGGAGGGGAGACTGTAATAACCCGAATTTTTGGAAAAATTAAAACTTTTCTTATTACGATTAAATGCATTAGTGATTAATGATTTCAACGAACCGTGGTGGTGATGATTGGATATTGCCTTGAGTAATGATCCCGATACATATGTGTATTGTCAGAATAGTGTAATGCAATGATTAAGGACATAGATAAGAATAATCTATTGTTCGAATAAGCCAATGTACCCTAGAGGAAAGATGAGAAGTGAGTTAGAGTACTCACTATACCAATTACGAAATGGGAAGAGCAAGTATGTACTAGTAAATACAGAGAGAATGGATGTATGCGAACGAAGTGAGAATTCAGAGAATCCAAGCATTATTTATTCCACTATGGACAAGGAAGTCAGGAATCTAATAATTGGATTATAAATTGAGGATATTAAATATTAGAAGTCCAATGGAGGATGTATTATGAGGGGGGAATGGAATTGAGAATAAAACCATAGAGAAAAGGGAATCGAGAACATTTTTCTGAGAACAAGAAATAAAAAGAGAATAAACAAGGAATATTGGAATTAAGACCGAGTTAAGAGATGGTACCACAGTGGAGTAATAAGGTGCAACGTATAAGTCGTAACATATTAATCGTATTAAACGATACAAGGATCAACCAAGATAGCACTCGTGACATCATAGGATGACCTCATCACTTTATTAAAGTAACTTTATTAAAGCTACTTTAATAAAGCTACTTTATTAAAGTAACATCCCTTTGCACCAGCCATACAAGAGGATTATTACATGTATTACACCAAAAACACAACACTTAATCACTAAGCAAAGCAAAGAAATCATTTCTCTCCAAAACTGCCCAGCAGGAGCAACCCTCAAAGAAAAATTCGTATCGCACAATCCACACATGATAAAATCACCAAACTTTAACCACAGCTTCTCCACTCCATGTATAACACTTGTTCAAAATTGCATGGCAATCCAAGGTGTTTAGCCTAGTCAAATATCCTCCCAAGTTGAAGAAATCAAACTGCCCTGTTCATGACAGTTTCGGTTCAGCGGAAAAAGGGGGCCCAAAACCCTAGCTAGGAAGCTTCAAATCTGATGATCTAGGACTCAAAACAAAGCTTATGAAGAGGCCAAGATGTGGTAAAGAGTTTAGAGCCAAACTCATATTTTTCGATTTTCTATGATATTTACAAAAGTGATGATGAATAGTAACTCTTATAAACTAACTTTGTTTTCTTAATTTCTTTGATGATCTAAGCTAGCTTAAGGCCATACAAGGACTATATAAGGATTATTAGAGCTGGTATACTCTCCAAGGAAGGTATAAATTTTAAGGACCTTAGATCTTACTTTGATTTTATGCTTGTTCTTGATGGATTTGAGCCTAGTGATGTTTATAGTATGATTATAAGCATGAAAGCATGTTATTGTAGTGGTTGATTTGACTTGAGAAATTTGGGGTATAAACTGAAAAGGTAGGCTGGTCTTGATGAGCATTATGTTCATGAGTTGTATGGATGCCCGGTGTGGCTTGGATTTGATGTTGTGATTTTTGGAACGTTCGATTTATAGCCGTCGTAATGCCCAAATTTTTACCTACTGATTGGTTCCCTGTTTTTCCTCTGTTAGAACTCGACCCTTGAGTCCTACTGCCCATGATTGTGTAGTTTATGTTATAAGCTTCGTAATGATATGTGGTTCGCCTGATTCGGCCGAACGGTTTAAGAGTTATGCTAGTTTTAGTAATCGTGGTTCGAGAGGTTTCATCGCAGAAATGTAACCACTTTGATGCTAAGTCAAAGACTTTTAAGAGTCGAATTAAAATGTGAAACTTTGTGATATAATGCTAAGGACAGTTAGGAAGCCTTGTGCGAAGGTTTCGAGTCAAAAGGATCATTTTCCGATTTTATAAAAATAAGGAAGCCGAGGTTGCACAAGTAAAAACCACTGAAAACGAGACTTAGAAACCAAGGTTCCAAATGGTTAAGTATAACTTGGATTTGAGGATGAATTTCGAACCAAACTTATGATATAAGTATTTGACGAATAACATGGACTTAGTATGAGCCTAAAGTGAGTTATTAATGCCTTAGTTGTGTTTCACTTACGTGTTTAAGCATTAAGTTATAAGGGGTTTATCGAGGAGATTAACCGTGTGTTTTCGTTTGACTTTGTCTAGATTGCCCGGCATCGTCGCGAACCCCTATCACTTCTCGAGCATCAGGCAAGTTTACTAAACCTTACTCTATTATTAGAGTGGGCATATTTTCGAATGTTTAATACTTGTTGATTCAAAAATATATCTATATATATATTCTTTGTTCCAAGTATCGTGCAAGTTTCTAAAACCATACTTTGAAGTATACATATACTAGATGCAAGTTTTCAAACCTATACCTTTTTAAAACTGTTGTGGTGATAACTAAAGATTTTGAGATATATGCTATATGTGAATGATTTCTATAATATTGATACAAGTTGAACTTGTAAGCTATGGGATATAGTAGTATTTTGGAGCTGATGTGCTAAGCAAAACCCCCAGTAGGGGGTGTATACTTTGTAATTATACTTTGGACCGGGAATGGTATCAGTTGTTATCTAGAGATATATTATATATTCTCTATAATTATTTTATATACTAGGAATGGTATCAGTTGCTATCTAGGGTTATTTTATTGTGTTATTACAATTAATCTCGATAAGTGGTTTACAAATTAAGGATCATTTGGAGTTTAATCTATTAAGGGTATATTTTAAATATATGATGAATAGTTGTTATCTACCCCTTTTTGATAAGAAAGTACTTGAGAATTATTTCTAAATAAATATTCTTTATTAAACACAGTTTGCATTAATTATTTAAAGCCCTACTTCTTAAGGAAGTATTTTGTGAAAATTATTTTAAACCCTAGATAGCTAATAAAGTGTATTTCAGTCAACTTTTAAATATAATTAGAGAAGGTTCCCAAAACTATTTCCCGTTTAAGTCTATATTCAGAAAGACTTAAATGCTCGCTCAAACTTCAAAGATACATGGAACCTTTCTCAAGAGTTATGCTTGTTTCAAGTGGACTGCCCGGTCCTAAATCTTTTTAAATCAATGAAATTATCAGTGTGATATACTACCATCAAAAATGATTTTGATTACTCTCTCAAGATTCGAGGAGTAAAAGCAGTGAAATCAGTTGTATCCATGAACAAGCATCAACTTGGGAAATATGAGTGAATTTTCCTTTCCAACCAGATATGACTACTTTGTGGAGTCGTATACTTGGGAAAAAGGGAAAGGAACTTTATGTTTCAAGGTTATGGATTTTCTCGAACTCGGAGAATGTGTAAGGGACTGAGTGGCGACCTGTCCCCTAAGGGAATTACACGTAGACCGGCAGTCTATGAACGGGTCTGTTCTTCCCTTAGATTATCAGATAGTGCCCGACCGTAGGATAAGAGAAGAGCATCGGAGGCCCCTAAGTGAATGGGTACCCCTAAGTGAATGGGTATGCTCTTCCCCCTACAACCAATTGGCGAGGAGGTGAGAGAAGAGCATCGGAGGCCCCTAAGTGAATGGGTACCCCTAAGTGAATGGGTATGCTCTTCCCCCTACAACCAATTGGCAGGGAGGTAGGTCAGTTAGCGTCTGCCCTATTTTTCCCTTCTACGTAGAAAAACAGCAGTGGGGATTGCCTTACGACTGATCATCGTAGAGGTATCCTTGTCGCCCAGAATCTCCGTCTACAGTTCATCATCCATGAAAGAAATGTTTTATGCAAGTTATCAGAGGAAGAACATGTTTTAAGCGAGATTCCAGAAAAGAAAAGTTTATTCAAGCTATTCCAGTTATTCAAGTTCATGCAAGTTGTTCAAGTTTAGAAAGTGGATTGGAAATATTTTTCCTTGTCTTTATTTCCAGAATATGATATGAGATAAATGTTTGATATGAAAGATGATATTTGGAAATTCCTACAACTTCATCTTTTATTTTATGAGTTATGACTCTGATAAAACCTGGTTAAGGATATATATGTATAAGTGGATTTTGGGTTATGGAAACCTTATATTGAATTTCCTTATAACTTCATCTTTCAAGTATATGTTGATAGTCTGCTTATATTTTATATAGCAGATATTTTACAGAAAAGATATACTGAGTTATCTTGTTATTTCATCTTTTATACTATACTAGAACTTTGTTCATAGTATAAACATTGAAAGTTGCAGAGCGTTATGAAATGATATTTGAAATACCACAATGGTACTATTTTTGGAATACACTCCGATAAGGAAATAATTTCAGTATCAAGATATTTTGACAAATTATTGTCGTATACCCGCTTTATTTCTGGGTTGATTAAAAGGCAGAATTATGCCATACTTTCATTACCTTGCTGAGCTATCGCTCACTCTTGCTATTATTTTATATATATTATATAGCAGCGAAGCAGGATGCCAATGGGACGGCACATACCTCGCAAGGCGTTTCCACTAAGCAGTTTCTAGCAGCGATCCCGAGAGTAGTACGAACCAATCGAATCAGGCTACGGCTTTGGTATTCAACTTATGTAGAGACATGAATGGTATAAGAGGATTGTGAGCATCAGAAGTCTAAGTTCGTAATGTAATAATACTTAGAAATTGTATCAGTAACAGATTCAAAAGACATTTGGGTATTGTAAAAAAAGTTATTTATTCCGCAATTGTTGTAGTGTGTCATTTCTGAGACTCTAACCTGTGTGTGTGTGTGTGTGAGACTTATATTGTGGGGTCATGAGCAGGTGAATTATGAATGGTGTGAGTAATACAGGTAAGGCAAGGAGTACATGGATCGTGAGAACCCTAAATCCCCGACCCCGGATTTGGGGCTGTTACAAATAGGGTATGACTATAATGAGTCTATTGGTGAATTAAGCATAAACACCCCTAATAGAGTCAGTGCTGAAGAAAGGGGTGTACCATATGTGCTTAAGGGTATTGAAACACCTTTCTTTAAAGAATCCTTGGCAGGACCTCTGAATGAAAAATCTATCATTATTCAAGAGGAGATGCGTATTGAGGATCTTGCTTTTGAACTTGTTCAGTCCAACAAGTGTATGTCTGAGAAACCAGTCAAAGTTGTTTCAACAACGGAGACTAAGTCAGACATCCATAAAGTGGATCAAAACAACTGTAGAACCAACATGCCTGTTGTTAATCTTTCTCATAAAGCATGTGGTGTGGTTAATTGCATGTCTTGTGCTTTCAATGTTATGTATGCTTATTTTAATAGTAAGCATGTATCTGATAATAAGACTGCTCCACGTCAACATGTTAATAATAAGAAGCATGTTAGATCTAAGACTACTAGTCCTCCAAAGACTAGAGTGGATCCATTTATCCCTAAGCCTACTCAGAAATGTGTTAAGGCTGGCTATAAATGGAAACGCTCTTTTGTGAAAGAGGTTTATGTAGTTAAAGTTAAAAATGTTGTTTTGCCTGACAAAGGCCAGTTCTTTAAATATGTCGGACCCAATCAAGTTTGGGTTTCGAGGAAAGACTAATTAATTTGATACTGCAGGGTGTGGAACAGGTAAACTGTGTTATGTGGGTTCTTGACAGTGGCTGTTCAAGGCATATGACCGGAGATAGAGCCCTGCTATCAAATGTGGTTGAGAAAGCCGACCCAGGAGTTACCTTTGGAGATAACAGCAAGGGTATTACCAGAGGATATGGCTGTCTGAAGTTTGGAAATGTTATCATTCAAGATGTATCTATTGTGGAAGGTCTGAAGTTCAATCTTCTCAGCATCAGTCATTTCTGTGACCGAGGATATGTTGTTTCCTTTGAGAAAGATAGATGTCAAATCCTTCACAAGAAGAATGAAAAGCCTGCTCTTCAAGGAGTAAGGAAAGGTGATTTGTTCATAGCTGATCTGCACTCTGGATCCAAAGATGAAGTTACTTGTTTTTATGCTAAAGCTTCATTAGATGAGAGTTGGCTATGGCACAAGAAGATGTCTCACCTTAACTTCAAAACCATGAACTCTTTAGTCAAGAGGGAATTGGTTAGAGGTTTACCTTAGATGGAATTTACACATGAAGGACTGTGTGAGGTATGTCAGAAAGGAAAGTCAAAGAAAGCTTCTCACAAGGGCACTGACACATCATCAATAACTGAACCACATTAGCTACTGCACATGGATTTGTTTGGTCCAGTTAATGTGATGTCCATGTCAAAGAAACAATATGCACTTGTGATTGTTGATGACTATTCTAAATATACTTGGGTTTTATTCCTACATTCCAAGGATGAGACCCCACAGATGGTGATTGGTCATATAAAGTTGATTGAGCTGGATTCGAGATTCCCTATTAGAGCTATAAGGTCAGATAATGGAACTGAATTCAAGAATGCAGTCCTAAATGACTTTTGTGCAAATAAAGGAATAACAAGACACTATTCTGCCCCTGGAACTCCTCAACAGAATGGAGTGGTGGAAAGGAAGAATCGTACATTGATTGAAGCTGCTAGGACTATGTTAAGTGAATCAAGACTTCCAATGTACTTTTGGGCTGATAATAATCCAGGTGGTGGTGGTGGAAACATTGGTAACAATGGAGATACCACCAACACTGGAGAAGAATCATCAAGGCAATCAAGCAACAACTCAGGGGGGGAAATGAAGGATCTACTAGTCATTCACAACACCACAATGAATTTCAAGGGGAATCATCAAGATCAAATCTTCCAAGACAGACTGTATGGAATAGAGCTCATCCTTTTGAGTTGATCATTGGTGATCCAGGTGTTGGAGTTAGAACTAGGAGTGCTACTCAGAATGAATGTCATTATTCAGGGTTTCTATCTGAAATGGAGCCAATGAAGATTGAGGAAGCACTGACTGATCCAGATTGGATGATTGCTATGCAAGATGAACTCAATAAATTTGAACAACAGCAAGTTTGGAAGCTGGTACCCAGACCAAAGAACAAGAAAGTAGTTGGTACAAGATGTCTATACAGAAACAAGCTAGATGAGGATGGCATTGTTATAAGGAACAAGGCAAGACTGGTTGCTCAAGGGTATTCACAAGCTGAAGGCATTGATTATGATGAAACCTATGCACCAGTGGCTAGACTTGAGGCCATCAGGATGTTCTTAGCATTTGCAGCTTACTTCAATTTTAAAGTCTATCAAATGGATGTTAAGAGTGCATTCCTGAATGGTGAGCTAGATGAAGAAGTGTATGTGGAACAGCCCCCTGGCTTTGAAAATCAGGAGTTGCTGGACTTTGTGTACTTTCTCTTCAAGGCTATCTATGGTCTCAAACAAGCCCCAAGAAAATGGTATGACACTCTCTCTGATTTTCTTTTAGAAAATGGTTTTGTTAGAGGTATCATAGACAAAACTCTTTTTTCAAAGAAACACAAAAGTGATATGATATTAGTCCAAGTCTATGTGGATGACATCATATTTAGGTCTACTAATGATGATCTCTGTAAGAGATTTGCTAAGCTAATGCAGAGTAAGTTTGAAATGAGTATGATGGGTGAGCTGAAGTTCTTTCTTGGATTACAAGTAAGTCAAAGGTCAAATGGAATATTTATTTGTCAATCCAAGTATCTAAAAGAACTCCTCAAGAAATATCACATGGAGGATTCAGCATCAGCAAGGACTCCATCTTCAACAGCAGTCAAACTTGGATCTTGTGATAATTCTATCAAGGTAGATGTTACAAGTTATAGATGTATGATTGGCTCCTTACTTTATCTTACTACTAGTAGACCAGATATTATGTATGGTACATGCTTATGTGCAAGGTTCCAAGCGGAACCTAGAGATTGACATCTCGTTGCTGTTAAAAGAATCTTGAGATATCTTAAGGGTACTGATAAGTGGATTTTATATCTACTTGAAACGCCTCAATTCGGCTTAAATTGACTGTTTGTACTCAAGTACTTGGTGTTTTTAATGTGTTTTGAGTTGGAATGTGCAGAGCTTAGTAATTGGCAGAGTTGTGGAGTTTCTATGATTATATAGTGGTGTAGAGCATCATTGATTAAGCCATATAGTTGCGGGACTTGAGAGCGCGAAGAAAAGGCAAAAAATGAAGTTTTTCAGAATTCTGGTCAGAAACACTATAAAAGCGCCCCCGCGCCCATTCAACCGCGCCCGCGCTCTAAACATCCTGAAGGAGCGCGCCCGCGCCCGTTCAAGCGCGCCCGCGCCCTAAACATGCTGAAGAAGGCAATTTCAAGTCAGATATGGAAACCCGCAGAAGACCAGTCAACTCTCAGGCCTATATAAACTATTGGTGGTCGATTTCTGAGACATACATTGTCATACATACATACATATCCATCCACCGGTGAGGAGAATAAGAAGACGGCTGATTACGAAGATCTAGATTTCTTCTTTTCTTTGTATTCTTCTAATTAGGCGATACTTTGGATTCTCGTTTGTTGTTTCATAAACCCTAGCACTTTTATTTAGTATTCTAGACTTATTATTATTATCATGTTTTCATCAGAACCCACGATGATGAACGGTTCGATTATGAACTAATCTTCGTCGTGGGGTTCAAACGGATTTATTTATGGATTTTAGTAGTTAATTGTTTTAAAGATGTGTGTGTGATGGCTAATTGATATCCTAGTTTGGTTGTGCTAATTATTCTTGGATGCGTAGCTAACATCTAAGTTGTTTGTTAATCTCTATTGAATGCGAAAGTGGATATAGAGGTTTAGTGTTGCCCAGTAAATAACAATTGTAGAAGGGGGTTGAATACAATTGTATAAGATTCTCGACTTTATATAACACAAATATGAAAGATCAATAACAATAACAATAACAGCTTTATTAACTTTGATATAAAACTGTTACAAACTCTCTTAAGAAATTTTGATGTTCTTAAGAGCTGCTAGCTTACAAAAACTCTCTCAAGAAATTCTGTTCTTAAGAGCTTCTCTTCGATTATGTTCTCTCTCGAATGAATACATAAATCGAAACCAAAACTGTGTTTATATAGTGCACACAGCTTCTCTATCAATAACAAGATAAGTCCTAATCATAACAAAGATAGAAACATATCTTTAATCGATAGCTGCATTCTACAAACCAGGAACAAATAGAATAAACTTCCATGTTTATCTAGACTCCAAATATAACTCGAAGTAGGAATCCTGATCAGCTTCAAGTCCTGAAGATCAATCCTGATCATAGTCTGAGTAGGAATCCTGATGATCAATAAGATACTAACGCTTGATCAAATACAGATGACCATGCAATACTGATGACGTCAGCAATCCTGATCAGTTGAGTCTAGCTTCTGACGATCATTGAATTCTGATCTAACAATCTCCCCCAATCTCATACTTTGTAAAATAAAGTATAGATTCCAAATATTCAATGATGTCAAAAACATGTATCAAAATGTACGAGTATCTTCAGAAACAACTTATCTGTTTAAGCTTTGTGATAGAACAGATTCATCTTCAAGAAGTTGGATAATAAACTTTCTTCTTTTTCTTCAAGAATTTGAATCAGTCTTTCCTTAAGATTTCTGAGTTCTTCATCTTCCTCATTAATCTGGTAGATAGCTGCTCTGAGATTCTGTATGGAGTTTCTCTGTAGACTGTGCTCTTCAAGCAAAAGATAAGCAATTTCCTTCCCATCAGGATTGAGAGAAAGATGAGTCATGCCAAAATTTACTTCTTTAACAGCAGTACCCCTTTGCATTTCCACATCCTGACCTCTTTGATTTAAGTACATGGGAGTATAATTACCATCAAAATTACTGTTTCCATTCAGTCTTCTTCTTATAGTTGACAAAATCATGTCACTCCATTCTTTGTACACTTGGTTCTTCCATCTTAACAGATAGTGAACATATTTCAGTTCCTGTGTAGTTTTCATCAGCAGATCTTGAATAGATAGAATCTTCACACTACCATCTTTCATGAAGTACAGAAGCTTTTCTTTCTTTTCAAAACCATCATGACAATCTATAACTATATCAACAGCTAATAAATTGTTCAGGTTTTCAGAAGTTAAAGTACCTCCAATTTCTGTCAAGGAGTAAGGATCAACATATGACATATTCAGATATTCACCATCTCTGTGTCCAATACCTCCTCTTGAATTACTTGACAATTGCTTCAGATTTGAAAACATCTTTAACCAGAGTGTTTTTGATCTAGCCATATCAGACAAATCAACAACACTTGAAGCACTTGTAATAATTCCACCAGTCTGAAAATTGATAGGTGTATCACACTTCAGTGTACTTATGTGTTCCCACTTCTTGTCTTTCTCCTTTTCATGAGTGTAGCTTCTTTCAAGTAAAGATTCTTGCCTGCTTGTATTTCTCCATTGTCTTTCATTTGAAACTTTAAGCCTTTGTAGATAGAGATTGAAATCTTCATATGTTCTTTTTGTAATATCTCTTCTTCTGGCTTCTTCTTCTTCATCTACTTCTTTGTTGTGATAATCAACAACAGTAGATAAGATTATCAAATCAACCTCTTGCAAAATTTCAGATTCGTCAGGATCTTGAATATTGTCAGGATTAGAATCTTCAATTTGATTTGTATTGCTGAGAGTTGATTTACTTGATTTTCTTCTCAATTCAGGTTCTTCTTCAACAAATTCCTTGTCTTCTTTCTCCATGATATCCTTGATAACAGGATCTATTAGATTTTGTGAAGCTTCAGGAATTTCTTCAATTCTTAACCCTCTAGACCTTGTCTGTCTAGGTACTGTTTGAGTTGAAGAACCTCTTCTATTTCTTCTAGCACCTCTCCTACCTCTGCTTCCTCTACCTCTAGCAGGAGCAGTATAGCTTTCCATTGTCTCTCTTTGTAGTCTCAAGAATTCTTCATGTGAGAGATCTGGATATTCTTCACTTGCTGTAGAGAGTGCTTTTCTTGCATATAATTGTTGAACTCTTTTATCAGTGTGATATAGAATAACAATTCTACCGTCTTTTGTAGAAAACTTCTGGAATAAATTTGATGCATCTTCAGGATTATCAATAATCACATCTTCATCACCTTCAGGAATTGTAGCAAGAATGTGTCCATGACCAGGTGTCAGGATTTGATCTTCCGTCAGGATCTGAGATTGCACCAATGTTCTTACTGTCTTAACTCCAGAATCAGAAACATGAGTTGACTGCGTTGTTTGACTTTGAGAAGTTTGGATTGTCTTCATAACAACAGCATCAGAGGTTTCTCCTTGTATCACTTTGTCACCACCATCATCTCCAGTATCATCATCATTATTTCTTAATACTAGATCAGGTGTACATTTTGTCTGAATAACCTTCTCCCCCTTTTTGACATCAGGATTTGACAATAATTGCAAAATTAAGGAAAAAGAGTCTTGAATTTCAGTTACCTTAGTATCCAGAGAATCAATTCTTTGATTGATTGAGGTTTGTTCTGAAACAACAGATTTCACTTGGGATTCCACTACCCTCAGTTGTAAAGTAGTAGGCACCTTTGTAAAATTATTAAAGATATTAGTCCTCACTTTTTCAGTTGAGCCCTTGATAGAATCAATCTCACTTTTCAGGCTTTTGGATAATAGAGTAGTAGCCTTCAGATGATTCTTCAAGTCTTGATTCTCTATAGACTTCACTGCATTATAGGCATGTTCAATAGCAGAAGAAAAACTGATAGATTCATCAGATTGATGCCATGAATTGTTCCATTCATTCTGTCTAAATGCCTCTGCAGGATCAAAGGAAGGAGTAGAAAAATCTTGTCTCTGATCTTTCCCAGTGAAAGCATTGCTAGCCATATATGTACTTGATGAACCAAAATTAGTTCCAAGACTAATCTTGAGTGCTGTAGCAAGCTGTTCCTTCTCTTTTCTATTCTCATTATCATCATCACTATCATCATCAGAATTATCATCATCAGAACCATGAGATATATCAGGATCAGGAATTGCAATACCTTTCAATTTATCCTGTGATTCTGAGATAGGATGATCCATTGGTCTTGAACGAAGTGGCTGTATCAAAATAGGTTCATTATCAGGAGCACCACTAGCGTCAGGATGAACATCGTCAGGATTTGATATGCTTGCATCAGTATTTGCTACTAATGGTTCTTGTGGAGCTTGAGGTTCAGAAGCTGCTTCAACACTTTGAGTTAAAGGTTCTTGTGTGCTTCCCTCATTGACAATGTTCTCGACCAATCTTTCAACAGAAGCTGTAGCTTTGCCTGCATCTTCACTTTGAGAAGATGGTTCTTGTGTAGCTGGAATGTTGATATCTTCATTCTCCCTTTGAGAAAATGGTTCTTGTGTGACCATTCCACTAGCTAAGCCTTCACCCAAACTTTGATTGAGTGGTTCTTGTGTGGCAGGATCAACAGTAGCTGCTGAATTACTCTGAAATTCAGGTTCTTGTGGGCTTGATCCTTTCAGCTTCTTCTGTCTCTGATAGACTAACTCTTCTGCATTCCTCTTTTTCTTTGATGTAGGTGTAAGTCCAACCAAGGAAGCAGTTGTAGAAACCTTCTCCCAAGAAATTTCTCTAATCTGAGATGGAGAGGCTGGAGAGTCTGATATAGAGACAACTTTTGTTGTTGCATCAGGAATACTAACATCAGGATTTGCTAGAGCATCAGGAGTAGAGGACTCATCAGGATTTGATGTCTGAATATCAGTATCCTTCATTTGCACTGTCAAAGGAATATGATACCTGCTCTTTGATAATTTCCTTGTCTTTTGTGGTTTTGATAAAGGTACCACAGCTTTAGTAGCAGTATCAGCAACTTCCTTGTTCACATTCATCACAGAGGATATAGGTAAGTCATCCTCTGAATCACTTTCATCAATCAACCTTAACTTCCTTTTCACAGGAACATTCTTAACAACCTTATCAGCTTTCTTCACCAGGACCCCTTGTACACCCCCTTGTATCTTCTTTGTAGTGAGTGGTGTAGAGGAAAAATCCTTTGAACCTGATTGCCTTCCAGACACATCAGTTCTAGCTGATTTCTTTGATTTTACAACTAAAGTCTTTTGAGAGACAGTAGAGGTGGTTGTTAACTGTTTAGACTGTTTAGGTTGCATGCTTGTGTCAGGAACAAGGTGGGTAGGGCCTTGCCCCATAGCATTAGAAAGTATTCCATAACGAGTAGGCATTTTCTGATGTAAGAAAAACCTAACCTCATCAGGAATAAAAGCATTTCCTATGAAACCATTTGCCTTATCACTGTTGACTAAGGACTTAATATTATTCTCAGTAATTCTACAGATTGGTAGAACTACATCATCCTCAAAAACAACATTAGGACATAAGTGATTAAATATCAACTGTAAAAATCTAAGAAAACAGACAGAACCCAATTTATCTGATTTCCTATCACTTAAAGCTTTTAAGATAAAAGACCCATAATCAAACACTGTAGAATGGATAAGAGAGTACCCAATTTTAAGAGATCCTGATGGAAGAGCATCAAAATTTGATGTCTTGTTCAGGAAACAGCGGCTGATTGTATCAAAGAAGAAATTCCATTCCTTCTTAAGCTTTGTCCTGAAGAGATTTCCATATCTCTTTACTTCACCATTGTAGCCCAACTTTGTAACAAACTCAAAAAGAGTAGAGTCCGAAACATTAGCAGGAATAGCATCACCAAGAACGGGTAAATGCAGGGCTGCCTCCACAATTGTAGGAGTCACATAGTGAGTAGTTCCATTATATTCAAAACTCATCAAGATTGTATCAGAATGCCCTTTATCAAAAGTAACTGAGTTCCACACCTGCATTACAGACTTAAAAGAAACACTTGCAGGTTCTGTTAAAGCAAACTTCAATGGGCTTGAAGCTAGAAAATCTTGAATGATATGAAACTCATTGGGTAAATCTTGATGATTTAGAATAGCCACAAAATTGTTAGTGGCAAATGTAACACCACTAATCACTGTTTGTTTGTTCATGAATGATGAAGATGCCATTGTAATGCTTTTGAAAACTCGAGAATTAAGATTTGAAACAATTAGGGTATGAAAGCACAGAGAGAGATAGAAAACGAAAAACTGATGATAAGAGAGTAATTAACGATGTAGACCAATGAAAAGTATTTTGTTAAAACAAAATATTACTCTCAAAGACAGGTGGCAAAATATGATTTGTGCACAAAGAATTAGTGGACAGATTACGTGTGTCATTTAAATAAATCTGCACCGCCTTTTATGTGTATGTATTGATATATCTATAATAGTGCAACACACGCGCGCATACAGTTGTCCTACTAAAACTCAACCGTCCATTAGCAGATACTGACGAAAAATTAGGCACAAATTAAGTAATGAAATACTGACCTGTATATCAGGATTGACCAGTTGACTTCCTGTCAGGATTGAGTCCTATCAGGATTTGATCAAAGATACATACCTTTCTGAATAACCATCAGGATTTGACAGTTATCAGGATTTCCTCTCTGTAGCTTTTCCTCAGAAATTCTCAAAATTCATCATTCCAAGTTCATTCACCAATTTATTGAAAGTAGCTTCAGGTAGTGGCTTGGTGAATATATCAGCTAGTTGTTGATCAGTAGGAACAAAGTGAAGTTCAATTGTTCCTTCCAGAACCTGTTCTCTTATAAAGTGATATCTGATACTTATGTGTTTAGTAAGAGAATGCTGAACTGGATTTCCTGTCATTGCAATAGCACTATGGTTATCACAATAAATAGGGATTTTTGAGTATGACAGACCATAATCTAACAACTGATTTCTCATCCACATTATCTGAGCACAACAACTTCCTGCAGCAATGTACTCAGCTTCTGCAGTTGAAGTGGAAATAGATTTCTGCTTTTTACTGAACCATGAAACTAGTCTTCCACCCAAAAACTGACAACTTCCTGAAGTACTTTTCCTGTCTATTTTGCATCCTGCAAAATCAGCATCTGAATAACCACACAACCCAAAATCTGATTCCCTTGCATACCAAAGGCCAAGTGAAGGAGTGCCTTTGAGATATCTGAAAATTCTTTTGACTGCAATCAGATGTGGTTCTCTAGGTTTTGCTTGAAATCTTGCACATAGACAGGTTGCAAACATGATATCTGGTCTACTGGCAGTGAGATACAATAAAGAGCCAATCATTCCTCTGTAGTGAGTTACATCTACCTCTTCACCTTGATCAGGATCAAGTTTGGTAGCTGTAGCTATGGGAGTTGAAGCAGGAGTACTGTCTTGCATGTTAAACCTTGTCAGTAAATTCCTTGTGTATTTAGACTGATTAATAAAAATCCCTTCATCAGTCTGTTTAACTTGAAGACCCAGAAAGTAACTCATTTCTCCCATCATGCTCATTTGATATCTTGACTGCATAAGCTTGGAAAACTTTTCACACAGCTTATTGTTTGTTGACCCAAAAATGATATCATCAACATAAATCTGAACTAACAGCAACTCATTACCATGATTCAAATAAAATAGAGTTTTATCAATTGCACCTCTTTTGAATCCACTTTCCAGTAAGAATTGAGCTAAGGTTTCATACCATGCTCTTGGAGCTTGCTTTAGTCCATAAAGTGCCTTATCCAGTCTGTAGACATGATCTGGATATGTAGGATCAATGAAACCAGGAGGTTGTTCAACATAAACTTCTTCCTCCAGTTCACCATTTAAGAAAGCACTTTTAACATCCATCTGGAAAACCTTGAATTTCTTATGTGCTGCATAAGCAAGAAATATCCTGATGGCTTCTAGTCTTGCAACAGGAGCAAAAGTTTCATCATAGTCAATTCCTTCTTGTTGGGAATACCCCTTTGCAACTAGTCTAGCTTTATTTCTGATAATGACTCCATCAGAATCAGTCTTGTTCTTGAAAATCCACTTTGTACCAACAATTGATCTATTCTTTGGTCTTGGTACCAGTTTCCAGACTTCATTCCTTTCAAATTCATTCAGTTCTTCTTGCATTGCAGTAACCCAATCAGCATCTTTAAGTGCATCTTCAACTTTCTTAGGCTCCTCCTTGGATAGAAAGTTATTATATAAACATTCATTCTGAGTTGCACTTCTTGTTTGAACACCTGCATCAGGATCTCCAATTATCAAATCAGGAGTATGATCTTTTGTCCATTTCCTTGCTGGTGTCAAATTGTTTCTTGAAGTAGATGCTCCCCCTGGATTGGTGTTATCTTGATTGAAAGAATTTGATTGATTTGAAGCTCTCCCTGAATTATTGCTATGCCCTCCTGATGTGTTATCAGGATCTTCACTTGAATCAGTATCTGAAGAATTCTGTTCTGATGATTGAGTTGACTCTGAACTTGTAGTTGAATGCCGTTGCTCCCCCTCAACATTAGCACTACTAGATGTATCACTGTTGTTTGCATCATCAGTATTAGCACCATCAGTACCTGGTGAGTCATCAGGATTTGGTGACCCATCAGTATCTGATGAATTGACAGGATCTGATTCACTTTCTTCAGGTTCCTTGGAAGCTTCATTTTCAAATAACAATCTATCATGCGAGTCTTCAATGATTCCAGTTATCTTCTTATCATCAAAAGATACATGAATTGACTCCATGACAGTTCTTGTTCTCAAATTAAAAACTCTGAAGGCTCTTGATGTAGGATAACCTATGAATATTCCTTCATCAGCCTTTGTTTCAAATTTCCCTAGCTGTTCAGGATGAGTTCTGAGAACAAAACATTTACAGCCAAACACATGCAAATGCTTCAGACTTGGTTTCTTCTCCTTGAGTGACTGATAAGGAGTGACACCATGCCTGTTTATCAATGTAAGATTTTGTGTATAGCATGTTGTGTTGACTGCTTCTGCCCAGAAATATGTAGGTAATTTAGCTTCTTCCAACATAGTTCTGCCAGCTTCAATAAGAGTTCTATTCTTCCTTTCTACTACTCCATTTTGCTGAGGTGTGCCAGGAGCAGAGAATTGTTGAATGATTCCTTTGTATTTGCAGAACTCTTCCATCTTTGAATTCTTAAATTCAGTACCATTATCACTTCTCAGAATCTTGACTTTGTACTTTGTGGTTGTCTCAATCATCCTCACATGATCCAACAGAACTTCAGGAGTTTCATCTTTTCTGTGCAGAAAATACACCCAGGTGAATCTAGAATATTCATCAACAATTACAAGTGTGTACCTTTTCTTACTGATGGACATGAAGTTGACTGGACCAAACAGATCAAGATGTAGCATGTGATATGGTTCTTCAATAGAGGATTCTGATTTACTCTGGAATGATGTCCTTCTTTGTTTTGCTTTTTGGCATGCATCACAGAGTCCATCAGGTGTATATAAGACATTAGGTAATCCTCTTACTAACTCTTTCTTAACCAACTCATTGATGTTGCTGAAGTTGAGATGAGAAAGCTTCTTGTGCCAATTCTAACTTTCATCTACTGAAGCTTTACTGATGAAACATGTAGGGGAGCCATCAGTATCTGAGAGAATGTTGGCTTCATATATGTTACCATGCCTGTAGCCAGTTAGTGCTATCTTCCCTGTTGCTTTACTGACTACATCACAATGTGTGGAATAGAAATTGACATGATAACCTCTGTCAGTGATTTGACTAATACTCAACAAGTTGTGTTTTAGTCCCTTCACTAGAGCTACTTTTTCAATGATGACATTTCCAATGATTATATTGCCATATCCCAAGGTTTGTCCAATGTTGCCATCTCCATAAGACACAGTTGGGCCAGCTTTTTCCTCATATTCTGATAACAGGGCTTTGTTTCCAGTCATGTGCACAGAACATCCACTATCCATGACTAACACATTTTTCCTTTTACCCTGCATCAGAATAGTAAAACACTAGTCAGAATGTTTAGGAACCCACACTTGTTGGATTCCTTGTTCATGCATTTTATTAAATTTAACAGCAGAAGACTTTTTGACTTTAGCAGTCCTGACAGAATTTACTCCATCAGGATTTGCTTTGTCAGTATCAGTATTAACAAAAGCATGCTTCACTATGACATTTTCAGTTCTATCAGACTTTGTACTACTTTCAAACTTAGGCAATGGATCATAAAAGTTATAGTACAAATCATGATACTCTTTACATGTATAAATAGAATGCCATAGACTACCACAATGAAAACAGGAATTCTGTGGTTTGTAAAATACTGATCTATTCCTAACATCAGACTTAGGAATTTCAACCATTTTCTTCTTACTCTTTTTACAATCAATAGCAAGATGATTAGAGTTACCACAGTTAAAACAACTCTTTCTAGGTGCATTTGGGATATACTTATAACCATTTTCTTTATTGATCCCAATTTTACCATTCCTGTTTCTCTTAACAGTAGCTTCCTTTTTCTTATCTGTAACCTCACAGATTTTATCCTTAAGCTGTTTCTGAGACAATAGACCTACATTCTTAGTGACTTTGTTCATGACAGGTTTAGACTTTATAATTTTAATTCCTTGAGTAGAAGAAGATCCCTTTTCAAAAGAAGAATTGGAATCCTTACCAAAAACAAAATTAACAGGAGTAATCTTAGATTTGGTTGAGTCTACAACATGTCTATAGGTCTTTGGACTGACTGTCTCATCAATGACAATTTTCTCTGCTAATTTCTTATCTTCATCTGACTTATATCCTAGACACTCTTTCCAATTCTTAGAGGTATTAATCTCATGAAATTTCCTACCAGAGTCTGTCCAGGTTCTGATTTTCTCATTAGCATATTCAAGTTCTTTTTCAAGGGAAGTACATTTAGATGTCATCTCTAAGTGCATGTGTTTAGCATTATCACAATCTTTTTGTACTTCTTGCATACGAGAAAATTCAGCTTCTAATATCTCATTCCTCTTTCTAAGGTCAGACATCTCAGATAAGATTCTAGTATTCTCAGCAGTTTGACTTCTAAAGCTAATATGTAATGACTTTAGAAAACGTCTTAACTCAAAAGCATTGTCAGTATCAAAATCAAAGATAGTATTTAGTACCTTATCATCAGGAGCAGCAATTACATCAGCATTGGCCATTAACGCATAGTTGACTACCTCAGTATCAGATTCTGAGGAAGAGTCCATCCAATCCTTGCTTGATGTGATGAGTGCCTTTGTTTTGTTGCATTCAGAAGCAAAGTGACCCATACCATTACACTTGTAGCATCTAACCTTTGACTTGTCAAATTTGCTACCCTTGCTGTCCTTTTTGATATACTTGTCTTTGTCTGCTTTGAAGGTCTTTTTCTGAAAGTTGCCTTGTCTTCTATTCTTCCTGAACTTCATCCTTCTGAAGTTTCTGACAATCATAGCAACCATCTCTTCCATGTCTGAGTCAGAAGAATCATCACCAGTATTGGCATCAGGATTGCCATCAGTATCTGATGAAGAGTCGTCAGGATCTGACTCAGCTACTCTTGATTTACTTCTAGAGACCTCCATAGCTTTCCCTTTTGATTTAGCTTCTACATTCAAAGCAATTGACTTTGCCTTGCTGTTTTTCTTGTTCTTTCTCTGTTGAACTTCAAGATCATGAGTTCTTAGCATCTCATAGATCTCATCAAGAGACACAATGTTCAGATCATACTGGTGTCTAATGATTGAGGTCTGAGTATCCCATTCTTCAGGTAAAGCTCTAAGAAATTTGGTGTTGGAATCTTCAGTTTCATATACTTTGTCAACTAAGGATAAGCTGTTCAATAGTGTCAGGAATCTATCATATAGCTCAGTCAGGCTCTCTTCAGGTCTTGCATCGAATTGTTCATATTCTTGAATCAACAGAGCCCTTCTGTTTTTCTTGACAGATGCAGATCCCTGGCACTGAGTTTCCAAAGTATCCCAGATTTCTTTTGAAGACTTGCATGCAATCACTCTGTTTGACATAACAGCATCAAGGCTATTATGCAAGATATTCTTTATCTTTGGTTCCCTGAGTACATGAGCTTTTTCTTCTGGAGTCCATTCAGCTTTAGCTTTGACCACATAATGTTCTGGTACTGTATCTGTTCGTTCTACGAACTTTGTTGGTATATATGGTCCATCACGAATCCTGTCCAAGTAGTCAGGATCCATAGCCTCCAGGTACATCAGCATCTTTACCCTCCATGTGGGATATTCTGATATCTTCAAGATGGGAATCTTCATGCTTTCATACTTGGTTGTCGACATCTTTAGATCGTATCTGATTCAGAATTAAATCAGTTTGCTCTGATACCAATTGTTGCCCAGTAAATAACAATTGTAGAAGGGGGTTGAATACAATTGTATAAGATTCTCGACTTTATATAACACAAATATGAAAGATCAATAACAATAACAATAACAGCTTTATTAACTTTGATATAAAACTGTTACAAACTCTCTTAAGAAATTCTGATGTTCTTAAGAGCTGCTAGCTTACAAAAACTCTCTCAAGAAATTCTGTTCTTAAGAGCTTCTCTTCGATTATGTTCTCTCTCGAATGAATACATAAATCGAAACCAAAACTGTGTTTATATTGTGCACACAGCTTCTCTATCAATAACAAGATAAGTCCTAATCATAACAAAGATAGAAACATATCTTTAATCGATAGCTGCATTCTACAAACCAGGAACAAATAGAATAAACTTCCATGTTTATCTAGACTCCAAATATAACTCGAAGTAGGAATCCTGATCAGCTTCAAGTCCTGATGATCAATCCTGATCATAGTCTGAGTAGGAATCCTGATGATCAATAAGATACTAACGCTTGATCAAATACTGATGACCATGCAATACTGATGACGTCAGCAATCCTGATCAGTTGAGTCTAGCTTCTGACGATCATTGAATTCTGATCTAACATTTAGAACTTGCCATGCTAGCATAGGTTTATGTATGTTTGTCATGCATGATTCGTAGGTAATTTTAACCATCTTACCTGCCCTATGTAATCTGAATGGATAACTTGCTCGTTAAACCGTTATGTTTTCAAATCTTATAGACATATAGGGTCTAAGCATAATTGGTGTCTGCTTAACTTCTATCTATTTTGTGGATGTTTGAGTGGTTTGGTATACGTATACTGAAAGGTAGCGTGTACTGATTTCGTGTTATCCGATTAGTTATCACAACTGTCACATGCATTGATTAAAGACAAAAGACTCTAGATGAAGTATTTAATGAAGTTAGGATCCCATGTTTTATTCTCATAAGTAATTCAACAATAAACTCCTTAGTTAATTATAGTCTTGATAATTGTTTAGTTAATTTAGATAATCAAAACTCAAATTTGATACTTGTCTTAGCATTGAACAATAGCCATACATTGTTGCATAAGTGCATAACTATGGTAAACCAGTCTCTGTGGGAATGAACTCTACTTATTCATATATTACTTGTGACCGCGTACGCTTGCGTGATTTTGTGCGAACAAGTTTTTGGCGCCGCTGCCGGGGACTCTGTGTTATTTATATAGTTTATGTGCTTGTCATCAGTGGTCGTTAAAGTTCACTGACTCAGATTATTCTTTCATCAATTTTACTTGTTTGGTGAGTTTCAGGTATTTTAGTGAGCGTGTATGCGAACACGTTCTCAATCTCGGAAAGAAGAACTTGAATTAAGTCTAGTTATGGGAGATCAAGCAGTAACTGAAACGAAGGCTTTGAAGGACTATTCTCAGCCAAAGATCAATGACATTCAATCTAGCATTGTCAGGCCGGCTATTGCGGCTAATACTTTTGAAATCAAGCCTGGCACGATTCAGATGGTGCAGAATTCAGTTCAGTTTGGGGGTGCTCCAACGGAAGATCCTAATATGCATATTAGGGATTTTATCGAGATTTGCGACACCTTCAAATTCAATGGAGTGTCAGAAGATGCTGTGAAATTGAGACTTTTCCCATTTTCCCTGTGGGATAAGGCTAAGGGCTGGTTGCATTCTCTACCAGCAGGTTCTATTACTACATGGGAGGATCTTGCTCAGAAGTTTCTCACTAAATTCTTCCCGATGGCTAAAACAGCTGCAATCAGGAATGCTCTTACTCAGTTTGCACAGCATTCTGGAGAAACTTTATGTGAAGCTTGGGAGCGTTACAAGGAGATGCTTAGGAAGTGTCCTCATCATGGAATGCCTGATTGGATGGTGATCAATTGTTTCTATAATGGTCTGGGAGGTCAATCTCGACCAATGCTTGATGCGGCATCAGGTGGAGCTCTTTGGGCTAAAAGCTACGATGAGGCTTATGAGCTAATTGAGATGATGACTGCTAATGAATATCAGAATCCAACTCAGAGGTTATCACAAGGCAAGGTAGCAGGGGTTCTGGAAGTGGATGCAGCTACGGCAATAGCAACTCAGTTAAAGGCTTTGTCTATGAAGGTGGATTCCTTGTCTAACTATGGAGTTCAGCAGGTGGCTAGTGTTTGTGAGCTTTGTACAGGGGCACATGACACGAATCAGTGTGCCATATCTAGTGAATCGGCGCAGTTCGTGAGCAATTTTCAGAGATCACAGCAGCCAGTGCCTAATGCCTATCATCCCAACAACAGGAACCATCCTAACTTCAGCTGGAGTAACAATCAAGGAGGCCATCAATAACCATAGCAGCCTTATCAGCAGTATCAAGGTCAGCAATTTGGAGCTAAGCCATTTAATTCTTCTGGTTTTCAGCAGCAGTATGCTCCAAGGCAACCGTATCAACCACCAGGTTTTCAACAACCATCTCATGGCAATGCTGGTCAGTCATCTAATGAAAAGTCTGAATTGGAGGAATTGAGGCTAATGTGCAAAAGCCAAGCCGTTTCCATCAAGACTCTGGAGAATCAAATCGGTCAGATTACCAACGCCTTGTTGAATAGACCACATGGAACTCTTCCTAGTGATACGCAGGCTAATCCTGGCAAAAGAGAGGTCAAGGAGCATGTAAAAGCAGTTACTTTACGTTCTGGAAAGGTTACGAGTGACCACAACTCAGAAAAAGCAGAAAGCGAAAAAATTCTGGATTCCCAGCAGAAGGTGGAGCGCGCCCGCGCCCTAGGGAGCGCGCCCGCGCTTGAGGTTCTGCCAGAAGATGAAGAAAAAGTGGAAAAATCAAGTTTCGGGGAAACGAAGCGGAAAAGCGTGACCATTCGACTGAGAAATCTGTTCTGAAGCAGAATACAGAGACCAAGGAGGTCTATCCTCCTCCGCCATTCCCTAAACGTCTTCAGAAGCAGAAGTTGGACAAGCAGTTTGCTAAGTTCCTGGAAGTTTTCAAGAAGTTGCATATCAGCATACCTTTTGCGGAAGCTTTAGAACAAATGTCGAGCTACGCAAAGTTCATGAAGGGTATTCTATCTCGGAAGTTGAAACTCGAGGAGTTGGAAACCGTTGCTTTAACAGAAGAATGCAGTGCTATTCTACAGCAGAAGTTACCTCCTAAACTCAAGGATCCAGGGAGTTTCACCATACCGTGCACAATCGGCAATCTATCTTTCAACAAGTGTTTGTGTGACTTGGGAGCTAGTATTAATCTGATGTCGTTGTCTGTCTTCATGCAACTCGGGCTACCGGAGCCTAAACCTACTACTATTTCCTTACAGTTGGCTGACAGGTTTGTCACTTATCCTAGAGGTATAGTAGAGGATGTCTTGGTTAAGGTTGATAAGTTTATTTTCCCTGTGGATTTTGTGATCCTGGACTTTGAGGAAGACAAGAAGATTCCTATTATCTTGGGAAGACCATTCTTAGCAACCGGCCGAACTTTGATCGATGTGCAGAAAGGAGAGCTTACAATGAGGGTACAAAATCAGAAGGTCACTTTTAACGTGTTCAAGGCAATGAAATTTCCAACTGAGGAAGAAGAGTGCTTTAAATTGGAGATGGTCGATTCTGTCGTCAATACAGAGATTGAACAACCGCTGAAGTCAGATACAGTGGAAAGAGTCTTGATAGGGGATTCTGATATCGAAGACGAAGAAAGAGCAGAGCAACTTCAGTTGTTGAATGCACCTCCGTGGAAAAGAAAAATTGATGCGCCATTCGAATCTCTTGGATTAGCAGAGCTGAACAATTCTCAGGAGCGACTTAAACTATCTAGTGAAGAAGCTCCTACACTTGAACTCCAACCACTGCAGGATCAATTGAGTTATGGTAAAGTATACGAGAGCAACAGGCTATATAAGGAGAAGGTTAAGGACTGGTATGAAAGAGGGGTGGTGAAACATTCATTTGTGCCTGGTCAGCTAGTTATGCGTTTCAAGTCTCGCTTCAGATTTTTTCCAGGAAAGCGTAAGTCGAGGTGGTTAGAGCCTATCACGGTTAAATCAGCATTTCCGCATGAAGCAGTAGAGATTTTCCATAAGTTTCCGGACGAAGCGTTCAAGGTTAATGGTCAGAGGCTGAAGCATGACGTTGGTAATACGGTGAATCGTGAGTCGACGTTCACCGTTCTTGCGACTGGATGAAAAAGGATTCACGTCAAGCTATTGACGTAAAACAAGCGCTTCGTGGGAGGCAACCCACGTGAATATGCAGTATTAGTATTCTGTAAAAAAAAAGACCAAAAAGAGTTTGTTTTGTTTCCGCGCCAATGGAGTTGATATTGTGTGGCCCACCTTTGGAGCTGATTCTGTTTATCCACCACCGGATACACCACCCAAGGAGGGTGGTCCTGCTGATGATTAGGTATTCTCTGCATCTTTCCTTTTTATTACCTTCAATGAGGACATTGAATATTGTAAGTTTGGGGGTGGTAATTAGGGAAGGTTAGTGTGTGTGTCATATAGGTTTCATATTGCATAAGTAGTTAGTATTCATTCATATCTTTGCATGTCTATGTCATTTAGAGCATTCTGTTTGCATTAGTGTTTATATCTATCATGTGAGTCCATTTAGTTGCATTTGCATAGCATATTTCATGATCCCTTAGGACTTGGCTATTTCCTGGTTGGTGAGTCGATGTTGATTGGAGTGTGGTAATGATGAATAGAGGGTTGATTTAAGTTCCTATGAATTGACTTGCATGCCAGAAACAAATAATTTCATAAGTCTCTTTGGTTGCTTTTGAATTTGATCAGACCATGTTTGTTTGGAAGTTAGAATTTAACCACTTGCTTATATTTAGAATGTCTTCTATTCTCTTGAAATTGAAAGAAGCACTTAAGTCTAAGTTTGGGGGAAAACAGGGATTTCATGCTAGTTGTTAATAAGGCTAGGTGTCAAATGGCTAGTAGCCGCTCATTATAAAAATGAGTAGTCTAGGGAGGGATGAGGAAAAACAAAGCGCACTCATTCCGAAATTAAAAAAAAAAAAAGAGTTGTGTTAGTTGTTTTATGCAGAATTGATCAGGTTGAGCTCTTTAATACTCGAGCAATTAAGTTCTAGGGGACTTTGTGCCTAGTGACCTAAGACTTTTCCGGTCTGGGATCCACTAACCTAAAGCTCGTTACATGGGTATTATTGTATAAGCCTTTCGGGGTCTCAGCCATTGCACGGTCAAATAAGCATGTGTGTAGTAATAAAGCATGATTTCCTGTCTAACTTAAGTGGATATTGAGGTGTCTTTAAGTGGTTTCTTGTGTCTAGAGTTCATTCTATTTATAAGCTTGTGGTTGTTTTGGTGAAGAATAGGATATGGTCTTGATTTAGTTTGGGAGTATATTGATGAGCATTGCACACACACACGTTTCTGTGTTTGTATGGTTAATATAAGGGAATTTGGTCGAACTCTGTTTGAAAGATTGCATTCCTTGAGATGTTGGCTTGTTGATTGGTTTTGGTTAGTCTGAGGGGATCGTTTGCATTATCATATTAGTTGCATTCATGCATTGCATTATAGTTATATAGAGTCTGTTGATGCTTGAGGACAAGCATCGGTTTAAGTTTGGGGGTGTGATAAGTGGATTTTATATCTACTTGAAACGCCTCAATTCGGCTTAAATTAACTGTTTGTACTCAAGTACTTGGTGTTTTTAATGTGTTTTGAGTTGGAATGTGCAGAGCTTAGTAATTGGCAGAGTTGTGGAGTTTCTATGATTATATAATGGTGTAGAGCATCATTGTTTAAGCCATATAGTTGCGGGACTTGAGAGCGTGAAGAAAAGTCAAAAAATGAAGTTTTTCAGAATTCTGGTAGAAACACTATTCAAGCGCCCCCGTGCCCATTCAAGCGCGCCTGCGCCCTAAACATCCTGAAGGAGTGCGCCCGCGCCCGTTCAAGCACGCCCGCGCCCTAAACATGCTGAAGAAGGCAATTTCAAGTCAGATATGGAAACCCGCAGAAGACCAGTCAACTCTCAGGCCTATAGAAACTATTGGTGGACGATTTCTGAGACATACATTGTCATACATACATACATATCCATCCACCGGTGAGGAGAATAAGAAGACGGCTGATTACGAAGATCTAGATTTCTTCTTTTCTTTGTATTCTTCTAATTAGGCGATACTTTGGATTCTCGTTTGTTGTTTCATAAACCCTAGCACTTTTATTCACAATTCTAGACTTATTATTATTATCATGTTTTCATCAGAACCCACGATGATGAACGGTTCGATTATGAACTAATCTTCGTCGTGGGGTTCAAACGGATTTATTTATGGATTTTAGTAGTTAATTGTTTTAAAGATGTGTGTGTGATGGCTAATTGATATCCTAGTTTGGTTGTGCTTATTATTCTTGGATGCGTAGCTAACATCTAAGTTGTTTGTTAATCTCTATTGAATGCGAAAGGATATAGAGGTTTAGAACTTGCCATGCTAGCATAGGTTTATGTATGTTTGTCATGCATGATTCGTAGGTAATTTTAACCATCTTACCTGCCCTATGTAATCTGAATGGATAACTTGCTCGTTAAACCGTTATGTTTTCAAATCTTATAGACATATAGGGTCTAAGCATAATTGGTGTCTGCTTAACTTCTATCTATTCTGTGGATGTTTGAGTGGTTTGGTATACGTATACTGAAAGGTAGCGTGTACTGATTTCGTGTTATCCGATTAGTTATCACAACTGTCACATGCATTGATTAAAGACAAAAGACTCTAGATGAAGTATTTAATGAAGTTAGGATCCCATGTTTTATTCTCATAAGTAATTCAACAGTAAACTCCTTAGTTAATTATAGTCTTGATAATTGTTTAGTTAATTTAGATAATCAAAACTCAAATTTGATACTTGTCTTAGCATTGAACAATAGCCATACATTGTTGCATAAGTGCATAACTGTGGTAAACCAGTCTCTGTGGGAACGAACTCTACTTATTCATATATTACTTGTGACCGCGTACGCTTGCGTGATTTTGTGCGAACAGGTACACCTAATTTAGGTATCTGGTACCCTAAAGATTCTGGTTTTAACCTTGTTGGATATACAGATTCTGATTGTGCAGGTAGTATTGTTGATATAAAGAGTACCTCTGGGAGTTGTCAATTCTAGGAGGTAGATTGATTTCCTGGTATAGCAAGAAACAACAAACAGTTTCCAATTCAACAGCAGAAGCTGTATATATTGCTGCTGGAAGCTGTTGTGCTCAGATCCTATGGATAAGGAATCAATTGAAAGACTATGGCTTTGCATTAGACAAAATTCCTATTTTGTGTGATAATACAAGTGCCATAGCAATCTCCAACAACCTTGTTCAGCACTCGAGAACGAAGCACATTGATATCAGGTATCATTTTATCAGAGAGCATGTCATGAATGGAACTGTGGAGTTACACTTTGTACCCACAGAAGAACAAACTGCAGACGTATTCACTAAATCTGTTGACGAATCCACATTTACCAGGTTAGTTGGTAAATTGGGTATGTTGAACAGTCTTAGTGATTAACAATATCTCTGTCATGTTTGTTCTTTCCAAAAATTCATTTTCTCTTGTCATTCTAAATGATATTTATTGCCAATTCTCATTTGATATAACATGCTTGTTAATTTAAATATTTCTGAATAATATATTTTCTCTAAAAATATTTTTCTCATATTTTTTAAGTGGAGAAATGTATTTTTATTGAAAATGTAATTATTTAGAATTATTTAGATGAGTATCAGATTGTAAATATTGTTGTTTAAATTTTTCTGCAGGTTTATATTAGTTTAATGCACTTCTATATTATTCTGCATATTTTTCTAGAATTTATGGAATTTTCTGTGAATTTTTCTGGACTTGTAAATATTTTTCATGCATTTTTATTCTTTTTCTGCAATTTTTCTGTAAAAATATTAATTATTCTAAGTTTTTCCTAAGTCTTCCCAGTTTTTATACCAGGAAGACTACCGGGAAGACTCAGAATAATATTTTTTTTTTTTGTTTTTTCTATTTATTTTTAAGTCTTTTCCTAAGTCTTCCCAGTTTTTGAACTAGGAAGACTATCGGGAAGACTCACATTTACTTATTTTATTTTTTGTTTTTCTGTTTTACTTAAATTCGGAAGACTTCCTAATTGTACTAGGAAGACTACCGGGAAGACTATCCTAAGTCTTCCCGATTGTCTTCCCAGTACAAAATCAATAAAAACGTTTGACTGTCTTCTTTATTAATTTTAATAGTTTTATCTTTTATATATATATATATACACATTACATACGCAGCTTTTTATTTCAGTTTTCCTTAGCAATTTCATTTCAAATTCTATCATTTTGTTTGCAGAAACCATTGATCTAAACCACTATTGCTCAAGTCATTACTTAGCAATCTAGTTCTGTTCTTTCAATTCAAAGATAATAAGTCGAATTGCTGTCCAATTTTTGTGTTTTCATTTCGTTTCGACTTGATTGTTCTTGATTTGCTAAGTGATTTTCTTGTGTTTTAGTGATCAAAGTGATTTCTGTGTGTGTTGAACTGTTTGTGTGCTAAAAAATATCATTTGCCCATTCATTTTTGCATTTCAAGGTTTTAAATTCGAATTTTTAGGATTAAAAATTAAAATTTGGTTGATTTTGATAAAATTTTGATTTTGTGGATTTTAAGTAATTTTAATTAATTCTAAAAATCCCTAATATTCTAATTTTATTTTAAGTTAATTAAAATTTCTTGTTTTATTAAAAATGGATTCTAATTTCGAACTTGTGTTAAATAATTATGTTGGGTATTTTGATCCGTCCAAGTGTAAGGTGGAACGCTTTAAACCTTGGATTCGATTTTTAAATAGTGAGACTTGCGTCAGTCATGCTATTTGTGCCTCTGCACTTCTGAAAATTGATCCAGTAAGGTTTCTCTGTTCAAGTGTTGTTATTGCTGAAGATTCAAAATCATTTACGTTCAACATTTTAAACCAGCAATATACAGTCACTTTAGAGTTATTTTGTGATGTGTTACAGTTTCCAAAGGACAGGTGTAATAACCCGGATTTTTGGTAAAATTTAAAACTTTTCTTATTATGATTAAGTGCATCAGTGAATAGTGAATTTGGTGGATGAATAGTGATTTTGAGGGTTAAGAAAATTTTTCATGCCACCTATGTACGAGACGTAGTGTGGATATTCCGAAGTCATATTAGTGATCTACGGAGTAAATAAGTGAATGCAAAGACGATCGGAATTCAGAAATTCCAAATTTTATTTTGGTGTAGTATTTGACCGGGCAGTGATTTATTATTATTATATTCAAGAAAAGAGATATTAAAATTGAGGATTTGAGGATTTAATATTTTGGAATTTTTATTATTTTATTAAAGTCGATTTAAGGATTCGATTGTTGGAATGAATAGTGAATAGTTACCATTCACTGCGAGAATCGCGTAGAGTTGTATTCGCTCTTTTTAGGGAATGTTTCGAATCGTTTCAAGAGGAACAAGACAACATTTACAGGATTAAATATAGACATGGAAGTAACATGTAACAAGATTAATTCGAGGGATGCAACATTTGGATCATCCATGTGAAAGGAAAGCGAACCAGTAAAGTTACTTTAGCTGAACCAGTGCATGCTTGACAAGTGTCGCAAGAAGAAGGCATCAAGGACCATGACTCACCAATTTTGACCACTTAATTATACAAATATCTAAGTAATTAAAACAAGAAAAGAGAAAAGAGAAGAACTCTCTTCTCCCCCATTCTGCCCAGCAGAAGTATCAAGGAAAGAAAAATCCATAACTCCATTTCTATCCATCCTTAAATCACCAAATTTTAACCATAGCTTCTCCACTCCATGGGCAACATTCTTTCAAAATTTCATGGCCAACAAAGGAGTGTAGCCTAGTCAAATCCCTTCCCCAAGTCGGAGAACAGAACCTGTCCTGCTTTTCCAGTTTCGACCACTCACCTTAGAAAGCCAATAAGTCGAGCTTCAAGCATCCCCTGGTGATGAGGTAGGACTCAAAAGAAAGCCCTTGAAGAGTAGAAGGTGTGGTAAAACGTTGAGAACCAAACTCTTGTTTTTCGATTTTATATGGAATTTACAAAGTAACGATGAATAGTAACTTGTATTTTGTTTTGTTTTTGGATATTGAGTTTGTGGCTTCCAAAGGTTGTATTAAGCAAGGATCTAAGGTTATATAAGGAATATAGCAGCAAGCAAGCTTGGAGAAGGTATAAATCTTGAAACCCTTGAAGTATTATGAGGTTTATGGATGATTAATGGTGTTTATGCATGTTTATAGCCTTAGTTGTTAGGATTGGGCTTTGATCTAAGTTATAATGAGTTATATGAACGGAAAGGCATTGGTTGGCCTCAGTTCTATGTTATATAAGATGTATGTGTTGTGTGGAGTGATCGATATGCATTTTGGATGATTTGAAATTTGGGAATATCCGAGTTATAGCCGTCGTAATGCCCAAATTTTTACCTACTGATTGGTTCCCTGTTTTTCCTCTGTTAGAGCTCGACCCTTGAGTCCTACTGCCCATGATTGTGTATTTTATGTTATAAGCTTCGTAATGATATGTGGTTCACTTAATTTGGCCGAACGGTTTAAGAGTTATGCTAGTTTTAGTAAGCGTGGTTCGAGAGGTTTCATCGCAGAAATGTAACCACTTTGATGCTAAGTCAAAGACCTTTAAGAGCCGAATTAAAATGTGAAACTTTGTGATATAATGCTAAGGACAGTTAGAAAGCCTTGTACGAAGGTTTCGAGTCAAAAAGATTATTTTTCGATTTCATAAAAATGTTGTAGCCGAGGTCGCGCAAGTGAAAACCACTAAGAACATGACTTAGAAACCGATGTTGCAAATGTATAAGTATAACTTGTATTCGAGGATCGATTTTGGACTAAACCTATGACTTAAGTAATTGTCGACTAAACGTGGACTTAGTACGAGCCTATAACGAGCTAGTAATTCCTTGGTTGTGTTTCGCTTACGTGTTTAAGCATTGAGTACAAGTGGATTATCCAGGGGATTAATCGTGCGTTTTCTTTGACTTTGTCTAGATTGTCCGGCATCGTCGCGAACCCCTATCACTTCTCGAGCATCAGGCAAGTTTACTAAACCTTACTCTATTATTCAGAGTATGTATATTTTCCAATGTTCAATACTTGTGTATTCCCAATTTATATACCAAATCTTTGTTGCAAGTATTGTGGCAAGTTTTCTAAATCTATACTTTGAAGTATTGATTATATATTACTGCTTTCGCCATGTGTGGAGTAATACAGTTTTGCGATACATGTTATATATTGTATAAAATAGAGTTTGATTTTGGTTTATATATGAGCTTTGAGATACATTAGTTATAAACCGGTGTACCTTGTAGCTCTATAGATAAGAGCAGGTTTATTGTTTCGACTCTAGACCGGGAGTCGATATTTTGTTATATAGATAGTCGTGGAAACCCGAAGGGATTCCAGCGGCAGAGTACTATTAATCTTGAGGAATATTATTATTAAACGTTATTTATGTTCCGGAAAGTATTTATTTCTTGGAAATGATTTGATTATGGGCTTCTAAGCTAGATATGGGATATTAGTTAGAAGCCAGGTTTTTATAAAGGCCCTAGGTTAAGGGCGTATGATATTTCTTTAGATCAGAAGTAATTATATTTTTGTATGTATTAAAGGTTATTTTCCGATAAAGATATCGGGTACGGTTATTCGAGGATTAATTATTTATTTAATGAATATTACTTTCGAATATTCATATGAGGATTATTGACTTAAAGAATATTATTATATTCATTTGAGGATTATTGATTTTAAGAATATTATTTTGAATATTCATTTGAAGATTATTTTATTATTTAATGAACATTACTTTTGAATATTCATTCGAGGATTAAGTATTTATTTAATGAATATTATTTGTGAATATTCATTTAAGGACTATTTATTTAATGGATATTACTTTCGAATATTCAAATGAGATTTATTAATTAAGGAATATTATTTCGGATATTCATTTGAGGTTTACTTAATCGAAGAATATAATTGTGAATATTCATGTGAGGATTATTTAATGAATATTATTTGTGAATATTCATTTGAAGATTAATTATTTATTTAATGAATATTATTTTCAAATATTCATTTGAGGATTACTTACTTAATGAATATTATTTTCAAATATTCATTTAAGATTTACTTATTCAATAAATATTATTAAGTATTTGTAAATCAAAAGAGGTTCCCAAAACAATGTTTTTCCATTTAAATCTGTCTTTTAAAGAGGATTTAAATGCTCGCTCAACTATCAAAAATATGGGAAACCTGATTTAAGTGACTACTACTCTTTTTAAACTCTCAATTCAAAAACTGTCAAGGGACAGATATTTTTCGAAGCAATGTAATTGCTGCAAGTCAAATATTGTGTTACCACCTCAACGATCGAGGGGTAAATTCATGGAACAAGTCGATATCCATTAACAAGCAACAGCTTGGGAAATATTGGAGAATCTTCCTTTCCAACCTAGATATAACTACTTAGTGGAGTCGTATCAACAAGTGCTACACTTGGGGAAAGGAGGACGATCTTTACGTTTTAGAGTCATGGATTTCATCTGAACTAGGAGTGGTGTAAGTGGTCAAGTTGCGTGGGCCCATCCAACTTTTATTGCCCCAAATGGGCGGGAGGTCACTGTAAAGCGGTAGACAATGTCAGGCTGTCGTGATTCTTCCATCTACATGTAGAAAACTATTTGAGAGGTGCGACCTGCTACTGATCATAGCAAGGTTAGGCACAGCGGACGCGGTAGCAACTCCAGTATTAGTTCATCATCCAATTTGGATATTCCTGCAACATGTATTGGGGTGATGAACCAATCGTGTTGGCAGGGGGTCGAAAAGTGTTTGGAAATGAAGTGTCAATAAATTCTTGCAACTTCATCTTTTATTTTATGAGTATGACTCTAATAAAACCTGATTAAGGATATATATGCCTAAGTGGATTTTGGGTTACGGAAATATTATATTAATTTTCCTCGTAACTTCCTCTTTTATATCATATGACTCTGTGGATACCTTACATAACATGAGTTATGGTAAGGGAGTTGTTTCTGAATCATCTTATAACTTCTTTTAAGTTTTGTGTTGATATTCTGCTTACATAGCAGATATTTTTGGAAGAGTTATATTGGTTTACTTTGAAACCTTATCTTTTATATTATACTAGAACTTTGTTCATAATATAGCAAAAGCTTGCAGAAATATTATGAAATGATATTTGAAGTACATTAATGGTACTGTTTTTGGGAATACATTCCGATAAGGAAATAATTTCAGTATCGAGATATTTTGACAAATTATTGTCTTATACCCGCTTTATTCTGGGTTGAGTTAAAGACAGGATTATGCCATATTTTTATTACCTTGCTGAGCTATCGCTCATTCTTGCTATTGTTTTATATATATTATATAGCAGCGAAGCAGGATGCCAATGGGACGGCACATACCCCGCAAGGCGTTTCCATAAACAGTTTCTTGCAGTGATCCCGAGAGTAGTACGAACCAATCGAATCAGGCTACAGCTTTTGGTATTCAACTTATGTATAGACATGAATGGTATTAGAGGATTGTGAGCATCAGAAGGCTAAGTTGGTAATGTAACAATACTTAGAAATTGTATCAGTAACAGATTCAAAAGACATTTGGGTATTGTAATAAAAATTATTTATTCCGCAGTTGTTGTATTGTGTCGTTTCTGAGACTCTAACCGGTGTGTGTGTGTGTGAGACTTATATTGTGGGGTCATGAGCAGGTGAATTATGAATGGTGTGAGTAATACAGGTAAGGCAAGGAGTACATGGATCGTGACTACCCTAAATCCCTGACCCTGGATTTGGGGCTGTTACAGAAATGGTATCAGAGCGTTAGGTTACAGTCCTCAGAAACGATAGGAGATCGAGTCTTACAATACCCTTAATAATGATAAGAGCATCTAGAGCTCAAATTGAGTTCGTAGTCGGGTTAGAGGATATGAGCCTGACTGTTTAAGATAAAGCCCGAGAGGGGACTTCTTTTGGGAAACCGTACTTAGGACTTCATGGTTAGTCACCTCGATTCGTATGAGTTATAGATGGATGGGATTCTGAGATACCAGATCCCGAGGCCTTCGAGTAGGCAATTGATGATGCGTTCCTTGAAATGGACGGAGACCCGATAAAGGAAGATCCATAGGAGGATCGAGAGGAAGACCCCATAGTGGGTCAAGGAAAGAATCTTGTAGAGGACGTGTTGATTGATAAAGATGTAGTATGTTACTTGAGGTCGTACAATAGGACCAGACGAACCTTCAAGGGATAAATAAGTGACGAGACGAGAGTTTAAAGATCGTTCATGATTCATCAAGAGGTATGACAAAGAAAATGGAGTAGAGTCTCCAAAGCAGAAGAGGTAGAGGCAGTATAGCCAGTATCAGTGGATTGATTCGACTTGAACGAAACCTGTTACTCGTAGTCGGTTATAGTTGCCCATAAGGAGGCGGTATACGTAAGAACCAAGGTGTTCAGATTTTCACGAACGATTAAGGGTACTTAGTTGCCTAAGAATAGTGAAAGGGATTGCTTTGGCTATGAGGTTTCAATCCCCACGACCAGCGATTCCACTGGAAATAGTGTTTATTACATCATTGAGGGATTTTATTATCTCAAGGAGAATTTTGGGTATATGTACCATGCAAATGTTATTGTAAGACAAGCACGCTAAGACGGAATCGAGAACGAGATTTACCACCCTCAGGAAACCATGAAGGAATTATGAGGATAGAACAGAAAGGTCGGAAATCAGATCCGAGCATTACTAGTAGGTAAATAGATTGATCAAATTTGGAGAGAAATTCAGCAAATTTTGGCAAACCTTGTCTTTCTGATTACCAGAGGATGTCACCAAAGAGAGTGGAAATTAGAGCGAACCCTGTGGATTGGGTAAGATGGCCGCTATATGGGTTGATGGACAGACCCTGATTGATACAATTGATTGTAGAGATAAAATGATGAAGTTAAGATTGGACGGTAAAGGCGAAATATATTTAAGGACCAAGACGGACTGAGAAATTCCGGGATTGACTTAAATGAAAAGGCTATTGTGCCAAAAGTGTTAAGCTTATGTAGCACACGGGGTTTATATGGGAGAAGGAATATTGGGTATAAGGATGATTGAAATAGAGACCGGATTTAAGCTTGTAGTTTCTAACGATCTTCCGAAGTACCGCCCAGTCGACATGTGGAATTGTCATTGCTACGGGCGACAACGGTATCGAAGTCTTCTTATAGAACAGAACGCTTACTTGAGATGTTTGCGCCGAGTCGAATAGAACTCCCTGCGATTGCAAATGTTGATGGTGTAATTCTTAGCGACTATTATAAGTCGGCAATGACGTAAGTATCGAACACCTTAGGATGCGTGGAAAAGAAAAGCTTTGGAATCGAACGATTATCCATTAGAGGAGACGACGTAAAACGCATCCGTAGAGACCTTAGTAATACCCTCCCCATTTGCAAATAATGAGGGATACTTCCCCAATCTATGATCTATCTTGACCTCTCTCCAGGAAAGAATTCTGATAAAGGGTATATTCCCTCTTCGAAGTTGTTTTATAACACTTGTGTTAAACCATATTCAGTTTCACTTGTGCCAGAGGATGTCACAATGCCTACTTTCAGGCTTTCGAAGCCCTGTCAAATGATGTTATTTAAGCTTTCACTTTTCTTCAAATAATGAATGACCCTATGGTGATACATCACCACTTGTTTGTTGAATACCAGTATTTTTATGGCTATCCTTTTCTTGTAAATCGCACCTTTGGAATATGTTCAATTTTAATCCAAGGTATTCCTTTGAGAAATATTGTCGAAAGGCGATAATCATTAAATTGAACTCGAATTGCTTTCATACTTTTCAACTTCCACTGAGACGAACAACCCAATATTTATAGGGGCTGCAAGGACTATCTGTGTGACGCCCTCCAAACCCGGGGTACAGATTTGAGGAGTCATCCGACCAACGGAACACTATTTAACACATGCATAATATATATAAAGACACAATTACCCCTTGACCAAGACCGCATCCAGATTATGGCAATGAACACAAGCTACTACAATCTTTTATTATTACAATACCAGTTTTATCAGAGTTATTACATCACAACTAAAGTTCAAATCTAGACATTAATCTAGAAAAGCAAAACAACAACTACCCTGCCAATAACAATGACTCGAGGGGCTCTCCTGGCTGCTGGTGAACTATCGGTCACGCTATGCCAACTCATACTCTCGCTTCACTGGAATAGGGTTAGAAAACAACAAGCAAGAGTGAGCCAAAATTGCTCAGCAAACATCAACGAATCATTTCTATCACAGTTGTAAGGATATGAATTTATGATATCAGAATCAACAATATTTAGCTAACACATGCTTTGTATCAATAATGATTGAAGTAAAGAATTAGAATTTGGCTTATACATTTTATTCAAATCAAAGGTTGTGCTGCTGGCCAGCCACGCATCAACCCCGGACTAGCTCATGTCATAGTCCTCTACTGGATCCCAGGCCAATCTGGGCCTTAAGTTATTCCGACCATAAATATGGCCCGACCAATTACTGGTCCATTTTTAAAAACACATGCCAAATCTATAATAGGGTATAAACAATAACATGCTCAATAAGATAAACTGAATGTATAGTAATTGCAAAAGAGCTTCAACTGTTCAGTATCAACGAAGATCGAGAAAGAATCATGGAGTAATTTCAATGGTACAGTGTACTCATTCAATAAGGAAATCAATATTGGTAATCGTTAATCAATGACCGTAATCGGTAGTCAAGATGGAAGTCAAATAATCAATGGTTGTCAATGATAATCAAAGGATGATAAATAACAACAATAGGTGGTAAACAATAATCAAGTGAATTGGAAATAAGGGTTTCCGATGCAGATCAAATCAAAGAATCAAGAATCTCTAAGGAAATGGAATCAGTTGTCCAAATGCGGTTAAAAGATTGATAATTTGAATTGTTCTGGGGATAACGGTATTCAAGTAATCAAGACAATAATAAATTTTATCACGAGTAAGGGCACAGATACTTGCCTGGTCTAAGCTGCTGTCGGATCGACTCTGCTCACTCTACTTTCCCCTTTCCCTTGCTCCGGGAACTCGATTCTATAATTAAACAACTCATCACAATAAGTCTAACTATTCTCGTTCTACTCTCGACACTTATTCAACCAATAATCACATTTAAACAAGTAACTGGTTACGTATCGGACGTCCGGTATAGTTTACGATATTTAAAACTCAGATATTTGCCCTAGTACGGGCATATACAGACTATAAAACACAACACACAATTAATATGAACCATATAGCACTTATAAACATTTTTAAAACATCATACGGAACTTATTCGAATTTTCATAAGTCATTACTAATTTTTAAATCAAAAATCGGATTTTTAAATCCAATATAAACATTTAAATGAAAATAAATCAATTAATAAAATTAATTGACACTCTTTAAATACTCAAGCTATTTTTAAATAATTAAATAGGCTTGAAAATAATTAAACTGAATTTTTAATTAATTAAATCTAATTAATAATTAATTTTTAAGAATTAATTGATTAAAAGAATTAACCAATTAATTAAGAAATTAATTATTAATTAAAAATAATTAAAATAATTAAGTTTAATCAATTTTCGGATTTAAAATAATAAATATAATTTATCAGAATTTTTCTGATATTAAAATATATTTTTAAAATAAAAATATGAATTTTTAAAGTTTTTAAACTATTTTCGAATTAAATTTAAAAATAAAATTCAAAAACAGTTTTCTGAAAATGAATTAGGGTTTTGAAGATTGAAACCGGGTCGAAAAATCGGGTAAACGGGTCGGGAAGAACAATTCCGGGTCGCCAAGAACAACCCACCGGATTCTGGGTTTTCCAGAATCCGGCCGGTCTCCGGCCGCCGGAATTCTTCGATTCCGTCCAAACACAAATCAAACCAGAGGGCTTTTGTTCGCCTTTTCAAGCCAAACAAAACCCACACATCAAAACATCTGTCCCTAGCCGGAATCGTGCCCAGAATCCGTTCAAAGAATTCTCCGGCAACGACCTCGGCCGGAAACCCGATCTACCTATTCCGTACATGAAACTCAAAGATTAATATACCAAAATGAAGCTTATAACTCATACAATAAAAGCCCTTTATCAAAAACAATGTCAGATCAATATCAAGAACGTACGAATCGAAAGAAGAAATCGGGTCAAAACCCGAAATCCAAACCCGACTAAATTGAACATAAACATGAAATTAAAGCATGGATTCTTGCTAATTAGAACCCTAGGAACATGTTAGAAGCAACCAATTGAACGGAGAATCAACAGAATGAAAATCCCCAAATCGAATCAAGAACCCTAGTTATAATTCGAAACTTGTAAAATCAATATAAAATCGAATACTTACCAGATGATGATGAGGTTGGAAGATTCTGAAACTAGATTTTTGGAGCTTTGATTTGAGTATAAGAACTTCAAATTTGGACCTCAATAACACTTAGAACGAATTGATTGAAGATCAAGAACACAAAAATAATTTTTGGGAATTTCGGATTTTTTGAGTAATTGCTGAAGATTTGCTATGAGTTATGAAGTCTGATTTGTCTTTTTATATTTCTGGAAAAATAATACCCCAAATAACATTTTTGGATCGATATTGATTCGTTAGATCGTTTAAAAACCCTAATTAGGTCAAAAACACGTTTTACGAAAAATAAGGGGTTAAAAAGGTTGATGATTATCCAAATTGATATATATCATTATATAACTAATGCTCAAGAATACTAGGGCTATAACAACTTCAATATTGATATAGAACGATAAATCCGTCCCCTTAAGCAATTAGGGTTCGGAACGATTTTTCCTTTTTCGGATCAAAAATTGAAATTGATTTGCAGAATCAAATAGGTAGGGTTAAATAGAATCCCATAACCCTTTCGATAACAATTCGAATACGAAAGACGAAGAATTAAAAATGAATGTACGAAATTTCAACGGGGCCTTGAATTATCAAAACGGCTCAAATTTGAAGAAAATTCCAAATGACGAAATTTTTGAAAGGGGCTTCTGACTCACCATTTAGTACATAATCACACACTAAATATCATATAATAATATTCCAATATTCCAAAATAAATATTTTAGATTAAATATATCATTTAATCAAATAATAAAATTCACGGATATTACAATCTGTCTGTGTGATAGAAGTCTGATGGGACGCCATCACTTGTAAGTTGTGAAATACAAGAAGGCTAATTACCTTTAGTAATGTCTCAATCGAGGCACACAACGTTGAGTTCTTATGATCATGTTGATCTCTCGGTAAATTCTTTTACCTCCAATAAGGTTACCTTAAAACTCATAACCAGTGTGTGACATTTTCTTTGATATGGGAGCTATCTTTCAAAGCCCCGTAATTTTTGTTATCCTTATTGAATTTCAAGGGGAGGCCAACCAGGTCAAATAAGTCAAAATTCGCTGATAAGAATCAGATTCGCAACGAAATCGCCTATGACAGGAGCGAATCCCTAAGACGAATAGAATGTTAGTGATATATCAATGAAATTGGTTTATTCTCCCAAGGATATTATGATAATGGAAAGCGTGTCAATCGATATATGTGAAAGGAATAGCGATGTGCCGTGAACTCCAGTGACAACGGTATTAGATAGATGCCCCATAGTGAGATTGAGATTTTGGAGGAGTTGTTTACGAATGGACACTACCTCTGGGTTAGCAAGATAAGTACAGACGATGGAGTCAGAGGGAGCTGGTATTGTGACTTGGGAGAGGTGCAGCGTGTGTGGTTCTAGAGGAATAATTTTCGGAAATATATGGAGACCCGGATGAAAATGAACGTTAAAGAGTTAAAACAAGAAACCATGACTGTGACCGAGTATGAGGCCAAGTTTTCCGAGTTATCGAGGTTTGTTCCGGAGTTTGTGAACACAAAAGAAAAGAAAGTCAGTAGGTTTCAACCAGGGCTACCTCCAACAAGCAGCCCACGGTCAGGACCTTTAAATAGCAGGTGCCCTTCTATACTATGCAGACAGAGCTAACGTATCGTTGTATATCAAGAAATTGCATGACAATTAAACCTTAAGGCCGAGCTGCTAAGGGAATAATTACAAGTAGAAATAGTCAATCGAGGGATTTTCCCATAAGACTGGTACATCCAGGTTGTGAACTAGAAATATGAGGTCGACACTTTTGATAGACCTGATTCCTTTCAAGTTGGGAGAAGTTGATATTATAAGAAGGATGGGTTGGTTGACACCCAATGGAGCCTAGACTGATTGTAAGGGAGAGAGAGTAATAAATAAAGGATGGAGACAGATTCAGAGATTCTTGAGTATAGTTCAGACTAAGAAATTATTATGCCAGAGATATGAGGCTTAATTAGCTCTTATGGTTGACGCCCAGAAAAGAGACACGAAGTATGAAGGAAACTACAATGGTTTTGGGAGATTGTACAAGGTTTTAATGAGCTACCAGATATCGATTTGGATGACATGAGAATGAATACCGAGTATTCAGAGTATAATGGGAATGAAAGGGTTAGTGACTCAGTTACAAGAGTTGTTGTATAAGGGTATGATAAGACCCAGTGTACCACCATGGAGAGCCAGGTGTTGTTGTAAGAGAGAGAAAGATGTTAGCACAAGATTATGTATCGAACCTCGAGAGTTGTATAAGTTCGACATGGAGAATAGGTACCCTTGTAAATGATTGTTTGATCAGCGGAAGAACGCTGTGTATTTCCAAATTTATTTAAGAACTGGATATCACCAGTTGGAAGTTAAATCCGAGGATATACCCAAGACTGCGATTCGTACTAGGAATAGACACTTCGAGTTTTCAGCGAGGTTATTTTGGGTTGACTAATGCGCCCACAAATTTTTATGGAATGTAATGAAGTGGCTTTGAGTTACCCGTGATAGTAGATAGCATGAGATGGAGAAATGGCTAGAATTGACCTAGGATTATGACTATAAGATACACTACCATCCGGGGAAGGCCAATGTGGTGGCCGATACCCTTAATTAAAATAAGATAGAGATGGATTCCGAATGATCAGGAATTAAAGGATGAGATTTTACACAAAACCCAAGTTAGTCCAACAAACTAGAAAGACAAAAGATTTCACCAACAAGCGGCTAGTGACAACCAAGACAGACAGAGAAAGTATGCGGACTAAGCCCGCGAGTATAGAGATAGTACTGCTATTGATAAGCTAAAGGGCATGTTGATGGATGACAAGCAAGTTTATGTTGGTGTATTTTCTGTACAAACAAGATGGGGAATATGAGGTTAGAGATTCGTGATGCTAAAAGATATCCATGGAAAGAATTAATGAGGTTTGGAAAGAAAGGGAAGTGAGCCCGAGATGCATTGGGCCATCTGAGATGTTAGATCAGAATTCAATGATCGTCAGAAGCTAGACTCAACTGATCAGGATTGCTGACGTCATCAGTATTGCATGGTCATCAGTATTTGATCAAGCGTCAGTATCTTATTGATCATCAGGATTCCTACTCAGACTATGATCAGGATTGATCATCAGAACTTGAAGCTGATCAGGATTCCTACTTCGAGTTATATTTGGAGTCTAGATAAACATGGAAGTTTATTCTATTTGTTCCTGGTTTGTAGAATGTAGCTATCGATTAAGGATAGGTTTCTATCTTTGTTATTGATTAGGACTTATCTTGTTATTGATAGAGAAGCTGTGTGTACTATATAAACACAGTCTTGGTTTCGATTTATGTAATTCATTAGAGAGAGAACATAATCGAAGAGAAGCTCTTAAGAACTGAATTTCTTGAGAGAGTTTTTGTAAACTAGCAGCTCTCAAGAACATCAGAATTTCTTGAGAGAGTTTGTAACAGTTTTATATCAGATTTAATAAAGCTGTTATCTTTCTTTTCATATTTGTGATATATACATTAAGAAGTCGATTATCTTACTCTATTGTATTCAACCCCCCTTCTACAATAGATTATTACTGGGTAACAATTGGTATCAGAGCTAACTGATTTAATTCTGAATCAGATACGATCTAAAGATGTCGACAACCAAGTATGAAAGCATGAAGATTCCCATCTTAAAGATATCAGAATATCCTACATGGAGGGTAAAGATGCTGATGTACCTGGAGGCTATGGATCCTGACTACTTGGACAGGATTCGTGATGGACCATATATACCAACAAAGTTCGTAGAACGAACAGATACAGTACCAGAACATTATGTGGTCAAAGCTAAAGCTGAATGGACTCCAGAAGAAAAAGCTCATGTACTCAGGGAACCAAAGATAAAGAATATCTTGCATAATAGCCTTGATGCTGTCATGTCAAACAGAGTGATTGCATGCAAGTCTTCAAAAGAAATCTGGGATACTTTGGAAACTCAGTGCCAGGGATCTGCATCTGTTAAGAAAAACAGAAGGGCTCTTTTGATTCAAGAATATGAACAATTCGATGCAAGACCTGAAGAGAGCCTGACTGATCTATATGATAGATTTCTGACACTATTGAACAGCTTATCCTTAGTTGACAAAGTATATGAAACTGAAGATTCAAACACCAAATTTCTTAGAGCTTTACCTGAAGAATGGGATACTCAGACCTCAATCATTAGACACCAGTATGATCTGAACATTGTGTCTCTTGATGAGATCTATGGGATGCTAAGAACTCATGATCTTGAAGTTCAACAGAGAAAGAACAAGAAAAGTAGCAAGGCAAAGTCAATTGCTTTGAATGTAGAAGCTAAATCAAAAGGAAAAGCTATGGAGGTCTCTAGAAGGAAAGCAAGAGTAGCTGAGTCAGATCCTGACGACTCTTCATCAGATACTGATGGCAATTCTGATGCCAATACTGGTGATGAATCTTCTGATTCAGACATGGAAGAGATGGTTGCTATGATTGTCAGGAACTTCAGAAGGATGAAGTTCAGGAAGAATAGAAGACAAGGCAACTTTCAGAAAAAGACCTTCAAAGCAGACAAAGACAAGTATATCAAAAAGGACAGCAAGGGTAGCAAATTTGAAAAATCAAAGGTTAGATGCTACAAGTGTAATGGAATGGGTCACTTTGCTTCTGAATGCAACAAGACAAAGGCACTCATCACATCAAGCAAGGATTGGATGGACTCTTCCTCAGAATCTGATACTGAGGTAGTCAACTATGCGTTAATGGCCAATGCTGATGTAACTGCTGCTCCTGATGATAAGGTACTAAATACTATCTTTGATTTTGATACTGATAATGCTTCTGATTTAAGACGTTTTCTAAAGTCATTACATATTAGCTTTAGAAGTCAAACTGCTGAGAATACTAGAATCTTATCTGAGATGTCTGACCTTAGAAAGAGGAATGAGATATTAGAAGCTGAATTTTCTCGTATGCAAGAAGTACAAAAAGAATGTGATAATGCTAAACACATGCACTTAGAGATGACATCTAAATGTACTTCCCTTGAAAAAGAACTTGAATATGCTAATGAGAAAATCAGAACCTGGACAGACTCTGGTAGGAAATTTCATGAGATTAATACCTCTAAGAATTGGAAAGAGTGTCTAGGATATAAGTCAGATGAAGATAAGAAATTAGCAGAGAAAATTGTCATTGATGAGACAGTCAGTCCAAAGACCTATAGACATGTTATAGACTCAACCATCTAAGATTACTCCTGTTAATTTTGTTTTTGGTAAGGATTCCAATTCTACTTTTGAAAAGGGATCTTCTTCTACTCAAGGAATTAAAATTATAAAGTCTAAACCTGTCATGAACAAAGTCACTAAGAATGTAGGTCTATTGTCTCAGAAACAGCTTAAAGATAAAATCTGTGAGGTTACAGATAAGAAAAAGGAAGCTACTGTTAAGAGAAACAGGAATGGTAAAGTTGGGATCAATAAAGAGAATGGTTATAAATATATCCCAAATGCACCTAGAAAGTGTTGTTTTAACTGTGGTAACTCTAATCATCTTTCTATTGATTGTAAGAAGATTAAAAAGAAAATTGCTGAAAATCCTAAGTCTGATGTTAGGAATAAATCAGTATTTTACAAACCACAAAATTCATGTTTTCATTGTGGTAGTCTATGGCATTCTATTTATACATGTAAAGAGTATCATGATTTGTACTATAACTTTTATGATCCACTGCCTAAATTTGAAAGTAGTACAAAGTCTGATAGAACTGAAAATGTCATAGTGAAGCATGCTTTTGTTAATACTGATACTGACAAAGCAAATCCTGATGGAGTTAATCCTGTCAGGACTGCTAAAGTCAAAAAGTCTTCTGCTGTTAAATTTAATAAAATGCATGAACAAGGAATCCAACAAGTGTGGGTTCCTAAACATTCTGACTAGTGTTTTACTATTCTGATGCAGGGTAAAAAGAAAAATGTGTTAGTCATGGATAGTGGATGTTCTGTGCACATGACTGGAAACAAAGCCCTGTTATCAGAATATGAGGAAAAAGCTGGCCCAACTGTGTCTTATGGAGATGGCAACATTGGACAAACCTTGGGATATGGCAATATAATCATTGGAAATGTCATCATTGAAAAAGTAGCTCTAGTGAAGGGACTAAAACACAACTTGTTGAGTATTAGTCAAATCACTGACAGAGGTTATCATGTCAATTTCTATTCCACACATTGTGAAGTAGTCAGTAAAGCAACAGGGAAGATAGCACTAACTGGCTACAGGCATGGTAACATATATGAAGCCAACATTCTCTCAGATACTGATGGCTCCTCTACATGTTTCATCAGTAAAGCTTCAGTAGATGAAAGTTGGAATTGGCACAAGAAGCTTTCTCATCTCAACTTCAGCAACATCAATGAGTTGGTTAAGAAAGAGTTAGTAAGAGGATTACCTAATGTCTTATATACACCTGATGGACTCTGTGATGCATGCCAAAAAGCAAAATAAAGAAGGACATCATTCCAGAGTAAATCAGTATCCTCGATTGAAGATCCATATCACATGCTACATCTTGATCTGTTTGGTCCAGTCAACATCATGTCCATCAGTAAGAAAAGGTACACTCTTGTAATTGTTGATGAATATTCTAGATTCACCTGGGTGTATTTTCTGCATAGAAAAGATGAAACTCCTGAAGTTCTGTTGGATCATGTGAGGATGATTGAGACAACCACAAAGTACAAAGTCAAGATTCTGAGAAGTGATAATGGTACTGAATTTAAGAATTCAAAGATGGAAGAGTTCTGCAAATACAAAGGAATCATTCAACAATTCTCTGCTCCTGGCACACCTCAGCAAAATGGAGTAGTAGAAAGGAAGAATAGAACTCTTATTGAAGCTGGCAGAACTATGTTGGAAGAAGCTAAATTACCTACATATTTCTGGGCAGAAGCAGTCAACACAGCATGCTATACACAAAATCTCACATTGATAAACAGGCATGGTGTCACTCCTTATCAGTCACTCAAGGAGAAGAAACCAAGTCTGAAGCATTTGCATGTGTTTGGCTGTAAATGTTTTGTTCTCAGAACTCATCCTGAACAGCTAGGGAAATTTGAAACAAAGGCTGATGAAGGAATATTCATAGGTTATCCTACATCAAGAGCCTTCAGAGTTTTTAATTTGAGAACAAGAACTGTCATGGAGTCAATTCATGTATCTTTTGATGATAAGAAGATAACTGGAATCATTGAAGACTCGCATGATAGATTGTTATTTGAAAATGAAGCTTCCAAGGAACCTGAAGAAATTGAATCAGATCCTGTCAATTCATCAGATACTGATGGGTCACCAAATCCTGATGACTCACCAGGTACTGATGGTGCTAATACTGATGATGCAAACAACAGTGATACAACTAGTAGTGCTAATGTTGAGGGGGAGCAACGGCATTCAACTACAAGTTCAGAGTCAACTCAATCATCAGGACAGAATTCTTCAGATACTGATTCAAGTGAAGATCCTGATAACACATCAGGAGGGCATAGCAATAATTCAGGGAGAGCTTCAAATCAATCAAATTTTTTCAATCAAGATAACACCAATCCAGGGGGAGCATCTACTTCAAGAAACAATTTGACACCAGCAATGAAATGGACAAAAGATCATTCTCCTGATTTGATAATTGGAGATCCTTATGCAGGTGTTCAAACAAGAAGTGCAACTCAGAATGAATGTTTATATAATAACTTTCTATCCAAGGAGGAGCCTAAGAAAGTTGAAGATGCACTTAAAGATGCTGATTGGGTTACTGCAATGCAAGAAGAACTGAATGAATTTGAAAGGAATGAAGTCTGGAAACTGGTACCAAGACCAAAGAATAGATCAATTGTTGGTACAAAGTGGATTTTCAAGAACAAGACTGATTCTGATGGAGTCATTATCAGAAATAAAGCTAGACTAGTTGCAAAGGGGTATTCCCAACAAGAGGGAATTGACTATGATGAAACTTTTGCTCCTGTTGCAAGACTAGAAGCCATCAGGATATTTCTTGCTTATGCAGCACATAAGAAATTCAAGGTTTTCCAGATGGATGTTAAAAGTGCTTTCTTAAATGGTGAACTGGAGGAAGAAGTTTATGTTGAACAACCTCCTGGTTTCATTGATCCTACATATCCAGATCATGTCTACAGACTGGATAAGGCACTTTATGGACTAAAGCAAGCTCCAAGAGCATGGTATGAAACCTTAGCTCAATTCTTATTGGAAAGTGGATTCAAAAGAGGTGCAATTGATAAAACTCTATTTTATTTGAATCATGGTAAGGAGTTGCTGTTAGTTCAGATTTATGTTGATGATATCATTTTTGGGTCAACAAACAATAAGCTGTGTGAAAAGTTTTCCAAGCTTATGCAGTCAAGATATCAAATGAGCATGATGGGAGAAATGAGTTACTTTCTGGGTCTTCAAGTTAAACAGACTGATGAAGGGATTTTTATTAATCAGTCTAAATACACAAGGAATTTACTGACAAGGTTTAACATGCAAGACAGTACTCCTGCTTCAACTCCCATAGCTACAGCTACCAAACTTGATCCTGATCAAGGTGAAGAGGTAGATGTAACTCACTACAGAGGAATGATTGGCTCTTTATTGTATCTCACTGCCAGTAGACCAGATATCATGTTTGCAACCTGTCTATGTGCAAGATTTCAAGCAAAACCTAGAGAACCACATCTGATTGCAGTCAAAAGAATTTTCAGATATCTCAAAGGCACTCCTTCACTTGGCCTTTGGTATGCAAGGGAATCAGATTTTGGGTTGTGTGGTTATTCAGATGCTGATTTTGCAGGATGCAAAATAGACAGGAAAAGTACTTCAGGAAGTTGTCAGTTTTTGGGTGGAAGACTAGTTTCATGGTTCAGTAAAAAGCAGAAATCTATTTCCACTTCAACTGCAGAAGCTGAGTACATTGCTGCAGGAAGTTGTTGTGCTCAGATAATGTGGATGAGAAATCAGTTGTTAGATTATGGCCTGTCATACTCAAAAATCCCTATTTATTGTGATAACCAGAGTGCTATTGCAATGACAGGAAATCCAGTTCAGCATTCTCTTACTAAACACATAAGTATCAGATATCACTTTATAAGAGAACAGGTTCTGGAAGGAACAATTGAACTTCACTTTGTTCCTACTGATCAACAACTAGCTGATATATTCACCAAGCCACTACCTGAAGCTACTTTCAATAAGTTGGTGAATGAACTTGGAATGATGAATTTTGAGAATTTCTGAGGAAAAGCTACAGAGAGGAAATCCTGATAACTGTCAAATCCTGATGGTTATTCAGAAAGGTATGTATCTTTGATCAAATCCTGATAGGACTCAATCCTAACAGGAAGTCAACTGGTCAATCCTGATGTACAGGTCAGTATTTCATTACTTAATTTGTGCCTAATTTTTCGTCAGTATCTACTGATGGACGGTTGAGTTTTAGTAGGACAACTGTATGCGCGCGTGTGTTGCACTATTATAGATATATCAATACATACACATAAAAGGCGGTGCAGATTTATTTAAATGTCACACGTAATCTGTCCACTAATTCTTTGTGCACAAATCATATTTTGCCACCTGTCTTTGAGAGTAATATTTTGTTTTAACAAAATACTTTTTATTGGTCTACATCGTTAATTACTCTCTTATCATCAGTTTTTCATTTTCTATCTCTCTCTGTGCTTTCATACCCTAATTGCTTCAAATCTTAATTATCGAATTTTCAAAAGCATTACCATGACATCTTCATCATTCATGAACAAACAGACAGTGATTAGTGGTGTTACATTTGCCACTAACAATTTTGTGGCTATTCTAAATCATCAAGATTTACCCAATGAGTTTCATATCATTCAAGATTTTCTAGCTTCAAGCCCATTGAAGTTTGCTTTAACAGAACCTGCAAGTGTTTCTTTTAAGTCTGTAATGCAGGTGTGGAACTCTGTTACTTTTGATAAAGGGCATTCTGATACAATCTTGATGAGTTTTGGATATAATGGAACTACTCACTATGTGACTCCTACAATTGTGGAGGCAGCCCTGCATTTACCCGTTCTTGGTGATGCTATTCCTGCTAATGTTTCGGACTCTACTCTTTTTGAGTTTGTTACAAAGTTGGGCTACAATGGTGAAGTAAAGAGATATGGAAATCTCTTCAGGACAAAGCTTAAGAAGGAATGGAATTTCTTCTTTGATACAATCAGCCGCTGTTTCCTGAACAAGACATCAAATTTTGATGCTCTTCCATCAGGATCTCTTAAAATTGGGTACTCTCTTATCCATTCTACAGTGTTTGATTATGGGTCTTTTATCTTAAAAGCTTTAAGTGATAGGAAATCAGATAAATTGGGTTATGTCAGTTTTCTTAGATTTTTACAGTTGATATTTAATCACTTATGTCTTAATGTTGTTTTTGAGGATGATGTAGTTCTACCAATCTGTAGAATTACTGAGAATAATATTAAGTCCTTAGTCAACAGTGATAAGGCAAATGGTTTCATAGGAAATGCTTTTATTCCTGATGAGGTTAGGTTTTTCTTACATCAGAAAATGCCTACTCGTTATGGACTACTTTCTAATGCTATGGGGCAAGGCCCAACCCACCTTGTTCCTGACACAAGCATGCAACCTAAACAGTCTAAACAGTTAACAACCATCTCTACTGTCTCTCAAAAGACTTTAGTTGTAAAATCAAAGAAATCAGCTAGAACTGATGTGTCTGGAAGGCAATCAGGTTCAAAGGATTTTTCCTCTACACCACTCACTAAACAGAAGATACAAGGGGGTGTACAAGGGGTCCTGGTGAAGAAAGCTGATAAGGTTGTTAAGAATGTTCCTGTGAAAAGGAAGTTAAGGTTGATTGATGAAAGTGATTCAGAGGATGACTTACCTATATCCTCTGTGATGAATGTGAACAAGGAAGTTGCTGATACTGCTACTAAAGCTGTGGTACCTTTATCAAAACCACAAATGACAAGGAAATTATCAAAGAGCAGGTATCATATTCCTTTGACAGTGCAAATGAAGGATACTGATATTCAGACATCAAATCCTGATGTTAGTATTCCTGATGCAACAACAAAAGTTGTCTCTATATCAGACTCTCCAGCCTCTCCATCTCAGATTAGAGCAATTTCTTGGGAGAAGGTTTCTACAACTGCTTCCTTGGTTGGTCTTACACCTACATCAAAGAAAAAGAGGAATGCAGAAGAGTTAGTCTATCAGAGACAGAAGAAGCTGAAAGGATCAAGCCCACAAGAACCTGAATTTCAGAGTAATTCAGCAGCTACTGTTGATCCTGCCACACAAGAACCACTCAATCAAAGTTTGGGTGAAGGCTTAGCTAGTGGAATGGTCACACAAGAACCATTTTCTCAAAGGGAGAATGAAGACATCAACATTCCAGCTACACAAGAACCATCTTCTCAAAGTGAAGATGCAGGCAAAGCTACAGCTTCTGTTGAAAGATTGGTCGCGAACATTGTCAATGAGGGAAGCACACAAGAACCTTTAACTCAAAGTGTTGAAGAAGCTTCTGAACCTCAAGCTCCACAAGAACCATTGGTAGCAAATACTGATGCACGCATATCAAATCCTGACGATGTTCATCCTGACGCTAGTGGTGCTCCTGATAATGAACCTATTTTGATACAGCCACTTCGTTCAAGACCAATGGATCATCCTATCTCAGAACCACAGGATAAACTGAAAGGTATTGCTATTCCTGATCCTGATATTACTCATGATACTACTGATGATACTTCTGATGATAGTGATGATGATGATGAGAATCGAAAAGAGAAAGAACAGCTTGCTACAACACTCAAAATTAGTCTTGGAACTAATTTTGGTTCATCCAGTACATATATGGCTAGCAATGCTTTCACTGGGAAAGATCAGAGACAAGATTTTTCTACTCCTTCCTTTGATCCTGCAGAGGCATTTAGACAGAATGAATGGAACAATTCATGGCACCAATCTGATGAATCTATCAGTTTTTCTTCTGCTATTGAACATGCCTATAATGCAGTGAAGTCTATAGAGAATCAAGACTTGAAGAATCATCTGAAGGCTACAACTCTGTTATCCAAAAGTCTGAAAAGTGAGATTGATTCTATCAAGGGCTCAACTGAAAAAGTGAGGACTGATATCTTTAATAATTTTACAAAGGTGCCTACTACTTTACAACTAAGGGTAGTGGAATCCCAAGTGAAATCTGTTGTTTCAGAACAAACCTCAATCAATCAAAGAATTGATTCTCTGGATACTAAGGTAACTGAAATTCAAGCCTCTCTTTCCTTAATTTTGCAATTATTGTCAAATCCTGATGTCAAAAAGGGGGAGAAGGTTATTCAGACAAAATGTACACCTGATCTAGTATTAAGAAATAATGATGATGATACTGGAGATGATGGTGGTGACAAAGCGATACAAGGAGAAACCTCTGATGCTGTTGTTATGAAGACAATCCAAACTTCTCAAAGTCAAACAACGCAGTCAACTCATGTTTCTGATTCTGGAGTTAAGACAGTAAGAACATTGGTGCAATCTCAGATCCTGACGGAAGATCAAATCCTGACACATGGTCATGGACACATTCTTGCTACAATTCCTGAAGGTGATGAAGATGTGATTATTGATAATCCTGAAGATGCATCAAATTTATTCCAGAAGTTTTCTACAAAAGACGGTAGAATTGTTACTCTTTATCACACTGATAAAAGAGTTCAACAATTATTTGCCAGAAAAGCACTCTCTACAGCAAGTGAAGAATATCCAGATCTCTCACATGAAGAATTCTTGAGACTACAAAGAGAGACAATGGAAAGCTATACTGCTCCTGCTAGAGGTAGAAGAAGCAGAGGTAGGAGAGGTGCTAGAAGAAATAGAAGAGGTTCTTCAACTCAAACAGTACCTAGACAGACAAGGTCTAGAGGGTTAAGAATTGAAGAAATTCCTGAAGCTTCACAAAATCTAATAGATCCTGTTATCAAGGATATCATGGAGAAAGAAGACAAGGAATTTGTTGAAGAAGAACCTGAATTGAGAAGAAAATCAAGTAAATCAACTCTCAGCAATACAAATCAAATTGAAGATTCTAATCCTGACAATATTCAAGATCCTGACGAATCTGAAATTCTGCAAGAGGTTGATTTGATAATCTTATCTACTGTTGTTGATTGTCACAACAAAGAAGTAGATGAAGAAGAAGAAGCCATAAGAAGAGATATTGCAAAGAGAACAAATGAAGATTTCAATCTCTATCTACAAAGGCTTAAAGTTTCAAATGAAAGAAAATGGAGAAATTCAAGCAGACAAGAATCTTTACTGGAAAGAAGCTATGTTTTTGAAAAGGAAAAGGATAAGAAGTGGAAACATATTAGCACATTAAGTTGTGATACACCTATCAATTTTCAGTCTGGTGGAATTATTACAAGCGCTTCAAGTGTTGTTGATTTATCTGAGATGGTTAGATCAAAAGCACTCTGGTTAAAGATGTTTTCAAATCTGAAGCAATTGTCAAGTAATTCAAGAGGAGGTATTGGACACAGAGATGGTGAATATCTGAATATGTCATATGTTGATCCTTACTCCTTGACAGAAATTGGAGGTACTTTAACTTCTGAAAACCTGAACAATTTATTAGTTGTTGATATAGTTATAGATTGTCATGATGGTTTTGAAAAGAAAGAAAAGCTTCTGTACTTCATGAAAGATGGTAGTGTGAAGATTCTATCTATTCAAGATCTGCTGATGAAAACTACACAGGAACTGAAATATGTTCACTATCTGTTAAGATGGAAGAACCAAGTGTACAAAGTATGGGCTGACATGATTTTGTCAACTATAAGAAGAAGACTGGATGGAAACAGTAATTTCGATGGTAATTATATTCCCATGTACTTAAATCAAAGAGGTCAGGATGTGGAAATGCAAAGAGGTACTGTTGTTAAAGAAGTAACTTTTGGTATGACCCAACTTACTCTCAATCCTGATGGGAAGGAAATTGCTTATCTTTTGCTTGAAGAGCACAGTCTACAGAAAAGCTCCATACAGAATCTCAGAGCAGCTATCTACCAGATTAATGAGGAAGATGAAGAACTCAGAAATCTTAAGGAAAGACTGATTCAAATTCTTGAAGAAAAAGAAGAAAGTTTATTATCCAACTTCTTGAAGATGAATCTGTTCTATCAAAAAGCTTAAACAGATAAGTTGTTTCTGAAGATACTCGTACATTTTGATACATGTTTTTGACATCATTGAATATTTGGAATCTATACTTTATTTCACAAAGTATGAGATTGGGGGAGATTGTTAGATCAGAATTCAATGATCGTCAGAAGCTAGACTCAACTGATCAGGATTGCTGACGTCATCAGTATTGCATGGTCATCAGTATTTGATCAAGCGTCAGTATCTTATTGATCATCAGGATTCCTACTCAGACTATGATCAGGATTGATCATCAGAACTTGAAGCTGATCAGGATTCCTACTTCGAGTTATATTTGGAGTCTAGATAAACATGGAAGTTTATTCTATTTGTTCCTGGTTTGTAGAATGTAGCTATCGATTAAGGATAGGTTTCTATCTTTGTTATTGATTAGGACTTATCTTGTTATTGATAGAGAAGCTGTGTGTACTATATAAACACAGTCTTGGTTTCGATTTATGTAATTCATTAGAGAGAGAACATAATCGAAGAGAAGCTCTTAAGAACTGAATTTCTTGAGAGAGTTTTTGTAAACTAGCAGCTCTCAAGAACATCAGAATTTCTTGAGAGAGTTTGTAACAGTTTTATATCAGATTTAATAAAGCTGTTATCTTTCTTTTCATATTTGTGATATATACATTAAGAAGTCGATTATCTTACTCTATTGTATTCAACCCCCCTTCTACAATAGATTATTACTGGGCAACATGAGATTTTAAAACGCGTCAGGAAGGTGGCCTACGAGCCAGCCTTACCCCCCCCCCCCCAAACTTGTAGAATGGTCATAACGGGGTTCATGTGTCAATGCTACGTCAGTATACTATAGATGCCCGGCATATGTAGAGTACGAGCAGGTAGGTATACAACCTGGTCTGACTTACAAAAAACAACCTGTGGAAATCACTGATAGAAAAGAGCAAGTGCTAAGTGACGAGGTTGACAAGCTAGTGAGAGGTTTGTGGAAAATCAAGAGGTGGAAGAATCCACCTGGGAGTTAGAAAGTGCAATGGAAGAGAAGTACCCCAGTTACTCCTAAGTTGATTCCGGGACGGAATCCTTTTAAGGAGGGGAGACTGTAATAACCCGGATTTTTGGTAAAATTTAAAACTTTTCTTATTATGATTAAGTGCATCAGTGAATAGTGAATTTGGTGGATGCATAGTGATTTTGAGGGTTAAGAAAATTTTTCATGCCACCTATGTACGAGACGTAGTGTGGATATTCCGAAGTCATATTAGTGATCTACGGAGTAAATAAGTGAATGCAAAGACGATCGGAATTCAGAAATTCCAAATTTTATTTTGGTGTAGTATTTGACCGGGCAGTGATTTATTATTATTATATTCAAGAAAAGAGATATTAAATTGAGGATTTGAGGATTTAATATTTTGGAATTTTATTATTTTATTAAAGTCGATTTAAGGATTCGATTGTTGGAATGAATAGTGAATAGTTACCATTCACTGCGAGAATCGCGTAGAGTTGTATTCGCTCTTTTTAGGGAATGTTTCGAATCGTTTCAAGAGGAACAAGACAACATTTACAGGATTAAATATAGACATGGAAGTAACATGTAACAAGATTAATTCGAGGGATGCAACATTTGGATCATCCATGTGAAAGGAAAGCGAACCAGTAAAGTTACTTTAGCTGAACCAGTGCATGCTTGACAAGTGTCGCAAGAAGAAGGCATCAAGGACCATGACTCACCAATTTTGACCACTTAATTATACAAATATCTAAGTAATTAAAACAACAAAAGAGAAAAGAGAAGAACTCTGTTCTCCCCCATTCTGCCCAGCAGAAGTATCAAGGAAAGAAAAATCCATAACTCCATTTCTATCCATCCTTAAATCACCGAATTTTAACCATAGCTTCTCCACTCCATGGGCAACATTCGTTCAAAATTTCATGGCCAACAAAGGAGTATAGCCTAGTCAAATCCCTTCCCTAAGTCGGAGAACAGAAACTGTCCTGCTTTTCCAGTTTCGACCACTCACCTTAGAAAGCCAATAAGTCGAGCTTCAAGCATCCCCTGGTGATGAGGTAGGACTCAAAAGAAAGCCCTTGAAGATTAGAAGGTGTGGTAAAAAGTTGAGAACCAAACTCTTGTTGTTCAATTTTATATGGATTTTACAAAGTAACGATGAATAGTAACTTGTATTTTGTTTTGTTTTTGGATATTGAGTTTGTGGCTTCCAAAGGTTGTATTAATCAAGGATCTAAGGTTAAATAAGGAATATAGCAGCAAGCAAGCTTGGAGAAGGTATAAATCTTGAAACCCTTGAAGTATTATGAGGTTTATGGATGATTAATGGTGTTTATGCATGTTTATAGCCTTAGTTGTTAGGATTGGGCTTTGATCTTAGTTATAATGAGTTATATGAACGGAAAGGCATTGGTTGGCCTCATTTCTATGTTATATAAGATGTATGTGTTGTGTGGAGTGATCGATATGCATTTTGGATGATTTGAAATTTGGGAACGTAATGCCCAAATTTTTACCTACTGATTGGTTCCCTGTTTTTCCTCTGTTAGAGCTCGACCCTTGAGTCCTACTGCCCATGATTGTGTATTTTATGTTATAAGCTTCGTAATGATATGTGGTTCGCCTAATTTGGCCGAACGGTTTAAGAGTTATGCTAGTTTTAGTAAGCGTGGTTCGAGAGGTTTCATCGCAGAAATGTAACCACTTTGATGCTAAGTCAAAGACCTTTAAGAACCGAATTAAAATGTGAAACTTTGTGATATAATGCTAAGGACAGTTAGAAAGCCTTGTGCGAAGGTTTCGAGTCAAAAAGATTAGTTTTCGATTTTATAAAAATGTTGTAGCCAAGGTCGCGCAAGTGAAAACCACTAAGAACATGACTTAGAAACCGATGTTGCAAATGTATAAGTATAACTTGTATTCGAGGATCGATTTCGGACTAAACCTACGACTTAAGTAATTGTCGACTAAACGTGGACTTAGTACGAGCCTATAACGAGCTAGTAATTCCTTGGTTGTGTTTCGCTTACGTGTTTAAGCATTGAGTACAAGTGGATTATCCAGGGGATTAATCGTGCGTTTTCTTTGACTTTGTCTAGATTGTCCGGCATCGTCGCGAACCCCTATCACTTCTCGAGCATCAGGCAAGTTTACTAAACCTTACTCTATTATTCAGAGTATGTATATTTTCCAATGTTCAATACTTGTGTATTCCCAATTTATATACCAAATCTTTGTTGCAAGTATTGTGGCAAGTTTTCTAAATCTATACTTTGAAGTATTGATTATATATTACTGCTTTTGCCATGTGTGGAGTAATACAGTTTTGCGATACATGTTATATATTGTATAAAATAGAGTTTGATTTTGGTTTATATATAAGCTTTGAGATAAAGTAGTTATAAACCGGTGTACCTTGTAGCTCTATAGATAAGAGCAGGTTTATTGTTTCGACTCTAGACCGGGAGTCGATATTTTGTTATATAGATAGTCGTGGAAACCCGGAGGGATTCCAGCGGCAGAGTACTATTCATCTTGAGGAATATTATTATTAAACGTTATTTATGTTCCGGAAAGTATTTATTTCTTGGAAATGATTTGATTATGGGCTTCTAAGCTAGATATGGGATATTAGTTAGAAGCCAGGTTTTTATAAAGGCCCTAGGTTAAGGGCGTATGCTATTTCTTTAGATCAGAAGTAATTATATTTTTGTATGTATTAAAGGTTATTTTCCGATAAAGATATCGGGTACGGTTATTCGAGGATTAATTATTTATTTAATGAATATTACTTTCGAATATTCATTTGAGGATTATTGACTTAAAGAATATTATTATATTCATTTGAGGATTATTGACTTTAAGAATATTATTTTGAATATTCATTTGAAGATTATTTTATTATTTAATGAACATTACTTTTGAATATTCATTCGAGGATTAAGTATTTATTTAATGAATATTATTTGTGAATATTCATTTAAGGACTATTTATTTAATGGATATTACTTTCGAATATTCAAATGAGATTTATTAATTAAGGAATATTATTTTGGATATTCATTTGAGGTTTACTTAATCGAAGAATATAATTGTGAATATTCATGTGAGGATTATTTAATGAATATTATTTGTGAATATTCATTTGAAGATTAATTATTTATTTAATGAATATTATTTTCAAATATTCATTTGAGGATTACTTACTTAATGAATATTATTTTCAAATATTCATTTAAGATTTACTTATTCAATAAATATTATTAAGTATTTGTAAATCAAAAGAGGTTCCCAAAACAATGTTTTTCCATTTAAATCTGTCTTTTAAAGAGGATTTAAATGCTCGCTCAACTATCAAAAATATGGGAAACCTGATTTAAGTGACTACTACTCTTTTTAAACTCTCAATTCAAAAACTGTCAAGGGACAGATATTTTTCGGAGCAATGTAATTGCTGCAAGTCAAATATTGTGTTACCACCTCAACGATCGAGGGGTAAATTCATGGAACAAGTCGATATCCATTAACAAGCAACAGCTTGGGAAATATTGGAGAATCTTCCTTTCCAACCTAGATATAACTACTTAGTGGAGTCGTATCAACAAGTGCTACACTTGGGGAAAGGAGGACGATCTTTACGTCTCAGAGTCATGGATTTCATCTGAACTAGGAGTGGTGTAACTGGTCAAGTTGCGTGGGCCCATCCAACTTTTATTGCCCCAAATGGGCGGGAGGTCACTGTAAGGCGGTAGACAATGTCAGGCTGTCGTGATTCTTCCATCTACATGTAGAAAACTATTTGAGCGGTGCGACCTGCTACTGATCATAGCAAGGTTAGGCACAGCGGACGCGGTAGCAACTCCAGTATTAGTTCATCATCCAATTTGGATATTCCTGCAACATGTATTGGGGTGATGAACCAATCGTGTTGGCAGGGGGTCGAAAAGTGTTTGGAAATGATGTGTCAATAAATTCTTGCAACTTCATCTTTTATTTTATGAGTATGACTCTGATAAAACCTGATTAAGGATATATATGCCTAAGTGGATTTTGGGTTACGGAAATATTATATTAATTTTCCTCGTAACTTCCTCTTTTATATCATATGACTCTGTGGATACCTTACATAACATGAGTTATGGTAAGGGAGTTGTTTCTGAATCATCTTATAACTTCTTTTAAGTTATGTGTTGATATTCTGCTTACATAGCAGATATTTTTGGAAGAGTTATATTGGTTTACTTTGAAACCTTATCTTTTATATTATACTAGAACTTTGTTCATAATATAGCAAAAGCTTGCAGAAATATTATGAAATGATATTTGAAGTACATTAATGGTACTGTTTTTGGGAATACATTCCGATAAGGAAATAATTTTAGTATCGAGAAATTTTGACAAATTATTGTCTTATACCCGCTTTATTCTGGGTTGAGTTAAAGGCAGGATTATGCCATATTTTTATTACCTTGCTGAGCTATCGCTCACTCTTTCTATTGTTTTATATATATTATATAGCAGCGAAGCAGGATGCCAATGGGACGGCACATACCCCGCAAGGCGTTTCCATAAACAGTTTCAAGCAGTGATCCCGAGAGTAGTACGAACCAATCGAATCAGGCTACGGCTTTTGGTATTCAACTTATGTATAGACATGAATGGTATTAGAGGATTGTGAGCATCAGAAGGCTAAGTTGGTAATGTAACAATACTTAGAAATTGTATCAGTAACAGATTCAAAAGACATTTGGGTATTGTAATAAAAATGATTTATTCCGCAGTTGTTGTATTGTGTCGTTTCTGAGACTCTAACCGGTGTGTGTGTGTGTGAGACTTATATTGTGGGGTCATGAGCAGGTGAATTATGAATGGTGTGAGTAATACAGGTAAGGCAAGGAGTACATGGATTGTGACTACCCTAAATCCCTGACCCCGGATTTGGGGCTGTTACAACAGGTTTGATCCCTTACCCACTGATGATGAGTTATCACAGTTCTTTGTGAATATTCATTATCAGGGTCACCTACAAATGGTTAAATTGTCTAAAAGTTTTCTTGTTGGGGAATGGGATCTGTTCTTTGATACAATAGCTAAAGTCTTTGGTAATTGCACAAAACCCAATTTTTATGGCATTACCAGTCTTAATCAATATATTGCTTATGCTATTGTATTTGGTCGTAGACTTAATTTTGCTGAAATTCTGTGGAACTTAATTATCAACAGACTTGCTCACTCTAGGAGAGATTGTGATAATCATGTGAAAGTGAAGTGTTGGTATCCTCGCTTTCTCACTCTTATCATAAATCATCTCATTACTGCTGAGCAGGTAGAACTGTTTAGGAATACAAGATTTGTAACCTCCCACATAGTCTAAATTCTACACCAGGCTGGACTGCTCATCCAAATTTCCAAACACACCTGTTCTTGTTTCACCATTGATGAGTCAATTCATTCATCTTCCAATCTTTGGTGAACAAGTTCCTCAGCCACATCCAGTTCCACTACAGGTAGTTATTCCTAACCCTGGATCTTCTTCTACTGGTACTATAATTGAAACCCAAGTGGTTGTTAGGGCTGACCAAGAGGTTGTAGAACCACAATCTCTAACACAGGTCATAGAGCCAAACAGAGAGTCAAACACTTCTGACCAACAACCTGAGCCAAATGTTCAATCCAGTTCAAGAAGAGTTAGTGAAATAGCTACAAAGAGTGTTCCCACAACTCTGTCTCCACCCTTAAAGAAAAGAAAAACCTATAGGGAGGCATCTGTAAGCCCATCTGTATCCTCTCAAAAGGATATGGACATTGATATGGCCACTGAACAGTCTCTGGAGACATCCTCTCAACAGGATGAATCTATTGAAATTCGCCATCGGGCCATGGCATCTTGTACTGAGTCAAGCACACTCCCATTACTCACAATGGGAGAAGATATCCAAATAGATGATACTCAAGATACTATGCTAGGAGAGCACTTTGATTTTGACTTTGAAACAGTGCCTACCATAGTTACGGTAGAAGTGCCTTCACAGGCATCGGAGGGAAAATCTGATTCTTCGCCACCTCTAATAGAATCATTTTCTCCCCTCCCAGAGGGAACATCTCTGGCTCTCCTAAGGGATTTTTCACTCGCAGTTTACACTGGAGAAAGTGAAAGGCAACCAGGTGAGTCTGTCACTGAAGCAATTCAGTTTACAATGTCAAATATTTTGACAGACTCAACCAGGGATTGGGAATTGTGAACTCCCATTGCACCACCACTGACCTCTCTTGAAGGGGCTAGGGTGATTTCTTATGCATGTACATCATCTGAGAACATGGAAAGACAGTTAGTTGTGAGAGATGAGAGTCAAACACAGAGTGAAACACAAGCACGTGAGTTGAGTGAAACACCACTGAGAGAAATTGAAGTGAGTGCACACACTGACACAAACACTGCTTTGTTGTTATCCCAGCTAGCTGCTCTACAGAAACAGTTACTAGAAACCCAGGCTGAAAATAAACTTCTCAAAGCACAAGTGGTTGAACAATCTTCCACCTCTGTATCTAATCAGCTGGGTACTGTTAAGGATGATCTGCAAGGATTGAAGAATACTCTGCTCTCGAAGCTGAATGCCATCCAACAATCTCAAGTACTAGTGGCTTCAGACATTTCTGATTTAACAACGTCAAATGCTCAGATTTCAGAAAGTGTCAAGGAGATTGCTGCCATTTCTACCAAGGTGGACTTTATTCTACAAACAGCTGATGAAAATCAAACGTTTAATGAAGAAAGGATTTCAAGGATAGAAGGAGGAATTGAGCATCTAAATGAAGGAATGAAGCACTTGTACAATATGATAAAGAACTCACATCAACCTACAGCACAAAAAAGAACATTCTTTGAAGGAGGTGATTATGGTGATGAGGATGATGCTAATGGAGATAGGAGAGAAAGAGGAGAGATAAGGAGAACATCTGAGGTGAATCCTAGGGCTTCCAAAGCTCAAACTGTAGAGGATTACTCTGTTAGATATAATTGCTGATGATTGTTTATCAGTGTTTAAGTAACAGGTACTTATCAGAGTTTACACTAGAAGCTAGTCAGAGTTTGTTAAAGTCGGACGGGGTGAGAGTTTATTTAGCTGTCGGTGCATACTTGAAGATTCTAGAAGCAATATATCTTGAAGATGGAAAGAAGCAAGATATATTGAGATAGCTAAAGAAACGGGACAGAAGACAGAAGCAATCCTAAATTGATATAAATTGTATAGCTGATTTATAGGAATATCAATTAGAGATTGATTATGTAAATGTGTATTATAAAAACACAGATAGGTTAACCCTAAAAGGGATGCGAATACTGAATACATTATTCTGGTAACCTAGCAGCTCTCTGTGATATTTTACATCACTGAGAGAAGAGTTATTTAATATAATTCAGTTTATTGTTCATAAACAGTGTTCTTAATTGTTATTCTCATACATATATTGATTATATATTGTGTATTCGGCCTAACAATTGGTATCAGAGCCAAGGTTGTTTAATATATACAGTTTTACGATTCAAACACAAGTATAATCATGACTGAACAAATTCCAACCGGTGCAGCTCCTAAAAAGGTTCAACCTACCTCTGTGAGTCGATATGAGACTATCAGGGTTCCAATTCTCATACCAGCGTAATATCCAATATGGAAGGTGAAGATGACCATGTTTCTGGAAGCCACAGATCCAGAATATCTTGATAGAATCTATAATGGTCCTCATAAACCAACTAAACTGTCTACTGTTGTTGCTGGTGAAGAGCAAAAGCTTATTCCAAAGGAAAAGAAAGATTTGACTCCTGAAGACATCTCATCGATTGCAAAGGATGCAAAGGTTAGACATCTTCTCCACAGTGCCTTAGATAATGTCATGTCTAACAGAGTTATTGGTTGCAAAACTGCCAAAGAAATATGGGATGCTTTAGAAGTCAGATGCCAAGGAACAAGTGCTATAAAGAAGAACAGAAAGACTATACTTACACAGGAGCATGAACACTTTGACTCAAGACCTGGTGAAACTTTGACTGAAACATATGACAGATTCTGTAAACTGTTGAATGATTTATCTCTGGTTGATAAAGAATATGATCTTGAAGAGTCTAATCTCAAGTTTCTTTTATCTCTACCTGAAAGATGGGATTTAAAGACAACAAAAATAAGAGATAATTATGAGCTTGCAGATACAGAGCTTGATGAAATCTATGGGTTGCTTAAAACTCATGAACTGGAGATAGAACAAAGGAACAGAGAACTAGTAAGAAGACAAAATATGTTGCTCTCAAGGTTGAAGAAAAACTCATGAAGAAAGAAACATCAAAGAAGAAAGCTAAGGGAAAAGCTTTGGTCATAAACTCTGAGAATGAGTCATCAAACTCTGATGATGACTCAAACACTGATGCCTCTTCTGAATATGAGGATGATGAAGAACAAATGATGCAAATGGCTGCTTTGATGGTGAAGACTTTCAAAAAGATGGGTTTCAAGAACTTCAAGAAAGGAAAGAGATTCTCTAGGAGAGATTCAAACTCTGAAAGGAAGAGTTTCAGAAAGTCTGAAGGAAGGGATATCAAATCTGGGAAGAAAGATAAGTCTGAGATCCAGTGCTACAAGTGTAAAGAGATGGGTCACTATGCTCCAGAATGCAAAAAAGGAAAATCTGAAAAAGCACTCATCACTAAAGGAAGAGACTGGGCAGACACTTCAAATAAGGATGAGGATGTAAACTATGCTCTCATGGCAACTGTCAAAGATGAATCTGACTCATCTAAAAATAAGGTACCTCTAACAAGTTATGCTTATGATACTGATAACATATCTGAATTGAGAATTTATCTTAAAAGCATACATGTTAGTTATAGAGATTAGACCTTAGAGAATGAGAGAATTAAATCTGAGAATCTAAATCTTAGAGAGAGAAATAAATTTCTTGAAGAAAGACTTGTTAACATGCAACAAGTTCAAAAGGAAAGAGATGATGTTGTTTATGTTGAACAAGAATTGCTTAAAAGATATAGGCAAATTGAATCTGAATTAGAAAAAGAGAGAAAAGTAATTAAAACCTGGACAAACTCTGGAAAAGATACACATCAAGTGTTTCAGACAGATACTGTAGGTTTAGGTTACTGTGAAGAAGATGAACATAGATTTCAGGACAAAGTTAAAGTTAGAACATATCTTCAACCTGTGAAATTTGTTCCTGAATCCAGTAAGCTAAAATCTGTAGTTGTGGAAGAAGCTGTTATGGAGCTAGTTGAAACTTGTGAAAAACAGGTTAATGTTGGTTCAATAACAGAAAATCAGATTGAGACAGAAGTTGTTAAAGAACCAGTAAAAATCTGTGATAAATAGGTTAATGTTGGTTTGATGACAGAAAAACAATTCAAACATAAGCTCAAAGAGGTAAAGTCTGTCAACAAACAGAAAGTGTCCAAGAAAAATAGGAATGGAAAAGTAGGCATTAATAAAAGAAATGATTATCTGCCTAATTCTGATGCTCCTAGAAAGACATGTCATAGTTGTGGTAGTACTAACCATCTTGCCAGTTTTTGCAGGAAGAACAAAGATATTAATTCTTTACCCTCCAAGTCTGGAGTAAAGAATGATTATGTTAGGTTTAGACCACAGACTTTATGCACACACTGTGGGAGCACTTGGCATTCCATTTATACTTGCAAGAGTTATCATGCTATTTATCACACCTACTATGAGTTGAAGCCCAACTTGAAATGGGTTAAAGTTGATTCTGCAAGTGTAAACTCTGATACAGTTAGCTTAAACTCTGTTGATAAGAATTCCGCTGCAAAAGCTAACTATATTAAGAAAGCCAAAGGATCCAATCAAGTCTGGATCCTTAAATCTAATTCTCTGTAATTGTTTGTGATTGCAGGGCATAAAAGAGAGCACCCTTATCTTGGACAGTGGATGCTCAGGACACATGACTGGAAATAAAGCCCTACTATCAGATTTTGAGGAGAAAGCTGGCCCAAAAGTTTCCTATGGAGATGGCAACATAGGACGTACTCTGGGATATGGCAATATCAATCTTGGAAGTGTCATCATCACAAATGTAGCTCTTGTCCCAGGACTCAAGCATGACCTGCTATCTGTGAGTCAAATCTGTGACAGAGGCTATCATGTAGATTTTCAACCTGAATACTGTGAGGTTATTAGCAAATCTACAAGGAAAGTTGTTCTAGTTGGACACAGACGGAATAATATCTATGAAGCAAGTTTGGTAACAAACTCTGAAGGAAAATTTGTGTGTCTGTCTGCAAAAATGTCAAATGAAGAGAGTTGGAAATGGCATAAGAAGCTCTCTCACCTAAACTTGAACAACATCAATGAGCTAATTCGAAAAGATCTTGTAAGGGGACTTCCAAAGTCAATACTCAGTGTAGATGGTCTGTGTGATTCTTGTCAGAAGGCCAAGCAAAGGAAGTCATCTTTCAAGAGTAAGTCTGAATCTTCAGTTGTGGATCCTTATCATCTTCTTCATGTTGATCTATTTGGACCAGTCAATATAATGTCTCTTGGCAGAAAGAAATATGCTCTAGTCATTGTTGATGAGTACACTAGGTACACCTGGGTGTATTTCTTAGCAAAGAAGGATGAAACTGCCTTAATTCTATTGGATCATGTAAAGCTACTGGACAAAGGATCACAGTATAAAGTGAAAGTTATCAGAAGTGATAATGGTACTGAATTCAGAAATGCAATAATGGAAGAATTTTGCAAGGAAAGAGGAGTGAAGCAAGAATTTTCTGCACCAGGGACTCCACAGCAGAATGGTGTAGTTGAAAGAAAGAACAGAACCTTAATAGAAGCTGCCAGAACAATGCTTGAAGAAGCAAAATTGCCAACTTATTTCTGGGCAGAAGCTGTTCAAACAGCTTGTTTTACTCAAAATGCAACACTGATCAATAGGCATGGGAAAACACCATATGAAATGGTGAAGAAAAAGAAACCAAATCTAAAATATTTTCATATTTTCGGGTGTAAATGCTTTGTGTTGAAAACTCATCCTGAACAGTTGACAAAGTTTGACTTAAAAGCTGATGAAGAAATTTTTGTTGGATACCCACTGTCAACTAAAGCATTCAGAGTCTACAATCTGAGAACTAAAGTGATCATGGAATCTATACATGTGTCATTTGATGACAAGAGAATAACTGGAATAGAAGATGAAGAATATCATGACCAACTTCGCTTTGAAAATGAAGATCTAAACTCTGATCACGTAAACTCTGATGAAGCCAATCCAACAAACTCTGATGAAGCATACTCTGAACCTCTGCTGGTAAACACTGAGGAAGTTTCTTTGACAGAACAAAATAGAGAACCAGTTGAGGGGGAGCATAAAGATACTTCAGTCACATCTCAAAATGATGACTCAAATTCTGAAAGTGAGTCAACTGAAGAATCTAACACACAGTCTGGGTCAAACTCTGAAAGTTCAAACTCTGAGCAGTTTAATTCAGGGGGAGCCTCAGAGAATGCAGATGGTCAAGAAGAAAATCAAGAGATCATGGATCAAGGGGGAGGATCTAATAATGATGAAAGAAGCCACTTACCAACAGTAAGGAGGTGGACACAAGCTCATACACCTGACCTAATTATTGGAGATCCAGATGCAAGTGTGAAAACGAGAAGTGCTACAACAAATGAATGTTTGTTTCATGCATTTCTATCTCAAACAGAGCCTAAGAAAGTGGAAGAAGCTTTTCAAGATGCTAACTGGATAACAGCTATGCAGGAAGAGTTAAATGAATTTGAAAGAAATGAAGTATGGACACTAGTACCTAGACCTAAAAACATGTCTATTGTTGGTACAAAATGGGTTTTCAGAAACAAGACTGACAGTGAGGGGGTAATTACAAGGAATAAAGCTAGACTTGTGGCAAAAGGATATTCTCAACAGGAAGGAATTGACTATGATGAAACCTTTGCTCCAGTTGCAAGATTGGAGGCCATAAGAATTTTTCTAGCATATGCTGCTCACAAGAAGTTTAAAGTCTTTCAGATGGATGTGAAAAGTGCTTTTCTCAATGGGAAACTTGAAGAAGAAGTGTTTGTTGAACAACCACCAGGGTTTGTGGACCCTAAGCACCCAGACTATGTCTACAGGTTGGACAAGGCATTATATGGACTAAAGCAAGCACCTAGAGCATGGTATGTGATAGAGTATATATTTATATATATTTTATATGATTTAATTCCTCATATTTATTATATTTTGCATTTAATTGGATTTTTATTTAATAAATTTTAATGTTCTATTGTAGGAAGCAAGGAAATCCTAAACTTGGAAGGATTGGAGAATAAAGAGCTTAATTTGGAGATTTATTAGAAGGAAAATCGGATTTGTTGGGCTGCCTGCACATAATTCATTGTTTGGGTCATATCTTGAGATCTAGAAGTCAGAATTGGACGATTAAACAGCCCACGCGAAGATAATGGAAATATATTTTATTCTAAAGTGGTCCAATTATTAAATTAATTCAGGAACGGCTCAGATTTACTGAAGAAAAGTCAGCTACGAATTTTCCTTGTAAAACAGAATCAGTTTAGGAAACGTAATTGTACTTTTCTCAAGGCATTAAAATATTTGAGGATATATATAAACATCAGATCTGAGAGATAGGGAGAGAGAGACATATATATACAGATATACATAGACAGATAGACATAGATAGATACAGACATAGAGAGACTTGTACTTTTTCTTCTTGGAGAAAGATTAAAGGTTTTTTATTCTCTGTTCTTAATATTGTCATGTGTTCTTATTATATTATGTGTTTTGTTAGTTTAATTATGAGTGAGTAGTTATTTAATCTAGGGTTAAGTTGAACCCTAGTTATGATTGATGTATGATTTTCCATAACCCCCCAATTCAGTTATGTTGTATGCTCTTGCTTATTGAGTTGTGCTTAATTAACAATAACATGTCAGACGTGATTATGCGTATTGTTTGAACCTAATATCTATTTATCATCGAAAGTTGGACTTAGATGGTTGTGATTTATCCAATAAGGACATGAACTTCTCCATGAAAATAGGTAGAACGGATTGTTAGGAAGTTAGGATGTTGTGTTTAATGTCTCTAAATTGCATGATACCATGAAAATAGGCTTGAGTGTATTTTTTAGAGAAGCCATTAATACTCGAGAGAGGTTATTGGTATTTTATAGGGCGCATCTTTCCTCTTGAGTAGCGTATGATTAATTGGGGTGGAAAATCATAATTGCATCGATTCATGCTAGTGGGGATACTTAATTCTAGATGTTTTAGTTAATTGATAATACAATACAATTTGCTTTAGTATAATATTTAGATTAATAATCTCTCAACAATTTATTGTGTTACTTGCTTAGTTGAATTGAATCAAGAATAACTAGTGATTGATACGTTTGTCTCTGTGGGATCGACTCTGACTTACCCTACTACATAATTAGAAGGATTTGTTAGATATTATTATTTGATAGGCACGCGACAGCCTTGTCAAATTTTTGGCGCCGCTGCCGGGGACAAAGCGGTATTAGATTAGTTAATTTTTGAGTTAGTTTAGCTAAGTCTTTTGGTTGTGTTGCTTCGGCTATTATTCCCTTGTTATTTGATCTTTGTTTCTAGTTCTCTCGTTGCATGCACACACGAAGTTCAGGTACAGAAAATTTGATTGCTCTTGATCCTGAAATTGAAGCTACAGCAAGAAGACAAGCAGGACTACGAAGGAAAAATAAAGACAAGGAAGTTATGGGTGAGACAGTAGCAAAAGCTCTCAGGGAGCATGGTATGCCAGACACTACAGACGTACTCTCCAGTATTGTCAGACCAACAATCACGGCTACCCACTTTGAACTCAAGCCACAATTCATACAATTCGTCTCCAATGATTCTTTCGCAGGATTGTCCACTGAAAATCCTGTTGATCATCTTGAGAGTTTTCTAGAAAAGTGTGATACTATAAAGCTGACCAATGTTAGTGATGATGCTATTAAGCTGCGCTTATTTCCATTCTCTCTCCGAGATACAGCAAAAGATTGGTTGAAGGATGAAAGACCAAATACATTCACTACTTGGGATAGTCTTGCAAAGGCGTTTCTACTTAAATTCTTCAGTCAAAAGAAAACTTCAAAGCTCAGGAATGAAATATCTAACTTTCGTCAAGATGATGACGATACAATTCATGATGCTTGGAGAAAATTCAAACGACTTCAGAGACAATGCCCTCACCATGGAATTCCTGACTGGTTGTTGATCCAAACATTCTACAATGGGTTAACACAAGAGTTTCGAAACTTTGTTGATGCTTCTTCTGGTGGATCTATTATGAAAAAAAGTATGGAAGATGCAAAAACTTTGTTAGACGAGATGGCGTCTAATGATAATTATCCTTACAGTGACAGAAATCATCCAAAGAAGGGTGGTAAGTATGATGTTGATGCTCTAACCATGTTGAATACTACTATGCAGGCAATGGTTAAGAAGATTGAGCAATTGGATTCTAGAACTTCATCTATGGTTGCCTCATGTGAAATATGCGGTGTAGTTGGACACACTCAACATGCTTGTCAATACAATCCCTCTAGAACAACAATGGAACAAGCAAATGCCCTCTACAACCAAAATCAAAGGCCACAATATAATCCTTACTCCAACAGATACAATCCAGGTTGGAGAGATCATCCTAATTTCTCCTACAGAAATAACCAGGCTCAAGCTCAACCTCCACAAAATAATTTTTCTCAGCCGCCAGGTTTTCAACAAGCTCAGCCACAAAAATCTAACTTGGAGAATCTTTTGGAAGGATTTATCTCTACACAGGCAAAGAAGAATGATTACTTTGAATCAAGTATCAATGAGATAAAGGCTCATAACAAGTTGATGGAGAATTCAATCACTCAAATTGCTCAACAGTTGAATCAACTTAGCAAGTCTTCAAGCCAACTTCCTGGCCAAACTGAACAACCACATAAGGCCCACGTGAATGCTATAACGTTAAGAAGTGGTAAGGAATTACAAGGGCCAGAGATGAAGATGAGTACTGATAATTTGAACGTTGAGGAAGATGCAGAGAAAACTCAATCTGAAAATGTGGTTGTGCAAGAAGCGATTGAAGAAAAGAAGAAGGAACCCACAGTTGCTCCAGTCAGACCTTACGTACCACCTGTTCCGTTTCCTCAAAGATTGGTGCAAGCTAGGCTTGGAGAGAAGTTTATGAAGTTTATGGATATCTTGAAAAGGTTAGAACTTAATATTCCTTTCTTAGATGTTATCAAGGAGATGCCTTCTTATGGGAAGTTCCTTAGGGAATTATTGTCAAATAAAAGAAAGATTGAAGAAAGTTCTACTATCTCATTAACAGCAGAGTGCGGTGCTCTCTTGCAGAATAGTCTTCCTAAAAAGCTAATTGATCCAGGTAGCTATTCTATTCCTGTCAAACTTGGAAATTTTGAAATCAAAAGAGCTCTATGTGATCTTGGGGCAAGTGTAAGTCTGATGCCCATATCAATCTGCAATAAGCTTCAGATGGGTGAACTCAAACCCACACGTATATCTTTACAACTTGCAGATAGAAGTGTAAAAGTTCCACTTGGAATACTTGAAGATGTTCCTGTCAAGGTAGGAAAGTTTTTTATTCCATGTGATTTTGTTGTCATGGAGATGGAGGAAGATGCACAAAATTCTATCATTCTTGGAAGACCTTTCTTAGCTACAGCTGGTGCAAAAGTTGATATGATGTATGGAAAAATTTCTTTTGAAGTTGGAGATGAGAAGATGGAATTTAAATTTTCCAACTCTTTGCTTAGCCCTTCTCTGAAGAAGAGTGATCTTGGAAATAATAATGAACCTGTTCTTATGGTTAAGACCTTGGGTGGAGATCAAGATATGAAGGTTGATATTTTTCTCTCTGAACCTCCAGCAATTTCAGTGAGAGATTTACATGTCACTAATGTTGATTTGAAGCCTTCAACAATGAAATCGATTGGTGAAATTCAGTTTGGTGGATTATCTGTTGAAGATCCTGATGCTCATATTGAAAACTTTTTGAAGATTTGTGATACTATTAAGTGTGATGGAGTTTCTGATGAGGCCATTCGACTTCGATTATTCCCTTTATCTTTAAGGGATGGAGCTAAAAATTGGTTATTTTCGTTACCCTCAAATTCCATTACTACTTGGGAAGACTTACTTATTAAATTTCTTTTTAAGTTTGTCTCACGAGAAGACACGTCAAGGATAGTTGTTGCACTCTTAAAGTTTGCTCGAGATAGAAGAGTTGTATTGTTGGATAAAGCTTTGGATGAAACTTATAAGTTTTTGGGAGAGATCATAAGAAAATATGTTGAGAAAGTGGATGCTCCACTTTCGATCCATTCACCAGGTTGATTGATAAGAAGGTCGAGCTAAAGACCTTAAAAAAAGCGCTTCTTGGGAGGCAACCCAAGATTTTGGAGGAGGAACACTCTCCCACAATTTTCAACGGAGACTTCATGCACTAGGGGAGTATTTCTAACCTTTCTTTGTATAATTTTTCACTCTTATTCTTTTTGTATTTCTTTTAGGATCTTGTTAGTTTTGTATATTTATATATATTATTCATTGAGGACAATGAACCACTTAAGTGTGGGGATGAGTTCTCAATGACGTAAAAAACCCAAAAAAAAATTATATATTATAAAAATTCAAAAAAAAATTGAAAATTTAAAACTTTTTGTATATAATTGCCTTGTCTCAAAAGCATGTTAGCATGGATAAGTACACATTGTGTAGATTAATTTCGCATGATTAATTATGAGTGTCATATTCATGAAAAATCATTTGATGCTTGGTAATTCCTTGTGTGTGCTTGCGAACATTTAAAAACTTGAGATGTTTCTTGGTCAATTTTAGTGAGTTAAGCATGCTTTCACCATGTGAGGATTTGAGCCTAATTTATGATTGATAGATTTTTTTATCAATCCATTTTTTTGTTGTGTGATGTTCATCATGATTCTTGTTGCTCTAGAACTTGTTTTAAACCGTTTTGAGACTACATGATATGTGTATGCATGAATATGATAAAGGCACTAGGATTAACCTCATTTACCCATACAGTACCCATATGAAAAATAATCCTTAGTGAACCCCTTGAGCTTATACCCGTTTCTTTCATATATCACCAATCTAAAATTTTTTGAGCCTACTTATTTATTCTTGTCTTGATTTACTGGTAGAGCATATTGATTAATTCAAGGGTTGGTGAATATTTAGTGGGGATTTCTTTTGGTTAAAGGTTACATTTTGGTGGGATACAATATGGTATGGAATTGCAAACAAGTATCAAGTACTCCTTTGAGATCAATGGGTAGCAAGTGCAATGTCATATTAAAGGGACGATCCATGTGTGCTGGTATTAAGTACATTCTTGGTGACTTTTCACTGTCCTTGGTTACTGGAGAATGACTTGACTTTTGAAAAAAAAAAAGAAAAAAAAAGGAGAAGTTATGAGCAAGAGGAAGATAAAGTAGAGTTTTGTTCATTTGATTGATACAATGTGAAAGTGGGAAAGTACATGGGGTACATGTGCTTTGAAGTTTAATGCTTGTGAAAGCTTGATCAACTTTTACATGATCTAAGTTTCATGTTGGGTGCTTTAATTAAAAGTGAACATTATTCTCTATCAGTTATCAAGTTTAGCCACTTGTTAGCCTGTTTCTTTGATATCCTACCCCGTACCTAAGCCTCGTTACAACCTTTAACGAAGACCTTTTGATTCATGTATGCATATATACGAGGTGGTGGAGATTTGGTGGACAACCAAGCATATGGTAGCACATGAGTACATTGATTGAACTTACTTGAGCGATACACTTATACCCATACACTTGTGTGAATTGAGAGCAATGTGAGATATTTATCCATAGCATGCTTACTTGTTGAATGCGACTTTGAAGTCTATCTCATGATATTTTTGTCTATCTAGACATTGTGTGCATACTTGGATTATTTTGGGTCAATGATGCTTAAAGTGAGAGTACTTGTACTTTCAGACACTTCCAGGTTGTTATGTGATTGATATTTACAATGTGTGGAGTACTGTGACATTTTGCATGTTTGAGAGACTTGGTGGTTGAAAATATTTGATTTTGTGGGTATATCTTCTATAAACCCTCACGAGACAAAACTCGTCCTACTAGGGTTGCCTAGGGGTTTAACGGCTTGTTGCATATGCTCAATGCAATCGTGTCATCTACGAAAGTGGTGGTCCTATTAGTTAGTATTATTTTTATTTCTTTATTTGCCCGAGGACGTGCAAAATACTAAGTGTGGGGATGTTTGATAGAGTATATATTTATATATATTTTATATGATTTAATTCCTCATATTTATTATATTTTGCATTTAATTGGATTTTTATTTAATAAATTTTAATGTTCTATTGTAGGAAGCAAGGAAATCCTAAACTTGGAAGGATTGGAGAATAAAGAGCTTAATTTGGAGATTTATTAGAAGGAAAATCGGATTTGTTGGGCTGCCTGCACATAATTCATTGTTTGGGTCATATCTTGAGATCTAGAAGTCAGAATTGGACGATTAAACAGCCCACGCGAAGATAATGGAAATATCTTTTATTCTAAAGTGGTCCAATTATTAAATTAATTCAGGAACGGCTCAGATTTACTGAAGAAAAGTCAGCTACGAATTTTCCTTGTAAAACAGAATCAGTTTAGGAAACGTAATTGTACTTTTCTCAAGGCATTAAAATATTTGAGGATATATATAAACATCAGATCTGAGAGATAGGGAGAGAGAGACATATATATACAGATATACATAGACAGATAGACATAGATAGATACAGACATAGAGAGACTTGTACTTTTTCTTCTTGGAGAAAGATTAAAGGTTTTTTATTCTCTGTTCTTAATATTGTCATGTGTTCTTATTATATTATGTGTTTTGTTAGTTTAATTATGAGTGAGTAGTTATTTAATCTAGGGTTAAGTTGAACCCTAGTTATGATTGATGTATGATTTTCCATAACCCCCCAATTCAGTTATGTTGTATGCTCTTGCTTATTGAGTTGTGCTTAATTAACAATAACATGTCAGACGTGATTATACGTATTGTTTGAACCTAATATCTATTTATCATCGACAGTTGGACTTAGATGGTTGTGATTTATCCAATAAGGACATGAACTTCTCCATGAAAATATGTAGAACGGATTGTTAGGAAGTTAGGATGTTGTGTTTAATGTCTCTAAATTGCATGATACCATGAAAATAGGCTTGAGTGTATTTTTAGAGAAGCCATTAATACTCGAGAGAGGTTATTGGTATTTTATAGGGCGCATCTTTCCTCTTGAGTAGCGTATGATTAATTGGGGTGGAAAATCATAATTGCATCGATTCATGCTAGTGGGGATACTTAATTCTAGATGTTTTAGTTAATTGATAATACAATACAATTTGCTTTAGTATAATATTTAGATTAATAATCTCTCAACAATTTATTGTGTTACTTGCTTAGTTGAATTGAATCAAGAATAACTAGTGATTGATACGTTTGTCTCTGTGGGATCGACTCTGACTTACCCTACTACATAATTAGAAGGATTTGTTAGATATTATTATTTGATAGGCACGCGACAGCCTTGTCAGTATGAAACTCTGGCTCAATTTCTTTTAGAAAGTGGGTTCACTAGAGGTACAATTGACAAAACCTTGTTCTATTTTAATTCTGGTGATGATTTGCTGTTAGTTCAAATTTATGTAGATGATATAATTTTTGGGTCTACTAATGATAAACTCTGTAAGAAGTTTGCAAAGCTTATGCAGTCCAGGTACCAAATAAGCATGATGGGAGAGCTTAGTTATTTTCTAGGATTACAGGTCAAGCAAACAGATGATGGGATTTTTATCAATCAAGCAAAATATACCAGAAATCTTCTCAAGAAATTTGGTATGCTTGATAGTTCATCTGCCACAACTCCCATGGCTACTGCAACAAAGCTAGACAAAGATACAGGGGGTTCAGTAGATATTACAAACTACAGAGGCATGATATGGTCTCTTCTTTATCTCACTGCAAGTAGACCAGATATCATGTATGCAACATGTCTTTGTGCAAGATTTCAAGCAGACCTCAGAGAGCCTCATCTAACAGCTGTGAAGAGAATTTTCAAATATCTCAAAGGAACCATAACCCTTGGTTTGTGGTATCCTAGAGAATCAGAGTTTAAATTAATTGGTTACTCTGATGCAGATTTTGCAGGCTGTAAGATAGACAGAAAAAGCACCAGTGGAAGCTGTCAATTTCTAGGTGACAGATTAGTTTCTTGGTACAGCAAGAAACAGAAATCAATTTCCACATCCACTGCAGAAGCAGAGTATATTGCTGCTGGTAGCTGTTGTGCACAGATTTTGTGGATGAAGAATCAGTTGCTGGATTATGGATTAAGGTACTCTAAAATACCTATTTTTTGTGATAATCAAAGTGTTATTGCTATGACAGGTAATCCAGTACAGCACTCCATGACCAAGCACATCAGCATAAGGTATCATTTTATCAGGGAACATGTGGAAGAAGGAAATATTGAGCTTTATTTTGTGTCTACAGACCAACAGCTTACAGATATCTTCACCAAGCCTTTGAGTGAAGCTACCTTTACAAGACTGGTAAATGAACTTGGAATGGTCTCTGGTTTTGACTAGAGATACTGGTTAGACTCAAAATCTATACTTCTGTGATTTGTTGCTCATGTTTCTTTGCATATGTTAACTGTCATTCATACAAGTTTGTCAAATTATGAAATCATACTCTGTTAGACATAATGTGTCAGTCATACTCTGTCAGTTAAACTCTGATGTTAAACTTTGATTGTGATTTTGTCTGAAACATATGGACCGATGAAGAAAATTGTATGAAGCATGATTCTCAGTAAGTAATCATGAATCCTTCTGAGTAATATAAATTCTGATTTCAAAATGTGCAAAAACTTTCACACAGCATGATACTGTTTATATATTTATAGCATCTCTTAGTTTATTGATCCTATACACTGAGTCTGTATTAGCTGTTTGAATTTTCTCTCATAAATTAATTGTGTTAACTGATGAAAGTCTAAACTCTGATAATTAATTGCTAATATTTCACCCTCAAATCAAAAGATGCAAAAATAAGCACAAATTCCTTTGAGATCATGTTGTGCCTAGGAAGACCCAAGAACTTATTGTATGAAATAAGGGCTAAAATTTTTGATTTTTGGTGACTAGTGCCAACCACTGATTACTGGAAAAATAATAATAATAATAATAATAATAATAAAAATTAGAAGGGGGTGAAAATAATATATTTATAGGTACAGAGTTTAGATGATATCAGATTTTGTTTTATACATGAGAGTTTGGGCAACCAGTTTTTACTGATTTATTTTGTGGATTTTATGCACTTTGAGATGCTCTAAATATTTATATTCAGTAAACTCTGCTAAGTCACACACAAATATTCACACCTGTACAGTTTGTGAAAAGAGTTTATGAATAAATGAGGAGGATTGGTAAACACTGATGAATTGTGTACTCTACGCTGAGGTAATTTAATTTTAATCTCTGATGATTAAAATAAATTTCTTTTTGTTTGTTTCAGACATATTATGATTTTGAGAAAAGACATCTGTTTTGAACATTCAAAAGAGTATGATTGGACAACAGTTCAAAAGTGTATTAAACAGAGGAGAGAAGTTGAGTGTCTAGGAAAGTGTAATAGGCGGTAATTATTGCTCTTTTTACTGCGCATGCGCATTGGAAACTGCCAATTACTGCTGTCAGTCATTGCATGTGTGCCATGTGTCCCACTCACACGTTTCACGGAGTAAGACAGTTGTGTGTATTGATTAGAAACTGTTCAGTTTTTAATTCTTTATTTTGTATTAATATACAATACACAAACTCGTTTGAACTTTTCACAACTTACTCCAATTCACACTTTACTGTCACACACACATTTTCCCAAACACTCTTACTGCAAACACTCTCAAATATTCTCTAAGTCATTCTCTGCTTATTTCTAAATCGTACTAATGGGTTCTACTGCTTTTGTATCTTCTGGGCTTGAATTCGTTCCTAATAATTATGCTGCTCTATTGGTTAATGAGAAAGCACCGAAGGCGTTTCATTTGATGCAGAATTTTCTTGCCCAATCTCCAATTGGGTGTGCTCTTGTAGAACCAGAGAGGCTTTCTGGGTTTCAAATCAAAAGCTTGTGGGAGACTGGTATCTATGATGATGGTGGTGATTCTGGAACGCCATCTATTCTTTTCGCGTTTTAAGAAACAGAGTATGTAATTACTCCTGGTACGGTACGTGTTGCTATGGGCTTTGGTGAACATACTGCTTACACCATTGCTGTTGGTGATGCTGAGTTGCTGAGGATGATGAGGGAGATAGGTTATGGTGGATCGTTGGCCAAGATAGGTCAATTGAAGCGACCGTTCTTGAGGAAGGAGTGGAGCTTTTTCTTCGACTGTATAACAAGAACGTTCGGGAAGAAGTGCACAAACTGGGATGCAATACCCACTGACAGTCTACAAATAGGGTATTCTCTTCTCTATGGTAACAATTTTGATTTTGGTAGACTTGTTTTAAGTAACGTAGGAGAGAAAATGACTGAGAATAGGGGAGTAGTTTACTTTGCTAGATTCTGTCAGCTTTTATTTTCTGCCTGTGTTAGTGGGGTAGATATTATTGATGCAGATGTCATTCCGTGTTTTAAATTACACAAACGTATATTCTCTGATCTTGTGAACAAAGATGTGAAGAAGGGTCATGTAGGTGATCTATTACTGCCTGCATTAGTGCAGCAGTTTTTGGATAATTCTATCCAAACAAACCCACAACCAGAACCAATAAACACTGAAGTTCCTCCATCTACATCACAACCAATTCAGACAGGTGGTAGAATCAAACACAGGGCTTTTAAACCTGCAAAGACTGTTAAGCCAGCTACTGAGGTTGGAGTGTCAAAATCTTCTGTGCCAAAGTCTGTTGGTCCATCTAAGAAGAGCAGAGCAAAGAGACCACGTTCTGATGATGAGGAAGATACTGAAACTCTGCATCAAAGAAGAAGAAGATTTGTAGCTGACTATCTTTTTGATGAGTTAGATACTGAAGCTGTTCCTGAAGCTGAACAGAATGAAGCTCCTGATGTTGTTACTCAGGAGGCTGATGTCAATATTGAAGCTACTCAGAATGATGCTGTTGAAGCTACTGTGCCTACAGAGGACAGAGTAAATGTTGATGAGTTGGTTGAAGACAATGATGCTGTTAATGTCAGAGCAGATGCTGCAAATGCTGATGTTGATAACTTTGTTGATCATTTGGACATGAATTTTGAAGCACATCCTGCAATCAATGTTTGTGACACTGAGGATGTGGCAGCTGATCAAGCCACTCTAGTAGTTGATGAGTCTATGGGAACTCATACAGAGATTCTCTTTGTCACCAATCAAATTCTTGAATTGGGTGAGGAAGTTGATCAGGAAGCAAAATCTGTCTCTTCTGAGAAGATTGTTGAAGATGCTGTGGAGAAGATGGATGAAGCTACAGCAGAGAATCTGGAAGAAGATGTTCTTATTGAAAACTATGTTCAAAATGCTGTTCTAGCAGAAGAAGAAGTTGCTGAGGCAGTTAACTCTGAGAAGAATGAAGCTGTTGCAGAGCAAATTCATGATGAAGCTGCACAGCTAAACATTGAAGTTACAGCAGACAATGTTCCTGAAGAAGTTGCTGAACCAATGGCAGAGAATGTTGACACAGATTCTGTTCATTCTGCACATGCTCACTTTTGGATGAATGTATCTCTTTCAGACTCTGATGTTCATGAATCTACACCTTTTCTAAGGGATCGTACTGCAGAGTCTGTTAAGGATAATCAACATCAGGCTGAAGCTCGATATAGAGAAATGTACTATGCCAATTGGTCAGGGGCAGATTGTATTTTCTCTACACAAAGGACTGCTGATTTTATTGATAAGTCTGCTAAAGAAATTTCGAATCCTGAGCTGTTGACACATTTGAAGGCTACAATTGTTCAAGTTAAATCTTTGCACAATCGCTTTGATGAGACTCACAAAGCTGTCATAGGCCTGAGGAATGATATTGTTGTTAAGGAATTGGCCTTGAAGAATGATAGAGCTCAATATTCCTCTATGATCAAGGATCAGGTAGAAATCAAGCAGAGACTAAACAAAGTTGAGAGCAATCAAGATGTAATGTCTACAAAGATTGATTTTATTGCTGCATTTTTAGAATTGCTGACATCTGTACTTATTCCTGATGATGTCAAAAAGGGGGAGAGAGTTCCTAAAGACAAATGCAAAAGGGCTCAAACTCTGAGACGGAGGGATGATGCAACAGATGGTGGAAGCAAAGAATCAGAGAGAAGGTCAAAATCTGCTCAAGAGAAAGGGAGACTTAGGTCAAACTCTGCTAAGCTGACAAACTCTGGTAGAGTAAACTCTGGTGCTCAATCTTCTTCAAGATTTAAAAGTCTAGTGATTTCAGCTAATCCAATTACTGATGAAGAGATTGCTGCTAAGCTGTTTCTGGAAGAACATGGTGGTGAAGCCACAATTGAAGATATGGATGCTGTCATGCTGAAATGCAGATTCTTGCTGAAGAGCATAAGAAGAAGGTTGAAGCTGGAACTTATTAGAAAAAGGCTGCCAAGGCTCCTAGGAGAAAGGAACAAGGAATTTCTATTAAAGAGAATGTGAACTCTCAACAGAGTTTACAATACTCAAGGAGGCCTGTTGGAGCAAGCACTGATAAGGGTAAAAGTAAATTGATTGAAGAACCTGAGTTATCAAAGAAGGCTCATTCAACCCCTGACATGGCTCAAGTTGAATCAAGACTTAATCAATCAACCACTGACGTTGCTCAAGTTGATAATTCTGCTAAAGTTGTGACAACCTCTGACACTGCTCAAGTTGTACAAACTCAATTGATATCTCCACAACTCCAAGGTACTTTTGGAAAACCAACTAGAGATGAAACTCTGAAGCCAGGAAATGTGAATTTTCTTCAAACCAGATCAGTGTTAGGAAAGGAATCTTATGATAAATCTGTTTTGGGATCACATAGAGAGAAAAGAATAAATAACAGTCCTTTAGATCATACATCACTGGCAGAACCTGGTGTTGGGGTAACTCAAGAAAGCCTTGACAAGTTAGAGTCTGTTCAGATGATCTATCACAAAGGAATTAAAAAGGAGTTTCTGTTATACTTCATGGCTGATGGAAGAGTTTATAGAGTTGGAGAAGCTGACATTCATCTGAAGCTATGGGAAGAGCTGGAGTATGTTTTGTATCTGCTGAAAGTGAAAAATCAAAGTACTCATAATGTTGCTCAAGTTTTGAGAGAGAGAATGATGAAGTCTAAAGTTTTGCTTGGAGCCAGAATTTCAAGTGCTTATATTCCTAAATATAGAGATGCTCATGGAAAGCTGGTAGAGATGAAGAGGAATAGTGCAAGGTTCAGAACTGCACTGGGAATAAGAGTCTTAGAGTTCAATCTAGAGTCTGATAAGTCTTTCTTTATAAGACTTGGAAATGAGATGAATAAAAACAACATTTATTCTCTGAGGGCTGCCATATATCAGACTGGTGAAAGAGATCCAGAACTTAAGGAGCTGAAAGAGATTATGACTGCTGAGCTAGAAAGAGCTGAACGAAGATTACTTACAGATTATCTCAGGACAGTGCCTGACATTGAAGAACTTAAGTAAAGGCTGACTGTAAGTTTTTAAAGTTTTCTGTTCTAAGTAAAAGTTAAACTCTGTTATGTTATAAACACTGCATTTGTTATATGTTTTGACATCATCAATTATCTTTTAACTTGTACATTTTTGTTATGCACAAGTTGGGGGAGATTGTTAGATATAATTGCTGATGATTGTTTATCAGTGTTTAAGTAACAGGTACTTATCAGAGTTTACACTAGAAGCCAGTCAGAGTTTGTTAAAGTCTGACGGGGTGAGAGTTTATTTAGCTGTCGGTGCATACTTGAAGATTCTAGAAGCAATATATCTTGAAGATGGAAAGAAGCAAGATATATTGAGATAGCTAAAGAAACGGGACAGAAGACAGAAGCAATCCTAAATTGATATAAATTGTATAGCTGATTTATAGGAATATCAATTAGAGATTGATTATGTAACTGTGTATTATAAAAACACAGATAGGTTAACCCTAAAAGGGATGCGAATACTGAATACATTATTCTGGTAACCTAGCAGCTCTCTGTGATATTTTACATCACTGAGAGAAGAGTTATTTAATATAATTCAGTTTATTGTTCATAAACAGTGTTCTTAATTGTTATTCTCATACATATATTGATTATATATTGTGTATTCGGCCTAACATACTCAACTAATGGGGAGAAGAAAGGAGGAAATAGAGAAGCTGGAGGAGCTTCTGGAGGAGGAAAAGATAAAGGGAAGGGTAAACAATCATTAGAGGAGTCTATTTTTTATGATGCCTACTACTACCATGGCGAACAGGATGATTTTCAATTTGACACATCTGGTGATCTGGAGAAGACCATACCTGAAGAACCTATTGGTGAGGAGGAGGTTGAAGAGGCAGCCAACTTTGATGATTGGGAGGATGAAGCTGATTTATATACACCTGACCCTTTGTTTCAAAAGGAGCTGAAGAAGCAGCAAGTAGATCTCAGGAGAAAGGAGGATGAGAATACCAAGGTCTCCGACATCATATCTCAAAGGCTAAAGATTCAAAAGGCTGAACATGAAGACAAACAACGTCTTCATAGTATTCATGTCAAGGAGAGGAGATTGGATGTTAGGATGAAGCAAGGAAGCAAGTGGGACAAGGCAAGGGAGATGTTTGATATCCCTCAGAGAGGCACAAACAATGATGCTACCTTTCTAAAATTGCTTGAGAAGATCAGAATAGTTAATCCAGACAATTCATTGTTCATGAAGGCTTTGAAGGAAGATATCTTAAGGATTACATCTGCATTTGATCAAGTGAGGCAAAAATTGTATATATATGTGTCTAGTGCTCTTGAAGGGTCATTCACCGTATCTCTTGACCTGATCTCTCTCTGAATTATGGATTCTTATGAGTAAGGTAAAGAGATCTTCATGCTTGAATGAGCTTCTATATGACCGGCTGAGAGATTCTGCAATGAAGGCCAGCCCTCAAGTTGTACACTTTCCTTATGAATTCAAAATCTACAGAGGTACAACTTTGGAGACTGTAAGGCTGGATCCTGATTCTTTGAAGCTACAAACTGCTATGCAACTGGTGAAGTTGGAGAATCTTCTTAGAACTTCTGGGTTTACTACTGTAGAGAAGTCTGAAGTTGCTGATATGATTTCAGACTACTGCACGGAGAAAGTTCCAAGGTATGCTCAGATGAAGAACAGACTGAAGAAGATGACCACTCAACCAGTAATGCCAAGTAGAGTGGTTTCTGAAAGTGATCGTGTCCTTGACAAAGATCTTCTAGACACCTTGCAAGAAGCTGAAGAAGGTGAAATTAGAGATTAAGGCATGATGTAGTTAGCTCAATTTGTAAATGTTATATGTTTAGAACTAGGTAAATCAAGATAGGAAAATGTATCATTTGTTCAGACTAGAGGAACATCTATCTTGTATTTATCTTTATTGTTTGAATCTGGAAATTGTTATATTTAATTCAGAACTTTTTATTATTTGCTTGGCTCTTAAAAGTCTTATATTTTCTTGTTTTAGTTGAGTTATCCTTTAGAGGTATTTGTTTGTTATTGTCTAACAAACAAATCAGGGGAGATTGAAAGGCATATGTATAGGCCTATTTGTAAACACCGAGGATTCTACTCAACTTTAATTAAGATGTAATAAGTAAATAATAAAAATCAATTGTCACAGGAATCTCAGAAGATTATATATGTCAAAGAATGAAGATTAAAGTCATCTACAGACTTGAAGTTATTCTACATTGAAAGAAGTTCAATTTATTGATCAAGCCTCAGTGAAGTATTCAAGCTTAGTGGATTTATTAAAGTGACAGAGATTTCAAGTGGTGACAACAAAGATACTTGTTACAGAGTTCTAGAATGAAAAGGAAGTGAATCACTGCTTAAAGTCAAACAGATGAAGAACAGACATTGTCGTTAGTCACTCATGAACCAGACAGTACATTGAGTGTCAACGTATTAAAATGTTTATTCTTCATCTAAGTTTTAGTGATTCAGGAATTAATTGTGAAGACAAAGAATTAATTGTGAAGACAAAGAATTAATTTAATACATAATTTATTTAGATAATTATTTAAATTAGAATAAAAATGAACTAGGAAGACTTTGTTTTTGAACTAGGAAGACTTAGTTTTTAAACTAAGAAGACTCACAAGTGAGTCTTCCCGATTGTCTTCCTAGGCTAAAACACGGTCTTCCCGATTGTCTTTCCTTTACATTGATTGTCTTCCCGATTGTCTTCCAAGGCAAAATGGTAGTCTTTCTGCAAGTCTTCCTAATACAAAAATCTGCAAGTGTATTGGCGCGTGAAGGATTGACAAAGGCAGTGTTTTAAATACAATCAAGACATAAGACATTCATATTATTACAACACACAGAAACAGAAAAGTAAAGATACAGAGCATTCAACATCAAATTCTTCTGTCTTTATTTCTTAACTGTAAAAGCATTCAAGATCATCCAGTGATTTAATTCTTGACATGGTCTTATCATTTAATTCATAAGAATCATTTCACTTGTACTGCTTTGACATTCTAGCGGATCATAATCCCTAGATTTTATATCGAACTACTTTTTAGTATTCGATCCTTTTTATTACAAAAATAGATAAATTCATGTCGAATTTATTCTAGATTTGTTTGATCAAGAACCCTTGTAATCAGTGATCAAATTGTAACACTCCTCAAGTTTAATATAAGTTATATTTAACTTGAATATTGTTTCAGTTTTATTCCGCATTAATTTGTTCTAAATTGTTAAATCTTTTAAAGGACAAATTCGATTAAACGGTATAGTTTGTATTCAACCCCCCTTCTACAAATTTATCAGGACCTAACATGATCATATATGCTAATATATACCATATCTCAATATATTATTATTAGATGAATGTGCATTGTAATTATTTATACCTCTAATAAATCAAATTATACATAATCTTTAACATATTTTAAGTGTTAGATTTGTATGACACAAATATGTTCAAATAAACACAAGATAACAAAAAGAACAAAGAACTTTTATGTATACAAGTGTAATACAAAATTGTACTAATTTTATTATCGCATAACTCATAAGTTGATATTCTAATATGGAAACGTACAAAAAAACCGAATAAATCAGTTTACTCACATTTAGAATATGTCCGTGCATTGCACGGGCTAAAGAGCTAGTTATCTCCTAATTTCCCAATATTAATCTACTAATAATTATTGTTTAACCACTAAGTAATATCCTCTCTCTGAAACGAGGAAAGAATCAATATCAATTAATCATAGAAAATATCTCCAAACGATTCTTTCAAATCAGGAAAGAATCACAATGCTAATATAACTCTAAAAAGATAAAATTAACTTATCTCAAGATATCCCTTAAGAATCACAGGGATTAAAAACACTATCCTATCACAGAACTGCGTTGGCTTGATCCCTATATATATAAATAGGGTATGCAGGCATCTTGAAAAAGGATCTGACACATCTAATAAGTCGAGACACCTTTCAAGTCCAGCCCTAAACATCCAAAATCCCCCATCATCATAATTCGTTATTCCAGCAATCCCCGAAATTTGTTATCACCAAATTCCTCTGTTAACAATATATAATAAAATAAATCTAGTCTTACACGATTTTGTATTAACTATAATAAAATCGCAGGCTTCTTCGTGGTTATATCACTACAACAAATCAGGCCAATTACGACGGAAATTTTACACTGAAATTGTCGCAATTGGTCCAATTACGACGGAAAAAATTTGTCATATTTGCTCAAGTCTTAAGTTCGGGTTTTCGTCACAAATGTCATTCTCGTCACAAGTATGTCTTTCGTCATAAGTATCACTTTCGTCACAAGTATAATTTTCGTCATAAGTATAATTTTCGTCACAAGTATACATTTTCGTCATAAGTTCCATCGTGGGACCCACCTTTTTCAATAAATTAATAAATGAACTTACGACGAAATATATTGTCATAAATTTATATTTTACGACGGAAAATCTGTTGGAAGTTAAAGAATGAGGCCCACCTACTACCAATATTTTATTCGTGAAAAAACTAAAAATTAATATAAAAAAGATGAACACCCGTCGGAAGTTACCCAAAATCCGTCATAAGTTGGACAGGTTCCAACCATATTTGGCTTCCAAATTAAATCCCAAATCATTCCAGCCATTTTCGGCTTCCAAATTAAATCTCAAATCATCCCAATCTACATACAATCCAACACCACAATCAAACCTAAAAGTTTGTAACAAGCATCCATGCAATTAAACGAATCCAAATATAAAAATATCAAATTTACATAAATATTGTCATAAATCCATACTCGCCAACATAAATTAATTTAAATCATCCTACCAAACTTAGATCATGTTACAAACATCCACAAGCCAACTAAAATTCATAAACATTAAGACTCTATTAATTAGAGGACCGCCTCTAGGGACAACACTACACGACATAAGACCAATGCCACTGACTCGTACTATGCCAAGGCTAGGACTCAAGCTAAGCAACCAGTCAACAGAGACCTTGTTTTGGAAATCAAACTCGTACTTTTTGAGGGTGCCAAAATGCCAGACATACATGATTACCATGAAGATAAGTGCAAGGGCAATAGGAACCCAAGCTTCTTCAAGAAATTTTATGAGAGAAGCAGAGAAGTACAGGGCTTCAATTGTTCCAAAGAAGACTACGAAGCAAATTGCAAGAAACACGCTGCAGTGCCAGCACAACACAATAACAAGCGACATTAAGAAGGTTGTCACCAACATGACCGTAATTACAGCCAAACCTGCAATCAGATAATTAGAAGAAAAAGAGTACTACTTTAGAATGCATTATAAATCAGTGTTTATGTTTCATATGCTTATGTAGAAACTTTTGAACTTACACAGATGCTGACAATATGCATATAGGAACTCTTTAAATTTCTAATGGTAGCAAAATATACTATGGGTGGCAAAATAAAAAGATGATTTGGTTACTGTGTCATGTGTCATACCTGAAGCATTACCCAAACATTTTGTGTCTCTGAAACCAATTAAAACTGTGGTGAAAGTCAAGCCCGGCGAAGATAAAAACGGGCTTGTTCATTGTAGTAATAAATATGCCATCTAAAAAAACTTACCTAATATTAGAGGAAACACAAAAATAAAAAACATGGAAATAACAATAGTATATATTGGATTTCCATATTAGTGTTTGCAACATTGGACAATGAATAGAGGGCATATTACAAAAGTTGGAATTGACCTTAATTGTTGTTTACCAGAGGTGCGATCCTGCCCAAGCTATAAATCTGATAAATGTCAAAAAACACAAGGATCATGAGTTATTATATGCTCATTAAACAGGTTGTTAACAACACAAACTCAGAATCTTTGACTTTGGTTTATAACCTTAAGATTAATAACATATAGTTTTAGAAATAACTATACCCTATATTAGATAAAAGAAAAACTCATTTCACATTCCTCTTCGACTTTTTATTAGATGATACTAAATCGGAAATCAACATATTACTTCACAAAGGAAGCCCACTTAATACACATTATAATTACCAAATTATAGCGTCAATTTGTTAACACAATGCTGGAACAATAAACCCACAAAATACTCACAAAACAAAATTTCAAATGCAAGTACATTACGAAAAAATAATCATCCTCAATATACATTATTTCATCCCAAAACACACTTAATTTACCAATTCAAACATTTTCCAGGAGCCATAACATAAAATTAAATTCAAACACTAAAGCAAATAAACTGATAAATTAAAATACTTAAAGAATACGATAAAACACGAAATCATACCTTCAAGAGTCCAACCAAAAGTATGAGGAGAGACCGAAAGCATGGAAGTGAGCAATGCCGAAGCAGTAGCAGTATGTAACGAAAGCATCGATTCCAAAACAAAGCTCATCTCAACTGGTGACCTAAATTTACACAAATAATACAATCATTAATTAACATAAACATTTAAACATCAAATTTCTATACAAAACAAAAAATACTCAAAACAAGTTGATGCAAAAAGCAAAATGGTCACATAAAAACATAAAATTATGATGTATTCATAGATTAAAATGCATAGAAATTCAGGAATTACCTTAAAATGCGAGGAGCAGAAGGGGGTTTAAGGGTGGGTAAGCGAAAGGGAGAAGGGGCTGATTGGGTTTAAGGTTGGACGTGAATCTCGAAGCCCTAAATCCCTAATTTCCAATTGGAGATTCAAAACCACCCATAAATCAATTACAAAAGTGAAAAGTCCCTAAATCAAATCATTCGAAGAAGGCTAAAATCGAATTTGTTTTTTGTATGTAATATGTATGTATGTATGAAGAGAGAATTGAGAGAGAGAAAGTGAGAAGCAGTGAGAAGAAAGTTCGAAAAATTGTGAAGTGTGGGAGAGAAAGGGTGCTTGTTTCATGAAAAAATTGGAAAGAGCGGTATTTTTGCCGCCCACATTATTTTTCATCTATTTTCGTGTAGGGGTGCTATTATAATAATTTCTTAAATTTTTTCTAAAAACTATTTAATAAAATATGTTTTTAGATAAAATAATATTTTTAACATAAAATTAAGGTGTCTTTTAAATTCTCCATTTCGTCTTAATCATTTACCGAAATTTTCAGAAGTAATAGTCAAATTAGTAGTTGACTACTATAATCTCGAAACAAATAAATTTATTTTATTCTAATATTTCTAAATTATCACTCAAACATATAAATCTTGACATCCATACGGTTGGATCGTCAGTAAATACTTTTAAAAAAATCAAAATACCAATATGGGACTAAACACTAGTTAGAAATACTAGTCAAATAACTAGTTGACTATTATAATCTCAAACCAAATAAATTTATTTTTTTCTAATATTTTTGAAATACCACTCAAACATATAAATCTTGATATCCATACAGTTAGATCATCGGGAAATATTTTTTAAAAAATCAAAACACCAGTCCAGGACTAAACACGAGTTACAAGTAATAGTCAAATCACTAGTTGACTACTATAATCTCGAAACAAATAAATTTATTTTTTTCTAATATTCTTGGAATATCAATCAAACATATAAATCTTGATATCCATACGGTTAGATCATCGGGAAATATTTTTTAAAAAATCAAAATACCAATCCGGGACTAAACACTAGTTAGAAGTAATTGTCAAATCACTAGTTGACTACTATAACGTTGAAACAAATAAATTCATTTTTTTCTAATATTTTTGGAATACCAGTCAAACATATAAATCTTGACATCCATCCGGTTGGATCGTCAGTAATTGTTTTTTATAAAATCAAAATACCAATATGGGATTAAATACTAGTTAGAAGTACTAGTCAGATAACTAGCTGACTATTATAATCTCAAACCAAATAATTTTTTTTTTTAATATTTTTGGAATACCACTCAAATATATAAATCTTGACATCCATACGATTAGATCATCGGGAAACGTTTAAAAAAAATGGAAATACCAATTCGGGACTAAACACTAATGAGAAGTAATAGTCAAATTACTAGTTGACTATTATAATCTCGATATAAATAAATTTATTTTATTCTAATATTTTTGAAATATCACTTGAACATATAAATCTTGACATCCATACGGTTGGATCGTCAGTAAATATTTTTAAAAAATCAAAATACCAATATGGGACAAAACACTAGTTAGAAGTACTAGTCAAATAACTAGTTGACTATTATAATCTCAAACCAAATAATTTTTATTTTTTAAATATTTTTGGAATACCACTCAAACATATAAATCTTGACATACATACGATTAGATCATCGGGAAATGTTTTTTAAAAAATGGAAATATCAATTCGGGACTAAACACTTATGAGAAGTAATAGTCAAATTACTAGTTGACTCTTATAATCTCGATATAAATAAATTTATTTTATTCTAATATTTTTGAAATATCACTCAAACATATAAATCTTGACATCCATACGGTTGTATCGTCAGTAAATATTTTTAAAAAAATCAAAATACCAATATGGGACAAAACACTAGTTAGAAGTACTAGTCAAATAACTAGTTGACTATTATAATCTCAAACTAAATTTCATTATATTTTTCTGAAAATTTTGGAATAGTACTCAAACATATCGTTAATGTTGTTGTTCACTTTTAAGTAGTCATATAATATAAATTTTACAGGATTGAAAATTAATCTATGTGGTTGAGAATGTTTTTAAAAAAATTGGAACACCGATACTCCACTAAACACTAGTCAGAATTACTAGTCAAATCACTAGTTGACTGTAATAATTGAAATCCTGAACCAATCGAAACCCTAATTGAAAATTAATATAGAAGAGTGAATGTGAGAGAAAAATTAATTAAGGGGGCAAAGAGTGCTCGTAATAATTTTCGTTTAAGGGGGAAACATTTTACAATGTTTTTGAAAAGATGTGGCACAACCGACCTTTTTATTTTTTGATTATTTTTTCCCAACACTAGAATGAGTACCGATTAACATCCGTACGGTTGGATCGTCGAATAAATCAATTAAAAATTTATTCGGGTTTAGGGTTTAGGGTTAAAAATTAGGAAAATTAGTGGGGCCCGCTTTTTCTGTGGGGTCCACCTTTTTTAATATTATTTTTTAATTAAACCGGGGGATCTTGACATCCATATGGTTGAATCATGGAAAAACGTTTTCAAAAAAAAAATTAAAACACCAATCCGGGATTAAACACTAGTTAGAAGTAATAGTCAAATCATAAGTTGACTACTATGTTAGGTCGAATACAGTATAATCAAATATATATGAGAATAACAATAATCAAGAACTCTGTTTATAAATCAATAAACTGTAATTGTATTAACAGCTTCTCTCTTTATGATGTTAATGAATCTGTTAGGCCGAATACACAATATAATCAAGTATGTATGAGAATAACAATAAAGAACACAAGTTTGTAAATCAACAAACTGTAATTATATTAACAACTTCTCTCTTTATGATGTTAAAGAATCACAAAGAGCTTCTAGGTTACAAGAATAATGTTTTCAATTATCGCATCCCTTCTAGGGATAACCTATCTGTGTTTATATAGTACACAGTTACAATCAATCTCTAATTGATACTCCTACAAATTAGCTATACAAATTGTAATCAATTAGAATTGCTTCAGTCTTCTATTCCGTCTCCTTAGTTGTATCAATATATTCTGCTTCTTTCCATCTTCAGAATATATTGCTTCTAGAATATTCAATTCAGCACCGACAGCTAATTCAACTATCACCACGTCAGACTTTAACAAACTCTGACTGGCTTCAATGTAAACTCTGATGATCACCTGTTGCTTAAACACTGATGAACAAACGTCAGCAATTATATCTAACAATCTCCCCCAACTTGTGCATAATAAAAATGTACAAGTTAAACAGATAATTGATGATGTCAAAACATATAACAAATGCAGTGTTTAAAATATGTCAGAGTTTAACTTTAACTTATAATAGAAAACTTTAAAAACTTACAATCAGACTTTTTTTGATTTCTTGAATATCAGGCACTGTCCTGAGATAGTCTGTAAGTAATCTTCTCTCAACTCTTTCCAGTTCAGCAATCATATTTTCTTTCAGCTCCTTAAGCTCTGGATCTCCTTCACCAGTTTGATATATGGCAGCTCTCAGAGAATAGATACTATTTTTCCTCATTTCATTTCCAAGTTTTATATAGAATGGCTTGTCAGACTCTAGATTAAATTCTAGAACTTTCATTTCCAGTGCAGTCCTGACCCTAGCACTATTCCTCTTCATCTCCACAATCTTTCCATAAGCATCTCTGTACTTAGGAATATATGCACTCGAGACTCCTCCTCCAAGCATTATCTTTGATCTAAGCATCTTTTCTCTGATAACTAAAGCAGCATCATGAGTACTTCTATTCTTGACTTTTAACAAATATAGAACATACTCCAATTCTTCATAAGATTTGAGATTGATGTCAGACTCTGCAACCTTGTAAACTCTTCCATCAGCCATGAAATACAGCAAAAACTCTTTCTTTAATACTTTATGAAATATCATCTGAACAGATTCTAGCATATCAAGACTCTCTTGAGTAATAATACCAGATACTGCCAGTGATGATTGATCTCCAGGTCTGTTGTTTATTCTCTTCTCCCTATGTGAACCTAAACCAGACTTATCAAAAGATTCTTTTCCAAGTACAGTCCTGGTTTGAGAAAAGTCCACAGGTTGAAGTGTCAGAGTTTCAGAGAGTACAGGTCTTCTAAAAGTACCTTGGAGTTGAGGTGCTAGTTGAGTTTGCACAACATGAGCATTGTCAGAGGTTGTCACAACTTTAGTAGAAACATCAACTTGAGCAGCGTCAGAGGTTGATCTAGCTTCAAAAACTTCAACTTGAGCTTTGTCAGAGGTTGAATAATTCTTCATAGGTAACTGTTCTTCTTCTACCAGTTTACCCTTGCCTTTATCATTCTTTGATATCATAGGCCTCCTTGAGCTTTGCAAACTCTGTTGAGTATTCTCTTTGATAGAGATTGCAACCTCCTTCTTTCTAGGAACCTTAGCCTTTTTCTTATAAGTACCATCCTTCAACTTCTTCTCATGCTCTTCAGCAAGACTCAGCATTTCAGCTTCCATGTCTTAAACTGTAGCTTCATTACCATGTTCTTCTAGAAACATCTTGGTAGCAATTTCTTCATCAGTAGATGGATTGGCTGAAATAATTAAACTCTTGAGTCTTGAACCACTGGCAGAGTTTGAGATTCCTTTACCAGAGTTTCTTAACCTATCAGAATTTAATCTTGATCTTCTTTGCCCTTGCTCAGAAATTTGCTTCCTCTCACTTTCCTTGCTTCCACCATCAGCAGAATCATCCCTCCATCTCAGAGATTGAGTGTCTTTGCATTTGTCATTTGGTACACTCTCCCCCTTTTTGACATCATCAGAAAGTAATACTGATGTCAGCAATTCTAGAGCAGTAGAAATAGAATTCAATTGTGCAGACATTGCAGTCTGATTCTCCTCAACGTTCCCAAGCCTCTTCTTAAGTTCATTAGAATCCTTGGCTTGCTGCTTGAACATAGCAAAATAATAAGACCTATCAGTTTTTAAGGTAAGATCCCTTAGACCAACTTCATTCCTAAGATTGGTAACCGCTGTTTGTGTTTCATCAAACCTATTGTGTAAGGATTTGACTTGAACCACAGTGGCTTTTAAACTTGTAAGAACATCAGAATTTGAAATCTGCTTCACAGAATCATTAAGAAAATCAGCAGCCCTCTGTGCAGAAAAGATACAATCTGCAGCTGCCCATCTTTTGTAGTACATATCCTGAAAATGCTCAGCAGTGGCTCGATTGACCTCTCTTTCCTCATCAGAGTTTACTCGAATATCAGATGACTCCTCTTGTGAATGAGCAGAACTATCTTCAACATTGGCATCCTCTGCTGTATTCTCTGCAGGAACATTCTCAGCAGTAGTTTCAAAATTTCTCTGTGCAGCTTCATCAATAACTTCCTCTGCAACAGGTTCTGGAATCTCAGAGTTTGCAATTTGCATTAACTCTGTTTCTTTTGTTACAACCTCAACAACAGATTGTTGTAGAGCTTCAAGAATAATATCCTCAGAGATTAGCTTATCAGCAGCCTCTTGTACATTCTCTGCTACAGCTTCATCAACAATTTGCTCTGTAGCAACTGCTATCCTCTGATCAACCTCCTCACCTTGGTCAGAATGTAAATTGTGAACAGAAAGATTCTCTGTGTGAGAAGCAACAGAATCTTCAATGACCAAGGTGGCTTGATCAGCTGCCACATCCTCAGTATCACAAACACTGATACTAGGATGTGCTTCAAAATCAAAATCCAATACAGAATCGTCAAAGAAATTTTCCTTAGCAGGCATAACATCCTCTGCATCAGCATTTGCTATGTCCTCAGTAGGCACAATAGTTTTATTCATAATCTCCTGATGAGCAGTATCAGGAGATGCAACTTCCATAGACACTCTGTCCTCATTGACAGCTTCATCCTCCTGAGACTCAACTTCAGGAGCTGCAACAACCTCTGAGGGAACATTCTCAGCACCAAATAAACATCAGTTTCACTCTCTTCATCAGCATCATCAGACTTAGCCCTGTTTGCTCTTCTTTTCTTTAACCTTTTCTCCTGAGGCATATCAGCAGCATTTGATACCCCAGCTTCAGCAGTTGATGGCTTCACTCTAGCAGATTTAACAGCCCTCAATTTAGATTTCTTTGACCTCTGTGATTGAGACACAGAAGGTCCAGCTTCAGCAGTTGCAAGGAGTTGTTGTTGTTGTGAATTGTCCAGAAATTGTTGCACAGACTCAGGCAACATTAAAACACCAACATCTCCTTTCTTGTTATCCGATTTGCAGACTATCAGTGGGAATTGCATCCCAATTCGTGCACTTCTTTCCAAAAGCCCTGGTGATGCAGTCGAAAAAGAAACTCCATTCCTTGCGCAAAAACGGCCTCTTCAGCTGACCAATCTTTGTCAATGGTCCAGAGTAGCCTATTTCTCTCATCATCCTAACCAACTCAGAATCGCCAACAGAGATTGTGAAAGCATTGAAATCTTCAAGACCCAAAGCATCACGGACAGTAGTTGGAGTAACTATAAACTCTTCTCCTTGAAACTCAAAGATTATGGACGGAGATCCAGACTCTCCTCCATTATCATAAGTTCCTGTCTGCCAAAAGGTTCTGATTTGAGATGCAGACAGCTTCAACGGTGCGGTGAGAGCAGTACCAACATCAGAGTTTGACAAGAAATTCTGAATCAAATGAAACGCCTCCGGTGCGTTCTCATTTGCCAAAGGAGCAGCATAGTTGTTTGGGACAAATTCTAACCCAGAAGCAATAAACATTGTTGTAGCCATTAGAAAAGTTTTGAAGAAAGCAAGAAATGAGACAGAGAAAAGTGTAGAATGGATGCAGTGAGAGTGTTTGAGACAGTGTTTGTGAGTAAAAGATGAAGTTTGTAAAAGAATGAACCGTTTATGTGTAGTAAGTTTAAATAATGACTGTGAAAATTAAAACTCAATCGTTTTAATCATTACTACACACAGCAGGCGTCTTTGAAAAATGTGTGAGTGGGACAGATGTCAAACAAGCATACGCTGACAGCTGTATGTAACAACTTCCAATACACACGCGTAGTAAAAATAGCCATAATTACCGCTTTTCACACTGTTCAAAACACTCAACCTCTCTCTCCTCTGTTTAATACAAATGTGAACCGTTTGTAATCATACTCTTTCGAATATCTAAACAAATGTCTAATCTCAAAATTATAAAATGTCTGAAACAAAGAAATCATTTTAACCATCAGAGATTAAAACAAAATTACCTCGGCGTATTTCACACAATACATCAGTGTTTACCATTTGTCCTTCTTTGTCAATAAACTCTTTTCTCAAACTGTACAGGTGTGAATAATTGTGTGTGCAATAGCAGAGTTTACCGAAATCAATATTTAGATCATCTCAAAGTGCATAAAATCCACAAAATAAATCAGTAAAGGCTGGTTGCTCAAACTCTCATATAACATAAAATCTGATTTTTATATCTAAACTCTGTATTCTGATATCCTTTCATTTGGATATATCTTTTATTTTTCACCCCCTTTATATATATATATATATATATATATATATATATATATATATTTTATTTTTTATTTTTATTTTATTTTTCCGGTAATCAGTGGTTGGCACTAGTCACCAAAAATCAAAGATTTTAGCCCTTATTTCATACAATAAGTTCTTGGATCTTCCTAGGCACAACATGATCTCAAAGGAATTTGTGCTCTTTTTGGCATCTTTTGATTTGAGGGTGAAATATTTGCACTTAATAATCAGAGTTTAGACTTTTCATCAGTTAATATAATTAATTTATGAGAGAAAATGCAAACAGCTAATACAGACTCAGTGTATAGGATTAATAAACTAAGAGATGCTAGAAATATAGAGACAGTATCATGTTGTGTTAACTTACTGCACATATTTGAGATCAGAATCTATACAACTCTTAAGGATTCATAATTACTTACTGATAATTATGTTTCATACAAATTTCTTCATTGGTCCTTATGTTTCAGACAAAATTACAATCAGAGTATAGCATTTAGACTGTAACAATCAGAGTATGACCAACACTTTATGACTAACAGAGTTTAGCATCAGAGTTTACTTTCAGAGTTTATGGCACTGGTACTCATAACAGTTAATACATGCAAAGAATCATGAGCATAAAAATCAAACATGTATAGTTTTTGAGTCTAACCCGTATCTCTAGTCAAAACCAGAGATCATTCCAAGTTCATTTACCAATCTTGTAAAGGTAGCTTCACTCAAAGGTTTGGTGAAGATATCTGCAAGTTGTTCGTCTGTAGACACAAAATGAAGCTCAATGTTCCCTTCTTCCACATGTTCCCTGATAAAATGATACCTTATGCTGATGTGCTTAGTCATGGAGTGTTGTACTGGATTACCTGTCATAGCAATAGCACTTTGATTATCACAGAAAATAGGTATTTTAGAGTACCTCAAACCATAATCCAGCAATTGATTCTTCATCCACAGAATCTGTGCACAACAGCTACCAGCAACTATATACTCTGCTTCTGCAGTGGATGTGGAAATTGATTTCTGTTTCTTGCTATACCAAGAAACCAATCTGTCACCTAAGAATTGACAGCTTCAACTTGTACTTTTTCTGTCTATCTTACAGCCTGCAAAATCTGCATCAGAGTAACCAATTAGCTTAAACTCTGATTCTCTAGGATACCACAAACCCAAGGTTATGGTTCCTTTGAGATATTTGAAAATCCTTTTTACAGCTGTTAGATGAGGCTCTCTGGGATCTGCTTGAAATCTTGCACAAAGACATGTGGCATACATGATATCAGGTCTACTTGCAGTGAGATACAGTAAAGACCCAATCATGCCTCTGTAGGTTGTCATATCCACTGTAGCACCTGTGTCTTTGTCTAGCTTTGTTGCAGTAGCCATGGGAGTTGGAGCAGATGAACTATCAAGCATACCAAATTTCTTTAGAAGATTTCTGGTATACTTTGCTTGATTGATAAAAATCCCATCATCTGTTTGCTTGACCTGTAAGCCTAGAAAATAACTAAGCTCTCCCATCATGCTCATTTGGTACCTGGACTGCATAAGCTTTGCAAACTTCTTACAAAGTTTGTCATTAGTAGATCCAAAAATAATATCATCTACATAAATTTGAACTAAAAGCAAATCATCAGCAGAATTGAAATAAAACAAGGTTTTATCAATTGTACCTCTTGTGAACCCACTTTCTAAAAGAAATTGAGCAAGAGTTTCATACCATGCTTTTGGTGCTTGCTTTAGTCCATATAATGCCTTGTCAAGCCTGTAGACATAATCTGGATGCTTGGGATCTACAAATCCTGGTGGTTGTTCAACAAACACTTCTTCTTCAAGCTTCCCATTGAGAAAAGCACTTTTCACATCCATCTGAAAGACTTTAAACTTCTTGTGTGCAGCATAGGCCAGAAAAATTCTTATGGCCTCCAATCTTGCAACTCGAGCAAAGGTTTCATCATAGTCAATTCCTTCCTGTTGTGAATAACCTTTAGCCACAAGTCTAGCCTTGTTTCTTGTAATCACACCTTCACTGTCAGTCTTGTTTCTGAAAACCCACTTTGTACCTACAATTGGTCTATTCTTTGGTCTAGGTACAAGTGTCCAGACTTCATTTCTTTCAAATTCATTTAACTCTTCTTGCATTGCTGTAATCCAGTTAGCATCTTGAAGAGCTTCTTCCACTTTCTTTGGTTCTGTTTGAGACAAGAAAGCATGATACAGGCATTCATTTGTAGTAGCACTTCTAGTTCTTACACTAGCATCAGGATCTCCAATTATAAGATCAGGTGTATGTGCCTGTGTCCACTTTCTTGTTGTTGGTAAGTGGCTTCTTGTATCAGTATCGGATCCTCCCCCTTGATCCATGCTCTCCTGATTCATGTGTTGACACTCTGCAGCATCTGAGGCTCCCCCTGAATTGGACTGCTCAGAGTTTGAGCTTTCAGAATTTGAATCAGCTTCCTCAACAGACTCACTTTGAGTGTTTGAGTCACCATGTTGAGCTGCCTCACGCTCCCCCTCAACTGGTTCTCTGTTTTGTTCAATTTGAGAATTTCCAGTTTCTTCAGTATTTACCAGTAGAGGTTCAGAGTATGCTTCGTCAGAGTTTGTCAGAACCGCTTCATCAGAGTTTGTCGGTACTCCTTCATCAGAGTTTACATTATCAGAGAATAAATCTTCATTTTCAAAGCGCAGTTGATCATATTTATCTAAGTCATCAAGTCCAGTTATTTTCTTGTCATCAAATGACACATGTATAGACTCCATGATCACCTTTGTTCTCAGATTGTAGACTCTGAATGCTTTTGTTGACAGTGGATAGCCAACAAAGATTCCTTCATCAGCTTTTAACTCGAACTTCGTCAACTGTTCAGGATGAGTTTTCAACACAAAGCATTTGCATCCAAATATATGAAAATATTTCAAATTTGGCTTCTTATTTTTCACCATCTCATATGGTGTCTTCCCATGTTTGTTTATCAGTGTAGCATTTTGAGTAAAACAAGCAGTTTGAACAGCTTCTGCCCAGAAATAAGTTGGCAATTTTGCTTCGTCAAGCATAGTTCTTGCAGCTTCAAGTAGAGTTCTGTTCTTTCTTTCAACTACACCATTTTGTTGTGGAGTTCCAGGTGCAGAAAATTCTTGTTTCACTCCTCTTTCCTTGCAGAAAGCTTCCATGACTGAGTTTCTGAATTCAGTTCCATTATCACTCCTTATAATTTTGACTTTGTGCTGTGATCCTTTGTCGAGTAGATTTACATGATCCATCAGAGTTTGAGCAGTTTCATCCTTCTTTGATAAGAAATACACCCATGTATATCTAGTATATTCATCAACAATTACTAGAGCATATTTCTTTCTGCCCATAGACATCACATTCACTGGTCCAAAGAGATCAACATGTAGAAGATGATAAGGTTCCACTACTAAATATTCAGATTTTCTCTTGAAAGATGACTTCCTTTGCTTGGCCTTTTGACAAGAATCACATAGGCCATCTAGACTAAGTATTGATTTTGGGAGTCCCCTTACAAGATCCTTTCTTATTAGCTCATTGATGTTGTTCAAATTGAGATGAGAGAGCTTCTTATGCCATTTCCAACTCTCTTCATCTGACATTCTTGCAGACAGACACACTGTTTTTCCATCAGAGTTTGTTACCAAACTTGCTTCATAAATGTTGTTGCGCCTATGTCCAACTAGAACAACTTTTCCAGTAGATTTACTGATAACTTCACAGTGTTCAGTATGAAAATCTACATGGTTTCCTCTATCACAGATTTGACTCACAGATAGCAGATTATGCTTGAGTCCTGAGACTAGAGCTACATTAGTGATGATGACACTTCCAAGATTGATATTTCCATATCCCATAGTACGTCCTATGTTGCCATCTCCATAGGAAACCTTTGGGCCAGCCTTCTCCTCAAAGTCTGATAGCAGGGCTTTATTTCCAGTCATGTGTCCTGAGCATCCACTGTCCAAAATAAGGGTGCTCTCTTTTATGCCCTGCAATCACAAACAAACACTAAGTGTTAGTTTTAAGGACCCAGACTTGCTTGGATCCTTTGTCTTTCTTAACAGTGTTAGCTTTTGCAGCGGAATCACTATCAACAGAGTTTAAACTAACATTGTCAGACTTTACACTTGCAGAGTTTGCCCTAACCCACTTCAAGTTGGGTTTTGGCTCATAATAGTTGTGATAAATAGCATGATAACTCTTGCAAGTATAAATGGAATGCCAAGTGCTCCCACAGTGTGTGCATAAAGTCTGTGGCCTAACCCTTACATAATCATTCTTTACTCCTGAAGTAGAAGGTAAAGAATTAATATCTTTGTTCTTATTGCAAAATCTAGCAAGATGGTTAGTACTACCACAGTTATAACATGTTTTCCTTGGAGCAGCATCAGTAGGCAAATGATTATTTCTTTTATTTATGCCTATCTTTCCATTCCTATTCTTCTTGGACCCTTTTGGTTTCATGGCAGACTTTACCTCTTTGAGCTTATGATTGAACTGTTTTCCTGTCATCAAACCAACATTAACCTGTTTTTCACAAGTTTTTACTGGCTTTCTAACAGCTTCTATTTCCATAAGATTTTCTGTTATAATATTTTCCTATCTTTCACAGGTTTCATCTGATTCCATATCAGTTTCTCTTACTACAACAGATTTTAACTTAGTGGACTCTGGAACAAATTTCACAGGTTTAAGTTGTGGTTTGACCTTAACCTTGTCTTTAAACCTAAGTTCATCATTTTCACAATAGCCTAAACCTACAGAATCTGTCTGAAGCACTTGATGAGTGTCTCTTCCAGAGTTTGTCCAAGTCTTGATTATTTTTCTTTCTTTTTCTAGATCAGATTCTAGCTGCTTGTATCTCTTAGTCAACTCCTGTTCAATATAAACAACATCATCTCTTTCTTTTTGAATCTGCTTCATATTTTCAAGTTCTCCTTCAAGAAACTTGTTTCTGTCTTTAAGCTTAAGATTCTCAGATTTAATTCTCTCATTCTCTAAAGTCTGATCCCTATAACTAACATGTACACTTTTCAGATATACTCTTAATTCAGATATATTATCAGTATCATAAGCATAAGTAGTTAGGGGTACCTTATTTTCAGATGATTCAGTCTCATCTTTGACAGTTGCCATAAGAACATAATTTACTCCTTCATCAGAATCTGAAGTATCTGCCCAGTCTTTGCCTTTAGAGATGAGTGCTTTCTCAGATTTTCCTTTCTTGCACTCTGGGGCATAGTGACCCATCTCCTTACACTTGTAGCACTGGATTTCAGATTTATCCTTCTTGCCAGACTTGGTCTCCCTTCCATCAGACTTTCTAAAACTTTTCCTTTCAGAGTTTGAATCTTTCCTTGAGAATCTCTTTCCTTTCTTAAAGTTCTTGAATCCCATCTTCTTGAAGGTCTTCACCATCAATGCAGCCATTTGCATCATCTGTTCTTCATCATCCTCAGAGTCAGAAGCTTCATCATCAGTGTTTGAGCCATCATCAGTGTTTGATGACTCATTGTCAGATTTAATGACTAAAGCTTTTCCCTTGGCTTTCTTCCTTGATGATTCCTTCTTGATGGGCTTCTCCTCAACTTTGAGAGCAACATATTTTGTCTTCTTGCTTGATCTTCTGTTTCTTTGTTCTATTTCCAATTCATGAGTTTTCAGTAACCCATAAATCTCATCAAGTTCAGTTTCAGCAAGTTCGTAATTATCTCTTATAGTTGTTGTCTTCAAATCCCATCTTTCAGGTAAAGATAAGAGAAATTTGAGATTTGATTCTTCAAGATCATATTCTTTATCAACTAGAGATAAATCATTCAGCAGTTTACAGAATCTGTCATATGTCTCAGTCAGGGTTTCATTGGTTCTTGAATCAAAGTGCTCATACTCCTGAGTGAGTATTGTTTTCCTGTTCTTCTTTATAGCAGTGGTTCCTTGACACCTGACTTCCAAAGCATCCCAGATTTCTTTTGCAGTTTTGCAACCAATTACTCTGTTAGACATAACATTATCTAAAGCACTATGGAGAAGATGTCTAACCTTTGCATCTTTTGCGATTGATGAGATGTCCTCAGGAGTCATATCTTTCTTTTCCTTTGGAACAGTCTTTTGTTCTTGACCATCAACAACAGGAGACAATTTAGTCGGCATATGAGGACCATCATTGATTCTGTCAAGATATTCTGGATATGTATCCTCCAGAAACATGGTCATCTTCACCTTCCAAATTGGATACTCCACTGGCTTGAGGATTGGAACCCTGATTGTTTCATATCGACTCACAGAATTAGGTTTAACCTGTTCAACCTTGGGAGGAGTTTGATTTTCTTCAGACATGATTATTACTGTGTTTGAATCGAAAAACTGTATATATTAAACAGCCTTGGCTCTGATACCAATTGTTAGGCCGAATACACAATATAATCAAGTATGTATGAGAATAACAATAAAGAACACAAGTTTGTAAATCAACAAACTGTAATTATATTAACAACTTCTCTCTTTATGATGTTAAAGAATCACAAAGAGCTTCTAGGTTACAAGAATAATGTTTTCAATTATCGCATCCCTTCTAGGGATAACCTATCTGTGTTTATATAGTACACAGTTACAATCAATCTCTAATTGATACTCCTACAAATTAGCTATACAAATTGTAATCAATTAGAATTGCTTCAGTCTTCTATTCCGTCTCCTTAGCTGTATCAATATATTCTGCTTCTTTCCATCTTCAGAATATATTGCTTCTAGAATATTCAATTCAGCACCGACAGCTAATTCAACTATCACCACGTCAGACTTTAACAAACTCTGACTGGCTTCAATGTAAACTCTGATGATCACCTGTTGCTTAAACACTGATGAACAAACGTCAGCAATTATATCTAACAGAATCACAAAGAGCTTCTAGGTTACAAGAATAATAATTCTATGTTCGCATCCCTTCTAGGGATAACCTATCTGTGTTTATATAGTACACAGTTACAATCAATCTCTAATTGATACTCCTACAAATTAGCTATACAATTTGCAATCAATTAGAATTGCTTCAGTCCTCTGTCCAGTCTCCTTAGCTGTATCAATATATTCTGCTTCTTTCCATCTTCAGAATATATTGCTTCTAGAATCTTCATGATATGCACCGACAGCTAAATCAACTTTCACCCCGTCAGACTTTAACAAACTCTGACTGGCTTCAATGTAAACTCTGATAAGTACTTCAGACTAAACTCTGAACAGTACCTGTTACTTAAACACTGATTAAACAAACATCAGCAATTATATCTAACAATCTCCCCCAACTTGTGCATAATAAAAATGTACAAGTTAAACAAATAATTGATGATGTCAAAACATATAACAAATGCAGTGTTTAATCATAACAGAGTTTAATTTTAACTTAGAACAGAAAACTTTAAAAACTTACAGTCAGACTTTATTTGATTTCTTGAATATCAGGAACAGTTATGAGATAATCCATGAGAAGTCTTCTTTCAGCCCTTTCCAGCTCTTCAACCATAACTTTCTTCAACTCTCTCAACTCTGGATCAGATTCTCCAGTCTGATAAATTGCAGCTCTCAAAGAATATATGGAATTTTTACTCATCTCATTCCCTAGCCTAATAAAATATGGTTTATCAGATTCTATATTAAATTCTAAGACTTTAACTCCCAGATCAGTCCTTAGTCTTGCACTGTTTCTTTTCATTTCTATAACCTTTCCATAAGCATCTTTATACTTAGGAATATATGCACTCGAGACTCCTCCTCCAAGCATTATCTTTGATCTCAGCATCCTTTCTCTGATAACTAAAGCAGCATCATGAGTACTTCTATTTTTGACTTTTAACAAATACAGAACATGCTCCAATTCTTCATAAGATTTGAGATTGATGTCAGACTCTGCAACCTTGTAAACTCTTCCATCAGCCATAAAGTACAACAAAAACTCTTTCTTTAATACTTTATGAAATATCATCTGAACAGATTCTAGCATATCAAGACTCTCTTGAGTAATAATACCAGATACTGCCAGTGATGATTGATCTCCAGGCCTGTTGTTTATTCTCTTCTCCCTGTGTGAGCCTAATCCAGATTTATCATGAGATTCTTTACCCAATACAGTTCTGGTTTCTGAGAAGTTAACAGTTTCTGGCTTCAGAGTTTCAGGAAGTATAGGTCTTCTAAAAGTACCTTGGAGCTGAGGTGCTAGTTGAGTTTGCACAACATGAGCATTGTCAGAGGTTGTTACAACTTTAGTAGAAACATCAACTTGAGCAGCGTCAGAGGTTGATTTAATAAATTTTGATTCAACTTGAGCAATGTCAGAGGTTGAATAATTCTTCCTTGGTAACTGTCCTTCTTCTACCAGTTTACCCTTGCCCTTATCAGTGTTTGCGATTACAGGCCTCCTGGTGTATTGTATACTCTGTTGAGTATTTTCCTTGATAGAAATTCCAATTTCTTTCTTTCTAGGAGCCTTGACAGCTTTCTTTTTGTAAGTACCATCCTTCAATTTCTTCTCATGCTCTTCAGCAAGACTCAGCATTTCAGCTTCCATGTCTTCAACTGTAGCTTCATTACCATGTTCTTCTAAAAACATCTTAGTAGCAATTTCTTCATCAGTAAGTGGATTTGCTGAAATAATTAAACTCTTAAGTCTTGAACCACTGGCAGAGTTTGAGATTCCTTTACCAGAGTTTGTCAACCTATCAGAGTTTAATCTTGATCTTCCTTTCCCTTGAGCAGAAATTAACTTCCTCTCAGTTTCCTTGCTTCCACCATCAGCAGAATCATCCCTCCGTCTCAGAGTTTTAGTGTCTTTGCATTTGTCATTTGGTACACTCTCCCCCTTTTTGACATAATCAGAAAGTAGTACTGATGTCAGCAATTCTAGAGCAGTAGAAATAGAATTCAATTGTGCAGACATTGCAGTCTGATTCTCCTCAACTTTCCCAAGCCTCTTCTTAAGTTCATCAGAATCCTTGGCTTGCTGCTTGAACATGGCAGAATAATAAGACCTATCAGTCTTTAAGGTAAGATCCCTTATACCAACTTCATTCCTAAGATTGGTAACCGCTGTTTGTGTTTCATCAAACCTATTGTTTAAGGCTTTGACTTGAACCACAGTGGCTTTTAAACTTGTAAGAACATCAGAGTTTGAAATTTTCTTCACAGAATCATCAAGAAAATCAGCAGCCCTCTGTGCAGAAAAGATACAATCTGCAGCTGCCCATCTTTTGTAGTACATATCCTGAAAATGGTCAGCAGTAGCTCGATTGACCTCTCTTTCCTCATCAGAGTTTACTCGAATATCAGATAACTCCTCTTGTGAATGAGCAGGACTATCTTCAACATTGTCATCCTCTGCTGTATTCTCTGTAGGAACATTCTCGGCCATTCTTTCTGGATTATCAGAGTGTGCATTAGTATCAAACTCTGCTTCTTTTTGAACAATCTCAACAACAGATTGTTGCAAAGTTTCAAGAATAATATCCTCAGAGTTTAACTTATCAGCAGCCTCTGGTACATTCTCTGCTACAGCTTCATCAAGAATTGGCTCAGTAACAACTTCTATCCTCTGATCAACTTCCTCACCTTGTTCAGAATGTGCATTATGTACTGAAAGAACTTCTGTGTGAGAATCCACAGAGTCTTCAATCACCAAGGTGGCTTGATCAGCTGCCACATCCTCAGTATCACAAATACTGACACTAGGATGTGCATCTTGAATATCTTCATCAACAAAGAAATCCATTGCCCCAGCTTCATTTTCAAAAACTCTGCTGTCAGAATGATCAGCAGCTTCCTCAATTACTCTGTCCTTAGTAGGCACAGAAGTGTCAAAAATCTCCTCTTGAAGAACAACTTCAGGAGCTACATTTTCCATAGAAACTCTGTCCACATTGACAGCTTCATCCTCCTGAAACTCAACTTCAGGAGTTTCAACAACTTTTGAAGAAACATTCTCAGCACCAAATAATTGTGCTGCTACCAATCTTCTTTTCCTTTGATGAAGAGTTTCATCATCAGCTTCACTCTCCTCATCATAATTTGGCCTGTTATCCCTCCTTTTCTGTAACTTTTTCTTCTGAGGCATACCATCAGTGGTTGATACCCCAGCTGCATTTTCTGATGGCTTCACTCTTGCAGACTTAACAACTCTCAACTTAGACTTCTTTGACCTCTGTGATTGAGACACAGAAGGTCCAGCTTCAGAGTTTGCGAGTTGTTGTTGTTGTAGCTGGACTAGAAATTGTTGCATAGACTCAGGCAACAACAAAACACCAACATCCCCTTTCTTGTTATCCTTATTAGTTAGATCAGAGAATATGCGTTTATGTAATTTAAAACAGGGAATCACATCATTCTCAGCTATCTCTACTTCAGAAACACATTCAGAGAATATCAATTGACAGAATCGAGCAAAATAAACTACACCTCTGTTTTCAGTCATTTTCTCACCTATATTATTTAGAACTAGACTAGCAACATCAAAATTACTTCCATAAAGAAGAGAATACCCGATTTGCAGACTATCAGTGGGAATTGCATCCCAATTCGTGCACTTCTTCCCGAACGCCCTTGTTATGTAGTCGAAAAAGAAACTCCATTCCTTTCTCAAGAGCGGTCGCTTCAACTGACCAAGCTTTGTCAGTGGTCCAGAGTAGCCAATTTCTCTCATCATTCTAACCAACTCAGAATCGCCAACAGAGATTGTGAAAGCATTGAAATCCTTAAGGCCCAAAGCATCACGAACAGTTGTTGGAGTAACTGTAAATTCTTCTTCTTGAAATTCAAAGATTATGGACGGAGACCCAGTCTCTCCTCCATCGTCATAAGTGCCTGTCTGCCAAAGAGTCCTGATTTGAGATGCAGACAGCTTCAATGGTGCGGTGAGAGCAGTGCCAATATCAGAGTTTGACAAGAAATTCTGAATCAAATGAAACGCCTCCGGTGCGTTCTCATTTGCCAAAGGAGCAACATAGTTATTTGGAACAAATTCTAACCCAGAAGCAGTAAACATTGTAGTAGCCATTAGAAAAGTTTAGAAGAAAGCAAGAAATAAGACAGAGAAAAGTTTAGAATGTATGCAGTGAAAGTTTTTGAGACAGTGTTTGTGAGTAAAAACTTATGAAAAGATGAAGTGTGTAAAAGAATGAACCGTTTATGTGTAGTAAGTTTAAATAATAACTGTGAAAATTAAAACCCAATTGTTTTAATCATTACTACACACAGCAGGCGTCTTTGAAAAGTGTGTGAGTGGGACAGATGTCAAACATGTATACGCTGACAGCTGTATGTAACAACTTCCAATACACACGCGCAGTAAAAATAGCCATAATTACCGCTTGTCACATTGTTCAAAACACTTAACCTTTCTCTCCTCTGTTTAATACAAATATGAACCGTTTGTAATCATACTCTTTCGAATTTCGAAACAAATGTCTAATCTCAAAATTATAAAATGTCTGAAACAAAGAAATCATTTTAACCATCAGAGATTAAAACAAAGTTACCTCGGCGTATTTCACACAATACATCAGTGTTTACCATTTGTCCTTCTTTGTCAATAAACTCTTTTGTCAAACTGTACAGGTGTGAATAATTGTGTGTGCAATAGCAGAGTTTACCGAAATCAAATATTTAGATCATCTCAAAGTGCATAAAATCCACAAACTAAAGCAGTAAAAACTGATTGCCCAAACTCTCATGTATAACATAAAATCTGATTTTTATATCTAAACTCTGTATACTGATATCCTTTCATTTGGATATATCTTTTATTTTTCACCCCCTTTATATTTTTTTTTTATTATTATTATTTATTTTTCCAGTAATCAGTGGTTGGCACTTAGTCACCAAAAATCAAAGATTTTAGCCCTTATTTCATACAATAAGTTCCTGGATCTTCCTAGGCACAACATGATCTCAAAGGAATTTGTGCTCTTTTTGGCATCTTTTGATTTGAGGGTGAATTATTTACTATTAATAATCAGAGTTTAGACTTTTCATTAGTTAATGCAATTAATTTATGAGAGAAAATGCAAACAGCTAATACAATCTCAGTGTATAGGATCAATAAACTAAGAGATGCTATAAATATAGAGACAGTATCATGCTGTGTTAACTTACTGCACAGATTTGAGATCAGAATCTATATAACTCTTAAGGATTCATAATTACTTATTGAGAAGTATGCCTCATACAAATTTCTTCATTGGTCCATATGTTTCAGACAAAATTACAATCAGAGTATAGCATTAGACTGTAACTATCAGAGTATGACCAACACTTTATGACTAACAGAGTTTAGCATCAGAGTTTACTTTCAGAGTTTATGACACTGGTACTCATAACAGTTAATACATGCAAGGAATCATGAGCATAAAAACCAAACATGTATAGTTTTTGAGTCTAACCCGTATCTCTAGTCAAAACCAGAGATCATTCCAAGTTCATTTACCAATCTTGTAAAAGTAGCTTCACTCAAAGGTTCGGTGAAGATATCTGCAAGTTGTTGGTCTGTAGACACAAAATGAAGCTCAATGTTTCCTTCTTCCACATGTTCCCTGATAAAATGATACCTTATGCTGATGTGCTTGGTCATGGAATGCTGTACTGGGTTACCTGTCATAGCAATAGCACTTTGGTTATCACAGTAAATAGGTATTTTAGAGTACATTAACCCATAATCCAGCAACTGATTCTTCATCCATAGAATCTGTGCACAACAGCTACCAGCAGCTACATACTCTGCTTCTACAGTGGATGTGGAAATTGACTTCTGTTTCTTGCTATACCAAGAAACCAATCTGTCACCTAAGAATTGACAGCTTCCACTTGTACTTTTTCTGTCTATCTTACAGCCTGCAAAATCTGCATCAGAGTAACCAATTAGCTTAAACTCTGATTCTCTAGGATACCACAAACCCAAGGTTATGGTTCCTTTGAGATATTTGAAAATCCTTTTTACAGCTGTTAGATGAGGCTCTCTGGGATCTGCTTGAAATCTTGCACAAAGACATGTGGCATACATGATATCAGGTCTACTTGCTGTGAGATACAGAAGAGACCCTATCATGCCTCTATAGGTTGTCATATCCACTGTAGCACCTGTGTCTTTGTCTAGCTTTGTTGCAGTAGCCATGGGAGTTGGAGCAGATGAACTATCAAGCATACCAAATTTCTTTAGAAGATTTCTGGTATACTTTGCTTGATTGATAAAAATCCCATCATCTGTTTGCTTGACCTGTAAGCCTAGAAAATAACTAAGCTCTCCCATCATGCTCATTTGGTACCTGGACTGCATAAGCTTTGCAAACTTCTTACAAAGTTTGTCATTAGTAGATCCAAAAATAATATCATCTACATAAATTTGAACTAAAAGCAAATCATCACCAGTATTGAAATAAAACAAAGTTTTATCAATTGTACCTCTTGTGAACCCACTTTCTAAAAGAAATTGAGCAAGAGTTTCATACCATGCTCTTGGTGCTTGCTTTAGTCCATATAATGCCTTGTCAAGCCTGTAGACATAATCTGGATGCTTGGGATCTACAAATCCTGGTGTTTGTTCAACAAACACTTCTTCTTCAAGCTTCCCATTTAGAAAAGCACTTTTCACATCCATCTGAAAGACTTTAAACTTCTTGTGTGCAGCATAGGCCAGAAAAATTCTTATGGCCTCCAATCTTGCAACTGGAGCAAAGGTTTCATCATAGTCAATTCCTTCCTGTTGTGAATAACCTTTAGCCACAAGTCTAGCCTTGTTTCTTGTAATCACACCTTCACTATCAGTCTTGTTTCTGAAAACCCACTTTGTACCTACAATTGATCTATTCTTTGGTCTAGGTACAAGTGTCCAGACTTCATTTCTTTCAAATTCATTTAACTCTTCTTGCATTGCTGTAATCCAGTTAGCATCTTGAAGAGCTTTTTCCACTTTCTTTGGTTCTGTTTGAGACAAGAAAGCATGATACAGGCATTCATTTGTAGTAGCACTTCTAGTTCTTACACTAGCATCAGGATCTCCAATTATAAGATCAGGTGTATGTGCCTGTGTCCACTTTCTTGTTGTTGGTAAGTGGCTTCTTATATCAGTATTGGATCCTCCCCCTTGATCCATGCTCTCCTGATTCATGTGTTGACTTTCTGCAGCATCTGAGGCTCCCCCTGAATTGGACTGCTCAGAGTTTGAGCTTTCAGAGTTTGAATCAGCTTCCTCAACAGACTCACTTTGAGTGTTTGAGTCACCATGTTGAGCTGCCTCACGCTCCCCCTCAACTGGTTCTCTGTTTTAAGAATTTTCAGTTTCTTCATTATTTACCAGTAAAGGTTCAGAGTATGCTTCGTCAGAGTTTGTCGGTACTGCTTCATCAGAGTTTACATCATCAGAGAATAAATCTTCATTTTCAAAGCGCAGTTGATCATATTCATTTTCATCTTCAAGTCCAGTTATTTTCTTGTCATCAAATGACACATGTATGGATTCCATGATCACTTTAGTTCTCAGATTGTAGACTCTGAATGCTTTTGTTGACAATGGATAGCCGACAAAGATTCCTTCATCAGCTTTTAACTCGAACTTGGTCAACTGTTCAGGATGAGTCTTCAACACAAAGCATTTGCATCCAAATATATGAAAATATTTCAAATTTGGCTTCTTATTTTTCACCATCTCATATGGTGTTTTCCCATGCTTGTTGATCAGTGTAGCATTTTGAGTAAAACAAGCAGTTTGAACAGCTTCTGCCCAGAAATAGGTTGGTAACTTTGTTTCATCAAGCATTGTTCTGGCATCTTCAATTAGAGTTCCGTTCTTTCTTTCAACTACACCATTTTGCTGTGGAGTTCCAGGTGCAGAAAATTCTTGTTTCACTCCTCTTTCCTTGCAGAAAGCTTCCATGATTGAGTTTCTGAATTCAGTTCCATTATCACTCCTTATAATTTTGACTTTGTGCTGTGATCCTTTGTCCAGTAGGTTTACATGATCCATCAGAGTTTGAGCAGTTTCATCCTTCTTTGATAAGAAATACACCCATGTATATCTAGTATATTCATCAACAATTACTAGAGCATATTTCTTTCTGCCCATAGACATCACATTCACTGGACCAAAGAGATCAACATGTAGAAGATGATAAGGTTCCACAACTGAAGATTCAGATTTGCTCTTGAAAGATGACTTCCTTTGCTTGGCCTTTTGACAGGAATCACATAGACCATCTAGACTGAGTATTGTTCAAGTTGAGATGAGAGAGCTTCTTATGCCATTTCCAACTCTCTTCATTTGACATTCTTGCAGTCAGACACACTGTTTTTCCATCAGAGTTTGTTACCAAACTTGCTTCATAAATGTTATTGCGCCTGTGTCCAACTAGAACAACTTTTCCAGTAGATTTACTGATAACTTCACAGTGTCCAGTATGAAAATCTACATGGTTTCCTCTGTCACAGATTTGACTCACAGATAGCAGATTATGCTTGAGTCCTGAGACTAGAGCTACATTTGATATGATGACACTTCCAAGATTTATATTGCCATATCCCAGAGTACGTCCTATGTTGCCATCTCCATAGGATACTTTTGGGCCAGCCTTCTCCTCAAAATCTGATACCAGGGCTTTATTTCCAGTCATGTGTCCTGAGCATCCACTGTCCAAGATAAGGGTGCTCTCTTTTATGCCCTGCAATCACAACCAATTACAAAGAGTTAGTTTTAAGGATCCAGACTTGCTTGGATCCTTTGCCTTTCTTAACATTGTTAGCTTTTGCAGCGGAATCACTATCAACAGAGTTTAAACTAACATTGTCAGACTTTACACTTGCAGAGTTTGCTCTAACCCACTTCAAGTTGGGTTTTGGCTCATAATAATTGTGATAAATGGCATGATAACTCTTGCAAGTATAAATGGAATGCCAAGTGCTCCCACAGTGTGTGCATAAAGTCTGTGGTCTAATCCTAACATTATCATTCTTTACTCTAGACTTGGAGGGTAAAGAATTGATATTTTTGTTCTTTGTGCAAAAATTAGCAAGATGATTAGAACTACCACAATTATAACATGTTTTCCTTGGAGCAGCAGCATTAGGCAAATGATTATTTCTTTTATTTATGCCTATCTTTCCATTCCTATTCTTCTTGGACCCTTTTGGTTTCATGGCAGACTTTACCTCTTTGAGCTTATGATTGAACTGTTTTCCTGTCATCAAGCCAACATTAACCTGTTTTTCACAAGTTTTTACTGGCTTTCTAACAGATTCTATTTCCATAAGATTTTCTGTTATAATATTTTCTTGTCTTTCACAGGTTTCATCTGATTCCATATCAGCTTCTCTTACTACAACAGATTTTAACTTAGTGGACTCTGGAACAAATTTCACAGGTTTAAGTTGTGGTTTAACCTTAACCTTGTCTTTAAACCTAAGTTCATCATTTTCACAATAGCCTAAACCTACAGAATCTGTCTGAAACACTTGATGAGTGTCTCTTCTAGAGTTTGTCCAAGTCTTGATTATTTTTCTTTCTTTTTCTAGATCAGATTCTAGCTGCTTATATCTCTTAGTCAACTCTTGTTCAATATAAACAGCATCATCTCTTTCTTTTTGAATCTGCTTCATATTTTCAAGTTCTCCTTCAAGAAACTTGTTTCTATCTTTAAGGCTAAGATTCTCAGATTTAATTCTTTCATTCTCTAAAGTCTGATCCCTATAACTAACATGTACGCTTTTCAGATATACTCTTAACTCAGATATATTATCAGTATCATAAGCATAAGTAGTTAGGGGTACCTTATTTTCAGATGATTCAGTCTCATCTTTGACAGTTGCCATAAGAGCATAATTTACTCCATCATCAGAGTCTGAAGTATCTGCCCAGTCTTTGCCTTTAGCGATGAGTGCTTTCTCAGATTTTCCTTTCTTGCACTCTGGGGCATAGTGACCCATCTCCTTACACTTGTAGCACTGGATTTCAGATTTATCCTTCTTGCCAGACTTGGTCTCCCTTCCATCAGACTTTCTAAAGCTTTTCTTTTCAGAGTTTGAATCTTTCCTTGAGAATCTCTTTCCTTTCTTGAAGTTCTTGAATCCCATCTTCTTGAAGGTCTTCACCATCAATGCAGCCATTTGCATCATCTGTTCTTCATCATCCTCAGAGTCAGAAGCTTCATCATCAGTGTTTGATGACTCACTGTCAGATTTAATGACTAAAGCCTTTCCCTTGGCTTTCTTCCTTGATGATTCCTTCTTGATAGGCTTCTCCTCAACTTTGAGAGCAACAGATTTTGTCTTCTTGCTTGTTCTTCTGTTTCTTTGTTCTATTTCCAATTCATGAGTTTTCAGTAACCCATAAATCTCATCAAGTTCAGTTTCAGCAAGTTCGTAATTATCTCTTATAGTTGTTGTCTTCAAATCCCATCTTTCAGGTAAAGATAAGAGAAATTTGAGATTTGATTCTTCAAGATCATATTCTTTATCAACTAGAGATAAATCATTCAGCAGTTTACAGAATCTGTCATATGTCTCAATCAAGGTTTCATTGGCTCTTGAATCAAAGTGCTCATACTCCTGAGTGAGTATAGTTTTCCTGTTCTTCTTTATAGCACTGGTTCCTTGACACCTGACTTCCAAAGCATCCCAGATTTCTTTTGCAGTTTTGCAACCAATTACTCTGTTAGACATAACATTGTCTAAAGCACTGTGGAGTAGATGTCTAACTTTTGCATCCTTTGCAATTGATGAGATGTCCTCAGGAGTCATATCTTTCTTTTCCTTTGGAACAGTCTTTTGTTCTTTGTTAGATCAGAATTCAATGATCGTCAGAAGCTAGACTCAACTGATCAGGATTGCTGACGTCATCAGTATTGCATGGTCATCAGTATTTGATCAAGCGTCAGTATCTTATTGATCATCAGGATTCCTACTCAGACTATGATCAGGATTGATCATCAGAACTTGAAGCTGATCAGGATTCCTACTTCGAGTTATATTTGGAGTCTAGATAAACATGGAAGTTTATTCTATTTGTTCCTGGTTTGTAGGATGCAGCTATCGATTAAAGATATGTTTCTATCTTTGTTATTGATTAGGACTTATCTTGTAATTGATAGAGAAGCTGTGTGCACTATATAAACACAGTCTTGGTTTCGATTTATGTATTAATTAGAGAGAGAACATAATCGAAGAGAAGCTCTTAAGAACAGAATTTCTTGAGAGAGTTTTTGTAAACTAGCAGCTCTCAAGAACATCAGAATTTCTTGAGAGAGTTTGTAACAGTTTTATATCAGATTTAATAAAGCTGTTATCTTTCTTTTTCATATTTGTGATATATACATTAAGAAATCGATTATCTTACTCTATTGTATTCAACCCCCCTTCTACAATAGATTATTACTGGGCAACAATTGGTATCAGAGCAAACTGATTTAATTCTGAATCAGATACGATCTAAAGATGTCGACAACCAAGTATGAAAGCATGAAGATTCCCATCTTGAAGATATCAGAATATCCTACATGGAGGGTAAAGATGTTGATGTACCTGGAGGCTATGGATCCTGACTACTTGGACAGGATTCGTGATGGACCATATATACCAACAAAGTTCGTAGAACGAACAGATACAGTACCAGAACATTATGTGGTCAAAGCTAAATCTGAATGGACTCCAGAAGAAAAAGCTCATGTACTCAGAGAACCAAAGATAAAGAATATCTTGCAGAATAGCCTTGATGCTGTCATGTCAAACAGAGTGATTGCATGCAAGTCTTCAAAAGAAATCTGGGATACTTTGGAAACTCAGTGCCAGGGATCTGCATCTGTTAAGAAAAACAGAAGGGCTCTTTTGATTCAAGAATATGAACAATTCGATGCAAGACCTGAAGAGAGCCTGACTGATCTATATGATAGATTTCTGACACTATTGAACAGCTTATCCTTAGTTGACAAAGTATATGAAACTGAAGATTCAAACACCAAATTTCTTAGAGCTTTACCTGAAGAATGGGATACTCAGACCTCAATCATTAGACACCAGTATGATCTGAACATTGTGTCTCTTGATGAGATCTATGGGATGCTAAGAACTCATGATCTTGAAGTTCAACAGAGAAAGAACAAGAAAAGCAGCAAGGCAAAGTCAATTGCTTTGAATGTAGAAGCTAAATCAAAAGGAAAAGCTATGGAGGTCTCTAGAAGGAAAGCAAGAGTAGCTGAGTCAGATCCTGACGACTCTTCATCAGATACTGATGGCAATCCTGATGCCAATACTGGTGATGAATCTTCTGATTCAGACATGGAAGAGATGGTTGCTATGATTGTCAGAAACTTCAGAAGGATGAAGTTCAGGAAGAATAGAAGACAAGGCAACTTTCAGAAAAAGACCTTCAAAGCAGACAAAGATAAGTATATCAAAAAGGACAGCAAGGGTAGCAAATTTGACAAGTCAAAGGTTAGATGCTACAAGTGTAATGGTATGGGTCACTTTGCTTCTGAATGCAACAAGACAAAGGCACTCATCACATCAAGCAAGGATTGGATGGACTCTTCCTCAGAATCTGATACTGAGGTAGTCAACTATGCATTAATGGCCAATGCTGATGTAACTGCTGCTCCTGATGATAAGGTACTAAATACTATCTTTGATTTTGATACTGATAATGCTTCTGAGTTAAGACGTTTTCTAAAGTCATTACATATTAGCTTTAGAAGTCAAACTGCTGAGAATACTAGAATCTTATCTGAGATGTCTGACCTTAGAAAGAGGAATGAGATATTAGAAGCTGAATTTTCTCGTATGCAAGAAGTACAAAAAGAATGTGATAATGCTAAACACATGCACTTAGAGATGACATCTAAATGTACTTCCCTTGAAAAAGAACTTGAATATGCTAATGAGAAAATCAGAACCTGGACAGACTCTGGTAGGAAATTTCATGAGATTAATACCTCTAAGAATTGGAAAGAGTGTCTAGGATATAAGTCAGATGAAGATAAGAAATTAGCAGAGAAAATTGTCATTGATGAGACAGTCAGTCCAAAGACCTATAGACATGTTATAGACTCAACCAAATCTAAGATTACTCCTGTTAATTTTGTTTTTGGTAAGGATTCCAATTCTACTTTTGAAAAGGGATCTTCTTCTACTCAAGGAATTAAAATTATAAAGTCTAAACCTGTCATGAACAAAGTCACTAAGAATGTAGGTCTATTGTCTCAGAAACAGCTTAAAGATAAAATCTGTGAGGTTACAGATAAAAAAAAGGAAGCTACTGTTAAGAGAAACAGGAATGGTAAAGTTGGGATCAATAAAGAGAATGGTTATAAATATATCCCAAATGCACCTAGAAAGTGTTGTTTTAACTGTGGTAACTCTAATCATCTTGCTATTGATTGTAAGAAGAGTAAGAAGAAGATTACTGATATTCCTAAGTCTGATGTTAGGAATAGATCAGTACTCTATAAACCGCAGAAGTCCTGTTTTCATTGTGGTAGTCTATGGCATTCTATTTATACATGTAAAGAGTATCATGATTTGTACTATAACTTTTATGATCCATTGCCTAAGTTTGAAAGTAGTACAAAGTCTGATAGAACTGAAAATGTCATAGTGAAGCATGCTTTTGTTAATACTGATACTGACAAAGCAAATCCTGATGGAGTAAATCCTGTCAGGACTGCTAAAGTCAAAAAGTCTTCTGCTGTTAAATTTAATAAAATGCATGAACAAGGAATCCAACAAGTGTGGGTTCCTAAACATTCTGACTAGTGTTTTACTATTCTGATGCAGGGTAAAAGGAAAAATGTGTTAGTCATGGATAGTGGATGTTCTGTGCACATGACTGGAAACAAAGCCCTGTTATCAGAATATGAGGAAAAAGCTGGCCCAACTGTGTCTTATGGAGATGGCAACATTGGACAAACCTTGGGATATGGCAATATAATCATTGGAAATGTCATCATTGAAAAAGTAGCTCTAGTGAAGGGACTAAAACACAACTTGTTGAGTATTAGTCAAATCACTGACAGAGGTTATCATGTTAATTTCTATTCCACACATTGTGAAGTAGTCAGTAAAGCAACAGGGAAGATAGCACTAACTGGCTACAGGTATGGTAACATATATGAAGCCAACATTCTCTCAGATACTGATGGCTCCCCTACATGTTTCATCAGTAAAGCTTCAGTAGACGAAAGTTGGAATTGGCACAAGAAGCTTTCTCATCTCAACTTCAGCAACATCAATGAGTTGGTTAAGAAAGAGTTAGTAAGAGGATTACCTAATGTCTTATATACACCTGATGGACTCTGTGATGCATGCCAAAAAGCAAAACAAAGAAGGACATCATTCCAGAGTAAATCAGAATCCTCTATTGAAGAACCATATCACATGCTACATCTTGATCTGTTTGGTCTAGTCAACATCATGTCCATCAGTAAGAAAAGGTACACTCTTGTAATTGTTGATGAATATTCTAGATTCACCTGGGTGTATTTTCTGCATAGAAAAGATGAAACTCCTGAAGTTCTGTTGGATCATGTGAGGATGATTGAGACAACCACAAAGCACAAAGTCAAGATTCTGAGAAGTGATAATGGTACTGAATTTAAGAATTCAAAGATGGAAGAGTTCTGCAAATACAAAGGAATCATTCAACAATTCTCTGCTCCTGGCACACCTCAGCAAAATGGAGTAGTAGAAAGGAAGAATAGAACTCTTATTGAAGCTGGCAGAACTATGTTGGAAGAAGCTAAATTACCTACATATTTCTGGGCAGAAGCAGTCAACACAGCATGCTATACACAAAATCTCACATTGATAAACAGGCATGGTATCACTTCTTATCAGTCACTCAAGGAGAAGAAACCAAGTCTGAAGCATTTGCATGTGTTTGGCTGTAAATGTTTTGTTCTCAGAACTCATCCTGAACAGCTAGGGAAATTTGAAACAAAGGCTGATGAAGGAATATTCATAGGTTATCCTACATCAAGAGCCTTCAGAGTTTTTAATTTGAGAACAAGAACTGTCATGGAGTCAATTCATGTATCTTTTGATGATAAGAAGATAACTGGAATCATTCAAGACTCGCATGATAGATTGTTATTTGAAAATGAAGCTTCCAAGGAACCTGAAGAAATTGAATCAGATCCTGTCAATTCATCAGATACTGATGGGTCACCAAATCCTGATGACTCACCAGGTACTGATGATGCTAATACTGATGATGCAAACAACAGTGATACAACTAGTAGTGCTAATGTTGAGGGGGAGCAACGGCATTCAACTACAAGTTCAGAGTCAACTCAATCATCAGGACAGAATTCTTCATATACTGATTCAAGTGAAGATCCTGATAACACATCAGGAGGGCATAGCAATAATTCAGGGAGAGCTTCAAATCAATCAAATTCTTTCAATCAAGATAACACCAATCCAGGGGGAGCATATACTTCAAGAAACAATTTGACACCAGCAAGGAAATGGACAAAAGATCATACTCCTGATTTGATAATTGGAGATCCTGATGCAGGTGTTCAAACAAGAAGTGCAACTCAGAATGAATGTCTATACAATAACTTTCTGTCCAAGGAGGAGCCTAAGAAAGTTGAAGATGCACTTAAAGATGCTGATTGGGTTACTGCAATGCAAGAAGAACTGAATGAATTTGAAAGGAATGAAGTCTGGAAACTGGTACCAAGACCAAAGAATAGATCAATTGTTGGTACAAAGTGGATTTTCAAGAACAAGACTGATTCTGATGGAGTCATTATCAGAAATAAAGCTAGACTAGTTGCAAAGGGGTATTCCCAACAAGAGGGAATTGACTATGATGAAACTTTTGCTCCTGTTGCAAGACTAGAAGCCATCAGGATATTTCTTGCTTATGCAGCACATAAGAAATTCAAGGTTTTCCAGATGGATGTTAAAAGTGCTTTCTTAAATGGTGAACTGGAGGAAGAAGTTTATGTTGAACAACCTCCTGGTTTCATTGATCCTACATATCCAGATCATGTCTACAGACTGGATAAGGCACTTTATGGACTAAAGCAAGCTCCAAGAGCATGGTATGAAACCTTAGCTCAATTCTTACTGGAAAGTGGATTCAAAAGAGGTGCAATTGATAAAACTCTATTTTATTTGAATCATGGTAAGGAGTTGCTGTTAGTTCAGATTTATGTTGATGATATCATTTTTGGGTCAACAAACAATAAGCTGTGTGAAAAGTTTTCCAAGCTTATGCAGTCAAGATATCAAATGAGCATGATGGGAGAAATGAGTTACTTTCTGGGTCTTCAAGTTAAACAGACTGATGAAGGGATTTTTATTAATCAGTCTAAATACACAAGGAATTTACTGACAAGGTTTAACATGCAAGACAGTACTCCTGCTTCAACTCCCATAGCTACAGCTACCAAACTTGATCCTGATCAAGGTGAAGAGGTAGATGTAACTCACTACAGAGGAATGATTGGCTCTTTATTGTATCTCACTGCCAGTAGACCAGATATCATGTTTGCAACCTGTCTATGTGCAAGATTTCAAGCAAAACCTAGAGAACCACATCTGATTGCAGTCAAAAGAATTTTCAGATATTTCAAAGGCACTCCTTCACTTGGCCTTTGGTATGCAAGGGAATCAGATTTTGGGTTGTGTGGTTATTCAGATGCTGATTTTGCAGGATGCAAAATAGACAGGAAAAGTACTTCAGGAAGTTGTCAGTTTTTGGGTGGAAGACTAGTTTCATGGTTCAGTAAAAAGCAGAAATCTATTTCCACTTCAACTGCAGAAGCTGAGTACATTGCTGCAGGAAGTTGTTGTGCTCAGATAATGTGGATGAGAAATCAGTTGTTAGATTATGGCCTGTCATACTCAAAAATCCCTATTTATTGTGATAACCAGAGTGCTATTGCAATGACAGGACATCCAGTTCAGCATTCTCTTACTAAACACATAAGTATCAGATATCACTTTATAAGAGAACAGGTTCTGGAAGGAACAATTGAACTTCACTTTGTTCCTACTGATCAACAACTAGCTGATATATTCACCAAGCCACTACCTGAAGCTATTTTCAATAAATTGGTGAATGAACTTGGAATGATGAATTTTGAGAATTTCTGAGGAAAAGCTAAAGAGAGGAAATCCTGATAACTGTCAAATTCTGATGGTTATTCAGAAAGGTATGTATCTTTGATCAAATCCTGATAGGACTCAATCCTGACAGGAAATCAATTGGTCAAATCCTGATGTTCAGATATTGAAGCTGGTATGAAAACCAGAGATTCTATGCTAATTTGTCATCAACACTCCTGGTAAACTCTGGACAATTAGATTATTACTTAGTCTTTGATTAAGTTTTCAGTCTTAATTATCAATCTCAATTTCATTATTATCAGAGTTTATTATTTATCATCTCTATATCACTATGAGTGTTACTAACAAATTTTGCAGGCAAGTACAGGAAGAACACAATTGAGAAAATGGACAAATTTCATTAATACTTGAAGATTCATTACACATGAAAATTGGAAATTACATATTTGTTTTCCTAGTCTATTTTCTACTCGTTATGGACTACTTTCTAATGCTATGGGGCAAGGTCCAACCCACCTTGTTCCTGACACAAGCATGCAACCTAAACAGTCTAAACAGTTAACAACCACCTCTACTGTCTCTCAAAAGACTTTAGTTGTAAAATCAAAGAAATCAGCTAGAACTGATGTGTCTGGAAGGCAATCAGGTTCAAAGGATTTTTCCTCTACACCACTCACTAAAAAGAAGATACAAGGGGGTGTACAAGGGGTCCTGGTGAAGAAAGCTGCTAAGGTTGTTAAGAATGTTCCTGTGAAAAGGAAGTTAAGGTTGATTGATGAAAGTGATTCAGAGGATGACTTACCTATATCCTCTGTGATGAATGTGAACAAGGAAGTTGCTGATACTGCTACTAAAGCTGTGGTACCTTCATCAAAACCACAAAAGACAAGGAAATTATCAAAGAGCAGGTATCATATTCCTTTGACAGTGCAAATGAAGGATACTGATATTCAGACATCAAATCCTGATGAGTCATCTACACCTGATGCTCTAGCAAATCCTGATGTTAGTATTCCTGATGCAACAACAAAAGTTGTCTCTCTATCAGACTCTCCAGCCTCTCCATCTCAGATTAGAGAAATTTCTTGGGAGAAGGTTTCTACAACTGCTTCCTTGGTTGGTCTTACACCTACATCAAAGAAAAAGAGGAATGCAGAAGAGTTAGTCTATCAGAGACAGAAGAAGCTGAAAGGATCAAGCCCACAAGAACCTGAATTTCAGAGTAATTCAGCAGCTACTGTTGATCCTGCCACACAAGAACCACTCAATTAAAGTTTGGGTGAAGGCTTAGCTAGTGGAATGGTCACACAAGAACCATTTTCTCAAAGGGAGAATGAAGACATCAACATTCCAGCTACACAAGAACCATCTTCTCAAAGTGAAGATGCAGGCAAAGCTACAGCTTCTGTTGAAAGATTGGTCGAGAACATTGTCAATGAGGGAAGCACACAAGAACCTTTAATTCAAAGTGTTGAAGAAGCTTCTGAACCTCAAGCTCCACAAGAACCATTGGTAGCAAATACTGATGCACGCATATCAAATCCTAACGATGTTCATCCTGACGCTAGTGGTGCTCCTGATAATGAACCTATTTTGATACAGCCACTTCGTTCAAGACCAATGGATCATCCTATCTCAGAACCACAGGATAAACTGAAAGGTATTGCTATTCCTGATCCTGATATTACTCATGGTACTGTTGATGATACTTCTGATGATAGTGATGATGATGATGAGAATCGAAAAGAGAAGGAACAGCTTGCTACATCACTCAAAATTAGTCTTGGAACTAATTTTGGTTCATCAAGTACATATATGGCTAGCAATGCTTCCACTGGGAAAGATCAGAGACAAGATTTTTCTATTCCTTCCTTTGATCCTGCAGAGGCATTTAGACAGAATGAATGGAACAATTCATGGCACCAATCTGATGAATCTATCAGTTTTTCTTCTGCTATTGAACATGCCTATAATGTAGTGAAGTCTATAGAGAATCAAGACTTGAAGAATCATCTGAAGGCTACAACTTTGTTATCCAAGAGCCTGAAAAGTGAGATTGATTCTATCAAGGGTTCAACTGAAAAAGTGAGGACTGATATCTTTAATAATTTTACAAAGGTGTCTACTACTTTACAATTGAGGGTAGTGGAATCCCAAGTGAAATCTGTTGTTTCAGAACAAACCTCAATCAATCAAAGAATTGATTCTCTGGATACTAAGGTAACTGAAATTCAAGCCTCTCTTTCCTTAATTTTGCAATTATTGTCAAATCTTGATGTCAAAACGGGGGAGAAGGTTATTCAGACAAAATGTACACCTGATCTAGTATTAAGAAATAATGATGATGATACTGGAGATGATGGTGGTGACAAAGTGATACAAGGAGAAACCTCTGATGCTGTTGTTATGAAGACAATCCAAACTTCTCAAAGTCAAACAACGCAGTCAACTCATGTTTCTGATTCTGGAGTTAAGACAGTAAGAACATTGGTGCAATCTCAGATCCTGACGGAAGATCAAATCCTGACACCTGGTCATGGACACATTCTTGCTACAATTCCTGAAGGTGATGAAGATGTAATTATTGATAATCCTGAAGATGCATCAAATTTATTCCAGAAGTTTTCTACAAAAGACGGCAGAATTGTTACTCTATATCACACTGATAAAAGAGTTCAACAATTATATACAAGAAAAGCACTCTCTACAGCAAGTGAAGAATATCCAGATCTCTCACATGAAGAATTCTTGAGACTACAAAGAGAGACAATGGAAAGCTATACTGCTCCTGCTAGAGGTAGAGGAAGCAGAGGTAGGAGAGGTGCTAGAAGAAATAGAAGAGGTTCTTCAACTCAAACAGTACCTAGACAGACAAGGTCTAGAGGGTTAAGAATTGAAGAAATTCCTGAACCTATTCAAACTCTAGTAGTTCCTGACAGATCTACTTTTGGTGATGATGGAATTGTTGAAGAAGAACCTGAATTGAGAAGAAAATCAAGTAAATCAACTCTCAGCAATACAAATCAAATTGAAGATTCTAATCCTGACATCATTCAAGATCCTGATGAATCTGAAATTCTGCAAGAGGTTGATTTGATAATCTTATCTACTGTTGTTGATTGTCACAACAAAGAAGTAGATGAAGAAGAAGAAGCCAGAAGAAGAGATATTTCAAAGAGAACAAATGAAGATTTCAATCTCTATCTACAAAGGCTTAAAGTTTCAAATGAAAGACAATGGAGAAATACAAGCAGGCAAGAATCTTTACTTGAAAGAAGCTACACTCATGAAAAGGAGAAAGACAAGAAGTGGGAACACATAAGTACACTGAAGTGTGATACACCTATCAATTTTCAGACTGGTGGAATTATAACAAGTGCTTCAAGTGTTGTTGATTTGTCTGATATGGCTAGATCAAAAACACTCTGGTTAAAGATGTTTTCGAATCTGAAGCAAATGTCAAGTTACACAAGAGGAGGTATTGGACACAGGGATGCTGAATTTCTAAACATGACTTATGTTGATCCTTACTCCTTAACTGAAATTGGAGGTACTTTAACTTCTGAAAACCTGAACAATTTATTAGCTGTTGATATAGTTATAGATTTTCATGATGGTTTTGAAAAGAAAGAAAAGCTTCTGTACTTCATGAAAGATGGTAGTGTGAAGATTCTATCTATTCAAGATCTGCTGATGAAAACTACACAGGAACTGAAATATGTTCACTATCTGTTAAGATGGAAGAACCAAGTGTACAAAGTATGGGCTGACATGATTTTGTCAACTATAAGAAGAAGGCTGGATGGAAACAGTAATTTCAATGGTAATTATATTCCCATGTACTTAAATCAAAGAGGTCAGGATGTGGAAATGCAAAGAGGTACTGCTGTTAAAGAAGTAACTTTTGGTATGACCCAACTTACTCTCAATCCTGCTAAGATTCTCAGATTTAATTCTTTCATTCTCTAAAGTCTGATCCCTATAACTAACATGTACGCTTTTCAGATATACTCTTAACTCAGATATATTATCAGTATCATAAGCATAAGTAGTTAGGGGTACCTTATTTTCAGATGATTCAGTCTCATCTTTGACAGTTGCCATAAGAGCATAATTTACTCCATCATCAGAGTCTGAAGTATCTGCCCAGTCTTTGCCTTTAGCGATGAGTGCTTTCTCAGATTTTCCTTTCTTGCACTCTGGGGCATAGTGACCCATCTCCTTACACTTGTAGCACTGGATTTCAGATTTATCCTTCTTGCCAGACTTGGTCTCCCTTCCATCAGACTTTCTAAAGCTTTTCTTTTCAGAGTTTGAATCTTTCCTTGAGAATCTCTTTCCTTTCTTGAAGTTCTTGAATCCCATCTTCTTGAAGGTCTTCACCATCAATGCAGCCATTTGCATCATCTGTTCTTCATCATCCTCAGAGTCAGAAGCTTCATCATCAGTGTTTGATGACTCACTGTCAGATTTAATGACTAAAGCCTTTCCCTTGGCTTTCTTCCTTGATGATTCCTTCTTGATAGGCTTCTCCTCAACTTTGAGAGCAACAGATTTTGTCTTCTTGCTTGTTCTTCTGTTTCTTTGTTCTATTTCCAATTCATGAGTTTTCAGTAACCCATAAATCTCATCAAGTTCAGTTTCAGCAAGTTCGTAATTATCTCTTATAGTTGTTGTCTTCAAATCCCATCTTTCAGGTAAAGATAAGAGAAATTTGAGATTTGATTCTTCAAGATCATATTCTTTATCAACTAGAGATAAATCATTCAGCAGTTTACAGAATCTGTCATATGTCTCAGTCAAGGTTTCATTGGCTCTTGAATCAAAGTGCTCATACTCCTGAGTGAGTATAGTTTTCCTGTTCTTCTTTATAGCACTGGTTCCTTGACACCTGACTTCCAAAGCATCCCAGATTTCTTTTGCAGTTTTGCAACCAATTACTCTGTTAGACATAACATTGTCTAAAGCACTGTGGAGTAGATGTCTAACTTTTGCATCCTTTGCAATTGATGAGATGTCCTCAGGAGTCATATCTTTCTTTTCCTTTGGAACAGTCTTTTGTTCTTTGTTAGATCAGAATTCAATGATCGTCAGAAGCTAGACTCAACTGATCAGGATTGCTGACGTCATCAGTATTGCATGGTCATCAGTATTTGATCAAGCGTCAGTATCTTATTGATCATCAGGATTCCTACTCAGACTATGATCAGGATTGATCATCAGAACTTGAAGCTGATCAGGATTCCTACTTCGAGTTATATTTGGAGTCTAGATAAACATGGAAGTTTATTCTATTTGTTCCTGGTTTGTAGGATGCAGCTATCGATTAAAGATATGTTTCTATCTTTGTTATTGATTAGGACTTATCTTGTAATTGATAGAGAAACTGTGTGCACTATATAAACACAGTCTTGGTTTCGATTTATGTATTAATTAGAGAGAGAACATAATCGAAGAGAAGCTCTTAAGAACAGAATTTCTTGAGAGAGTTTTTGTAAACTAGCAGCTCTCAAGAACATCAGAATTTCTTGAGAGAGTTTGTAACAGTTTTATATCAGATTTAATAAAGATGTTATCTTTCTTTTTCATATTTGTGATATATACATTAAGAAGTCGATTATCTTACTCTATTGTATTCAACCCCCCTTCTACAATAGATTATTACTGGGCAACATTCTTGACCATCAACAACAGGAGACAATTTAGTCGGCATATGAGGACCATCATTGATTCTGTCAAGATATTCTGGATCTGTAGCCTCCAGAAACATGGTCATCTTCACCTTCCAAATTGGATACTCCACTGGCCTGAGAATTGGAACCCTGATTGTTTCATATCGACTCACAGAATTAGGTTTAACCTGTTCAACCTTGGGAGGAGCTTGATTTTCTTCAGACATGATTATTACTGTGTTTGAATCGTAAAACTGTATATATTAAACAGCCTAGGCTCTGATACCAATTGTTAGGTCGAATACAGTATAATCAAATATATATGAGAATAACAATAATCAAGAACTCTGTTTATAAATCAATAAACTGTAATTGTATTAACAGCTTCTCTCTTTATGATGTTAATGAATCACAAAGAGCTTCTAGGTTACAAGAATAATAATTCTATGTTCGCATCCCTTCTAGGGATAACCTATCTGTGTTTATATAGTACACAGTTACAATCAATCTCTAATTGATACTCCTACAAATTAGCTATACAATTTGCAATCAATTAGAATTGCTTCAGTCCTCTGTCCAGTCTCCTTAGCTGTATCAATATATTCTGCTTCTTTCCATCTTCAGAATATATTGCTTCTAGAATCTTCATGATATGCACCGACAGCTAAATCAACTTTCACCCCGTCAGACTTTAACAAACTCTGACTGGCTTCAATGTAAACTCTGATAAGTACTTCAGACTAAACTCTGAACAGTACCTGTTACTTAAACACTGATTAAACAAACATCAGCAATTATATCTAACATACTATAATCTCGAAACAAATAATTTTTTTTTTTTTAATATTTTTGGAATATCACTCAAATATATTAATCTTGATATCCATACGGTTGGATCATTAGTAAATAATTTTTAAAAAAATCAAAATACAAATATGGGACTAAACACTTATTAGAAGTACTAGTCAAATAACTATTGACTATTATCATCTCAAACCAAATAAATTTATTTTTTTTCCAATATTTTTGGAATATCGCTCAAACATATAAATCTTGATATCCACATGGTTAGATCATCGGGAAATATTTTTTAAAAAATCAAAACACCAATCCGAGACTAAACACTAGTTAGAAGTAATAGTCAAATCACTAGTTGACTACTATAATCTCGAAACAAATAAATTTGTTTTTTCTAATATTTTTGGAATATCACTCAAACATATAACTCTTGATATCCATACAGTTAGATCATCGAGAAATATTTTAAAAAAATTGAAACACGAAAATTTAAATTTAATGAGAATAAAATATTAAAATATTTAACTTACGATGGAATAAATATTCGTCGTAAGTTAAAAACGACATCGTGGACAGATTTACTTTTTTCCCAATTTTTTGGCGCTAAATTTTATTAATAAAATAATTAACTTACGACAAAAATGTTTTTTATTTGGAATTCTGTCATAAGTTCGGCGCAGCCAAAAATTCCGTCGTAAATAGTTCGGCGCAGTCAAAAATTCCGTCGTAAATAGTCAGATTAACGACGGATTTGTAATTCCGTAATAAGTTCGGCGCGCCCAGCAATTTCGTCATAAGTTTTTCGTCGTAAATGGTCACATTTATAACAGATTTGTAATTCGTCATAAGTTTGATGCGCCTAGCGATTCCGTCATAAATTTTACGTCATAATTGATCAAATTTGTTGTAGTACGTATGAGATGAGTTTCCAGATGTAAGCTTCTTCGTGCTTGTAATGGATTGTAGGCTCATTCTTCCAGTCCTCGATCAAAATTGTGTATATAATAAGTTATATATAATCTTATTCACTCTGTTGTAACTTGTATGTGGGAGAGTTGTTTCATAGTTCGCCAATAAATGTGTTTTTCTTATGTATTCAAGTCTATTGCCAATAAATTAGCAACAAAAAAAAAAAAGTCTATTTCCCCCACCATTTTCCTTTTTTTGCTTTTCTGAAGTCTAACATATATATCTCAGAAAGAAATTCACCGAACATATGCCATACTTAGCTCAGGGATCGACAATTTTTTTCTTGAGTACATTGGAGTCACGCTTTGGTTGGAAATGTTTCTAACATTTTTTTTTAACATTATCTTAAAAAATTAAATTTTGTGAATTAAAAATTGGAAAAAATCGAAACGATTAACTGAAGCGAAAAAACCGTTTCAGACAATTATGGAAAAACCTATGTAGATTTTCTTACATCATTACACAAAATATTATTTATAATAATTTATTATTTATTAATTAGACCAACCTATCAACCAAAACTTTCAATGAAATAGCTGTTATATAATAGTATAGATAAATAGTTTAAATAGTGGAGATTATTGATACTATAAATTAAAATGTATAATTATATGAGTAATGATATTTTGAAAATAGAATATTAAATTGTATATTGGTACACGTGATGATCACCAATCGAATTATGTTTTGAGAAAAATATTTAAATTTGAATAGATAAATTCTGAAAACCAAGTTTTTGTATTATGTATGAAAAAGTTAAATACGTTTTGAAGATTATTTGGGTAGCTACACCAAATTTGTACTATTAATTGATATTTTTAAACTAAAAAAAATCAGTTTGGTTGAATTCGAAAATTAGGTTTTTTGAATATTAACAAGTTCATGCTGAAATTTTAATTTAGAAAATTAAATTTTAATTAGAAAAATAATTAATTTAAAAAGATGCGAAATATAAATTCTTTACGAAAATAATTAAATATTTAAAGAAGTGACGAGGGGCTGAAATAAGTCTTTTAAAACTACTTAATTATTTCATTTCGAAAAACAAACAAAACTACTTTTACCATAGACATCCATATTTCAGGATTTAATTTTGGGATTGCAACTGATTTCATTTTAAGATGATTGTCTCAGAAAACTAGCTCAATCAAACTTTGTCGTTTACAAACAAAAATAACTACACTATTATTACATATTATTATTACATATGCATTCAAACCCCCGCAAACATATATAAATGGACAAAGCCATTTCAAGACCCCAATTTATTTTATGGTAAGCACATCACTGTCCTAGCTCCCTCCACTTACGCGTACACACATCTGTCCAAACCTGAAAATTTAATTGGATTACGGTCAAATTCAGCATTTATTTTCTGATTAAGAAACATTTATTAAACAATTCAGGAAATACACTTACTTGGATCTGTCAGAGTAATCATACCCGTACCAGCAAAGTTGCAGTTCCAGGAATTACTCCCCTCGCTCTTGTAATATAAATTCATTACAACCGATGCAAAAACAAGCTTATCCTCTACGTAGAAACAGACGCCTCCCTGCTCAATGATGCTACAATTGACATAATTACAGGCGTAATCTGCATTCTGCTGTAGCATATTTGGAGACGTTCCTGGTTTTGCAACGCACCAGGAACGTGTCTGTCGTAAAAAAAAATTATTAAAGAAGTTAACATGGTACGATGCGGCTGGTCGTCCTATTAACTAAAAATTGGTTCATATAAAATAATCTTAACTAATAATACTTGTATTTTAAAAATGTAAGAGTTTTAGAAAAGTTTAAGAATAGTAAAATAAGTCTAACTTTAATATCTAATAGATGAAAAATACAAAAATCTAAAATTTTGATAGGATAATCTAAACTAAAAAAATAATATATACGTGTGTCTGTGAATATATGAATATCATTAGCTTTAATTATTATCAAAAAGTACAAAGCAACCACGACTTAGACTATACTACTGTTCCAATGAACTATACATGCAGGACACACTACTAAACAACCAACTACATCAAAACAAAATACAAGGACGAAACTTAAAACTTCACCACAAGAAAAAGAACAAGACTACAAAGTTAAAAACCCTCTGCAGACATGATCAATTCAATCTTTAAAATTTTTATTAATTTAGAAAAAGGTTGTTAACAAATAATTTTATAATATACCAAAAAATATATTTACATTAAAATTTAAGAAAATTATGAGTATAATGAATACACTTATAAGTAATCATAACAATTTTATCGATTTAAATAAAAAATTCGGAATATATTTTTTATTCTAAAAAGACAATATATATTAAAACTAAATTAGATTGATATGTCAAGGAAAATTCAAAAATATTAAAAGGTAAATAAAATAAAGAAAAATTTAGATAATTAATTTATAAATTATCCAGATATAAAACTAAAACATACTCTTTTTTTAGATAAGCAGGAGATTCAATTCAAAGACAAGCCAAATCGGCACTTAGAAAGCAACAACGACACTTAGCAATTAGCATAGACAGGAAGACACCTAGAGGCTAGAGAACCAAACCACTGAAAGAACAGTAACTGAACAATACACCAGAGAACGCATAACAGAGACTTAAGACCTAATCATCTAAAATAAATAAAATAACCACCTTCTTCAAACTAGTACATATAAACAATAGGAATACCTGATTTGTCGTAGCAGTACTCGTAGGTGGAGATTCTACGCGAGCACAGTGCTTGGTTTTCCTCCCAATGAGGAACCCGCCTACAAATTTATTAATGTACGTTAATAGTGAAAAAATAGGTGAAAAAAGATGGAAAAATAAAATAGAAAACGCTTACAGAAAAGAGCAAATATGATAATGAAACAGAGTACTGTTACAGCAACCAGCCTCCTGTAAAACATAGTCCTGTCGATGATATTGACTGCACCCATAACTGCATACAAAAACAAAATGATATGGCATTAGTAACTTGATTTGGAGAACGACGTACTCGTGTGTTGGGGTTTGGCAACAGGATAGAGTTGAAGTTATTGCGAATGATCAGGGGAATAGGACTACGCTTTCTATGTTGCGATGTGTATGGGAGCAGAATGATAATGTTACGAAGATTTGCACAAATTTATAGAGGAATAAATTAATTATATATATTTTCATGTTTAGACTTCACCACATGTTAGTATGTTACTACCTGCTTGCCTCATTCAAGTATACATATCATTAAATTTCATGATTTTAACCCGTAAAATGAAATGCACCACTACTGTCATTAACTACATAAAGCATCATCTTGTTATTATGATGTTTTCCATCAGGAGTAGAATGAAATCTTCACAGGTTTTGTTTTTATGGCCTGTAATTTGCAGAATACAAAGAAATGATAGTCCAGAAGGTTAAAAAATATATCTTTGGCTGCTAATTTTGGCAACTTCTGAAAGAAGAAGAGAAGATGAGTTTGATGATTGCTGCATGTTCGGGATCTCGTCGAATGCTGACAAATAGAGAAGTGATGTTGCTAAATATTTGTCAAATAAATCAGTATGCAATGGGTGATCCTTGACGACTATAACAAGCTTGATTAATGACTCAGCTCGTCATTCACATAATTTCTCCCTAGACTGAATTCACCAGTGTCAACAACTATAAAAATCAACAGAAGCTTTTCACGCTACAAGGAGGGCCGCAGACACACCCCTGAACCAGGTTGTCAACTTGTGACATGCCTGGGAAAATGATTTATAATACAAAATGGCTCAGAGATAGGTATCCTACATCTACAACCATAAGATTTTCGTTACCCGAAAATCATGAACAAAGAATAGCATCCTGAAGCTTTGTTTGACATCAAGGGAATTAAGGGAAACTGCTCCTGCGAGGGGATTGAAAAACCAGGACCTGGAGTAAACAAAGTAATCTCACGCAAGTTAAACCAAGAAAGCTACAAATCGCATTTGTATGTAAAAACAGTGGAACAGATGGATCATTGGAAGCAACCAGGGCACTAAAATTGTACATAAGCATGCTGAATCGGTAGGATGCAAGGGCTTATGTATCTCTAAAGCTCAACAATGAGCGGAAGTCTTAGCAGCTGTAAAAAAAAGGAGTGATACATTCTTTTCATAGCTTTTGTCGATCAAATTCCATATGTTCTGATATATAAACCAGCGCAGAGGTTGACAAGGTACCACCAAAAAAAAAGGCAGAAAATCGAAAAAGAAGAAAATATGCATAGTCTGGTAAAAAGTATTGGCTGTAAAAGCCTATTCAAGCTATTCTGCAAGCATTTTAAAAAAATTGAAGCGAGGTAATTTTTACGGAGTCAACACCTTTGCTGAGTTACAATCAAGAAGATGCAAACCATATTCACCACCAGATCTGATTTCATCAGTCCTCTGGTTCAACAATTCAGCAAGGAAAACAACCGAGAATGTGGTGTATGTGGACGGGGGTGCATATGATTTGACAACAGAAAGAACGAAGATCAAACCAAGGAAAACGCTCGTGTACCACACCTTATGCCAGATAAATTAAAATCAGAAGACAAGGAAGCAAAGGATAAATTATTTGCTCATACCATGAATAAGAAGAAAGATGATGTTGCATGCGCATAGGGTCAATAAAAAAGTTTCAAAACAAAAAATCAGCAGGCTGTCAAGGCTCCTATTGAGCAAAGGGGGCTTCATTCTAAATATTATTTAATTATACCTTGAGAAAGAATGCTACTCAATGACAAAGGATGTTAGCAAGCTGGTGAATTATCTTAAAGGAATGCAGTAGGGTGATTATGTGAAAAAATATAACTTCTATAGACAATATGTCTAAAGCCCATGTCATACTGTAACAAATAATATACAACTTCTGGAAGACGAGAAGATTACGTCTCCAGCTATGGAGCATATAATAGGTGATACGAGGAAGAGATGGAGAAGCGACCAGAAAAGCATTCAGAATAAATCATACTGAACAAATACCAAGCATGACATCCAAATATGCAGAATTAGAAAGTAAATAATGGCATCGAAGCAATGGAAAACTTGGGCATCACATGAATTTTTTTTAAAAAAAAGGGGCAACAGGAGTATTAGAAAGCAAGCGGGTTCGATCTTTTATTAAGTTACAGGAGTGGCGTGACAACAATCCAGCAAAAAAGGAAGCATGTGGAGCTCAAAGCAGAAAAAAAAAATAGTGTTCATGTCAGCAATTACGAAGAACAGCCATTCCATATTACTCCCCGAGCAATTACTGGGTAACAGAGAAAACAACAATGCTTTTACACAAGCCTAACCTGGTTAATTGCACAAGAGAAGAGGTAGCCATAGTAAAGTTAAAAATCCGAAGACATCTAGCACCTGAAGGAAGAAAGGCTGTAGGTGGATCTCTAGAAGAAAATTTGAAAAAATTGCATCTAAAAGGCATTCTAAAGCAATTATCAAGAAAACAAGCACCAGATCTGTTCAAGGAAGATATATGTTCTGTTGCAGGATAAAATTATCATGACCAGGCCTCAAGCAACTCAATTTGTCAAGCATCAGTGCATCCCGAACGAAAAAGAAGAAAACGCATGTTTAAGCAGGACAACTCAGCTTTCTGATCCCTACAAAGAAATAAAAGATGGAAAAATGCAGAATACTAGAGAAAGGGCCGGAACAGAGCAGCGCAACGTTGCAGCGGCTCTATCTGTGCCCAACAGATTGATAAACGTCAGAACTGCAAACTTGTTTGGCAGCAAAAAAAAAGAGTGATAAAAACTGAAAAGAAGAAACCTAGCTTGTTAGCATGAAAGATGAGAAGAAGGGATATTATTTACAATATAAGATCTGGTGGAGAACTAGCAAGAGAAGTAAAAAAAAAAACGATTCTTTCCGGCAATTCATACCTATGTCACAGTCCACTAGGTTTTTTATGAGTATGTCTAAAACATTTATCAGGTTCACAATTTACAGTCATCACAAGAGTGTCCCAGATATATACAAGCAATGTACTCGTAAGAATGGAGATGGTAAGCATGAGTTGAGAGCCTACATAATAGAATTGTGAAACTGGTTATGTATGTATAATAGTGTGTATAGTTTGTAACTAACTTGATATGGGAAGACTGTAACAAACTTTAGAGAGAAAACAAACTATTTCATTTCTGTCAAAACTAACTCAAATGAATACAACTTCAGTATTTATAGAACTGAAATGTTACAGCTGTTAACAGCTGTCACTTAACCCCAAATACAACTAACCAAAGCTTTGTTAATTTGTGAGTTCAAAGCTTGAATTATAGAAGCCTTATGTTGAGGCTTTAAGCAAACAAGAGCAGCTATGTGTTGATTACTCGAGTCACTCGTAATACTCCCCCCACAAACTGGAGATGCAGATGAAGGATTATGCAAACCCAGTTTGGAACAGATATACCAGTAAGCTGAACTTCCCAATGCCTTCGTAAAAATATCTGCCAGCTGATGCTTAGTAGAGATTTTCTGAGGAGTAATGATGTCAGCCTGAACCTTTTCACGAATGAAGTGACAGTCCAGTTCAATATGTTTTGTGCGAGCATGTTGAACTGGATTATTAGCAATATCAACTACAGCCTGATTGTCACAGAATACAGAAACAACATTAGTAACAGGAACAAGTAAATCTGCAAGCAAATATTTCATCCACATGATTTCTGTAGTGACAGACGCTAAGGCACGATACTCAGCCTCAGCAGTGCTCTGTGAAGTAACTGTCTGTTTCTTAGCTTGTCAGGAAACAAGAGCATCACCAAGCTGTAAACAATAACCTGTCACATATTTACCAGAGATGGTGCAACCACCCCAATCACTGTCACAGAATCCTTTTAACACCAAAGGATTATTGACATGGAAAAACAATCCCAAACCAACAGTGCATTTGAGATAACGAAGCACCCGAAACAATGCATCAAGATGCTTCTCTCGTGGGGCATGTAAAAATTGACTTAGAAGATGAACTGAGTAGCTAATGTCTGGTCTAGTAAAAGTTAAATATAACATTTTACCAACCAAACTTCTGTATAAAGAAGGACTCTTAACCAACAACCCTGAACGATCATTGTCATAAAGTTTGATGTTCTGATCAAGAGGGATAGAAAGGGGCTTTGAATGCAAAAGATTCGTACTTGACAACATGTCCGGAATAAATTTTTGCTGACTCAATACTAAACCAGTATCACTTCTGGAAATTTCAAGGCCTAAGTAATACTTAGCATGTCCCAAATCTTTAATACTGAACTTAGTATGCAAAGCTTGCTTGATCGAATCAATAAACTGAGTATTATTGCCAGTCAACAAGATATCGTCAACATAGACAACTGCCACTGTAAAAGAAGAACTGTGATGATGAATTAACAAAGCATAATCAGCCAAAGATTGTTTAAACCCCAACTCCAGCAAGTAATCAGTCAATTTCTTATTCCATTGTCGAGAAGCTTGACGAAGACCATAAATGGATTTGATTAATTTGCAAACCAAATTTGATGTAGAAGAATCAAGCAAATAACCCAAGGGTAAATCCATATAGACTTCTTCGAAAAGATCTCCGTGTAGAAAAGCATTGTAAATATCGAGTTGAAATATTGGCCAATTTTTCGAAGAAGCAATGGCCATAACAGTTTTGACAGTTACCCCTTTAGCAACAGGGGCAAACGTATCATGAAAATCAACACCAGGCTCTTGAGTATAGCCCTTGGCAACCAAACGTGCCTTATAACGCTCAACCTCTCCATTAGCATGATATTTAATTTTGTACACCCACTTACAGCCAATTGTTTGTTTGCCAGGAGGAAGTGAAACCAAAACCCAAGTATGGTTAGACTCAAGGGCATCAAGTTCTTTATTCATAGCTACAATCCATTGGGGGTCAAGAACAGCTTGAGCGAAAGAGGTAGGTTCTTTGAGTTTAACAAGTTGTGTCATGAACGCAACATGAGAAGGAGAAAAAGCATTTGTGGAAACAAAATCAAAAACTGGATATTTAGTCATCACATTATAACACTGATAGTCTGTCCACCAAGCAGGATTTTTGCGTTCTCGAGTGGATTTACGAAGAAAATGATCAGTAGAAGAAGCTACTAAATCGACTAAAGGATGCAAATTAACCAATGTATCTTCATCAGGTGGGGAGTCATGCCATTCATGAGGACTAGTGTCCTCAGAAGCAGTAAGAATTGGTGAAGAAATATTTTCCGAATGATCAGAAGAAATCGGAGACATGTCATGTATAGCAAAATCAGAAAAAACAGGTGATGGCTTATCAGGAATAGTCTGATGAACACTAGACTGGTCATCAGTGGATTGATGATTAATCCAATGATTAAGGAAATAAGGATCAGAACTGGTCTTCGTATGAGTGTCACTATGAAATGGAAAAATTGTCTCATGAAAGACTACATGACGAGAAACGGACACTTGACGAGAATCTAGATTTAAAATCTTAAAGCCTTTGTGATCAGGAGGATATCCTAAAAACACAGAACAAATAGCTCGAGGAGCGAATTTATCCCCTTCATGAATAGAAGCAAAACACAAACACCCAAAAACCTTGAATAAACTATAATCAGGAATTTTGTTGTAAAGACACTCAAAAGGCGATTTATGAAGTAAGACAGGTGTGGGAATTCGGTTGATTATGTAAGTCGCTGTAAGAATACAGTCACCCCAAAATTTGATTGGTAACCCTGACTGAAAACGCAAAGAACGAGCAATAGACAACAATTGTCGATGTTTTCGCTCAACACGACCATTCTGAGCAGGAGTGCCCACACAAGAGGCCTGATGTACCACACCTTTAGCTAATAGGTAATCACGAAAAGTAGCATTGAAAAACTCTGTACCATGGTCACTACGAAGTTGTTGAACAGAGGTTTTAAACTAATTTTCAATATACGCAAAGAAAGACTGAAGTTGAGACACAACATGCTGTTTAGATGGAAGAAGATATGTCCAAACATTTCGAGAATGATCATCAACAATGGTAAGGAAAAACCGACATCCATTGTGGGTTTCAGAAGAATAAGGACCCCATAAATCCACATGGATTAGACCAAATATAGTATCAACTCGACTAATGTTGGTTGGAAAAGGTAAACAAGTCTGTTTAGACAAAGGACAAACTGGACATTGTTGATTGGAGGCATCTATAATATGGTTATGTACTTCTGGAATCTTGTGTAAAACATCATTAGAAACATGACCCAAACGTAAATGCCATAGCACACTTAGCTGAGACTTGGTTTGAACAATATTAATACAAGACTGATTTGAACCAGACGAAGGATAAGAATCCAAATCAACGACAGACTGAAACTCCAAATGATATAGCCCACCAACAAGTTTACCAATAGCTAAGGACTCTTTAGAACAAGAATCAAAAAATTTACAATGATCTGGGAAAAACGACACTATCCCTCCAGAATCAAGGATCCACTTGGAAACAGATAACAAGTTATAAGAGAATGAAGGCACAAAAAAAACATTGTGCAGGACCAATTTAGGATGAATTTTGAAAGTACCCGTTTGGTGAACCAAAATGGTAGTCCCAGTATGTAAAGAAAGAGTAACAGGAGTTAAAAGAGTTGTGATATCAGTGAGAAAAGATAAGGAGCAACACATGTGGTCGGTAGCTCCCGTATCAATAAGCCAAGCAAACTTAGAACAAGTATTGGCTACTAAATTTGCAGTAGAAATGACCATACCTGCAAGATGATCTTCAGGACTATTTGTTCCTTTCCCTCCAACAAAAAAACTCATCATTTGGCTGAGATGATTAATTTGTTGTTGCATCTGTGTGAACTGATCAGGAGAACTAGAAGTTGTAGTTGCTGCTACAACAGCCTGAGGCTTTGGCAAATCTCGAAATTGACCAGTAGGATTAGAACCAATATTAGAAGTAGCAGGTAGATCCTTTTTCTTCTTCCAATTTGCAGGATAACCAATTAATTTGTAACAATTCTCCTTAGTATGACCAGTGAAATTACAATAAGAACATCTTAAAATTGGCCGAGCAGAACCATTAGACATAGGAGCTTTCTTGTATCCAGAACCAGTGCTCAAAATAGTAGCATTAGCAGAATTGAAAGTCGAAGCACTAGCTATAGGACTAGAACACGCAACAACACCTTGAAAACCTAGTCTAGCCTTTTCATCTTGTTTAACAAAAGCATAAGCTTGTGAAACAGTAGGTAATGGACTCATCATCAAGATTTGCCCACGAATATTGGCATTACTCTCATGTAATCCCATCAAAAACTGAAGAAGCTTTCTCTTCTGATCTCTTTCAACCTGAACTTTCTGAGCTCCACAAACACAACTCACAATAGGCTCCAATACAGAATATTCATCCCAAAGGCCTTTCAACTTGTGAAAATAAACCTCAACAGATCTGTTACCTTGTTCTAGACTATGTATATCCTTGAGTACTTGAAAAATCCTATGTCCATTCACTCCTGAAAATCTCTCATGTAATTCATTCCATACCTCATTAGCAGTGGTAACGTAGTTCAATCCATCACTGATTTCTTCTGCAACTGAATTTAAAATCCAAGTGATAATAAGATCATTCACTCTCTCCCATTGAGCATACAGTGGAGAAGAAGCATCTGGTTTGCCATACGTGCCATTTACTAACACAAATTTATTCCTGGCATTAAGAGCAATATGCATAGATCTGCTCCACGGAGCATAATTGTTCGGTCCAACTAACTTCTTAGCAATCAAAACCAACCCTGGATGATCACTATTATGTATGAACAACGGATGCAAATTGTTATCAACAACATCTGGATTATACAAAGGAATATTAACTCTCTCACTACTCTGCTGATCTCCTTTTTTCAGATTCTTATCAATATCATCTTCATCAACAACATTATGAACATTATTACTCGGCTCAACACCTTGAACTGCATTCGCATAAGTATATCGCATCATGACTGTAAAATTGGACTTTCAAACAACGAAAATTGAACAAAGATTGCAGAAAAACAAGATCGAAGCTTCAATTCACCAACCGAAGCAACACATTCAACTAATTTGAACAATTGCGAAGCAAGATACAGTAAAAATCATGAAAAACCCTGTAATCACGCTTGAATCTGAACAGAAATATGAACGAACATGTAGAGGACGATGATGAAGCTAACAGAATACGATCATCTTCATTTCTATTAGTAAACAGATCAGAAACAGTCATGAAAGCTCTGATACCATAATAGAATTGTGAAACTGGTTATGTATGTATAATAGTGTGTGTAGTTTGTAACTAACTTGATATGGGAAGACTGTAACAAACTTTAGAGAAGAAAACAAACTATTTCATTTCTGTCAAAACTAACTCAAATGAATACAACTTCAGTATTTATAGAACTGAAATGTTACAGCTGTTAACAGCTGTCACTTAACCCCAAATACAACTAACCAAAGCTTTGTTAATTTGTGAGTTCAAAGCTTGAATTATAGAAGCCTTATGTTGAGGCTTTAAGCAAACAAGAGCAGCTATGTGTTGATTACTCGAGTCACTCGTAATACTACACCCACCATTTCCGTAACCAAGTTCTGCACCAGTTATTGTACAACTCTCCGGCCAAGAATAATCCGATCTTTGGTTTGGTAGAACATATGTCAGCTTCAGCGAGAATAACAGTGTGACAAGAGCTCCCTAAGAATACAATACAGACAACAAACATGGCAAAATCTTTGATAGCTCAATGGCAGGAATAAAAATAAGTGTGCTCCACACACCAAAATACATATTGGATTAAAGTAGTTCTCGTAGCCGGTCCATCCAAGTTTTGCTCATCTAATCTCGATTGCAGGAAATGATACTACTGCAAAGGCTGCCGGGAAAAAGAATTGGAGAAAAAAATGGTCACAAATTAAGCTACTGGGGGATTTTAGCAAATCAAAAAGATAGTACTAGATTTCCTGTGAGAAGATTAAAAAACAAGTTGTCCAGAGAAATATCAACGGTACTGCAGGAGCTTGTCGCAACAAAAAGAAAAGGCACCTGAGACAATACCAATCTGCCAAAGAAGAAGAAACTCTATCTCCAAAATGTAGAGAAAATATAGCTCATAGGAGTAGAGATCACCTAGGCTTTATGGAATCGAGAGTACGAAAGCCTATTATCCAAGCAAAAATCAGAGTATGGCTAGTTCTAGAGTAGCGATTCTCTGGTCCAGGTGTAATGCTTCCTAACAGAAGATACAGTGCAGAAGTCGAAAAAGTTACTAGCTTTTGTGGACTAGATAAAATGTGCACTGAATTCTGAAGCAATGCAGAGGCATACAAAATTGCAGAAGCATTTGAGCAGAACTAGCAGCATGCATTGGAAATGTTTGCAACAATTATGCACAAGAAAATTTGTTACTGGAAAAATCACAAAGTGCCCTGATGCTTGTTATGTGCAAGCAATAAACCACGTTGCATTCATATATCTCTTGTGAAGTTTGCACGTGTACTAACAAGCAAACATCGTGCCAAAATGATACGGAGCTGGGGACATTCTGCAAATTGACAAATCAATTAAGTTCAACCTAAATACCTGAATATCGGAAGTAAAGTGAATCTCGGACACAAACTTAAAGATAAGTAATGTTTATTTTAAGCTTTTTTATTTTTTTTCAAGTAATATATAATGTGTGGTTCATCTCGACTATCTCAACCTCCTGATCAGTTGATAAGATCTCGGGGTGGGCCAAATTTGATCCGACCTAAACCAGTGATTTGTCTCATCCATCTCATTCATTTAAATGCGACAATCACTGCGGGGCCAGGATAATGCCAATATATGGACCGAAAAACCGCCTTTGAGCTATGATGGTACATAAAAAGCCGGGTACTGGCAACCGGAAGATGAGAAACTGGTAAGCAAGGTCTTTTGACAAAATTTGTGGCTTACGGACGACCTCTCATCCGTTCTCCGAGAAAAGTTACCTACTTAATATTTTTTGACTCGAAAGCACAGGCTTAACTAGTCAAACCATAAGGCGGTTTGGTTAGTCATGGCTCTAGCTAAATACTTAGCCCGATAGCTTGGTATATGGGGATTGACGAATCCAACTTTGCTCAAGTTAAAAACAAGCCTTAAATTGGTACATTTGTTACTAATAAATCCAAGGCCCAAATGTGTTATGGCAAACATAAGGTGTTGCAGGGCCCAGTCAACACCAAAAGAAAACCCGATCACTCGATTATGGGATAAACCAAAGTCATTAACATATAAAAAATAACAACGCCTAAATTGATGTAACCATCATCAATAATTATTAGAGGTGTTATCGATTGATATATTGTTTGATCGAGATCAAGGAAAAAAATTACTTTAATTAAGTATTCACCAAAGGAAACCTCCGATAAATACCGGGGACATGTTGGTACGAGATATAAATCTGATCCCATACGGGTATCAGCCCATATTAAATAAGCCCAATAACGGGAATTATTATATTTGAGGACACTCACTACAACTATGTGACTTGCTCTATAAGTTTAGGAGTACTGTTCTAACTAGAACTCTAAACGGAAAAGGTAGTGGATCCTAATAGAACTACGTAGACTTGATTCTCTATAAATATAGAGATACGTAGGCAACTTGGGGGGATCCGACACCCGATATTCTAGAGCTCCTCTCTTAGAATAACTCTCAAGCCCAGTCTAAAAATCTCAAAAACCCTAATCTCCTCTGTCAATGGCCATGAATATCTACTACAAGCTCTGCACGAATACCCGTAACAATGATGCCCCGTCCGTGACGAAAATCGGCATCAACAGGAAGCAAAAGTGCAAACGTTAAAGGGAGAGTTTGAGTCTCTTGTCATGAAGGAGACGAATCAAATAGATGATTTCTGCATGAAGTTGAGTGGTATAGTAACTGTTATGCCATATTTTGGCATAGTCCAAATTTCTCTGTTTAATAATTATTAATTTTGAAAAACTAAAATTACTATAAAATTAAATTTATAGATTACACATCACTTATTTACTACTTATTTATACAACACTTTTGAATATATTGAAAGCAGCTGGTATCTTAGTAGTCCATAATATAATGAAATTATCCATTTATATGTTGCGTGTTTCTTTTTATTCCGTCATTTTCACTTCTCGGCTGTAAAATTGAATGTCTTTCTTTCTTCTAAAATTCAAAAACAAGAAATATATTATCTATAACCTATTAAGATAAATTGTAATCCCCTATCTTAATAGCTTATCAATCTATCTTTTGTTTGTTTTCCGAAATAAAAGGGATACAATTATTTCAATTTTGAAACTATAGTAGTTATGTACTTTAAAAGGTTAAAAATACCTAAACTAGTAAAATACAAAACTAAAACACATTAATACAAAACAAAATAATTTGTAACGTATGTTTCTTTACCTCCAAAATGGTTGAGTGTAGTATCAATGTAGGAAGTGGTATACATTTTCACATAACCGTTCATAGACGTGAGTCAAAATTCGACTTTATTATTGTTAATAGCAAGTTTTTTTATAAGTTGATGATATCAATTTAGAAAATGTTAATGATTTATTGCATTTATTTAAGCTCTTCATATTTCTAAATTTTAATATGCTAAAAAGCACAGCCAAGATGTAGTTCAGAAGATAGTGAAACTATCCATTTAATACAATACGTGTTCCTCTTGTTCGATGTAAAATTTTATGTGCTTTTTTTTCCCAAGTAAAATATCTAATCGATTCACTCTAAATGGGATTTATAGATATATAGTAGGTTAAGACGCCGATAACTTTCTAAAAAAATGTGAATAAGTAATTCAATTTCAGGACGTATGGAACTCAAATGTCCATACACTGAATGGCGGATTTGCTCTCCTGATAGCAACTTGTAGAAATCACAATTCTAGTCCTTCCATCAATTATATGATCTCCCGAAAAAATGCAAGAAAATTTCATTATGGACATTTGTACTCGTGCGTATGCGTAGCTGCACCTCCATTAATTTTGCCAGAAAGAATGTTTCGAGCGATATTGAGTAGTAGCGAGTTACTACTTTATTTAGCCATCTTTCTCTAACAATAAATTTTTAAAAATTCTCACAGAAAATTAATTTTTAATGCCAAAATGGACCAAATTGAGTATTGAAAAATGTTCACAAAAATTGCATCAAGCGGTAACATAGAAGTTGTTGCATTTGGTTTGAATGCACGAGATTAATTTGAAACCAGACCCTAACATTTAATCATTGTTTTTTTTTGAAGTACTAATTCTAAATCCAATTACAAAAAAAAACCATATAATTTAAGGTGAAAAAAAACATTTTAAGATGAAATTCCTCGCAGATATGGATAAAAAAGATCGAAAAAAGATTTAACAAAAAACATGGACACAAGACACAAATTTTTATAGTTTTCGGACACTACAAGAAAATTCGGCTAAATTCCACTGCATAAATTCGACTGGCTTAAATTCGACTGCTTCCAGTCGAATTTAGAGTCAACTTAAACAAATTGATGGTCAAACTTAAAATTGACTGGCCGCGGTCAATTTTAATAGCGGTCGAATTTAAGCGGTCGAATTTAAGCGGTCGAATTTATACTTCCGGTCGAATTTAATCGGTCGAAATTATTTTTCAGGGAAGGCGGGAAATTTCCCGCCCGATAAAATTTATTGGACTGCATTAAATTCGACCGGATCCAGTCGAATTTAAAGTCGGTCGAATTTATGTCTTGGTGGGAAAATTCCCGCCTCAAATTTTTCAAAATTTTTAAATTTAAATTTGACTAGAACCAGTCATATTTATAAATTTGACTGCACCCAGTCATATTAATTATAATAATTAATTTTCAAAAATTTTAAAAAATATTTGATTAACATATAAATTAATAAAAAATTTACCACAACATCGTGGTAAGATGAATTACATATTAAAATTTAGTTTAGCCACTTACGATAATTATATTTTAACAGAAGTAAGAAATTGTTCATTTTGTATTGGTTGAAGAAGTTTGAATTTTTTTAAAAAATACTAACGAAGTTCAAAAAATTATGAATTTTTGTATAATATCGTTTTATAACATATCATATCTAATAAAAATTATTAGAGATCATAATAGCATGGGTGAAAAAAAATCTTAGTAATATGATGCCTTTATTAAATTGGATGATTGAAATGTAGGGTTTAAGGTTTGTATTTAGGGGTTAGTGATTTAGTATCAAGGGTTAGTAATTTCGAGTTATTTGAATTAAAATTTGAACGATCCAACCGTACGGATTCTAAGTTTGTTATATTTTAAAAGTTTATGCAAAAAATCAATACATGAAAAATATTGCACATTAATTATTATAGCAAGTTTAAATTTTACTTGATGTATATATATGACTGTTGCCAATCAAATTTATAAATTCGACTGCTGGCTGTCAAATTTAATCATAAATTTGACGGCAAACCCTAGTAAGTCGAATTTATAAATTCTATTGCAACCAGTCGAATTTATAAATTTGACTGGAGGCAGTCGAATTTATAAATTTGAAAATTCCCGCCTCAAATTTTTCAAAATTTTTAAATTTAAATTTGACTAGAACCAGTCATATTTATAAATTTGACTGCACCCAGTCATATTAATTATAATAATTAATTTTCAAAAATTTTAAAAAATATTTGATTAACAAATAAATTAATAAAAAATTTACCACAACATCGTGGTAAGATGAATTACATATTAAAATTTAGTTTAGCCACTTACGATAATTATATTTTAACAGAAGTAAGAAATTGTTCATTTTGTATTGGTTGAAGAAGTTTGAATTTTTTTTAAAAATACTAACGAAGTTTAAACAATTATGAATTTTTGTATAGTATCGTTTTATAACATATCATATCTAATAAAAATTATTAGAGATCATAATAGCATGGGTAAAAAAAATCTTAGTAATACGATGCCTTTGTTAAATTGGATGATTGAAATTTAAGGTTTAATGTTTGTATTTAGGGGTTAGTGATTTAGTATCAAGGGTTAGTAATTTCGAGTTATTTGAATTAAAATTTGAACGATCCAACCGTACGGATTCTAAGTTTGTTATATTTTAAAAGTTTATGCAAAAAATCAATACATGAAAAATATTGCACATTAATTATTATAGCAAGTTTAAATTTTACTTGATGTATATATATGACTGTTGCCAATCAAATTTATAAATTCGACTGCTGGCTGTCAAATTTAATCATAAATTTGACGGAAAACCCTAGTAAGTCGAATTTATAAATTCTATTGCAACCAGTCGAATTTATAAATTTGACTGGAGACAGTCGAATTTAGTGCCATGTCACTGATCCACGTGAAACTCATCCAACGATCCAGATTAACATATCAACACAATAATCCAACGGTCAGTATTCATCCCAGTAAATTAGATATATCTATATATATACATACCTACATTCTTCATCCACTCTCATCTTCACCACCCTTCTCTTACATATACCCACACATATATACATATATATACATACACAAATACAAAAATATATTATATATTAATCTCTAAATTTTTGTAGAAATCAATTGTTCGAACAAGAATTACACCAAGAAAATCAACCCGTGCAATGGCAACTTCGGTGACCAAAACAATTCCGGCAAACGAAGCAATTCCGGCGATCGAAGCAAATCCGGCGACCAAAGTAATTCCGGAAAATAAAACAATTCCAACAACCCAAATATCTCCGAAATTTTTTTCCGTCAAACTAAACGAGGAGCAAAGTCGTAATATTGTTAAATCCGATTAGGATCCTTGAGTTGAATTTGTAAAACTCAATTTGTAATAAAAGTTTCTTTCAATGAATGTTATTATATTTGATATCAATTTATTGTTGTCTTTGAATTAGTTACTTAATATGAATTATGTTATATTTATGTTGATTAGTTCATTGCAATATATCAGCAATAGCAGCAAAATACATTCAAAATTTTGAATTTGAGAGCATCAGAAAGCTGCTGAATTTTCAAGATCTGGTACACTAAAATTGACTGGTTTCGGTCGAATTTATAAATTCGACAGCTTCTAGTCAAATTTATAAATTCGACAGCTTCTAGTCAAATTTATAAATTCGACTGGAAACTGTCGAAAGTAAGTTCATTAGGCGGGAAATTTAAATTTTCACCAAAAATTCAAATTTTTTGACCAAAAATTGAAGCGACTGGAAGCGGTCGATTTTAAGCAGTCGAATTTAAGCGGTCGAATTTAACCAGTCGAATTTATGCGGTCGAATTTAGCTAAATTCGACTGCATATACTAAATTCCACTCGGTTAAAATCGACGAGAAAAAAGCAGTCGAATTTAGCTAAATTCGACTGGAAACAGTGAAATTTAGCTAAATTCGACTGCTTTAGACCAGTCGAATTTACCCGTTTTTCTTGTAGTGGGACAATTTGGTTCTCAATTGGACATCATGTTGCCTAAGCATTAGTTGTAAAGTCCATATCACATAGGTATAACATTTTTGTATAACTTCTGATTGTTCAGAAAATTGTCTTTTATGAAATTTAATAGTCAAACTAGAACAATATTATCTAGCCTATTTTATAATTAGAGTTAATTCCGTTTCGCATCCCTCTGGGTTTCGATCATATGCACTTTGTTATCCATACTTTGCATAATGCACTATGCATCCCCTTATTAATTTTGGCATGACATTGTGCACCCCTAAGTCTATTTTCACTGCTACCATTAAAAAAGTGAGGGGTAATTTAAGAAACTAGTAATACAGAATTACACTTTAATCCTTAAAGTAAGACACATTTTACACATAAAACCTTAAACAAAAAAATCATACATTTTATCTCCCAACAATAAAAATAGTACAATTTAACTCTTTATTAAAATTTATTCCTATATTTTTATAGAATTTTTGTGAATATCTTCAAATAATATATATATATATTATTTTAGAAAAATTTGTGCATGATGTAATATACTGAAATTTTTAGAAATAATATTAATAATAAATCGAAAATATATTAAAAAAAATTGATAAAGAAAAACTTTTATGCTTTTTGACCTCTAAAACAAGCTCTGAATATCTTTTATTATTTCAAGAATAGTTCAAAACATAATATGAGAAAACACCATTAATGAAAGTTGTAGATAATTCAAAGGATTTTTTGAATCCTAAAAAATAAAGGAAATCTATATGAATTGAATTTACTACGAATTTTACAAGATTGCTAACTTTTCAAAAATTTATTCAAATTTTAGTTTTGTCATTTTTTTAATTGATAAATATTATTTAAAAAATTCGGGATATCATGCTTAAAATAATATTGAAGAAATTTTAATAAAAGAGTTGGATTGTACATTTTTAATAGTTGAGGGGTAAAAATGTGTGATATTTTTGTTTAAGGCTTTATATGTAAAATGTTCCATACTTTAAGGATTAAAGTGGAATTTCGTATTAATTAATAGTTTCCTAAATTACTCCTCACTTTTATAATTGTAACAGTAAATATAGACGGAATGGATGCACAATGACACGCCAGAATTAGTAAAGGGATACATAATACAATATGCAAAGTATGGGTAAAAAAGTGCGTTTGGTCGAAACCAAGGAGATGCAAAACGGAATTAACTCTTATAATTATTATACTAATACAAAAGAAGTTGATCATGATGTGAAAAAGTTAATTTCAACAATAGTTCTTTTGTTTTTCTTTTGAACTTATTTTCAAAGAGGTAAAATGAAATGCAAAATAAATTTAAAGAAAATAATGTTTGATTAGTTTTGAAAGTTGTTTTCATTCTCTAGACGAATTAAGTGCACGAAATTCACGATTCACCTCCTCTTTATTAATATAGCATTTATATATTCAGTTACTTATTTTCACGATTCTCTTTACCATGTTAGGACAAAATAATACTTTTCATCAAAAATATATTAAATGAGAGAATCGACAACATTTAAAAACAAAAAATTATGACATGTATTGAGTTTTGCTTCTTACTTCAAAAATTGGTCCATGAAATATAAAAACAAAAGATTAAAAAGTTGGTCGTAAATAAAATATGGAAATAAAAAATATAAATAAAATTATTCAGATTAAGAAAATTATAAGTCTAATTAACTTTGCCTTTTTAACTTGAAAACCTTCTCACGGTAAAAACAAGAAAACAAATAAATTGGTAAAATCAAAAATGCATAAAAATTAGATAAATAAAAGTTTTATAACTTTTATTGTATACGCGGAAGCATGGATAAAAATTATTTATATATAAAACTCGTAAAAAAGCATACGATTCATGGATAAAAATATGAGATAGATTACTACTCCTTCTGTCCCTCTCATTTCTTTACAGTTTTTTTACATTGCTTGGCACACATTTTAAGACTCCTTATAAAGTATAATTCTACAACTTATTTTCAAAATTTTCTTTTTCTAAATAAAAATTTAAATATTATACTTTTATTCAGAAGAAAAAAATATTTAAAATAATTTATGAAAATATATTTTATAGAAACCTTAAAATGTGTGTCAAGCTCTCGTCCCCAATGTAAAGAACTCAGGGGACAGAGAGGGAGTAACTTTTAAAAGCGATTCAAAGATGATGAATGAAGACTCCTAACAATTGTTCCTCAATGTGTGAAGCACACTAATGGTAGATCCACATAGCAAAGAAGAGGTTAAGAGAGAATTATGGTTGCCTCTTTTTATTTTTCTTGTAAAAATATTATTAGGGTCAGAGGCAAGAAGGTTTATAATAATATATTTATAGGCAAATTATAAGTTGAATATTCGTCCTATAAAATATTATCATTATTATTAACTATTTAATTAATAAATCTTATTAATCAATTAATTAATAATTAAAACTATTTTAATCATTAATTCTTTTTGTAAACTCTTTAGAAAATAATTCTCTCATTTAATTTAATTTTTTAAATTAAATTCTTAATTAATAATATTAAGAACTCTTCTTAATTAATTTATAATTAATTAAATCATATTTAATTGAATATAAAACTGCTAATCAAATATTTATTTCATAAATAAATAATGACTAGTCATTATTAATTAATTTCTTCACCATTAAATCATTCCTTTTTATGACGTGACCCTGTAGGTTCAAACTTAACCCGATAGTAGAAATAAATAATAATAATAATAATAATAATAATAATAATAATACTATTTTACTATTATTTATATGAATTCTTCTAATTCATTAAATACGATTAATAAATTAATCATATTTATTCTACATCGTGAGGGATACTTCTCAGCATATCGCGACTATCCGAATAATATGATTTCACTGCTTAGAATACCAAGAACCTATTCAGTGACTAGTTACTGTACAATCAATTCTTTCTACCCTGCAAAGTCCCGATTAAATACAAGGTATGGATCTCGTGTCAAGCCTATCTAATTTAATCATATGATTTCCTATTCATATGCCTAGTTCCGATTAATGCACATTCACTCTCGCCAGAGATTCATGAACTACCGTAAACAGAATAACATAGAACATTCTCTTCCGTCACTAGAAGGGGAGATCCTTTATTGAACATTCACTGTCTTCATGTACAAATTTCTATGCCCAGAAGAGCTCTTATTATTGTCCCTAGAGACTAAGAACTAAACCAAAGTATAGTTCAGTATACATAAGATGACTATGATGACCTCAAGTTTAAGGACACTTGTACAATCATCAATATATGAACAACTACTGACACGTGAGTGAACTCCACTAGTTTTTCAACTATTTGAGTCATGTATAGTGAACTTATTCCATAATAAGCACCCATATACTAGCTATAGTGTCACCACACGAATGCCTGTGAGAACAATTATCATTCATAATGAAGCAAACATAGTATGTACCGATCTTTGCGGATTAATTACTACCAATTAATATCTTATGACTAGAAATTATTTAAGTTTATTGTAACAGCCCGAATTTTCGGACTATTAAATCTAAATACAAAACTTAAACAAAATACATTTCTTTATTCAATAAATACAAAATTGCACAAAAATCAAATGCAGCGGTCAAACTTAATAATCAAAAATATAAAATCGGAGACGTAGCTCCACAATTTCAATAATACATATCTTGCAATTTAACAAATTAGTATAAATTGCGAATCACGGGAACCACCTAAGACTTTGAGTATACGTTTAAACATTGAAAAATACACCAACGAAATGTAATGTTTTATGCATTTTTTTCACATAATATTTAATGGTCAACTACCATTAAATTTATAATTTAAGAAAATAAAAATTAATCAAAACATTGATAACATAATTATTGGCTAGTTGTAATTGTTAGAGCATCTCCAATGCGTTATGTAAATTGGTTATATAAATCATAATTATGTAAAATTTGTTGAATCCGTAAAAGTGGCACTCCAATGAGGTTATGTAAAATAATTGGCTATAATGTAAAATAGTTGGCTATAGTTTAAAATACAAAAGATTGATGACATGTCAAGTTTAGAGTTTATGTAAAAAAATTAAATATTGGTCAAATATAGCCAATGAAAACAAATTTGGCTAAATATTTGCCTAAGAATGAGGTATGGTTGTAAAGAAAAAAAATATATATTATGTAAAAAAGATGACAAGTCAGCTTGCATCGGAGGTGTCAGAGCATCTACAATAATGTTGGCTAAAATGATTGGCATAAAATAAAATAAAGTAATGATTATCTAAAATTTGTTGGGTTGACATAAAAATAAAATAAGATAAAATATTGATTATCTAAAATTTGCTGAACTTGTACTTCGATGAGATTGGTTATAATGATTGACAATATTTTTAAAACAGTATGTAATTATTATTTCTAATGTTGATAAATAGCATATATTCATTCTGATATGCTAATATTTGATGTATAATATTCAAGTCGTAGAGGTTCAGCAAATATAACCAAAGTAAATGGGTTGTTTTTTTTTGCTAAGAGAAATATATCATCGGAGCATGACTTTTTTTACATAATTTTTATAATTTATAATTTTGATATGTTAAATACAATTTTAGCTAAAGGGTGTGTACTGTGTACCAATGCTCTTGGCCAGTAATAATTAAATAATTTGTGAACTATGCTTACATAATTTTTATTTGTAAGCTCAACTTGCCCTCTTGGAGAGTTTCGGGTTTCTCTCATAAATTTTTATTATTTATCTATAAAACTAAATTATTAGCGAATAAATATGTTGTTGAAGATCGCAAAACCAATATCGATCAGATTCTCTTCAGAATAGCTATATTTCTCTTACGATTTGAATAAATATTTAAATATTAAATGTCATATAATTATGTAAAGGTGCATTTTGTGCATATAATTGTCACAGAAAGTAGTAGCTAACTAGAACATAACTACACCCAAATATAACTACACCCAAATATAGACATTTTCTTTCTTAAAACTCAACGTAAATTTTTGTCAAAAATTGAAAACATGATCTAGTTTTATACATTCTATTGAAAGCAATCTTCTACCATTTTGGTTGAATATATTTAGTGATTAATTGTGTAGTTAAGATTACTCAAAAACTTTAAATTTCTACGAAACGAGCAATTTTACCTATCTTAAAAGTTGGAATCTCTAAAAATTGAATTCTCACGTAACGTTTAAATTGTCAACTCAGCTATCATTACTACCAATTCACAGTGTTTACGGAATATGAAATTGAAAACCAAAAATACTTGGACACTGAAATGAACCGATTACTAACGAAGCACCAAATTTGATCTAAACCAATTGCTATTAATAACAGTTAATTCTCGGATAATTAAACACAATTTAAATAGAGATAATTAACAAACAAGGGGCTTTTCCCAAAAAAGACTTCAATCAACAAAAAAGAATTCAACCAACAGACCAATTATTGGCAGTTCGTGTAACAATTCGGGTCAAATTCTGAGTTTTTTTCGAAAATCGAGTCAAGTCCTAATTTCGAGTCCGAATAAGCCGAAGCTTACTGACCAAAATACAGTTAACTTAGATAACGACAAATTCACTACAGGTCCCCAAAAGATCATGATTTGTTGGTGCACTTAGTAGTAATATTTTGCCTTATAACTGAACTAAAGTCTCAAATCTCCTCGATGTGGGACTGGGGTGATACAAACTCTCACACTTAAACTCCTGACGTGTTCGTTAGGCCTGAACGAATAGCCCATAGGTCCAAGAACGTTCCTCCCTAGCCATTGTAGAATAATATCGGCTGGTTTCGTGTCCCCACCTCCAGACCTCTGTGCATTGTGTGATAATACCACCAGCCTTCGTGTTCCCACCTCGGGCAACTTGACCTTCAAACTTTCGAGAGCTGGCTCTAATACCATATGTGACAACCAAGGTCAAATTCGAGTTTTTTGATCTTTAAACTTCTTGTATGTTAGAAGCTTGCTCTGATACCAATTGTTATTCCCAGACAATGAATCAAGATTGTAGAAGGGGGGGGGGGGTTGAATACAATCTTTAAAATTTCTTGTGTTCTTTAAACAAAGAAAATGACTAAAATAAAATCAATAACAAAATGTAAAACAATAACACAAGAATTAAAAATTCAGGTGGATTGATTGTTCCACTTGAGAGATTTTATTGAAGAAATCTCTGTGATGTTTATGAATAAACACACAGCTACATACATTGTTTTAGCTTCAGTAAATTACAGAGAATTTTGCTTTGGCTCTTGAATAACCTAACTGATTTCTTAACCTCTAAAACAGTGCTACACTTGGTTATATATCTCAAGTTTACAAGACAAATTGGATAGCTAATAATACAAATTTGGTAGTGTTCAAAAGACTTGTTTCTCCATTCTGAGTAGTGGTCCTTTTGTTGGAGGTTGGCTTCTTTTGGCTGAATACCCTTTGTAGTAATGCCACTCCCGACCAAACAAAACAGAATGCTTCTTGTTCTTCTGAGTTTACCAGAAATACTGGTTTTCATGCTCTCGTGAAGTCTGTCAACCCATGTGCTCTGTCTGAACTGTCCTTTTCACAGTGTTAGGTACAAATAATGAAGATGGCATCTGTTGAGGTTGTTTGAGTAGCATCCGTTGAAGTATTGTGACTCCATCCGTTGAATTTCAATTTCACTTATGTAAAATTACAAGGCATAGACTATTTACAATTAGCCTCCCTATTCTACATATCTGTTGATAGTCAACATGACTTAGAAAACTAATACTTCAACTGCTAATACAGAATTCTACAAGCATGTTACATAGAGTCTTATCCATAAATAAGCTACCCTTCAATGGATACTGTATACACATGCTATCCGTTGAAAGCTACATTTTAACTTATACCATTTTCACTAAAATAATTTGGTTATCATCAAGAATCAACATAATTCCTAACATTATATATCTCAAATATATATCTTGTTTGTAACTTGTTGTTTGTATTTGTAATGAGGCGAAGTGAAGTGAGGTGATCTTTGTTCTAAGACCCAAGTCCTAGGCTTGCTAACGGGAAGTTAGGCGTCTCCGCACCGTGAGAAGGAAGAAAGACCCAAGACCTAAGACCTAAGCCAAGAGCTATAAAGGTAGCACCAAGGCTACTCCAGGGTTCTACTTCGGCTCTGAGGAGGTAAATTAGATTTACGCTCCAAGACAAGTCAAGTAGGTTTGCTATGATATTTTTAGGAGGTAACGGGGAGTTACACTCCAAGATAAATATTTTAGTGGTTTATTTTTGCTACTTAATTATGAGGAGGTAAATTGGATTTACGCTCCAAGATAAATTAGTAGTGGTTTGTAAAGGCTTCTCCGCCTAAGTTAAGGAGTGTGTTTTAGTGAAAAATCTCGAGTCCGGGGAGGAGCTCGGGGACTAGACTAGGGGTGTTCGAATCCGTTAGGGGATTGCGGGCATCGCGAACCAAGATAAAATCGATTGTCTCGTACTCTTTATATTTCTCCTTTATATTCCGCACTTTACATTACTTATTTATAAGTAATTAATTTTAAAAGGAGAAAGAAAATTTTAAACGCCAAGCTCAAATTTTAAAAAGGGTAATAAGCTATTCAACCCCCCCCCCCTTCTAGCTTATTTTACCACCCTTGTGGACCTATCAGAAAGAATAGCGATTAGAAGCAAATTCTCAATGATGACATAACAATCATGTGATTTTAAACCCTTTAATTTCAAGTCACTTAGGGAAACAAGACTCTTGATGTTGGATGAGTATCCTTTTAGCACCTTGATAGAATGGAGTGATTGTAGTAGCACTTTCTTCTCATCCTTAGAGAGAGTATGAGCAACATGGGGGAAATGCGGTGTTGATTTGCCTTGTTTCTTCACAGGATGTAGTTCATCTCTTATTCCCATCTCCACCAAATCCATCCTTGCATTATGACCATCACCCATAACACTAAGCATAATATTCATTAAGCTATCAAAAACATTTTTCTGCACATGAATGAGATCAATAAAATGTCTAACATAGAGGTCCTTCCAATAACTCAATTCAAAGAAAATTGAACACTTCTTCCAACCCTTCGTGCGAACATTCTTCGCAAATTTCTTACCAAATTGTTCGTTTAAATTTTCAACTTCTTTGAACACTTCATCACCCGATAGTATAGGAGGAGCACCTCGTTCTTCCACTTCATTATTGAATGCCAACGACATAATTCTATAACAATGGTCTGTAATGGTATAAAAAACACCCAGACCATATTGGTAAAGCACAATCATCTTTAACCTCTCGCTCATATCAGGATGAGTTGTAGCTCTTCATTTATCACATTCAGAATATCATCTCTATCACCAGAATTACTAGCATCGTTGTTTACTATAACATTATTATCCCATATATCCATAAATGGATCAATTTGAATTTAAATTACTTGAACTATGTTCTTCTTTCTTTTCACCATGATATGTCCAACATGTATAAGTTTTATAAATACCGTGAATTCTCAAGTGTTCCTCCAATTTGGCTATACCATCAACTTCAATAACATTCAGACATTTTTTATAAGGACGCAAGATGAGCCTAGTATCCTTTACATGTTCTACTGTATATTTACATAACTCTATCACACCTTTTTTTATATTCTTCTAATATACGATCGACTTTTACCCAATTATGATCCATTATAGCACTAATAAATATATAACCTGAAGGACCGTAGTTAAATTATGAATATTTAGATTAAGCACACATACAATCTAGAATAATCCTAAATAATGAACAACACACATAGTTTTTAAGAAGACACAATAGTGGAAATATTAAACGCGTAATTTCTGTTCGGGGCCTGACACTAGGTGTAACACCCCAGTCCCACATCGAGGAGATTTGGGACTTCTGTTCAGTTTATAAGGCAAAGCACTACTACTAATTAGCACCAACAAATCATGATCTTTTGGGGGCCTGTGGTGGGCTTGTCGTTACCCAAGTTGGCTGCATTTGGGCCAGTAGGCTTCGGTTTATTCGGACTCGGAATCGGGACTTGACCCGATTTTCGAAAAAGGCTCGGGATTTGACCCGGGTTGTCACACTAGGCTACTTAATTAATTCAACACTCACTCTCGCGTACCGAACATAATATAGTTCTCTTTTAGTTTATAATTAAGTTCTTTTAAGTTTATCTAATATATGATAAAAAAAAATATTGTAATATGATACAAATTATGGTAATTTTTCAATAAGTAATATACATGAAGCATAAACAACAAACCAAAGATTATATTAAGAGATTCAAGCAAAAAAGAACAGATAACATAATAAAAAAACAGACCAGGTGTGTAATAAGCTCTACAGGTTGAGCAATTTCAACACCGTCATTAACCTGTTTACTTCAGTACTGCGGGTATAATGAATTAAAGAAAATGATTTTAGCGTTGTTGTTGTGTTTACAGAAGAAAAAAAATTACTTGAAATATACTATCTTGTATTGTGTTTCCTCAACCGCTATCTAAGTAAAAAATTAAAATTAAAATTACTTAAAAATCATTTAAAATACACTTTGTTACATAGTACTTGTTAAAATGTTGTTTAAGTTATAACTACTATAGCTTTTGTTATATAAACGCAATGTAAGTATTTTCCTGGATTTTACATTTAGTTTTAATTTAGTTTAGAATAGCTTGCACACCGATTTTTCAAAAAGCACTATGCAAGCATCTTTCTTGCATAGCGTATAAGAAATACGCTACGTAAGTTGTGCTTACCAAGTTCAAATTTGTAGTAGTGATTGTAATTAATTTAAATACCTCACTATATTATTGTTCACAAAAAATTATTAGTAAATCAAATCGACCCATTGTCTTGGATTATAATTGACAACATATGTTTAACTGTTAACATATTATTATTGATGTAATACGAAAAGTTGTCGTAATTATTATTGTTAGCGCAATAAGAATTGTTTACTTGTTATATTAATTATGTTTATTATTATTATTAAGTATTGGCTATATATACGACCATTATATTGTTAACGAATCAAGGCTTAGTGTAATAGGGATTGTTTGCTTATTATATTAATTATCTTTATTATTATTATTATTATTATTATTATTATTATTATTATTATTAGGTATTGGCTATATAAACGACCATTATATTATAAACGAATCAAGACTTTTGACTTCACCGTTGAATATAATAGAATTTCCGAATAATTTATCATTAACAGTTTTCGTGTTGTTTATAAGAGCAACTACCAGGAACATTATAATATTAAAATAGAGAATGGAAACATGGTATTATTTATATTTTTTTTGAAAGACCAAAAGTTCCTAACTGGCTACCAGGAAAACTAGCATCTGGCCAAAAGACTAAACCTAAAAGAAAATGCTTAGAAAAAAGGGAACTGTGTATACCTTAGATAATTTTTTATTAATAATGAATAAAATCACTTCATATTATAAAAGATAGTGCATATTAAAATAATATATCTAAAGAAATTGTGCATGTAAAAATGTTGTATACATTAAAAACACAATGATTTTATTAATATTCAAAGGAAGTTACCTGTGACATGTATCTCAGATTTCTTTTTCTCATTAAAAAAATGTAAGTTTTAGGGTAAAAGTTCAATTTCAACATTATAATAATGTGACATCAAATTTGTTGTCAAAAATAATTTTGAGGTAACTTTTACATCAATTTAATATTTTTTATAGAGTTAAATGCACTTGGTGTACCTGATGTATCCAAAAAATGCACTTTGTGTACCTAAAGTACCAATCGAACACATTGTGTACCTGAACTATGCAGTGTTGGACAAATTGTGTACTACCATTAAAAATCGTTAGTTCAATCTATATTTTTTCCCTCCATTTATTTCCATCCCCTTTCTCCTTACTTCTCACCGAGCTCTACTTCTCCCTTTCCAAAATGAGTATGCTCTGTTCCTGTGGGATGGTTGTTGTTGAACGGACATCGTGGACTAACAACAATGTTGGGCGTAGGTTCCTTGGTTATGTATATGGTAGTAATGGCTGTAATTTCTTCCATTGGGTTGACCCACCAAGTTGTCCTCGGTGTTGTAACATAATCCCGGGGTTATTGCGCAGGGTTAGAGAAATAGAAGAAAAGTTGAAGATGATGGAGGCCAAGAAGAAGTCATTGAAGAAGTGGTTTGGCATGATTTTAGTTGTCATTGTAAGCCTTTGGATGTTGTTTGGCTAGAGATGTAGTCTATGTTTCATTGTTCGGTCCTAGTTGTAGTCCAACTTAATGTTGTTTGCATCTTTGTAATTGGATGACTTCTCAATTATGTTCTCAATGTTTGTAATTTTATCTTCACTTTGTGTGTATATTTTAAAGTAATTTATGGTTTCATTGTGTTATTTGGTTTAAACAAACATGAAAAAAGCAACAACAAATGAAAACAAGCATGAAAGCAAGAAGAAATGAATAGATAAAAACAAGGATAATTACTAGATGATAAACATTTAGTAACATTGAAATAGATAAAAACAAAGACTTGGCAGATGGTTGCTTCACCCCTTCGATGAAGTGGCAGATGGCTTGTGGTGGCTCATCCATCTCACGGATCCCCCCTCCCGAATAAGGTAGTACTCTGCCATGGCATTGGCCCCTCCATTAGCATCTGCATGTGTAGGTTGGATGTCCACATAAGTCCAGTTCTCCCCAAGCAGCAATCAGATCATATCAGCAAGTATGGCCATTGGATATGTAGGATCATGATTGTTTATAACACTGATTGCCTCCCTACACTCAGCGAACGAAACCACATTGGTCTTGTTCCTCTCCCAAACCATATTTAGGCCATAGTAAATGGCCCAAAGCTCTTCCATAACGGGGTCAGCCAAGCCAATGCAACCTCTCAACCCTCTCTCCCACCTACCATTCTTCTTCATGATTCCTCCTATACTAGCTAACATTGTTTCCCTAACGTATACATTTTTTTACAATAAGTTTGTATGCCATTTCTTTGTGAAGGTAAATGGCGTAGATAATTGTGTTTAAATAGGCATTAGAGGTGGTTGTAACTTGTTAATGCAGTCAATGGTCTTGGTAAAAGTTTGTAGTTACAAGAAGATGGCACTTGACCATTGAATGGAACTACCCATGCATGTAGATCATAATTTGATATATTGAAACAACCAATCTAAGTGAATTCTTGTGTCTAACAAAAGTTGTTATGTTTGTATTTATGGCCTGTAACAATAAATAATAAAGATGACACAAATGTAACAACAAAATACCAAAAACAAACCATTATATGGTCTGTAACATCAATATTAAAGTTGCATCATCCATTGTACATATTTCAAACTGCCATGCAATTTGACAAAAAAATGGTGACACTACACCATGCCATGAGTCAAGCATCAGTTCTTGATTATAAAATACGTTATTTCCATTATATATTGGATGGAATTAACCTAATAATCAAAAGATGATACTAGAATGGATGTCTTAATAAACAAAAGATGATATATAAAACTTAGACTTTTAAATTTTCCAACGAGGCCTTTTTTTAGCCCTATAATCCTCTCATTTCTTGCATGCTCCAATTGATTCATGGTTGTCACTTGGCCGCTATTCATATTGTTTCTCTGAGGTTGTATTCCAAGTGTTGTATTACTTACTTTAGAAGGCTGGATAGGGATTGAAAAATTACCTCCTTGAGTATGACCACTTGGATTTTGAGCTATCAAAGAAGAATTTTTTTTTTCTTTCAACGCCTAGGTGCAAAGCTGTCTTGAGTAGGAACTTCATCTTGTACAGGCACTGGGGCATCATTTGGCACATTAGCACTGTCTTCAGTCTATCTTGAGGGGCCAGCTTGTTGTGTTTCAGATTTCTACACATGTAAAATTAGCTCAAATATTGTTAGGATTTATGGGTGATAGCTATGAGACAACTTGACTAGATATTTTAAATGCTTAATTTTATTAAGTATGAACATACTGTCACAACCAGAGTATGTTCTTGTAACCATTTTGTTTACTGTTAAATAAGAATCTAGTACATCTTGGTAGAAGTTCATTTATTTGTTCAAGCCTCAAGAAGTGCTCAAGGAGGACATCAAGAATAAATATTACTGTCATGGCACTAATAGTAAGGTTACAAGAAGACAACATGTTGCAAGTCACGACAGTATATCCACTCTGACAGCAACATTGGCGAAAGCCCTGAGAAATCAACTTTACCTTAGCCTGACAGCAAGCTTGGAAATCCTGACAGCATCTATTGCGGGGATTTCTTACTGTCACCAAAATCACACTCTTGTGACAGCAAGCTTGGGGATCAGGATACTGTCTTGAAGGGATAATCTTTGTATTGGGGATCTACCCAGTCAAACATGTGACAGTTTGGATGTTCAAGAAACATGCGTGCTGCAGTATCCCAACACTGCATCAGGTCTGCAAGACTACGTCAGAAGCTTGAGAGATCACATGACAAAGCTCACCAATTCAAGAGTATGACAAATCAACATCTACTGAATTGTGTTAGCTAAATATAGAATGTATCTAGATTGCTTTTTCCAGTAATGATAAACTTGTTTGTATAACAATTTAGGTAAGACTCAAGGGTAGACAATTTGTAAGAAGCTGCCACATGAAAATGACAACAGCTTCACAAACCCGTGATGATAGAGATAAGATTAGTTTACTTAGAGTATCTCTCAATTCATTCTATGCATCACTCGAGAAATTGAAGCTCAAGAAAACTGATATTTTCTTGAGGTTGTAGCAACACTTTACAAAATAAATAAAACATTTATTTTGTGAGAAAAACTCTTGCGTCTACTTGTATTTGCAATTCGTAAACTGATAAACTTTAATCTTAATTTTAGTTGTTGGAACGTAGATTGAGATTTATCAGTATTGCATTCAACCCCCCCCCCCCCCCCTTCTGCAATATTCAAGGACCAACAACTGGTATCAGAGCAGACAGATTGTTCTACAAATCTGAGATCATGACAAGTATGCAGAAGTCAAGTAGCATTAAGATTCCAGCGTTTGATAAAAAGAACTACAATCTGTGGAAAAGAAAAATCTTGTTGTTTATCAAAGCTGCGAATCCATTATACTTGGGTATCCTCCAAAATGGTCCTTTTGTTCCACAGAAGGAGATTGAAGCCTCGACTGTGGACGGTGTTCTTATTCCAGCACACTGGATTACTAAATCACCTTCAGAGTTTCTAGAGCCAGAAAAAGAGAAGGTGGCCTTGGATGATTATTTGCAACTCATCCTACTGGATGCTCTCACTTTTGACAAAGCCATGTGTGGGAACGTTATTGGATGCTCATCATCCAAGGAAATGTGGAATAAGATTGAGTTGTTATGTGAAGGAAGTGAAGAGGTAAAAGACAATCAAAGACAGATTCTTATCTCACAGTATGAAGCTTTCATGGCAAAGTCAGGAGAAGATCTAACAACAATGTTTGAGAGGTTCAGTAAACTGCTGACTGAGCTACAGATGCATGGCAAGTACTATGATAGGAAAGAGTTAAATGTTAAGTTCTTACTCACACTTTCTGAGCATCTAGAGCACAGAATCACAACCATAAGAGAAGGAAGAAACCTAAACAATGTTTCCCTTGAAACATTATATGGTGTGCTTAAATCATATGAGCTTGAATTTTTCCAGAAAAGAGCTATACAAGCTGGATCAAGAGGAAAGATGGCAAATATGTCTGGTGCTCTTGTAGCTCATGTGCCAAGAATCACTCAACCTAGTGAAGGAGTCTAAATCACCCAACCTGCTCAAGTACCTTCTCTAAAGATTGAAGAGGTTGTGGATGATGATGAGAAGGTAGTGCTGCAACTAACTGATGTTGAAGATGAAGACTTCTACTCAATAGAAGAAATGGAAAAGATGGATAATCCAACTATGGCTTACATGGCTAAGAAGTTCAAAAACATAAGGTTCAAGAGAAATAAGCCATATAAGTCTCAAGGTCAGACATCAAGGTTCAGCAAAGGGAATTCCTCCAAGGTTGAAGGTGGTGCCACAAGAGGTGGTTACAAAACAGGGATGGTGGACAGATCCAAGTTTAGGTGTTACAACTGCAATGAGCTTGGTCATTTTGCTATTGAATGCAGAAGGCCAAAGCAGAATCAAATGATGGATAAAGGGTCAAGTGGACACTTCAAGAAAGGACAGGGAAAAGCCTATGTGGCTGAGGGAAAATGTTGGGATGATTCTGATGATGAAGAGGAAGAGGAATATGTGAATCTAGCCCTCATGGCTAAGTCTGATGAGGTCTCCTCTAGCTCTCCAAGTCAGGTACCCTCACTTGTCTTACTTGAAATGTCTAAAGAAGAATACAAACAAACTGTTGAGGAGTTGAGTGCTGAAATGTTTAATGTTCATACTAGTTTAACTGCAGCTAATGAAGAGATTGTTAGGTTAACTAAACTAAATGAAACACTCACTTCTGAGAATGACATGCTTTTGTTAAAGACCAGTCGATTAGAGTCTCTAGCACAGGAAAATGCAAAACTTAAAAAAGAATTAGTCTGTGCTAAAGAGATAGAAAAGTTTCTAAGGAATGAAATTAGTGAAAATGAATTCAAGATTAAGGCCTATAGAAACTCTTCTAAACAACTTCAGGATTATCATGAGAAACACATAGAGGATCAAAAAGTAGGGATAGGATTTAAGTATGGTAGAAGACCTGGTAAGGAAATTGTGAATCAGGATTGTTCAACTGATGTTTCTGTCAAACCTCATGTCCTCAAGAAGATCAACAAACCAATTTTTAAACTTTCTGAACTTGAGTTTGATGAGGAAGCCATGCTCATCAAGCAACAACTTGATGATGAGGATGAGTGTGTTGACAGTACAACAGTTGGAGGAAAAGACACTGTCAAAATCCCCAAGACAGTAACTTTCCCAAACAATCAGACAGAATGTTCTAAAGATGCTCTCAGTAATGGTAAGACAGAAACTTCCAAAGATATTGTCAAGAGAGCTTCAAAGACAGTAACTTCTAAACCTACTGTCAAGACAGAAGGTGTAAAAGGTACTGTCAAGGAGAGCTCGACAGCAACTTTAGAACATCCTGTTGACACAGTTACTTACAAGTCTAAGAACACGAATGGTAAGTTAGGAAATGGCAATGCTAATGTTGGTAGTGCTCCCAGAAAACTATGCAATAATTGTGGCTCCTCACATCACTTAACTCATGTTTGTAAGAAACCAAAAGAGGTCAAAAACAATGTGACCAAGATAGATGGTAACTTACATAGAACCCCCATTATGCATAGATCTATGGTAGTTTGCAATAACACTGAATGCATGCCTTGTAAAATAACTGCCATGAGTACTTGTTTCAACCTGCCTATTTCATCTATTGAACAATGTCTCTATATGCAAACTGTTGAGACTTCTGAGCCTACTGGAAACAGTAAGAAGGCTACATCCACTAAGAAGAAGACCAAGTCTAATTCTAAAGCTGAGTGGGTGAAGAAAGGAGTCCAACAGAAGATTCCTGATGTGGCTGTTAAAATTGAAAATGATTAATACTCTTGTGATACTGAATTAGCAGGACCTAACAAGGATTGGGTACCATATGCCTCTTAAATACAATTTGTTTTGCAGGGCAAGAATAAAAAGCAGGTCATGTGGATTATTGACAGTGGCTGCTCAAGGCACATGACTGGTGATTTAGTTCTTGTTGATAAATTTATGAAGATGATTCACATATATTCGTTTCAATTTTTTTCTAAATTCTCCTTTGGCTCCTTTGATTCACATATATTTTTTTTAAACAAAAAAGATACTAGAAGTTCTATTATGTGTTTTTCTGGTATGTGTTCTAACAAGATTCTATTATGTGTTTCAAATTCGTTAATGTGTTTTTTTTTTGAAATGTGATGGTGTGGATATGAAAAAGCCTCACTAAGATGATCCAGGTCTTTAGACTCTCATGTTTAAGACTAGCATTATTACATTATTCACCACGCTCGTTTTTATTAGTCAGAGGCATATCATGGTTGAAAGTCATGTGGTGGATATACCTTTCTTCATGCTTATGCTATTATGATAAGGATGGACTTGGACTTTTATAAGCATCTCGATTTCTATTAATTGCTTTCACGCACACCGGAAGAGTAAGAAAAAGGAAGAGAAAGGTAGCATTATAAAAGGCTCCATCGTCCAGAAAGTGGATACCAACATTAAATGGTTGATGATGAAATAAAAATTTATCAATGCACTTGAGACTAATTTTGTGTTTTTGTGGGAGCACACCACTAAGGACACGTGTGTCTGCTAGTAGTTGATTTTGTGCATGTGTGGCTTTTTTCTAGTGGTCATATAATTACCAGGTTGTCGCTGACTGTAATTTTCTTCTGCATTTTTTCTGCTAAAATCAAAATCCATGAACATGACTTTAATACTAGTTATGGTGTATCTGATAGTGGTGATCAAGAGGAGGTCTGGTGGTTCTTGGTTCTTGTTTTGTTTTTTGTTCTAAAGCTTGGAGCTAATCTGGTGGTTTTTGGTTGTCATTTTGTTTTATGTTCTAAAACTTTCTGGTATGCAATAGGTTTTGTTTTGTGATAGAAAGCATCATGTTTCATTAGGCTCCAAACTACAAATATTGAATAACTTGGGTTCTACTGTAGTCTTTCTTTTTTTATGTAGTACAAGTTAGTATATGTCAGAGTTCTTATATTTAGTTCTAGCTCACAGCACAACTTATTTTCTTTTGAATTATGTTTCACACTTTTTAAGTTTCCAATGTTGGATGGACCTTTTCTTCCCCAGAGTTTTTTAGCAGAAGCGATGAGCAAAAATAAATAATTTTTTTAGCTGAAACTATGCACAAGAAAGAACCCTACAAGACACCAAATGAAGACAATTGTTTATTGAGGAAAACACCCAACAGAGACACTAGTTGATTAGAATTCATATGAATGATTAGAATTCAAATGAATGAAGGCCAAATGTTTTTTCCAAATCTTGGTGATGACTGATGAACCAATTTTAGTTTTAATAGTTAGATTTCAAGGTGTAGAGCTTTTGGAGAATTGTGGAGCAAATCTTTAGCAGAGATATAATATCTGTGTCGTGAGGATGTGCTCAAAGAATTCCACGTTTAGGCGAAGGAGGTAGAAAATACAGAACCGCTCCCAGTACTCTCCCACTGCAATACATTGGTGGATTATCATGTGTCCTCCTGCATTGTTTTTTCATATAATATAAAGTAGATGTCTTCTCGTGTATATTGTGATGCATTTCCTCGGTTAAAGACTTTTGGTCATATGTAAATGTATTTAAGATATTCTTTAGTAAAATTATAGAAATCTTTACTGTCTTCATTTAAAAACTAAAAGATTCTTTAAAGTTTATTTTAAAATTATTCGAATTCAGTTTAAGATATTTGAAATGTTCTTAGTACTATTTATTATAATTTTAAGATTATAATATTCTCTCAAGCAATTAAAAGAATCGCATAAAAGATTAATTTTTTGATAAATTTTGCGAAAAGACAATAGTGAATTTTATTATATTATGATAACATAGATTCTCAAAATCTACACTAAAACACTAAACTGAATCTTATAACACATTAGATAATCTTAATAAAATCTTAACGAGTAACACACTTACTAAAATCTTAATAATAAATCTTAGCATAATCTTATTATTATTGGAAAATAATTGGAAAGTGAAATCTTTATTGTTTAAATAATATTTAAAGTTATATGTTAACTTATTTAATAAATTGAAAGATTAAAAACCCAAAAAATTGAAAATATTGTACATAAAAGAATTTTGTAAGAAAACTTTTTATCTTTGTAAATGAACATATAAAATTTCATTTTTCAAAAACAATATACTTTCTCAAAATTTCTTTGAAACACTTATGCGAATCTTTAAAATATTTTTCAAAAATACTCTCTCAAGTTAAGAGAATCGTGTAAAAGATTAATTTTTGACAAATTTTGCAAAAACACAATAATGAATTTTATTATATTATGATAACACAGATTCTCAAAATCTACACTAAAACACTAAACTAAATCTTTCAACACATAAGAAAATCTTAATAAAATCTTAAAGTACCTTATGATTCAAAACAATTGAAAAATAAAATCTTTATTAAGATTTATTAATAAAATCTTTATTAAGATTTATTAATAAAATCTTTATAAAATCTTTTTTAAAATAAAATCTTTATTAAGTAATTTTAAAAAGTCATCTTATCTAGGGTTGTAAATTGATACGGACTATCCGGTATCTCGACTTATATCCGGCTCGAAAATATGATACAAGTCTCAGATTCATTTTGTAAACGATCCAAATCTGGCGAAAAAATTAAACCCGGATAAAATATGATCCCGGATATGAGCACTCATATACCCGCTCAGATTAAGTCTCATATTATTCTTAATAAAATGATCCTACCTGAATATGCCTTATGATCTGTATTCGGTTTAAACCCGAATATGGATTATATTTTTAGTTCATTACATTTCTAATTAAATAACATATTATAATTTCTTAGTATCATTTAAAACTTTAAAATAGATCATTTATTTAAGTTTTCAATTCATGATTATTATATTTTTATAATATTATATTTATTTTAGAATAAATAACTATTTATATAGTACAAATAAAAATGATACCCAGTGTTAGTGGATCATATTTGACCTGTATTCAATGGATCACAAACTACCCGGTTAGAAAAAAGAAAATATGGTATTGGTTCATATTCAGTTTAGATCTGAACCTCAATATTCGGTGATCGGTTTAGATCCGGATAAAACGATATTGGACCCAAATCTGGACACGATAAAAGTAAAATGATCCGATACTTGGGCAAAGGGGTGTCCGGTTCTACCCAGATCATTTTATATCTTATCCAAAATTTTGGTCTATGTACCACCAATACAATGAGTACCGTTGATCTTAAAATAAATGAATTAGAAACGTTAAATCTAATATTAAAAATATTTATTTTAATAATATAAACCAAATATAAGTAGATTTTTCAAGTTGACAAGAATTCTTAATGTAAAAATTCGTAATTCAAATTTTAAAGTGAGAAGGTTTATTTGATTGTTGGTCAATAATTTTAATTATAAGTTTGAGTTGATTTTCTTTATTTTAATTATATTCCTAAATTGAATAGAATTAATGAAAATTTTAATTATAAATACAGGGTTAAGTAATTCATTCTCTCTATCTTCTTCTGCAAGTTGAGAAAACATCCCCAAAAACAAAAATTAGGTATTGATGGCGAGTAGCGCAGATTTAAGAAAAGATGTTAAACGGAAGAGAATCCGCTACAAACGTGGCCGTGGTGGTAGATTAGATAACTCTAGAGCAACCCTATCACATTTAATTTACGCCAGTAATCTAGATATACGTCTCTCTCTCGCCCTCCCCCCTCTCCCTTCTCCCTATCCCCCTCCCCCATCTCCCTCTTTCTCCCTCTCTCTCAATATATATATAGTTGCATTCTATGAAGAACACCTTATATAAAGAACAATAAAGAACACCATCATAAACACTTTATTTTTCATAAAAAATGATTTTTTTAAAATTAGAATCATAAAATTGAATAACAATTAAGCCTAACATATCGAATTTAACGTAGAATCTCATCTAAATTTAAAAATTAAACATTACATATAATCCATTATAGAATCCAGTACAGAATCTTGTATATATATTTATCACAATGAAATTACATGTAATCATGTTTTATTTGATTCTAATTTTTTGTTAGATTCTATTTTTATTCGTAATAAACCTTTTTTGGTGAGAAAGTTAGAATCAACATGCAATTTATGTAAGATTCTATGGTGTTCTTTATTGTTCTTTATATAAGAGTTTTCTTCATGGAGCAATGACCTATATATATATATATATGTAATTTTAAGTGCAGACTCCTGATTACGTCCTGTACCATTACCTCTGCAAGCGTGCTCTTGATTGGTTTTACGCCAGGAAGGTATATATGTTTGTCTTTGATTATGTATCCTCTTTTCTTATTATTTTGAAATGCATCCATACATGTTATTATTATAACATATATATCTACACAGGTTGAATTATATGAAAATGTGAAAGTTTTAAGCTTATTACACAAGGAATATGATGCTGAGAATAACACGTTTAGTATATTTTAAGCTTATCCTCTTTTCTTGTTATTATTATGTGCTCATCGAATTCCTAGATTCTAACATCATCATTTTCTGGAAGTTTAGAAAAGGGTTTGTTGGCGAGTAGCATTGAAAATGGTTTAAAAAAAGATGTTAATCGGACGACAAATAACAAGAAACGTGGCGATGGTGGTAGATTAGATTTACACCGGTAATCCTGATGTACGTCTCTCTCTCCCTCTCCGTCTCTCCGTCTCTCCCCCTCTCTCTTTCTCTCTCTCCATATGTATATTAAATATGTAATTTTTAGTGCTCTCTCTCCATATGTATCTTAAATATTCTCCTAAATTTACTATTTAAGTAAAACCTTAAAATTTTGAAAAATATTATGAAGAAGACGAGTGCGGTGAGGTGACACCTTTCACCTAGATAAATATTAGATAAATTCTCTATTTTCTTCTAAATATACTATGTCACTATTCTCCTAAACCTTCTCTACTAATCCAATTTATTTACTAATTTCCTTTTTACTATATTTTAAGAAATGAAGCTAAATATGCTATGTAAATATTTTCGTAAACTTTCTCTTGAAGTCCAATTTATTTACTAATTCCTTACTATTATCTTCTAATGGAGTAAAATAAGTATATTATCTTCTAATGGAGGAAACTAAGTATATTATATTAATGTTGTCCTAAACTTACTTATTTTTACTTATTGAGTCAAATTTATTTACTATTGTTCTTTTACTTTCTTTCAATCAAGGAAAGTAATAAAAGAGACGATTTGAGAGACGTCACCTCTTGCTTTGATCTTTTTTTCCTAATTTTCTCAAAATTTTGAATTAATAATATTAAATGTTAGAAAATATCTAAATTGCTTTTTAAATCTTATTAATGAAAATCTTAATTATCGTATATTCTGTTGCCCAGTAAATAACAATTGTAGAAGGGGGGTTGAATACAATTGTATAAGATTCTCGACTTATTCAAGTATATAACACAAATATGAAAGAAAAATAACAGTTTTATTAAATCTGATATAAAACTGTTACAAACCCTCTCAAGAAATTCTGATGTTCTTGAGAGCTGCTAGGTTACACAAATACTCAAGTGTGTAATCGATCAATGTTGTGTTCTGTTGTACACAAATCGAAACCTAAACTGTGTTTATATACTTCACACAGCTTCTCTATCAATAAAAAGATAAGTCCTAATCAATTACAAAGATTGAAACATATCCTTATTTGATAGCTACATTCTACAAACCAGGAACCGACAGAATAAACTTCCATGTTTAACTAGACTCCAAATATAACTCGAAGTAGGAATCCTGATCAGCTTCCAGTCCTGATGATCAATCCTCATCCCAGTCCTGATATGCATCTTGATCCTGAAAACCATGTAATCCTGATGACGTCAGTAATCCTGATCAGTTGAGTCTAGCTCCTGACGATCATTGAATTCTGATCTAACAATCTCCCCCAATCTCATACTTTGTGAAATAAAGTATAGATTCCTAAGATTCAATGATGTCAAAAACATATATACAAAATGTACAAGTATCTGCAGCAACAACTTATCTGTTTAAATTCTTTGATAGAACAGATTCATCTTCAAGAAGTTGGATAACAAATTTTCTTCTTTTTCTTCAAGAATTTGAATCAGTCTTTCCTTAAGATTTATGAGTTCTTCATCTTCCTCATTAATCTGGTAGATAGCTGCTCTGAGATTCAATATGGAGCTTCTCTGAAGACTATGTTCTTCAAGCAAAAGATAAGCAATTTCCTTCCCATCAGGATTAAGAGTAAGTTGAGTCATGCCAAAAGTTACTTCTTTAACAGCAGTACCCCTTTGCATTTCCACATCCTGATCTCTTTGATTTAGATACATGGGAGTATAATCACCATTGAAATTTCTATCACCATCCAGTCTTCTTCGAATTGTTGACAAGATCATGTCACTCCATACTTTGCACACTTCATTCTTCCATCTCAAAAGATAATGAACATATTTCAGTTCCTGTGTAGTTTTCATCAGCAGATCTTGAATAGATAGAATCTTCACACTACCATCTTTCATGAAGTACAGAAGCTTTTCTTTCTTGTCAAAACCATCATGACAATCTATAACTATATCAACAGCTAGTAAATTGTTCAGGTTTTCAGAAGTTAAAGTACCTCTAATTTTAGTTAAGGAGTAAGGATCAACATAAGATATGTTCAGATATTCAGCATCCCTGTGTCCAACACCTCCTCTTGAATTACTTGATAATTGCTTCAGATTTGAAAACATTCTTAGCCAGAGTGCTTTTGATCTAACCATATCAGATAAATCAACAACACTTGAAGCACTTGTAATAATTCCACCAGACTGAAAATTGATAGGTGTATTACACCTCAGTGTACTAATGTGTTTCCACTTCTTGTCTTTCTCCTTTTCATGAGCATAGCTTCTTTCAAGTAAAGATTCTTGTCTGCTTGAGTTCCTCCACTTTCTTTTATTTGAAAGTTTAAGCCTTTGAATATAGAGATTGAAATCTCTATTTGTTCTTCTTGAAATATCTCTTCGTCTGGCTTCTTCTTCTTCATCTACTTCTTTGTTGTGAGAATCAACCACAGTAGATAAGATTATTAAATCAATCTCTTGCAGAATTTCAGAATCATCAGGATCTTGAATATTATCAGGAACAACATCAGGATTAGATTCTTCAATTTGATTTGTATTGCAGAGACTTGATTTTCTTGGTTTTCTTCTCAATTCAAGTTCTTCTTCAACATTTCCATCATCACCAAAAGTAGATCTGTCAGGAACTACTAGAGTTTGAATAGGTTCAGGAATTTCTTCAATTCTTAACCCTCTAGACCTTCTCTGTCTAGGTACTGTTTGAGTTGAAGAACCTCTTCTACTTCTTCTAGCACCTCTCCTACCTCTGCTTCCTCTACCTCTAGTAGAAACATAATAGCTTTCCATTATCTCTTTTTGTTGTCTCAAGAATTTTTCATTTGAGAGATCTGGATATTCTTCACTTGCTGTAGAGAGTGCTTTTCTAGCAAATAATTGTTGAACTCTTTTATCAGTGTGATAAAGAGTAACAATTCTACCATCCTTTGTAGTAAACTTCTGGAATAAATTTGATGCATCTTCAGGATTATCAATAATTACATCTTCATCACCTTCAGGAATTGTAGCAAGAGTATGTCCATGACCAGGTGTCAGGATTTGTTCTTCTGTCAGGATCTGAGATTGCACCAATGTTCTTACTGTCTTAACTCCAGAATCAGAAACATGAGTTGACTGCGTTGTTTGATTTTGAGAAGTTTGAATTGTAGACTTCAAAACAACAGCATCAGAGGTTTCTCCTTGTATCACTTTGTCACTACCATCATCTCCAGTATCATCATCATTATTCCTTAATACTAGATCAGGTGTACATTTTGTCTGACTAACCTTCTCCCCCTTTTTGACATCAGGATTTGACAATAAATTTAGAATTAAAGAAAGAGAGGCTTGAATGTCAGTTACCTTAGTATCCAGAGAATCAATCCTTCTGTTGATGGAGGTTTGTTCAGTAACAACAGATTTCACTTGGGATTCTACTACCCTTAGCTGAAAAGTAGTAGGCACCTTTGTAAAATTTTGAGAAATATCATTCCTCACCAACTCAGTTGAATTCTTGATAGAATCAATCTCACTTTTCAGGCTTTTGGATAACAGAGTTGTAGCCTTCAGATGATTCTTCAAGTCTTGATTCTCTATAGATTGCACTGCATCAAAGGCATGTTCCAAAGCAGAAGAAAAACTTACAGATTCAGCAGAACTGTGTCATGAATTGTTCCATTCATTCTGTCTAAGTGCCTCAGCAAGATTAAAGGAAGGAATAGAAAAATCTTGTCTTTGATCTTTCCCAGTGTTAGCATTGCCAGCCATAAATGTACTTGAGGAACCAAAAGTAGTTCAAAGACTAACTTTGAGTGTTGTAGCAAGCTGTTCCTTCTCTTTTCAATTCTCATCATCATCACTATCATAAGAGTCATCATCATCAGTACTAGGAGTAACATCAGGATCAAGAATAGTTATACCTTTCAGTTTATCCTGTGAGTCTGAGATAGGATGGTCCATTGGTCTTGAACGAAGTGGCTGTATCAAGATAGGCTCAGCACCAGGAGCACCACTAGAGTCAGGATTAACACCGTCAGGATTTGAAATGCTTGCATCAGTAATTGCTACCAATGGTTCTTGTGGAGCTTGAGGTTCAGAAGCTGCTTCAACACTTTGAGTTAAAGGTTCTTGTGTGCTTCCCTCATTGACAGTGTCCTCGACCAATCTTTGAACTTCATTTGCACCAGAAATCCCTTGAGCATCGTCAGGAATTTTCTTAGAAACTGTAGCTTGGCATGCATCTTCACTTTGAGAAGATGGTTCTTGTGTAGCTGGAATGTTGATGTCTTCATTCTCCCTTTGAGAAAATGGTTCTTGTGTGACCATTCCACTAGCTAAGCCTTCACCCAAATTTTGATTGAGTGGTTCTTGTGTGGCTGGATCATCAGTACGAGCTGCTGAACCACTTTGAGGTTCAGGTTCTTGTGGGCTTGATCCCTTCAGTTTCTTTTGTCTCTGATAGACTAACTCTTCTGCTTTCCTCAGCTTTTCCATTGGATGTTTTATCCCAAGATTGGAAGCAACAGCACCATACTTCTCCCATGAAATATCAACACGTCTTTTTGTTGGAGAGTCCTGGGCTGGAGAGTCTGAAATAGTAACCACTTGACTTGGTGCAGCATCAGGAATACTAACATCAGGATTTGCTTGAGCAGTTGAAACTTATTGCTCATTCAGAATAGAAGTGTCATGTACATCAGTATCCTGCTTCTTTTCTAAAGGAATTTGATACATGCACTTAGATAATCTTCGTCTCTTCTGTGGTGTAGACAATGGTACCACAGCTTCAATAACAGTATCAGCAACTTCCTTATTCACATTCATTATAGAGGATATAGGTAAGTTATCCTCTGAATCACTTTCATCAACTAACCTTAACTTCCTTTTCACAGGAACATCCTTAACAACCTTATCAGCTTTCTTCACCAGGACCCCTTGTACACCCCCTTGTAACTTCTTTTTAGTGAGTGGTGTAGAGGAAAAATCCTTTGAACCTGATTGCCTTCCCGACACATCAGTTCTAGCTGATTTCTTTGATTTTACAACTAAAGTCTTTTGAGAGACATTAGAGGTGGCTGTTGACTGTTTAGACTGTTTAGGATGAATGCTTGGGTTAGGAACAAGGTGTGATGGACCTTGTCCCATAGCATGAGAAAGTAATCCATAACAAGTAGGCATTTTCTGATGTAAGAAAAACCTAACCTCATCAGGAATAAAAGCATTTCCTATGAAACCATTTGCCTTATCAGGATTGAAAAATGCAATTTTTTTAATATGAAGTAAAATAAAATTTTATTTATGAAAACAAAATTTATTTTGAAAATCCTGATAAATGCATTTTTTTTTAAAACATGATTACGAAATAAATAGCATAATAATCACGTAACCATTCTTACCAATGAACGAGGCAATGTAATTATGAGAAGCTGAACAGTCGCCTCGATATTGAGAAAATGACCTGCATTCTTAATACACATTCTCTATAAAAGAGAACTGTTAAACATAACATCATCTATTTATAAAAACACAAGCCCTCTCCAAAGAAAAACTTACGAAAGTCTTTCACCTTCTTCGTTTTTCAATGGCTGCTAACCAACAACAAAAAAACTTACCAGAAGAAGAAGTCGAAAATATCGATGAAATCTAGCAAGAGATGTATGAAGTACTGGCTGAGATCGCAGAAGACGAAGAGCCTCAACCAGTTCCTAACCCTCAGGAACACGAAGCCTTTGTTAACGCAATGGCCGGTGTGCTTTGGCACAACTTCCAGCAGGCCAATCCTGACTGGAATCCTCTTGACAATCTCATATTTGTCAATGATGAAGAGGATGAAGACGATGAGGATGATGAAGAGGATGAGGATGAAGAGCTCGTACGAGAGCTTGAGAGGAGGAAAAAGAAGATCTTGGATGCTCGCAGGTCTTGCAAGTTGGAGGCATGGAAGCGTCCCGGTGGTCATGGGGACGAGCCACCTTCAAGTGCATCTGCTCCCCTCCTTGTCCTTTAAGGATGGAACAAGAGATCTTCCATTCCTGATGGACTTTGAAGCTGCTCAGGAGCGTTCATGCTTATTTGCAGGGCACGTGTTCCTCAGTAGAAAAATAGACTAGGAAAAAATATGTAATTTCCATTTTCATTTGTAATGAATCTTCAAGAATTAACGAAATTTGTCTATTTTCTCAACTGTTTTCTTTCTGTACTTGCCTGCACAATTTGTTAGTAACACTGATATTGACATATAAAATGATGAATAGTAAACTCTGATAGAAATATAATCGAAATTGAGAATTAAGACTGAAAACCTAATCAAAGACTAAGTAATAATCTTATTTGCCAGAGTTTACCAGGAGTGTTAATGACAAATTAGCAAAGAACCTCTGGTTTTCACACCAGCTTCAATATCTGAGCATCAGGATTTTACCAATTGACTTCCTATCAGGATTGCATCCTATCAGGATTTGATCAAAGAAAACATACCTTTCTGAATAACCATCGGGATTTGACAGTTATCAGGATTTCCTCTCTGTAGCTTTCCTCAGAAATTCTCAAAGTTCATCATTCCATGTTCATTCACCAATTTATTGAAAGCAGCTTCAGGTAGTGGCTTGGTGAATCTGTCAGCTAGTTGTTGATCAGTAGGTACAAAGTGAAGTTCAATTGTTCCTTCCAGAACCTGTTCTGTTATGAAGTGATATCTAATACTGATGTGTTTAGTAAGAGAATGCTGAACTGGATTTCCTGTCATTGCAATAGCACTTTGGTTATCACAATAAATAGGGATTTTTAAGTATGACAGGCCATAATTTAACAACTGATTTCTCATCCACATTATCTGAGCACAACAACTTCCTGCAACAATGTACTCAGCTTCTGCAGTTGAAGTGGAAATAGATTTTTGCTTTTTACTGAACCATGAAACTAGTCTTCCACCCAAAAACTGACAGCTTCCTAAAGTACTTTTCCTGTCTATTTTGCATCCTGCAAAATCAGCATCTGAATAACCACACAACCCAAAATCTGATTCCCTTGCATACCAAAGGCCAAGTGAAGGAGTGCCTTTGAGATATCTGAAAATTCTTTTGACTGCAATCAGATGGGGTTCTCTAGGTTTTGCTTGAAATCTTGCACACAAACAGGTTGCAAACATGATATCTGGTCTACTTGCAGTGAGATACAATAAAGAGCCAATCATTCCTCTGTTGTGAGTTACATCTACCTCAGCACCTTGATCAGGATCAAGTTTGGTACCTGTAGCTATGGGAGTTGTAGCAGGAGAACTATCTTGCATGTTAAACCTTGTCAATAAATTCCTTGTATATTTAGACTGATTGATAAAAATCCCTTCATCAGTCTGTTTAACTTGAAGACCAAGAAAGTAACTCATTTCTCCCATCATGCTCATTTGATATCTTAACTGCATAAGCTTAGAAAACTTTTCACACAGCTTATTGTTTGTTGACCCAAAAATGATATCATCAACATAAATCTGAACTAACAGCAAATCCTTACCATGATTCAAATAGAATAGAGTTTTATCAATAGCACCTCGTTTGAATCCACTTTCCAGTAAGAATTGAGCTAAGGTTTCATACCATGCTCTTGGAGCTTGCTTTAGTCCATAAAGTGCCTTATCCAATCTGTAGACATGATCTGGATATTTAGGATCAATGAAACCAGGAGGTTGTTCAACATAAACTTCTTCCTCCAGTTCACCATTTAAGAAAGCACTTTTAACATCCATCTGGAAAACCTTGAATTTCTTATGAGCTACATAAGCAAGAAATATCCTGATGGCTTCTAGTCTTGCAACAGGGGCAAAAGTTTCATCATAGTCGATTCCCTCTTGTTGAGAATACCCCTTTGCAACTAGTCTAGCTTTGTTTCTGATTATTACTCTATCAGAATCAGTCTTGTTCTTGAAAATCCACTTTGTACCAACAATTGATCTATTCTTTGGTCTTGGTACCAGTTTCCAGACTTCATTCCTTTCAAATTCATTCAGTTCTTCTTGCATTGCAGTAACCCAATCAGCATCTTTAAGTGCATCTTCAACTTTCTTAGGCTCCTCCTTGGAAAGAAAGTTATTGTATAGACATTCATTCTGAGTTGCACTTCTTGTTTGAACACCTGCATCAGGATCTCCAATTATCAAATCTGGAGTATGGTCTTTTGTCCATTTCCTTGCTGGTGTTAAATTGTTTCTTGAAGTAGATGTTCCCCTTGGATTGGTGTTATCTTGATTAGAAGAATTTGTTTGTCTTGAAGCTCTCCCTGAATTGTTGCTATTTCCTCCTGATAAGTTATCAGGATCATCACTTGAATCAGTATCTGAAGAAATCTGTCCTGATGATTGAGTTGACTCTGAACTTGTAGTAGAATGCTGTTGCTCCCCCTCAACATTAGCACTACTAGTTGTATCACTATTGTTTGCATCATCAGTATTAGCACCATCAGTATCTGTTGTGTCATCAGGATTTGGTGACCCATCAGGATCTGATGTATTGACAGGATCTGATTCACTTTCTTCAGGTTCCTTGAAAGCTTCATTTTCAAAAATCAATCTATCATGAGAGTCTTCAATGATTCCAGTTATCTTCTTATCATCAAAAGATACATGTATTGACTCCATGACAGTTCTTGTTCTCAAATTGAAAACTCTGAAGGCTCTTGATGTAGGATAGCCAATGAAAATTCCCTCATCAGCCTTTGTTTCAAATTTCCCTAGCTGTTCAGGATGAGTTCTGAGAACAAAACACTTACAGCCAAACACATTCAAATGCTTCAGACTTGGTTTCTTCTCCTTGAGTGACTGATAAGGAGTAACACCATGCATGTTTATCAATGTGAGATTTTGTGTATAGCATGTTGTGTTGACTGCTTCTGCCCAGAAATATGTAGGTAATTTAGCTTCTTCCAACATAGTTCTGCCAGCTTCAATAAGAGTTCTATTTTTCCTTTCTACTACTCCATTTTGCTGGGGTGTGCTAGGAGCTGAGAATTATTGAATGATTCCTTTGTATTTGCAGAACTTTTCCATCTTTGAATTCTTAAATTCAGTACCATTATCACTTCTCAGTATCTTGACTTTGTACTTTGTGGTTGTCTCAATCATTCTCACATGATCCAATAGAACTTCAGGAGTTTCATCTTTTCTGTGCAGAAAATACACCCAGGTGAATCTAGAATATTCATCAACAATTACAAGAGTGTACCTTTTCTTACTGATGGACATGATGTTGACTGGACCAAATAGATCAAGATGTAGCATGTGATATGATTCTTCAATAGAGGATTCCGATTTACTCTGGAATGATGTCCTTCTTTGTTTTGCTTTCTGACATGCATCACAGAGTCTATCAGGTGTATACAAGACTTTAGGTAATCCTCTTACTAAATCTTTCTTAACCAACTCATTGATATTGCTGAAGTTGAGATGAGAAAGCTTCTTGTGCCAATTCCAACTTTCATCTACTGAAGCTTTACTGATCAGACATGCAGGGGAGTCATCAATATTTGAGAGGATGTTGGCTTCATATATGTTACCATGCCTATAGCCAGTCAGACCTATCTTTCCTGTTGCTTTACTGACTACTTCACAATGTGTGGAATAGAAATTGACATGATAACCTCTGTCAGTGATTTGACTAATACTCAACAGATTGTGTTTTAGTCCCTTCACTAGAGCTACTTTTTCAATGATGACATTTCCAATGATTATATTGCCATATCCCAAGGTTTGTCCAATGTTGTCATCTCCATAAGACACAGTTGGGCCAGCTTTTTCCTCATATTCTGATAACAGGGCTTTGTTTCCAGTCATGTGCACAGAACATCCACTATCCATGACTAACACATTCTTCCTTTTTCCCTGCAATCAGAATAGAAACACACTAGTTAGAACACTTAGGAACCCATACATGTTGGGTTCCTTTTTCATGCAATTTATTAATTTTAGCAGCAGAAGACTTTCTGACCTTAGCAGTCCTGACAGGATTTACTCCATCAGGATTTGCTTTGTCAACATCAGTATTAACATCAGGATCATAAAAGTTATAGTACAAATCATGATACTCTTTACAAGTATAAATAGAATGCCATATACTACCACAATGAAAACAGGACTTCTGTGGTTTATAAAATTGTTGGTCCTCGTGTATTGCAGAAGGGGGGGGGGGGATGAATGCAATACTGATAAAATTCAATCTTAATTTCAACAACTAAAACCAAGATTAAGTGTTATCAGTAATATAAATGCAATCACTAAATAGTGTGTAGTAAAGACAAGATTCACAAAATAAATGTTTTATTTATTTTGCAAAGTGTTGCTACAACCTCAAGAGAGAATTCTTGAGCTTCGGTTTCTCCAAGACACTTGCTTGTCTTCCTTACGTATCTAGAATGAATTGATAGTAGGTATAAGACTAATCCTATCACTATCAGTCACGAGTTTGTGAAGCTGCTGTCATTGTCAAGTGGCAGCTTCTTACATATTGCCTTACCCATGTGACTTTCCTAAATTGCTAACCTGTCAGATAAACATTACAAAAAAAGCAACCTAGATTCATTCTATTTCCAGCTAAAACAATTCAGCAAATAATGACTTGACCTTGCTCTTGAATTGATTCGCTTTTGTTTTGCAGTGCTTGAAGCTTCTGTCGTAGTCTTGCAGACTTGGTGCAGCTTAGGGATACTGCATCACGCCTATTTCTTGAACATTGAAACTGTCACGGGATTTGACTGAGAAAGATACCTAGAGCAAGGATCTTTATCGAGACAGTTACTTTTGCCACAAATCTTGCTGTCACAGGAATGTTCTTTTGGTGACAGTATGAGTTCCCCGCATAGAATGCTGTCGAGGATTCCAAACTTGCTGTCGAGGGCTAAAGTTGTTGTCGCGTAGTCTTCCGCCAATGTTGCTGTCAGAGTGAATATGCTGTCGTGACTTGCAACATTCTGTCTTCTTGTAATCTTACTGTCACAGCTCTGGGACAGTAACCTTTATTCATGTTGTCATCTAAAATGCATTCTTTGAGGCTTGAACACACAAATGAACTTCTTTCAAATTACACAACTAGAATAACATTACATACTGATTACAAGAACATACTTTGGATGTGACAGTATGTTCTACTTAATTAAAAAATTAAGTACATATAAAGTTAAGTTGTTTCTATGCTATCACCCATAAATCCCAACAATCTCCCCCGATTTGTTTTTATGGAGAATAACAACAAATTTACAATATGTGCTGACAACTTAACTAACAAGATCAGAATGGATTAAGAATTTTTACTTAGCTTGAGATTTCCTCTTCTGTCTTGCTACATCCTCTCTTTTGAGAGCTTCTACCAAGCAGCCTCTTAGACCTTCTATAAGAGAAATTTCAGCAGCAGTAACTGCAGCATCCTCTACTTCTTCAATGATCTTCTTTATGGAAGGAGAGAGGAGAGAGCTAGCATCCCTGAGATTCAGCCATTGCTCTATATCATATGGATAGGTTCTGAAGTGAAGTTCTTCATGAATGAGCTTGAATCTACTTCCAGGATAAGCATTGAGAGTCTTTCTCCTTTGCTTGTCCAGCTTTGAGTCTTCTCCTTTTCTTCCTTCCAATAATTTCTCTATTTCATCAAAACAAATCTGCTCCAAGGGATGAATTGATCCAGCTACCATATACTTTAAATCCTTCAGAGTGGTTGTTTTAAGCTTATGCAAGCTGCAAACATAGATTTCTTCTTTTAGGAACTTGACTCTTAGGGGATTTTCCAGCATATATGGTTGATAATTTGGAGCTTCACTTTCTACCTTGTTAGAGAGGCCTTGTGTTTTTCCAGTAGTTCAGCTTCCTTCTTATCAAGCTCTGACTGAGTTTGAGAATTGTAATATCCCCAAATTTCTGTAATAATTAAAACCTTGATGAATAGTGAATTTTCCACTGATGAATAGTAATTCTGCTGATGAAATTTTTTTCAGACCACCCTATGTAGGTGACATGGAATGAATGTTTCGAAGTTATATTATCGAAGTATAGGAAGAATAAAAGAATGTAAACGCGATCAGAATCAGAAGATTCCCATCCGAGTTTTAAATCACTATTCACTGGACAATCAAGGACGTATTGATTTGATCGTTTTAAGAAAGTATGTGGAATGAGAAATACATGATCATATCTTAAACCAAGGTGAGACACCTAAGAATATATATTAGACAAAGGTAATGGAAGGATAAAGGAAGTACCCTAGCTTTGGTACAGAGAAACGTCTTTAGAACCACTGGAAACTATCGCGAAACAAAAGCGTAATAAATTATGGATTAAACCCTAACCAAAGGAGGAGTATTATATGAGATCATCAAGTGCAATATATAAAAGAATTGAGGATGCAAAGGATGACATAAGCATGATGCAAGGAGATGACATAAGCATGACAAAGTGATGACAAGGTGATGAATCACCACCTTGTCACCACTTTCACCACCACCACACATCCAAAATGGCCTTGTCATTGGTGACAAAACTTGATATTAGCCACACAATTAATTGGCAAGGTATTAAGGTTAATTAGACAAAAGAAAAAGGAAAGAAACAAAAGAAAACAAATCAAGAAAAGATGCATCAAGGAAGAACATCAACATTCGGCTATTTCTTCTTTCCAAGAGCTTAAAAATTTTGCTCCTACTTCCACTCAACCATAATTCTTGATCTTGGGCTCTAAATCACCCCCTTCCAATATACAAGGTAGATCTCTAATCTTAGCCTCATCCATGTATGATAGCTTGATCAAAAATGGATTCAAAGTTGATGATGAATAGTGATGTGAATAGTAACCTCATAGAATCTTGTTTTGTTTTGATGATTTTAGGTTTGATTAGCTTAGTTAAGGAGCAAGGAAGGATATATCATCCATATATAGTCTTTGTTAAGCTCCAAGGAAGGTATAAAACTTCTTTCTTTTTAAGATTCTTGCTTGATCTAGTAAGTTAGAAGTGTTTGATTAGAACTATGTTAAGATAAAGCATGTATGCATGATTTTAAGCATGTTTAATAGTTGATTTGTGGATGAACTTGTGAAATAGAGTGTGACCTTATTTGGACAGATAAATGGTAGTATAAACTTGAGTTTGATTGGTGGTTGGTTGATGGTTGATTGTAGTTTGGTTGAGTGTTTAAAAAACACGGGAAGTACGCATAAGCGCCGTTACCATGTCGGATTTTACTTAGGTAGTTTAGACAGAAACCACGACTTCAAAACAGGGCATGAACTGTTAGAAAATGGAAAGTTTGAGGCATATTTTATATATGTTCTTGATGGAATTTCCGGAAACTAACAATTGGAAGTTGTTCCTTGTACTGAGGACTTAAACTTTCATGTTTGGATCTAAGACATTTTCTTAGTGTAATCCATAAATAAATTGAGTTGAAATAGGTTTCTTGAAATGGGTTATGTGGGTTGGTTATATTGAAATAACTTGTATCCCACATAGAAATGGTAATGAGAGGTTGGTGGGTTTATATAGAAACATGTGCATGAGTAGTGTACAACTACTAAGGCATGTGGGTGTGCATGGTGTTAGTATGTGCCTCGCGCACACACACACACACACGCGCGCCGCCGTCGCCCGCCCCGCCACGTCACGTCACGTCACGACTCGGGTCGGGTCGAAGGGCGAATGTCTCGGCGTCTCGCGTACGCGAGGCGACCTGGGCGAGGAATTTTATTACCTATTTATTTAATATTATTTATTGATTTAATTTAACAGTATCAGTATTTATTTGTAACAGCTATACGAACTGGGTCAGGATTTATATTAAATTCTGATGGACCAGTTCTTGGATCAAATCCTGATGGCCTGGTCTCAGTACTTGGAGTGAAATCCTGATGACTAGTGATCCTGATGGCCTGTGTCAGTATTTGGATCCTGATGATGGTCAAGTCCTGACGAAATCCTGATGGTCGATCAAGTACTGATGCCACTCCTGACGGACAGCAAGTCCTGATGGCTTGGAGTACTGATGAAATCCTAATGGACCAGGAAATCCTGACTGAGCTGTAACTGTTATTAAATCCTGATGACGACTGTTATGGTAATTAAATCAGAATATTTAGTATTAAATGTCATATCTTCAGTTACAATATTTTGTCTGTTTACGTTTTATTTTGTATTATATATGGATACAAAACATAACGTTTGAGAGTGGGGACATATACGTAACTCTGAAAACCTTAGCAACTATCATCTTCTCTGTTTTCTCTCAACACATACAGAATACATAGTTCTTGGGCGAAGTGAGGTGTAGGTCGCTGTTGATCATTCCGACTACTGTGAGTGGATTGATCTGTGCTGTTTTATCCTGGGAGCTTTCTTTTCATGGTTGTCTTTCATCATGAAACATTTGCTTCCAAACACATGAAAATACTTGACAGTAGGTTTCTTTTCATTGAGCAGATAGTAAGGAGTGTTCCCATGAGTCTTGTTGATCAAGGTTCTGTTCTGTGTGTAGCAGACTGTGTTGATAGGTTCTGCCCAGAAGTATGTAGGTAATTTTGCATCATGAAGCATAGTTCTGGCAGCTTCAATGAGAGTCCTATTCTTCCTTTCTACAACTCCATTCTGCTGAGGAGTCCTTGCAGCAGAAAATTGTTGTACAATTCCTTCATCTTTACAGAAATTACCAAGAGTGGCATTTCTGAACTCAGTCCCATTGTCACTCCTTATTATTTGAACTTTGGCATTTGGAGCTCTTTCAAGAACTCTTAAGTGATCAATGATGACTTGAGCTGCTTCATCTTTTGATTCTAGATACTTCACCCAAGTATACCTAGAATAATCATCCACCATAACTAATGCATATCTCTTCTTGGCTAATGATGGTACATTGACTGGTCCAAAGAGATCCATATGAATTAGTTTGAGTGGTTCAGTGTTGGTGTTGACTTGCTTTGATCTATGCACAACTTTCTTCAGTTTTCCCATTTGACAATCCTCACACAGTCCTTGACAGAATTCCTGTTGAGGTAGTCCTCTCACTAGTTCCTTCTTCATCAGCATATTCATTGTTTTGAAGTTGAGGTGTGAGAGTTTCCTGTGCCAAAGCATACTGTCACCAACAGTAGCTTTACTCTAAAAACAGTAAATCTTGTCCTTCTTTGTTGATCTTAAGTCAGCAACAAACAAGCTTCCTTTTCTTACTCCTTTCAAAGAAAGGCTTCCATCCTTCTTGTGATAAATGTTGCACACCATCATGTCAAAATCAACCTTGAATCCCCTATCACTGAATTGGCTGACACTGAGCAGGTTGTGCTTCAATCCATCAACAAGTGCAATATCATTTATGACATTTCCAATTTCCAAACAGCCATATCCCACTGTGTAACCCTTACTGTTGTCTCCAAAGGTTATGATTGAGCCAGCTTTCTCTACAAATTGTGACAGCAGGGTTTTATCACTAGTCATGTGTCTAGAGCAGCCACTGTCAATGATCCAAGTGACCTGCTCCCTATTCTTACCCTGCAAGACAAATTGTATTTAAGAGGCATATGGTACCCAATCCTTGTTGGGTCCAGTCACTTCAGTATCACAAGCATAATCATCATTTTTAACTTTGACCATCACATTAGGAATCTTCTGTTGGACTCTTTTCTTCACCCACTTATCTTTAGAATTAGACTTGGTCTTCTTCTTAGTGGATGAGGCCTTCTTACTGTTTCCAGTAGGCTCAGAAGTCTCAACAGTTTTCAAGTAGGTACATTGTTCAGAAGATGAAATAGGCAGATTAAAACAAGTACTCATGGCAGTTATCTTGCATGGCATACAATCAATGTTATTACACACTACCATAGGTCTATGCATAATGGGGGTTCTGTGTAAGTTACCATCTAGCATGGTCACATTTTTCATGACCTCTTTTGGTTTCTTACAAACATGAGTTAAGTGATATGAAGAGCCACAATTATTGCATAGTTTTCTAGGAGCATTAGCATTTCCATTTCCTAAGTTACCATTCCTGTTTATAGACTTGTAGGTTATTGAGTCAACATGATGTTCTGAAATTGCTGTCGAGCTTTTCTTTACAGTACCTTTCATACCTTCTGTCTTGACAATAGGTTTGGAAGTTGCTGTCTTTGAAGCCCTCTTGACAGTATCTTTAGAACATTCTGTCAGATTGTTTGGCAAATTTACTGTCTTGGTGAATTTGACAGCATCTTTTCCGTCAACTGTTGTACTGTCATTGCCTTCATCCTCATCATCAAGTTGTTGCTTGATGAGCATGGCTTACTCATCAAACTCAAGTTCAGAAGGTTTAAAGATTGGTTTGTTGAGTTTCTTAAGGACATGAGGTTTGACAGTAGCATCAGTTGAACAATCCTGACTAACAATTTCCTTACCAGGTCTTTTGCCATATTCAAAACCTATTCCTACCTTTTGATCCTCCGTGTGTTTCTCATGATAATCCTGAAGTTGTTTTGATGAGTTTCTATAGGCTTTAATCTTGAATTCATTTTCACTAATTTCTTTCCTTAGAAACTCCTCAATTTCTTTAGCACAGACTAACTCATTTTTCAGTTTATCATTCTCCTGTGTTAAAGATTCTAATCGATTGGTGTGTAACAAAAGCAAATCATTTTCAGAAGTGAGTTCTTCATTCAATTTAGTTAACCTAGCAATTTCTTCATTATCTGTGGTTAAACTAGTATGAACATGAAACATCTCTGCATTTAATTCCTCAACAGTTTGCTTGTATTCATCTTTAGACATATCAAGTAAGACTAGTGAGGGTACCTGACTTGGAGAGTTAGAGGAGGCCTCTTCAGATTTAGCCATGAGTGTTAAATTCACATATTCCTCTTCTTCTTCATCATCAGTATCATCCCAACACTTTCCTTCAGCCACATGATTTTTCTTTTCCATACATTGTAGTTCTCCTTATCAAAAGCTGGAATCTTTATGCTACTTGACTTCTGCATACTTGTCATGATCTCAGATTTGTTGAACAATCTGTCTGCTCTGATACCAGTTGCTGGTCCTTGACTATTGCAGAAGGGGGGGTTGAATGCAATACTAATAAATCTCAATCTACGTTTTCAACAACAAGAACTAAGATTAAGGATTATCAGTTTATCAATTGCAAACACAAGTAGACACACGAGTAATTCTCACAAAATGAATGTTTTATTTATTTTGCAATGGGTTGTTACAACCTCAAGAAAATGTTTGTTTTCTTGAGCTTCGGTTTCTCGAGTGATTACAAAGAATGAATTGAGAGATAGACTAAGTAGGCTAAACCTATCACTTTCAATCACGGGTCTTGTGAAGCTGCTGTCATTTTCAAGTGGCAGCTTCTTACAATTTGCCTGCCCGTGATTCTTTCCTAAATTGTTATACAGACATCTTATCAATACATTACAAAGCAATCTAGAAACATTCTATTTTAAGCTAACACAATTCAGTAGATGTAGATTTGTCATACTCTGGAATTGGTGAGCTTTGTCATGTGATCTCTCAAGCTTCAGTCGTAGTCTTGCAGACCTGTTACAGTGTTGGGATACTGCAACACGCCTATTTCTTGAACATCCAAACTGTCATGAGTTTGACTGGGTTTTTTACCAATACAAATGTTATCCCTTCATGACAGTATCCTGATGGCTAAGCTTGCTGTCACAGGAATGCGCTTTTGGTGACAGTAAGAAATCCCCGCTAAAGGTGCTGTCAGGATTTCCAAGCTTGCTGTCAGGCTAAGGTAAAGTTGTTGTCAGAAGGCTCCCGCCAATGTTGCTGTCCGAGTGAATGTACTGTCGTGACTCGCAACATGCTGTCTTCAAGTAACCTTACTGTCAGTGCTGTGACAGTAATCTTTATTCTTGCTGTTCATCTTGAGTACTTCTTGAGGCTTGAACAATCTACTGAACTTCTAACAAGATGTACTAGAATCTTATTTGCAGTAAACAAAAACGGTTACAAAGACATACTCTGGCTGTGACAGTATGTTCATACTTAATAGAATTAAGTACATAAAAAGTCTAGTTAAGTTGTCTCATAGCTATCACCTATAAATCCTAACAATATTTATATATCAATACTTGAATAATTCATGTAAAGCTAATAAGTGACATAGTATTGTATAAAAATATAAATCGCATAACAATTAACATCTAATCAAAAATATTAAAGGTGGAATAATAAAATTTGTAAATAAAATTGAATACATAATTATATATAAAAACTACAAAACCTTAAAAAAATGGAGCTATATAAATAATAGAGTAAAGTGCACTTTGTGTACCTATAATTAGGCTGTCAGACCACTTGCAATACTCCACTTCAAAAACTATCACTTGTTATACTGAAGTTTACCTTTTTTACAATGTGTGTATGTCCGTCAAATAAGTTTAACTCTGTTAGTAAATATAAGGGCAAAAGTGTCTTTTAACAGTTGTCTTCTTCCTCAAGCTGTTGTCCACCATTGATGAAATTTTTTAAAACATGAAACTCGAATATCTCATTCATTTTTTAACGAAATCTCTTCTTTTAAATTGCAACAAGACCATCCTAATCTCCTCTACAATATGATGTCAATTTCTCCCCCCCTCCTCATCGAGCACAAATCTCTAAAATAATTCTTTTAAAATTTTCTAAATATACGAATATTTAAAGTAAATATTTGATAGTCAAATTTGATATTGTATTGTATAGGAGAAAAGAATGAGATATTTGAGTTTTAAGTTCTACAAAAGTTCATCAATGGTATATTTGAGTTTTAAGAAGAAGATGAATATCAAAAAGACTGATTTGCCCCTGTTCTGATTAACAGCGTTGCACATATTTGACGGAAATACACATATTGTAAAAAAAATCAAATTTCAGTATAACAAATGATAGTTTTTGAAGTAGAGTATTACAAGTGGTCTGACAACCAAACTACAGGTACACGAAGTGCAATTTACTCTAAATAATATAAACTAACATTTTTTCTTAAAAAAATTAAAATTAAAAAAATTGGATAAACATGTTATATAAATAATATAAAACAACATATAATTTACACAAAAGTTGAAATAATAGAAGATAATATGATGAGCGAATATGTTTTATCTAATAATAATTTTAAAATGAACTCAAAACTCAATGTAGCACACTCGATTATGACATGAAACAGTTACGAGGAGACCAACGTTTCGATTCTCGTTGTTTACACACAAATTTGACATTTTCTATCTTCATTAATAAATGGGTGGTATGTTTGTAATTTTAAAAATACAAGGGTAAAATTGTAATTCCATGAACACTTTTTGGGTTCTTTTTGCCTTTGATCGACTTTTAATATATAGAAGTAGATTTATAAAAAATTGATTCTGTACGTAAAATTATACATTGAGATTTTCTTGCTCTTTTTTTTCCATGAACATATATTTTTTCATATTTATATAATTTTAAATTAATCTATCTATTTTAAGTCTATTATTCATTACACACATTATCTAACAGCCTAGGTTAGAAATTAAGTAAATTGAAACATATTTTATATTATAATGTAGAATTATTTTTTAACTCAACTTTAAATTTTATATATCTAATATATGATGCATTTATATCCACACGTAAATGAAATATATATCTTTCTTAAAATATTATCCTATTATTATCCAATATATATATATATATATATATATATATATATATATATAGACAAATGTTAACAAATTCATATTTTTTCAATTTGAATTTGGTTACATTTATGAATAATTTTGAGTTTCGCTTTTATAAAAAATATAAACCAACAATATATTTACTCAAAAAGTAAAGTTAAAAAGAGAAAATAGGATTATAAGAGAACATGTGGCTTATCTAATAAGATTTTTAAGATTTTTAAAGTTAACTCAAAATTTGATGTAGCACAATGGTTATGATACTTTATTTGTAAGTGGAAGGTTTGTGTTGGAATCATAAAAGCAAAAAGAATTTTATATAATTTTTGCATAAATTATATATGGGTGACATTTTTGTAATTATATGATAAATAAGGGTAAAGCTGTAATTTCACAGTGATAAATAAACTAAACTCTTATTTATTTTAGAAATATGTAAAGGCTCATTAAATGTGGTACATGGAACTCAAGAGATAAAACTGATATATTCTTGTTTGATGGTCTATATTCTCCTACTATAAATGGAGAAGTTTGTATTATCATTTTGGAGTACAAGTTGAAGAATAAAGAAATAAGTAGAAAACAAGCTAAATGGTTCCGTGCCTTGTTCCGTTCAATATTCCATATACTGAAATATGATACAGGAAAACATACACAGAAACCTCTATTCCCAACAGATTGGTATCAGAGCCAACAATCAAATCAATGTCACCATCAAATCAAAGCCACCATCAAATCAAAGCCACGAGCAAATCAAAGCCACCAGCAAATTAAAATGAGTAATGTAATAACCCGAATTTTTGGTAAAATTAAAACTTTTCTTATTATGATTAAGTGCATCAGTGAATAGTGAATTTGGTGGATGAATAGTGATTTTGAGGATTAACAAAATTTTTCATGCCACCTATGTACGAGACGTAGTGTGGATATTCCGAAGTCATATTAGTGATCTACGGAGTAAATAAGTGAATGCAAAGACGATCGGAATTCAGAAATTCCAAATTTTATTTTGGTGAAGTATTTGACCGGGCAGTGAATTATATATTATTATATTCAAGAAATGAGATATTAAAATTAAGGATTTGAGGATTTAATATTTTGGAATTTTATTATTTTATTAAAGTCGATTTAAGGATTCGATTGTTGAAGTGGATAGTGAATAGTTACTATTCACTGCGAAAATCGCGTAGAGTTTTATTCGCTCTTTTGGGAAATATTTGGAATCGTTCCAAGAGGAACAAGGCAACATTTACAGGATTAAATTTAGACATGGAAGTAACATGTAACAAGATTGATTCGAGGAATGCAACATTTGGATCATCCATGTGAAAGGAAAACGAACCAGTAAAGCTACTTTAGCTAAACCAATGCATGTTGGACAAGTGTCACAAGCTAAGAGCTATGACTCACCACCTTTTTAAACACAAAAATCAGCATCCTTATCATTATTATCAAGACAAAGAAAAGAGAAATGAGAAGAAAATTCGGGAGAGAAATGAGAAGAAAAATGGGAGAGAAAGAAACGATCGTAACTTGAGATTCCGTGGTCCGTTTTTGGCGTTCTACCACTCAAATCGAAGCTCTCGAGAAGCCCGACGTAACCATGGTAAGCTCTCGCCTCACCTCTGTGTTTTACCCATTCGATTTCAGTGATTAACTGAAAGGCATATGCTATAGCCTATTTGTAATTCGAGGATTCTACTCAACTTAAACAAGAATGTAATAAGTAAATATTAGATTAAAGGTCACAGGAATCTCAGAGAGTTTTATCTGTCAAGAGATTGGAGATTAAAGTCATCTACAGACTTGAAGTTATTCTACATTGAAAGAAGTTCAATTTATTGTTCAAGCCTCAGTGAAGTATTCAAGGAAGTGGATTTACTACAGTGACAGAGATTTCCAGTTGGTGACAGAAGAAGTACAGGATACAAAGTTCAGTCAAAGCTAAAGCAAAGAAGCCACAGCTTTAAATGTTTTAAAGATGAAGAATTATCATTGAAGTCAGTTATTCATGAAACCAGACAGTGCATCGAATGACGACATCAATCAGTGGAATTAAATCATCTATTTTCAGTGGTTTTCAGAAGAGAGAGAGATACTATGTTTTTAAGTTATCTTCTTCTAATTAATTAAATTATTAATCAATTTAATTAATAAATTAATTCTTTCAGAATTAATTTATTTATTAAATTAATTAATTTAGTTGCTTGAATTATTTATTAAATTAATTCCAGAAAAGAATTAATTTAATTTAGAATTTAATTCAACTAAAATTAATTAAAAGAAAGTAACTTAAGTACTAGTATGACCTGTCTTAATACTAGTATGACCTGGGGTATTAAAAATCAAAAATCCGGTATGACCTAGTAAATTAAAAGCAAAAACACGGTATGACCTATTTAATAAGGTCATACAAGTGTTTTTTTTTAGGTCATACCGACTTCTTTTAAAAGGTCATACAAAGTGCTTTCCAGGTTCTATCCAGAGTTCTTGAAAAGTACAGTAGGTCATACAAGTGTTTTTGATTCTTTTATTAAATCATTTTTGATTTATTAAAAGGTCATACAAGGCATTTTCTTCAGGTCATACAAGGCAAATTAATTTGCTTTTACCCGTGGCCAAAAAGGAAAAAGCAAGAGACTTGAAAAACACACTGCATTATCAAATCAAAAGACACAGCAGCCACTTTCTCTCTCAAGCAAAAACGAAGAAGCCATTTAATCTCATTTCTTCTCAAGCAATTAATTCTAGTTTGTATTGTTAAATCCAAACCACTAGAAGTTGATTACTTGTATTGCTTTGATTATCTAGCGGATTTTTATCCCTAGAATTTATCTCGAACTTGCTTTTAGCATTCGATCTTTTTATTACAAATATTAGAAAAGTTCATGTCGAATTTATTCTAAATTTGTATTAATTAGTTTGAGATAAATACTTTGTAATCCTTATTGTATTTGCAACACCCTTCAAGTTTAATATAGTTTATATTTAACTTGAATTTTGTTTCATTTATATTCCGCATTAATTTGTTCTAAATTGTTAAATTATTCAAGAACAAATTTCGATAAAACGGTATAGTTTGTATTCAACCCCCCTTCTACAAACTTATCAGGACCTAACAATTGGCATCAGAGCCTTTTGATTGATATACAAATCAAAGATCCAATTGTTTTGAGATTTTTCTTTTAAACTCTGATTTTTTTATCTTATTCCTAAAAATCTCAAAAGATGTCTACTACACAGAAAGTGGGTACAGTGAAAATCCCAATGTTCAGCAAGGAGCATTATCCAATGTGGAAGAAGAAAATGCTCCTATTTCTTAAGGTTGCAAATCCTAAATACATTGATGTGATGAAGAATGGACCAAAACTTCCTATGATTATTGAGGAAGAATTAAAAGAGGGTAACATTGTTACTAGGGCTGCTAGGATGTACCCTAAAGATCCCAAGGATTTCACTCCTGGTGAAAAAGAGGATGTTACCTTGGATTCCTGTCTACAGCTGATCCTTATTGATCGTCTTGATCCTATCATGCATAATCATGTCCTAAACTGTGATACTGCCAAACACATTTGGGAAACCATAGAGATAATCAATGAGGGGATAGAGGAAGTTAGAGAGAATATGCTGGAAATTCTCACTTCACAATATGAGCATTTCAGATCAAACCCTGGTGAGGGTATCTCTCAGGTTTTTGAGAGATACAACAAATTAATCAATGATCTGAATCTCAATGGGAAGCACTACACCAACAAGGAGATTAACAAGAAGTTCCTTCTTACACTTCCACCTCATTTGGAGCACAAAATATCTGCAATTAGAGAAGCAAGAGATATGAATGAGATTGCTTTGGAGAGATTGTATGGTGTTCTGAAGACCTATGAGCTGGAGCAGATTCAACAGAGGGAGCTGTATGGAACTGGGAAGATTGTTGGTACCTCTACTGAATTGACTGCTGAAGTCCCACAGAAACTGGAAGTGAAAGCTGTTCAACCTTCCAGTTCTAACATGAATGTTATTGATGCTGAATATGGATTAACATCCATTGATCAATCTGGTGGTGACTTCTATTCTTTAGAAGAACTTGATCAGCTGGAGGATGGTGATTTGGCTTTGATAGTCAGGAAGTTTGGGAAGTTTAGATTCAAGAGGAATCCCAATCTTAAGTTCAGGCCCAGGTTTCAGAGAGGTGATTCCTCATCTTCAAGTGGCACAAGGGGTGGCTACAAAACTGGAACTGTGGAGAGGAGCTCAATCAGATGCTACAATTGCAATGAGTTGGGTCACTTTGCTACTGAATGTAAAAAGCCAAGGCAAGTGACAAGGAACTCATTTGATTCTAGCAAGAAGAATAAGATTGAGAAGGCTTATGTTGCTGAAGGGAAGAGCTGGGATGATACAGACAGTGAAGATGAAGAAGTTGGAAATCTTGCACTTGTGGCAAAAGGAGGCAAACTCTTTGATTCCATGTTATCTTCACCAGACATGTCTGAGGTAAAACTTACTGACGCTGAAATGATTTATCATCTTGGTGGCACCATAAGTTGTGCACGCACTGAAAATGATAGAATAAATCTTTTAAACACAAATCTTGAAAAGGAATTAAAAGAATTGAAACTTGTGCATGTTAATCAGGATGAACTTACTAATAAGGTAGCTTTTCTTGAGAATAGGGTTAAATGTTATATTCAACTGGAAACCATTCTCAAAGATCAGATTAGTGAGCTTAAGACCAAAGCTAATGCTTATTTCAGTTCTTGTAAGACTGCTAAAGAAATTCTCAATAAGCAAGCTGTTGGTAATCATGTCAGTATAGGGTATGATTATAATGAGGCTATTGGACTGCTTGGAATTAATTCCCCTTGTAGATACAAATCTGAAGGAAAGGTTGTTCCATATATACTTAAGGGTATTGAAACACCCTTCTGTAGGGAGTCTGAGGCAGAGCCTATGAATGAATACTCTATCATTATTGCTGAGGAGATTCATGAAGAAGATATTGCTTTGGAAGCTGAACAGTCCAAAAAGTGTATATCTGATATTCCAGTCAAAGTTGCTACAACTAAAAAGACTAAATCAGATATCCATAAGTTGGATCAAAACAATTGTAGAACTAACATGCCTGCTGTTAATTCTTCTCATAAAGCATGTGGTGTGATTAATTGCATGTCTTGTGCTTTCAATGTTATGTATGCTTATTTTAATAGTAAGCATGTATCTAGTGATAAGACTGCTCCACGTCAACATGTTAATAATAAGAAGCATGTTAAAGCAAAGACTACTAGTCCTCCTCAGACTAGAGTGGATTCATTTATCCCTAAGCCTACTCAGAAATGTGTTAAGGCTGGCTATAAATGGAAACGCTCTTATGTGAAAGAGGTTGAAGTAGTTTCAGTTAAAAATGTTGTTTTGCCTGACAAAGGCCAGTTCTTTAAGTATGCCGGACCCAATCAATTTTGGGCTCCGAAGAAGGTCTAATCAATTTGATATTGCAGGGAGTTAAACAGGTAAACCGTGTTATATGGATTCTTGACAGTGGCTGTTCAAGGCATATGACCGGAGATAGAGCCCTGCTATCAGATTTGGTTGTGAAAGCTGGCCCAGTGCTTACCTTTGGAGATAACAGCAAGGGTATAACTGAGGATATGTCCTGTTTGAAATCAAGAAATGTTATCAGTCAATAAGAACATCAATGTTACATTTGATGACACCAAACTCCCTAATATCCAAACAGAAAATCCATCTGAGAAACTAAAGTTTGAAGAAATGTCAGATTCAGAATCAGATGATAAGAATCCACCTGAGGTTGTTGCTGGTGATAACAATGATAATGATGATAATGGTGAGAGTGATGGTGGTGGAAACATTGGTAACAATGGAGATACCACTAACATTGGAGAAAAATCACCAAGACAATCTGCCAACAACTCAGGGGGAGGAAATGAAAGGTCAACTAGTCATTCACAACACCATAATGTAGAACAAGGCGAATCATCAATATCAAATCTTCCAAGATAAACAGTTTGGAAAAGAGCTCATCATTTTGAGCTGATTATTGGTGATCCAGGTGTTGTAGTCAGAACTAGAAGTGCTACTCAAAATGAATATCATTATTCAGGGTTTCTTTCTGAAATGAAACCAAAGAAGATTGAGGAAGCACTAGGTGATCCTGATTGGGTGATTGCTATGCAAGATGAACTCAATCAAATTGAACAACAACAAGTTTGGAAGCTGGTACCTAGACCGAAGAACAAGAAAGTAGTTGGTACTTGGTGGGTATTCAGAAATAAATTAGATGAAGATGGCATAATCACAAGAGACCAAGCATATTGACATCAGGTATCATTTTATCCAAGAGCATGTCATGAATGGTACTGTGGAGTTACTCTTTGTACCCACAGAGGAACAAACAAAAGATATTTTCACTAAATCTCTTGATGAATCCATGTTTACCAGATTGGTTGGTAAATTGGTATGTTAAATAGTTTTAGTGATTAACTCTGTTTATTTTTATGTTTGTTCTTAATTAAATTTACAAGTGTTCATTTGTTGTATATATTTTTAAATCACTTGTAAATTTATTTTATCATCTCAATTTTCTCTTATGCATGTTGATTGTAGATTATTGCCATGTCTTGTCTAATTGTTAAGCTTCTTAGTTTGAGTAAGTTAAGATTAATTATTTTCTCTAAAAATATTTTTCTCAAATTTTACAAGTTAAAATTGTAGAGAAATCTATTTTTATTGAAAATCTTTTATTTTAAAATATTCGAATAGCCTGTAAATAGTTTCCTGTAAATATTTTTTTTATTTTATTATATTATTTTAGTTTATTATTATTATTTATTTTCTTTTATTTTCTATTTGTCTTAGTTGGTTTGTGTAAATATATTGTATATATTATTTCTGATCTAGCTCTTGCTAAGCTGGAAATTCAGTGCCAAATCCAATTCAGGTATTACTTTCTATCTCTCAATCCACTTCTTTTACTGTTGCTGAACCCAAGTGGTTGTTAGGGTTGATCAAGGGAATGTAGATCCACAATCTCTATCCCAGGTCTTAGAGCCAAACAATGAGTCTACAACCTTCTTGAACTCTCAGCCTGAACAGAAATCACCTGTTAAATAAAGAAGTATTTTGATTGAAACAGTGAGTGATCCCACAGCTCTGCCTCCTCTAAAGAAATTCAATATATACTGAGGCATCTGTCAGCCCATCTGTATCCTCTCAATAGGATATGGACTTTGAAATGGCCAATGAACTGTATCTAGAGACATTCTCTCAACAGGATGAATCTATTGAAATTCGCCATAGGGCCATGGCACTTTGTACTGAGTCAAGCACACTCTCATTACTCACAATGGGAGTAAACAATTCTATTAGATGAAACTCAGGACACAGTGAAAGCAGAGCACCTGCAACTGGTTACAGTGCCTACCATTGTTACGGTAGAAGTGCCTTCACAGGCATCAGAGGGAAAATCTGATTCTTGCCACATTTAATAGAATCATTTTCTCCCCTCCCAGAGTGAACATCTCTGGCTCCCTAAGGGATTTTCCACTCGCAGATTTATCTGGAGAAAGTGGAAGGCAACTTGGTCAGTCTATCACTGAAGCAATTCAGATTTCAAATCCAAGTGATTTGATAGACATGATTGAGGATCGGGATTTGCGAACTCCCATTGCACCACCACTGACCTCTCTTGAAGAGGCTAGGGTGAGTTTCAATGCAGGTACTGATCAAAAAGGAGCAATCAGACAGCTAATATTGAGTGATAAAAGTCAAACACTGAGTGAAACACATGCACGTGAGATGAGTGATACACTTACAAGAGAAATTCAAGTGAGTGCACACACAGACACATACACTGCAATGTAGTTAGCTCACATAGCTGATCTACAGGAACATCTATTCTAAACCCAGGCTGATAAAGAAATTTTGCAAGCACAAGTGGTTGAACGGTCTTCTTCTTCCACCTCTGTCAACAATCAGCTGGGACTGCTCAAGGAAATCTTGAAGACAAAGTTACTACCCAAGAACAACTCCATCAACTATCTCAACTCCTACTGGCTTCAGATACTCATAAAGTTAAATCTGTAGAGAATTCCTCAACTAAGGGGGAGAAGTTTCTAGACAAGTTTCTACAGAAGTTTGGGGAGAAGTTTCTAGAGAAGTTTCTATTTCTAAGGGGGAGAAGTTTCTAGAGACTTCTGGTGAAGCTAGTAAAAGGGAGCTGAAAAAGATATAAAAGGAAAAGGAGGAGTTTCAGGGGAGTAAAGGTAATTAGCTCTGCTTTGTAAATGTTATATGTATAGAGCTTAGGTAAATCAAGACAGGTTCAATGTTATCATATGTTCAGTCTAGAGGAACATCTGTCTTGTATTTATCTTTACTGGTGAAATCTGGAAATGTTATATTTGATCCAGAACTTTCTAGTATTTACTTAGGTTTAAGAGTCTTATCTTTTTCTTGGTTTTAGTTGAGTGATCCTCTAGGTATTTGGTTGTTATTCTCTAACAAACAAATAGGGGGAGATTGAAAGGCATATGCTATAGCCTATTTGTAATTCGAGGATTCTACTCAACTTAAACAAGAATGTAATAAGTAAATATTAAATTAAAGGTCACAGGAATCTCAGAGAGTTTTATCTGTCAAGAGATTGGAGATTAAAGTCATCTACAGACTTGAAGTTATTCTACATTGAAAGAAGTTCAATTTATTGTTCAAGCCTCAGTGAAGTATTCAAGGAAGTGGATTTACTACAGTGACAGAGATTTCCAGTTGGTGACAGAAGAAGTACAGGATACAAAGTTCAGTCAAAGCTAAAGCAAAGAAGCCACAACTTTAAATGTTTTAAAGATGAAGAATTATCATTGAAGTCAGTTATTCATGAAACCAGACAGTGCATCGAATGACGACATCAATCAGTGGAATTAAATCATCTATTTTCAGTGGTTTTCAGAAGAGAGAGAGATACTATGTTTTTAAGTTATCTTCTTCTAATTAATTAAATTATTAATCAATTTAATTAATAAATTAATTCTTTCAGAATTAATTTATTTATTAAATTAATTAATTTAGTTGCTTGAATTATTTATTAAATTAATTCCAGAAAAGAATTAATTTAATTTAGAATTTAATTCAACTAAAATTAATTAAAAGAAAGTAACTTAAGTACTAGTATGACCTGTCTTAATACTAGTATGACCTGGGGTATTAAAAATCAAAAATCCGGTATGACCTAGTAAATTAAAAGCAAAAACACGGTATGACCTATTTAATAAGGTCATACAAGTGTTTTTTTTTAGGTCATGCCGACTTCTTTTAAAAGGTCATACAAAGTGCTTTCCAGGTTCTATCCAGAGTTGGTGAAAAGTACAGTAGGTCATACAAGTGTTTTTGATTCTTTTATTAAATCATTTTTGATTTATTAAAAGGTCATACAAGGCATTTTCTTCAGGTCATACAAGGCAAATTAATTTGCTTTTACCTGTGGCCAAAAAGGAAAAAGCAAGAGAATTGAAAAACACACTGCATTATCAAATCAAAAGACACAGCAGCCACTTTCTCTCTCAAGCAAAAACGAAGAAGCCATTTAATCTCATTTCTTCTCAAGCAATTAATTCTAGTTTGTATTGTTAAATCCAAACCACTAGAAGTTGATTACTTGTATTGCTTTGATTATCTAGCGGATTTTTATCCCTAGAATTTATCTCGAACTTGCTTTTAGCATTCGATCTTTTTATTACAAATATTAGAAAAGTTCATGTCGAATTTATTCTAAATTTGTATTAATTAGTTTGAGATAAATACTTTGTAATCCTTATTGTATTTGCAACACCCTTCAAGTTTAATATAGTTTATATTTAACTTGAATTTTGTTTCATTTATATTCCGCATTAATTTGTTCTAAATTGTTAAATTATTCAAGAACAAATTTCGATAAAACGGTATAGTTTGTATTCAACCCCCCTTCTACAAACTTATCAGGACCTAACATTAACAGTTGGAGAATATGATGAATAGTAACTTGTGTTTTGTTTTGTTTTCGGATATTGAGTTTGTGGCTTCCAAAGGTTGTATTAAGCAAGGATCTAAGGTTACATAAGGGATATAGCAGCAAGCAAGCTTGGATAAGGTATAAAACCTCTGCCCCTTTTGTTTGTATAAGTTTCGAAATGGTTTTGATGTTTATGTAAGGTTAAAAGCATGATTAAGTAATTAGATAAATTGTTGGTTGAGTATTGGAGGATGGGTTATGAATTTTGTTGTGATTATTCATGGAGGATTTGACTGAGTGGAGGGTGTATAAGGTGGATGGTGAGTTTGGGATTGTTTGGTATTGATTTGAGTGTGTTTTGAAAATGGAAAACGTTACGATTATAGCCGTCGTAATGCCCAATTGATTTAAGGCTGTTTTGAGCAAGAATTACGAACTGGTCTGGTAATATTTTTGAACAGAACTGCCCATGAACATGTAGGTCTTGTTTTAAGGTTTGTTTTGATATAAAGATCATGTCCATACGAATTACGGTTTAAGAGAAAAGTGAGTTTTAGTAAACGTCGTTCGGAGGAACAACCCTTCTCTGTTCAGCAACTTTGAGGCTATATTTGGACCACTTCGGAGCCATATTAAAATGTGAAACTTTGAGGTATAATACTAGAGACAGTTAGGAAGGCTCACGAAAAAGATTCGGATTAAAAAGATTATTTTTCGATTTGATAAAAATGTTTTAGTCGAGGTCGCGCAAGTGAAAATCACTGAAAACGAGACTTAGAAACCAAGGTTCCAAATGGTTAAGTATAACTTGGATTTGAGAATGGATTTCGAACCAAACTTATGATATAAGAATTTGAAAAATAACATGGACTTAGTATGAGCCTATAACGAGTTAGTAATTCCTTGGTTGTGTTTCGCTTACGTGTTTAAGCATTGAGTTATAAGTGGTTTATCGAGGGGATTAACCGTGTGTTTTCGTTTGACTTTGTCTAGATTGTCCGGCATCGTCGCGAACCCCTATCACTTCTCGAGCATCAGGCAAGTTTCTAAAAACCATATTTTGAAGTATGCATATACTAGATGCAAGTTATGTATGCATACTCGATCGTTCAGAGTATATTTATTTTGAAATATATGAAATATGTTGAATAAGTTTCAATCCATATTTGCAAGTTTCCCAATATTGTGCTTCCTTATCAAAACCAGTATATCCTTGGTCTTGTTAATGATATTAAATCCTGCTCGTGCGATAACCAAAATCCCATGACCTTATAATACTGTTGATGGGTGGTGATGCTTTTAAGATCCTACGCCTTGAATTATATGGTGTATATATTTATAAACTTTTCGTATGGTGGAAGGGGACTTTATATCATAAGGTAGGTATTTGTGTACTGGAATAAGAAAGGCTCAGAGGGTAGAGCATGTATTGAGTTTATAACTTAGCCAGCGTATCGGGGTTATTTTGTAAGGTATATTTTCGAAAACCCGGACAGAGCTTTTTAGAAAGATTTTTGCAATAATTAACCTAAAGGCAACATCACCAATAAACCAGTGTTTATTTAATTAGTAAATACTTCTGGAAGCATTTACGGATTAAATAAGCCTTATTCGTCTAATTAAATTTGTTTACTTAGATGAATATCATTTTCAAAATGTTTTCTTAAAATCGCTTTGTTCCGGAATGATAACAAAGATATCCGGTAACTGTTATTCGAGGATTAATTATCTATTTAATGAATATTACTTTTGAATATTCATTTGAGATTTATTATTTAATGAATATTACTTCTGAATATTCATTTGAGGCTTACTTATTCGAGGGTTAAGTATGTATTTAATGAATATTATTTATTTATATTCATTTGAGGATTATGGACTTTAAGAATATTATTATTATTATCCATTCGAGGATTGTTTATTATTTAATGAATATTACTTTTGAATATTCATTTAAGAGTTATTTATTTAATGAATATTACTTTTGAATATTCATTTAAGAGTTATTTATTTAATGAATATTACTTTTGAATATTCATTTAAGAGTTATTTATTTAATGAATATTACTTTTGAATATTCATTTAAGAGTTATTTATTTAATGAATATTATTTTTGAATATTCATTTGAGGTTTATTTATTTAATGAATATTATCTTTGAATATTCATTTAATCTATATTTACTTAATGAATAGTATTTTCGAATATTCATTTAATCAGTATTTACGTAAGGAATATTATTTCGAATATTCATCTAATGTTTACTTATTTAATCAATATCATTGATTATTTTTAAAAATCCAAAGAGGTTCCCAAAACAATGTTTTCCATTTAAATCCGTCTCTTAAGAGGATTTAAATGTTCGCTCAACCATCAAAAATATGGGAAACCTGATTTAAGAGACTACTACTCTTTTTGAACTCTCAACTCAAAACTGTCAAGGGACTGATATTTTCTTGGAGCAATTTAATTGCTGCCAGTCTAGTGTTGTGTTACCACCTCAATGATCGAGGGGTAAATTCATGGAACAAGTCGATATCCATTAACAAGCATAGCTTGGGAAATATTGGAGAATCTCCCTTTCCAACCTAGATATAACTACTTAGTGGAGTCGTATCAACAAGTGTTACACTTGGGGAAAGGAGGACGATCTTTACGTTTCAGAGTCATGGATTCCATCTGAACTAGGAGTGGTGTAAGTGGTCAAGTTGCGTGGGCCCATCCAACTTTTATATATTGCCCCAAATGGGCCGGGAGGTCATAGTAAGGCGGTAGACAATGTCAGGCCGTCGTGATACTTCCATCTACATGTAGAAAACTATTTGAGCGGTGCGACCTGCTACTGATCATAGCAAGGTTAGGCACAGCGGACGCGGTAGCAACTCCAGTATTAGTTCATCATCCAATTTGGATATTCCTGCAACATGTATTGGGGTGAAGAACCAATCATGTTGGCAGGGGGTCGAAAAGTGTTCGGAAATGAAGTGACAATAAATCTATATAACTTCATCTTTTATATCATATGACTCTGTGGATACCTTACATAACAGGAGTTATGGTAAGGGAGTTGTTTATACTGAATCACCTTATAACTTCATCTTCTAAGTTATATGTTGATATTCTGCTTACATGGCAGATATTTTTCGGAAAGGTTATATTTGGTTACTTTGAAACCTCATCTTTTATACTAGAACTTTGTTCATAATATAGCACAAGTTTGCAGAAATATTATGAAAATGATATTTTGAAGTACAATAATGGTACTGTTTTTGGGAATACATTCCGATAAGGAAATAATTTCAGTATTGAGATATTTTGACAAATTATTGTCTTATACCCGCTTTATTCTGGGTTGAGTTAAAGGCAGGATTATGCCATACTTTTATTACCTTGCTGAGCTATCGCTCACTCTTGCTATTGTTTTATATATATTATATAGCAGCGAAGCAGGATGCCAATGGGTCGGCATATACCCCGCAAGGCGTTTCCATAAACAGTTTCTAGCAGTGATCCCGAAGAGTAGTACGAACCAATCGAATCAGGCTACAGCTTTTGGTATTCAACTTATGTATAGATATGAATGGTATGAGAGGATTGTGAGCATCCGAAGGCTAAGTTGGTAATGTAACATTACTTAGAAATTGTATCAGTGACAGATTCAAAGACATTTTGGGTATTGTAATAAAAATTATTTATTCCGCAGTTATTTTATGGTGTCGTTTCTGAGACTCTAACCTGTGTGTGTTTGTGTGAGACATATATTGTGGGGTCATGAGCAGGTGAATTATGAATGGTGTGAGTAATACAGGTAAGGCAAGGAGTACATGGATCGTGACTACTCTAAATCCCTGACCCCAGATTTGGGGCTGTTACAGAAATGGTATCAGAGCGTTAGGTTACAGTCCTCAGAAACGATAGGAGATCGAGTCTTACAATACCCTTAAGAATGATAAGAACATCTAGAGCCTAAATTGAGTTCGTAGTCGGGTTAGAGGACACGACCCTGACTGTTTAAGATGAAGCCCGAGAGGGGACTTCTTCTGGGAAACCGTACTTAGGACTTCATGATTAGTCACCTCGATTCGTATGAGTTATAGATTGATGGGATTCTGAGATACCAGACCCCGAGGCCTTCGAGTAGGCAATTGATGATGCGTTCCTTGAAATGGATGGAGACCCGATAAAGGAAGATCCATAGGAGGATCTAGAGGAAGACCCCATGGTGGGTCAAGGAAAGAATCTTGTAGAGAACGTGTTGATTGATAAAGATGTAGTATGTTACTTGAGGTCGTATAATAGGACCAGACGAACCTTCAGAGGACAAATAAGTGACGAAACGAGAGTTTTAAGGATCGTTCATGATTCATCAAGAGATATGACAAAGAAAATGGAGTAGAGTCTCCAAGCAGAAGAGGTAGAGGCAGTACAGCCAGTATCAGTGGATTGATTCGACTTGAACGAAACCTGTTACCCGTAGTCGGTTATAGTTGCCCATAAGGAGGCGACATACGTAAGAACCAAGATGTTCAGATTTTCACGAACGATTAAGGGTACTTAGTTGCCTAGAATAGTGTAAGGAATTGTTTTGGGCTATGAGATTTCAATCCCCCACGACCAGCGATTCCACTGGAAATAGTGTCTATTACATCATTGAGGGATTTTATTATCTCAAGGAAAATTTTGGGTATAAAGATGATTGAAATAGAGACCGAATTTAAGTTTGTAGTTTCTAACGATCCTCCGGAGTACCGCCTAGTCGACATGTGGAATTGTCATTGCTATGGGCGACAACGGTATCGAAGTCTTCTTATAGAACAGAACGCTTACTTGAGATGTTTGCGCCTAGTCGAATAGAATTCCCTGCGATTGCAAAGGTCGATGGTTGGATCCTTAGCGACTATTATAAGTCGGCAATGACGTAAGTATCAAACACCTTAGGGCGCGTGGAAAAGAAAAGCTTTGGAATTGAACGATTATCCATTAGAGGAGCCGACATAAAAGGCATCCGTAGAGACCTTGGTAGTACCCTCCCCCTTTGCAGATTATGTGGGATATTTCCCCAATCTATGATCTATCTTGACCTCTTTCCAAGAAAGAATTCTGATAAAGGGTATATTCCCTCTTCGAAGTTATTTTATAACACTTGTGTTAAATCATAATTAATTTCAATTGTGTTAGAGGCTGTCACGATGCCTACTTTCAGGTTTTCGAAGCCCTGTCAAATGATGTTATTTAAGCTTTCACTTTTCTTCAAATAATGAATGACCCCATGGTGATACCTCACCACTTGTTTGTTAAGTACCAGTATCTTTTTGGTTATTCTTTTCTTTGTATTTTCTTTGGAAACCGCACCTTTGGAATCTGTTCAATTTTAATTCAAGGTGTTCCTTTGAGAAATATTGTCGAGAGGCGATAATCGTTAAATTGATCTCGAATTGCTTTCATACTTTTCAACTCCCACTGAGACGAACAACCCTATACTTATAGGGGCTACAAGGACTATCTGTCTATGTGATAGAAGTCTGATGGGACGCCATCACTTGTAAGTTGTGAAATACAAGAAGGCTAATTACCTTTAGTAATGTCTCAATCGAGGCACACAACGCTAAGTTCTTATGATCATGTTGATCTCTCGGTAAATTCTCTTACCTCCAATAAGGTTACCTTAAAACTCATAACCTTATGATCACCAGTGTGTGACGTTTTCCTTGATAGGGGAGCTATCTTTTCAAAGCTCAATGATTCTTGTTATCTTTATTGAATTTCAAAGGGAGGCCAACCAGGTCAAATAAGTCACACACAAAAAAAAAAAAAAAAATTCGCTGATAGGAATTATATTCGCAACGAAATCTCCTATGACAGGAGCGAATCCCTAAGACGAATAGAATGTTGGTGACGTATCAACGAAATTGATTCATTCTCCCAAGGATGTTATGATAATGGAAAGCGTGTCAATCGACATATGTGAAAGGAATAGCGATGTGTCGTGTACTCCAGTGACAACGGTGTTAGATAGATGCCCTATAATGGAATTGAGATTTTGGAGGAGTTGTTTACGAATGGACACTACCTCTGGGTTAGCAAGATAAGTACTGGCGATGGAGTCAGAGGGAGCTGGTATTGTGACTTGGGAGAAGTTGATATTATTATAAGGATGGATTGGTTGACACCCAATGGAGCCCAGACTGATTGTAAGAGAGAGAGAGTAATAAATAAAGGATGGAGACAGATTCAGAGATTCTTGAATATAGTTCCGACTAAGAAACTATTACGCCAGAAATACGAGGCTTAATTAGCTCTTATAGTTGACGCCAAGGAAAGAGATACCAAGTATAAAGGGAACTAAAATGGTTTTGGGAGATTGTACAAGGTTTTAATAAGCTACCAGATATCGATTTGGATGACATGAGAATGAATACCGAGTATTCAGAGTACAATGGGAATGAAAGGGTTAGTGACTAAGTTACAAGAGTTGTTGTATAAGGGTATGATAAGACCCCGTGTACCACCATGGAGAACCCCGGTGTTGTTGTAAGAAAGAAAGATGTTAACACAAGATTATGCATCGAACCTCGAGAGTTGTATGAGTTCGACATGGAGAATAGGTACCCTTGTAAATGATTGTTTGATCAGCGGAAGAACGCTGTGTATTTCCAAATTTATTTAAGAACTGGATATTACCAGTTGGAAGTTAAATTCGAGGATATACCCAAGACTGCGATTCATACTAGGAATAGACACTTAGAGTTTTCAGCGAAGTTGTTTTGGGGTTGATTAGTGCACCCACAAATTTTGATGGAATGTAATGAAGTGGCTTTCAGTTATCCGTGATAGTAGATAACATGAGATGGAGAAATGGCTAGAATTGACCTAGGATTATGACTGGGAGATACACTACCATCCGGGGAAGGTCAATGTGGTGGCCGATACCCTTGATTAAAATGAGACAGAGATGGATTCCGAATGATCGGGAATTAAAGGATGAGATCTTACACAAAACCCAAGTTAGTCCAACAAACTAGAAAGACAAAAGATTTCACCAACAAGCGGCTAGTAACAGCCAAGATAGACAGAGAAAGTATGCGGACTAAGCCCGCGAGTATAGAGATAGTACTGCTATTGATAAGCTAAATGGCATGTTGACGAATGACAAGAAAGTTTATGATTGGTGTATTTTTTTTGTACAAAGAAGATAGAGAATATAAGGTTAGAAATTCATGATGTTAAAAGATATCCTCGTGGAAGGAATTAATGAGATTTGGAAAGAAAGGGAAGTTGAGCCCGAGATTCATTGGGCCATCTGAGATTTAAGACGCGTCAGGGAGGTGGCCTACGAGCCAGCCTTACCCCCAAACTTGTAGAATGGTCATAACGGGGTTCATGTGTCAATGCTACGTCAGTATACTATAGATGCCCGGCATATGTAGAGTACGAGTAGGTAGATATACAACCTGGTCTGACTTACAAAGAACAACCTGTGGAAATCACGGATAGAAAAGACCAAGTGCTAAGTGACGAGGTCGCCAAGCTAGTGAGAGGTTTGTGGAAAAAAATCAAGAAGTGGAAGAATCCACTTGGGAGTTAGAAAGTGCAATGGGAGAGAAGTACCCCCAGTCATTCCTAAGCTGATTCCGGGACGGAATCCTTTTAAGGAGGGGAGACTGTAATAACCCGAATTTTTGGTAAAATTAAAACTTTTCTTATTATGATTAAGTGCATCAGTGAATAGTGAATTTGGTGGATGAATAGTGATTTTGAGGATTAACAAAATTTTTCATGCCACCTATGTACGAGACGTAGTGTGGATATTCCGAAGTCATATTAGTGATCTACGGAGTAAATAAGTGAATGCAAAGATGATCGGAATTCAGAAATTCCAAATTTTATTTTGGTGAAGTATTTGACCGGGCAGTGAATTATATATTATTATATTCAAGAAATGAGATATTAAAATTAAGGATTTGAGGATTTAATATTTTGGAATTTTATTATTTTATTAAAGTCGATTTAAGGATTCGATTGTTGAAGTGGATAGTGAATAGTTACTATTCACTGCGAAAATCGTGTAGAGTTTTATTCGCTCTTTTGGGAAATATTTGGAATCGTTCCAAGAGGAACAAGGCAACATTTACAGGATTAAATTTAGACATGGAAGTAACATGTAACAAGATTGATTCGAGGAATGCAACATTTGGATCATCCATGTGAAAGGAAAACGAACCAGTAAAGCTACTTTAGCTAAACCAATGCATGTTGGACAAGTGTCACAAGCTAAGAGCTATGACTCACCACCTTTTTAAACACAAAAATCAGCATCCTTATCATTATTATCAAGACAAAGAAAAGAGAAATGAGAAGAAAATTCGGGAGAGAAATGAGAAGAAAAATGGGAGAGAAAGAAACGATCGTAACTTGAGATTCCGTGGTCCGTTTTTGGCGTTCTACCACTCAAATCGAAGCTCTCGAGAAGCCCGACGTAACCATGGTAAGCTCTCGCCTCACCTCTGTGTTTTACCCATTCGATTTCAGTGATTAACAGTTGGAGAATATGATGAATAGTAACTTGTGTTTTGTTTTGTTTTCGGATATTGAGTTTGTGGCTTCCAAAGGTTGTATTAAGCAAGGATCTAAGGTTACATAAGGGATATAGCAGCAAGCAAGCTTGGATAAGGTATAAAACCTCTGCCCCTTTTGTTTGTATGAGTTTCGAAATGGTTTTGATGTTTATGTAAGGTTAAAAGCATGATTAAGTAATTAGATAAATTGTTGGTTGAGTATTGGAGGATGGGTTATGAATTTTGTTGTGATTATTCATGGAGGATTTGACTGAGTGGAGGGTGTATAAGGTGGATGGTGAGTTTGGGATTGTTTGGTATTGATTTGAGTGTGTTTTGAAAATGGAAAACGTTACGATTATAGCCGTCGTAATGCCCAATTGATTTAAGGCTGTTTTGAGCAAGAATTACGAACTGGTCTGGTAATATTTTTGAACCGAACTGACCATGAACATGTAGGTCTTGTTTTAAGGTTTGTTTTGATATAAAGATCATGTCCATACGAATTACGGTTTAAGAGAAAAGTGAGTTTTAGTAAACGTCGTTCGGAGGAACAACCCTTCTCTGTTCAGCAACTTTGAGGCTATATTTGGACCACTTCGGAGCCATATTAAAATGTGAAACTTTGAGGAATAATACTAGAGACAGTTAGGAAGGCTCACGAAAAAGATTCGGATTAAAAAGATTATTTTTCGATTTGATAAAAATGTTTTAGTCGAGGTCGCGCAAGTGAAAACCACTGAAAACGAGACTTAGAAACCAAGGTTCCAAATGGTTAAGTATAACTTGGATTTGAGAATGGATTTCGAACCAAACTTATGATATAAGAATTTGAAAAATAACATGGACTTAGTATGAGCCTATAACGAGTTAGTAATTCCTTGGTTGTGTTTCGCTTACGTGTTTAAGCATTGAGTTATAAGTGGTTTATCGAGGGGATTAACCGTGTGTTTTCGTTTGACTTTGTCTAGATTGTCCGGCATCGTCACGAACCCCTATCACTTCTCGAGCATCAGACAAGTTTCTAAAAACCATATTTTGAAGTATGCATATACTAGATGCAAGTTATGTATGCATACTCGATCGTTCAGAGTATATTTATTTTGAAATATATGAAATATGTTGAATAAGTTTCAATCCATATTTGCAAGTTTCCCAATATTGTGCTTCCTTATCAAAACCAGTATATCCTTGGTCTTGTTAATGATATTAAATCCTGCTCGTGCGATAACCAAAATCCCATGACCTTATAATACTGTTGATGGGTGGTGATGCTTTTAAGATCCTACGCCTTGAATTATATGGTGTATATATTTATAAACTTTTCGTATGGTGGAAGGGGACTTTATATCATAAGGTAGGTATTTGTGTACTGGAATAAGAAAGGCTCAGAGGGTAGAGCATGTATTGAGTTTATAACTTAGCCAGCGTATCGGGGTTATTTTGTAAGGTATATTTTCGAAAACCCGGACAGAGCTTTTTAGAAAGATTTTCGCAATAATTAACCTAAAGGCAACATCACCAATAAACCAGTGTTTATTTAATTAGTAAATACTTCTGGAAGCATTTACGGATTAAATAAGCCTTATTCGTCTAATTAAATTTGTTTACTTAGATGAATATCATTTTCAAAATGTTTTCTTAAAATCGCTTTGTTCCGGAATGATAACAAAGATATCCGGTAACTGTTATTCGAGGATTAATTATCTATTTAATGAATATTACTTTTGAATATTCATTTGAGATTTATTATTTAATGAATATTACTTCTGAATATTCATTTGAGGCTTACTTATTCGAGGGTTAAGTATGTATTTAATGAATATTATTTATTTATATTCATTTGAGGATTATGGACTTTAAGAATATTATTATTATTATCCATTCGAGGATTGTTTATTATTTAATGAATATTACTTTTGAATATTCATTTAAGAGTTATTTATTTAATGAATATTACTTTTGAATATTCATTTAAGAGTTATTTATTTAATGAATATTACTTTTGAATATTCATTTAAGAGTTATTTATTTAATGAATATTACTTTTGAATATTCATTTAAGAGTTATTTATTTAATGAATATTATTTTTGAATATTCATTTGAGGTTTATTTATTTAATGAATATTATCTTTGAATATTCATTTAATCTATATTTACTTAATGAATAGTATTTTCGAATATTCATTTAATCAGTATTTACGTAAGGAATATTATTTCGAATATTCATCTAATGTTTACTTATTTAATCAATATCATTGATTATTTTTAAAAATCCAAAGAGGTTCCCAAAACAATGTTTTCCATTTAAATCCGTCTCTTAAGAGGATTTAAATGTTCGCTCAACCATCAAAAATATGGGAAACCTGATTTAAGAGACTACTACTCTTTTTAAACTCTCAACTCAAAACTGTCAAGGGACTGATATTTTCTTGGAGCAATTTAATTGCTGCCAGTCTAGTGTTGTGTTACCACCTCAATGATCGAGGGGTAAATTCATGGAACAAGTCGATATCCATTAACAAGCATAGCTTGGGAAATATTGGAGAATCTCCCTTTCCAACCTAGATATAACTACTTAGTGGAGTCGTATCAACAAGTGTTACACTTGGGGAAAGGAGGACGATCTTTACGTTTCAGAGTCATGGATTCCATCTGAACTAGGAGTGGTGTAAGTGGTCAAGTTGCGTGGGCCCATCCAACTTTTATATATTGCCCCAAATGGGCCGGGAGGTCATAGTAAGGCGGTAGACAATGTCAGGCCGTCGTGATACTTCCATCTACATGTAGAAAACTATTTGAGCGGTGCGACCTGCTACTGATCATAGCAAGGTTAGGCACAGCGGACGCGGTAGCAACTCCAGTATTAGTTCATCATCCAATTTGGATATTCCTGCAACATGTATTGGGGTGAAGAACCAATCATGTTGGCAGGGGGTCGAAAAGTGTTCGGAAATGAAGTGACAATAAATCTATATAACTTCATCTTTTATATCATATGACTCTGTGGATACCTTACATAACAGGAGTTATGGTAAGGGAGTTGTTTATACTGAATCACCTTATAACTTCATCTTCTAAGTTATATGTTGATATTCTGCTTACATGGCAGATATTTTTCGGAAAGGTTATATTTGGTTACTTTGAAACCTCATCTTTTATACTAGAACTTTGTTCATAATATAGCACAAGTTTGCAGAAATATTATGAAAATGATATTTTGAAGTACAATAATGGTACTGTTTTTGGGAATACATTCCGATAAGGAAATAATTTCAGTATTGAGATATTTTGACAAATTATTGTCTTATACCCGCTTTATTCTGGGTTGAGTTAAAGGCAGGATTATTCCATACTTTTATTACCTTGCTGAGCTATCGCTCACTCTTGCTATTGTTTTATATATATTATATAGCAGCGAAGCAGGATGCCAATGGGTCGGCATATACCCCGCAAGGCGTTTCCATAAACAGTTTCTAGCAGTGATCCCGAAGAGTAGTACGAACCAATCGAATCAGGCTACAGCTTTTGGTATTCAACTTATGTATAGATATGAATGGTATGAGAGGATTGTGAGCATCCGAAGGCTAAGTTGGTAATGTAACATTACTTAGAAATTGTATCAGTGACAGATTCAAAGACATTTTGGGTATTGTAATAAAAATTATTTATTCCGCAGTTATTTTATGGTGTCGTTTCTGAGACTCTAACCTGTGTGTGTGTGTGTGAGACATATATTGTGGGGTCATGAGCAGGTGAATTATGAATGGTGTGAGTAATACAGGTAAGGTAAGGAGTACATGGATCGTGACTACTCTAAATCCCTGACCCCGGATTTGGGGCTGTTACAAGTAACTTTCTTACCGTCCCAAAACTTACAAAAGAAAACTATGGCAACTGGTGTATCCGGATGAAAGCTTTGCTTGGATCACAGGAGGCATGGGAAATTGTCGAAAAAGGTTATGATGAACCGGAGAATGAAGGAGCTTTGAATCAGGCCCAGAAAAACAATTTAGCAAAGGCTCGAAAACAAGATCAACAAGCTTTGTCTATTATACATATGGGCTTAGATGAAGCCATGTTCGAGAAGGTTGTAACTGCAGCAAAAGAAAAAGGAAGCCTGGGAGATTCTCCAGAATAATTTTAAGGGCGTTGACAAAGTTAAAAAGGTACGATTACAAACTCTACAAGGAGAATTTGAAGCATTGCATATGAAAGAAACAGAATCAGTCCCAGATTATTTCACGAGGGTTTCCTCTGTTGTAAATCAAATGAAGAATTATGGAGAAAAGATTGAAGATGCTCGTGTTAATGAAAAAATATTAAGATCTTTGAATACAAAATTGCAACTTATTGGTATTTCCATTGAAGAATCAAATGATACAGAAACTATGACAGTTGATCAACTTATGGGGTCTTTGCAAGCATACTCAGAAAGATTATTAAAGAAGGAGGAGACAGAATCTCAAGTGTTGAAAACTGATGTCTCAGTTGAAGACAAAGATAATGTATTGTATACACAATACAGTAGAGGAAGAGGACGTGGACGTGCAAAACATAATTTTACTCGAGGCAGAGGACGTGGCCCTGCGAGCAACAGATTTGAAGAGAATGTGCAGACAAATCAACAAAACTGGCGTGGACAAGGACGTGGCCGTGGAAGAGGTGGAAGATCAAACCCTGGAAGAGGTAGCAGATCAGTGGAGTGTTACAATTGTGGAAAATTTGGACACTTTGCCAAAGATTGCTGGTTTAACAAGAAGGTTGAAGAAAAGGCAAATTTAGTCGAAACAGAGGAACAACAAGAAAAGGGATTTTTGCTAATGGCCTGCAAAGGTATGGTTCCTAAAGATGAAATTATTTGGTATCTTGATAGTGGGGCCAGTAATCATATGTCTGGCCTCAAGCATCTCTTTACTGATTTGAAAGAAATAAATTCTGGAGTTGTGTCATTTGGAGATTCATCGAAGATAGAAGTAAAAGGAAAGGGTGAAATATGTTTTACTAGAAAGGATGGTAAATAAGGAAAAATTGAAGATGTGTATTATGTTCCTGACATGAAGAACAATATTCTGAGTCTTGGACAGCTACTTGAAAAAGGATACTCAATTTTTATGGAAGATAAAGTCATGTGCTTGAAGGACAAATATGGCAGGACAATTGCTAAAAGTGAAATGTCTCAAAATCGGATGTTCAAGTTGAATTTGAAAAACATACAGGAGAAGTGTTTGCAAGCAAAGTCAGAGGATAAGGCAACTTTATGGCACAAGAGACTTGGACACTTACACTATGGTGGTTTGAAGGAGATGGCAAACAAAGGAATGGTTCATGGAATACCAAGCATGGATCATACAGGAAGTTTTTGTGAAGATTGTGTGCTGGCAAAACAAACAAGGAGCTCATTCCAGAAAAAAGGCAACTTATCGTGCTACAAAGCCTCTCGAGTTAGTGAATACGGACTTATGTGGTCCTATCACACCTGAATCATATAGTTCCAAGAGGTATTTCATCACTTTCATCGATGATTATTATCGAAGAACATGGGTTTATTTTTTAAATGAAAAATATGAGGCATTAAAAATATTCAAGAAATTCAAAGTGTTGGTAGAAAAGAAGGCAGGAATGCATATCATGGCATTACGTTCAGATAGAGGCGGAGAATATACATCAAAAGCTTTCACGGAGTACTGTGAAGAACAGGGCGTTAGAAGGTTCTTAACAGCCCCATATTCACCACAGCAGAATGGCGTGGCTGAACGTAAAAATCGGACTATTTTAGACATGGTTCGATCGATGTTAAAGAGCAAGGAGCTACCTAAAGAATTCTGGGCAGAAGCTGTACAATGTGCTGTTCATATTCAGAATCGGGTCCACATTCAAACTTGGGGGATGAAATACCTCAAGAATTATGGAGTGGAAGGAAGCCTACTGTTTCACACTTGAAAGTTTTTGGGAGTGTGGCATATTCACATGTTCCTGATCAAAGGAGAACAAAGTTGGATGATAAGAGCAAGAAATATATTTTTATTGGGTATGATGAGAAAACAAAAGCCTACAGGCTTCTTGACCCGGTTGCTAGGAAGGTTGTTGTGAGTCGGGATGTGAAGATACAAGAAGATGATGCATGTAACTGGAATAAAGCACCAAAAGAAGCAGCAAAAGAAGGTGATATTCCAATTTCTAAAATCTCACCGACAAGTTTTGATACATTCGAAGAAGAACAATCAGATGAGGATGAGCCCAAGAATCCTAGAACGAGAAGTTTACAAGATATATATCAACATGGTGAGGTACACCTAGTGTGTTTGGTGGCTGATGCAGAAAGTATAGATTTTGGAGAAGCTGTGAAAGACAAGAAGTGGAAGGCTGCAATGGATGAAGAAATCAAAGCTATTGAAAAGAACAAAACCTGGGAACTTGTTGAACCTCCGGAAGGTTGTAAGCCTATCGATGTTAAATGGGTTTATAAGAAGAAAATGAATGCTCAAGGAGAAATAGAAAGATATAAGGCGAGTTTAGTTGCAAAGGGCTACCGACAAAAGGTTGGAATAGACTATGATGAAGTTTTCGCCCCTGTTGCCAGAATGGAGACAATACGACTTTTAATCTCTCAAGCAGCTCAATGCAAGTGGCCTATTTACCAAATGGACGTGAAATCTGCCTTCTTAAATGGAATGCTCGAAGAAGAAGTGTACGTGAGCCAGCCACCCGGATATGTAAAGTCAGGAAAAGAAAGAATGGTATTGAGATTGTATAAGGCGCTATACGGTTTAAAACAGGCACCACGAGCATGGAACACTCGCATCGATGCCTACTTCAAGAAGAATGGATTTGTGCAATGTCCTTATGAAGCTGCCCTGTATGTCAAAGAAAGGCAAGGTAATTTACTACTCGTTGCACTTTACGTTGATGATCTTATTTTTATGGGGAAAAATAAAGGTATGATTAAAGATTTTAAAAAGGAAATGACCCAAGAGTTCGAGATGACAGATTTGGGTTTGATGAGATTTTTTCTTGGCATTGAAGTGAAACAAGATAAGTCAGGCATTTTTATTTCTCAAGAAGCATATTCTAATAGTATCTTAAAGAAATTTTGAATGGAACATTGCAATCCAGTTGCAACACCCATGGAACTGGGAATAAAGGTTTCAAAATTTGAAGGAGGAGCTTCGGTGGAAGCCAACTTGTATCAAAGTTTAGTTGGGAGTTTGAGATATCTAACATGCACAAGACCTGATATAGCATATAGTGTTGGAATTCTGAGCAGATTCATGGAAGACCCAAAACAGTCACACTGGAAAGCTATAAAAAGGATTCTGCGATACATTCAAGGAACAAAATCATTGGGATTGTTTTATACCAGAACAGATGACTACAAATTACTTGGGTATTCTGATAGTGATTGGTGTGGAGACATAGATGATCGCAAAAGTACGTCTGGATACATGTTTTTTATGGGAGAAACAGCTTTCACGTGGTATTCTAAAAAACAGCCTATAGTTTCATTGTCAACCTGTGAGGCAGAATATGTGGCAGCATCTTATTGTGTTTGTCATGCTATATGGCTAAGGAGGTTAATTCATGAGCTAAGGATCCCACAACCAAGGTCAACTGAAATTCGGATTGATAATAAGTCTACGATTGAGCTTGCCAAAAATCCAGTGCATCACGAAAGGAGCAAACACATTGATGTTCGATTTCATTTTATTCGGGAGCATGTAAAGGAGAAGAATGTGCATTTACGTCATGTTGCTAGTAGAGATCAGATTGCAGATGTGCTCACCAAACCAATGTCCAGAAATTTTCTTGATACGTACAAAAGGCTGATGGGCATGAAGGATCGAAAGGAGTTAGTTTAAGGGGGAAATATGATAAATAAACTAAACTCTTATTTATTTTAGAAATATGTAAAGGCTCATTAAATGTGGTACATGGAACTCAAGAGATAAAACTGATATATTCTTGTTTGATGGTCTATATTCTCCTACCATAAATGGAGAAGTTTGTATTATAATTTTGGAGTACAAGTTGAAGAATAAAGAAAGAAGTAGAAAAAAAGCTAAATGGTTATGTGCCTTGTTCCGTTCAATATACCATATACTGAAATCTGATACAGGAAAACATACACAGAAACCTCTATTCCCAACACACAGCCATGTTATTGGTATATTTTGCCCTTCGTTATAAGAGAACATGTGGCTTATCTAATAATATTTTTAAAGTTAACTCAAAATTTGATGTAGCACAATGGTTATGATACTTTATTTGTAAGTGGAAGGTTTGTGTTTGAATCATAAAAGCAAAAGAATTTTATATAATTTTTGCATAAATTATATATGGGTGACATTTTTGTAATTATATGATAAATAAGGATAAAACTGTAATTTCACAGCCATTTTATTGGTATATTTGACCCTTGGTTGGCTTTTAATATATAAAAGTAGATGAGAGAGAACCTAGAGAACTTGTAATCTTTTTCCTTGTTATGGTAGACAATGCTGATAATCCTTGTGCCCTTTTTATGTGCATATGTTGTACCGTATTCAACACATATACGCTCCTATGCTGAAATCTGGGATGGGTCATGGTAGGCAAAATATGTTGGAAAATTAATAAATTAACTTGCATTGTTTATCTAATAAAATGAATGTATCCTAATAATTTTAAACTCATGGAAATGTGAAGTGTCAGGGAGAGGAAAAGTTATCTGCAGTTATGAGTGATCAGTTTATATATGGTTCTCAGGTGTTGTATCAGAACCAAGAAATAAAAACAAAAAAAATAGTCTCCTTCTCTGTTCTTTATTTTCTCCTGTCCAGATTTCTTATATTGATATACAACAATATATCTAATTTAAAAAATAACTTATGCTTGAAAATTATGTGTTGTATAAAAATGGAAACTAACGTCAGGGTCTTGTGAAATACAGGCATCAGATTCACCATTTGTGCTGGGTGCTAATAATTTGGACCTGAGAATGGAACTTAGAATTAAAGGAGAAAATAGATATCTTCTCGGAAACTTACATGTAACGAGCCAAGCTTAGAGCGGTAAAAGGCGATATATGTGCGGGGTGTTGTCTGTTGGCAATGGCATCATCAAATGTTGTTTTATCATTCTGTTATGTTTTCCTGTCACTTCACCAGTTTTATTATTATTCGTTAACTTGGTTTTATTTTGTTTAGTAATCCACTATTATTATTCATCAAATGTTGTCTTACATGACTTGGGACAGACAATTGAGTACACTAAAAATAATGGAGAAAACTCGGAACTGTAGTTGTAATATCCCGGATTTTTTTTTGTAATTTTAATAGATTAAAATTTGCTAGAAATTAGAATTAGAAGTGGATTAAAATTTAAGATAATTATATAATTTGACTTTAGAATAAAATCGGATTAACGGGTCGTACTAATTTAATTTAGTTGGGCTTTAGTTTAATTGAATGATTTTGGTTGACCCACGTTAATTAAATGAACCATACATAACTAGATAAAACCCTAGCTCTAGCAAACAGTCGTGTAAAAAAAAGGAAATGTAAGAGAGAAGAGAGAGAGAGACGCTGAGAGAGAGAACAAGAGCAAGAGAAAGAGAGAGAGAAGAAGAAAATGAAGAAGAAGAAGAACACGAGAGAAAGAGAGATTCGTGACAAGTTTAGAAAAAAGGGGTAACGATTCTTGTACTCTTTGTATATTTTTGTAAATTCATGTATATGATATTATGTGTAAATCATATCTTCTTGATTATTTGTATAGCTGATAATGTTTTGGTATATAATATGATATATATCCATGAGTTCTTTGTTTTGTCTTGTGTTCGTATGACTACTCCAATTTTGTATGTATACTATATAAAGTCTGAATCTTTGTTTACGTTTTGAATTTAGAATTAATAGTCCGAAAAGTCGGGTTGTTACAGTAGTTTTGTGACGGCTGTGGTGGCTGCCACTGCAGCTGCAGCCTGCATGTCATTCCTTGTTTACTCGATAATTTGATCTGGTGCATTCATTCATCGTGTGTTAACAACCTATCATATGAACATATAATCAATTGTAAGTTTGTAACTAATCTCTCTTGATATTCATTCTCTCAATGTAATCATTTACTGCTGCCTCATATAATTCGCAGCTCTTATCTTTAACACCTATAAAAATGATAACTCCCTCTGTTTTAGATTTTAAACCATGTAACCAATTTTTTTTGAACTCTAAATGGTACTACGTACCCTGAACTCAGTTGTGAGGAGGTCATGCCCCAACAAGCCTGAGCGAACTAGCTAAAGAATGAATAGAAGGAGCTCCATGAATGTCTTCCAGCAGAAGTTTGGCAAGAGATTAAGGAGGTTTATAAAGAACATCAACTCCGTAACCATTATCAAGACCCAATTTAGCAAGAAAATCTGCAGCCTGGTTAGCTAATCTGAACATATGTCGGAATTTAAGGCGGAAAGGATTCACAAGCAGGCCATTGATTCTGTCAATGATATGAGCATAAACATGATTGGAATCTCCAGAATGGATGCACTTGGTAGCATCAAGGGAATATGCAGTATAGTCCTAATTAGTAAGGTGACTTTGCCTTTCACATGCATCTGTTTGATGTTTTATCCACCAAGCTCACAAGACAAAAGACGACACTGTGGCATTAGTTTTGCAACAAATATTGCCCTGGTCGAATTACGAGTCACCAATGTCCTTATTGATACAAGATATATATCCGATCTCATACGAGTATCAGCCCATATTAAATAAGCCCAATAATGTCGGCATCAACATTTGGCGCCGTCTGTGGGAATCATGTAGTGAAAAAATCATAATTATATTAATCGTCAATATTTGTTGGCCGAAGCTTAGAGGCGATTAATATAGTTTGGCCTTTGACCATCCTCGTTAACAAATCTCCTGCCATATTATTCATGAACAACTCCCTGCTAGCGTAGTGGCATCCTTTGTCACGACAAATTAATTATGATTTCTAGTAGAGATGAATGAAGCATGTGACGTGGGACTTGTAGAAAACAAAAGGGTAAAATAAAACGAAGTGATTCGGGATTGAAGAAAGTAAAAGCAGCGTACAAATTACAATCTTCATAAAGCAAGAGAACAAGATTGATGACCAGATAAGTGTTTATATATGGAATTCTTGCTTTCAGTCTCTATGCGCAACATATCTTTTATTCATAAAACAACCAAGTCTTAAACTAGTGGTTGTTCCCTTGTTAATTTTGGATGTCCAGAAGCTTTGATATGAAAACATGATCTACTGCTGGAATTCTTATAATGAGAAAGAAGAAACGAAGAGGATAATAAAACTCTTTATACTTTCAAATTCACCAGCAGGCTGTTGGTACAGCTGGCTCAACATGACAGCTGGAATCCTGCTGACATTTCTTGTTTTTACTACTCTTATCTCTGAAGTATCAGGGAGTTAGTTATAGGTCTGTGGTAGTGTTGTTGGTTAAGTGTGAGTATATATACTCTCTGTAGTTTGATGCTCAGACTACTTCTTCTTTCTTGGTAATGTAACAAACTGTTAAAAAGTGTAATCTTTACTTGCTTAATGAATATACAGTGTGTAGTGATCATAACTTCTATCATGGTATCAGAGCTCTGGTCGGCGGGGGTCACGAGTTCGACTCCCTGCCACCCCCAATATTCTCACAATTTATGAGGGACACGAAGGCAAATTAATGCCCCAAAAATGGGCGCCCGTGATCCACTCTTCAACCCAAAAAATGGGATTTCGAGTGAGGGGGAGTGTTGAAATATAGCATAAGATCCATTTGGCTCTGATACCATGTTGAGTAACCAGCTCATCTAAAACCTTAAGGTGTTAGAGGAAGGCCCCAAATGGATCTTATGCAATATTTCAACACTCCCCCTCACTCGAAATCCCATTTTTGGGTTGAAGAGTGGATCACGGGCGCCCATCTTTGGGGCATTAATTTGCCTTCGTGTCCCTCATAAATTGTGAGAATTTTGGGGGTGGCAGGGAGTCGAACTCGTGACCCCCGCCGACCAGAGCTCTGATACCATGATAGAAGTTATGATCACTACACACTGTATATTCATTAAGCAAGTAAAGATTACACTTTGTAACAGTTTGTTACATTACCAAGAAAGAAGAAGTCGTCTGAGCATCAAACAACAGAGAGTATATATACTCACACTTAACCAACAACACTACCACAGACCTATAACTAACTCCCTGATACTTCGGAGATAAGAGTAGTAAAAACAAGAAATGCCAGCAGGATTCCAGCTATCATGTTGAGCCAGCTGTACCAACATTGATAGAAGTTATGATCACTACACACTGTATATTCATTAAGCAAGTAAAGATTACACTTTCTAACAGTTTGTTACATTACCAAGAAAGAAGAAGTCGTCTGAGCATCAAACTACAGAGAGTATATATACTCACACTTAACCAACAACACTACCACAGACCTATAACTAACTCCCTGATACTTCGGAGATAAGAGTAGTAAAAACAAGAAATGCCAGCAGGATTCCAGCTGTCATGTTGAGCCAGTTGTACCAACAGCCCCCCTCAAGTTAGGTGTGGGAAGGGAACAAGTAACACCTAACTTGGACAGAAGAAACTTCAACTGAATAGACGACAAAGACTTAGTAAAAAGATCAGCTGGTTGATCATTATAGGAGATATGATGAGGGGATACCAGACCAGCATTAAACTTCTGACGCACAAGATGATAATCGATCTCAATGTGCTTTGTACGCTCATGAAAGACCGGATTAGATGCAATATACAAGGCAGATTGATTGTCACAAAATAAAGGGACTGGAGTAATATTCTGAGCCTGCATTTCAGTAAGTAACGCAACAAGCCAAGTCAATTCACAACACGTATCCGCCATGCTTCGATATTCTGCTTCAGCAGTAGAGCGAGAGACTGTGTGTTGTTTCTTATAACGCCAAGAAACAAGGGTTCCCCCAAAAACAACACAAAACCCTGTGAGAGATTGTCGAGTACGATTGCAACTACCCTAATCAGCATCACAGAATGCCACTAACACAGGATTAGCATTGGAGGCAAGGAACAGACCTTGTGTAGGTGTGTTAACCAGATAACGAAGCACCTTCAAGACAGCATGCCAATGAACAGAGCAGGGGGAATTCATAAACTGAGCAAGAACATGGACAGGATAAGCCAAGTCAGGGCATGAAATGGTTAGATAAATCAGTTTACCAACTAAACGTCGATACTGAGTAACATCGGATAAGAGAGGACTATCAGTATCCTTTAGTAAATCATGGTGCTGATCCATAGGAATTAGAGCAGACGTACTACCAAGATGATCAAACTCCTTTAAAATGTCAGACGTATATTTCTGTTGACTCATAAAAATTCCAGCAATTGAACATTGAACTTGAATTCCCAAGAAATAGTGTAACTCACCAAGATCTTTGATCTTAAAATGGGTAGCCAAAAACTCTGTGATTTGGTCCATCACTGCAGAATTATTACCAGTCATCACCATATCATGAACATATACAAGCAGGAGAACCAGAGTACCATCCCTAGCATACACAAACAAACTTGGATCACCGTTTGTTTGAGTGAAGCCAAAAGCGAGCAAGGCAGATGTCAAGGTTATAAACCACTGGCGAGGACCTTGTTTCAAGCCGTAAAGGGATTTGAGAAGACGACACATAAGTTTATGATTTGGGAATTTAGTCAAGATATGAGCAGGTATAGTATAACCCGGAGGGAGAGACATAAAAACTTCTTCATCAAGTGAACCATGAAGAAATGCATTCGTAACATCTAATTGAGTAATACCCCAATTAGGCATAGATGCAATTGAAAGAATTAATCGAAAGGTAGTCATTTTGGCAACCGGTGCAAACATTTCAAAATAGTCCATATTAACAGTTTGAGTGAACCCCTTAGCTACCAACCGTGCTTTGAAACGATCCACTTGACCAGTAGGAAGATATTTAACCTTGTGGAGCCATTTACATCCCACTGTCTTCTTATGAGCAGACAGAGGAACAATGTCCCATGTCTGATTAGCCTCCAACGCTGCAAGCTCAACATTCATGGCCGTGCACCACTCATCAATCTTACATGCTTGTTTGTAGGAGAGAGGTTCAGGAACCAAAGGTACATCAGCACTGGAAGTGGAAGCTGAACCAGAGGAGTTCTAATGTGGCTATTCAATCTCCATCGGATCAGTACCTGTTGCTTAAACACTGATAAACAAACGTCAGCAATTATATCTAACAATCTCCCCCAACTTGTTCATAATAAAATGTACAAGTTAAACATATAATTGATGATGTCAAAAACATTTAACAAATGCAGTATTTAACATATAACAGAGTTTAATTTAAAACAGAGTTTAAATTTTACTTAGAATAGAAAACATAAAAACTTACAGTCAGACTTTACTTGATTTCTTGAATATCAGGCACTGTCCTGATATAGTCTGATAGCAATTTCTTTTCAGCTCTTTCTAGTTCAGCAATCATAATCTTTTTCAGCTCCTTCATTTCTGGTTCATCTTCACCAATTTGATAAATGGCAGCTCTCAAAGAATATATGCTGTTTTTGTTCATTTCATTGCCAAGTCTGATATAAAAAGGTTTATCAGACTCTAGATTGAACTCAAGAACCTTTTTATTTAGTGTAGTTCTGAACCTAGCACTATTCCTTTTCATTTCTACCAACTTTCCATGTGCATCTCTGTATTTCGGAATGTATGCACTTGATACTCCAGCTTCACTCAAAACTTTGGATTTCATCATCCTTTCCTTCAAAACTCGAGCAGCATCATAAGTACTTCTATTCTTTACTTCAAGTAGATATAGAACATACTCTAGCTCTTCCCAAAGTTTTAACTGGATATCAAATTCACCAAATCTATACACTCTGCCATCAGCCATAAAATATAACAAGAATTCCTTTTTGATTCCTTTGTGAAAAATCATCTGTACAGATTCTAGTTTGTCAAGGCCTTCTTGAGTAATTCCAACTCCAAATTCTGCCAATGAAAACTTGTCTTGAGATCTGTTATTAGTTCTTCTCTCTCTGTGTGAACCCAGTCCAGATTTATCAAAGGCTTCTTTTCCCAATACTGTTCTGGTTTCTGAAAAATTCACAGCTTCAAGCTTTAAGTCTTCAAGAACTTTTGGTTTGCTGAATCCTGGAAGTTGTGTAGATTTCTGTACAACTTGAGCAGCGTCAGAGGTTGATTTGGCTAATCTTGTTTCAACTTGAGCAATGTCAGAGGTTGAATTATCTTTCTTCTCTAGGTAAGGCTCTTCAATCATTATACCTTTACCCTTATCAGAGTTTCCAATCACAGGTCTCCTTGTATATTGTATACTCTGTTGTGTATTCTCTTTGATAGAAATACCAACTTCTTTCTTTCTAGGAGCCTTGATTTCCTTTTTCTTGTAGATTCCAGCTTCAAGATTTTTCTTGTGTTCCTCAGCAAGCATCTGTTCTTCAGCCTGGATATCTTCAATAGTAACTTCCTTTCCATGCTCTTTAATAAAGATCCTAGCAGCAATCTCTTCATCAGTAGATGGGTTAGCTGAAACAACTAAACTTTTGTTGAGTTTTGAAGTAGATTGACCACCAGAGTTTATTACACATCTTTGCCTTTGAGCAGAAATCCTTCTTTCATTTCCTCTGCTTCCCCCATCAGTAGAATCATCCTTCCGTCTCAGAGTTTGAGTATCTTTGCATTTGTCTTTAGGTATACTCTCCCCCTTTTTGACATCATTAGAAAGTAGTACTGATGTCAGCAATTCAAGCGCAGTAGAAATGGAAGTCAGTTGAGCAGACATAGCATTCTGGTTGTCCTCAACTGTCCCAAGCCTCTTCTTGATTTCTTCAGAATCCCTGGCTTGCTGCTTGAACATGGCATAGTAAGAAGTTCTGTCAGCCTTTAAAGTAAGATCCCTCAGACTTACTTCATTCCTCAGTTTTGTAAGCATTTGTTGATTCTCATCAAATCTATTATTGAGAGATTTGACTTGAATAACAGTTGCCTGTAAGCTCGTAAGGACATCAGGATTTGTAATCTTCTTAACAGAATCAGATAGAAAATCTGCAGCCCGTTGTGCTGGAAAGACACAATCTGCATTAGTCCATGTATTGTAGTACATATTCTGAAAATGCTCAGAAGCAGCCCTTTGAACTTCCCTCTCTTCAGTAGAATTTGCTTGAAGATCATAAACTTCCACTTGAATATCAGAGTTTGAATGAGCAGGACTAGCTTTAGCATTGTCATCCTCTCTGTGAATATCTTCAAGCACATTTTCAGCAGTGATTTCATCAATTAACTGTGCAGTTGCATCAGGTACTTGATCTGCTACAGTTTGAGGAACATCAGAGTTTGCTGGAGCAGTAACCTCTGCTTCTCTCTGAACAATCTCAACAACTGATTGTTGCAAAGTTTCAAGGAAAACAATATCCTCATGATCATTATCTGTTGCATCAGCATGTACAGCAACAGCTTCTGGAACTGGATCAACTCTGATCTGATCAACTTCCTCACCTTTCTCAAAATCAAGAGAAATGATTTCTGTGTGAGAAGCAATAGGTTCTACTAATTCAGTAGTAGCTTGATCAGCTTCCAGTACAGTATCTTCATGATCGACAATCCTGCTGTCAGAGTATGCAGCAGCTTCCTCAACTACATCATCAGCTTTTGATGTAGGAGCTTCTGTTGCAAAATCCATCAGAATAGTTTCAGGATTTGCAGCATCCTCAGCAGTTAGAATATCCTCCTCAACAACAATTGCAGGAGTACTTGGAGGAACAGTTGTAATCACAATCTCCTCAGTCTCTGATGTAGGAGCTTCAGTGTCCTCAGGTTCTTTGTCCATATTTGTAATGATATCACCAAAAAGTTGATCAGCAACTAGTCTTCTCTTTCTCTGATGAAGAGTTTCTTCATCAGCTTCAGTTTCTGAGTCTGCAATAGAATCAGCAGCAACAGACTTTGCCCTTTGGGCTCGCCTTTTCTTCATTCTTTTTCTCTGAGGCACAGCATCAACATTTGATACCTCAGCTTCAGTTTGTTGCAAACCAGACTTAACTGCTCGAACTTTAGATCTCTTTGACCTCTGTGGTTGAGACACAGAAGGTCCAGCTTCAGCAGTTGAGACTTGTTGTTGTTGTAAGTTGTCAAGAAATTGTTGCACTGATGCAGGCAACATTAAAGGACCAACTTCTCCTTGCTTGTTGTCCTTGTTGATAAGGTCAGAGAATATACGTTTGTGCAGTTTAAACGAAAGTATAACATCATCCTCTACTATCTCAACATTTGGGCAGCAAAAATTGAATATCAATTGACAAAACCTAGAGAAATAAACAACATTTCTATTCTCTAGCATTTTCTCACCAATATTAGTTAAAACTAATCTAGCAACATCAAATTGACTGCCATAGAGAAGAGAATACCCGATCTGTAGACTATCCGTGGGAATCGCATCCCAATTGGTGCACTTCTTTCCAAAAGCCCGAGTAATGCAATCGAAAAAAAAGCTCCACTCCTTGCGCAAAAATGGCCTTTTGAGTTGACCTATCTTTGTCAAAGGTCTAGTGTAGCCTATCTCGCTCATCATTCTGACTAGCTCAGAGTCTCCAACAGAGATTGTGAATGCATTGAAATCTTCAAGACCCAAAGCATCACGAACAGTAGTAGGAGTAACAACAAATTCATCTCCTTGAAACTCAAAAATTATAGATGGCGATCCAGACTCTCCTCCATTATCATAAGTACCTGTCTGCCAAAAAGTTCGAATTTGAGTCGCAGACAGCTTCGATGGTGCGGTTAGAGCAGTACCGATATCAGAGTGTAACAAGAACCTCTGAATCAAATGAAACGCCTCCGGTGCGTTCTCATTTGCTACAGGAGCAGAATAATTGTTGGGAACAAATTCTAATTCAGAAGCAATAAACGCTGTAGTTGCCATTAGTAAGATTTGAAAACAAGAAGAACTGGGCTTTGTAAGTGTTTGAGTGTTTGTGTGTGAGTAAAAGCTTATGAAAAGATGAGGTGCGTAAAAGATTGAATCGTGTGTATGTAGTGTATTAAATAATAACTGTTAAGATTAAAAGTATGTTAGTGGGACTGATGTCAAACGTGCATACGCTGACAGCTGTATCTAATAACTTCCAATACACGTGCAGACGTGGAGACACCTGGCATCACATATAACACTCAAAATATCCGCTTAAAAGAAAAAAATTAATAATAATAAAATTATCAATTTTAATAATAAAGTACAAAGGAGCTCAACAGTCAGAATAATAATGACTGTCTTGAAACTCCGCACCTTATTATCCCAAGCGCTTCGATTCAAGTAAAAACCTTTCAGTTTCCTTGTTGAATGCTTTAAAAACCGAAGCATTTTAACAACATGCTTCATATCTTAAAATTACCATACACCAAATGGCAGGAACCTTTGAATTCATGGATGTAGAATCATTCTTGAACATGAACTGGCATCAACAAGCAAACTATATCATCGATGAGTTTCTTGTTCTGTCTTTTCTGAATGATGAAGGTCTTATAGCAGATGATGAAATAGCGGAAGGACCGATCTCTAATCCTTATGTGCACATCATCCGTCCCGGTCCATATGATGTGCCCATCCTGGCAGACGATCATACTATGGAGATTTGTATGATGCTCTTCCAGCAGAGCTTCCTGATGGGTACTGAGGAGACAATCTTCTTGGAATCCTGCAAGCTGCAAAGCAGAAAGAGAATCCAAGAAGATGATGATGATGATTCATCTTCAGGATGTTGTCAAGCAATCCCAGATGGTATAATGATCAGTTGAACAACTGGGTAGCGATCATCAGAAGTAATAGAGCACAATAGCTTCTGGCTCTAGCTCTTCTGCTTCAGATGTAGCATTCAAATACTTGTCCTGGTTAAATAGATCTTCTCTTTTGTAACCATAGTGATTAGTATGTACCAGAAAGATTTGCTAAACATGAGTATGAAATTGTCTGAATGTAAATTTGAATCAATTAATGAAAAAAAATTTGTTTCTTTACATATCAGTATTATCAATATTGCATAGTAATTGTAAAGTGAAAGAAATGATATCATTTTAAACAATAAACTAACATACTCAGCAGCATTACGAATCACTATCAGGACTTATCAAACACACTCTTTCTTTTCTCCGTTCAATCATACTTTTTCCGAAAAACAAATGGCTAATCTCAAAACTATAAAATGTCTGAAACAAAGAAATTATTTTAACCATCAGAGATTAAAACAAAGTAACCTCGGCGTATTTCACACAATACATCAGTGTTTACCATTTGTCCTTCTTTGTCAATAAACTCTTTTCTCAATCTGTACAGTTGTGAAAATATGTGTGTGTAGTAGCAGAGTTTACCGAAATCAGTATTTAGATCATCTCAAAGTGCATAAAATCCACAAACTAAAGTAGTAAAAACTGGTTGCCTAAACTCTCATGTATAACATAGACACTGATTTTTCTATCTAAACTCTGTATTACTGATATCCATTCATTTGGATATGTCTTTTATTTTTCACCCCCTTTATTATATATATATTTTTTTTTTTTTATTTTTTTTTTTTAATTATTTTTTTTTTTTTAATTTTTCCAGTAATCAGTGGTTGGCACTAGTCACCAAAAATCAAAGATTTTAGCCCTTATTTCATACAATAAGTTCCTGGATCTTCCTAGGCACAACATGATCTCAAAGGAATTTGTGCTCTGTTTGGCATCTTTTGATTGGAGGGTGAATTATTTGCAATGAATAATCAGAGTTTAGACTTTTCATCAGTAATTATAATTAACTTATGAGAGAAAATGCAAACAGCTAATACAAACTCAGTGTATAGGATCAATACACTAAGAGATGCTATAAATATAGAGACAGTATCATGCTGTGTTAGCTTACTGCACATATTTGAGATCAGAATCTATCAACTCTTAAGGATTCACAATTACTTACTGAGAATTATGCTTCATACAAATTTCTTCATTGGTCCATATGTTCCAGACAAAATTACAATCAGAGTATAGCATTTAAACTGTAACATTCAGAGTATGACCAACTTTTTATGACCCACAGAGTTTAGCATCAGAGTTTAACCGACAGAGTTTATGACACTGGTACTCATAACAGTTAATATATGCAAGGAATCATGAGCATTAAACAATCAAACATGGATAGATTTTGAGTCTAACCCGTATCTCTAGTCAGAACCAGAGATCATTCCAAGTTCATTTACCAATCTTGTAAACGTAGCTTCACTCAAAGGTTTGGTGAAGATATCTGCAAGTTGTTGGTCTGTAGACACAAAATGAAGCTCAATGTTCCCTTCTTCCACATGTTCTCTGATAAAATGATATCTTATGCTGATGTGCTTGGTCATGGAGTGCTGTACTGGATTACCTGTCATAGCAATAGCACTTTGGTTATCACAGAAAATAGGTATTTTAGAGTACCTTAACCCATAATCCAGCAGTTGATTCTTCATCCATAAAATCTGTGCACAACAGCTACCAGCTGCTATATACTCTGCTTCAGCAGTGGATGTGGAAATTGACTTCTGTTTCTTGCTGTACCAAGAAACTAATCTGTCACCTAAAAATTGACAGCTTCCACTTGTACTTTTTCTGTCTATCTTACAGCCTGCAAAATCTGCATCAGAGTAACCAATTAACTTAAACTCTGATTCTCTAGGATACCACAAACCCAAGGTTATGGTTCCTTTGAGATATTTGAAAATCCTTTTTACAGCTGTTAGATGAGGCTCTCTGGGATCTGCTTGAAATCTTGCACAAAGACATGTTGCATACATGATATCAGGTCTACTTGCAGTAAGATACAGTAAAGATCCTATCATTCCTCTGTAGTTTTTCATATCTACTGAGGCTCCTGTGTCTTTGTCTAGCTTTGTTGCTGTAGCCATGGGAGTTGTAGCAGATGAACTATCAAGCATACCAAATTTCTTGAGAAGATTTCTGGTATATTTTGCTTGATTGATAAAAATACCATCATCTGTTTGCTTTACTTGTAAGCCTAGAAAGTAACTAAGCTCTCCCATCATGCTCATTTGATACCTGGATTGCATAAGCTTTGCAAACTTCTTACAAAGTTTGTCATTAGTAGATCCAAAAATAATATCATCTACATAAATTTGAACTAAAAGCAAATCATCACCAGAATTGAAATAAAACAAGGTTTTATCAATTGTACCTCTTGTGAACCCACTTTCTAAAAGAAATTGAGCAAGAGTTTCATACCATGCTCTTGGTGCTTGCTTTAGTCCATATAATGCCTTGTCAAGCCTGTAGACATAATCTGGATGCTTGGAATCTACAAATCCTGGTGGTTGTTCAACAAACACTTCTTCTTCAAGCTTCCCATTGAGAAAAGCACTTTTTACATCCATCTGAAAGACTTTAAACTTCTTGTGTGCAGCATAGGCCAGAAAGATTCTTATGGCCTCCAATCTTGCAACTGGAGCAAAGGTTTCATCATAGTCAATTCCTTCCTGTTGTGAATAACCTTTAGCCACAAGTCTAGCCTTGTTTCTTGTAATCACACCTTCACTGTCAGTCTTGTTTCTGAAAACCCACTTTGTACCTACAATTGATCTATTCTTTGGTCTAGGTACAAGTGTCCAGACTTCATTTCTTTCAAATTCATTTAAATATTCTTGCATTGCTGTTATCCAATTAGCATCTTGAAGAGCTTCCTCCACTTTCTTTGGTTCTGTTTGAGACAAGAAAGCATGATACAGACACTCATTATTTGTTGCACTTCTAGTTCTCACACTAGCATCAGGATCTCCAATTATGAGATCAGGTGTGTGTGCCTGTGTCCACTTTCTGGCTGTTGGTAAGTGGTTTCTTGCATCATTATTGAATCCTCCCCCTTGATCCATGCTCTCCTGATTCATATGTTGACTTTCTGCAGTATCTGAGGCTCCCCCTGAGTTGGATGGCTCAGTGTTTGAACTGTCAGAGTTTGAATCAGTTTCCTCAACTGACTCACTTGCTGTGTCTTGTTGAGCTTCTTCACGCTCCCCCTCAACTGGTTCTCTATTTTGTTCAATTTGAGAATTTTCAGTTTCTTCAGTATTTACCAGTAGAGGTTCAGAGTATGCTCCGTCAGAGTTTGTCAAACCTGCTTCATCAGAGTTTATATCATCAGAGAATAGATCTTCATTTTCAAAACGTAGTTGATCATATCCATCCTTGTTTTCAAGTCCAATTATTTTCTTGTCATCAAACGACACATGTATTGATTCCATGATCACCTTCGTTCTCAGATTGTAAACTCTGAATGCTTTTGTTGACAATGGATAGCCAACAAAGATTCCTTCATCAGCTTTTAACTCGAACTTGGTCAACTGTTCAGGATGGGTCTTCAACACAAAGCATTTGCATCCAAATATGTGAAAATATTTCAAATTTGGCTTCTTGTTTTTCACCATCTCATATGGTGTTTTTCCATGCTTGTTGATCAGAGTTGCATTTTGAGTAAAACAAGCAGTTTGAACAGCTTCTGCCCAGAAATAAGTTGGCAATTTTGCTTCATCAAGCATAGTTCTGGCAGCTTCAATTAAAGTTCTGTTCTTTCTTTCAACTACACCATTTTGCTGTGGAGTTCCAGGTGCAGAAAATTCTTGTTTGACTCCTCTTTCCTTGCAGAAAGCTTCCATGATTGAGTTTCTGAATTCAGTTCCATTATCACTCCTTATAATTTTGACTTTGTGCTGTGATCCTTTGTCCAGTAGATTTACATGATCCATCAACGTTTGAGCAGTTTCATCCTTCTTTGACAAGAAATACACCCATGTATATCTAGTATATTCATCAACAATTACTAGAGCATATTTCTTTCTGCCCATGGACATCACATTCACTGGTCCAAAGAGATCAACATGTAGAAGATGATAAGGTTCCACTACTGAAGATTCAGATTTGCTCTTGAAAGATGACTTCCTTTGCTTGGCCTTTTGACAAGAATCACATAGACCATCTAGATTGAGTATTGATTTTGGAAGTCCTCTTACAAGATCCTTTCTAATAAGCTCATTGATGTTGTTCAAATTGAGATGAGAGAGCTTCTTGTGCCAATTCCAACTCTCTTCATTTGACATTTTTGCAGTCAGACACACTGTTTTTCCATCAGAGTTTGTTACCAAACTTGCTTCATAAATATTGTTGCGCCTGTGTCCAACTAGAACAACTTTTCCAGTAGATTTACTGATAACTTCACAGTATTCACTATGAAAATCTACATGGTTTCCTCTGTCACAGATTTGACTCACAGATAACAGATTATGCTTGAGTCCTGAGACTAGAGCTACATTTGTGATGATGACACTTCCAAGATTAATATTGCCATATCCCAGAGTGTGTCCTATGTTGCCATCTCCATAGGAAACTTTTGGGCCAGCCTTCTCCTCAAAGTCTGATAGCAGGGCTTTATTTCCAGTCATATGTCCTGAGCATCCGCTGTCCAAGATAAGGGTGCTCTCTTTTATGCCCTGCAATCACAAACCAACACTAAGTGTTAGTTTTAAGGATCCAGACTTGCTTGGATCCTTTGTCTTTCTTAACAGTGTTAGCTTTTGCAGCGGAATCAGCATTATCAGAGTTTAAACTAACATTGTCAGATTTTACACTAGCAGAGTTTGCTCTAACCCATTTCAAGTTGGGTTTTAGCTCATAATAGTTATGATAAATTGCATGATAACTCTTACATGTGTAAATAGAATGCCAAGTGCTCCCACAATGTTTGCATAAAGTCTGTGGTCTTACTCTAACATAATCATTCTTTACTTCTGAAGTAGAAGGTAAAGAATTAATATGTTTGTTCTTAGTGCAAAATCTAGCAAGATGATTAGAACTACCACAATTATAACATGTTTTTCTTGAGGCACTAGCATTAGGCATATGATTATTTCTATTATTTATACCTACTTTTCCATTCCTATTTCTCTTGGACCCTTTAGGTTTCATGGCAGACTTAACCTCTTTGAGCTTATGTTTAAACTGTTTTCCTGTCATTAAACCAACATTAACCTGCTTCTCACAGATTCTAATTGGTTCTTTAACAGCTTCTATCTCAACAAGCTTCTCTGTTTTAGATTCAATATCTACTTGTTCAACACAAGCTTCAACTGGCTCCATAACAGCTTCTTTCACAACTACAGATTTTAGCTTGGTGGATTCTGGAACAAATATCACAGGTTTAAGTTGTGGTTTAACCTTAACTTTGTCTTTAAACCTAAGTTCATCGTTTTCACAATAGCCTAAACCTACAGAATCTGTTTGAAACACTTGATGAGTGTCTCTTCCAGAGTTTGTCCAAGTCATAATTATTTTTCTTTCTTTTTCAAGTTCAGATTCTAGCTGCTTATTTAACTTAAGCACTTCCTGTTCAATATAAACAGCATCATCTCTTTCTTTTTGAATCTGCTTCATATTCTCAAGTTCTCTTTCAAGAAACTTGTTTCTTTCTTTAAGACTAAGATTCTCAGATTTAATCCTCTCATTCTCTAAAGTCTGATCCCTATAACTAACATGAACACTTTTCAGATATACTCTTAACTCAGATATATTATCAGTATCATAAGCATAAGTAGTTAGGGGTACCTTATTTTCAGAAGATTCAGTCTCATCTCTGACAGTTGCCATAAGAGCATAGTTTTCTCCATCATCAGAGTCTGAAGTATCTGCCCAGTCTTTGCCTTTAGAGATGAGTGCTTTCTCAGATTTGCCTTTCTTGCACTCTGGAGCATAGTGACCCATCTCCTTACATTTGTAGCACTGGATTTCAGATTTATCCTTCTTTCCAGACTTGGTATCCCTTCCATCAGACTTTCTGAAATTCTTCTTCTCAGAATTTGAATCTCTCCTTGAGAATCTCTTTCCCTTCTTGAAGTTCTTGAACCCCATCTTCTTGAAGGTCTTCACCATCAATGCAGCCATTTGCATCATCTGTTCTTCATCATCATCAGAGTCAGAAGCTTCATCAGAGTTTGAATCATCATCAGAGTTTGATGACTCACTCTCAGATTTTATGACTAAAGCCTTTCCCTTGGCTTTCTTCCTTGATGATTCCTTCTTAATGGGCTTCTCCTCGACTTTGAGAGCAACAGATTTTGTCTTCTTGCTGGACCTCCTGTTTCTTTGTTCTATCTCAAGTTCATGAGTCTTTAACAATCCATAGATCTCATCAAGATCTGTATCAGCAAGATCATAATTATCTCTGATTGTTGTTGCCTTTAAATCCCACTTTTCAGGTAGAGATAACAGAAACTTGAGATTAGACTCTTCAAGTTCATATTCCTTATCTACCAGAGACAGATCGTTCAACAGTTTGCAAAATCTGTCATAAGTCTCAGTCAAGGTTTCATTAGTTCTTGAATCAAAGTGCTCATACTCCTGTGTGAGTATTGTTTTTCTGTTCTTCTTAATAGCACCTGTTCCCTGGCATCTGACTTCTAAAGCATCCCATATCTCTTTGGCAGTTTTGCAGCCAATTACCCTGTTAGACATAACATTATCTAAAGCACTGTGGAGAAGATGTCTAACCTTTGCATCCTTTGCAATTGATGAGATATCCTCAGGAGTCATATCTTTCTTTTCCTTTGGAACAGTCTTTTGTTCTTGACCATCAACAACAGGGGACAATTTAGTTGGCATATGAGGACCATCATTAATTCTGTCAAGGTATTCTGGATCTGTAGCCTCCAGAAACATGGTCATCTTAACCTTCCAAATCGGATACTCTACTGGCCTGAGAATTGGAACCCTGATTGTTTCATATCGACTCACAGAATTGGGCTTAACCTGTTCAGCCTTAGGAGCAGTTTGATTTTCTTCAGACATGATTAATACTGTGTTTGAATCGTAAAACTGTATATATTAAACAGCCTCGGCTCTGATACCAATTGTTAGGCCGAATACACAATATAATCAAGTATGTATGAGAATAACGATAATTAAGAACACTGTTTATGAATCAATAAACTGTATTTATATTAACAGCTTCTCTCTTTATGATGTTAATGAATCATAAAGAGCTTCTAGGTTACAAGAATAATATATCAATAATCGCGTGTCCCTTCTAGGGATAACCTATCTGTGTTTATATAGTACACAGCTACATACAATCCTTATCTAATTGATATTCCTATAAATCAGCTATACAATTCATATCAATTAAGGATTGCTTCAGTCTTCTATTCCGTTTCCTTAGCTGTATCAATATATTCTGCTTCTTTCCATCTTCAGAATATATTGCTTCTAGAATCTTCAATTCAGCACCGACAGCTAATTCAACTATCACCTTGTCAGACTTTAAATAAACTCTGACCGGCTTCCTTTAAACTCTTCACCCTGTCAGAGTTTAATTAAACTCTGACTGGCTTCTGATAAACTCGGATCAGTACCTGTTGCTTAAACACTGATAAACAAACGTCAGCAATTATATCTAACAGATACTGATAGTCCTCTATTATCCGATGTTACTCAGTATCGACGTTTAGTTGGTAAACTGATTTATCTAACCATTTCACGCCCTGACTTGGCTTATCCTGTCCATGTTCTTGCTCAGTTTATGAGTTCCCCCTGCTCTGTTCATTGGCATGTTGTCTTGAAGGTGCTTCGTTATCTGGTTAACACACCTACACAAGGTCTGTTCTTTGCCTCCAATGCTAATCATGTGTTAGTGGCATTCTGTGATGCTGATTGGGGTAGTTGCAATCGTACTCGACAATCTCTCACAGGGTTTTGTGTTGTTTTTGGGGGAACCCTTGTTTCTTGGCGTTGTAAGAAACAACACACAGTCTCTCGCTCTACTGCTGAAGCAGAATATCGAAGCATTGTGGATACATGTTGTGAATTGACTTGGCTTGTTGCGTTACTTACTGAAATGCAAGTTCAGAATATTACTCCAGTCCCTTTATTTTGTGACAATTAATCTGCCTTGTATATTGCATCTAATCCGGTCTTTCATGAGCGTACAAAGCACATTGAGATCGATTGTCATCTTGTGCGTCAGAAGTTTAATGCTGGTCTGGTATCCCCTCATCATATCTCCTCTAATGATCAACCAGCTGATCTTTTTACCAAGGCTTTGTCATCTATTCAGTTGAAGTTTCTTCTGTCCAAGTTAGGTGTTACTTGTTCCCTTCCCACACCTAACTTGAGGGGGGTTGTTGGTAATGCTGGCTCAACATGACAGCTAGAATCCTGCTGGCATTTCTTGTTTTTACTACTCTTATCTCCGAAGTATCAGGGAGTTAGTTATAGGTCTGTGGTAGTGTTGTTGGTTAAGTGTGAGTATATATACTCTCTATAGTTTGATGCTCAGACTACTTCTTCTTTCTTGGTAATGTAACAAACTGTTACAAAGTGTAATCTTTACTTGCTTAATGAAAATACAGTGTGTAGTGATCATAACTTCTATCAGTTCCCTTATCAGAGTTTTGTAAGCTTCATTCCGCTTCAATATCGTGAATTTGACGCCGTTGTTGCTGGTTAAGATTCTGATGCACGCAAGGTGTTTGATGAATTGATCGGCATCATCGCAAGTTTGTTTAATCTCTTGTGCTTATTCTTTTCTACTTGAGTTGTCTATTGATTGATTGTTCAATATAATGTCATCTACAATAGCTTCGTATGCATCAGCTACAATTGGATCTACTAGCATGTCTTCAACAGTAGACTATCATCATCCATTTTATCTACATCCTTCTGATAGCCCTGGTATGCAGATTACAACTGTTATTTTAACTGATAGTAACTATAATCAGTGGAATCGATCAATGGAAATTGCCTTGTCCTCAAAGTTGAAATTAGGATTTGTAGATGGATCATATGCTAAGCCTGTTGCAAATTCACCATTGTTAGTCCATTGGATTCGTTGTAATCACATGGTTACCTCCTGGTTGTTGAATTCAGTATCAGTTGATATTCGCAATAGTGTTGTATACATACCATCTGCTCGTGATATTTGGCTAGATCTTGAAGTGCGTTATGCACAGAGTAATGTGCCTAAGTTGTTTCATCTAAGGAAGGAAATTGCACATCTCACACAGAGTTCTCTCTCCATTAGTGCGTATTTTACTAAATTTCGCACTCTTCATGATGAACTTGAGTGTTTGTATACCAAACCTAGATGTACTTGCAATCATTGTACCTGTTCTGTGAACGGCAAGTTGAATGAGCTTGATCAGAGTGTACAATTGACACAATTTCTTATGGGCCTGAATGATACATTTACTGGTGTTCGTGGTCAGATCCTAATGATGAAGCCATTACCTACTTTAAATCAATGTTATGATATGCTCTTACAAGAAGAAAGTCAACGTGAAGTGCATAATACATTGAACTTCACATCTGAGAATGTGGTTATGGCTGTCAAGGCTAATTTTACTCCTAAACCTAGGAGCACTCAGAGCTCATCAAGAAGATCTAATGATGCATCAGTTGTGTGTGATTTTTGCCATATGAGTGGGCATCTTAAGGATAAATCACTACGTCAAATTTGGGCTTTCGTCACTCTTTTGTACAGTAAGGGCTGTGACACTTTGGAAAAAACGAGTGGCTAAAGGTCAGCGTCCCAAGTTTTAGCCACACAATTGTTTTTCGAGTGACCGAAAATACATTTTTTGGAAGATTCAGTCACAACTTTTAAAAATGTGTGACAATATTTATCCATGTTCCAAATATGTGACCAAATATAAAAAAAACAGCATGGTTTTTTGTTGACTTTGACAAGTTCCAAAATGTTTAGTCATGCTTGAGAGATAGAAGTGTGACAATAACTAGCGACGCTTCTTTGCTGTGTCTAAATGTTAGGAAAAGGCCATAGTCATTTTCGGTGATGTGGCTAAATGGGAAATAACCTATGGTTACTATAGTTTTATGTGACTAAAAGGTAGAGTTTTCTGCATATGTCAGAGCTCTGTTCGCTTAAGGAAGCTAAAAACTAGTGACTGTATTATTGTGTGACTAAAAAGTACTCTGTTTTCAGGAGTACCCTCTTGAAACAGAGTATTCTCCTCATTTCCAACTGATTTGTCACATTATTACATTTGTGTGTGGCAAAATATTTGACCAACTGGACATGAAGTATTGGTATAGCAGATTAACCACAAATGACAAACACAAACTTCATTTATCCAAGTTGCATACCAGATGACCTTAAAACTTGATAATGAAGCTTAAAACTAGAACAATTCAACAAATCCATGTCCTTCGGCCAACATTAGAATTCACCATTACATATTAATTCTTCATCAAATAAAAAACAAAGAAAATGACCAAGACAATGATAACATTATACAACTTCCCACGTTGACATGAACCTCCTTTCAAAGATCTTCAACTGTTGACATGCAGTTTTGCAGCTCAACCTTCACATCATCAACTTCTTTCTGGATATTGATCTTCGTGACAACTGGTTCAGGATCAATCCATTCCCAGAACGAACATTTGGGTCCAGAAGACTTGAAAAGGGAATTCAAATTAAAAGCTGTTTATTAAATTAAACAGATGAAACTGATAAACATCGGCTTACCAATGAATTTGATTTATGGCAGACCCGAAATCTTCTTCCAGGGTTGTCAAGTGTGTTTGATGTTCTAATCCGAGCAGGAAGACCACAGTAGCAGAGATCACTTCGATTTTGGTTTGAGCTGTAGGAATTTGAAGATGACATCATGATCAGGCCTTTTTCTTTGCACACACCTGGAGAAAAAAACAGGAATTAAAACAGAGCATAGAATTTAACCAAACAATAGAATTTAACCAAACAATAGAATTTAGCATTACATAAAAAACATGGAAAATGACAAACATAATGATAATAATTACCAGATTCTGTTAGCATTACGTATAATAATACCCTTACAGTCCTGTCTAAAGTAATCATCACGAGATTCATTACCCAAGTCACGTGGATCTACAGGTGGTAATATATTATCATTGTGAGGAAGAATTACAGTATTGAAATCCTCATTGACATCATCGTACAGATCTCTATAATTCTTGGGAGGTGTCATCAAGACAATAGACATTTTTTTATCCAGCTGGTCTTTAACATAAAACACCTATCGTGCTTGTGAGGCCAATACGAATGGATCATCCTTGTGGCCTAATCTGTTAAGTTCGACCAACGTGTAACCCATGCCATCTTGTTTGACACCATTTCTATTGTCAACCCAGTCGCACATGAAAAAAGGAATTTTCTTAATATGATAATCTAGTACCCATATCTCTCATAGAACCCCATAATAAAAGTTCTTTCCATAGGTTACTACTTCTTTAGAAATGTGCATCTCAGTTGCCTCTACACAAACCCCACTGTTCTGGTGAATTCTGCCATCACGAATTTTTGTACGAAATGTATAGCCATTGATGTCATATACATCGTATTTCTTCACGATTCTGCGTGCTCCATGTGAGATCCACTTCACTGTTTCTGATACACTTTCTTTGGAGATCGATAACTCGCTTTCAACCTTGTTGCGTAACCAGTGACCAAATGTTGTGCTATGCTCTTTCTCCAGCCATGATTGTCATTTACCAGGATGTTTGTTTTTCAAAAATGTCATGTGTTGTCTGCAAGTACAAAAATGAGTATCAAATCTGATCCTACTGTTAAATAAAAGACTACTGTTAAATAAAAGAAAAACACAAATAAACTTGTTCAGTAGGAGTCCTTACTCGATATACGGCACAACTTCAGGTGTATTTTGCAATACATAGAAATGTGTTTTCATGTAGAGATCTTGAGAAACTTCAACTGGTTTACCAGCTGACAAAGGAATTCCCTCTCCATTACCGTTTTCAGATGTGTTGTGCTGGTGTTCTGGAATACCATTAGAGCTCATGACTTTTTTGTATTCATTGAAGAACGCAATTGTTTCTTCTGCAATATGCTCCTTAGCAATGCATCCTTCTGGGTAAGCTTTGTTCCGCACATGCCCTTTAATAACTTTCATCATCCTCTCAAAGGGATACATCCACCGAAAGCATATTGGGCCACATAATTTTACCTCTCTAACAAGGTGCACAGTTAGATGAAGCATAACATCAAGAAAGGATGGGGTAAAGTATTTCTCCATCAAGCACAGTGTCACACAAAGCTCCTCATGCAATTTATCGAGTTCTTCTACATTGATTTCTTTGCTACATATTGATTTGAAAAAAAAAACAAAGTCTGATAATAGCATATCTTGTGGGTTCAGGCATGATAGACCGTATTTCAATTGGCAAGAACTGTTGCATAAGCATATGGTAATCATGTGATTTAAGTCCCATAAGCTTCCTATCCTTTTCATTCACCAAACTAGAGAAGTTGGAACAATAACCTTGTGGAGCCCTTAAGTTGTGTAGTGTGTCACAGAACATGTCTTTTTCATCTTTAGAACATGTCACAGAACGTCGACCCCGTCTGTGGAAATGCCAAGCCGAAGATTTCTTGGATCAGAGGCAATTTCCGGAAATCTGTCATCTATTGCTTTCCATGCAGGTGAATCAGATGGGTGGCGTAAAACACCGGGCTTTTTGGAACTGGTGGAGTGCCATATCAAATCTTTTGATATGCTTTTCACTTTATAAAGTCGTTTCAATCGTGGAATAAGGGGGAAGTACCATAATACCTTTGTAGGAAAATTTTCGTATATGACTTTAGTCTTCTCATCCACCTTCCACCGTGACATGCCACAAGTTGGACATACCACTAAGTCCTTGTACTCCTTCCTGTAAAGAATGCAGTTGTTAATGCAAGCATGTATCTTTTCGTATCCTGAACCCATTGTTGTCATTATCTTTTTGGCCTCATATGTGTTGTTCACCATCTCGTTACCTTCTGCAGGTAGCATCCTTTTCAACAGAAGTAGCAATTCAGTAAAGCACGTATTTGTCATTCCATGCTTACTCTTCAAGTTTAGTAGTTGAACTGTTGCAGACAACTTTGTGAAGTTAGGACAGTATTTATACAAGGGCTTCTCCGCATCTGCAAGTAGTTCTTGAAACTTGTCAATGTCATCTATGAAATTGTCTTCCGTAGCTTTTACCATTTCTATTGTTTTTGCAGCATCTGTAGGAAATTCTACTGCATCAAATTGGTTGAAATTGTCTTTCTCTCCATGTTTAATCCACCTTGTATAATTCCGATCGAATCCCTTAACGAGTAAGTGGTAATGCACCTCATCCACAGGAAGAGAGCAGTGGTTTAAACAGCTTACACATGGACATGGAATAGTGTTCGTTGACATATTCAAATTACCAACCGCAAAATCAATAAATGCCACAACTCCATCCATATATGGTTCACTGTTTCTATCGCTTAACATCCAAGACTTATCCATAACTACAGCATATGGTTCACGGTAAAAATAAATTTCTCTATCTATCTATGTGCAAACAAATAGAAACGGATAGAACATGAACAAATACACAAAAAGAAGTCACAAAAAACACAAAAATCACAACTTTACTCAACACAATTTATATAAACAGATAGAACACTAAACACAAAAATCACTAAAGAACACAACTTTACTTAATAGAAACAAATAGAACATGAACGAATACACAAAAAGAACTAGGACATGACTTACTAGGACATGCACGAGAAAGCGGCTGGAACCCAAATTAGGAGTGAAGTTTCCAAATGCTAGAATCCGGAATTAGGTATTTGAGAGTGAATTTTCCAAATTAGGTGTTTGAGAGTGAAGTTTCCAATTCGATGAAAGCGCCTACTTGTTTGGAGCACATCTGTTTAAGGCCCAATTAGAATAATATTGGGCAATTAGAATAGTACTGGCCCAAGTAGAATATTTAAGGCCCGAAAGTCAAAATTATTTTTTTAAATGCATTTTTCGACGATCCAACCGTACGGATGTTAATAGGTACTCATCGTAGTGTTGGGGAAAAATAATAAAAAAATCAGGAATTTATATTGTACGACGTTTTTACAAAGATCTGGTCAAAGTACTACTCCCTATAACGAGATTCGTCCCCGAAAGTCAAAATTATTTTTTTAAATGCATTTTTCGACGATCCAACCGTACGGATGTTAATACATACTCATCGTAGTGTTGGGGAAAAATAATCAAAAAATCAGGAATTTATCTTGTACGACGTTTTTACAAAGATCTGGTCAAAGTACTACTCCCTATAACGAGATTCGTCCCCGAAAGTCAAAATTATTTTTTTAAATGCATTTTTCGACGATCCAACCATACAGATGTTAATAGGTACTCATCGTAGTGCTGGGGAAAAATAATCAAAAAATCAGGAATTTATCTTGTACGACGTTTTTACAAAGATCTGGTCAAAGTACTACTCCCTATAACGAGATTCGTCCCCGAAAGTCAAAATTATTTTTTTATATGCATTTTTCGACGATCCAACCGTACGGATGTTAATAGGTACTCATCGTAGTGTTGGTGAAAAATAATCAAAAAATCAGGAATTTATCTTGTACGACGTTTTTACAAAGATCTGGTCAAAGTATTACTCCCTATAACGAGATTCGTCCTCGAAAGTCAAAATTATTTTTTTAAATGCATTTTTCGATGATCCAACCGTACGGATGTTAATACATACTCATCGTAGTGTTAGGGAAAAATAATCAAAAAATCAGGAATTTATCTTGTACGACGTTTTTACAAAGATCTGGTCAAAGTACTACTCCCTATAACGAGATTTGTCCCCGAAAGTCAAAATTATTTTTTTATATGCATTTTTCGACGATCGAACCGTACGGATGTTAGTAGGTACTCATCGTAGTGTCGGTGAAAAATAATCAAAAAATCAGGAATTTATCTTGTACGACGTTTTTACAAAGATCTGGTCAAAGTATTACTCCATATAACGAGATTCGTCCCGAAAGTCAAAATTATTTTTTTTAATGCATTTTTCGACGATCCAACCGTACGGATGTTAATACGTACTCATCGTAGTGTTGGGGAAAAATAATCAAAAAATCAGGAATTTATCTTGTACGACGTTTTTACAAAGATCTGGTCAAAGTACTACTCCCTATAACGAGATTCGTCCCCGAAAGTCAAAATTATTTTTTTATATGCATTTTTCGACGATCGAACCGTACGGATGTTAGTAGGTACTCATTGTAGTATTGGGGAAAAATAATCAAAAAATCAGGAATTTATCTTGTACGACGTTTTTACAAAGATGTGGTCAAAGTACTACTCCCTATAACGAGATTCGTCCCCGAAAGTCAAAATTATTTTTTTTAATATATTTTTTGACGATCCAACCGTACGGATGTTAATAGATACTCATCGTAGTGTTGGGGAAAAATAATCAAAAAATTAGGAATTTATGTTGTACGACATTTTTACAAAGATCTGGTCAAAGTACTACTCCCTATAACGAGATTCGTCCCCGAAAGTCAAAATTATTTTTTTATATGCATTTTTCGACGATCCAACCATACAGATGTTAATAGGTACTCATCGTAGTGCTGGGGAAAAATAATCAAAAAATCAGGAATTTATCTTGTACGACGTTTTTACAAAGATCTGGTCAAAGTACTACTCCCTATAACGAGATTCGTCCCCGAAAGTCAAAATTATTTTTTTATATGCATTTTTCGACGATCCAACCGTACGGATGTTAATAGGTACTCATCGTAGTGTTGGTGAAAAATAATCAAAAAATTAGGAATTTATCTTGTACGACGTTTTTACAAAGATCTGGTCAAAGTATTACTCCCTATAACGAGATTCGTCCTCGAAAGTCAAAATTATTTTTTTAAATGCAGTTTTCGACGATCCAACCATACGGATGTTAATACATACTCATCGTAGTGTTAGGAAAAAATAATCAAAAAATCAGGAATTTATCTTGTACGACGTTTTTACAAAGATCTGGTCAAAGTACTACTCCCTATAACGAGATTCGTCCCCGAAAGTCAAAATTTTTTTTTTATATGCATTTTTCGACGATCGAACCGTACGGATGTTAGTAGGTACTCATCGTAGTGTCGGTGAAAAATAATCAAAAAATCAGGAATTTATCTTGTACGACGTTTTTACAAAGATCTGGTCAAAGTATTACTCCATATAACGAGATTCGTCCCCGAAAGTCAAAATTATTTTTTTTAATGCATTTTTCGACGATCCAACCGTACGGATGTTAATACGTACTCATCGTAGTGTTGGGGAAAAATAATCAAAAAATCAGGAATTTATCTTGTACGACGTTTTTACAAAGATCTGGTCAAAGTACTACTCCCTATAACGAGATTCGTCCCCGAAAGTCAAAATTATTTTTTTATATGCATTTTTCGACGATCGAACCGTACGGATGTTAGTAGGTACTCATTGTAGTATTGGGGAAAAATAATCAAAAAATCAGGAATTTATCTTGTACGACGTTTTTACAAAGATGTGGTCAAAGTACTACTCCCTATAACGAGATTCGTCCCCGAAAGTCAAAATTATTTTTTTTAATGCATTTTTTGACGATCCAACCGTACGGATGTTAATAGATACTCATCGTAGTGTTGGGGAAAAATAATCAAAAAATTAGGAATTTATGTTGTACGACATTTTTACAAAGATCTGGTCAAAGTACTACTCCCTATAACGAGATTCGTCCCCGAAAGTCAAAATTATTTTTTTATATGCATTTTTCGACGATCCAACAATACGGATGTTAATTGGTACTCATCGTAGTGTTGGGGAAAAATAATCAAAAAATCAGGAATTTATCTTGTACGACGTTTTTACAAAGATCTGGTCAAAGTACTACTCCCTAAAACGAGATTCGTCCCCGAAAGTCAAAATTATTTTTTTATATGCATTTTTCGACGATCCAACCGTACGGATGTTAATAGGTACTCATCGTAGTGTTGGGGAAAAATAATCAAAAAATCAGGAATAAGTTGTTAGGTAAAAAAATTATATTTTGATAATTTTTTTTTATAAGTTGTTAAAATGTATGTTTCAGATTCCATAAGTTGCAAAAAAAACGTATTTTTTTCCAGAAAAAAGTTAGGAATCCTAACTTTTTTTCTTGAAATAAGTCAACTTTTCTGGAAAATAAGCTTAGCCAAACGGACCAAAATAACTCAAAAACACTTTGTCTAAAAACTAACGCGCCTAAATTTTGGCAAAATAACTCAAAAATCCCCCCATTTCACTTTACCCCAGATTCACTTTACCCCCAAATTCATCCCCCCAAAAATCCCCCCTAAATTTAGGTCTTACAACCTAAATCGCACAACCTAAATCTTACAATCTTACGTGATTAGATTCAACGATACATCTGAACTGCACCGAGTCACGAGTGACGAGTAATCGTCGCCAGCCGCCACCGAGTCACGGGTGTAATCGAATTAAGGTATTTGATTCTTCTTCTAATTTGCGTCTTAGTGTAATCGAATTGAGTGTCTTTTTTTTAAAATTGTACAGAGTCTCTCTCTCTCTCTCTCTCTCTCTCTCTCTCTCTCTCTCTCTCTCTCTCTCTCTCTGTTTCGAATTGGTGTTTTTGGTACCAATGTAGCTCTTTTGTGAATAGGGAAGGTAGCTTTATTTACGAGTGGGTGCAACTTGAATGCGATTTGCCTTTTAAGGAGCATTAAGTTTCTTTTGTGGACTTTGACCTGTAATTTGGGTGTGTGGTAAGCAGTGTAAATTTGGTAGCAACTATGCAAGGAATTTGATGTAAAAATCATCTGCATTATGATGTAAAGTACTAAAGTAGGGAATTTGCAGTGTAAAAATCATCTGCATTATGATGTAAAGTACTCAAGTAGGGAATTTGAAAAATAGGATTATATCAACTATTAACACTATTTGTGCTTGTTGTCTACAGCTAATTTGGGTACCATGGGAAAGAGGTACAGGTTAGTTGTTTACTATGAGGGTAAGTTCATGACATGTGTTAAGTGGCAATACACTGGTCCTAAGTCAAAGGTGTTCAACGGAATGGATGTCTACAACATGACTGTTAAACAAGTTAGGGATTTGGTAGCGGATGTAGTTTCGGATGATGATAAGCTTTATTTTATGAAAGATGGGGGGACCCCGGATAATGGATATGGTTTATTGGTTAAAGACAGTCAGTTAAAAGAGTTGGCTAATGCTTCTAACATGACTGGAGTGTGCAAGATTCATGTCTTCCATTCCTGGTCCACAGCTACTGCACCAGTTTGCGTTGAAGAAGAATACCTAAGTAGACTCATTTTCACTTCTCATATTTATTCATGTGTATGTATATTGAACAGATCAATCCTGTATTTGCTAAGGGTTCTTATACTGGTTGTAGGTGGGGGCAATGAGGAATTTGAGGATCAATATTCAACAGAAGAGTGTAGCGAAGAAGAAGGAGAAAGCACAGAAGAAGGAGAAAGCGCAGAAGAAGGAGAAAGAGCAGAAGAAGAATGCAAACAGGAGCAACAAAAGAATGCTGTCAAAGCTAAGAGGGGGCTAACCAGGTTACCAAAGCTGTGTACCAGGTTTACAAACTCTGGTGGAAAAAGACATGAGGTTAAATTTGACTCACTTGGTAGCTTAACGGGGGAATACAGATCAGAATTTACGAGCTTTTTGGGAGACACGGTCAGGGAGCATGTGGGATTAAGATGGTTAATATGGAAGGAGGTGCCAAAAGAAGTGAAGGCTAAGCTGTGGGATCAAATAATGGTAAATCAGCTACTTCGCATTAATTACTCTAAATATATGTTACATTTTCAATATGAAATAATATTGTTCAACTTATCTGCTTGCCTTTTATGTGTATTAACACCATGTATTATATATTGCAGCATTTTTTTGATATAGAACCTTGTCGTCGAAAGTTTGTAATGACTCGGCTTGGTGGGCTGCTTCGCAATTTCAGAAGAAAGATGTATGCAGGATTCATACAACCTAACTTGAATAAACCAGAAAAACTTGCAAAAGTTCCTAGGCAGTATCGTACACTGGTAGAGCAAGCTGATTGGGATAGGTTCGTAGCCCACACGCGATCGGAAAAATTCAAGGTTGTAATCCTTTAATATACGGATCATCGTTTGAATTTACGTATATTTCCAATGCACTTTGCTGAAATAATTCTTTTGTCTATTGGAAGGATGTCTCCGAAACTACAAAAAAAGCGCGATCACGGTCCGTGTATGATCATCGCTTGGGACGAGGAGGATACCCTTCTCTCAGAGAAAAATTGGTAATTCAAATGTGTTTTTTTTACTAGTGATTATTTTGGATATTACATGTCTGATTGTGTCATCGTTGCATTATGCAAGGTTTCGAAAAATCAAATTGCAGTTGATGAGGTCCCTACCCGTGCTTTTATATGGAGGAATGGGAGGGAAAACAAAGATGGAGAGTTGGTAGATCCTAAAGCGAAGAACATGGCGGATTATTTAGTAAGTTTAAATATGAGAGTTAGTATATCCTAAAGTGAAGAACATGTCCTTGTTACTAATTTTCTTCACTTTTTTCTGTACAGATGGATATTGAAGCACAGATAAAGGACGGAGGAATCAAGATTGGGCCGGATGAGGATGCCCTTACAGTGGTTTTTGGCAAGGAGCAGGGTGCATACTTGAGAGGTGTTGGTTGTGGAGTCACTCCCAGTTCGTACTGGCATTGTCCTCGGCAAAGGACAACAGGAAAAGATAAAATCAAGATTCTAGAGCTTCAATTGGAAAATGAGAAACTGCTGCGTGAGAAGAAGGATGAAGAAATGAAGAACCTGTCGTTGCAGATGGAGGCAACGAACAAAAAGCTGAATAAAGTCATGGCTCAATTGGAATCGCAAGGACTGCTTTCAGCAACAAAACAAGATGTAAGGACTAACTGAACTGAATTCAAAATCCAAATCTGAGTACAATAAATATATAAGCACTACGTAAATTGTTGGAGTTTTTTGTGTTCGAATTTAGTTATCTTGTGTCTATATTCCAAAACATAGTTTACAAAACTTGTGTTATCACTTGACTTTCCCATTTGACGTTACATTCTGTAGGGAACACCGATAAGTGGGAATGGTTCGAGGGACAACTGCATTAATGTTACCATCCCAGCATCGAAAGAGTTTTTAACACCTGTAAGTAATGGCTAATTTAATTTCTTTTTAATTTTTTCTAAGTAATTGCTGATTTCTTGTCCAACTTTATTAAATTATAGGTTAAATCTGTGGAAAAGCAAGTGACTCCTACTGCCGACACATCCACAATGGTGCAAAAGGTGATCACCACCAGGAGGAAAGTTTATATATCTCCGCGTACCACTAAATCACAACAAGATCCAACAATTGTGCAACAGGTATTACAATATTGCTAAATGCACATGTATATTGTGATTAACTTTAACTTTAATATGTTGGAAATTATGCTACTACTTTTGTAGGAAAAGGTGATTAGATCCGGAACCAGGAAGAAGATTAATTTATCTCAGCCTACCACTATCTCTGGTCAAATGCCATCTCAGTCAAATCAAACCTCAACAATTGTCCAATCGGTATGCATTATATTTCTAAATGCGTATGTATATTAATTCACTTTACCTTTATGATGTTAATTATGCCACTAACTTTTGTAGCCAATGAACTGTACTCTGTATACGTTGAATTTGAACAACCCGGTTGCACGTGGTACGACTATCCTTTCAGACCAGTAGGGACAAACCATTCATGGAGTCCCCCTACAAGATGATTGCTATAGAGTTTCTGTTGATGAAGTTGTTAAGGGGGCAGCATTCTTACTGTATGAAGCCGGTGATATGCGGACAGTTGAGGATGCTTTGGGTTCTTTTGTGGCTTGGCCCAAAAACCTTATCAAGATAATTGATCATCAAGTAAGTTTCTTACTTTGCATTCCATTTTGGTTGTGTGCATTTATTCTCCTACTTTATAATTTTGTTTAAACTGATGGAGCTTTAATTAAATAACATTACTTGTCCAACGGTCTTAACTTGCTTATCTATAGAATTACATTACTTGTGTTAGAATGGTCTTAACTTGAGGGCTGTTGGAATGATTATCGTATTTGTTTTCATGTTTTACTCTAGGTACCAAATCCAACGGCCAATGGGGAAGGGGAACAACATAGCGCGGCTCAAGCTAAGGAAGAACATAGCACAGATCAAGCTAAGAAGGGGAAGAGATGTAATACCATTACCGATTCCCCAGTAACACGTTCAAAGGCCAAGGCGAACAAGGCAAACAAGTTGAGGAAGAAGCGAAAGCTGGTGGTGCAATTGTAAACTGAATTTGACTCATGTTAATGTGGTTTTCTGGTTACTTGTGAACTTTTCGATAACTTGTTAATTTTCTGTACTCTGGTTATGTGGTTTTTATGGATTGTGGAGTAAGTATACTTACTCCATATGGTTGTTATGGATCATGGATTTAGTATGGTTATATTAATATGGATTATGACTAGTTTGGAATTTGGCATTTTTGTTTACTTGTATTTTGGCATTTTAGTTGTTTTCATATTCTGGCCTTTTTGGATTGGATTGCGGCCTTTTGGTATTGTGATTGGTACGTATCGGCCTTTTCGTACGGTGGTCATTTATGATACAAATGAAACCTTTTTGTAATTTGGTTAAGTATGTGTGGCTAGTACCACACTTCAGCCACACTACTTATTACAAACAATCTATATTATATTGGGTGATAGTTACTACAATTATTAGTGACTAAATTCAGTCATTTAATAGTGTATATAACATAGAAACGACCACACAAAAATTATATAATGTGGCCATACCAAAGCTTTTTGCCACGATTTACCAAAAAATAGTGCGACCAAAACTAAGCCTTTGATGAATGTTGGTATTTAGCCACGTTATTAATTCTCTTTAGCCACTACACATATTGTGGCTGCAAGTTGGTATTTAGTCACACGTTTGACCTTAAAATGGGAGTTGTCAGACCCAAATGGTGGTATGCTTTAGTCACTCTGTTTTGAGTTACAGCCACAAAACCGGGGTGTGTCCGTAGGGGGCATACGATGATCCGACCTTAGGTGACACTTGGCTGAAAAATTAAAGAGTGACGTAAAGTTCATAGCCACACATATTTTATGTGGCGGAAGCCAAAATTTGACGTAGTGAATGTTATTGCATTCATGGATATCCATCGTGGCATCGGTTGTTTGGTAAACCTAAACCAAAACCTAGAATAACAACACCTCGAAGTTCTGTTGTGGCTAATGTCATTCAGGCACCTGCTGAGGTTTCATCTACTGATCACACCGTGAGTGTAGGGTCTCAGTTTTCCTCATCTGCTGATCTCAATCTAACTGAGAGTCAGTGCAAACAGCTTATCAGTATGTTACAAAGAAACCTTACTGTGCCATCGCAATTGGGTTCTCACCAATCGGAGCAGTTTTCTGATTCTGGAACTCCAACATGGTTGTCATCAGTAAATTCAGTGAAGTTCTCTGGCATGGCTGCTCATGTAGTTAATCAAGTCCATAATCTGGATAAAGCTGTTTCACAATTTAGGTGGATCATCGACACTGGTGCAACAGATCATATCACTCCATTCTTTCATTTACTGCAAGATGCATATCCCTGTAATGCTACACTTCAATTGCCTAATGGTGCTATAGCAATTATTAGTCATATTGGAAACCTTGTCCTTAGTCCTGGCTTGAGTTTGTCTGGTGTTCTCTATGTTCCTTCGTTTGCTTACAATCTTCTGTCCGTTTCAAAGTTGTTGCATGATACTTCATACCAGGTAAACTTCTCAGCTGATAAATGTTATCTTCAAGATCAGGTCATGCAGAGAACTTTGGAACTTGGTAAGGAAGAAGATGGTTTACATATGTTCACCAGCAAGTCTATCAACTGTGTGGATGATGTTACTGTTGAGGGTACTTCTATGTCTGACTGTGATGGTCCTAGTAGTGTGAGCTGTGTGACTACATTTGTGGCTCAAGCTCATACTACAGATGTTTGGCATGCTCGTATTGGACATGCTCCTGCAACTATAGTTAATATGTTTCCAATTATAAGTACCAAGAAAGTCTTGGATGTTTGTGACAGCTACTTCTTTTCAAAACAGACCAGGCTCCAGTTCCCTGTCAGTACGACAACAAGTGCTAACTTGTTTGATTTGGTACATGCTGACATTTGGGGTCCTTATCGGTTCAAGACGCATAGCAACTGCACTATGTTTTTGACTCTGGTGGAGGATATGTCTCGTACCACTTGGGTTTATTTGGTGGCTACTAAGGCTGTTGTTCCTACTCTTATTCAAGAGTTTGTTACTCTTATTCAAAATCAGTTCAACACTACTATCAAAACCTTTCGAACGGACAATGGTTCTGAGTTTATGAACCATACTTTGTCAGATTTTTTCCGGTCATTGGGTATTATTCATCAGTCAAGCTGCGTGTATACACCACAAAAAAACGGGTTAGTGGAACGCAAGCATCGACACTTGTTGAATTGTGCTAGAGCTTTGAGATTTCATGCTTCTTTGTCTCTGATTTTTTGGGGTGATTGCTTATTGACAACAGCTTATTTGATAAATAGGACACCATCACCTGTACTTGGTAATCGTAGCCCGTATGAGATACTGTTTGGTGCTCCACATGATTATGATAGACTTCGAGTCTTTGGCTGTCTGTGTTATGCTGCTGTCTTACCCACACCATCAGATAAATTTGCTCCCAGATCTGTCAAGGGAGTATTCATTGGTTATCCTTATGCAATTAAAGGATATAAAGTTCTGAATTTGGCAACTAGGCAAGTGTTTGTTTCTCGTGATGTGAAATTTATTGGAACAATATTCCCTTTTAAAGATCTTGAAGTTTCTTCTCCACACCTCTTGTTTCCTCCCTCGCCAGCTTATGTTGAGGACGAACCATTACACAACTGTACCACTGAATCAGCTGACTTGGATACTATAGCACCAATGCTTGATGCTGTCAGTGATTCTACAACTACGATTGCAGGTCATAATGTCCCTGTTAGTCAGCTTTCTTCTTCTATGCCACCTCCTCGACCACATCGTCAAAAGCAAGTCCCAACAAAATTTAAGGACTATACAGGCTTACCCTCTACTATCTCTCTCACTAATGTGGCTATTCAATCTCCATCTACAAACTCCTCTGGTTCAGCTTCCACTTCCAGTGTTGATGTACCTTTGGTTCCTGAACCTCTCTCCTACAAACAAGAATGTAAGATTGATGAGTGGTGCACGGCCATGAATGTTGAGCTTGCAGCGTTGGAGGCTAATCAGACATGGGACATTGTTCCTCTGCCTGCTCATAAGAAGACAGTGGGATGTAAATGGCTCTACAAGGTTAAAAATCTTCCTACTGGTCAAGTGGATCGTTTCAAAGCACGGTTGGTAGCTAAGGGGTTCACTCAAACTGTTAATATGGACTATTTTGAAACGTTTGCACCGGTTGCCAAAATGACTACCTTTCGATTAATTCTTTCAATTGCATCTATGGCTAGTTGGGGTATTACTCAATTAGATGTTATGAATGCATTTCTTCATGGTTCACTTGATGAAGAAGTTTATATGTCTCTCCCTCCGGGTTATACTATACCTGCTCATATCTTGACTAAATTCCCAAATCATAAACCTGTGTGTCGTCTTCTCAAATCCCTTTACGGCTTGAAACAAGCTCTTCGCCAGTGGTTTATAACCTTGGCATCTGCCTTGCTCGCTTTTGGCTTCACTCAAAAAAACGGTGATCCAAGTTTGTTTGTGTATGCTAGGGATGGTACTCTGGTTCTCCTGCTTGTATATGTTGATGATATGGTGATGACTGGTAATAATTCTGCAGTGATGGACCAAATCACAGAGTTTTTGGTTACCCATTTTAAGATCAAAGATCTTGGTGAGTTACACTATTTCTTGGGAATTCAAGTTCAATGTTCAATTGCTGGAATTTTTATGAGTCAACAGAAATATACGTCTGACATTTTAAAGGAGTTTGATCATCTTGGTAGTACGTCTGCTCTAATTCCTATGGATCAGCACCATGATTTACTAAAGGATACTGATAGTCATCTCTTATCCGATGTTACTCAGTATCAACGTTTAGTTGGTAAACTGATTTATCTATCCATTTCACGCCCTGACTTGGCTTATCATGTCCATATTCTTGCTCAGTTTATGAATTCCCCCTGCTCTGTTCATTGGCATGCTGTCTTGAAGGTGCTTCGTTATCTGGTTAACACACCTACACAAGGTCTGTTCTTTGCCTCCAATGCTAATCCTGTGTTAGTGGCATTCTGTGATGCTGATTGGGGTAGTTGCAATCGTACTCGACAATCTCTCACAGGGTTTTGTGTTGTTTTTGGGGGAACCCTTGTTTCTTGGCGTTGTAAGAAACAACACACAGTCTCTCGCTCTACTGCTGAACCAGAATATCGAAGCATGGCAGATACGTGTTGTGAATTGACTTGGCTTGTTGCGTTACTTACTGAAATGCAGGTTCAGTATATTACTCCAGTCCCTTTATTTTGTGACAATCAATCTGCCTTTTATATTGCATCTAATCCGGTCTTTCATGAGCGTACAAAGCACATTGAGATCGATTGTCATCTTGTGCGTCAGAAGTTTAATGCTGGTCTGGTATCCCCTCATCATATCTCCTCTAATGATCAACCAGCTGATCTTTTTACTAAGGCTTTGTCGTCTATTCAGTTGAAGTTTCTTCTGTCCAAGTTAGGTGTTACTTGTTCCCTTCCCACACCTAACTTGAGGGGGGCTGTTGGTACAGCTGGCTCAACATGATAGTTGGAATCCTGCTGGCATTTCTTGTTTTTACTACTCTTATCTCCGAAGTATCAGGGAGTTAGTTATAGGTCTGTGGTAGTGTTGTTGGTTAAGTGTGAGTATATATACTCTCTATAGTTTGATGCTCAGACTACTTCTTCTTTCTTGGTAATGTAACAAACTGTTAAAAAGTGTAATCTTTACTTGCTTAATGAATATACAGTGTGTAGTGATCATAACTTCTATCACAGGCAACTAGAATGAACATGCGGATCAATGCAAACGAAACAACAGGTTCATTGGAAAAAAGTACGCCAATGTAAAAAGAGAAAGAAGGCAGATGGGTTATATAAAAAATAGCGACACCATGGCAACCAATTTAAATGAGCCTAATGAACAGCAAACAGACATTCGCCCAAATCGCCCTTCGACCCAAGTCGAGTCGGGCGGCGGCGACGGCGCGTGCGCGAGGCACAAAATAACACCATGCACACCCACATGCCTTAGTAGTTGTACACTACTCTTGCACATGGTTCTATATAAACCCACCAACCTCTCATTACCATTTCTATGTGGGACAAGTTATTTCAAATTAAACCAACCCACATAACCCATTTCAAGCAACCCATTTCAACTCAATTTATTTATGGATTGCACTAAGAAAATGTCTTAGATCCAAACATGAAAGTTTAAGTCCTCATAACAAGGAACAACCTCCAATTGTTAGTTTTCGAAAATTCCATCAAGAACATATTTAAAATATGCCTCAAACTTTCTATTTTCTAACAGCTTCAACAACCAAAAGTGAAGAGGTGCCTAAGAAAAAGAAGATAGTGGAAAACCAGCAGGAGAACTACAAAAGAAAAGTTAAAACAACTTCTTGCTGGCAATCCAAGATGTTCACCAGACTTTAGAAAGCAAGCAATCAAACAACATAACTTGAATCTCAATATGCAGGAAAAGTTGAAATTAACCAGTAGCTCGTGGAAATGGAAGAGTGAGTAACTTGGCCAATATTCGGATTTGTGCTGAGGATCAAAAGTCTAACCAACGTTATTGAGCAGTGCACCTAGAGCAAGGAGAAAAATAAAATCAAAGCCGCGACTATTGTTTATAAGATGCAAAAAGAGTACACGTCTTTTACTTGTTTTTATCATCATGAGGAGGAAATTGAAAAATGTGGAGTTGTCAAGCTGGCACACAAGGACCTGACATGAGGAAGGAGGCAGCACAGGAAATTCAATCTTTGCGCCATAACTTGCAAGGAAAACACACCAGAGGCCAGTAACTTGACGGAAAGTGGAAAATCACATACTTGTTAGGCAGAAGCAGTGGGAGATAATGGAGTGTCTGCGTACAAGTAGGCTCTAATATATTAAACTTGTCCGTGACATCCAGCCTACTAATCCGCTCAAGCAACTGAGCTTCTTTTGTCGCAACATTCACCTCCCTACTGTAATGACAAGAAAATATGGCTTCTGGTTGATGTTAATAATTTAAACTATATTCAACAGGAAGCCCAGGTTCAAATGCAGTCCATATGGAGGAGCTGCGCTCAAAGGGAAAATATGTTGATAAAAAGCATTTACGAAACAGAAAAAACTCTCTACAGCAAACCTGTACAAGTTATTGTGGTTATATTTTGCCAGAAACATAATGCACATCGAAAGCATATAATGCTCACATGAGCGATTGTGTATATGTACAAATCAAATCAAAGAAACTGCAGGAGTTTAGTGAGATAGGAAAGAAAAATAGAAATGCATGTTACAGGATAGAAATTTGGGAAGGAGACCTGCTACATAATTTCTGCAGAAAACTGAAACCACCAGCTTACTGGTTTTCAGCTCACTTCACAGAATATTCCCAGAATTGGTACACTAGAAGTGGTCCACTAACTAGATTCTACTTGGTAGGTGACTCCTGTGATGAAAGGTTCCCTGTTTATAGATGAAGTCATTCTTCATAGGAACATTGAAGATTATATAAGATTGGATCAGAACATTGAGACAAAGTTAATTACATGAGAAGTTTAGCAAATAAAAAATATTGTACCAGATTGGTCTTGCGAGAAAAAAAACACAGCTGCTTTAGTATGACAAAGTTATGTGATCTATACTAAATTAGAGGAAGATAGAGCCAAAAAGAAGGTTGAAACATATCAGCTCCAAAAACATGATGAGAGAAGGAGAACGACAGCAGAATTTGTAACAAACAAATTTTGATGTTGTCGCAGCATGAAATATATAGAGTTCAAGAAAAAAAAAGCTGGCTAGAATTCGTCACAAGGGATACCAGAAAATAAAAATAAGGTACATGAGTGTGTGCAGAAATGAAATTGCAGCCAAATTAGATGACATAAGGCAGCAGAAAGCACCGGATTTCTATTATTGGTTGCCGAAAAACAATTGCTGAAGATTTGTAAAATAGTTAAGAGAATACAAAATATAGCCACCAAAAGAAGAAAATTTGTGTATGTAGAAAAAGAGACGATATTTTCTCTTCCATCAAATCTCATCACTAGTTGCAAGAGTTCAACAAGAACCTGCAGGTGGTTATAAAAAAATTGAAAGATGGAAAGAGCAGGTCGGTGCAGAAAAATCTGAAGACAATATATAGAGCAGAGAGGCGTTTTCGAACCTGCAAGGCGGAAATTGAAGAGAGCAGGATCATTTAAAAAAAATAAAATTAAATAAATCCTGGAGCTCAAATTCTGATCTGCAACTATGAAATTTTGTTGATTTTGGTGCGAATAAGTAGTAGATTTATCAGCGATGATATATAGTTGCAACTCCCAGACAGCTAAGATATGTTCATTGCAAAGGGATTCTGGAGGTCTATTGCAGCAGCTAGACAACTCAGTAATCCTCACCTGGCATGTTGAATCACACAATTTACACAACTCGCAACAGGAAGAGCAATGGCAGACAGGAAAAATAAACTTACAAATGAAGAACGAGTTTCAAAAAATGAAGAATGGAGCTACTGATGGCATTTAATCTTCAGAAACACCATAAGGCACGAGTAGATATTCTTAAAGAGAGATCGAGTCCTAGATGATATGCAGCCATCATGAAAGAAACTGAAGGGGAAAAGAGAAACTGTTTGAAAACCAGCATAAGTAAAAATAAATAATAATGACTTCTTGCTGGAAATCCATGATGTTCACCGGTCTTTAAAAGAACTAGCAACACCTCAATAACCGGAAAAAGAAGCACTCTATTTGTTTGAGGAAAAACTGAGTTGTGTTTCAGAGAATCGATACAAGGCAATACCAGTTTGCTTTCAAAAAAGTGGAGATTCTAAATGTAGCTTCTAACCAAGTTGTCAAGGCTGATATGAGCAAAGGGAGCTTCATTTAATAGATTGTATTATTAAATCTGAGAAGGAATGTTCCCCTAGGACAAAAGAAGTTAACTGCAGGAATGGATGTTGCAATAATCATATTGAGGACAAATAGGGAAACCCTTGTCTAGTCAGTACGCGTAAATTGAAGAAAAATTCAACTATATAAAAAAGAAATTTCAACAAGTCTGGAAGAAATTTATACTTCAAATTAATTTGCTTCAGATATTGGAAAATCCTGTTAGAAGTAGCATTGCATCTATTGAGATATAACAACATAAAGAAGGAAACAAGCATGAATCGGGCGACTGAGATCAAACTACAAGTCCAACAGTCTCTGCAAACTTTACATTATCACAGTATGTGACTATATCCAAGCAGGTACCATCGTACATGTATGCATGAGAGTAAAATTTGAAGTTAATTTATTAAAGGGCAAGCAAGGCTACTACACCTAATAGTGTATGTATGCTAATATTTGCTGACAAGCACAAGCCAGGCTGAGTTTTTGCAGCAATTTGACACACTGGAAATTTGTTATCAGAGAAAATCAAAATTACTGCGATGGTTGTTATGCACAAGCATCAAACATGTTGCATTCATATATCTCTAATATCGAGTCTTCACGTATCAATGCGCAAGCGTCGCAACAAAATTATGTTAAGCTGGGGACATTCTACAGCAACTCTGGTACAAATTAATTATGTTAGGCCGAATACACAATATATAATCAAGTATACGTATAAGAACATTGTTTATGAACAATAAACTGTATGGAATTAATAATAACTCCTCTCTCAGTGATGTAAAATATCACAGAGAGCTGCTAGGTTACAAAGAATGATAATTCACGTATTCGCATCCCTTTTAGGGTTAACCTATCTATGTTTATATAGTACACAGCTACATACAATCTTCTAATTGATATTCCTATAAATTAGCTATACAATTCATATCAATCTAGAATTGCTTCTGTCTTCTGTTCCGTTTCCTTAGCCATCTCGATATCTCTTTGCTTCTTTCCATCTTCAAAGAATATCGCTTCTAGAATCTTCATTGACTTCACCGACAACTAAGCAAACTCTGACCATCAGACTTTAACAAACTCTGACTGGTCCTCCAGCTAAACTCTGATAGTTTCCTGGTACTTTAAACACTGATAAACAAACATTAGCAATTATATCTAACAATATCCCCCAACTTGTTCATACTAAAATGTACAAGTTAACAGATAATTGATGATGTCAAAACATATAACAAATGCAGTGTTTATAAAATCACAGAGTTTATCTTTAACTTAGAACAGAAAACTTTAAAAACTTACAAACTCCATTTACTTAATTTCTTCAATATTAGGTACAGTCCTGATGTAGTCCATAAGCAATCTTCTCGCAGATCTCTCTAGCTCAGCTACCATTATCTTCTTTAGCTCTTTAAACTCTGGATCACTCTCTCCAGTTTGATAAATAGCAGCTCTTAGAGCATAGATATTGTTCTTCCTCATATCATTTCCTAGCTTTATTATGAAGGATTTATCTGATTCCAGATTAAATTCCAACACCTTTATACCAAGATCTGTTCTGAGTCTTGCACTGTTCCTTTGCATCTCAACAAGCTTTCCATTGTAATCTCTGTACTTTGGTATGTAAGAACTAGCAGACTTTAAGCCACAAAGAGCTCTAGCTTTCACCATCCTGCTTCTTAACACCTCAGCTGCTTGATGAGTTCTTTGATTTTTGATCTTCAGTAGATACAGTACATACTCCAGTTCTTCTTTCATCTTTAATCCAATATCAGCTTCACCAACTCTGTATACTCTGCCATCAGACTTAAAGTATAACAGAAAATCCTTCTTCAATCCTCTATGGTGTATTAACTGAACCGACTCTAAAGTATCAAGATTTTCCTGAGTCACACCAACACCTGGTTCAGCTAATGAAGTTTGATCCACAGGACTATTATTCACTCTCTTCTCTCTATGAGATCCTAGTCCAGATTTATCTCTTGATTCTTTTCCCATGATAGTTCTGCTTTGGAGAATATTTACATTTGCTGGAATCAGAGAATGTTGAACAGTGATTGGTTTAGCAAAAGTCCTTTGGATTTGTGAAGATAGCTGAGTCTGTACAACTTGAGTAGAATCAGAGGTTGTCACAGCTTCCAATGTTTGAACAACTTGAGCATTGTTAGAGGTTGTTTGAGCTTTCTTCATTATCTGATGTTCTTCCACAAGCTTTCCTTTACCTTTTTCAAGCTTAGTTTCTTCAGCCCTCTTTGCTTGTTGTAAACTCTGTTGAGAGTCTACATTTTCTTTAATGATAATTCCTCTTTCTTTAATCCTTGAAACCTTCACAATTTTCTTCACCTTTCCAGACTTTAGATTCTTGTCATGCTCTTCAGCTAGCATCAATTCTTCAGCTTGAATATCTTCTATGGTTGCATCAGCACCATGTTCTTCTAGAAACATCTGAGCTGCAATCTCTTCATCAGTAATTGGTTGAGAAGTAAGCAATAAGCTTCTAGCTCTTGAAGAAGATTGAGCACCAGTGTTTATTCTTTCAGAGTTTGTAGCAGAGTTTGACTTGAGTCTCCCTTGCTGTTGAGTAGATTTAGATTTTAACTCTTTTCCTTGTGCACCACCATCAGTAGAATCATCCTGTCTACTCAGAGTTTGAGACTTCTTGCATTTGTCTTTAAGTACTCTCTCCCCCTTTTTGACATCATCTGGAATCAACACTGAAGTGAGCAATTCTAGAGAAGTAGCAATAGAATCAAGTTTGTCAGACATAACAGTCTGATTATCTTCAACTTTGCTGAGTCTGGTCTTGATAACCTCTTGATCTTTAACCAAGGTAAGCAGTATAGATTTATCTTGTTTCAAAGACATATCTCTAGCAACCACATCATTCCTCAACCCAGTAACAGACTTCTGAGTTTCATCAAAACGATTGTGAAGAGACTTGACTTGAACAATTGTTGCTTTGAGATGAGTAAGAAGCTCTGGATTTGTAATTGAGTCAGCAGATTTTGTCACAAAATCAGCAGCCCTTTGATCAGTGAATATACAATCCTTGTTTGACCACTTGGAAAAGTACATATTCTGAAAGTGAAGTTCAGTGTTATGCTGAGTTGAACATCCAACATCAGTTTCCTTTGGATTTGGTTGAGTAGAAAGTCTTTAAGAAGATGAATCAGCTTGATCATCAGACTTTTCAGAAGACTCAGAGTTTATATTCTCTTGAACATTTTCTTCTTGTACAGCCTCAAAAACAGGCTCCACAGTAGCTTCAATAACAATCTCTGCATTTGCTTCAAAATTATTTTCTGCAGTTTCTTCAAGATCAGTTTCTGCAGCTACAGCCTTTGCTGTCTGATCAACCTCTTCACCTTTTTCAAGTACCTGGTGAGTAACAGAGAGAACCTCTGTATGAGTAGCTAAAGACTCATCAATTATGACTGTTGGTTGATCAGCTGCCACATCCTCTGTTTCACCAATACTGCCAAACTCTTCTAGAGTTGTAGAGGGATGTGCTTCAATATTTTCTTCAATATCCATCTCCAAGATAGGTTCAAGAAAATCATCATTGAAAACAGCATTATCATCATTATTTGCTCTGGCTTTTTCAGGCACAGTGGCATTGTCAGAAATGTCTTCACTAACAACCTTTGGAGCTGCAGCAGTTGTAGAATCAGGAATCAATCCACCAAAGAGATAAGCAGCAACTAGCTTCCTTTTCTTGGTATGAATAGACTCATTTTCATCAGAAGCCCTATTCTCATCAGAAGTAGGCCTATTTGCCCTCTTCTTCTTCCTTGAAGTACCAACAGAGTGTGGTAAATCATCAGCATTTGTAGGTTTTGCAGAGGTTGTGGTTGAGGTTGTGAAAATTGTTGAACTAAGGCAGGAAGCAACAAGTCACCAACATTCCCTTTCTTAATATCCTTATTTGTTAAATCAGAGAATATTCTTTTATGCAATCTAAATGAGGGAATTACATCATCCTCAGCAATCTCAACCCCATCAACACAAATAGAAAAGATTAACTGACAGAAATGAGCAAATTAAACTACACTCCTATTCTTTGTCATCTTTTCTCCTAAGTTATTCAAAACAAGTCTAGCAAAATCAAAATTATTTCCATAAATAAGAGAATACCCGATTTGCAGACTGTCAATTGGAATAGCATCCCAATTGGTACACTTCTTCCCGAACGCCCTTGTAATGCAGTCGAAGAAGAAACTCCATTCCTTCCTCAAGAACGGTCGCTTCAGATTACCTGTTCTTGCCAAAGACTCAGAGTAACCAATCTCCCTCATCATTCGCTGAATCCCAGCATCACCCACAGATATAGTGTAAGCACTGAAGTCTTCAAACCCAAGAGCATCTCTGACAGTGGTTGGAGTGACCACATACTCTTGTTCATCAAATTCAAATATAATCGAAGGAGTTCCAGACTCTCCTCCATCATCATAAACGCCCGTTTCCCAGAAGGCTTTGATTTGAAGTCCAGACAACTTTGCTGGTTCCACCAGAGCTTGCCCAATGTCTGATTGAGCGAGGAAATTCTGAAACAATTGAAACGCCTCTGGTGCGTTCTCAGTAGATAGGGGTGCTGCATAATTGTTAGGGACAAATTCGAGACCAACAGATTGAAACATAGTAGTTGCCATTAGAAAGATTTGAAATAGATCAGAGTTTATGCTGAGAGAAATTGTTTGAGAAAGTGATGTAGAAAAGTGTTTGTGAATATGCTTATGTGAAAATGTCCTGTGAATAGAGTAAGTCTGTAAAAATTTGAAACGTTGTGTGTATAATGATTAAATAAGAATTAAAACTGAAGAGGTTTAATCATTAATACACACAACATGCTTACTCGTGAAATGTGTGAGTGGGACAGTTGTCACATATGCATTAACTGACAGCACTAAATCGTGGTAGTTTCCAACACTCATGCGCAGTAAAAACAGCAATAATTACTGCTATTTATACGCTTCATCATTTTCAAAATGCATACAAACCGTTATCAATCATACTCTCTATTTTCAAAAATAATGTTTCTCAAAAATTATGAAATGTCTGAAACATATTTATTTATTTTAATCATCAGAGATTAAAAATAAATTACCTCGGCGTAGAGTACACAGTTCATCAGTTTTTATCAATTCTCCACCTTCATTAATAATCTCTTTTCTCAAAATGCACAGTTATGATTATTTGTGTGTGAATAGCAGAGTTTACTGAATGTAAATATTTAGAGCATCTCTAAGTGCATAAAATCCACAAATTAAATCAGTAAAAACTGGTTGCCCAAACTCTCATATATAAAACAAAGTCCGATGTCATCTAAACTCTGTACCTTTATTTGTTTTTTTTACTTGTTTTCACCCCCCTTAAATTTTTTCTTTTTTTTTTCTTTTCCAGTAATCATTGGTTGGCACTAGTCACCAATTTTTTTAAATTTTAGTCCTTATTTCATACAATAAGTTCCTGGGTCTTCCTAGGCACAACATGATCTCAAAGGAATTTGTGCATGTTTTTGCATCTTTTGCTTGGGGTGAAATAGAAATAACTATTTATAAGAGTTTAGACTGACATCATTTAGCACATATACTTTTTGAGAAGCTTGCACATGGAGATGCTCAAGAAACATTTGCTGAGAATATTCCACATTCTCCAAGTGCTGAGTCTTCTGCAAGTGTATAGGATCAATAAACTAAGAGATGCTATTAATATAGAGACAGTATCATGCTGTGTAAAGATTCTGCACCATTTGAGATCAGATCATATATAACTCAGAAGGATTCATGATTACTTACTGAGAATCATGCTTCATACTATTTTCTTCATCGGTGTTTATGTTTCAGACAATACCACAATCATAGTATAACATAAGAGTTTAACCATCAGAGTATGCTAACAGAGTTTATCAACATGATTTGCATGACAGTTAACATATGCAGAAAAACATGAGCAACATATCATAGAAAAGTGAATTTTGAGTCTAACTAGTATCTCTAGTCAGAACCAGAGATCATTCCTAGTTCATTTACCAGTCTTGTAAATGTAGCTTCATTCAAAGGCTTGGTGAAGATATCTGCAAGATGTTGTTCTGTAGACACAAAATGAAGCTCAATATTTCCTTCATCCACATGTTCCCTGATAAAGTGATACCTTATGCTGATGTGCTTAGTCATGGAGTGCTGTACTGGATTTCCTGTCATAGCAATAGCACTTTGATTATCACAGAAAATAGGTATTTTAGAGTACCTTAACCCATAATCCAGCAATTGATTCTTCATCCACAGAATTTGTGCACAACAGCTACCAACAGCAATATACTCTGCTTCTGCTGTGGATGTGGAAATTGATTTATGTTTCTTGCTGTACCAAGAAACTAGTCTATCACCTAGAAATTGACAGCTTCCACTTGTGCTCTTTCTGTCAATCTTACAGCCTGCAAAGTCTGCATCAGAGTAACCAATTAACTTAAACTCTGATTCTCTAGGATACCACAAACCCAAGGTTATGGTTCCTTTGAGATATTTGAAAATCCTCTTCACAGCTGTTTGATGAGGCTCTCTGGGATCTGCTTGAAATCTTGCACAAAGACAGGTTGCATACATAATGTCTGGTCTACTTGCAGTCAGATAAAGAAGAGACCCTATCATGCCTCTGTAGTTTGTCATATCTACTGAATCTCCTGTGTCTTTGTCTAGCTTTGTTGCAGTAGCCATAGGAGTTGTTGCAGATGAACTATCAAGCATACCAAATTTCTTGAGAAGATTTCTGGTATATTTTGCTTGATTGATAAAAATCCCATCATCTGTTTGCTTTACTTGTAAGCCTAGAAAATAACTAAGCTCTCCCGTCATGCTCATTTGGTATCTTGATTGCATTAGCTTGGCAAATTTCTTACAGAGTTTATCATTAGTAGACCCAAAAATTATGTCATCCACATAGATTTGAACTAAAAGCAAATCATTACCAGAATTGAAATAGAACAAGGTTTTATCAATTGTACCTCTAGTGAACCCACTTTCTAAAAGAAATTGAGCCAGAGTTTCATACCATGCTCTAGGTGCCTGCTTTAGTCCATAAAGTGCTTTGTCAAGCCTGTAGACATAATCTGGGTGCTTGGGGTCCACAAACCCTGGTGGTTGTTCAACAAACACTTCTTCTTCAAGTTTCCCATTGAGAAAAGCACTCTTCACATCCATCTGAAAGACTTTAAACTTCTTGTGAGCACCATATGCTAGAAAAATTCTTATGGCCTCCAATCTTGCAACTGGAGCAAAGGTTTCATCATAATCAATTCCTTCATGTTGTGAATATCCTTTTGCCACAAGTCTAACTTTGTTCCTTGTAATTACCCCCTCACTGTCAGTCTTTTTTCTGAAAACCCACTTTGTACCAACAACAGACCTGTTCTTTGGTCTTGGTACAAGTGTCCATACTTCATTTCTTTCAAACTCATTCAATTCCTCCTGCATAGCTGTTATCCAGTTAGCATCTTGAAGAGCTTCATCCACTTTCTTAGGCTCTGTTTGAGAGATGAATGCATGAAACAGACATTCATTTGCTGTAGCACTTCTTGTTTTCACACTTGCATCTGGATCTCCAATTATTAGATCAGGTGTATGAGCCTGAGTCCACTTTCTTACTGTAGGTAAGTGGCTTCTATCATCACTATTAGATTCTCCCCCTTGATCCATGCTCTCCTGATTTTCTTCATGACCATCTACATTCTCTGAGGCTCCCCCTGAATAGGACTGCTCAGAGTTTGAACTTTCAGAGTTTGACCCAGAGTTTGTGTTAGATTCTTCAGCTGACTCATTTTCAGAATTTGAGTCATCATGTTGAGATGTTTCTGAAGTATCTTCATGCTCCCCCTCAACTGGTTCTCTATTATGTTCTGTCAGAGAAAATTCCTCAGTGTTTACCAGTAGAGGTTCAAAGTATGCTTCGTCAGAGTTTGTTGGATCAGAGTTTACGTGATCAGAGTTTAGATCTTCATTTTCAAAGAAAAGTTGATCATGATTTTCTTCATCTTCTATTCCAGTTATTTTCTTGTCATCAAATGACACATGTATAGATTCCATGATCACTTTAGTTCTCAGATTGTAGACTCTGAATGCTTTAGTTGACAGTGGGTATCCAACAAAAATTCCTTCATCAGCTTTTAAGTCAAACTTGGTCAGCTGTTCAGGATGAGTTTTCAACACAAAGCATTTTCACCCGAAAATATGAAAATATTTCAGGTTTGGTTTCTTTTTCTTCACCATCTCATATGGTGTTTTCCCATGCCTATTGATCAGTGTTGCATTTTGAGTAAAACAAGCAGTTTGAACAGCTTCTGCCCAGAAATAAGTTGGCAATTTTGCTTCTTCAAGCATTGTTCTGGAAGCTTCAATTAAAGTTCTGTTCTTTCTTTTAACTACACCATTCTGCTGTGGAGTCCCTAGTGCAGAAAATTCTTGCTTCACTCCTCTTTCCTTGCAAAATTCTTCCATTGTTGCATTTCTGAATTCAGTACCATTATCACTCCTGATTATTTTCACTTTATACTGTGATCCTTTGTCCAGTAGCTTCACATGTTCCATCGTTGTTAAGGCAGTTTCATCCTTCTTTGCTAGAAAGTACACCCAAGTGAATCTAGTGTACTCATCAACAATGACTAGAGCATATTTCTTTCTGCCAAGAGACATTACATTCACTGGACCAAATAGATCAACATGAAGAAGATGATAAGGATCCACAACTGAAGATTCAGACTTACTCTTGAAAGATGACTTCCTTTGCTTGGCCTTTTGACAAGAATCACACAGGTCATCTAAGCTGAGTATTGACTTTGGAAGTCCCCTTACAAGATCTTTTCGAATTAGCTCATTGATGTTGTTCAGATTTAAATGAGAGAGCTTCTTATGCCATTTCCAGCTCTTTTCATTTGACATTTTTGCAGACAGACACACAGCTTTTCCTTCAGAGTTTGTTACCAAACTTTCTTCATAAATATTATTCCGTCTGTGTCCAACTAGAACAACTTTTCCTGTAGATTTGCTGATAACCTCACAGTATTCAGGTTGAAAATATACATGATAACCTCTGTCACAGATTTGACTCACAGATAACTGATCATGCTTGAGTCCTGGGACTAGAGCTACATTTGTGATGATGACACTTCCAAGATTGATATTGCCATATCCCATAGTACGTCCTATTTTGCCATCTCCATAGGAAACTTTTGGGCCAACCTTCTCCTCATAGTCTAATAGCAGGGCTTTATTTCCAGTCATGTGTCCTGAACATCCACTGTCCAAGACTAGGGTGCTTTCCCTTATGCCCTGCAATCACAAACAATTAAAGAGAATTAGATTTAAGGATCCAGACTTGCTTGGATCCTTTGGCTTTCTTAATATAGTTAGCTTTTGCAGCGGAATTCTTATCAACAGAGTTTAAGCTAACTGTATCAGAGTTTACACTATCAGAGTTTACACTTGCAGAATCAACTTTAACCCATTTCAAATTGGGCTTCAACTCATAATAGTTGTGATAAATAGCATGATAATTCTTGCAAGTATAAATAGAATGCCAAGTACTCCCACAGTGAGTGCATAAAGTCTGTGGTCTAACCCTAACATTATCATTCTTTACTCCAGACTTGGAGGGTAAAGAATTAATATCTTTGTTCTTCCTGTAGAAGCTCTCAAGATGGTTAGTACTACCACAATTATGACATGTTTTTCTAGGAGCATCAGTTATAGGCAAATGATTATTGCTTTTATTAATGCCTACTTTTCCATTTCTGTTCTTCCTGGACACTTTTTGTTTCTCAACAGATTTTGCCTCTTTGATCTTATGCTTGAATTGTTTTTCTGTGTTAACCTGTTTAACACAGGTTTTTACTGGTTCTATCCTAACAGTTTTTTCTTCAATTTCCTCTGTCATTGAACCAACACTAACCTGTTCAATACCAGTTTTTACTGGTTCTTCCTTAACAGTTTCTGTCTTAACTACAGAGTTTAGCTTACTGGATTCAGGAACAAATTTCATAGGTAGAAGATGTGTTCTAACTTTAACTTTATCTTTAAACCTAAGTTCATCTTCCTCACAGTAACCTAACCCTACTGTATCTGTCTGAAACACTTGATGTGTGTCTTTTCCAGAGTTTGTCCAGGTTTTAATTATCTTTATCTCTCTTTCCAATTCAGATTCTAATTGCCTGAATTTCTTAAGTAACTCCTGTTCTACATAAACAACATCATCTCTTTCCTTTTGAACTTGTTGCATGTTAACAAGTTCTTCCTCAAGAAATTTATTTCTCTCTTTAAGATTTAGATTCTCAGATTTAATTCTCTCATTTTCTAAAGTCTGATCTCTGTAACTAACATGTATGCTTTTAAGATAAATTCTCAATTCAGATATATTATCAGTATCATAAGCATAAGTTGTTAGGGGTACCTTATTTTCAGTTGAGTAAGCTTCATCTTTGACAGTTGCCATGAGAGCATAGTTTACATCCTCATCTGAATCTGAAGTGTCTGCCCAGTCTCTTCCTTTAGTGATGAGTGCTTTTTCAGATTTTCCTTTCTTGCACTCTGGAGCATAGTGACCCATTTCTTTACACTTGTAACACTGGATCTCAGACTTGTCTTTCTTCCCAGATTTGATATCCCTTCCTTCAGACTTTCTGAAACTCTTCCTTTCAGAGTTTGAATCTCTCCTAGAGAATCTCTTTCCTTTCTTGAAGTTCTTGAAACCCATCTTCTTGAAAGTCTTTACCATCAAAGCAGCCATTTGCATCATTTGTTCTTCATCATCCTCAGATTCAGAAGAAGCATCAGTGTTTGAGTCATCATTAGAGTTTGATGACTCACTTTCAGAGTTTATGACCAAAGCTTTTCCCTTAGATTTCTTCTTTGATGTCTCTTTCTTAATGAGTTTTTCTTCAACTTTGAGAGCAACAGATTTTGTCTTCTTTCCAGATCTTTTGTTTCTTTGTTCTATCTCAAGTTCATGAGTTTTAAGCAACCCATAGATTTCATCAAGATCTGTTTCTGCAAGATCATAATTATCTCTTATTGTTGTTGCCTTTAAATCCCATCTTTCAGGTAGAGATAGTAGAAACTTGAGATTTGACTCTTCAAGATCATATTCTTTATCAACCAGAGACAAATCATTCAACAGTTTACAGAATCTGTCATATGTATCAGTCAAAGTTTCATCAGATCTTGAGTCAAAGTGTTCATACTCCTGTGTTAGAATAGTCTTCCTGTTCTTCTTTATAGCACTTGTTCCTTGACACCTGACTTCTAAAGAATCCCAAATTTCTTTGGCAGTCTTGCAGCCAATAACTCTGTTAGACATGACATTATCTAAGGCACTATGGAGAAGATGTCTAACTTTTGCATCCTTTTCAATTGATGAGATGTCTTCAGGAGTCAAATCTTTCTTTTCTTTTGGAACAGTCTTTTGTTCTTGACCAGCAACAACAGGAGACAATTTAGTTGGCATATGAGGACCATCATTGATTCTATCAAGGTATTCTGGATCTGTGGCTTCTAGAAACATGGTCATCTTTACCTTCCATATTGGATATTCCACTGGTCTGAGAATTGGAACTCTGATTGTCTCATATCGACTTACAGAAGTTGGTTGAACCTTCTGAACATTAGCACCTGCCTGAGTATTTTCAGCCATGATTATTCTTGTGTTTTTAGATCAAAAACTGTATATATTAAACAGCCTTGGCTTTGATACCAATTGTTAGGCCGAATACACAATATATAATCAAGTATACGTATAAGAACAATGTTTATGAACAATAAACTGTATGGAATTAATAGTAACTCCTCTCTCAGTGATGTAAAATATCACAGAGAGCTGCTAGGTTACAAAGAATGATAATTCACGTATTCGCATCCCTTTTAGGGTTAACCTATCTGTGTTTATATAGTACACAGCTACATACAATCTTCTAATTGATATTCCTATAAATTAGGTATACAATTCATATCAATCTAGAATTGCTTTTGTCTTCTGTTCCGTTTCCTTAGCCATCTCGATATCTCTTTGCTTCTTTCCATCTTCAAAGAATATCGCTTCTAGAATCTTCATTGACTTCACCGACAACTAAGCAAACTCTGACCATCAGACTTTAACAAACTCTGACTGGTCCTCCAGCTAAACTTTGATAGTTTCCTGGTACTTTAAACATTGATAAACAAACATCAGCAATTATATCTAACAAATTATTTAAGCAGTGAAATACAACCTCGCGAAATCAAATATCGGCAAGTATAAGTGAATCTTGGACACAAATTAAGATAAGTATTATTTTTAATGTTTTTTATTTATTGTCAAGTAATATATACCATGTGGTTCATCTCGACTATCTTAACTTCCTGATCAGTTGATAAGATCTCGGGAGGACCAAATTTGATCCGACCTAAACCAGTGATTTGTCTCATCCATCTCATCCATTTAAATGCGACAATCACTGTGGAGCTAGGATAATGCCAATATATGGACCGAAAAATCGCCTTTGAGCTATGATGGTACATAAAAAGCCGGGTACTGGCAACCGGAAGATGAAAAACTGGTAAGCAAAGTCTTTTGACAAAATTTGTGGCTTATGGACGACCTCTCATCCGTGCTCCGAGAAAAGTTAGCTACTTAATATTTTTTGGCTCGAAAGCACATGCTTAACTAGTCAAACCATAAGGCGGTTTGGTTAGTCATAGCTCTAACTAAATACTTAGCCCGATAGCTTGGTATATGGGGATTGACGAATCCAACTTTGCTCAAGTTAAAAACAAACCTTAAATTGATATTTTTGTTACTAATAATTTTAAGGCCCAAATATGTTATGGCTAACATAAGGTGTTGTAGGGCCCAGTCAACACCAAAAGAAAACCCGATCATTCGATCATGGGATAAACCAAAGCCATTAACATAAAAAAAAATTATAATGCCTAAATTGATGTAACCAACATCAATAACTATTCGAGGTGTTACGGTTGACATATTGTTTAATCGAGAAAACTTAATTTCAAGACAAAGTCGATCAAAAATTGCAAAGTCACAAAAATCAAGGAAAAAGTACTTTAATTAAGTATTCACCGAAGAAAACCTCCTATAAATAATGGGGACATGTTGATACAAGATATATATCCGATCTCATACAAGTATCAGCCCATATTAAATAAGCCCAATAATGAGAATTATTATATTTGAGGACACTCACTATAACTATAACTATGTGACTTACTCCTAAAGTTTAGAGGTATTATTCTAACTAGAACTCTATACGGAAAAGGTAGTGGATCCTAAAAGAACTACATTGACTTGATTCTCTACAAATATAGAGATACGTTGCAACTTTAGCTATATACCTGACTACTGCTAAATCTGGGTTCTTGCTGCGATCCCTCCTCTCCATTTGACTCTATTTCCTACAGTCCTTTCCACTTCTCAGTCAAATGTTATCGTTGTTAGAAAACATTGATAATTAAATTTACCTTAATTACTTGGAGCAGAGCTAAAATAACAACAAAATGAATCAAATCAAAACATGCTAATAACCCCGTTGCTACTTGCTAGAAACAGATGTGAATTCTTATTATTAGAATATGGATGACGCCCTTTACATAACGAAGTTGGAGTTTGACGAGCTACAAAAAGTACTTGATTTATTGATTTGGACCCAAAACATGAATTTACTAAATTTTCATAAGGAAACAGAATCACCTAGTTACTAAACCAGCTCTCATCCATAAACCTACAAAATCCTTCAGATTGCTTGCTTGATTTGCACTTCTGATTCCATAACATACTTGACAGATCCAACATAAGCTAAGAGAAACCCAAGACTTGGGGCCGGACTGTAATCAAGCTACTGACAATCTGCAGGTAAAATATATAGATTTTCTTATTGAAAAGTGTCGATTCCGTATCAACCAAGCTCCGTCTCTCCCCTTGGGATATTCAGGATTCATGGAAGCGCTCAATCCGGTCTACCGAGTGATTAACCTTTTACAACTCTTTGTTTAATTGAATAAATTTTATTCTGGTTTCATTCGTACATTTGTTTTCTCCTTCAACAAAATAAAGGCTTTGGGCTATGACATTGATGCTGATGATTATCACAGTTCACAGGTTACAAATCAAATAACTAGACAAATAAACACCTTAGTTTTTGAAATGCAACAAACATTAAGAAAAGAAAAATGCTAGAGCACCAACAAATTTTCCCAAAAAATCACCCAAAAAAATATGAGATCTCGCGTGTATACATATACACCCACCCACGAATTAAATCATGCCATTTGTCTGCCACATCATTATGTACAACTTTTGGGAGAATTTGTTGTATTCTCTGCCATTACTCGATAAGTACACAACATTAGCATTACTCGATTAAAAATGAACAAGCATAAAAATTAAAAAACACCAACAGTCATATGATCTATCGGAAACTCATAAAGTACCCAATTCCAAAGTCTTTAAAGTTAAAAACATAAATAAGTAACTAAAGGTCAACTAGCAAGAAATTAATTAGCACATCCAAACATAATCGCGAACACTAAATCTTCTCCAACATCACTTCCACCAGCCCTGTGTCTACTTTCAGTGAGTTATGTAATATTATCATCTATATCATCAGTTGGAAATGCTTTCATTCATCCGAATCTGACGAATCTTGCAACCTTGGAGATGACGCAGCACACTTGACACGTTTGAATCCTACAAGTGAAAACAAGCTCTTCTTATACTTAAAAAATTCACCCCTTTGAAGAAAAGGATGAACAGGGAAATATGTGGTCACTTCGTTGTTCCAGTTGTACGAAAACCGGCCATCATCATTTTCAATTAGTAAAAACCGAAAATTGCTGTAAAGGACATTTAAAAGTTCACAAGGCCCACCTACATCAACACTTAGCACTTTGGTCCACGATGCCTCAACTCCACCACTACAAACACCTGTCTCATCATCTAATGCCCACAACTTAATCTTACCTTCCTTTTCAAGAGAGTAAGTGACAGAAATAGTATCCTTGAAGTCATTAATATGAACAAAACTTACATCATCAGGAGAAGAAATGACAGGGAGTTTAATACCACAAATAAAGACCTCCTTGTTTAAATTGAAAGCCATCATACTATCATTATGTCCTAGAGCAAACAAAAATCCGCGAAATACATGAAAACTACGGCTCACTGGATAATCAATCAGCTTGGACTCAATTTTACGCCAACAATTCCTGTTTGAAGAATAGACTTCGGCAGAACTGGACACAACTCTAACAACTTTAAAATCTAAATCTATGTGATCGAAACCAAAACCCAAACTCCCAATATTCCAACCATTATCCGGTACAATAAAAGGGGGAATGATCATGGAGTGTTTAGTTGCGGGATTCCAAAGGTAAACATCAAAAATCTTTTTAGCAGCACGCCATTTGTATAAATTAACATAAACACAAACAATGCCACAATCCGAACCGATAAGTTCAGATGTAATTGGCTCAAAAGGATACTCACCTTGCGAGTACGGGGTTTTCAGATTCTTTAAAATGCGAGTTGAATCAACGTGGAAGAGCGAAAAAGAACCGTCATCTCCTTCAGAATCAGCTAAATCATGGTGCACAATGAGAATTTCATCATCATCTTTAGCATTGGTCACCAGGTGAGATTTAGCAAAACGATGGCTCGAAATAATGGAAAACCATGATTTGGAAACCGATTTGAATCGAAGTAATGGTTTAATTGGAAGGCGCAGGAGAATCTCAATCCACAAATCATCCGTGATACTACTCATCAACTTTTCCCAAGCTTCTGCTATTCTCTTCTTCTTGTTAAGTTTTCTCTTCTTCTTGTTATCTTCATCCATTGTGTTTAAGAAACTCTGCCCCAGAATTAGGGTTTCAAATAACACGGGTATTCAGATGTTGTTTTTTAAGTTCATGAGCCTGTTAGCTTTTCAGCCTGAGAGTCCATAAAATGAGAAAGAGAGGACTGAAGCGGCTGAAATATGCTTACGGACAAACCCTCGTCCCTATTTCATTTCAATTTTTCTCATTTTCATATTTTAAATATAAAAAGTAATAGCTTATATCCGTTCAATGCACATATTATTTTTTAATATTTTTTATTTAAATGTTAATATTTTTATCATTTTATTTTCTTAATTATATATATAGGATATATAATATATATTAAAAAGTATAAACTCTATAAATATATATGTTTGATTGATTTTTATTTTAAATTTAAATTTATTAAAATTAATTTTATAAATGATCAAGTTCAACATGTTGTTGGCCTGAGACAACTTTATATAATAACTTCTAGTGGTTTATATATTATATTAATTTGAAAGATTTAACGGTTTTTAAATTAAGTGACCAAAGTACAGTTGACAAGACTATAAACGAAATTTTTAATGTTCCGTTTTTAATATAATAGTTGAAAGACGTATGTATAGGCCTATTTGTAAAAATCGAGGATACAATTCAACTTAAACAAGTTTGTAATAAGTAAATAATAATTCAATTGTCACATGAATCTCAGAAGATCATATCAGTCAAAAGAATGAAGATTAAAGTTATCCTAGAGACTTGAAGTAATTCTACATTGAAAGAAGTTCAATTATTTGATCAAGCCTCAGTGAATTATTCAAGAAAGTGGATTTATTAAAGTGATAGAGATTTCAGAAGTGTGACAACAAATGTACATGTTACAGTGGTTGATCAAACTCAAAAGCAAAAAATGGACCACGAATGAAATTCAAAGAATGAAGAACAGACATTGCAGTTAGTCACTTATGAACCGGACAGTACATCAAGTGTCAACATTATTCAGTTGAAGTTCTTCATCAAATTCAGTGGTTCAAGTCAAGGGAACTCTCAATTTTTCTCATTTTCATATTTTAAATATTTTATATAATAACTTCTAGTGGTTTATATATATATATTATATTGATTTGAAAGATTTAACGGTTTTTAAATTAAATGACCAAAGTACAGTTGACAAGACTATTAACGAAATTTTTAATGTTCCGTTTTTAATATAATAATGCTAGCTTAAAACTCGTGCGATGCACATATTATTTTTAATAATAGTTAATTTTATTATTTATATTTTATATTTTATTAATTGTGTTTGTTAAAAAAAAATAAGTAGGTGTGTTAAACTTTTTTAAACAATTAAAGTATTAAAATATATTTTAAAATAAATAAGTAACGGTTTGCACGTGATATTTTGGAAAATGAGGGGTTTTAGTAAGAAAAAATAGAAAAAATAACATGTTTTCGTTGAATTTTAAAATATAAAAGTAACGGTTTTCCCGTGATATTTTTGGAAAAAGAGGAGCTTTAGTAAGAAAAAATAGAAAAAGTGACATGTTTTAGTTGAAAAAGATAATTGCCAATTAAAAGTATTAAAATAGTTTTTAAAAATAAATAAGTAAGTGTTTGATCGTGATATATTTGAAAAGGGAGGAATTTTAGTAAGGAAAATAGAAAAAGTAACATGTTTTAGCTGAAAAAGCTAATTGCCCGTGACTATTTTGGAAAAGAAGGGATTTTGTTAGAAAAAATAGGAAAAGTAATCTATTTTAACTGAAAGAGTAACTGATTGTAATAAATTTTATAATAATTAAATAAATAATTAAATAATGCAAGTACTGTACCGAAAAACAGTTACAAAAAAATATAATTAAATAAATAATTAAGGGTTTTACCTGTGATATTTTTGAAAAAGGAGGAGGTTTAGTAAATAGAAATAAAATAAAAAAAAGGTTTTAAAATAAATAATTAAGAATTTACCCGTGATATTTTTGAAAATTGAGAGGTTTTAGTAAGTAAAAATAGAAAAAATAACATGTATTAGTTTAAAAACGTAATTGTCCGTGATATTTTCGTGATATTTTTGGGAAATGAGGAGATTTTTAATAGTTATTGTTTGATTATTTACATCATAATATTTAATTAATTGCATTTGCTAAACAAATAAGTATGCATGTTAAAATATGTAAACTTTAAAAAAAAATTAAAATCATTAGAATATATTTTAAAATAAATAATTAAGGGTTTACCCGTGATTTTTTGGAAAATGATGGGTTTTAGTAAGTAAAAATAGAAAAGATAACATATTTTAGTTAAAAAAGATAATTGCCCGTGATATTTTTGGAAAATGAGCTGAAAAGGTAATTAATTATAAATATGTCTTACTATTTAATAATATTCTTTTTATAGATAACTAAGGGTAATTAAGTAAAATCACGAAGTACCAAAAAACAGGTACCAAAAACCAGGTACCGTTCCGACCAAACTTTTAATGTTTCGTCTTTAATAATACTAGCTTAAAACCGGTGCGATGGACAAATTGTTTTAATAATTGTTATTTTATTTTTTAAGTTTTAATATTTTATTAATTGCATATCTTTTAATACTAGCTTAAAACCCTCGCACGGGTCATTCTCTAGCATATCTTTTAAAGTTCTGAGATATTGTCATGTTTATACTGTCTTATGAATCGTATAACATACGTCTTGGTATGGATAAATAAACTGCACTTGAGCAATATAATTAGATGGTTACCGATAGAAACCATTCAAGGCTGAGATTTTTTTAAGTTAGGGTATGAGTAACTTTGATACTAACGATATTTTGTGTGTGCAACATTATGCTGAAACATTTTTGTGTTTAAATTTTTTGTTGTTGCACATCAGTGTATGAGATTGTGTATAATGTTTATAAAAAATGAAAATCGACTTACCCATGATTTACAGTCATTGTTTGTGAATTGCCTATTACAGGTAATTAGATAAACGAGTTAAACCCTATGATAAGATGATATAAATCACAAAATCGAACGCTAAAAAATTCTTATTTAACCACTTATAAGTAGCAGCGTTTTATTTTTCAGCTAATATAGTTTCATTCTTGCATAGTGGTTCTACTACGAAATGTGCATTGGTACATGTTGGGGAATACATATTAGTGGATTGCCAAATTATACAACCATTGGTTATATTCATATGGTTTTCTCTTTCTATACCTATATTATTGCTTGCACGATGTGCTTTACAACGAACTTTGACCCTGTAGATGTTGCTTGTACATGACACTAGTTCAACTTGTAGCCAATATTATTGATAATTGTTGTGGGTTTGGTTGTTATTTTAGTTTCTCATCCGAGATCTTAAAGTAATTGATACAATATTAAGAAAGTGACTTGATTGTGTGTTTGCAAATATTACTTTTTTTTCCAGGTAGTAAAGGCTCGGAGGCCTAGCAATTCGTTTGTTTCGTGTACTTTCGTATTTCATGTACATGAATGCTAAATCCAAACATGATCCATTAAGGATTCGTGTAATTACATGTATGTGCACCTTCGGGTCGGGTAGTTTTTGTGTCGTATTTCATGTAATTTTAAATAAAAATAAAAATATAATAATTAAATATTAAATTCTTCCGTTAATTTTTTGGTAGTTGAGCCTTAATAAGCCATAATGACTCAAGTGTGGTCAAATCTTGTTAAACCTAAATTTGAAACTATTTTCTATTTTATTATAAAAATTATGTGTACAATATTTATTGATAATATGTATTTTAATAATTTTAAAATATTTATTTAATTATTTATTTGTTTTGTGTACTTTTGTTTCGTATACCCATAGGTAAACCCAAAACTGTCACTAAATTTATCCGTGTACTTTCGTATTCGTGTATAGCAAAGGTAAACACAAACACAATATTATCGTGTCATTTCCATGTCGTGTTTTCGTATCGTATACAAAATTAGTGGATCTAGGCTCGAGGATGAAGATCTGAAACCATATGATGAAACCTGATGATACGGATGTCCTACCACGAGTATCAATGGTGAGATGTCAGACAGTTGTGCAACTTCACTCGGTTGGGCGATTGGTTCTACAAATTGGGTTGTACGTAGTTTTTTTTATCAATACGATATGAAAAATGTGTCTCATTTTTTATACAATGTATCTGGTATTTTCACGCAACCTATTCTATTAGACTGTAAGTAGAAGAACGCGTGGGAAAAAAAGAGCCAACCGAAGGTCGGTAAGGATGGTATTAGGAAGTTATTTCAGTTAAAAAAAGGTAATTACCCGTGATATTTTCGCAAATACTGGAGGAAATTTTATTGAAAATATAGAAAAAGTAATGGGTTTCAGCTAAAAAAGGTAATTAGTTATAAATAGGTACTGTTATTATTTACTAATATTTTTTTAAGTAAATGTAATTAGGTAAAATCACTTAGGAACAACCAACCAAACTTTTAATGTTTCGCCTATTATATTATAGTATAGATAGATTTTTAAATAATTAAAAGCATTAAAATAGGTTTTAAAATAAATAAATAAGGGTTATAAGTTTTAAAATATTAAGAAAGGGTTTGTGTGTGATATTTTTGGAAAATGAGGGGTTTTGGTAAAAATAATAGAAAAAATAACATGTTTCAGTTAAAAAAAGGTAATTACCCGTGATATTTTTGCAAAAGAAGGAAATTTTATTGGAAAATAGATAAAGTAATGGGTTTCGGCTGAAAAAGGTAATTAGTTATAAATAGGTACTGTTATTATCTACTAATATTTTTTTATGTAAGGGTAATTAGGTAAAATCACTTAGAACCAACCAACCAACCAAACTTTTAATGTTTCGTCTATTAGATTATAGTATAGATAGCTTAAAACCCATGCGATGCAAGGATTGTTATTATTATTATTATTATTATTTACATTTTAATATTTTATTAATTATTTATTATTTACGTTTTAATATTTTATTAATTATATTTGTTAAAAAAAATAAGGCATGTTAATTTTTTTTTAAAAATTAAAAATATTAAAATAGATTTTAAAATAAATAAGTAATGGTTTGCTCGTGATATTTTTTGAAAATGAGTAGTTTTAGTAAAGAAAAATAGAAAATGTAATATGTTTTAGTTGTAAAAAGGTAATTGGCTGTAATTAAAAGTAAGAAAATAAATAAGTAAAGGTTTACCCGTGATATTTTTGGAAAATGAGGGGTTTTAGCAAGAAAAAATAGAAAAAGTAACATGTTTTAGTTGAATAAGGTAATTAAGGAGAGATTTTAGTAGAAAAAAATAAAACCAGTAGCATGAAACAGGTAATTGCTCGTGACTTTTTAAGAAAACAAGAGGATTTGTTAGAAAAAAAATAGAAAAGTATTGTATTTTAGCCGAAAATGTATTTGGTTAAAAATAATATTATTAATTAATAATATCTTTTTAAAAATAAGTAAGAGTAATTAAGTAAAATCACTTAGCGACCGACCAAACTTTTAATGTTTCGTCTATTATATAATAGTATAGATAGTATAGATAGATGCATATTATATATAATATAATAGTATGTTTCGGGTCAGGGTTTCAGGAATATTTTTTGAATTCGGGAAGGGGAACAAGGAAAAGTTTTAAAAAAATTCTAGGATCGGGGATTAATTTATCGTTGTCCGATCCCCAATTTTCATATTTTAAAAACAATATATATGTTTTTAAATATATATAATTAAATTATTATAAATATAGAAATTTATATGTATTATTTATATTTAAAATTTTTAATTCATCAAAAAAGTTAAAATTTTTAATTGTAATTATAATTTAATTGTAATAATTTAACTATATCTTTTATCTATTCTAGTAAAACAAATTATACAATAGCTATAAACATATATTGCTTTGTGGGTCTTCAACTTTGTCCATATTTAGAGGAACTATAAGAACATATATAAATAATAAAAACCAAAGAATTGCTAATTGTTCAACCAAATATCAATATGTCAACACATTTACCATCAAGTGCAAATTCAATTTTAGAAACTAAAAGTTAATAATACTATGTAGGAGTAACCGAATCACATCTCGTAGATGTATCTATCTAAATTTGAGTTTTGAATTTGCTTTTACCATATTAAAATATTCAAATATAGTAAAAATAGTAAGAGATTTCATATAAAACTAACAAACGCAGTTACAATTTTTTAATAATTAAGTACAAAACAAAAAAACTAAAGTCCCGATAAGTATTTAAGTATGCTTACCTATTGTCCACATCAAATCGACTACACTTTTCATAGGCTTCTAAAATTGCCCTGCAACATAATAAAATAAAGTTTCAAAACTTTATAACAGTAACATTATAAAATAAAGTTTCAAAACTTTATAACAGTAAATATGAAGAGAAGTTAAACAAATTTAGAACAATAGTAGAAATATAAAGTCTCTCAGGGTAATTGTAGGCCAATATTAACATATCAGAATGTATTTATGTAATTAGAAAAGTAGAGTATTTATGAGTTATAACCTATCGAGAATCAGTTAATCATCTCAAATGGTGCAGTGGTTATACTAAAAGAACTTTACCCTTCCAAAAAAAAAAAAGATCCTTTGTTCTATGCTCACAATGCATTCAATCATATGACATTCAATTAGGAAATCAAAACATTCAATTATATGTATTCACATATGCTCCGCTTCAGTGATCGAAACTTAAGATAAGGAGCCATAAACCCAAAACACTTAAGATCGAAAATCATATATCGTCCTCATATATGACAGCTACATGAAATGCCACAATATATATTAGAAAATACGACTAATCCATCATTTTTTTTGTTGAACAAATTATCAAACAATTCATCGACCAAGTTCAAGATGTAACTAAAATATAAAGAAATCATTAGGAAAGTAAAATCACATCATATGTACAGAATGGAAAGAGACTTGCAACACATCTTAAAATATAAACCATTATAACTATAATTTCGATAAGAAAACTACCTGTAAAGTGTGAAATATACCAATAATTTCTATTAGGCAAATCATCAAATAATTTTCTAGCATAGTTCATACTATAACACATAAGAAACAATCATCAGTAAAGACAGTGCATAATATGAAATTAATATCAGAATTAGAAAGATAATTGAAAGACAAAATAAAATAAAATAAAATAAATCTACATCAAGTATGATTCTGAAAAATTGCAAAATCTAGATTATCACTAGCATAAACCCTTAAATAGTACTAAAATATACTAATTCATACTTTTATACTTGTATCTTCCTTTTTTAAACTTTACAACAAATTTTTTGATTATACTCCATTATCTGTACAGATTTGCTAATATAACAAAACATGAAAAATCAATTAACAAACTTTGGATAATCAAGAAAATTACATACTAATTATAAAAAGATATACATGTTTTCATACCTTTATTACTCTTGTAGAACTCTGATCTAATTAGCACATCAAACTACAGTTGACACATTAGCACAACAGTGAAAAACATCATAATTAACCAATAATACAATTTTAGAATTACCTCCTCCCAATGTAAACCATTACCTTTTCACTTCCAGTTTCTGTGGGACTTCAGCAACTAGTGTAGTAGAAGTACTAACAATCTTCCCAGTTCCATACAGCTCCCTTTGTTGAATCTGCTCCAGCTCATAGGTCTTCAGAACACCATACAATCTCTCCAAAGCAATCTCATTCATATCTCTTGCTTCTCTAATGGCTGATATTTTGTGCTCCAAATGAGGTGGAAGTGTAAGAAGGAACTTCTTGTTAATCTCCTTGTTGGTGTAGTGCTTCCCATTGAGATTCAGATCATTTATTAATTTGTTGTATCTCTCAAAAACCTGAGAGATACCTTCACCAGGGTTTGATCTGAAATGCTCATATTGTGAGGTGAGAATTTCCAGCATATTCTCCCTAACTTCCTCTGTCCCCTCATTGATTATCTCTATGGTATCCCAAATATGTTTGGCAGTATCACAATTTAGGACATGATTATGCATGATAGGATCAAGACAATCAATAAGGATCAACTGAAGACAGGAATCCAAGGTAACATCCTCTTTCTCATCAGGAGTGTACTCCTTGGGATCTTTAGGGTACATACTAGCAGCCCTAGTAACAACATTATCCACTGTTATCTCTTCCTCAATAATCATAGGGATTTTGGGACCATTCTTCAGCACACCAATGTATTTAGGATTTGCAACCTTAAGAAATAGGAGCATTTTCTTCTTCCACATAGGATAATGCTCCTTGCTGAACATTGGGATCTTGACAGTACCAACTTTCTGTGTAGTAGACATCTTTTGAGATTTTTAGAATAATAAAAAATTTCAGAGTTTAAGAAAAATCTCAAAACAATTGGATCTTTGATTTGTATATCAATCAAAAGGCTCTGATGCCAATTGTTAGGTCCTGATAAGTTTGTAGAAGGGGGGTTGAATACAAACGATACCGTTTAATCGAATTTGTCCTTTTAAGATTTAACAATTTAGAACAAATTATTGCGGAATAAAACTGAAACAATATTCAAGTTAAATAAAACTCTATTAAACTTGAAGGGTGTTACAATTTTGATCACTGATTACAAAGAACTTGATAAAACAAATCTAGAATAAATTCGACATGAATTTATCTATTTTTGTAATAAAAAGGATCGAATACTAAAAAGTAGTTCGATATAAAATCTAGGGATTATGATCCGCTAGAAATCTAAAGCAGTACAAGTGAAATGATTCTTATGGATTTAATGTTAAGAACAAATCAAGAATTAATTCACTGGCAAGAAATGAATGCTTTTGCTGTTGAGAAGTAAAGAAGACAGAGAGAAATGAAATATCTTTGATGCTGTGTCTTTTTGCTTCTGTTGTGTTTGTAATTGATGATGTCTTCAGTCTTCTGTCTTTTTAATATATATATCACTGCATTTGCTTTTCTTTAAGTCTACGTGCAAGCCACTAAATCAGAAAAGAAATTGCCTTTGGAAGACTAGCAGAAATACTATGATTTTGCCTTAGAAGACTCTCGGGAAGACAATGCTTGTGAGGGGAAAACAACCGGGAAGACAACCCTTTGGCCTAGGAAGACTTTCGGGAAGACAAGTCTTGGCCTAGGAAGACAATCGGGAAGACTCACTTGTGAGTCTTCCTAGTTCATTTTCCCAAGTCTTCCTAGTTCAAACCTAAGTCTTCCTAGTTCATTTTTATTCTAATTTAAATAATTAAATAAATAAATTATGTATTAAATTAATTCTTTACAGAATTAATTTAATAAATAATATACTAAATAGTATTAATTATTTATAAGAGAATAAATAGAATTAGTTGACTTCTCAATTAATTTCAGAATCACTTAAGTTCATTTTTATTCTAATATAAATAATCAACTAAATAAATTATGTATTAAATTAATTCTTTACAGAATTAATTTAATAAATAATTTACTTAATAGTATTAATTATTTATAAGAGAATAAATAGAATTAGTTGACTTCTCAATTAATTCCAGAATCACTTAAAACTTAGATAAATAACAAACACAATAGTACATTGACACTCGATGCACTGTCTGGTTCATGAGTGACTAACAACAATGTTTGTTCTTTATCTATTTGACTTTAAGCAGTGATTCACTTCCTTCTCATTCAAGAACTCCGTAATCAGTATCTTTTTCTGTCACCACTTGAAATCTCCGTCACTTTAATAAATCCACTGAGCTTGAATACTTCATTGAGGCTTGATCAATAAATTGAGCTTCTTTCAATGTAGAATAACTTCAAGTCTGTGGATGACTTTAATCTTCATTCTTTGACAGATATAATCTTCTGAGATTCCTGTGACATCTGATCTAATATTTTACTTATTACATTCTTGTTTAAGTTGAGTAGAATCCTCGAATTACAAATAGGCTATTTCATATGCCTTTCAATCTCCCCCTATTTGTTTGTTAGAGAATAACAACCAAATACCTAGAGGATCACTCAACTAAAACCAAGAAAAAGATAGGACTCTTAAGCCTAAGTAAATACTAGAAAGTTCTGGATCAAATATGACATTTCCAGATTTCACCAGTAAAGATAAATGCAAGATCAGGTGTTCCTCTAGACTGAACATATGATAACATTTAACCTGTCTTGATTTACCTAAGCTCTATACATATAACATTTACAAAACAGAGCTAATTACCTTTACTCCCCTGAAACTCCTCATGTTCCTTTATATCTTTCTCAGCTCCCTCTTCCTAGCTTCTCCAAATTTCTCTATAAACTTCTCTAGAAACTTCTCCCCCTTAGTTGAGGAATTCTCTACAAATATAACTTTATGAGTCTCTGAAGCCTGTAGGAGTTGAGATTGTTGATGGAGTTGATCTTGGGTAGTAAATTTGTCTTCAAAATTTCCTTGAGTAGTCCCAGCTGATTGTTGACAGAGGTGGAAGAAGAAGACCGTTCAACCACTTGTTCTTGCAAAAGTTCTTTATCAGCCTGGGTTTTGAATAGATGTTCCTGTAGATCAGCTATGTGAGCTAACTACATTGCAGTGTATGTGTCTGTGTGTGCACTCACTTGAATTTCTCTTGTAAGTGTATCACTCATCTCACGTGCATGTGTTTCACTCAGTGTTTGACTCTTATCACTCAACATTAGCTGTCTGTTTGCTCCTTTTTGATCAGTACCTGCATTGAAACTCACCCTAGCCTCTTCAAGAGAGGTCAGTGGTGGTGCAATGGGAGTTCGCAAATCCTGATCCTCAATCATGTCTATCAAATCACTTGGATTTGAAATCTGAATTGCTTCAGTGATAGACTGACCAAGTTGCCTTCCACTTTCTCCAGATAAATCTGCGAGTGGAAAATCCCTTTGGGAGCCAGAGATGTTCACTCTGGGAGGGGAGAAAATGATTCTATTTAAATTTGGCAAAGAATCAAATTTTCCCTCAGATGCCTATGAAGGCACTTCTACCGTAACAATGGTAGGCACTGTAACCAGTTGCAGGTGCTCTGCTTTCACTGTGTCCTGAGTTTCATCTAATGAAATTGTCTTCTCCCATTGTGAGTAATGAGAGTGTGCTTGACTCAGTACAAAGTGCCATGGCCCTATGGCGAATTTCAATAGATTCATCCTGTTGAGAGAATGTCTCTAGATACAGTTCATTGGCCATTTCAAAGTCCATATCCTATTGAGAGGATACAGATGGGCTCACAGATGCCTCAGTATATGTTGAATTCCTTTAGAGGAGGCAGAGCTGTGGGATCACTCACTGTTTCAATCAAAATACTTCTTTATTTAACATTTGATTTCTGTTCAGGCTGAGAGGTCAAGTAATTAAGTTGTAGACTCATTGTTTGGCTCTAAGACCTGGGATAGAGATTGTGGATCTACAATCCCTTGGTCAGCCCTAACAACCACTTGGGTTCAGCAACAGTAAAAAGAAGTGGATTGAGAGATAGAAAGTAATACCTGAATTGGATTTGGCACTGAATTTCCAGCAAAGCAAGAGTTAGATCAGAAATAATATATACAATATATTTACAAAAACAACTAAGAAAAATAGAAAATAATAAATAATAAATAATAATAATAAAAATAAAATAAAATAATATATATATACATATAAAAACTATTAGAGGAAAACTAACGAAAGAAAAGAAAAATAAAATAAAATGCAGAAAAAATATTTACAGGATCTTATGCACAAACATTAGAAAACTGCAGAATATTTTAGAAAATAATATAAACTTGCAGAAATATTTAAACAACAATATTTACAATCTGAAACTAACTTAAATGATTCTTAAATAAATAAATTTTCAATAAAAATAAGTTTCTCCACTTAAAAAATATGAGAAAGGTATATTTAAAGAAAATAAATTATTCAGAATATTTAAATTAACAAGCTTTATACTCTAAACAAGAATTGGCAAAATATATCATTCAATATCAGCAAGAGAAAATGATTTTGAAAGAACAAACATGACAAAGATATTGTTAATCACTAAGACTGTTTAACATACCCAATTTACCAACTAACTTGATAAATGTGGATTCGTCAACAGATTTAGTGAATATATCTGCAGTCTGTTCTTCTGTGGGTACAAAGTGTAACTCCACAGTTCCATTCATGACATGCTCTCTGATAAAATGATACCTGATATCAATGTGCTTTGTTCTCGAGTGCTGCACAGGGTTGTTGGAGATTGCTATAGCACTTGTATTATCACAAAAAATGGGAATTTTGTCTAATGCAAAGCCATAGTCCTTCAATTGATTCCTAATCCATAAGATCTGAGCACAACAGCTTCCAGCAGCAATATATTCAGCTTCTGCTGTTGAATTGGAAACTGTTTGCTGTTTCTTGCTATACCAGGAAATCAACCTACCTCCTAGGAATTGACAACTCCCGGAGGTGCTCTTTCTATCAACAACACTACCTGCATAGTCAGAATCTGTATATCCAATAAGATTAAAATCAGAATCTTTAGGGTACCAGATACCTAGATTAGGTGTACCCTTAAGATATCTCAAGATTCTTTTAACAGCAACGAGATGTACATCTCTAGGGTCCGCTTGGAACCTTGCACACAAGCATGTAGCATACATAATATCTGGTCTACTAGCAGTAAGATAGAGTAAGGAGCCAATCATACCTCTGTAGCTTGTAACATCTACCTTGATAGAATTGTCAGAAGCTCCAAGTTTGATTACTGTTGAAGATGGAGTCCTTGCTGATGCTGAATCCTCCATGTGATATTTCTTGAGGAGTTCTTTGAGATACTTGGATTGACAAATAAATATACCATTTGACCTTTGACTTACTTGCAATCCAAGAAAGAACTTCAGCTCACCCATCATACTCATTTCAAACTTACCCTGCATTAGCTTAGCAAATCTCTTACAGAGATCATCATTAGTAGACCCAAATATGATGTCATCCACATAGACTTGGACTAATATCATATCACCTTTATGTTTCTGTGAAAAAAGAGTTTTGTCTATGATACCTCTAACAAAACCATTTTCTAAAAGAAAACCAGAGAGAGTGTCATACCATTTTCTTGGGGCTTGTTTGAGACCATAGATAGCCTTGAAGAGAAAGTACACAAAGTCCAGCATCTCCTGATTTTCAAAGCCAGGGGGCTGTTCCACATACACTTCTTCATCAAGCTCACCATTCAGGAATGCACTCTTAACATCCATTTGATAGACTTTAAAATTGGAATAAGCCGCAAATGCTAAGAACATCCTGATGGCCTCAAGTCTAGCCACTGGTGCATAGGTTTCATCATAATCAATGCCTTCAGCTTGTGAATACCCTTGTGCAACCAGTCTTGCCTTGTTCCTTGTAACAATGCCATCCTCATCTAGCTTGTTTCTGTATACCCATCTTGTACCAACTACTTTCTTGTTCTTTGGCCTGGGTACCAGCTTCCAGACTTGTTGTTGTTCAAACTGATTGAGTTCATCTTGCATAGCAATCACCCAATCTGGATCAGTCAGTGCCTCCTCAGTTTTCTTTGGCTCCATTTTAGATAAGAATGCTGAAAAATGACATTCATTCTGAGTTGCACTTCTAGTTTTAATTCCAACATCTGGATCACCAATGATCAGCTCAAAGGGATGAGCTCTATTCCATACAGTCTGTCTTGGAAGATTTGATCTTGATGATTCACTTTGAAATTCACTTTGATGTTGTGAGTGACTAGTTGATCCTTCATTTGCTCCCCCTGAGTTGTTGCTTGATTGCCTTGATGATTCTTCTCCAGTGTTGGTGGTATCTCCATTGTTACCAGTGTTTCCACCACCATCACCATAATCATTATCATCATTGTTATTATCATTACCAGCAATAACTACAGGTGGGGATTCATCATCTGAATCTGAGTCTGGCAAGTTATCAAACTTCATTTTCTCAGATGAATCTGCTGTTTGGATATTAGGGAATTTAGTGTCATCAAAAGTAACATTGACACTTTCCTTTACTGTGTGACTGCCAACCAAGTAGACCCTGTAAGATCTTCTGGAATAACCAACAAAAATAGCTTCTTGTGCCTTTGCATCAAACTTGCCACGTTTCACATTGTCATCTATAAGCACAAAGCATTTTGCTCCAAATACATGAAAGTACTTGACAGTTGGTTTCTTGTTGTTCATGATCTCATACGGAGTCTTCATTAAGTCCTTGTTGATTAAAGTTCGATTCTGAGTATAACAAGCTGTATTCGCTGCTTCAGCCCAAAAGTACGTTGGAAGTTTGGACTCACTTAACATAGTCCTAGCAGCTTCAATCAATGTACGATTCTTTCTTTCCACTACTCCATTTTGTTGAGGAGTTCTTGGGGCAGAATACTGTCTTGTTATTCCTTTATCAGCACAAAAGTCATTTAGAATGGCATTCTTGAATTCAGTACCATTATCTGACCTTATGGCTCTAACAGGGAATCTAGAATCCAGCTCAATCAACTTTATATGGCCAATCACCAGGTATGGGGTCTCATCCTTGGAATGTAGGAATAAAACCCATGTATATTTTGAAAAGTCATCAACAATCACAAGTGCATATTGTTTCTTTGACATGGACATCACATTAACTGGACCAAACAAATCCATGTGCAGTAGCTGAAGTGGTTCAGTTATTGATGATGTGTCAGTGCCCTTGTGAGAAGCTTTCTTTGACTTTCCTTTCTGACATGCCTCACACAGTCCTTCCTGTGTAAATTCCATCTGAGGCAAATCTCTAACCAATTCCCTCTTGACTAAAGAGTTCATGGTTTTGAAGTTAAGGTGAGACATCTTCTTGTGCCATAGCCAACTATCATCTGATGAAGCTTTAGCATAAAAACAATTAACTTCATCTTTGAATCCCGAGTTCAGATCAGCTATGAACAAGTCACCTTTCCTTACTCCTTGAAGAGCAGGCTTTCCATTCTTCTTGTGAAGGATCTGACACTTCTCTCTTTCAAAGGAAACAGCATATCCTCTGTCACAGAAATGACTGATGCTGAGAAGATTGAACTTCAGACCTTCCACAAATGAAACATCTTCAATGATAACATTTCCGTACTTCAAACAACCATATCCTTTCGTAATACCCTTGCTGTTATCTCCAAAGGTAACTACTGGGCCAGCTTTCTCAACCAAATCTGATAGCAGGGCTCTATCTCCGGTTATATGCCTTGAACAGCCACTGTGAAGAATCCACATAACATGGTTTACCTGTTTAACTCCCTGCAATACCAGATTGATTAGACCTTCTTCGGAGCCCAAAATTGATTGGGTCCGGCATACTTAAAGAACTGGCCTTTGTCAGGCAAAACAACATTTTTAACTATAACTACTTCAACCTCTTTCACATAAGAGCGTTTCCATTTATAGCCAGCCTTAACACATTTCTGAGTAGGCTTAGGGATAAATGAATCCACTCTAGTCTGAGGAGGACTAGTAGTCTTTGTTTTAACATGCTTCTTATTATTAACATGTTGACGTGGAGCATTCTTATCACTAGATACATGCTTACTATTAAAATAAGCATACATAACATTGAAAGCACAAGACATGCAATTAATCACACCACATGCTTTATGAGAAGAATTAACAGCAGGCATGTTAGTTCTACAGTTGTTTTGATCCAACTTATGGATATCTGATTTAGTCTTTTTAGTTGTAGCAACTTTGACTGGAATATCAGATATACACTTTTTGGACTGTTCAACTTCCAAAGCAGTATCTTCTTCACGAATCTCCTCAGCAATGATTATAGAGTATTCATTCAGAGGATCTGCCTCGGACTCCTTACAGAAGGGTGTTTTAATACCCTTAAGCACATATGGAACACCCCTTCCTTCAGATCTGACTCTACAAGGGGAATTTATTCCAAGCAATCCAATGGCCTCATTATAATCATAACCTATACTGACATGATTACCAACATCTTGTTTATTCAGAATCTCTTTAGCCGTCTTACAAGAGTTGAAATAAGCATTAGCTTTGGTCTTAAGCTCACTAATCTGATCTTTGAGAATGGTTTCCAGTTGTTGATACAATTTAACCCTATTCTCAAGAACTGCTACATTTTTAGTGAGTTCATCTTGATTAATATGCACTAGTTTTAATTCTTTTATCTCATTTTCAAGATTTGTGTTTAAAAGAATTATTCTATCATTTTCAGTGCGTGCACAACTTAAAGTATCACCAAGATGACGAATCCTTTCAGTATCAGTGAACTTTACCTTAGACATGTTGGGTGGAGATAACATGGAATCAAAGAGTTTGTCTCCTATTGCCATGAGTGCAAGATTCCCAATCTCACCTGCTTCTTCATCATTGTCAGTGTCATCCCAACTCTTTCCCTCAGCAACATAGGCTTTCCCAATCTTGTTCTTCTTGCTAGAATCAAATGAGTTCCTTGTCACTTGCTTTGGCTTTTTACATTCAGCAGCAAAGTGACCCAACTCATTGCAATTGTAGCATCTGATTGTGCTCCTTTCCACAGTTCCAGTTTTGTAGCCACCCCTTGTGCCACTTGAGGAGGAAGATCCACCTCTCTGAAATCTGGGTCTGAACTTAAGATTGGGATTCCTCTTGAATCTGAACTTCCCAAACTTCCTGACTATCAAAGCCAAATCACCATCCTCCAGCTGATCAAGTTTTTCTAAAGAATAGAAGTCACCACCAGATTGATCAATGGATGTTAATCCATATTCAGAATCAATAACATTCATGTTAGAACTGGAAGGTTGAACAGCCTTCACTTCCAGTTTCTGTGGGACTTCAGCAGCTAGTGTAGTAGAAGTACTAACAATCTTCCCAGTTCCATACAGCTCCCTTTGTTGAATCTGCTCCAGCTCATAGGTCTTCAGAACACCATACAATCTCTCCAAAGCAATCTCATTCATATCTCTTGCTTCTCTAATGGCTGATATTTTGTGCTCCAAATGAGGTGGAAGTGTAAGAAGGAACTTCTTGTTAATCTCCTTGTTGGTGTAGTGCTTCCCATTGAGATTCAGATCATTTATTAATTTGTTGTATCTCTCAAAAACCTGAGAGATACCTTCACCAGGGTTTGATCTGAAATGCTCATATTGTGAGGTGAGAATTTCCAGCATATTCTCCCTAACTTCCTCTGTCCCCTCATTGATTATCTCTATGGTATCCCAAATATGTTTGGCAGTATCATAATTTAGGACATGATTATGCATGATAGGATCAAGACAATCAATAAGGATCAACTGAAGACAGGAATCCAAGGTAACATCCTCTTTCTCATCAGGAGTGTACTCTTTGGGATCTTTAGGGTACATACTAGCAGCCCTAGTAACAACATTATCCACTGTTATCTCTTCCTCAATAATCATAGGGATTTTGGGACCATTCTTCAGCACACCAATGTATTTAGGATTTGCAACCTTAAGAAATAGGAGCATTTTCTTCTTCCACATAGGATAATGCTCCTTGCTGAACATTGGGATCTTGACAGTACCAACTTTCTGTGTAGTAGACATCTTTTGAGATTTTTAGAATAATAAAAAATTTCAGAGTTTAAGAAAAATCTCAAAACAATTGGATCTTTGATTTGTATATCAATCAAAAGGCTCTGATGCCAATTGTTAGGTCCTGATAAGTTTGTAGAAGGGGGGTTGAATACAAACAATACCGTTTAATCGAATTTGTCCTTTTAAGATTTAACAATTTAGAACAAATTATTGCGGAATAAAACTGAAACAATATTCAAGTTAAATAAAACTCTATTAAACTTGAAGGGTGTTACAATTTTGATCACTGATTACAAAGAACTTGATAAAACAAATCTAGAATAAATTCGACATGAATTTATCTATTTTTGTAATAAAAAGGATCGAATACTAAAAAGTAGTTCGATATAAAATCTAGGGATTATGATCCGCTAGAAATCTAAAGCAGTACAAGTGAAATGATTCTTATGGATTTAATGTTAAGAACAAATCAAGAATTAATTCACTGGCAAGAAATGAATGCTTTTGCTGTTGAGAAGTAAAGAAGACAGAGAGAAATGAAATATCTTTGATGCTGTGTCTTTTTGCTTCTGTTGTGTTTGTAATTGATGATGTCTTCAGTCTTCTGTCTTTTTAATATATATATCACTGCATTTGCTTTTCTTTAAGTCTACGTGCAAGCCACTAAATCAGAAAAGAAATTGCCTTTGGAAGACTAGCAGAAATACTATGATTTTGCCTTAGAAGACTCTCGGGAAGACAATGCTTGTGAGGGGAAAACAACCGGGAAGACAACCCTTTGGCCTAGGAAGACTTTCGGGAAGACAAGTCTTGGCCTAGGAAGACAATCGGGAAGACTCACTTGTGAGTCTTCCTAGTTCATTTTCCCAAGTCTTCCTAGTTCAAACCTAAGTCTTCCTAGTTCATTTTTATTCTAATTTAAATAATTAAATAAATAAATTATGTATTAAATTAATTCTTTACAGAATTAATTTAATAAATAATATACTAAATAGTATTAATTATTTATAAGAGAATAAATAGAATTAGTTGACTTCTCAATTAATTTCAGAATCACTTAAGTTCATTTTTATTCTAATATAAATAATCAACTAAATAAATTATGTATTAAATTAATTCTTTACAGAATTAATTTAATAAATAATTTACTTAATAGTATTAATTATTTATAAGAGAATAAATAGAATTAGTTGACTTCTCAATTAATTCCAGAATCACTTAAAACTTAGATAAATAACAAACACAATAGTACATTGACACTCGATGCACTGTCTCGTTCATGAGTGACTAACAACAATGTTTGTTCTTTATCTATTTGACTTTAAGCAGTGATTCACTTCCTTCTCATTCAAGAACTCCGTAATCAGTATCTTTTTCTGTCACCACTTGAAATCTCCGTCACTTTAATAAATCCACTGAGCTTGAATACTTCATTGAGGCTTGATCAATAAATTGAGCTTCTTTCAATGTAGAATAACTTCAAGTCTGTGGATGACTTTAATCTTCATTCTTTGACAGATATAATCTTCTGAGATTCCTGTGACATCTGATCTAATATTTTACTTATTACATTCTTGTTTAAGTTGAGTAGAATCCTCGAATTACAAATAGGCTATTTCATATGCCTTTCAAAACCTGATGGGAAAGATTTTATTTTGCGAAAATAGTGTAGAAAAGAGGCAACATACACTATTATATAAAAGATATGAGAATAATTCTTCTTAATGAGTAAATTTATGAGTAATGCTAGGGAACCATAAAATTTTCTCATAAAAGTCTCCATAATGACAAATGGAGTGTTTTGATTGGAGGATACATATGAATGCACGCGGGTCCCCATTATTAATTATTATATTAACCAATTACAAAGTGACACATGACATTATGGACACTTTTATGGAGAGTTTTTATGGTTCCTTAGCATTTTTCTAAATTTATTCGTGTTGAATTGTATTATTATCCCAATTTCTTATTTAACTCAATATTTTATGAGAAAAACAAAAATTTGAGATTACCTTTGAGGTTTGTGCTTTTTTAAATACAAAAAAGTAATACATTTTGTAAATATTTAAATAATTTTGAAATTACAATAATACCCACGTAATTACATAAAAATTAACCTCGGAGAACTCCCCCGAGGTGATCTTGATGTCTTATTTACCTACAACAGTTAACCCCCCCCCCCCCAAGTTTCACCTTCTCCTATTCCCGTGACTCATGTCATCACAATTTTTCTTGAATTTCTGACCAGCTTTACGCAGAGCCTTGCATTCGATGCCTGTACATCTTCATTCGTTCGATTTCTGAGTGTCCACACTACACCAAAAACGGCATTTTCCTACCATATAAATCTTACCAAAAAAACTTGGTAGGAATTGACCCACCATTTCCTACTAACGACGAATATGGTAGGAAATGGTGAGTGTGAGGGCCAATTTTTGTGAAAGCTAGCACCAAATCCTACCGATTGTTGGTAGGAAACTAAAACCTACCAATATTGGTAGGTTTTGCCTGCATTTTCACAAAGATAAGACCCCACCATCCTAATCATCAACCCTGTCATATTTTAAAATAATAATTTTTTTTTTAAAATAAGAAATATTTTCAATCTGCCATGGTCATTTCCTACCATATATGGTAGGAAACTAAAACCTACCAAATCTGGTAGGTTTTATTTGTGATGGTACCCCACCATCCACATCATCAGCCATATCATATTTTAAAGTAATAAATAATTTTTAAAAATAAGAAATTTTCTCATTCTGTCATGGCCATTTCCAACCATATATGGTAGGAAAGTAAAACCTACCAAATCTGGTAGGTTTTATTCGTGATGGTACCCCACCATCCACATCATCGTCCCTATCATATTTTAAAGTAATAAACATTTTTTTTAAATAAGAAATATTTTCATTTTGCCAGCGTCATTTCCTACTATATATGGTAGGAGAATAAAACCTACCACATATGGTAGGAAAATGTCGGTTTTATTTTTGTTTGGTCCCACAAACAGGAAATAGGTCCAATCAAATTTTGGACCCATCACCTTTTTGCTTTTGTAGTGTGGTGTTAAATTGGCCCAGTCAAATCAGCCCATTTATGTACAGCTTTCCTACCAATAATGGTAGGTTTTGATCGAATAATAAAATAATAAAAAATAAAATTAGGGTATAAAGTGTTTTTATTATATTTTTTGTTGATCGGTTATCATGTTTTTTGTTAATCAAACTCTACGTACATAAAGATCTACTCATTTTAGTAGTGGAGGATAAAAATTAGTTGATTTAAACTTATATTCTAATGTTTTATGTTCTTCGCTAAAACCTAATTATAGCGAAAAAAATTAAAAATAAAAGATGTATGACTAAATTAATTTTTTTTTATGAAACGTCATTTTGTAGTTTGATGAAGTTAAGAAAACAAATTTAGACAAAAAAAATTATAAAAAGTTAAAGTCGTTTAGAAAACGAAAGAGTGTTAGAAGATTGAGTTGGAGTTTATACTCATGTTTTAGGGGTTGTCTAGGGTTACACTTTTTGATTTTTATTTATTTATTTTCAACGATCCAACCTTACGGATGATTAAATATGTTTATTTATTAGTTTTATACAAAATATTGGATTTTTTTAATTTAAACTCTTATATTTTTATAATAAATCTATTTATCAAACTTGTACTTTACAAAACTTGAATTAGAATATCATATATCAATTATTTGCTGATTTAGTATAAAAATCTTGTTTCGTACAGTGGTTGTTCACTTGGTTATTGTTGGAGAGGGCACAAGTTCGAATCCGTGCAATCTAAAGTTTTAGGCGATTTCCGCCCAAAATTTTACGAAAAAATTGAATTTCCCTTTTTAGGGGTTGTTTAGGGTTACACTTTTTGATTTTTTTTCAACGATCTAACCTTACGGATGATTAAATATGTTGATTTCTTAGCTGTATGTAAAATTTTAGAATTTTTTAATTTAAGCTCCTATATTTTTATAATGAATCTATCTATCAAACTTATAATTTACAAAACTTGAACTGAAATATGATATATAAGTAAATTGAATATTTAGTACAAACAAAGATGTTGGTGCCGTGGTTGTGCACTTGGTTATTCTCAGAGAGGGCAGTTGTTCAAATCCACACAACCCAATTTTTTTGGCAATTTCCGCCAAAAGTTTTACCAAAAAATTGAAATTAACGCGCACAACTAATAAAAGAATATAATTAAAATAATAAAAGAAAAAGAAATAGGGTAACAACTCATTTACCCTCTGACATAAATCAATAGATCTTAATTATCATTACGTTTCGATCGTCGAAAATATTATTTAAAAAAATTATTATGTTTATTTTTTTAAAAAACAATTGTGCCAAAACCAATACCCTACCATTATCGGTAGGAAATAAGCTACAATTTCACGAAAAGTTTAAAATTTGCGCCTAAAACTAGAATTCAAAATTTGCGCTCAAACCAAAAATTCGAAAATGGCTCCGAGAATCATAACCTACCATTATTGGTTGGAAATAAGCAACAATTTCCCGAAAAATTCAAAAATTGCGCCTAAAACTAAAAATTCAAAAATTGCGCCCAAACCAAAAATTCAAAAATTTCGTTGAGAATCATAACCTACCATTATCGGTAGGAAATAAGCAACAATTTCCTGAAAAATTAAAAAATTGCGCCAAAAACTAAAAATTCAAAAATTGCGCTCAAACCAAAAATTCAAAAATTTCGCTGAGAATCATAACCTACCATTATTGGTAGGAAATAAGCTACAATTTTACCAAAAATTTAAAAATTGCGCCCAAGCAAAATTTTAAAAATTTGTGCCCAAACGAAAATTTTAAAAAGTGCGCCCAAACGAAAAATTCAAAAATTGCGCCCAAACGAAAAATTCAAAATTATTTTTCATATTCTTATTACTTATAATACAATCATTTATTTTTTTCTCATTTCACTTCAATTTTCTTCCCTCTCTCTTCATCTTCTTCTCTATATCTTTATCTTCTTCAAATCAATTTCACATATCATTCACTTTGTTCTTCTTCTTGCTTATTTAAGTAATTTTATCTTCATGCTTATTTTGTTATTTAATTAGCTAATAATTCTTAATTATTAGGTGTACTAATTCTTGCTTCTTATGTAAATTTTAGGTACTTGATGAAGATCCAAAGACAATGATGAGGAAATAGAGAAAATGATTGTGAAGAAAATAACATGAAGATCCAAACGAAAAAGATGAAGACTTTGAAGATAATTAATTACGCCTTGTAAATAATTTTTGATTTGTAGTTTTGGTGCATAAGAACAACTTCTAATTTTGAATATTATGATTTATGTGTAACGAATGTTTGAATTTTTATATACAATGTATGTTTGATTATTTGTTATGGTTGTATACTTGTGAATTATATATCGATCTATTTTTTTATAATGATTTGAGCAATTTGTTAGATAGGGGAAGTAATGAAAGCTTTATTTTTTTTGAAACAATGGTCTAGTAATTCCTATCACCTTCAAAGCATTTTCTACTGTCTTCATAACATTTCCTACCGTCTTCATAGCATTTCCTACCGTCTTCATAAAATTTTCCAGAATTGATGAATGCAGTAGGTTTTAACTAGTAGGAAATACTAAAGGTGGTAGGAATTGCTTGGTAGGAAATAACTATTTTTATGTGCTTCTATTATAAAACCTACCAATTTGGTGCCCCTTGAGTTGGTAGGAAATGCGTTGGTAGGATTTGGTTGGTAGGAAATAGTCCTTGACCGGGGTCAAATGTGACCCCACAAAATGACGTGGTAGTGACCCCCACTTGTGACACCTGGCATGACATGCCAACCTCGTGGGACCACATTTATTTAACGTGGCAAGTGACGTGTCGGGGTCCACCGCCATGTGGCCGTCGATATGGCTGTTCATGTGGCTCGCCACATGGGCAGCCATTTGGCATGCCGTTTAAGAAACATACCACCAATTCCTACCATCATCAATTCCGACCTGAGCAATTCCTACCATGTCGAATGGTAGGAATTGACACCAATTCCTACCGATTTACCCCCAAAACCTACCATTTCCGTGGTAGGTTTTGGCCATTTTTGGTGTAGTTCCAGGTTATATTTAGTGACGATGTTTGTGCATGTATCTGAAGCTGAAGAATCTGAGGTATCCTGGTACACAATTTTTACAAAAACATTGCGCATATACAGGTTTCTGAATACATTGATGTATTCTAATTGATTTGCATCCCTCTTGATATAGGCCCCACCGAGTTTAATTTTTTAAAGTCGTATTTATACTCATCTTATTCGTATTTGAAATATGATTACCATATGAGACCTTGGATATGGAATATTTTGGTGAGGAGGATCCCTTTAAAACCCCACTTTAATCTATACAGGTTCTTTAATTTTTTTCTAATCTCACGTTTGAACACGTATATCGGTGAATATACACTGTTAATTTCCAAATTTTTTGAATGTATCTCAACTGCAACGATAAGTCATGGATTATGGTGGTCATGTGGTCCTGCGAGTGTGTGTGTTTTGTTATAGATTTCTCTATGTAAATTGAAATCCAGAGTGTTCTATAGCTAAAGTATGATATTGTGTACATGTTTTGTAATATGTGTTTTTAGGAAAGAGTTTTCTTATTCAATTGTGGAACACCCTTTAAGCAAGGTCAGGAGACAAAATAAGATTTGGTTTTCCGCTTCGGTGAATAGGTAAATCCAAACGCAGCCAAAGTCGGGGAAACATGACATAGTGAGCACTTGCAATATCAATATTTATATTTTATCGCACTTTGTTGCATTCCGTTAACTAAGATTAATTTCGAGAGTAAAATGCATTTTGTGTACTCGCACTTTACTCTAAAGTGCATTTTGTGTACCCACAATTTGCTCAAAACATCACTTGCAATACTTTAGTTTAAAATTTAGAGTAAAGTACGAGTACACAAAATACACTTTAGAATAAGGGTTAATTATCTTGTTGGTCACTAAAGTGGGCCTAAAATATCAAGTTGGTCACCAAACTAAAAACGGTTTCAAACAGGTCACTAAAGTCAGCTACATGTACATTCTATTATATAACTTACTTTTTTCTGGACGGAAAACACTAATATTAATGCTAATTTTTTCGATTTTATAGTCTGAAATGGTTATGTTACCCTACCATGAAATGGTCACAGAAAGTGCACTTTACTCCCTAAATTAATAACGGAGTTAATCTCAATTAACGGAATGCAACAAAGTGCACTGAAATACAAACATTGATATTGCAAGTGCTCGATTTTGAACTATAGTATTGCAAGTGATGTCTTGAATAAAGTGCGAGTACACAAAGTGCACTTTACTCTATTTTTTAACTAAAACAACTCATATTCGAATTAAAAATAACACGGACAAAATATAGATATAATGACAATATTATTATATTAAACTTATAAAATCCATGTTTAATATAATTTTTTATAACATACAATTTAAATAAGATAATGAATAAAAAATAAAAACAATAACATACATTTGAAGAAACTCGGTACATTACAGAGCACATATTTTATTATTTGCACTTTAGTCACTTTTAGATTTTTTAAGAGCAAATAAATACAAACCATTAGATCTATTATTTAAAAATATTTTATATTTTAATATCTAAAATACTACTAAAAATTACGTCAAAAAAATTATTAAATTTAAATATTTATATTATTAGATATATAAATCTAATTTATTATATACACATATAAATAAATAAATAAATATATATATATATTAAAATTTCATCAAATAATATATAAATTACAAAAATCTAAATAAAAAATAATAAAATATTAAAGAAAACCGTGCATCGCATGGGATATAAGCTAGTAACAATCTAAATATATATATATATATATATATATATATATATATACTCAGAAAACCCCAGCAACAATCTTATTCTATGTCCTCTCTCAATATATACATATTATACACATAGTTCTTGCGCGAACTGAGGTACTTCTTCCTTTTATCGTTAATTACAGTCTCTAATTATATTCTTGTTTCGACCTTCGTGTTTGTTTTGTTAATTGGTTTATTTGCCTGTTCTTGTTAATATAAATATATATAACGGCCCTATTGTTGCTGTGTAGTTTAGTATTATACCCAACAATCTTGAAGAGATTATTCGTGTTATATATTGTTAATTGGCAAGATGGTTAACGAAACTGAGAAAACTCATGTTGGTGCTACTGCTTCTGGTTCTGGTGTTACTGCACCCACCATCGATTGGACCACGTACCGTTTCCCACAGCCTATCGATTTTGCAGGTATGCCTGATAAATTCGGTGGGGGTGTTGGTTTTTGTCATTGACAGAAAAAGATGAAACTGTGGATTACGGTAGGAACCACGGATGGGCCTATGGTTAATATGGTTGTTGGTGAGGTTGTTGCCTCTGGAACCAACGATGGGTATGTTACCTACAACCCTATACTTCTTTCCACTTATCTGTCTCATAAATGGTTGATTGATACTGGAGCTAATGTACATATTTGTGCTGATATTACTCTATTTGTATCTTATCAACAGACTCATGGATTGACATTAACGATGGGGAATGCTAGTGCTGCTCAAGTTATTGAAATATGAAACGTGGACTTGAAGTTTGCTTCTGGGCGTCTTCTATCCCTCACTAGAGTGCATAATGTTCCCGATATTCGTAGAAATATAATAACTAGAAGTTGTTTAGTTAAGAATGGATTTGAACTTTTGATGTGTAAAAATAAAGTAAATGCAAGCGCATAGTGTTTAGTTGTAGCAATCACAAATCGATCCACATAGACTATGAAATTTTCACAACCCTAACAATCAACTCAGGAGAACTAGACAATTAGATTTGAGATGATATTTGTTTAACCTAATTAACAAATAAAATCAAATAAAGAAAACCTAGGAATCCGAATCCATTAATCATTCACAATTAATATCAACTCGCCATAAAATTAATTCTCTTTCCTTCACAAATAAGATATATCAATTAACGAGACAAACGTATACTATGAAACTTGTTATCTAACAATAACCTATCAAAACTTCATGGTGCAAGCATAGGCTATGAAAAATAAATCCGGTAACAATAATATATCAAAAATCACTTTGTCAATTGAACAATTAAGCACCAAGAAAAATTATGAGGACTAATTAATAGGAAGGAGAAGATATCAAAAATAATTAAATGAACTTCATCTTCATCCTAGGGCAAGAAAATTAGCTACACATGATTAACGAAAAACCGAAACAATTTTAACACAATAAAGCATGCGATTTAAGAAGTAAACTACCTTAAACAATAAATATGATAATTAAATAATACTCCCTCCGTCCCACCCAATAGTTTACATTGGGGTTGGGCACGGAGGTTAAGGAAAATAAGTAAAGTATGAAGAAAAGTGAGTAGAATGAGTAAAGTGATGGGACCGATTAATATTTAAGTTGTAAGGTATGAAAGACGTGTGTCCTAAATCCAATCATGGATGATGAGTTAGGAGATACTTTGTTCAATCTGATTCAAGTTTGTTTAATTTAATAAAATGGTAATATGTTTTATAACAGGCTTTATCTATTTAAAGTGTTTAAATTAGATGATCCATAGTTTAGAGTAAAGCTTTAATGGATTATGATGAGATCATTATAATGAGACTTTAAAGATGATAACTCTAAACTTAAATAGTTCCTGGTCGTAGGATAATTAATTGGTAGTTAATTAATCCGCAAAGATCGGTACATACTATGCTTGCTTCACTATGAAGGATGTCTGTTCTCACAGGCATTTGTGTGGTGACACTATAGCTAGTATGTAGGTGCTTATTAGGAATAAGTTCATTGAACATGACTCGATCAGTTGAACAACTAATGGAGTTCACTCATGTGTCAGTAGTTGTTCATATAGTGATGGTTGTACAAGTGTCCTTTGACTTGAGATCATCATAGTCATCTTGTGTACACTGAACTATACTTTGGTTTAGCTCTTAGTCTCGAGGGACAATAATTAGTGCTCTTCTGGGTATAGAAATTTGTGCACGAAGATAGTGAATGATCAATAAAGGATCTGCCCCTTCCAATGAAGGAAGAGAATGTCCTATGTTATTCCATTTATGCTAGTTCAGGAATCTCTGGCCAGAGTGAATGAAATTAGAAAGAAGTTTCTAATTTGCATTAATCGGAACTAGGCATAGTGAATAGGAAAATATATGATTAAATTAAATAGGCTTGACACGAGATCCATGCCTTGTATTTAATCGGGACATTGTAGGGAAGAAGGAATTGATTGTACGGTAACTAGTCACTAAACAGGTTCTTGGTATTCTAAACAGTGAATTCATATTATCCGGATAGTCGCGATATGTTGAGAAGCATCACTCAAGATGTAGAATAAATATAATTAATCAGTTAATTATATTTAATGAATTATTAGAATTCATATAAATAATAAATAAAATTTTTATTATTATTTATTTCTACTACCGGCTTAATATTGAACCTACAGGGTCGCACCATAAAAGAATATTTTCTTTGATGAAAAGATTTAAATTATGAGAGAGGAAGAATTATTTTCTAAATAGTTTAGAAAAAGAAATAATGATTAAAATAGTTTTAATCATTATTAAAGCATTTTAGAAATGTGGGGTTAATATATATATATATATATATATATATATATATATATATATATATATATATATATATATAAAGATATATTATTAAAACCCTAAAAAGGCCCTATAAATAGAATGAGATAGTTCATTCTAAGGCACATCTTGTTTCTGTGAAAAACCTAGACAAGGAGCTAGCCTCCATCTCTCTCTCTCCCTTTTCTCTCTAAAAGGTCTTAGAGTTTTTTGAAGAATTCATCGAAGGAAAATTCTTGGTGGATACCGGTAGAGTGCTTCACACTCTGAGGAGCAACTACTTGCAACCATCGATTTTAAAGCTTCTATTCTCAAGGTATGGTTACGATTCCCTTCGTTCTAGATTTTATATATTTGTCTATAAGTGCGATACATGGTTTTTACGGAATAAATGTTATATCACGCTTCCGCTCATCCGTAAATTCCTTCAATGGCATCAGAGCAAGGTTTTGCATATAGAGATTCATATAAAAAATTTCAGATTTTTTTATGCATGTATGGATTTATTATGATTTTTGCAAGTATATTTAGATTTAATTATGAATTAATTCGAAATATTATTTGCATGAGATTTTGACCATTGATCTGGGTTCTACAAGTGTTGTGGATCATCTAGGTATTTGTTTCATAATTTTATGATGTGTAGATTATTTGTTATGAATTTTTTAAAAATTGTTTGAATTAAAATTCATAAAATAATTATGCATGTTGAAATATATGAATTAAAAATTGCACAAGGACCCCATAGATACTTGGTTATTTTTGCTTTTTGTTTGATTTCAGAAATCATATTATTTTGATTTTTTATTAATTTATTAATTAATTGTTAATTAATTTATTAATATTAAAATAATAATAACAATAAATGCATTAATGACTAAGACAGTTTTTTTTTAGTGTTATAAAGCTTCAACAGTTACAACATAAAAAAAAAAAACTGCTGCTGTTCACCGCGCGCGCGTGGGGCGCACTCGCTGGGAAGGGTGTAACGCATTCCGGGAGTTTAATGCGTTACACAATTGTTATGGATTAAAAAACGTGCTTTGTGAATTAAATGCTAGGGTTTGTGAGCGTTCAAGCTTTAATGACTGCTCTTGTGTTTCGAGACTAAATCGGTCCTCACAAGATGCCTACGTATCTTTGCTGAATAGAGAATCAAGCCAATAAAAACGTAGTTCTAGAATGAAGGACGAGGGTCCTTATATAGGCGTCAGGAGCCTTGTATTTAGAGTATGTTTAGGAGACTTAATGGATAAGTCTCGTTATTGATAACTGATAAGGAGTGTTTTGCTTGGCAGGCAAGTATTATCCTTATCTGATAAGTGCTGTGACTCATCATACTATTTGATTGGGATTCTGGATCCTTCTATGAAGATATTATCATATTTGGACTCTTTTATGAGCTGCGTATTTTCCTTTATTTATTAATTACGAAATTAATAAATAATTAGGGTTTCGGGCCTTTTGTCGGGCCTAATTCTTGGACCAAACTAGGTCTAATTAATATATCATTAATTATTTCTAGGGTTATATTTCAGCCCATATAATTTGCCCCCCAACTTCTGGGAAAATACCCTTGGGATTTTTGTAGAAGTTATCGCATTTTTTCCTGAATTTTTCCATTTTTTCAGAGCATTTTCGACCAGAATTCTAGGTCATTTTCGACCAGAAATTCGACCAGGACTGGGGTGAGGTCGAACGTTTCGACCAGGAATTTTAGTACAAATTCGACCAGGATTTTTCGACCTCACTCAGTATATTTTCGACCTCATTTTTGTAGTCATTTTCGACTAGGAAGTGGGGTGAGGTCGAACACGTCGACCTCGATTTCTAATGCAAATTCGACCTCGATTCTTCGAGCTCGTTTTAACTGTTTTTCGACCAGGATTTTTGTTTAGGATTTCGACCTCGATTGGTGCGAGATCGAAAATTTCGACCTCGCCTTTTAGGTCTTTTTCGACCTCAAATCTTCGACTTCGAGCCTTTGTATTTTCGACCAGAAACTCCAAGCACTATTTCGACCAGAAGGTGAGATGAGGTCGAACATGTCGACCTCAATTTTTAATGAAATTTCGAGCAGGATTTTTCGATCTCAAACCCATTCTTTTGTTTACCTCAACTTTTCAATACAGTTTCGAGCTCATCCTTAGTCATTCTTCGACCAGGATTTTCAATACTCCTTCGACCTTGATTTCTTTATAAATTTGACCAGAAATTTTAAGGTTTTTTTCGAACAGGATGTGGGGCAAGGTCGAATAGTTCGATTTCATTTTTTAGTTCATTTTCGAACTTATTTTCTCGATCTCGATTCTTGGCAATTTCGATCTCACTTTCGACCTCAAACAGTCGTGAGATAGATTAGTTCGACTTGGATTTTTGATGTAAATTCGAGCTCTGTTTATTTTTCGACTTTATTCTGAGTTAGAATTTTTCTATGCTTTTAACTTCTTTTAGGGCCTTTAATTTTTGAGCTTTGGACCTCAAAATGTTTTGGGCCCAATTTCCTATTGGGCCTCGAATCCTCTTAGGTTCAATTCCTGGGCCTTCACCTTTATTTGGGACTTGGGCCTTGAGATGTTTTGGGCCTTGACTTCCCTTAGGCTAACTTCCTGGGCCTGACCCTTTTTTGGGCCTTAATTCCAGTAGCCCAAAGAATAATTATGGGCCTTGACCGACTGTAACCGGTTGATCTTCCCTTTTACCGGTTAATAATTTTCTATAAAAGAGTGAACCTTCACTTTTCACTTTCACTTCTCATTTCTCACTTTTCACTTTCCAAATCTTTTCTTAGTAATTCTCCTTCAGTTTCTGGGTTTAATCTTCATATATTGAAGATTATCTGGGTTTCTGGGTTTGCATTGAAGATTTTTTGGGTTCTATCTTCAACTGCTGAAGATTTTCTGGAATTTCTTTGAGTTTCTGGGCTTTCACCTTCATCCCTTGAAGGTTTTCTGAGTTTTTGGTGAAGATTTTCTACATTTTGTTTGAAGATTCAAAAATGGCCGATTGTTCTGCTAGCCGTCTTCAGAAAATGAATCAAGCGTCCAAAAGAGGTATCATCATTCGTTCTCCCACTATGTCTTTACAAGATATGATTTTAGAACGTGGTAATGAATATCCCTCTGTGTCGCATTTAGATTCTTTTAATTGTAGCAACAAATTCCACGAAGTAGATAAAATCGAAGATTATAACAAAATGTATAGGATTAAGCCACCCTATAGACTTGTTCCTGCTGGTCCCGGGGATCGATCTTGCCATTGGCGTCCCAATGCTCTTTGCATTTATAGGGGCACCATTGTCGTAGGGGTTCGATTCCCCTTTCATCCTTTTATTCCTCAACTTTTAGCTGACGTAGGAATCAACCCTTGTCAACTCCCTCTAAATGCTTGGAGACTTATTATGTGCTTTATTGTTTTGTGCTTGAAAAAAAATTTCCCTCTTTCTGTTGCTCTTTTTAGAAAGATTTTTCAATTTAAGAATAGCTCTTCCAAAACTTTGGGTTGGGTATATGTTAGTCACCGACCCTCAACACCCCCCATCTTTCACCCAAAATCCATTCCCGACAACAATCCCTGTGACGCCCCCAAATCCGGGGTCAGAATTTGGTGCCACTATCGCTCTGAATAAAACATAATTATACAGACGACCCCTCAACAAAGGATCGATCACAGGTTATGGTATGAAACAAGAATCTAAAATATCAACGTTTATTACAACATCTAATTCAATTTTATTACAAACCATTTGCAATCATCTAACCAATGGTGAGATCTAAAATGAACTCTATCTGCCTTGCAACATGAACCTAAAATCTCGAAACAGGCCTTCTCACGGTCCTCTTAGCGGATACTCGAAAACTGCATACTCCGTTCCTAACTGAAAGGTTAGGGAATAATAAAACAAGAGTGAGCCAAAAATTGCTCAGCAAGTATAATCAACAACGTATGTAAATATCAACTAGAAATCCATTAGAAATCAAATGGAAATCAATTGGTAATCAAATGGTATCATATGGTAACAAGTTTCAAGATATACATTTCTGTTCAAGAATAAGATTAAGCAATTGAATTGGAACTTCCGGTAAGACGGTACGAGCTATACGGGTGATCATCCACGTAAAGCTCCAGACCATGTTTTCACAAGGTCCTAACATTCAGGATCCATAGGCACACATTGGCCTTAAAATAAATAAGTAACCATGACCGCCGCCTCGGTCATTACTGTGTTCCTTTCATAAGTAATTCAACAAAGGGATTAAATGAATAAGAAGCTTTCCAACATTTCTAACATTCGTTCCAGGGTATAAGCTCATTCAAGACTTTGTTGCAAGGGTTTAAAGAATGAACAATTGAAAGGCATGGTAAGTAAGTGAACAAAGGAATAAGTATGCTCCGGGTATTCAAAAGTTAACAGAGGTCAACAAGGTATAAGTCAAGGAAAAAGGTGTTATTAAGCATGGTAAACAAGTCAACAAGGAAATAAGTACATATCAGGGGTTTAAAGGTTAACAAGAAAATTCAGGGGATAATTCAAGATAAAGGTATCATAGGAACATGGTAAAGGCATTATACGAGTTACATGAAGATAAGGGATCAAATGTAGAGTTTGTAAATAAAGAGCAAGGTGCAAGGGTACAATGGTATAACAAACGATTGCATCATAATGGTAAAGGGACAAGTAAAGGTGATACGTATACTTGCAATATAATCAAGAGGTATCATTTGCATCATAATTTAAGAAAACTACCACTTGAACAATAAGTGGAGGGAATAGACACTTGCCTCAAAAGCCGATAAACTAACTCAATAACTTGTACACCACTCCGACTTTACGTACACGGGCTCCTTTCCTGGCCTCCTACTTGTACCTATATAAAGGTATAATATCGTCTTAGTCTTTATAAATTAGTACCTCATCTTTGTTTACGTATCTCTAAATACTTCTACCCCATCGTCATACAATTATATATACTTATACATTCAAGAAGCACATAGTGTCTTTACAACTTTAATTAACATTTAAGCATGTAGTCACTTAGCATATATCGCTTAAGGACATCACATAACATTCCTCAATCTTATGACGGAAAAGTCTCAAAACAAAGTACTTTAATAACTCTATCTACATTCTTGGACAATATTAACACTTAATCATATAAGCCAGGTATACGTACCACATATATTATACACTTCACATAATGTTATCACATTGGTTCAATACATACATAGTAACTCAACCTTATAGCAATCCATGACCAACTAGTCAATCCACACATATACCATTACTACGTCAACGACGACTTGACTTAAATTACGACTACGCAATTAGCACAACTTGACTATACATACCACTCAAAATCAAATTTAAATAAAACTATGGGATTACCAAAACCAACCACCAACACTTCTCCTTTCTTCCTCGTTTCTCCTTTCTTCTTCCTTTCTTCCTCCTTTCTTCTTCTCGGCCTCTCGGCCTCTCGGTCTCTCTCTCCTTCTCATCTCTCACTCGGCCTTATGGCCTCCATACCATCACACACTCACACAAGCAACATACACACACCTCACACTCTTGGGATAACTACATTCACCATTCCATGCATAAGAACACATTTTTGAAAACATAACACATACACAAGAACACCATCTTGAAAGAACACATAGCGAACACATTTTAAAAGACTACGCACACACACATTTTTAAATTGTATTTTAAATCACTCACAAAATCTTATTTTTGAATAACACACTCACACCTTTAGAAAATCATGTTTTTGAACAACTCACACCAAAATCACATTTTAAAGTAACACACACACCCAAAAACACATTTTGAAAGTACACACACATATTTACTCAAAATCCCATTTTAAATCACACTCCCATACTCACAATTTTTAAAACTCAAATCCTTCCCATCCTCCCTCCATCTCTCTCTCGGCTTCTCCCAATCTCCCTCTCTCGGCCCCTCTCTCTCTTTTCCTCTCTTCACTTCTCCTTCCACCTTAACTCCCATCTTTCAATCCAAAAATCACATCACCAAGCAATTATGTTTCAATAATATTTCAATAAAAATTAAATTACTAAAACTAACATTACTAATAATCAAATCTCATCATGAAACTAACATGCAAGATCAATAATCATCATACATCACTTTTCTTATCACCTTCAACTTTTATTCAAAATTAAATGTAGCCCATTAATAATCTATTACTAATTCATCAAGAATTCACAAAATAAATAACATGCAACCACTTAAACATTTAGTTATCAATTACCCATCATCAAACATAGTTATATTGTAACAATACTCAAAACCCATTATCAAACTTCAACTAAAATCATCAAATATAACAAAATTAATGACATGCATCTACTTTTAACACCCAATCAAGTAAAAATACACTTGGATCAAACTTGTAAACCAAAAATCAAGACTATGGCTCACAAGGATCATTACCAATGGTCGGGTTTCTTCTCGGATGAGTCCAAAATGATGGATCTCACCGAGAATCATCCCTATTACCAATAATCAACCATTGCATGTAAGTTTTACACAAAGAGAAAGAAGAATCCGAAAATTCCAAAATTTAAAGTTGAATCAAAACTTGATATTGACACAAGAGGGTTGTAGAGATTTGAGAGAGGAGTGTTTTGATTACTCACACTTGAAATTTGGATGAGAGAATCACAAGCTTTTGGTGATTTTAATTTGTAAGAGATGAAGAACAAGGGAAATGTTAGAGAGAGAAGTGAGAGTTTTGGGAAAGAAGAAGAAGAAGAAGAGAACGGGAGTGGGGAGGCCGGGAGGGGGGTGGGGGTTTTTATAGGGGAATTAAAAGTAATGTAAAAGTAACTACTTTTTGGTTATTTAGGGAATTAATTATTAAATGACAAAAATGCCCAATTAAATAAAATGCTAAAATGATAAAAATCAAGGGCTATTATGTAAACTCATATTCCCACTTCTAGATCAAGTAGAAATATTATTCTACAAATAGCTTTTGTAGATTAGATAAATAAAATTGCATTTACAAAGAAATAATTAAATAAAATGTCTTTTAATCCCAAAAATAATTTTAAATAGAATTTTACCACTCACTAGGTAAATAAATAAATTACCCATTGAAAATAAATAATCTAGGGGGTGTAGCATTTCTCAAAATAAATAATTAAAATAATCAAGTGGTTATAAAATTTTAAATCATGAGTTTAAAACTAAAATAAAATAAAAGTAATGCTAAGAAATATTTTATGCTATTAATTAAATAATTAAAGCATTCTCTAAATTTAATATAAATATTATATGACCCAAATAAATTCTCAGAGCACTTAAATAAAATTTAGAAACCACATCCACAATTAACTAATTATTCACCACGCATATAATTCACATTTTAAGCATGTAGCAATTATGGCACATAAAGAAATTTCAAAATTATAGGACTATATCAAATAATTATTTTTATCTCAAATAAGTATGACTAAAATATGAGCTTACACATAAATCTCATTATACCAAGATCATCATTGCTAACTAAAATTTCAAGAATAAAATCTCAATTGTTATTACTAGCAATAAATATAAAATAATTTTAAATAACTCTTATTAACAAAATAAATTTAAGGCTACTCAAATTAGCACAACGAGCCTATTAAACAATTATCATACACATATAAAATTAATGGTATTCACATATTGATAATAATTTACAAGTCAAAATTCAAAGGCGTTACAATCCCAAGTGGAGAAATGAATTCATGTATCTGGTTTGGGATGGAGGGGACTGGGGTACCTTATTTCAAAGCTCATTTAGTAGAGTTTCGGACGGTAGTCCTGGTGACATAGTTTTGACTGAGGAGGAGGCCTTTGCCTATGCTGAACTCACCAAGGATGACTATGCCACCATGGCTTGGGAGCTCCTGGACGAGTTTCTACTTAAGTCTCTGGAACTTTCAAAAGTTTCTGATAAGGGTAATTCCCTTTCTTATACTCTCTTTCATTTGTATTAAAATTGCCTTATACCCATTTTGCTTTTCTTGATTTTTGTTTGCAGCTGCGGCCTTTATAAACAAGACAAACGAGCCGGCAATCGCGGAGACTGCCAGAATCAAGAGGGCTTGTTTGAAGGATCCCAGGCTGGCTGAGAAAGGCCCTGCTATTCTGAGGCCTCATGTGGCTGAGGTTGATGAGGTCGAGGGTTCATCCTCGGCCAAGAGCTCAGTATGGCGTCCCAATTGGGGGATCAGGAAAAAGGACACCATAGTAGGGGTGTCTGCGCATGCTGTTGAATGGTCACACCATTCACTGACTCCTTGTGACTACAAGGATTTCGTTTCTAACTCTACCCTGGAGGGGGCAGAGCATGCAGGAGCCCATGCCTTTGCTGCTGTAAGCTTCTTCTCTTCCTCTTTCTTTTTTGTTTCTCTAATATGTTTCAAGTTATTATTTCTAACTTGTGTTTTGTTCGTAGGCTAATGCCAATTTCCAAGGGGCTTTGTTTCAAGCCGAAGCCTGGCGCTCATCTTCTGAGGCCAACAAGGCTAAGTATGATCAAGCCTAGCTGGAGGTGGGTTCCTTGAGGGCTACCTTGGACAGGAAGGAAAAGGAATTATCTGATGCTCAAGCTGAGTTAGTGGAGCTCAGGAAGGGGAAGGAGGACTGTATTGATGAGTACCTTGACTCTGACGAGTACAAGGACTTAATCAGTCAGCACAATGACCTCCTCTTCCCTGTCCAGTATACAAAAGGATGGGAAGATGCATTGGCTGAGGTTTCGAGGAGACTTCCTGGATCCCTCACTATATCTGATTTTCCCAGCCCCCACGCTCCCACTCGTTTGGAGATGGCTTTGGCTGGGGAGGATGATATGGATGAGGATGACAGGATTCTTGATCCCGAACATTCCTCTCATCCTGGCGAAGAGTCTGAGGAATCCGGATCCAGTGAGGAGGAAGAGTCTGCGAAAGGAGAGGATTCCGGAGAGGAGTCTGGGGAGGAGTCTAGCTCTGAGGAAGAGCCTGGAGGGGGTGATGCTTAGTCGTAGCTAGTTGTAGCTTTTTATTTTCTGTAATTATGCCTTTGTGCATAACTTAACTTTATTGCAAGTTATTTAACTTATTTCCTTCATGCCTTTTAATTCTTCGTGTTTGCGTACTTAATTAGTACTTTGAATCATATAAACATCAATATGCAATGCTTTGTAGAATATTGCTGATTGAATTCATAACTTGAAGAAATGGGTTCAACCCTTACATAGTATACTACTTCTACCTCAAGTTTAAAAACTTGGATTGGTTTCGTCGACCTTATTTCTACTTGTCCTAATAGTGAGTCCAGTTAGAACATACTTAAACATAATAAACTTTCAAGTTTGCAGCATGCCAAGTCCTTGGCACCTCATGCCCTTCAAGGGTTTCTAGCTTGTACGAGCCACGACCAAATACGTTTTTGACGCGATACGGTCCTTCCCAATTGGGGGCCAACTTGCCTTTTTGTCCAACTCCGGATGCTTCAATATTTCTGAGAACCAGGTCTCCTTGACGAAAGAACCTTTCTTTAACCCTTAGGTTATAGTAAAAAGACGCTTTCTTTTGATGTTCAACTATCTTGGCGTTTGCCTCATCTCTAACCTCGTCAATTAGATCTAAAGCCAGCCTCAAGCCTTCTTCATTTGTTTCTGGTTCATAAGCTTCAACTCTTGGAGACGTGTGTGTAATCTCCATTGGAACCACTGCCTCAGCCCCGTATGCCAGCAAGAAGGGGGTAGCTCCAGTGGTGACTTTACAAGTAGTACGATATGCCCATAGTATGGGGAGCAACTCATCTACCCAAGTATTTCTGGAGCGTTCAACTCTTTTCTTCAGTCCATCTAGGATAATTCGATTTGCAACCTCATCTTGCCCATTTGCTTGAGGATGGGCAACAGAAGTGAAGCGCAACTTGATATCACTCTCATCACAATATTTCTTGAACTCATCATTGTTGAATTGAGTTCCATTGTCCGTAACCAGGACCCGTGGAATTCCATACCTGCATATCACATTTTCCCAGAAGAATTGCATCACTTGCTTGGTGGTTATCTTGGCTAATGGCTTAGCCTCAATCCACTTGGTGAAGTAGTCAATTGCCACTATCAGGAACTTTCTTTGAGCACTTGCCATTGGAAATGGCCCAAGTATATCCATTCCCCACATAGCAAAAGGGATAGGAGAGTTAATGGATGTCATCATCTCACGTGGTTGTCTAACCACTGGTGCATGTTTCTGGCACCGTTCACATTTTCTCACATAGCTTTTAGCATCAGCAAGCATGCTTGGCCAATAGAAACCTAGACGAGTGATTTTATGGGCAAGGGCTCTGCCCCCCAAGTGCTGCCCACAAATCCCTTCATGTACTTCCTTCAGGGCCAATTCTGCCTCTTGCGGTCTCAAACACTTCAAGTACGGAACGATGAAGGATTTTTTGTATAGGATTCCCTCAATCAGGGTATACCTCAGTGCCCTTACATATAACTTTCTTGCTTCTGAAGTGTCGTTGGGTAACCAACCAGTTTCCAGATGAGCTTTGATGGGGTCCATCCAGCAACTATCAACATCAATAGGTGCTATCAGTTTTCCATTGATGATTGGGGTCTTCAAGACTTGGAAGTATACACTTCCTGGATAATTCTCGATTTCAGAAGAGGCAAACTTAGACAGGGCATCTGCCTTCATGTTTTCTTCCCTTGGAATGTGCTCCACATAGCATTCATCGAACTGAGTCATGATGGCTTTGACAAGTTTCAGATACTTAGCCATGACTTCATCTCTGGCTTCGAACTCTCCATTTACTTGAGAAACGACTATGTTAGGCCGAATACACAATATAATCAAGTATGTATGAGAATAACAATAATTAATAACACTGTTTATGAATCAATAAAACTGTAATCTTATTAACAGCTTCTCTCTTTATGATGTTAATGAATCATAAAGAGCTTCTAGGTTACAAGAATAATATCTCAATGATCGCGTCCCTTCTAGGGATAACCTATCTGTGTTTATATAGTACACAGCTACATACAATCCTTCTCTAATTGATATTCCTACAAGTTAGCTATACAATTCATATCAATTAAGGATTGCTTCTTATCTTCTATCCTGTTTCCTTAGCTGTATCAATATATTCTGCTTCTTTCCATCTTCAGAATGTATTGCTTCTAGAATCTTCAATTCTGCACCGACAGCTAATTCAACTATCACCTTGTCAGACTTTAAATAAACTCTGACTAGCTTCCTTTAAACTCTTCACCCTATCAGAGTTTAACTAAACTCTGATCGGCTTCTGATAAACTCTGACCAGTACCTGTTGCTTAAACACTGATAAACAAACATTAGCAATTATATCTAACAATCTCCCCCAACTTGTTCATAATAAAATGTACAAGTTAAACATATAATTGATGATGTCAAAACATATAACAAATGCAGTGTTTAACATATAACAGAGTTTAATTTAAAACAGAGTTTAAATTTGACTTAGAATAGAAAATATTAAAAACTTACAGTCAGACTTTATTTGATTTCTTGAATATCAGGCACTGTCCTGAGATAATCAATTAGAAGTCTTCTTTCAGCCTTTTCCAGCTCTTCAATCATGATTTCTTTCAGTTCCTTGAGTTCTGGATCAGATTCACCAGTCTGATAAATAGCAGCTCTCAGAGAATAGATGGAATTCTTCCTCATCTCATTCCCTAGCCTAATAAAATGTGCTTTATCAGATTCTAGATTGAATTCTAAGACTTTAACTCCCAGATCAGTCCTTAGTCTTGCACTGTTTCTCTTCATTTCTATAACATTTCCATAAGCATCTTTATACTTAGGAATGTATACCTTTGAAATTCCTCCTCCAAGCATCACCTTAGATCTTTGCATCTTTTGTCTGATAAATGTAGCAGCATTGTGAGTGTTTCTGTTTTTGACTTTTAACAAGTACAGAACATACTCCAATTCTTGATAAGATTTGAGATCTATATCAGACTCTGCAACTCTGTAAACTCTTCCATCATTCATAAAATACAACAGAAAATCTTTCTTCAAACCCTTGTGAAATATCAACTGAACAGAGTCTAGCATATCAAGATTCTCTTGAGTAATAATGCCAGATACTGCCAATGATGATTGATCTCCAGATCTGTTGTTTATTCTCTTCTCCCTATGTGAACCTAAACCAGCTTTATCAAAAGTTTCTTTTCCAAGTACAGTCCTGGTTTGAGAGAAATCCACAGGTTGAAGTGTCAGAGCTTCAGATAGTACAGGTCTTCTAAAAATACCTTGGAGTTGTGGAGCTAGCTGAGTTTGCACAGCTTGAGCCTTGTCAGAGGCTGGCTTAACTTCAATAGTATCATCAACTTGAGCAGCGTCAGAGGTTGATTTTGGTAATCTTGTTTCAACTTGAGCAATGTCAGAGGTTGAATATTCTTTCTCCTTCAGGTTAGGCTCTTCAATCATTTTGCCTTTACCCTTATCAGAGTTTCTAATCATAGGCCTCCTGGTGTATTGTATACTCTGTTGAGTATTTTCTTTAATAATAATTCCAGTTTCTTTCTTTCTAGGAGCCTTGATTTCTTTCTTTTTGTATATCCCAGCTTCAAGATTCTTCCTGTGTTCTTCAGCAAGCATTTGCTCTTCAGCTTGGATATCTTCAATTGTAACATCTTTTCCATGTTCTGCTATAAATAATTTAGCAGCAACTTCTTCATCAGTGCTAGGCTTATCAGTGTTTATCAAACTTTTGAGCCTTGAACCACTGGCAGAAATTACTTTTCCCTTACCAGAGTTTGATCTTCTCTCAGAGTTTGATCTCGATCTTGATGATCTTAAGCCTAAACTCTTTTCAGATTCACCTCCCTTGCTTCCACCATCATTACCATCATCCCTCCGTCTCAGAGCTTGAGTGTCTTTGCATTTGTCACTTGGTACACTCTCCCCCTTTTTGACATCATCAGAAAGTAGTACTGATGTCAGCAACTCCAGAGCATTAGAAATTGAAGTTAGTTGAGCAGACATAGCAGTCTGATTCTCCTCAACTTTCGACAATCTAGAATTTAAAGTCTTTTGCTCTTTACACAAAGAGATGTATAGAGATTTGTCCTTCTGCTGTGTAAGCTCTCTTGTAGCTATATCATTCCTTAACCCTTCAATCACCTTATCAGAAGCATCAAAACGATTGTTTAATGATTTGATTTGAACAACAGTTGCTTTGAAATGACTGAGAAGTTCAGGATTTTTAATCTCTTTAACAGAGTTAGCAGTTAAATCAGCAGCCCTTTGTGAAGTGAAAATACAATCTGCTTCTGTCCAGTTCTTGAAGTACATATCTTGAAAATGTTTTTCAGTAGCCCGATTGAACTCTCTTTCTTCATCAGAGTTGGCTTGAATGTCAGATATGTGTGAAGGTGAATGAGCAGGACTAGCATTAACATTGTCATCCTCTCTTGCAATCTCTTCAGGAACATGTTCAGCAGTGATTTCATGTTCTAACTGTGCAGCTTCATCATTAACTTTCTCTGCAACAGTTTCAGGAATATCAGAGTTTGCTTTAGCAATTACCTCTGCTTCTCGCTGAACAATCTCAACAACTGATTGTTGTAGAGCTTCAAGAACAAGAGCATCTTCAGAGTTTGAAACAAACTCTGCTGCTACAGGAACATTCTCTGTTGCATCAGCAGGTACAGCAACAGCTTCTGTAGGATGATCAATTCTAATCTGATCAACTTCCTCACCTTTCTCAAAATCAAGAGAAATGATTTCTGTGTGGGAAGCAATAGTTTCTACCAATTCTGTAGTAGCTTGATCAGCTTCTCTTACATTTTCTTCAAGATCAAAAATTCTGCTGTCTGAATGAGCAGCAGCTTTCTCAACTACATCATTAGCCTTTGATGTAGGAGCTTCTCTATCAAAATCCATTTCAATATCATCAGTATTTAGCCTGTCTTGATTGACAGCTTCTGGATTTGCAGCTTCCTCCTGAACAAAAGCTTCAGGAGCTTCAGTTTCCTCAGGAACTTTGTCCATATTGGCAATGATATCAGCAAAAAGATATTCAGCAACTTGTCTTCTCTTTCTCTGATGAGGATTTTCTTCATCAGTTTCAGTTTCTGATTCTGCATCAGAATCAGCAGTAACAGACTTTGCTCTTTGAGCTCTCTTTTTCTTCATTCTTTTTCTCTGAGGCAGTTCTTCAGTGCTTGATACCCCAGCTTCAGCATTTGACTTAGCAACCCTAGCAGGTTTAGTACCAACATTCTTAGTCCTACCACCCCTTTTAGGTTTAACAGAAGTTGAAGGAGGCAGTTCTTGTTGTAGAGGCTCAGGTTGAGAAGAAGCTTGTGTTGGTGGATTGACTTGAGCATTTAAAAACTGTTGCACAGATTGAGGTAGCAACAAGTCTCCAACAACCCCTTTCTTAACATCTTTATTAATAAGATCAGAAAATATTCTCTTATGTAATTTAAAACAAGAAACATCTTCGTCACCTACTTCTACTCCTTCAACACAGTAAGAGAACAAAGTCTGACAGAATCTAGAGAAATAGACTACTCCTCTATTCTCTGTCATTTTGTCTCCTAGATTATTCAAAACAAGTCGTGCAAAATCAAAATGATTATCGAATAAAAGAGAATACCCGATTTGCAGACTGTCTGTGGGAATAGCATCCCAGTTTGTGCATTTCTTGCTAAAAGTCCTTGTGATGCAATCAAAGAAGAAGCTCCACTCCTTCCTTAAGAATGGTCGTTTGAGCTGTCCAATCTTCGACAATGGTCCAGAATACCCAATCTCTTGCATCATTCTTATCAAATCCTCATCACCCATTCCAATTGTATACGAAGAAAATTCAGGAAACCCCATTGCAGCGCGAATGGTTCCAGCAGTTATTACATACTCTGTATCTTCATATTCAAAAATAATCGATGGGTTGCCTGTCTCACCACCATCATCATACATTCCTGTTTCCCAGAACGCCTTTATCTGTGAACCAGAAAGTTTTTCAGGTTCTACCAAAGCACGCCCAATCACTGACTGAGCAAGAAACTCTTGAATCATATGAAATGCCTCTGGTGCGTTTGCAGTGTTTAGTGGTGCAGTATAGTTGTTTGGAACGAACTCTAATCCAGACGAAACAAAAGCTGTGGTTGCCATTAGAAGATTCTGAATTGATGCGAAAGACAGCAAAGTTTAAGTGTAGAAAGGTGTTTGTGAAAAAGCGTATGAAGAGTTAAGGTTCGTAAAAGATTGAACCGTTTATGTGTAGTGTATTTAAATAATAACTGAAAAGATCACGATACACAGCAAGCGTCCTTGAAACGTGTGTGAGTGGGACAGATGTCAAACGTGCATACGCTGACAGTTGTATCCAATACACACGTGCAATCGTGCAAACATTTAGACACCTGGCAACACATAAAACGCTCAAAATATCCACTTTAATAAAAATCAATAATAATAAAATTAGCAATTTTAATCTCTCAGAAATACAATAACGAAGTACAAAGCAACTCAACAGTCAGTATAATAATGACTGTCTTGGAACTCCGCACGTTACTGTTTCCAAAAGCTTCAAAAACCTTTCAATCTCCAAGAAAAACCTTTCAGATACCCTGTTTGAATGCTTTAAATACCAAAGCAATGTAACAACAGGCTTCATATCTTAAACTTACTATACACCAAAATGGCTGGAACTTTCGAATTTCTGGATGTGGAAGAGTTTTTGAACATGAACTGGCAGCAACAAGAAAACTATCTTATCGATGAGTTTCTTGTTCTCTCATTCTTGAATGATGAAGGTCTTATCGTAGATGATGAAATAGCCGAAGGGCCTTTCTCCAACCCTCATGTATACATCTTCCGTCCAGGACCATATGATGCACCAATCCTCGCAGATGAAGATGCCATGGAGATCTGCTTTATGCTTTTTCAACTGAGTTTCTTGTCGGGGTCAAAAGAAAACCTCTTCTTACAATCCTGCAAGCTGCAAAGCAGAAAGAGATCCCGAGAAGATGATGATGATGATTCATCATTAGGAGGATTTCAAGCTATCCCAAATGGTATAATGACCAGATGAGCAACTGGGTAGCTATCATCAGAAGTAGTAGAGCACAATAGCTTCTGGCTCTAGCTCTTCTGCTTCGATGTTGGATAGCATTCAAGTACTTGTCCTGGTTAAATAGATCTTCTCTTTTGTAACCATAGTGATTAGTATGTACCAGAAAGATTAGCTAAGCATGAGTATGTAATTGACTGAATGTAACAGAGTTTGAATCAATTAATGAAAAAGACTCATTTTATTGCTTTACTTTCAGTATTATCAATTTTACCTAGTAATTGTAAAGTGAAAGACATGATATCACTTAAAACAATAAACTAACATACTCATCAGTACTACTGATCACTATCAGTACTTATCAAACAAACTCTTTCTTTTCTCTGTTCAATCATACTTTGCCTAAGAACAAATGACTAAACCCAAAATCATAAACTGTCTGAGACAAGAAAATTATTTTAACCATCAGAGATTAAAATAAAGTAACCTCGGCGTATTTCACACAAAACATCAGTGTTTACCATTTGTCCTTCTTTGTCAATAAACTCTTTTCTCAATCTGTACAGTTGTGAAAATATGTGTGTGTAGTAGCAGAGTTTACCGAAATCAGTATTGAGACCATCTCAAAGTGCATAAAGTCCACAATCTAAAGTAGTAAAAACTGGTTGCCTAAACTCTCATGTATAACATAAAATCTGATTTTATATCTAAACTCTGTATTACTGATATCCTTTCATTTGGATATGTCTTTTATTTTTCACCCCCTTTATTAATTTTTTTTTAATATATATATTTTTTTTTTTTTTTTTCCAGTAATCAGTGGTTGGCACTAGTCACCAAAAATCAAAGATTTTAGCCCTTATTTCATACAATAAGTTCCTGGATCGTCCTAGGCACAACATGATCTCAAAGGAATTTGTGCTCTGTTTGGCATCTTTTGAATTTGAGGGTGAATTATTTGAAATTAATAATCAGAGTTTAGACTTTTCATCAGTAAATGTAATTAACTTATGAGAGAAAATGCAAACAGCTAATACAGACTCAGTGTATAGGATCAATAAACTAAGAGATGCTATAAATATTGAGACAGTATCATGCTGTGTTAGCTTACTGCACATTTTTGAGATCAGAGTCTATACAACTCTTAAGGATTCACAGTTACTTACTGAGAATTATGCTTCATACAAATTTCTTCATTGGTCCTTATGTTCCAGACAAAATTACAATCAGAGAATAGCATTAATCTGTAACATTCAAAGTATGACCAACAGTTTATGACTAACAGAGACTAACATCAGAATTTAACCAACAGAGTTTATCACACTGGTACTCATAACAGTTAACACATGCAAGAAATCATGAGCAACAAGAATTAAACATGTATAAATTTTGAGTCTAACCCGTATCTCTAGTCAGAACCAGAGATCATTCCAAGTTCATTTACCAATCTTGTAAAAGTAGCTTCACTCAAAGGTTTGGTGAAGATATCTGCAAGTTGTTGGTCTGTAGACACAAAATGAAGCTCAATATTCCCTTCTTCCACATGTTCTCTGATAAAATGATATCTTATGCTGATGTGCTTGGTCATGGAATGCTGTACTGGATTTCCTGTCATAGCAATAGCACTTTGGTTATCACAGAAAATAGGAATTTTAGAGTACCTTAACCCATAATCCAGCAATTGATTCTTCATCCATAAAATCTGTGCACAACAGCTACCAGCTGCTATATACTCTGCTTCAGCTGTGGATGTGGAAATTGACTTCTGTTTCTTGCTATACCAAGAAACTAATCTGTCACCTAAAAATTGACAGCTTCCACTTGTACTTTTTCTGTCTATCTTACAGCCTGCAAAATCTGCATCAGAGTAACCAATCAACTTAAACTCTGATTCTCTAGGATACCACAAACCCAAGGTTATGGTGCCTTTGAGATATTTGAAAATCCTTTTTACAGCTGTTAGATGAGGCTCTCTAGGATCTGCTTGAAATCTTGCACAAAGACATGTTGCATACATGATATCAGGTCTACTTGCTGTAAGATACAGTAAAGACCCTATCATTCCTCTGTAGTTTGTCATATCTACTGAGGCTCCTGTGTCTTTGTCTAGCTTTGTTGCAGTAGCCATGGGAGTAGTAGCAGATGAACTATCAAGCATACCAAATTTCTTGAGAAGATTTCTGGTATATTTTGCTTGATTTATGAAAATACCATCATCTGTTTGCTTGACCTGTAAGCCTAGAAAATAACTAAGCTCTCCCATCATGCTCATTTGATACCTGGATTGCATAAGCTTTGCAAACTTCTTACAAAGTTTGTCATTAGTAGATCCAAAAATAATATCATCTACATAAATTTGAACTAACAGCAAATTATCACCAGAATTGAAATAAAACAAAGTTTTATCAATTGTACCTCTTGTGAACCCACTTTCTAAAAGAAATTGAGCAAGAGTTTCATACCATGCTCTTGGTGCTTGCTTCAGTCCATATAATGCCTTGTCAAGCCTGTAGACATAATCTGGATGCTTGGGATCTACAAATCCTGGTGGTTGTTCAACAAATACCTCTTCTTCAAGCTTCCCATTGAGAAAAGCACTTTTCACATCCATCTGAAAGACTTTAAACTTCTTGTGTGCAGCATAGGCCAGAAACATCCTTATGGCCTCCAGTCTTGCAACTGGAGCAAAGGTTTCATCATAGTCAATTCCTTCCTGTTGTGAATAACCTTTTGCCACAAGTCTAGCCTTATTCCTTGTAATCACACCATCACTGTCAGTCTTGTTTCTGAAAACCCACTTTGTACCTACAATTGATCTGTTCTTTGGTCTAGGTACAAGTGTCCAGACTTCATTTCTTTCAAATTCATTTAACTCTTCTTGCATTGCTGTAATCCAATTAGCATCTTGAAGAGCTTCCTCCACTTTCTTTGGTTCAGTTTGAGACAAGAAAGCATGATACAGACACTCATTATTTGTTGCACTTCTGGTTCTTACACCAGCATCAGGATCTCCAATTATGAGATCAGGTGTGTGTGCCTGTGTCCACTTTCTTGCTGATGGTAAGTGGTTTCTTGCATCATTGTTGGATCCTTCCCCTTGATCCATGCTCTCCTGATTCATATGTTGACTTTCTACATTCTCTGAGGCTCCCCCTGAATTTGATGACTCAGAGTTTGAATTGTCAGAGTTTGAATCAGTTTCCTCAACTGACTCACTTGCTGTGTCATGTTGAGCTTCTTCACGCTCCCCCTCAACTGGTTCTCTATTTTGTTCAATTTGAGAATTATCAGTTTCTCCAGTATTTACCAGTAGAGGTTCAGAGTATGCTTCGTCAGAGTTTGTCAACCCTGCTTCATCAGAGTTTATATCATCAGAGAGTAGATCTTCATTTTCAAAACGTAGTGGATCATATCCATCCTTGTCTTCAAGTCCAATTATTTTCTTGTCATCAAATGACACATGTATGGATTCCATGATCACTTTAGTTCTTAGATTGTAAACTCTGAATGCTTTTGTTGACAGTGGATAGCCAACAAAAATTCCTTCATCAGCTTTTAACTCGAACTTTGTCAACTGTTCAGGATGAGTCTTCAACACAAAGCATTTGCATCCAAATATATGAAAATATTTCAAATTTGGCTTCTTATTTTTCACCATCTCATATGGTGTTTTCCCATGCTTGTTGATCAATGTAGCATTTTGAGTAAAACAAGCAGTTTGAACAGCTTCTGCCCAGAAATAAGTTGGTAATTTTGCTTCTTCAAGCATAGTTCTGGCTGCTTCAATTAAAGTTCTGTTCTTTCTTTCAACTACACCATTTTGCTGTGGAGTGCCAGGTGCAGAAAATTCTTGTTTCACCCCTCTTTCCTTGCAGAAAGCTTCCATGAATGAATTTCTGAATTCAGTTCCATTATCACTCCTTATTATTTTGACTTTGTGCTGTGATCCTTTGTCCAGTAGATTTACATGATCCATTAGAATTTGAGCAGTTTCATCCTTCTTTGACAAGAAATACACCCATGTATATCTAGTATATTCATCAACAATTACTAGAGCATATTTCTTTCTGCCCATTGACATTATATTCACTGGTCCAAAAAGATCAACATGTAGAAGATGATAAGGTTCCACTACTGAAGATTCAGTTTTGCTCTTGAAAGATGACTTCCTTTGTTTGGCCTTTTGACAGGAATCACATAGGCCATTTAGACTGAGTGTTGATTTTGGGAGTCCTCTTACAAGATCCTTTCTTATCAGCTCATTAATGTTGTTCAAATTGAGATGAGAGAGCTTTTTATGCCAATTCCAACTCTCTTCATTTGACAGTCTTGCAGTCAGACACACTGTTTTTCCATCAGAGTTTGTTACCAAACTTGCTTCATAAATATTGTTGCGCCTGTGTCCAACTAGAACAACTTTTCCAGTAGATTTACTGATAACTTCACAGTATTCACTATGAAAATCTACATGGTTTCCTCTGTCACAGATTTGACTCACAGATAACAGATTGTGCTTGAGTCCTGAGACTAGAGCTACATTAGTGATGATGACACCTCCAAGATTAATGTTGCCATATCCCAGAGTATGTCCTACGTTGCCATCTCCATAGGAAACTTTTGGGCCATCCTTCTCCACAAAGTCTGATAGCAGGGCTTTATTTCCAGTCATATGTCCTGAGCATCCACTGTCCAAGATAAGTGTGCTCTCTATTATACCCTGCAATCACAAACAAACACTAAGTGTTAGTTTTAAGGATCCAGACTTGCTTGGACCCTTTGCCTTTCTTAACAGTGTTAGCTTTTGCAGCGGAATCAACTTTCTCAGAGTTTAAACTAACATTGTCAGATTTTACACTGGCAGAGTTTGCTCTAACCCACTTTAAGTTGGGTTTTAGCTCATAGTAATTATGATAAATTGCATGATAACTCTTACATGTGTAAATAGAATGCCAAGTACTCCCACAATGTTTGCATAAGGTCTGTGGTTTTACTCTAACATAATCATTCTTTACTTCTGAAGTAGAAGGTAAAGAATTAATATGCTTGTTCTTAGTGCAAAATCTAGCAAGATGATTAGAACTACCACAACTGTAACATGTTTTCCTTAAAGCACCAGCATTAAGCAAATGATTATTTCTATTGTTTATGCCTATTTTTCCATTCCTATTTCTCTTGGACCCTTTAGGTTTCATGGCAGACTTAACCTCTTTGAGCTTATGTTTAAACTGTTTTCCTGTCATTAAACCAACATTAACCTGTTTCTCACAGACTCTTATTGGTTCTTTAACAGCTTCTATCTCAACAGGCTTCTCTGTTTTAGATTCAGTATCTACTTGTTCAACACAAGTTTCAACTGGCTCCATAACAGTTTCTTTCACAACTGCAGATTTTAACTTTCCAGATTCAGGAACAAATGTTACAGGAGTTGAATATGAACTTGTGAAAGCTCTAAACTTAATTTTATCTTGAAACCTAAGTTCATCTTCCTCACTGTATCCTAAACCTACAGCATCTGTTTGAAAAACTTGATGTGTATCTCTGCCAGAATTAGTCCAAGTTCTAATTATTTTTCTTTCCTTCTCTAAATCAGATTCTAGTTGCCTATACCTTTTAAGCAACTCCTGTTCCACATAAACAGCATCATCTCTTTCTTTTTGAGTCTTCTTCATATTCTCAAGTTCTCTTTCAAGAAACTTGTTTCTTTCTTTAAGACTAAGATTCTCAGATTTAATCCTTTCATTCTCTAAAGTCTGATCCCTATAACTAACATGTATGTTCTTAAGATAAATTCTTAATTCAGAAATATTATCAGTATCATACGCATAAGTAGTTAGGGGTACCTTATTTTCTGATGATTCAGTCTCATCTTTGACAGTTGCCATAAGAGCATAATTTTCTCCATCATCAGAATCTGAAGTATCTGCCCAGTCTTTGCCTTTAGAGACGAGTGCTTTTCCAGTTTTTCCTTTCTTGCACTCTGGAGCATAGTGACCCATCTCTTTGCACTTGTAGCACTGGATCTCAGATTTGTCCTTCTTTCCAGACTTGGTATCTTTTCCATCAGACTTTCTGAAATTCTTCTTCTCAGAATTTGAATCTCTCCTTGAGAATCTCTTTCCTTTCTTGAAGTTCTTGAATCCCATCTTCTTGAAGGTCTTCACCATCAATGCCGCCATTTGCATCAACCGTTCTTCATCATCCTCAGAGTCAGAAGCTTCATCAGAGTTTGAGTCATCATCAGAGTTTGATGACTCACTTTCAGATTTAATGACTAAAGCCTTTCCCTTGGCTTTCTTCTTTGATGATTCCTTCTTTTCAATGGGCTTCTCCTCAACTTTGAGAGCAACAGATTTTGTCTTCTTGCTTGATCTTCTGTTTCTTTGATCTATCTCAAGTTCGTGAGTCTTTAACAAGCCATAAATCTCATCAAGATTTGTATCATCAAGATCATAATTATCTCTGATTGAGGTCGTCTTCAGATCCCATTTTTCAGGTAGAGATAAGAGAAACTTGAGATTTGACTCTTCAAGATTATATTCTTTGTCAACCAGAGACAGATCATTCAGTAATTTACAAAACCTGTCATAAGTCTCAGTCAAGGTTTCATTAGATCTTGAATCAAAGTGCTCATACTCCTGTGTGAGTATTGTCTTCCTGTTCTTCTTTATAGCAGTGGTTCCTTGACACCTTACTTCCAAAGCATCCCAGATTTCCTTTGCCGTTTTGCAGCCAATTACTCTGTTAGACATAACATTATCTAAAGCACTGTGGAGTAGATGTCTAACCTTTGCATCCTTTGCAATTGATGAGATGTCTTCAGGAGTATAATCTTTCTTTTCCTTTGGAATCAGTGTCTGTTCTTTATCACCAACAGCAGGAGATAATTTAGTTGGCTTATGAGGACCATTATTGATTCTGTCAAGATATTCTGGATCTGTAGCCTCCAGAAACATGGTCATCTTCACCTTCCATATCGGATACTCTATTGGCCTGAGCATTGGAACCCTGATAGTTTCATATCGACTCACAGAATTTGGCTTAACCTGTTCAGCCGCAGGAGGAACTTGATTTTGATTTTCTTCAGACATGATTATTACTGTGTTTTAATCGTAAAACTGTATATATTAAACAGCCTTGGCTCTGATACCAATTGTTAGGCCGAATACACAATATAATCAAGTATGTATGAGAATAACAATAATTAATAACACTGTTTATGAATCAATAAAACTGTAATCTTATTAACAGCTTCTCTCTTTATGATGTTAATGAATCATAAAGAGCTTCTAGGTTACAAGAATAATATCTCAATGATCGCGTCCCTTCTAGGGATAACCTATCTGTGTTTATATAGTACACAGCTACATACAATCCTTCTCTAATTGATATTCCTACAAGTTAGCTATACAATTCATATCAATTAAGGATTGCTTCTTATCTTCTATCCTGTTTCCTTAGCTGTATCAATATATTCTGCTTCTTTCCATCTTCAGAATGTATTGCTTCTAGAATCTTCAATTCTGCACCGACAGCTAATTCAACTATCACCTTGTCAGACTTTAAATAAACTCTGACTAGCTTCCTTTAAACTCTTCACCCTATCAGAGTTTAACTAAACTCTGATCGGCTTCTGATAAACTCTGACCAGTACCTGTTGCTTAAACACTGATAAACAAACATTAGCAATTATATCTAACAGACTAACCTTGAGTCTCCACATACTTTGAGAGTCTTAACTCTCAGGGCCCCAGCTAGGCCCAACCCAGCTATCAAAGCTTCGTACTCAGCTTCGTTGTTTGTTGTCGGGAAGTCTAGCTTTAGTGCATACTCTATGAGAAATCCATCAGGACTTTGTAGCACCAAACCTGCTCCACTTGATTTTGTTTTTGATGCCCCATCAAAATAGAGCACCCAGCATTCCTTGGACACCGTGTCTTCATCTTTGTTGTCTTCCACTACTACTTCCTGCCCCCCGACTTCTTGGTTGTCAATGGTACATTCAACCATGAAGTCAGCGAGTGCTTGAGCTTTTATGGTCGTACGAGGCTTATACTTGATATCAAATTCCCCCAACTCAATAGCCCATTTGATCAATCTTCCACTAACTTGAGGGCTGTGCAGAATGTTCCTTAGAGGTTGATTAGTCAAAACTTCTATTTTGTGCGCCTGGAAGTATGGACGTAGCTTTCTTGAGGCCATTATCAAGGCTAAGGCAAACTTCTCTATGGTAGAGTAGTTTATTTCTGCCCCATGCAGAATCTTACTCACATAGTAGATGGGTTTCTGAACCTTCAATTCTTCTTTTACCAAAACAGCTCCAAGGGCAGTGTCGGAGACTGCCAAGTATAGATAGAGAATCTCTCCTGGCTTTGGTTTTGTCAACAGTGGTGCTTCAGCCATGTATTTCTTCAGGCCTCAAAGGCTTCTTGGCTTTCAGGTGTCCACTCAAAATTTTTCACATTTTTGAGTGCCTTGAAGAAAGGTAAGCACTTTTCTCCTGACTTGGAGATGAACCTTCCCAATGCTGCAACTCTTCCTGTCAATTTCTGCACATCCTTAACAGACTTGGGTGATTCCATGTCTAGGATTGCCTTGATCTTGTCGGGGTTAGCTTCGATTCCTCTCTTGGAGACCATCAGGCCTAAAAACTTTCCTGAGCCTACCCCGAAGGCACATTTTGCTGGATTTAACATCATCTTGTGGTGCCTCAGCACTTCAAACGCTTCTTGAAGATGTTTTATATGGTCTGCCTTGTCAAGGCTCTTGACTAGCATGTCATCCACATAAACTTCCATTGTTTTACCAATCAATGGTTCAAAAATCTTGTTCACCAATTGATGTGTAAAAATAATGTAAACTGCAAGCGCACAGTGTTCAGTTGTAGCAATCACAGATCGATCCACAGAGACTATGAATTTTCGAAAACCCTAATAATTAACTCAGGCGAACTAGACAATAAGATTTGAGTTGAGATTTGTTTAACCTAATTAACAATTAAAATCAGATATGGAAAACTTAGGAATCTGAATCCATTAATCAATCACAATTAATATCAACTCGCCCTAAAATCAATTCTCTTTCCTTCACAAATAAGATATATCAATTAACGAGACAAGCATATACTATGAAACTTGTTATCTAACAATAACCTATCAAAACTTCATGGAGCAAGCATAGACTATGAAAAATAAATCCGGTAACAATAATATATCAAAATCACTTTGTCAATTGAACAATTAATCACCAAGAAAAATTATGAGAACCAATTAATAGGAACGAGAAGATATCAAAAATAATTAAATTAACTTCATCTTCATCCTAGGACAAAAGAATTAGCTACGCATGATTATAGAATTAACAAAACAATTAATACGAGTCGAACTAAACATGAACACAGAGTAAATCTAAATCTAAACTAATTATATGATTAAATTAAAAGTAAACAACGTAGAAGCATGCATGTAATTCGTAGGTGACAAAAACTAGCAAGACAATTAATGTAAATTATTAATTTATTAAACATAAATCAAGTTATTAAATTCTTATCAAACCTGTAAGCATGCATGTACGCCTTATTAAAGCCAACAACGGATAAGAAAACTAATATTAATAAACCAGAACTTGACCAAAACAGTGCGAATTCAATAAAACAAATAACAATATATTAATAAAAGGAGAACATGGCCGTGTAATAGCCACAGGCGAAATAAAAACAGAAAAGAAGAACAATTATAAAATTCTAGGTTGGTGTCTAAATTCTAGATGTCTAAATTGATGTATCAAATACAAGAGAGGAGATCTATATTTATAGGAAAAATAATGGGTTTGGGCTTTTTGACTACAAAGCGGATTGTAGAAATATTTCCTCAATTCCTTTTTCTTCTCCGATAAGTTTTCCAATTTTTCTCCAATTTCCTTTTGACTTCAAGTATTTCCATCTCCTTGCCTTTTTCACCTTTTACTGCTTGAAATATGATTTTATTTATTTTTCTACAAAACAAAAGAAAACAATTTATTAAATAATAAAATTACGAAAACAAACATAAAATAGGTATTAAAAATGTATTAATTATGGACTTATCAAATGCCCCCATACCTATCTTTTGCTCGTCCTCGAGAAAAACTAACATATTATAAACTACTAACTAATAGGTAATACCACTTCCGTAGGTGATCACGGCTGCATTTGGCATATGCAACAAGCCCTTTAAACCCCTAGGCAGCCCTAGTGGACGAGTGAGGTCTCGTGAGGGTTTATAGTGAATGTACCCACAAAATTCATCTAGCTCATGTAAAAGATCGCATGACAATGCAACGCCACACATACAAGTCCTCTCATGCTTCATCAACTTAAGAATCAAAAATGACTTTGCAATGTCTTGTCGTGGAAGATGCAAGGATTCACATAGTCTACTCAAAGAAATATGCATAAGTGCTCAAACGTCCATGTCAAGTGTAAGAATAAGTTGGTAACCATGATAAACCCACAAGAGTACACCTTTGAGTCAAAACTTGGGATCTCAAATGTAGAAACAAACGATAACTCACCTTTCACTTACAAAAGAATATTCACTCAAGAACAAGGGTAAGTGTATCACTCTATTCCAACAAAATCATAAGCATGCTTGACATTTGGTATCAATCTAACTCTAACACAACATACATCAATGATGATAATCAAAAGGTCTTTATTTGGGTTGTAACGGGGCTAGGGACAAGGTATGTCAAGTAAGGCCAAAGAAGGTGAAGTGTCAAAAGCTAGTAGGCACCGTAATTAATCATATACATCACCAAACATCCTCCCCATAACTGAATTTTCTGATTTTCTTCCACAAAAGGCTTGATTAGTCGAATGAAGAAGGATCACACAAACATAAGTATGCTCTCATATAATATTTTTTTCGTTTTGCTCTTTTTTCACATTTTTTTTTTCATATATCTTTTTTTTTTGTTTTTTTTTTTTTTGTTTTTTTTTTTAGCTGAGAGCTAAGAGATAGATATAAGCAACCACAATCCTCCTTCAAAAATTTATTGAACAACGACTATCAAGTAAGCAGTCAAACCAAATATTTCCTCAAAAGTAATGAACAAAAGTAAACCCATCTTACACACCTTATTACTCCCTCAAGTTCCTACTAGCCATTGACAATTTGGGATCAAGCATAAGTAAGGCTAAACAAGAAAAAGGTCTAGGCACGTAACGTGGTATGTCACCGAAAAAATAGGATTAAGCTCAAGAGGGTAACTAATTGATCATATATAAATGGTGTGGTAATTTGGAAAATATAGGTTATTCCTAAATGCCTTTATCATCTTATCAACAAATAATGTCATGCATTTCAAGAAAGGTCTCAAACAAGTGCTAGCAATGCAAACAACATGTGGACACTCAAGCAAACGAATATAAAATGCAAAAGATATGCATATAGGCTCAAAAACTCACTTGGTGGTAAAACATAATCAATCCCAAGCAAAAATCTCTTTAATGCACCAACTTGTACTCAAAGCATGGAAACCAAATCACTTTGCACATATTCATGTCCTTCTAATTACTTGCAACATTCAGTAAGTCTACTAGTTTCAACTTGCTAGTGTATGTGTGAAGTACAAGAACTTAGCAAATCACTTCTCAATCAAAAGTATCAGAAACACAAGATTACTATAGCATGTAAGGGTGCATAAAGACACAAGCAATCATTTCACAAGGCTAGAATTCTACAATTTACAAGACTAAAATTCTTTTTGGGATTTTTTCATTTTTCAATTTTTTTGGATTTTTTTTGTTTTTTTTGTTTTAATAATACTACTAAACCCCTCCCCCATACCTAAATCATGCATTGTCCTCAATGTATGCAAATGAGAGAAAAATGACAAAGTAAAAGGACGAGAATACCTGATAAGGACATGACAGAGAAACACAATACCTATAAAACACACAATAAACACAAAATACACAACACACTCACACACACAATCCCCCATAACTACACTTCACTATGGGAGACACTTATAAAAACTCTTACTAACCAATACCAGATCGAGGAAAAACTACCTTCTTAACAGAATCATCAAGCATGTGAAACTCACCCAAAAAGACAACATTATCCACTAGAGAAAGATGATCTTGAACCAGAATAAAACTCATTAAACTAACTTCATTCATAGACCAATAAGACACTTCTTTATGTTGTTTAAGCAGATTAATAACTTGAAATTCTTGGTCATGAACTATGTCACTAGATATAACAACATGATGAGTTTCATTATTAACTATCAAAGACTGATTAAGAGTGGAAAAAGATATATTAGGAACAAGTGGGGGTGGCTCACCAACAGAAGTCTTAACAACGGACTTAGGATTAAAAGAACTATCATCAAGTTGGGTTTCATGCATAGAACAAATAGCATTCAATTCATTTAACATCTCCTCAGAAGAAAAATTCTTATACAACTCATGAAGTTCTTTATTACTCTCATACTCTAACAAAATATCGTTCTCAAGAAAAGACTCAATTGCAATATCCTCAAGATGTGACCATGAAACAACTTCATCAATCAAATTAACTCCTACAGGTTGTTCAAAAAGCTCATTAGGTTGATTACCTACATTAAAGACATTAAGATCTATTGTCATATTTCCAAAAGTGAGTTTCATCGAACCATTCCTACAGTTAATCAAAGCATTAGACGTGGCAAGAAAAGGTCTTCCTAGAATGATGGGAATTTGATTTTTGAGATTTTGGACAGGCTCGGTTTCTAGAACAATGAAATCGACAGGAAAGACAAAATCACCAACCTTAATCAACACATCTTCCACCATACCCTTAGGAATTTTGACAGAACGGTCAGCTAACTGAAGAGTGATAGTAGTCTCTTTAAGTTCACCTAAACCCAAGTCTTGATAGACAGATAATGGAAGAAGATTCACACTAGCTCCTAGATCGAGTAAAGCTTTATCAATGAAATTATTACCAATGACACAAGAAATGGTAGGACAACCAGGATCCTTATACTTCAAAGGGACTTGATTTGACAAGATAGAACTAACATTAGATGTTAGGAAAGCTTTCTTAGGAACATGAGTGGTTCTTTTATGAGTACACAAATCTTTTAGACACTTAGCATAAGAGGGAACTTGTTGAATTGCATCTAAAAGAGGAATGTTAATCTTGACTTGCTTGAAGACTTCCAAAATCTTATCTAATTGAGCAGATTGTTTGTTTGAAGTAAGTTTGTGAGGAAACGGAGCTTTTGGCTTAAAGACTTTTTCAATAGACACATCAGATTGGGGTTTTGAAGGTGGTTCATCGGAGGGTGATGACTCATTAGATTCAACTTCTTCAGGACTCTGGGGATTGGAAGATTGTTTAAGACTAGGATTCAAGAGTAACGGATTTGGTTCAGATGTAAGCTTATCTTCTTCTTGAGTATTGATACCAGCATGATTATTGAATTGATTACCAGACCTTAGAGAGATAACAGAATTCACATTTTCATGAGACTTTTGATTTGGATGAAATTTAGGATTAATCTCGGGTTGACTAGGAAATCGATTTTTCTCTCTCTCACTGATGGTGTTTGCCAACTGACTAACTTGGACCTCTAGCTTAGATATGGCTTGAGCATTAGAATTTAGCAATTGCCTATCTTGGGTCATAGTGTTCATGAAATTTTGTTGAGATTTGATTAATGCCTCCATACTCTTTTCTAAAGAAGTAAATCTTTTGTCAGATTCGGCAAAACCAGGAGGATTCAAGGGGACTGAATTTTGATATTGACCGAGATTTTGTGGAGGATATGAGTTAGGATTTTGAGTTGGGTATGGACCAGGATTGGGTTTTTGAAAAGCAGGTTGAGAATTTTGGTTATACTGATTGTATTGACCTTGGTTCCATGAGAAATTTGGATGATTTTTCCAACCAGGATTGTATGTGGATGAATAAGGATCATTCCTAACTCTAGATTGAAACATGACATTGGCTTGTTCAATTTCAGGACAATTTTCTATCAAATGAGTAGGAGAATTACAATTTGCACACAGAAACACTTGTGAGGACACCTTGTTGGTTTCTAAGGCTTCTAGACGTCTAGTGAGTGTAGCTAACTTAGCTTCGGTTACAATAGAATTACCAACTACGTGTACGCCCTTAGATTTTTCAGTTTCCTGACTGGGTTCCCTAGTTGACTCCCACAACATTGTTCGTTCAGCTAACTCTTCAAAAAATTGCCAAGCTTCTTCATCAGTTTTATCCATAAACCTACCATTACACATAGACTCTAACAAGGCAGTGGTTTGACTATCTAAGGCTTCATATAGAATTTTACAAAGTCTCCATTTTTCTATACCATGTTGAGGACACTTAGACAACACCTTTTGAAATCTATCAAAATATTTCCAAAAAGGCTCATTTGGATTTTGTTGAAATTGGTTGATTTCATTCCTAAGCCTGTTAGCCTTATGGTTGGGAAAATATTTTTTAAGAAATATAGCAACAAATCCCTCCCATGTGGAAATAGAATTAACGGGTAGACTATACAACCACTGTTTAGCATCTTCTTTTAAAGCAAAGTTAATGAGTCTAAGCCTAATGGAATCCTCACTTAACTGTTGAAGTTTTTGTAAGGCACACACTTCCTCAAATTCTCGAATGAAAAGATATGGATCCTCTCCCTCTACCCCAGCAAACCTAGGTAACATGCTAATGTTATGATGTTTGATTTCAAAATTGTTTGCGGTTACTGCTGGTAGCACTATGCATGAGGGTTGAGCGGTACGAGCGGGGTAACAACGTTCTTTAAGTGAAACAGCCATGACGGTTGTTGGAATTTCTACTTCTTTTGACTCAATTTTAGTGGGTGAAGAGAAATCGAGTTGTCTTGCTATTCCAGGTAATGAAAGGTCGGATTGTCTCACTAATCTAGATGTATTATCTCGAACCCAAGTACTTTGCATACAAGAGAAGCAATCAAATAAGCACGTAGAAGACAAGAGCTATAAGTAAACACCCAAGAATACGCAAAATCAAAAGAAAAATCTATCTTATCCAAAAAAAAAATCTAGACCTTGCTCCTAACAATAAGATACTACTAAAAGTAACAGCTCAAAAAGCATTCGTCGTGACTGGCCAGGCAGGAGGAAGCATTGCCAAGAGGCTAACCACCATTCTAGGCACCAGTCTAAAGGCCAGGTAAGCTTTCGCTAGTCCTAGACACCACCGAAAAATATTTAGTGATTTGTTCCTCCTAGATTCTCTTCCTAGTTGAGCGCGATATCCTAGGGGCTAACGTCTAATTAATTTTATTAAGGGAAAAGGAATGCAAGATGAACGAATTAGTGATTTGTGGGCCAAGGAAAGAGTGATGAAATCCCTCACCTTATTTTGAAATTGGGTGGCGCCCTTAAGATTGATTTAATGATGCAACACACAAAGAACGAGAAATAAACACTTATGGATGCACTACACTACGTGTTCTATTCTAAATTGTACGTACCTCTTTCCTCCAGCAATCACCACAATTGTAAGATATGGAAAGCGATAAAGATAATAAATAAATCTAGATGATGTGCTCCTATGTGAGAGAATGAATGATGCAACAAATTGGTTTTTAACAAATAACTAACTAATATTTTTGGATTTTTCAAAATTTTAATTTTTTTGTGTTTTTCAATAATGGATGGAAAGAAAATAGAGAGAGGTGATACGGAATACCGAAAAGCGCTTTCAAAAATTTCACAAGAGACGACGAGGCCTTCTAGCAATCTTCTTGTCCAAGCTTTCCTCCGCTTCAATGTATCCTAAAAGACAAACAATGCAGAACAAGAAACTAATCCGAAGAATTAAATATCAAGGAGTGAAAATTACCAATAATCCCCGGCAGCGGCGCCAAAAACTTGATGTGTAAAAATAATGTAAACTGCAAGCGCACAGTGTTCAGTTGTAGCAATCACAGATCGATCCACAGAGACTATGAATTTTCGAAAACCCTAATAATTAACTCAGGCGAACTAGACAATAAGATTTGAGTTGAGATTTGTTTAACCTAATTAACAATTAAAATCAGATATGGAAAACTTAGGAATCTGAATCCATTAATCAATCACAATTAATATCAACTCGCCCTAAAATCAATTCTCTTTCCTTCACAAATAAGATATATCAATTAACGAGACAAGCATATACTATGAAACTTGTTATCTAACAATAACCTATCAAAACTTCATGGAGCAAGCATAGACTATGAAAAATAAATCCGGTAACAATAATATATCAAAATCACTTTGTCAATTGAACAATTAATCACCAAGAAAAATTATGAGAACCAATTAATAGGAACGAGAAGATATCAAAAATAATTAAATTAACTTCATCTTCATCCTAGGACAAAAGAATTAGCTACGCATGATTATAGAATTAACAAAACAATTAATACGAGTCGAACTAAACATGAACACAGAGTAAATCTAAATCTAAACTAATTATATGATTAAATTAAAAGTAAACAACGTAGAAGCATGCATGTAATTCGTAGGTGACAAAAACTAGCAAGACAATTAATGTAAATTATTAATTTATTAAACATAAATCAAGTTATTAAATTCTTATCAAACCTGTAAGCATGCATGTACGCCTTATTAAAGCCAACAACGGATAAGAAAACTAATATTAATAAACCAGAACTTGACCAAAACAGTGCGAATTCAATAAAACAAATAACAATATATTAATAAAAGGAGAACATGGCCGTGTAATAGCCACAGGCGAAATAAAAACAGAAAAGAAGAACAATTATAAAATTCTAGGTTGGTGTCTAAATTCTAGATGTCTAAATTGATGTATCAAATACAAGAGAGGAGATCTATATTTATAGGAAAAATAATGGGTTTGGGCTTTTTGACTACAAAGCGGATTGTAGAAATATTTCCTCAATTCCTTTTTCTTCTCCGATAAGTTTTCCAATTTTTCTCCAATTTCCTTTTGACTTCAAGTATTTCCATCTCCTTGCCTTTTTCACCTTTTACTGCTTGAAATATGATTTTATTTATTTTTCTACAAAACAAAAGAAAACAATTTATTAAATAATAAAATTACGAAAACAAACATAAAATAGGTATTAAAAATGTATTAATTATGGACTTATCACCAATCTTTGGTATGTTGCCCCTGCATTCTTAAGTCCAAATGCCATGACTAAATAACAGAAAACACCAAAGTCGGTGATGAATGATACCTTGGAAATGTCGTCCTTGTGCATCTTGATTTGGTTGTATCCACTGAAGCCATCCATGAAACTTAGCATCTCGTGCCCAGCAGTGGCATCTATCAAAGCATCAATCCTCGGTAAGGGAAAACAATCCTTAGGACACGCATCATTCAAGTCGGTGAAGTCCACACACATTCTCCACTTTCCATTGGCCTTCTTGACCATCACTGGGTTAGCCAACCATTCAGGGAACTGAATTTCTTCAATGAAGCCTGCTTCCAAGAGTTTTTCTACCTCCTGCTTGATGGCTGTTAGGAATATGTTGTTCTTGATGATAAACATAAAACACTTAGTAGAATTTGTGTAAAGTCACTTTGTAGCTGTCAACGAAATGGCATGCTTTGCAGCATTCCGTTGACAGGAAGCTCATCAACGAAATGAGTGTTGTAGCAATTGCATTGTACAATACTTCTCAAATGATAGGCATTCTGTTATAAGATAAGTTTTCTAAGTCATGTTGACTAAGTACTAGATAGGCAAAATAGGTTGGTTAATTGTGTTAGGCCGAATACACAATATAATCAAGTATGTATGAGAATAACAATAATTAAAAACACTGTTTATGAATCAATAAAACTGTAATCGTATTAACAGCTTCTCTCTTTATGATGTTAATGAATCACAAAGAGCTTCTAGGTTACAAGAATAATGTATTAATATTCACGCGCCCCTTCTAGGGATAACCTATCTGTGTTTATATAGTACACAGCTACATACAATCCATCTCTAATTGATATTCCTATAAGTTAGCTATACAATTCATATCAATTAAGGATTGCTTCAGTCTTCTATTCCAATCTCCTTAGCTGTATCAATATATTCTGCTTCTTTCCATCTTCAGAATGTATTGCTTCTAGAATCTTCAATTCTGCACCGACAGCTAATTCAACTTTCACCTTGTCAGACTTTAAATAAACTCTGACCGGCTTCAATTAAACTCTTTACCCTGTCAGAGTTTAACTAAACTCTGACTGGCTTCTGATAAACTCTTGTCAGTACCTGTTGCTTAAACACTGATAAACAAACATTAGCAATTATATCTAACAATCTCCCCCAACTTGTTCATAATAAAATGTACAAGTTAAAACATATAATTGATGATGTCAAAACCTTTTTAACAAATGCAGTGTTTAACATATAACAGAGTTTAAATTTGATTTAGAATAGAAAATATTAAAAACTTACAGTCAGACTTTACTTGACTTCTTCAATATCAGGCACAGTCCTGAGATAATCAATCAGCAGTCTTCTCTCAGCATTCTCAAGTTCAGTTATCATAATCTCTTTCAGCTCCTTATATTCTGGATCTCCTTCACCAGTTTGATATATGGCAGCCCTCAGAGAATAGATACTGTTCTTCTTCATATCATTCCCTAGTCGAATGTACTGAGCTTTATCTGACTCTAAGTTGAATTCTAAGACTTTTAATCCCAGTGCAGTTTTAAATCTAGCACTGTTTCTCTTCATCTCCACCAATTTTCCAGTATGATCTCTATACTTTGGAATATAAGCATTTGAGACTTCTCCTCCTCCAAGCATCACTTTTGATCTCAGCATCTTTTCTCTTAAGATTTGAGCAACATTATGGGTATGTCTGTTCTTAACTTTTAACAGATAAAGTACATATTCAAGTTCTTCCCATGATTTGAGATTTACATCAGATTCTCCAATTCTATAAACTCTTCCATCACTCATGAAATATAACAGAAACTGCTTCTTCAAGATCTTGTGAAAAATCAACTGAACAGATTCTAACTTATCAAGATTTTCTTGTGTATTCCCAATACCAGATCCTGTCAGTGAAATATTGTCTTGAGATCTGTTATTTATTCTCTTCTCCCTATGTGAACCTAAACCAGACTTATCATAAGATTCTTTTCCAAGTACAGTCCTGGTTTGAGAAAAATCCACAGGTTGAAGTGTCAGAGTTTCAGAGAGTACAGGTCTTAAGAAACCTTTGAGTTGAGGAGCTAGCTGAGTTTGCACAGCTTGAGCCTTGTCAGAGGCTGGCTTAACTTCAATAGTATCATCAACTTGAGCAGCGTCAGAGGTTGATTTTGGTAATCTTGTTTCAACTTGAGCAATGTCAGAGGTTGAATAAATCTTCTTAGGTAACTGTTCTTCTTCTACCAGTTTACCTTTTCCTTTGTCAGCATTTTTAATCACAGGCCTCCTTGAGTACTGTAAACTCTGATCAGAGTTTACATTCTCTTTGATAACAATTCCTTTTTCTTTCTTTCTAGGAGCCTTGATTTCCTTCTTTTTGTAGATTCCAGCTTCAACATTCTTCTTGTGTTCCTCAGCAAGCATTTGCTCTTCAGCTTGGATATCTTCAATTGTAATACCTTTTCCATGTTCTGCCATAAACATCTTAGCAGCAATTTCCTCATCAGTAGATGGCTTATCAGAGATTATCAAACTTTTATATCTTGAACCACTGGCAGAGTTTACATGTCCCTTTCCAGAGTTTGATCTTTTATCAGAGTTTGAAAGTAATCTTCTATCATCATTTGATCTTAAGCGCTTTCCATCTCCTCCCTTGTTTCCACCATCATTACTATCATCCCTCCGTCTCAGAGTTTGAGTGTCTTTGCATTTGTCACTTGGTACACTCTCCCCCTTTTTGACATCATCAGAAAGTAGTACTGATGTCAACAATTCAAGCGCAGTAGAAATAGAAGTCAGTTGAGCAGACATAGCATTCTGGTTGTCCTCAACTGTCCCAAGCCTCTTCTTGATTTCTTCAGAATCCCTGGCTTGCTGCTTGAACATGGTATAATAATAAGTTCTGTCAGCCTTTAAAGTAAGATCCCTCAAGCTTACTTCATTCCTCAGACTTGTAAGCATTTGTTGATTCTCATCAAATCTATTATTGAGAGATTTGACTTGAATAACAGTTGCCTGTAAGCTCGTAAGGACATCAGGATTTGTAATCTTCTTGACAGAATCAGATAAAAATTCTGCAGCCCTTTGCGCTGGAAAAATACAATCTGCATTAGCCCATGCATTGTAGTACATATTCTGAAAATGCTCAGAAGCAGCCCTTTGAACTTCCCTTTCTTCAGCAGAGTTTGCTTGAATATCAGAAACTTCCACTTGAACATCAGAGTTTGAATGAACAGGACTAGCTTCAGCATTGTCATCCTCTCTGTGAATATCTTCAAGCACATTTTCAGCAGTAATTTCATCAATTAACTGTGCAGTCGCATCAGGTACTTGATCTGCTACAGTTTGAGGAACATCAGAGTTTACTGGAGCAGTAACCTCTGCTTCTCTCTGAACAATCTCAACAACTGATTGTTGCAAAGTTTCAAGTAAGACAGTATCCTCATGATCATTGGCTGTTGCATCTACATGTACAGCAACAGCTTCTGGAACTGGATCAACTCTAATCTGATCTACTTCATCACCGTTCTCAAAATCAATAGAAATGATTTCTGTGTGAGAAGCAATAGGTTCTACTAACTCAGTAGATGCTTGATCAGCTTCCAGTATAGTATCTTCATGATCCACAATCCTGCTGTCAGAGTATGCAGCAGCTTCCTCAACTACATCATCAGTTTTTGATGTAGGAGCTTCTGTGTCCTCAGGTTCTTTATCCAAATTGGCAATAATATCACCAAAAAGTTGATTAGCAACTAATCTTCTCTTTCTCTGATGAAGATTTTCTTCATCAGCTTCAGTTTCTGAGTCTGCACTAGAAGCAGCAGCAACAGACTGTGCCCTGTGGGCTCGCCTTTTCTTCATTCTTTTTCTCTGAGGCACAGCATCAACATTTGATACCTCAGCTTCAACAGACTTAACTGCTCGAACTTTAGATCTCTTTGACCTCTGTGGTTGAGATACAGAAGGTCCAGCTTCAGCAGTTGAGACACGGTGTTGTTGTGAGTTGTCAAGAAATTGTTGCACAGATGCAGGTAACATTAAAGGACCAACTTCTCCTTTCTTGTTGTCCTTGTTGATAAGATCAGAGAATATACGTTTGTGCAATTTAAATGAAAGTATAACATCATCCTCTACAATCTCAACATTTGGACAGCAATGATTGAATATCAATTGACAAAACCTAGAGAAGTAAACAACATTTCTATTCTCTAGCATTTTCTCACCAATATTAGTTAAAACTAATCTAGCAACATCAAATTGACTGCCATAGAGAAGAGAATACCCGATCTGTAGACTATCCGTGGGAATCGCATCCCAATTAGTGCACTTCTTTCCAAAAGCCCGAGTAATGCAATCGAAAAAGAAGCTCCACTCCTTGCGCAAAAATGGCCTTTTGAGTTGACCTATCTTTGACAAAGGTCCAGAGTAGCCGATTTCTCTCATCATCCTAACCAACTCAGAATCACCAACAGATATCGTGAAAGCATTAAAATCTTCAAGACCCAAAGCATCACGAACAGTAGTAGGAGTAACAACAAATTGATCTTCTTGAAACTCAAAAATGATAGATGGAGATCCAGACTCTCCTCCATTATCATAAGTACCTGTCTGCCAAAAAGTTCGAATTTGAGTCGCAGACAGCTTCGATGGTGCGGTGAGAGCAGTGCCAATATCAGAGTTTGACAAGAAACTCTGAATCAAATGAAACGCCTCCGGTGCGTTCTCATTTGCTACAGGAGCTGAGTAGTTATTTGGGACAAATTCTAATTCAGAAGCAGTAAATGCTGTAGTTGCCATTAGTAAGAATTGAAAACAAGAAGTACTGGGCTTTGAAAGTGTTTGAGTGTTTGTGTGTGAGTAAAATGTTATGAAAAGATGAAATGCGTAAAAGATTGAATCGTGTGTATGTAGTGTATTAAATAATAACTGTTAAGATTAGAAGTATGGTAGTGGGACAGATGTCAGACATAAATACGCTGACAGCTGTATCTAACAACTTCCAATACACACGTGCAAACGTGGAGACACCTGTCATCACATATAACACTCAAAATAGTCGCTTAAAAGAAAAAAAAAATCAATAATAATAAAATTATCAATTTTAATAATAAAGTACAAAGGAACTCAACAGTCAGAATAATAATGACTGTCTCGAAACTCCGCACCTTAATATCCCAAGCGCTTCGATTCTAAAAAAAAAGACCTTTCAGTTACCCTGTTGAATGCTTTAAAAACCTAAGCATTTGATCAACAGGCTTCATACCTTAAAATTACCATACACCAAATGGCAGGAACCTTTGAGTTCATGGATGTCGAATCATTCGTGAACATGAACTGGCCTCAACAAGCAAACTACATCATCGATGAGTTTCTTGTTCTTTCTTTTCTGAATGATGAAGGTCTTATAGCAGATGATGAAATAGCAGAAGGACCAATCTCTAATCCTTATGTGCACATCATCCGTCCCGGTCCATATGATGTGCCCATCCTGGCAGACGATGATACTATGGAGATTTGTATGATGCTCTTCCAGCAGAGCTTCCTGATGGGTACTGAGGAGACAATCTTCTTGGAATCCTGCAAGCTGCAAAGCAGAAAGCGAATCCAGGAAGATGATGATGATGATGATGATTCATCTTCAGGATGTTGTCAAGCAATCCCAGATGGTATAATGATTAGATGAACAACTGGGTAGCTCTCATCAGAAGTAGTAGAGCACAATAACTTCTGGCTCTAGCTCTTCTGCTTCAGATGTAGCATTCAGATACTTATCCTGGTTAAATAGATCTTTTCTTTGTAACCATAGTGATTAGCATGTACCAGAAAGATTAGCTTAACATGAGTATGAATTTGTCTGAATGTAAATTTGAATCAATTAATGAAAAACAATTTGTTTCTTTACATATCAGTATTATTAATATTGCATAGTAATTGTAAAGTGAAAAAAAAATGATATCACTTTAAACAATAAACTAACATACTCAGTAGCATTACGAATCACTATCAGGATTTATCAAACGCACTCTTTCTTTTTTTCGTTCAATCATACTTTTTCCGAAAAACAAATGACTAATCTCAAGAGTAGAAAATGTCTGAAACAAGGAAATTATTTTAACCATCATAGATTAAAACAAAGTAACCTCGGCGTATTTCACACAATACATCAGTGTTTACCATTTGTCCTTCTTTGTCAATAAACTCTTTTCTCAATCTGTTCAGTTGTGAAAAATGTGTGTGTAGTAGCAGAGTTTACCGAAATCAGTATTTAGATCATCTCAAAGTGCATAAAATCCACAAACTAAAGTAGTAAAAACTGGTTGCCTAAACTCTCATTTATAACATAGACACTGATTTTTCTATCTAAACTCTGTATTACTGATACCCTTTCATTTGGATATGTCTTTTATTTTTCAACCCCCCTTTTTTTTTTTTTTTTTTTTTTTTTATTATTAAATTTTTAATTTATTTTTCCAGTAATCAGTGGTTGGCACTAGTCACCAAAAATCAAAAATTTTAGCCCTTATTTCATACAATAAGTTCCTGGATCTTCCTAGGCACAACATGATCTCAAAGGAATTTGTGCTCTGTTTGGCATCTTTTGATTTGAGGGTGAATTATTTGCAATGAATAATCAGAGTTTAGACTTTTCATCAGTGATTATAGTTAACTTATGAGAGAAAATGCAAACAGCTAATACAGACTCAGTGTATAGGATCAATAAACTAAGAGATGCTATAAATATAGAGACAGTATCATGCTGTGTTAGCTTACTGCACATATTTGAGATCAGAATCTATCAACTCTTAAGGATTCACAATTACTTACTGAGAATTATGTTTCATACAAATTTCTTCATTGGTCCATATGTTTCAGACAAAATTACAATCAGAGTATAGCATTTAAACTGTAATTACCAGAGTATGACCAACAGAGTTTAACATCAGAGTTTACGTTCAGAGTATGACTGACACTTCACAGAGTTTATCATCAGAGTTTAACATGCTGATTCACATAACAGTTAACACATGTAAGAAATCATGAACAACAAAACAAAAAAAATGAGTCTAACCCGTATCTCTAGTCAGAACCAGAGATCATTCCAAGTTCATTTACCAATCTTGTAAAAGTAGCTTCACTCAAAGGTTTGGTGAAGATATCTGCAAGTTGTTGGTCTGTAGACACAAAATGAAGCTCAATGTTTCCTTCTTCCACATGTTCTCTGATAAAATGATACCTTATGCTGATGTGCTTTGTCATGGAATGCTGTACTGGATTACCTGTCATAGCAATAGCACTTTGATTATCACAGAAAATAGGTATTCTAGAGTACCTTAATCCATAATCCAGCAATTGATTCTTCATCCATAAAATCTGTGCACAACAGCTACCAGCTGCTATATACTCTGCTTCTGCAGTGGATGTAGAAATTGATTTCTGTTTCTTACTGTACCAAGAAACCAATCTGTCACCTAAAAATTGACAGCTTCCACTTGTACTTTTTCTGTCTATCTTACAGCCTGCAAAATCTGCATCAGAGTAACCAATTAACTTAAACTCTGATTCTCTAGGATACCACAAACCCAAGGTTATGGTTCCTTTGAGATATTTGAAAATCCTTTTTACAGCTGTTAGATGAGGCTCTCTGGGATCTGCTTGAAATCTTGCACAAAGACATGTTGCATACATGATATCAGGTCTACTTGCAGTAAGATACAGTAAAGACCCTATCATTCCTCTGTAGTTAGTCATATCTACTGAGGCTCCTGTGTCTTTGTCAAGCTTCGTTGCTGTAGCCATGGGAGTTGTAGCAGATGAACTATCAAGCATACCAAATTTCTTTAGAAGATTTCTGGTATACTTTGCTTGATTGATAAAAATACCATCATCTGTTTGCTTTACTTGTAAGCCTAGAAAGTAACTAAGCTCTCCCATCATGCTCATTTGATACCTGGATTGCATAAGCTTTGCAAACTTCTTACAAAGTTTGTCATTAGTAGATCCAAAAATAATATCATCTACATAAATTTGAACTAAAAGCAAATCATCACCAGAATTGAAATAAAACAAGGTTTTATCAATTGTACCTCTTGTGAACCCACTTTCTAAAAGAAACTGAGCAAGAGTTTCATACCATGCTCTTGGTGCTTGCTTTAGTCCATATAATGCCTTGTCAAGCCTGTAGACATAATCTGGATGCTTGGAATCTACAAATCCTGGTGGTTGTTCAACAAACACTTCTTCTTCAAGCTTCCCATTGAGAAAAGCACTTTTTACATCCATCTGAAAGACTTTAAACTTCTTGTGTGCAGCATAGGCCAGAAAAATTCTTATGGCCTCCAATCTTGCAACTGGAGCAAAGGTTTCATCATAATCAATTCCTTCCTGTTGTGAATAACCTTTAGCCACAAGTCTAGCCTTGTTTCTTGTAATCACACCTTCACTGTCAGTCTTGTTTCTGAAAACCCACTTTGTACCTACTATTGATCTGTTCTTTGGTCTAGGTACAAGTGTCCAGACTTCATTTCTTTCAAATTCATTTAACTCTTCTTGCATTGCTGTAATCCAATTAGCATCTTGAAGAGCTTCCTCCACTTTCTTTGGTTCTGTTTGAGACAAGAAAGCATGATACAGACACTCATTGTTTGTTGCACTTCTAGTTCTCACACTAGCATCAGGATCTCCAATTATGAGATCAGGTGTGTGTGCCTGTGTCCACTTTCTGGCTGTTGGTAAGTGGTTTCTTGCATCATTATTGAATCCTCCCCCTTGATCCATGCTCTCCTGATTCATATGTTGACTTTCTGCATTATCTGAGGCTCCCCCTGAGTTGGATGGCTCAGTGTTTGAGCTGTCAGAGTTTAAATCAGTTTCCTCAACTGACTCACTTGCTGTGTCTTGTTGAGCTTCTTCACGCTCCCCCTCAACTGGTTCTCTATTTTGTTCAATTTGAGAATTTCCAGTTTCTCCAGTATTTACCAGTAGAGGTTCAGAGTATGCTTCGTCAGAGTTTGTCAACCCTGCTTCATCAGAGTTTATATCATCAGAGAATAGATCTTCATTTTCAAAACGTAGTTGATCATATCCATCCTTGTCTTCAAGTCCAATTATTTTCTTGTCATCAAACGACACATGTATGGATTCCATGATCACCTTTGTTCTCAGATTGTAAACTCTGAATGCTTTTGTTGACAATGGATATCCAACAAAGATTCCTTCATCAGCTTTTAACTCGAACTTGGTCAACTGTTCAGGATGAGTCTTCAACACAAAGCATTTGCATCCAAATATATGAAAATATTTCAAATTTGGCTTCTTGTTTTTCACCATCTCATATGGTGTTTTTCCATGCTTGTTGATCAGAGTAGCATTTTGAGTAAAACAAGCAGTTTGAACAGCTTCTGCCCAGAAATAAGTTGGCAATTTTGCTTCATCTAGCATAGTTCTGGCAGCTTCAATTAAGGTTCTGTTCTTTCTTTCAACTACACCATTTTGCTGTGGAGTTCCAGGTGCAGAAAATTCTTGTTTGACTCCTCTTTCCTTGCAGAAAGCTTCCATGATTGAGTTTCTGAATTCAGTTCCATTATCACTCCTTATAATTTTGACTTTGTGCTGTGATCCTTTGTCCAGTAGATTTATATGATCCATCAACGTTTGAGCAGTTTCATCCTTCTTTGACAAGAAATACACCCATGTATATCTAGTATATTCATCGACAATTACTAAAGCATATTTCTTTCTGCCCATGGACATCACATTCACTGGTCCAAAGAGATCAACATGTAGAAGATGATAAGGTTCCACTACTGAAGATTCAAATTTGCTCTTGAAAGATGACTTCCTTTGCTTGGCCTTTTGACAAGAATCACATAGACCATCTAGATTGAGTATTGATTTTGGAAGTCCTCTTACAAGATCCTTTCTAATAAGCTCATTTATGTTGTTCAAATTGAGATGAGAGAGCTTCTTGTGCCAATTCCAACTCTCTTCATTTGACATTTTTGCAGTCAGACACACTGTACTTCCATCAGAGTTTGTTACCAAACTTGCTTCATAAATATTGTTGCGTCTGTGTCCAACTAGAACAACTTTTCCAGTAGATTTACTGATAACTTCACAGTATTCACTATGAAAATCTACATGGTTTCCTCTGTCACAGATTTGACTCACAGATAACAGATTATGCTTGAGTCCTGAGACTAGAGCTACATTTGTGATGATGACACTTCCAAGATTGATATTGCCATATCCCAGAGTGTGTCCTATGTTGCCATCTCCATAGGAAACTTTTGGGCCAGCCTTCTCCTCAAAGTCTGATAGCAGGGCTTTGTTTCCAGTCATATGTCCTGAGCAACCACTGTCCAAGATAAGTGTGCTCTTTATTATACCCTGCAATCACAAACAAACACTAAGTGTTAGTTTTAAGGATCCAGACTTGCTTGGATCCTTTGTCCTTCTTAACAGTGTTAGCTTTTGCAGCGGAATCTGTATTATCAGAGTTTAAACTAACATTGTCAGATTTTACACTAGCAGAGTTTGCTCTAACCCATTTCAAGTTGGGTTTTAGCTCATAATAGTTATGATAAATTGCATGATAACTCTTACATGTGTAAATAGAATGCCAAGTGCTCCCACAATGTTTGCATAAAGTCTGTGGTTTTACTCTAACATAATCATTCTTTACTTCTGATGTAGAAGGTAAAGTATTAATATGTTTGTTCTTAGTGCAAAATCTAGCAAGATGATTAGAACTACCACAACTGTAACATGTTTTTCTTGAGGCACTAGCATTAGGCATATGATTATTTCTATTATTTATGCCTACTTTTCCATTCCTATTTCTCTTGGAACCTTTAGGTTTCATGGAAGACTTTACTTCTTTTAGCTTGTGATTGAACTGTTTTCCTGTCATCAAGCCAACATTAACCTGTTTTTCACAAGTTTTTACTGGTTTTCTAACAGCTTCTATTTCCATAAGTTTTTCTGTTATAATATTTTCCTGTTTGTCACAAGATTCATCTGATTCCATATCAGCTTCCCTTATTACAACAGATTTTAACTTATTGGCTTCTGGAACAAATTTCACAGGTTTAAGTTGTGGTTTTACCTTAACCTTGTCTTTAAACCTAAGTTCATCATTTTCACAATAACCTAAACCTACAGAATCAGTCTGAAACACTTGATGAGTGTCTCTTCCAGAATCTGTCCAAGTCTTGATTATTTTCCTTTCCTTCTCTAAATCAGATTCTAGTTGCTTATATCTTTTCAGCAACTCCTGTTCTACATAAACAGCATCATCTCTTTCTTTTTGAATCTGCTTCATATTCACAAGTTCTCTTTCAAGAAACTTGTTTCTTTCTTTGAGACTAAGATTCTCAGATTTAATCCTCTCATTCTCTAAAGTCTGATCCCTATAACTAACATGTATATTCTTAAGATAAATTCTTAATTCAGAAATATTATCAGTATCATAAGCATAAGTAGTTAGAGGTACCTTATTTTCTGATGACTCAACTTCATCTTTGATAGTTGCCATGAGTGCATAATTCACTCCATCATCAGAATCTGAAGTATCTGCCCAGTCTTTGCCTTTAGAGATGAGTGCTTTTTCAGTTCTTCCTTTCTTGCACTCTGGAGCATAGTGACCCATCTCTTTGCACTTGTAGCACTGGATCTCAGATTTGTCCTTCTTACCTGACTTGGTATCCCTTCCATCAGACTTTCTGAAATTCTTCTTCTCAGAATTTGAATCTCTCCTTGAGAATCTTTTACCCTTCTTGAAGTTCTTGAATCCCATCTTCTTAAATGTCTTGACCATCAAGGCAGCCATTTGCATCATCTCCTCTTCATCATCCTCAGAATCAGAAGCTTCATCAGAGTTTGAATCATCATCAGAGTTTGATGACTCACTCTCAGATTTGATCACTAAAGCCTTTCCCTTGGCTTTCTTCCTTGATGATTCCTTCTTGATGGGCTTCTCCTCGACTTTGAGAGCAACAGATTTTGTCTTCTTGCTTGACCTCCTGTTTCTTTGTTCTATCTCAAGTTCATGAGTCTTTAACAATCCATAGATTTCATCAAGATCTGTATCAGCAAGATCATAATTATCTCTGATTGTTGTTGCCTTTAAATCCCACTTTTCAGGTAGAGATAACAGAAACTTGAGATTGGACTCTTCAAGTTCATATTCTTTATCTACCAGAGACAGATCGTTCAACAGTTTGCAAAATCTGTCATAAGTCTCAGTCAAGGTTTCATTAGTTCTTGAATCAAAGTGCTCATACTCCTGTGTGAGTATTGTTTTTCTGTTCTTCTTAATAGCACCTGTTCCCTGGCATCTGACTTCTAAAGCATCCCATATCTCTTTGGCAGTTTTGCAGCCAATTACCCTGTTAGACATAACATTATCTAAAGCACTGTGGAGAAGATGTCTAACCTTTGCATCCTTTGCAATTGATGAGATATCCTCAGGAGTCATATCTTTCTTTTCCTTTGGAACAGTCTTTTGTTCTTGACCATCAACAACAGGGGACAATTTAGTTGGCATATGAGGACCATCATTAATTCTGTCAAGGTATTCTGGATCTGTAGCCTCCAGAAACATGGTCATCTTCACCTTCCAAATCGGATACTCTACAGGCCTGAGAATCGGAACTCTGATTGTTTCATATCGACTCACAGAATTAGGCTTAACCTGTTCAGCCTTGGGAGCAGCTTGATTTTCTTCAGACATGATTATTACTGTGTTTGAATCGTAAAACTGTATATATTAAACAGCCTTGGCTCTGATACCAATTGTTAGGCCGAATACACAATATAATCAAGTATGTATGAGAATAACAATAATTAAAAACACTGTTTATGAATCAATAAAACTGTAATCGTATTAACAGCTTCTCTCTTTATGATGTTAATGAATCACAAAGAGCTTCTAGGTTACAAGAATAATGTATTAATATTCACGCGCCTCTTCTAGGGATAACCTATCTGTGTTTATATAGTACACAGCTACATACAATCCATCTCTAATTGATATTCCTATAAGTTAGCTATACAATTCATATCAATTAAGGATTGCTTCAGTCTTCTATTCCAATCTCCTTAGCTGTATCAATATATTCTGCTTCTTTCCATCTTCAGAATGTATTGCTTCTAGAATCTTCAATTCTGCACCGACAGCTAATTCAACTTTCACCTTGTCAGACTTTAAATAAACTCTGACCGGCTTCAATTAAACTCTTTACCCTGTCAGAGTTTAACTAAACTCTGACTGGCTTCTGATAAACTCTTGTCAGTACCTGTTGCTTAAACACTGATAAACAAACATTAGCAATTATATCTAACAAATTGTAAATATATTAGGCCTTGTAATTTTGCCTAAGTGAAGACATGTCAACGGTATGAAGATTACTCTGTCAACGGTATGGAGTTTACTCATCAACGAAACGAGGGAAACACCATCAACGGAATGAAGAATAAAGCTATCAACGAAACACATCTCCCTGCTATCAATGAATCATTATTGCTTTTCTGAATAGTTGACAAAGTGATAGTGACAGTTTACTGAACAGATCTAAAGGTGATGTGGAAGTGTACTTTGCATTGGAAACCATTAAAATGGACATGGGGAATAAGGAAACATCCCAGTTTCCAATTGGGTCTTGGGAGTGATCATAATAAGCATGAAGACAAAAGCAAGGATCTCCAAGGACCACTGGACAAAGGGATGAAAAGCAAACTATTGGCGGTTACTCATTGTACTTTTAGTGTGGCCAAAAATAGGGTTGTAAACTTGGGGATATATAACCAAGTGTAGCAGTTACTTTAATAAGAGAGAAGAAAAACAAATAGTTTGTATTAGCTATCCTTGAGAGCATTCTTCTCTACAACCTTGTAACTGAGCAGCTGTGTACTTTTGTATCACAGATTATTTCCGCAATAAAAATCACTTCAGTTGGATCATCAAACAATCCAACTGAAATTATTTATGTGCTTGTGATTTTTACTTTAAGTTCAGTTTTTATTTGTAAGTTGTTTTAAGTTTAAAGAAATATCAAGAATTGTATTCAACCCCCCCTTCTACAATTCTGTTAGGTCATTTGGGATTAACAATTGGTATTAGAGCAAGCTTCTAACATACAAGAAGTTTAAAGATCAAGACCAAAAACAGAAACCATGGTAAAGAAGGATGCAGGTGTGAAGATACCAGTTCTTGATAAGGACAATTACTTTCACTGGAAAGTAAAGATGCATTTACATCTCATGTCTATGGATGAGAGGTATGTAGACTGCATTGAGAAAGGTCCACACGTTCCCATAAAGCTTGATTCTAGAGTTGGACTGCTAGATGATGCTCCTGATGTAGAGATTCCAAAACCTGTCTCAGAATGGACTGTTGAAGATGTTGCAGAAGTCCATAAAGACAAAAGAACCATGAACATTCTGTTTAATGGTTTGGAACAAGAGATGTTTGACAATGTCATAAACTGTACAACCTCCAAAGAAGTATGGGACACTGTAAGAACTCTCTGTGAAGGAACTGAGCAAGTCAGGGAAAATAAAATGCAACTCCTTATACAACAATATGAGCATTTTCATTTTAAAGCTGGTGAAACCCTAAATGACACGTTTAGTAGGTTTCAGAAGTTTTTGAATGGATTAAAGTTGTATGGGAGGATCTATCAAACCAAGGATTCAAACCTTAAATTTCTTAGAGCTCTTCCAAAAGAATGGAAGCCTATGACTGTTTCTCTCAGAAACACTCAAGAGTACAAAGACTACACTCTTGAAAGGCTTTATGGAACCTTGAAGACATATGAGTTGGAAATGGAGCAAGATGAAGAAATTGAAAAGGTACAGAAGAAGGGTGGATCTATTGCATTGATTGCATCTGTGAACCAACTGGAAGATGACACTGAAGAAGCTGCAAAGGCCACAACTAGTCGAGCTAGTTGTAGAAGTGATGTTAGCAAGGGTAAAGGCAAGATGACAGAAGAAGAAGAACCAGAACCAGCCAACTTGGATGACTTAGATGAGATTGATGAACACATTGCTTTTCTGTCAAGAAAATTCTCTAAGTTCAAGTTCAAGAGAAACTCAGAAGCAAGGCCACCAAGGAGAGACTTTCAACCTAACAAAAGTAACTGGATTGAAAAGTCTAAATCTAAATGTTTCAATTGTGGAATGCTTGGTCACTTTGCTGGAGACTGCAGAAAGCCCAAGATTGAGAAGGGCAACAGGAAATTTGAACCTGTTGATTATAAAAAGAAATACTTTGAACTTCTCAAGCAAAAAGAAAAGGCTTTCATGTCTCAGGAGTATGATTGGGCTGGTAATGGTGAAGATTCTGATGATGATGTTGAATATGTCAACTTGGCTCTTATGGCTAACAATCATGAGCAGGAAGCAAGCTCCTCAAGCAACCAGGTAACAATTACTAATCTTTCTGAGCTTTCTAAAGAGGAATGCGATAGTGCAGTAAATGAAATGTCTACTGTATTATATAATTTACGTGTTACTCTTAAATCACTTACCAAAGAGAATTCAAGAATAAAAGAGACTAATTTGCTCTTAAGTGATAGGAATGCAATGTTAGAAGCACAGCTCATTGAATTTGAGAAAATGAGATGTGTTAGTAGGGATGCTAAGAAGGAACTTGAGAACGTGTTACAAAGGGAAGAAATTCTTAAGACACAACTTGAAATAGAACAAAGTGTGATTGCTAAATGGAAAGATGCCAGGAATGTTGCTACCAACATCATTAATGTTCAAGGTATGGAATCTTTCTGTGAACAATCATGGAAAAAGAACAAAGAGAAACTAGGGTATGTTTGTGAAACCTTAGAATCAGAAACAGAGTCAACAAACAACAATGATCATTTGTTGAAGGTTGATATGTCAACGGAATGCAATGTTTCGTTGACAGATGAACCATCAACCGATCAGGGTGTTTCGTTGACAGAGAAATGAAAAGATGAACTCACTAGAATTAATAATAAGTATGGTCCTGTCACCAAGAACTTTGTTCAAGGTGAGTCTAGTAAATCAAAGAAAGTTGAGAAGCCTGTTGAGAGAGCTAATGTAGGTCACTTGTCCAACAAGCAATTGAAAGATAAGTTAGAGAATGTTCAAGTTGAGGCTAAGGGAAATAAAAAGAATAACAGGAATGGCAAAGTAGGAATTAACAAACACAACAATTACACACCTGATAAATATGCTCCTAGAAAGACATGTGTTAATTGTGGAAGTGTTAGTCATTTATCTACTAACTGCAAATCTGTTAAGAAGATTGTTAAAGTGAAAATTCCCAAGCCTGCAATGAATAGTTCTATGCCTACAATGCCTGTTATGCCTAACATGTTTGCTCCATATGCACAATTTCAAAATCCATATGCCAGCATGCCATTTGTGTCTAATCCATACATGAATATGTTTAATGTGCCACAAATGCCATGGAATATGAATAACATGTTTATTCCTCCAACTATGCATGCTGTGAATGAAAATGTGAGCAACCCTCAGAAATCAACACCAAGGGTAAAGATTGATTTAAATCAATCTGAGCCCAAGGCGAAAAATAATGTAAAAGGGAAAGCAAAGGCTAACAAAACAGGACCCAAGGAAACTTGGGTACCAAAATCAACTTGATTTGATTTTATTGTGTGCAGGGAGACAAATGGAATCTTTGGTACTTGGATAGTGGTTGTTCAAGACACATGACTGGTGATTCTACCCTGCTCACAGAGTTTCAGGAAAAAGCTGGCCCTTTTATTGCTTTTGGAGATGACAGCAAAGGCTACACAAAGGGATATGGCTTGATTTCAAAAGAGAATGTCATCATAGATGAGGTTGCATTGGTGGATGGTCTTAAGCACAATTTGCTTAGCATCAGTCAACTTTGTGACAAAGGATTTTTAGTTACTTTTTCTAGAGAAGCCCGTGTTGTTTCTAAAGGAGGAAACAACAATGTGGTAATGACTGGATTCAGAAGAGGGAATGTGTACATTGCTGACTTTAGTAGCACAAGTCCAGAAACCATCACTTGTCTTTTCAGCAAGGCAAGCAAGGATGAAAGTTGGCTATGGCACAAGAAATTATCTCATCTGAATTTTAAAGTTATGAATGACTTGGTGAGGAAAGATCTTGCTAGAGGAATTCCACAGGTGGAGTTTTCCAAGGATGGTTTGTGTGATGCCTGTCAAAAAGGGAAACAAAGGAAAGCATCATTCAAAAGCAAGACAGAGTCATCAATTGTCCATCAGCTTGAGTTGCTTCATATGGATTTGTTTGGCCCTATAAATGTCATGTCTATTTCAAAGAAGAAATATTGTCTTGTGATTGTTGATGATTTTTCTAGATTTACATGGACTTTCTTTTTGCTCTCCAAGGATGAGGCAAGTGAAATCATTATCAATCACATCAAGATGGTAAACAATCATCCTGACTTGAAAGTAAGAAGGATTAGGAGTGACAATGGGACAGAATTCAAGAATTCAAGCATGAAGATGTTCTGTGAAGAAAATGGTATTTTGCATGAGTTTTCAGCAGCAAGGACACCACAACAAAATGGTGTAGTTGAAAGGAAAAACAGAACACTTATTGAAGCTGCAAGGACAATGCTAGATGAATCAAAGTTACCAACTTATTTTTGGGCTGAGGCAGTTAATACAGCTTGCTTCACTCAGAATATTTCTTTGATTAATCAGGCCAAAGGAATGACCCCTTATCAGCTACTCAAAAGAAAGAAGCCACTATTGGATTTTCTTCATGTCTTTGGATGCAAGTGCTTTGTTCTGAGAAATCAAGCTGAGCATTTGGGGAAATTTGAAGCAAAGGCAGATGAAGCAATATTTGTGGGATATGCAGCAGGGAAAGCCTACAGAGTCTATAATCTCAGAACCAACATTGTTATGGAATCTGTACATGTTGTTTTTGATGATCTCAAAATTCAAGGTCTCTGTGATGAAGGTTTCCATGAAAGTCTTTCTTTTGAAAATGAGGAAGGAGATCAAGTGAATCATGTTAAGGCTACTGAGAAACAGCCTAAAGTTGTTGTATCTAGCACAGATGAAAGCAGCAGTGAAGATGAAATTGCTGCATTAAGATTGAAAAGAATAGCTGCTAGCAGACCAAATGGTCATTTCGTTGACAGTCATGATGGTGGATTCGTTGACAGTCAAAATGAGCGTTTCGTTGACAGTCAAAATGGTAATACCGTTGACAGTCATAGAAATGCTTCTAGAAGTGATCATTTAGGGACAACAAACTCAGGGGGAGTTTCTCAAGGACAAATATCCAATCAAGGCAATCATGATCATGAAGCTACCTCTTCAAGAGCAAATCTACCTCCCTCAAGGAAATGGACTAAAGATCATCCCTTTGAACTTATTATAGGTGATGTTTCTTCAAAAGTCCAAACTAGAAGAGCAACTCAAGAAGAATGTCTATATAGCAGCTTTCTGTCTCAAGATGAGCCAAAGAAAGTTGAGGATGCACTTCTAGATCCAGATTGGGTTTTGGCTATGCAAGAAGAGCTAAACCAATTTGAAAGGAACAATGTTTGGAAGCTGGTGCCCAAGCCTAAGGACAGGAGTGTCATAGGCACAAAATGGGTGTTCAGAAACAAGATGGATGAAAATGGCATAGTCACAAGGAACAAAGCAAGACTGGTTGCAAAAGGCTATTCACAGGAAGAAGGAATTGATTTTGATGAAACATTTGCTCCTGTTGCAAGACTAGAAGCGATAAGGATTTTCCTAGCCTATGCAGCCCATGCCAATTTCAAAGTCTATCAAATGGATGTGAAGAGTGCTTTTCTGAATGGGGAATTGGAAGAGGAGGTGTATGTAAGTCAACCTCCTGGTTTTGAAGATGATGATTTTCCAGAATATGTATACTTCCTCCTTAAGGCACTCTATGGTTTGAAACAAGCACCTAGAGCCTGGTATGACACACTTTCACAGTTCCTCCTTGAGAATCACTTCACTAGAGGTACTGTAGATAAAACTCTTTTTCATAGGGTTGTGAATGGCTCTACTATACTTGTTCAAATTTATGTAGATGACATAATCTTTGGGTCTACAGATGTGAAACTTTGTCAAAAGTTTGCCAAGCTTATGCAAAGTAAATATGAAATGAGCATGATGGGAGAATTAACTTACTTTCTTGGGCTTCAAGTGAAGCAAGTTAATGAAGGCATTTTCATTAGTCAAACAAAATATATTCATGATTTATTAAAGAAGTTTAATTTAATGGAATGCTCTCCTGCCAAAACTCCCATGCCTACTGCCATCAAACTTGAATTGAATACTAAGGAAAAATCTGTGGACATTTCAGGTTACAGAGGCATGGTAGGCTCACTTTTATATTTAACAGCTAGTAGACCTGATATTATGTTTGCTACATGTCTATGTGCTAGATTTCAGGCTGATCCTAGGGAATCCCATTTAGTTGCTATTAAAAGAATTTTCAGATATCTCAAGGGAACACCAAACCTTGGCATTTGGTATCCTAGAGAATCTGGCTTTGAACTAATTGGTTATTCAGATGCAGATTTTGCAGGATGTAAAATTGACAGGAAAAGCACAACAGGCACCTGTCAATTCTTAGGAAACAAGCTTGTCTCATGGTTCAGCAAGAAACAAAACTCAGTTTCTACCTCCACAGCTGAGGCTGAGTATATTGCAGCTGGAAGTTGTTGTGCACAGATCTTATGGATGAAAAATCAACTACTTGATTATGGATTGAGAGTTGAGAAAATTCCTATTTTCTGTGACAACACTAGTGCCATTGCCATTACTGAGAATCCAGTGCAGCATTCAAGGACCAAGCACATTGACATCAAGTACCATTTCATTAGAGAACATGTTATGAATGGTACTGTGGAGTTACATTTTGTTCCAAGTGAACAACAACTTGCAGACATCTTTACCAAGCCACTTGATGAATCCACATTCTCAAGATTAGTAAGTGAGCTAGGTATGCTAAATTTCTCTTAATTATTTTGAGATTTTTGCAAGTTAAAATGCAGCCAGAAACTTGCTATGTTTTTCTGTGAATTAATTTTCTCAGGAAAAAGTGAAATTTTGTCTAAGTCAAAATTACTATGTCAACGAAACGAATCATTTCGTTGACAGTCTTAGCATTTTTCTGGGTGTTTCGTTGATAGCTCTTTTATATCAACGAAACACAGCTTTATCAACGAAATAAGACGGGACTTTAACCACCCAATCCTGATTCGTTGATTTAGCGCTTTTAATCTGAACTGTTGATATTTGACACGTCCGTTACCACGATCTGTGCATACACCCCTGTAAGTATAAATCATGGTAATTCTTTAAAAGTAACGGTTATATTTTTAAGCCAATCCATTAATTTACATTTATTATTGGACTCTTTTTCTGAGAATTTTTGGGGGAGTATTTAAGAAATTCTATTTTCTTTATTTTCTTTTTACCTGTTCTCAAAAATTCCAAAGGCTTTTCTCTCTTCTTCTCTCTAACAAGCAATTTAGCTCGAAGCTTTTCTTCACACAACAATGGCACCCATAGTCAAGCTTATGTCTGCTGGAGGGTTCATTTACGAAAAGAACAACTCAATCCCATTTGTTGTCAAGGAGGGTCCAAACAGTATCTTTTTCAAGATGATGGACTTCATGAAGAACTGCAAATTGAGCTATGCAATGTTTCACTCAACTCCTCTCTATAATGAGATAATCGAGGAGATTTGGACCTCGTGTGAGTATAGTGGAACAAACTGCACACTGCAATTCACCATACAAGGTAAAGAGTACATAGTGAATTCTGATGTATTGCAAGCATGTTTACATATTCCTGAAAATAACTGTGATGCTTTGCCTACAATCACTGAAATGGTTAACTTGCTAAATTCCATAAACTACTCTTTGCCTACTGATAATCTGGGTAAAATAATTAGGAGAGGTTTGGTTAGGGAATATAGTTATTTAGCTGATGCATTTATCAAGGTCTTTTCTGGTAAGATTAGTAATTTTGATGCATTAACTAATTCCATGTTGATTCTTTTTACCATGCTCCTAACTGATAGATATTACAACTTTAGCACCCAACTTATGTATGAAATTGGTGCTAAGTTGGGTGATAAGGCTAATAGGAAAAAGAATATCTATTATGCTAGGTTTCTGATGATGTTGGCTAATCATGTTAGTCCAACACCATTAGTTATTTCTAACCCTGTTTCCAAGTTTGAGTGTTTTGTGCAAGAAAAGAGAGTACTGACAGACATACTGAGGCTGAACCACAATGGTGAGGTTCCAGTGGTGTATTTGCCAGTAATTGAGGTAACTACTGCTATCCCCTCTAGTATAATTGTTACTTCAACTGTATCACCCAGTACTGTTGCTGTGGAGTCTGTAGTTGTGACCCAACAGGCTCCTGTCCCAGCAACAAAACCAAAATCAAAGAAATCCTCCAAGCCAACCTCAAGTGCTTCCCAAAAGGCACCTGTTGTAAAATCCACTACACAACCTAAGGGGAGTGTTGTAGGTGCTGTGAGAGGTGAGGGAAGGGGTGAACATAAAAGAAACCCTAAGGATAAGGAAGGAAAGATGAGTGAGATCCAGCCAAGCCCCATTGTGTCTTCCCAACAAGGCACAATGCGTAATATGGATTTAAGCACAAGTCTAATTGCATCCTCCCAAAAGGATGTAATTATTGAAACAAGCTCTTCTCCAAGAGCACACTCCAAGAGGGTAAGGGACACTTCAAGCCCACAGTCTACTTTTTCCCAATACCAAAGGAGGGTGAAACAAAAATCCAAGGGTTCACAGGGTGCACACACTCTGGAAGCTACACTTCCAGTTTCACAAATTCAGTTTGATGTAACCCCTATCATTACTCTGGGGTTACAGTCCCATTCTCTAAACATCAACCTTGAACAATCTCCATCAAATTCACCAACTTTATCTCTAGATGTGGACATGATCCATACATCTATTCCTGATTCTCCAACTCTAATCTTGGAGAAGCCCCACTCTGAAGCTGGTGGCCATCACTTGTTAAGTGATTTGTTGGGCCATCAACCAATTTTTTCTGAAGTTGCAAGAGGATCTGTGGACCAATCTCTAAAATCAATCACCACAGATTCTACTGTAATTTCACTTTCTCAAAGTGCTTTATTGACTTCATCAACGAAACAGCTTCTTTCGTTGACAAGTGTTTCTCCATCAACGGTATCCATACCGTTGACAGTTCAATCTACCATTCCGTTGATAGGTCAATCTACACCCCTTATTGAAAATCCAGTTGTTTCCACAACTAGTGTAGATGACCTGGTGGTAGTTGAGACACTTTTAGGTTTGAAAGGGAGTGAAACTGAGTGGCTGGCTTGCAGCCAGGCAAAAGGAGAGTCTGAGAGTGAGAGGCTGGCTATTTCTTCCAGCCAGGCAAAAGGAGAGATTGAGAGTACCACCTTAGTAGGTGAAGGTGAGGGTGTGAGAGGTGTGAGCCATGGGGAGCCCATGATGCAAGAAAAGAGTGGAGAGAGAGAAGGGACTACAGGAGCAATAAGGATGGAAGCAGCCATTGCAAGTGAGTTAATGGGGGTCAGTGATGGAGAAAGGGAACTTACCTTCCAAGAGCATTATCAACAAACTCTGGATAGTATTTCCCTGGATCCTGAGACCTTTACTCATCCTGTGTCAGCCTATCAAGTTATGGCTCAACAGGGCAATGTGGAGGCAGAAAGGTCACTCAACTTAATTCATACTACTGCATCAATGCAAAGAGCAAAGGATGCATTGACCAATCTACCTCCAGGAGCTGCATCAAGTGGAGAATTTGAGTTTTCTGATGATGAAGACAGCTTTGGTGACAATCTACAGGTGGCCACTACTACACAGACTGGGACTTCTGTGGTGCCTCCTACACCAAACTGGCTTTCTCAAGATATGCATGGTAGATCCAACTTGGATGCTGCTATTACAAGGCAATACAATGACGCATATCTAGCTCATGAGTCAGCAACTGCAAGGGACAAGAAATTCTATAAGGCCATAATGGATTCTCTGGAAATTCAAAGGCTACAAATGTTGCAGACAAGGATTGAAGCTACAGAAATTAAGGATTCAATTAGCAACCTTAGGGATGCTACTGACAGGAGGCTAGATGAAAAGCTTCCTCTTCACACTGTCTCCAAGATGTCAAGGTTTTTCACCAAGGAACCTGAAGTGTCCTCATCTTTGAAAACTCTCTCCTCTAGAGTGGACAAAGTTGAGGCTACACTTTCTCACATGCAGAAGGAACAGGAGAAGCAAACTCAGCTACTTACCCAGCTTCTGGCAGCTCAAGGACTCCCTATCATCTCACTTGATGATAACAAAAAGGGGGAGAAAACTGAGAAAACTAAGGAGCTAGAGATACAAATCACAAAGGTTTTGGTCCCAGCCATCTCCTTACTAGAAGAGCCATTAGCAATGGGGGAGTTTGGAAAGAAGCAAAAGGATGGTATTGATCTAATTAAGGAAGCTTCTATGAGGATGAAACTTGCAGAACAGATCAAAGATCACTGGTCCAACATAGAAGCAAGGTTCAAGAAAATTACTGATTCTTCAAAGACAGATCAGCCATCAACAAATGCAATGGTGACAGTACAAATGGAGCCACAGTTCAAGAGCTCTTATGCTATAGAGCCCCTTCAGCATGGAATCCTTCAAGATTCAAGAAATGAGAAAGGCCAATCTTCATGCTTTAGGAATGTGGATGCAAGAGGGATTTCTCCAGTGTCACCTATCAAACCCAAAGGCAAGAACACTGAAAGGACATTTTATCCTCTACCAAAGCCAGATGAGTTCAAAGTCCTAGGGGAGCTGATCACTAAGTGCAAGGAAAGCAATCATCCAAGCATAAGGAATCAAAGGGCCACCATCTACAGGGACAGCAAGGAAATCTGCATTTGGGTTGGTCACCCAAATTTTGCTAAGGCCAAAGCTGAAGAATCTGAAAGGGCAGCAATGCAAGCATTGGCAGTTGCTCAAGCACTTGAAGATGAAGAAACTCTACAGGAAGATAAAGCCAAGGATGGAGCTAAGGAAGCAAGGAAAAGTATAAGGCAACCAAAGGCTAGAGCTAAGAGGAATCTGGACTTTGATAAAGAGGACTCTCAGGAAACTGCTCAAGCCTCTTCCACAACAAGTGCACATCAAATTCCTACTGGTCTACCTATTGAAGGAAAGTTGGCCTATGATCCTGCACACCCTGTCAACTATCATGATCAACCAATCATGCCAAAGGAGGAGCCTATTGAATTTGATGAAGCCTATTTTCCAAAATTCCTATTTGAAAAGGATCAGCCAACAAAGTCAAAGAAAAGGGCTGTCAAGGCAAAGCCAGTATTTGTGAGAAAGTCACAACCTTAGAAACCCCCTACAAATCCAGAGGACTGCATGTACATTGCTGACATCAGGGAAGAATCTAGCTTACATCTTGATTTAGACAACCTGGTGGAAGTAAGGGGCATTGCAGCTTCTCAAAAGATGCCTGAAAGATTAGTTTTCACATTCAAGGGTGGTAGAGAACAAACATGGCCTCTCTACAGAATTTTAGGAGAAGACTACCAAACACTACTCACAGTGTTTAGATGCTTGAAGAAAGACTTTGGCTTCACCAAAACAGCCAAGTCTGAGGTGGTCTCCAAAATATGTCAAATAAAGGCTAGCTGGAACAAGCCTGAGGCTCTTCCCAGGATGCTTAGAGTGCCCTCAACAGGAAAGAAGATCCATCTTCAACCCTACTGGATGATGGAATTTAAGGACAAGGACAACTGCAGAAGGTTCTTCAGAATGGAAGACCAGCTGGATAAGGCATCTAATCAAACTCTAAAGCTTATGCAATCCAAGCTTGGTGATCAAGATGAGGAAGAGAAGATCTTCTACAGAAGGCTACAGGTTCAGATTGAGGAAAACAACTCTAAGAGAGGGAGGAAGACTATGCCACAAAGAAGACAAAGATGAATCATTTGCTCAGTCTAGAGGAGCACTTCTTGGCATTAGTCTTGTAAGTCTTGTATCTTATTCAAAATATTATGAAGCTTAATGCATTTTCTACTTTTGTAATTTAGAATGTATATGAGTGTTTTTGTTATCATCAAGTCTCTTCATTTATGGCTGTTATTCTATCAGTCATAAATTGGGGGAGATTGTTAGGAATATGTTGTTCTTGATGATAAACATAAAACACTTAGTAGAATTTGTGTAAAGTCACTTTGTAGCTGTCAACGAAATGGCATGCTTTGCAGCATTCCGTTGACAGGAAGCTCATCAACGAAATGAGTGTTATAGCAATTGCATTGTACAATACTTCTCAAATGATAGGCATTCTGTTATAAGATAGGTTTTCTAAGTCATGTTGACTAAGTACTAGATAGGCAAAATAGGTTGGTTAATTGTAAATATATTAGGCCTTGTAATTTTGCCTAAGTGAAGACATGTCAACGGTATGAAGATTACTCTGTCAACGGTATGGAGTTTACTCATCAACGAAACGAGGGAAACACCATCAACGGAATGAAGAATAAAGCTATCAACGAAACACATCTCCCTGCTATCAACGAATCATTATTGCTTTTCTGAATAGTTGACAAAGTGATAGTGACAGTTTACTGAACAGATCTAAAGGTGATGTGGAAGAGTACTTTGCATTGGAAACCATTAAAATGGACATGGGGAATAAGGAAACATCCCAGTTTCCAATTGGGTCTTGGGAGTGATCATAATAAGCATGAAGACAAAAGCAAGGATCTCCAAGGACCACTGGACAAAGGGATGAAAAGCAAACTATTGGCGGTTACTCATTGTACTTTTAGTGTAGCCAAAAATAGGGTTGTAAACTTGGGGATCTATAACCAAGTGTAGCAGTTACTTTAATAAGAGAGAAGAAAAACAAATAGTTTGTATTAGCTATCCTTGAGAGCATTCTTCTCTACAACCTTGTAACTGAGCAGCTGTGTACTTTTGTATCACAGATTATTTCCGCAATAAAAATCACTTCAGTTGGATCATCAAACAATCCAACTGAAATTATTTATGTGCTTGTGATTTTTACTTTAAGTTCAGTTTTTATTTGTAAGTTGTTTTAAGTTTAAAGAAATATCAAGAATTGTATTCAACCCCCCCCCCCTTCTACAATTCTGTTAGGTCATTTGGGATTAACAATGGCTTCTTGCCTTTCTGGAGCAAAATTTCTTTTCTTTTGTTTCACTGTCTTCCTTTCGGGATCCACATTCAATTTGTGGGTTATCAATTGGGGATCAATCCCTGGAATATCAGCTGCTGTCCAAGCAAATACATCAATGTTTTCTTGAAGAAAAGATGTCAACTTGCTTTTCATAGATTCAGTTAGTAGAGCTCCAATGTAGGTGACCTTGTCTGGTTCTCCTGGAATCAGGGGGATGGGAACAAGATCCTCAGCTGGCTTTCCTCTTCTTTCTTCACCGTTTCTGATGTCCATGTCTTCAATTGGGAGAACCTGCCCCCTCAACTCCATCAGGCCTCAACGCGGCTACATAACAGCTTCTAGCCATTTTCTGATCGCCTTTCTCTTCGCCAATTCCATTCCTGGTAGGGAACTTGATCTTTAAATGATAAGAAGAGGCAACAGCCTTGAATGCATGAAGACCAGTTCTTCCCAGAATTACATTGTAGGTTGAAGTCGCTTTGATAACTATGAAGTTCAGCATCTGAGTAGACGTCTTTGAACCTTGTCCCATTGTCATGGGGAGTTGAATCGTGCCTTCTACCTTCGATTCCACTCCATTGAACCCATATATGGGCATGTTTGAGGGTGTTAGCTGAGAATCAGTGTAACCCATCTTGATGAAAGCATCATGGAATAAGATGTCCACTGAAGCTCCATTGTCAACAAGAACTCTCTTTGTTTCAGAGTTGCCTATCACAGGTACTATGACCAGAGGGTCATCATGGGGAAATTTCACCCCCTCAAGATCAGAATCATCAAAATTCAAAGATACTTCAGTCTTGGCACGCTTTGGTGCTTCTCCAACCACAGTCATTACTTCACGGGCATAAGCCTTTCTCGAGTTTCTGGAAGGTCCGGCAGCAGTTGGCCCTCCAAATATCATATTGATGACAGACCCTCGGGGCTTTGGATTTCGATCTTGATCATGGTCTCGTCTGTCATAGTCTTTCCTTTCATAATTTCCTCTCTGACTTCCCTGGTTTCCATCTTTGGTGTACTTACCAAGCTTTCCTCTTCGAATCAAGAACTCAATTTCATCTTTCAGTTGTCTGCAGTCATCTGTCTCGTGGCCAACTTCTTTGTGAAACCGGCAGTATTGGTTTTGATTTCTTTTTGACACATCGGCCCTCATTGGCTTCGGCCATTTAAGGTCTTCTTCCTTTGCAATCTCCATCAGAATTTGGCTTCTAGGAGCATTCAATCTTGCATATTCCATAAACTTAGGCCCAAAATTGTTCTTCTTGGGTGGTGAATCAAAATACTTTGATGTCCTAGGATACTTCTCTTTTGAATCATACTCCGGAGTATCTTTTCTCTTTTTTAAATTTCCATTGCCAGTAGCAATGGGTTCATACTTTCTCATGCTCTCCTCAGCCTTGATGTATTTTCCAGCTCTATCTTGTAGTAACAACATGTTTTCGGGGGGATGCTTAGCCAAAGACCTCCTGAAGTGGTCATCGGTAGTTCCTTGCTGTAGGGCTATCATAGCCACTTTATCTTCTAAATCTGGGACTTTAATAGCCTCCTTAGTGAATCTACTCAAGTATTCTCTCAATGTTTCATTCTTGCCTTGTCGAATCCCCATAAGAGAGGCAGAACTTTTCTCGTGTATCTTCCCACTAACAAATTGATTGATGAATGCCTTACTCAGCTCTTTGAAGGATCCAATAGAATTGGGCGGAAGGCGACTATACCAACGTTGAGCCATGCCCGCCAGGGTTTGTGGAAACGCCCTACACTTTATAGCGTCATTGGCAGGTTGCAACAGGAGTGCATTTGAGAAAGTTCTTACATGATTTGTGGGATCTCTCGTTCCATCATAAGCTTTGATGGTTGGCATTTTAAACTTCCTGGATATATTGGCCTTCATTATCTCTTGAGTGAAGGGTGGTGTAGGATCGTCAGGATCTCCTAGAGGTAACAATACAGTAGGATCTCCTCTTAGGGTTTCAACCCTTCTGGATCTCGAAGGAGTAGGATCTAGATTAATTACCGGAGGCCTCCCGGCTGCTCTTGCAGCCTCTTCTTCCTCTAACTTCTTTTTGAGTTTTGCAACCTCTGCCTCATGGGCTGCAATCCTTTCCTGAGTGGTTTGCTCCTTGTTTGCAGAACGTCTTCTTCGTGGGGGATAGTCATCATCAGTATTGTAATTTTCATCCTCAGTGTAAGGACTAGAGAAATCGTCTCGAAACATCTGATGAGTTTGGGTTTGACGGTTCAGGGGTTCCAAACCTTGTACGTAAGGGGGCACATATGCCTCATGGTGTACCAGATTGGTACCACTACTGCCCACCGGGGGTCGAGGGGGCCTGCTATGGGTAGGCATCCCAAGGGTCTGATTCACATATTGAGGGAGATCAGTAGTATGGAGTTGAAGGCTTCTCGGGGCATTCATGAGCAGTGGGGAGGTTGTGATCGGTTGTTGGTGAACGGTCTCTTATGGATTAGATCCATGAATGACCATCTGCAGGGGATTCGTCCCTTCAACCGATGTCAGGACTTCCGTTCCTTGAGTGTTGGTGGGGATATTCGCCCCTTCAATGCCAGTAGCTGGCGGTGGTTGACTTCCATGAGTATCAGCCCCGGAGGTGATAGGAAGTTCTTCAGAAGCTCGAGTTGTTCTTCGCGTGTTTGCCATGGTTGATGTTGTCTTCCCACAGACGGCGCCAAATGTTATGGATTAAAAAACGTGCTTTGTGAATTAAATGCTAGGGTTTGTGAGCGTTCAAGCTTTAATGGCTGCTCTTGTGTTTCGAGACTAAATCGGTCCTCACAAGATGCCTACGTATCTCTGCTGTATAGAGAATCAAGCCAATAAAAACGTAGTTCTAGAATGAAGGACGAGGGTCCTTATATAGGCGTCAGGAGCCTTGTATTTAGAGTATGTTTAGGAGACTTAATGGATAAGTCTCGTTATTGATAACTGATAAGGAGTGTTTTGCTTGGCAGGCAAGTATTATCCTTATCTGATAAGTGCTGTGACTCATCATACTATTTGATTGGGATTCTGGATCCTTCTATGAAGATATTATCATATTTGGACTCTTTTATGAGCTGCGTATTTTCCTTTATTTATTAATTACGAAATTAATAAATAATTAGGGTTTCGGGCCTTTTGTCGGGCCTAATTCTTGGACCAAACTAGGTCTAATTAATATATCATTAATTATTTCTAGGGTTATATTTCAGCCCATATCAACAATTATTAGCATTTAATTGTTACACAATTATTAGCATTTAATTGTTGTAACGCATTCCCGTAATGCGTTACAGCCCTTCTGTCCACATTAAATTTGATTTTTTGGGAGTTTGGTAACTCCGTTTTGGGCGTGCAATATACCGTTGGATTCGTTTTTCCAAGACGGATCTAATGGAGTGGTCAAATATTTTTTATATAAAAGTTTGGAACTGTTTATGTTCCCGGAAGTGTTTTAAAGCATGTACTAATTGTTTTAATTGCTTTTAAATACTATAATAACTCCATACATCATTATATCATTGTATGACATGATATTACTTGCATGCTTACTTGTTTATTTATTTTTATATATGAGATATATGCCTATATTTACCATGCGATGATAGATTTAGGTGAACTTAAATCAAAATAAGGTGTGCTCTAGAAAATCTAGAATATGAATCGTTCTTGCCTTAACAATAATATTATGAGTACAACCATGAGATTCTTATGTTTATGAAACATAGAGTGAAATACTCTTTTGATGTTGAAAATGAAAATTTCTAAAAAGGCCGTTGGGTTTTAAGCGGGACCGTTGTGACCCCTCCAACACACTGGGAATTTTTCATTTAAATATCATAATTGTATTTTGTTCAAGAAAAAGAGAATCTCCTAGTAATATGATTATGGTTGCAACATAATATAATCTCTCTTAATTAAAATTTATATCAAGTAGTAAATGGCCAATGGCACAACGGGCTTGTGTCGGTCATAGCCTTCCAATATAATAGCAAGCAGAGTTCTTATATTGAGACATTGTCGTTTCATGCTATAGCCGAGGGCTTTGTTTTGAGATTAAGAGATGCTTGTTTATCACATGAGATGTGTATGATAAATTAGTTTTCAATTGTCGTTACGTGCTACAGCCGTGGGCTTTTGGAATTCTAATTTAATTATGCAAGATGTTGGGTTTGACTTGACTTAGAATATTGAGTGAGTCGTGCCACAGCCGAGACTCAATGATTCAAGAGGCTAAAAGATAATAAGGAATAACATGAGATGTAGTTGACAAGAGTTGTCTTCCTATAGAACATCACATTGCGTTTCGTGCCACAGCCGAGGTGATGTGATGGAAAATAGGATCCTTATTCTCACTAACATTATGAATGTTTAGTTATACATATAAAGGGTTGTATAACTTAAATAAAATAGTGGGAGCCACCAATAAATAAAGACCCGATTCATGTGGTGTTGTAAGAATAAAATTGAATATTTACTTAGTAGTTATGTGTATTCACTAATAGAATTATATATATACTATAATTTCTGCACTATCACACATCGTAGTAGAATAACACGTTGACTTATCCCGAATATGCTGATGAACTTTGAAACTTGAGAAATGTTCTCAAGAATGAAAAGTTTGTATAACTTAAATAAAATAGTGGGAGCCACCAATGAATAAAGACCCGATTCATGTGGTGTTGTAAGAATAAAATTGAATATTTACTTAGTAGTTATGTGTATTCACTAATAGAATTCTATATATACTATAATTTCTGCACTATCACACATCGTAGTAGAATAACACGTTGACTTATCCCGAATATGCTGATGAACTTTGAAACTTGAGAAATGTTCTCAAGAATGAAAAGTTAGACGAAATGTTTAACTCGTTAATACAAAGTGTCTTATTTGTGATGCACATGGAGATGTGTATGAGACCAAGTGCAAGAGGTCTAATAATGCAAATGTTGCAAAGTAAACCAACCTGATGTCTATGAGCTTGAGACTGTACAAACAGTATGAGCACAAGGACATTCAGGGCTACCTTGTTGCTTCTATAAGAGTTGTAGAATGTGATAAATAAGACGATTCAATATAGGATATCGAATGAGCTATTCCATAATAGTTATGCTGAGGGTTGATCTATGAATAATCATAGACTCAAGACAATCAATTTGATTGAGCGTCTAGGGTAGGTTGATTTTGTCATAGATGGAAGCTAAGTCGAGATATGATCTTGAATTAGTTTCCAAATACGAACTCGTAAATTTGTTGTGAAATCTTACATGAAAAGGTTGGATATCAGATTGTCTGAAATCTACTTCATGTTAAAGATTGTTGAGACGTATTTCCTTCTTAGAGAGCTTTGTTCTTCAGACTGGTAACGGTTCTGGAATCAAGTAGTGGGAGATGAAGCATACCATCAAGAAGAAGTTTGTTAGTGGGTGATAACATAATTAGTCAAAGGCTAAGTTTAACTCCAAAAGCAAAAGAGTTTATTGCCACCTATCAAAGGTGGGTTATTGGAAGATCAACTACAAGAGTTGTCTTGTAGAGTTGAAGAATTAGAGAAATTTAGTGGGACTGAAACTTCTCATTTTGAAATAGGGACTATGGAATAGAGGTAATGGAAATCCAAAGAACTATAGGCTTGTTTGCACGAGTGAGAAGAGTATTCGCTTGTTGCATGGTGATGAGTTACAAGAACCATATGATTATTGAATCACATTATGCATGCGAAACTCGTCTCACTAGAAAGACCACTATATCTCTATTTTCTTGAAATAGAGAGATAATGAGCAACAAAAGTGTTAAAATTAGTACACATAATTGTATGTGCACCAGTGACAACACATGCCAGAAAAGGATTCACACGCTTCATTAGAATTCACAGATATGATCCGGATTCAGATATATGTATTTGGTACAATACAAATTCGAATCTTTTGGAGTGTTTCAAAATGAATAATAATGAAATACAAAACAAAATAGCAAGTGTTGGGACTCTTTGATAAGATCAAAAAGATATACACTTGAGTGAGTGTTTTGAGGTTATCTCAAATCTTAAGTTTAAAGCTTCACGTTGGACAGATCCTGAGATTCTACAGGTAGATGGAATGTACGAAGGAGCGAACGAACTTTGTTAGACATCGTTCGGTTCATGTTAAGCTAAATTGATCTTCTAATATATGTTTAGAGTTGAATTTTATAAATATCAGTATATCTGCTGAATATAGTATCTTCTTAATCTGTTCCTAAGTTGTCATATGAAATATGTAGTGCAAGGAACACAAGTCTTAAACTTGTTAAGATTTGGGATGTCTAGCTTATGTCAAAATGTTTAATTTGATAAGCTAGATGGTAGATCCAAAATGTAAGTTTGTGAGATATCCTAATGATAGTCAAGGATGTTGGTTGAATATTCTACTGAATATAGTGTGCATGACATACTGCCTACTTAGAGGAATTGTTCATTCTAGAAGGGTTCAGTGGGAGGAAGGTTGAACTTAACTAAGTTCAAAAACCACAAATTACAAAGGTTCTATAGGAAGAACATTTTCAGACATGATAACTTTTTGTAGGTTAGCTTAAGTATAGGTCTTGATATTTTATCACCAACCTGAGAGGTTGACTGCCTTGTCATTAAGAATGACAATGAGGTGTCAATTATATGATAATGACCTTATGACCTATACTAAAGCTATGAGTTATGACTCGGAGAAATGGCATAGTACCATGAAATCCAATATAGATTCCATGTACATCAACCAAGTACGGACTATGGTTGAGGACCTAAAGGTGTCATAACCGGAAGGGTACAAGTGAGTCTATAAAAGGGAGATTGGAGTGATTGGCTGGGTAAAGACCTATAAGTCCTTGCTTATTGTGAAAGGATTCAATCAAAGCAAAGAGATTGACTTTGATGAAAAAAATTCACATGAAGTAGTGCTCAAGTCTATTCGGATTTTGTTTGCGTTTGCGGCTAGTAATGACTATAATATCTAATAATGGTCGAACGGTCGACCCTCCTCGATAGGAAAATTGAAGAGATGTGTAGTTGACACAATTAGAGGGATTTATTGCTATGAGTAGCAAATCTATGGTCTAATAGCCACGACAATCCATTTATGAATTGAAGCAAGCTTCTCAATGATCGAACATCTGTTTTGATGAGACAATCAAATAGTTTGATTTTATCAAAGACAGTGATGGATCATGGATCTACAAGAAGGTTAGTGGGAGCGTGATGACATTCCTAATAATATATGTGACATACTTATGATAAGGAATGATGTATCGACGCTAAAATTAGTCAAAGTATGGTTATCTAACATATTCTCTATAAAGGACTTGGGAATGGCTTCCTATGATATAAGAATGAGAATTTATAGGATAAACCAAGTGTTGGGTTAAACCCAAAGTGTGTACATCATTTATATGCTAAGATGTTTAGCATAAATAACTCCAAGAAGTTACTTGAATTGTCAAGTCACAGAGTTACTTTCTCCAAGATAGTGTCTTTCTACGACATCCGAGGAGAAATGACGTATGAGTAAGATTTATTATGCTTCGGCAAATGTATCTATCAAAATACCGGATGTACTATACAAGAATTGATGATCGCTAACTCACTAGGTGAGATAAGCGAGCACTAGTCTAGTCCTTGAGAAGCGCGATAGTAAGCTGGAAGAACGTCCTTAAATACTTTCGAAGAATTGAGGACATATTTCTTGATTATGGTGGGTCCAAAATGAAAATCGAGTGTTATAAACACTATGATTTTCTTAGGACAAATGTGATAGAAAATCCATGTCAAAATAAGTGTTAATTCTGAATGGATGAGCGGTTTGTTGGAAGAATTCCAAGCAACTTAAGATAACTGATTCCGTAGTGGAAGCACTATATGTATATAGCTATAAGTGAAGCTGCAAAGGAGGTTCTTTGGATAGCGAAACCTGTTTTCGCTGGTTAGACATGGTTCCTAGAATAGGATTTATATTGTTGTATCGGTACAACATATGGTAGTAGCGCATGCTATGGATCCTAGGTTTAATCAGGGATTCAAGATCCAAGTTGCGGCACTTTCATATGATATATGAGATCGTTGAAAGTAGAGATGTTTAAGTCAATATTGACTTGACACCCATATCAACACAGTAAAGACCATTTACTAAACCGTTATTTGAAAATCGCTTTGTTCTCTATTAGGAGAAGTTGTATATGAGATACCAAGGTAATTGGTTTTAGTACAAGTGGGAGATTGAAAGACGTGTGTCCTAAATCCAATCATGGATGATGAGTTAGGAGATACTTTGTTCAATATGATTCAAGTTTGTTTAATTTAATAAAATGGTAATATGTTTTATAACGGGCTTTATCTATTTAAAGTGTTTAAATTAGATGATCCATGGTTTAGAGTAAAGCTTTAATGGATTATGATGAGATCATTATAATGAGACCTTAAAGCTGATAACTCTAAACTTAAATAGTTCCTGGTCGTAGGATAATTAATTGGTAGTTAATTAATCCGCAAAGATCGGTACATACTATGTTTGCTTCACTATGAAGGATGTCTGTTCTCATAGGCATTTGTGTGGTGACACTATAGCTAGTATGTAGGTACTTATTAGGAATAAGTTCACTGAACATGACTCGATCAGTTGAACAACTAATGGAGTTCACTCATGTGTCAGTAGTTGTTCATATAGTGATGGTTGTACAAGTGTCCTTTGACTTGAGATCATCATAGTCATCTTGTGTACACTGAACTATACTTTGGTTTAGCTCTTAGTCTCGAGGGACAATAATTAGTGCTCTTCTGGGTATAGGAATTTGTGCACGAAGATAGTGAATGATCAATAAAGGATCTGCCCCTTCCAGTGAAGGAAGAGAATGTCCTATGTTATTCCATTTATGCTAGTTCAGGAATCTCTGGCCAGAGTGAATGAAATTAGAAAGAAGTTTCTAATTTGCATTAATCGGAACTAGGCATAGTGAATAGGAAAACATATGATTAAATTAAATAGGCTTGACATGAGATCCATGCCTTGTATTTAATCGGGACATTGTAGGGAAGAAGGAATTGATTGTAAGGTAACTAGTCACTAAATAGGTTCTTGGTATTCTAAACAGTGAATTCATATTATCCGGATAGTCGCGATATGTTGAGAAGCATCACTCACGATGTAGAATAAATATAATTAATCAGTTAATTATATTTAATGAATTATTAGAATTCATATAAATAATAAATAAAAATTTTATTATTATTTATTTCTACCACCGGCTTAATATTGAACCTATAGGGTCACACCATAAAATAATATTTTCTTTGATGAAAAGATTTAAATTATGAGAGAGGAAGAATTATTTTCTAAATAGTTTAGAAAAAGAAATAATGATTAAAATAGTTTAAATCATTATTAAAGCATTTTAGAAATATGGGGTTAATATATATATCTATAAAGATATATTATTAAAACCCTAAAAAGGCCCTATAAATAGAATGAGATAGTTCATTCGAAGGCACATCTTGTTTTTGTGAAAAACCTAGACAAGGAGCTAGCCTCCATCTCTCTCTCTCTCTCTCTCTCTCTCTTTTCTCTCTAAAAGGTCTTAGAGTTTTTTGAAGAATTCATCGAAGGAAAATTCTTGGTGGATACCGGTAGAGTGCTTCACACTCTTAGGAGCAACTGCTTGCAACCATCGATTTTAAAGCTTCGATTCTCAAGGTATGGTTACGATTACCTTCGTTCTAGATTTTATATATTTTTCTATATGTGCGATACATGGTTTTTACGGAATAAATGTTATATCACGCTTCCGCTCATCCGTAAATTCCTTCAAGGTAAGTAAAGTGGAGAAAAGTAGTGGAAGTAGTTAATTTTTATATTATAAAACTTTGCTATTTTGGGAAAGTTTTGGAATGTAAAGAATTGGAAGGGACATCCCAAAAAGGAAAGTGTAAAGAAATGGACGGGATATAGGGATTATATATAATAGAAGCGCATGTGATGGCTAATATGTAAAAGCGAAATCAAGACTTAGCAAATAACATAAACAAAAGCTACTTCCTGCCACCCAAAACCAGCCTCAAAGAAATTGACGCAGAAGGAAAACAAATTTACTAAATTAAATAAAGCTGTTGCAACAAGTAATTAAACTGAAGATAACGTGTATAAATTTTGACAATATAAATATCAGATCTAGTCTAAATTGATGTCCCAAATACAAGAAAGGAGACCCATATATATAGGGAAAAATAATGGGTTTGGGCTCTTTGATTACAAATCAGATTCTAAAAATATTTCCTCAATTCCCTTTTCTTCTCCGATAAGTTTTCCAATTTTTCTCCAATTTCCTTTTGACTTTAAGTATTTCCACCTACTTGCCTTTTTTCACCTTTTTCTGCTAGAAATATGATTTTATTTATTTTCCTACAAAACAAAAGAAAACAATTTATTAAATAATAAAATTACAAAACAGATATAAAATAGGTATTAAAAATGTATTAAATTATGGACCTATCAAATGCCCCCATACCTATCTTTTGCTCGTCCTCGAGAAAAACTAATATAATGTAAACTACTATCTAATATATAATACCACTTCCGTAGGTGATCACGGTTACATTTGGCATATGCAACAAGCCCTTTAAACCCCTAGGCAGCCCTAGTGGACGAGTGAGGTCTCGTGAGGGCCTATATTGAATGTACCCACAAAATACATCTAGCTCATGTAAAAGATTGCATAGAAATGCAACACCACACATACAAGTCCTCTCATGCTACATAAACTTAAGAATCAAAAATGAATTTGCAATGTCTTGTCATGGAAGATGCAAGGATTCACATAGTCTACTCAAAGAAATATGCATAAGTGCTCAAAAGTCCATGTCAAGTGTAAGAATAAGTTGGTAACCATGCTATGCACACAAGAGCACACCATTGAGTCAAAACTTGGGATCTCAAATGTAGAAACAAGCAATAACTCACCTTTCACTCACAAAAGAATATTCACTCAAGAACAAGGGTAAGTGTGTATCACTCTATTCCAACTAAATCATAAGCATGCTTGACACTTGGTATCAATCTAACTTTAACACAACATACATCAATGATGATAATCAAAAGGTCTTTATTGGGGTTGTAACGGGGCTAGCGACAAGGTATGTGAAGTAAGGCCAAAGAAGGTGAAGTGTCAAAAGCTAGTAGGCACCATAATTAATCATACACATCACCAAACATCCTCCCCACACATGAATTTTATACTTTTTTTTTCAACAAAAAGGCTTGATTAGTCGAATGAAGAAGGATCACACAAACATAAGTATGCTCTCATGATATTTTTTTTTTTTTCGAGAGCTAAGAGATAGATATAAGCAACCAAAATCCTCCTTCAAAAATTTATTGAACAATGACTATCAAGTAAGCAATCAAACCAAATATTTCCTCAAAAGTAATGAACAAAAGTAAACCCATCTCACACACCTTATTACTCCCTCAAGTTCCTACCAGCCTTTGACAAATTGGGATCAAGCTTCAGTAAGGCTACACAAGAAAACGGTCTAAGGCAAGTAATGTGGTGTGTCACCGTAAAAATAGGATTAAGCTCAAGTGGGTAACTAATTGATCATATATAAATGGTGTGGTAATTTGGAAAATATAGGTTATTCCTAGATGCCTTTATCATCTTATCATCAAATAATGTCATGCGTTTCAAGAAAGGTCTCAAACAAGTGCTACCAATGCAAACAACACGTGGACACTCAAGAAAACAAATATAAAATGCAAAATATATGCATATAGGCTCAAAAATCCACTTGGTGGTAAAACATAATCAATCCCAAGCAAAAAATCTCTTCAATGCACCAACTTGTACTCAAAGCATGAAAACAAAATCATATTGCCCATATTCATGTCCTTTTAATTACTTGCAACATTCAATAAGTCTACTAGTTTCAACTCTCTAGTGTATGTGTGTGAACAAGAACTTAGCAAATCACTTCTCAATCAAAAGAATCAGAAACGCAAGATTACTATAACATGTAAGGGTGCATCAGGCCACAAGCAATCGTTTTACAAGGCTAGAATTCTACAATTTACAAGACTAAAATTATTTTTGGGTTCTTTTTCATTTTTCAATTTTTTTTGGATTTTTTGTATTTTTTAATAATACTACTAAACCCGTTAATGCCCCCATACCTAAATCATGCATTGTCCTCAATATATGCAAATGAGAGAAAAATGACAAAGTAAAAGGACGAGAATACTTGATAAGGGCATGACGGAGAAACACAATAATACTTATAACACACTGTTAGGTCCAAAGAATCGTAGAAGGGGGGGGGGTCGAATACGATACCTACAAATTATTTAATTTCGTTCGCGGATAAATCATTCAGTTCAACTACGAAATCAAATACACCAAATCAAACCAAGAGTCGGGGAATATATCGTTTTATAAATATAAACCTCGAGGGGTGCTACAATTTCTAATCCGTAGATTAGCTTCAATGAGTTTAAGGTTACACAAATTCAATACAATGATAAAATTCTGAGCACTATTAATTTCTCTGATTTTCTCCGGCTCAAACTTCTCTCTCAGTAATGTCTCTGTGATTTTCCTTAACTGAAGAAGATACTTATTCTCTCTTAGTAATTATAGACTTTTTAGAAAATCTATCGAACCTCAAATATTCAAATATTCTTGGCCGTTGGATCTTCATCAACCTGACAACAAAGTCACTTCACCACCTGCTTCTCCAAATTGAAAACTATCGAATCTTTAAAAAGAATTTATCATTCGATAGTTTTTAAATAAAAACTATCGAAAGTCAAATTCTTTTATAATAGAATTCTGATTGTTTTCTTTAATCACATTCGATGGTTTTCTAAATAGAAAAACCATCGAAATCTTTTCTTGTCCTTGACCTTTTAGAAAAGCTTATGTACTTCAGGGTGTTTCAGTTTTAGACTGTATCACTTTCTTCTGAGACGATAAAACAACTTGATCTTTTTAAGTGCCGTCAACTAGTGCAACTGGTCTAGTTCACAGATGAATAACACTTGGTCAATTCTTCTATGTCTTCAATTCAATGCTGCTGATAAGTCCTTTGTCGATCTGGTTGCTTCAAATAAATCACTGAAATCCTGTGGTACTAACCCTAAATCATTCACATACTTCTGTAGTCTTGAAAGTCTTGTTTCTTTTGCTGTCACAGAGGCTTGAACATTTTCATGAACTTCTTTCTGTGACCTGTTTACGGACTTCAAGAATACATAACATATTTTGATTTTTTGAGTTTACCTTTTCTTCTTTGATTCTGGATTCCCGTGCTTCTGTTAATATTATTGTCTGTCTTGTCCTTTGTTGAGTTGTAGTTATCTCTTTTACATCTTATGTTACATTATGCTTTACAATCTCCCTCTATTTGATTGTATAGAGTTTGACAAACAAATACTTCGAGGATAACTAAACTAACTAAGGAAACATGAAACTAATTAAAGTAAGACAACTTGATAATATTAAATTCATTCTGGATCAGATATATACACCTTTCCAGATTTCATAAATCAAAAAATAATAAAACTTTATATATGGAAGTTGCTCCTCTAGACTGAGCTGATAGTTCTTTGTTCTTTGCTTCTGATCTTCAGTCCATTTCGATCTCACCTTCTTCAATCATTGGATCGGAGTTAGCAGCTTGATAATCAATCACTGATGGATAGTGCAATGAATCTCCAGGTTTAAGGATTGCTCCTTGGATGTGTCTTCAAATATATTCAACCTCTTGACCCACTCCAGCCCACAACCAAGCAATGTTAACATCTTTCTTGTTTAGATTTGGCATGTTTGGTAGTCTGGTACGCACTTCCAATCCTCTTTCCATTCTCTTCCTATAGTAAGGAACATTCTCCATTAGATATCTCCTCAGAGTGTCTGTTGCTTTGTCCTTCTCCGTTGAAGTGAATCCAGTGGATCTGAGATACTTCTCCACTAATATAAGATAGTTATTGGAAGTCATTCGTCATGAATCTAACCATTGGAGGATCTTCAGTAATCTCTGGACCGACTTTCATCAAGATCTCTTTAACATGCTCACAGAGCAGTTCATTTAGCCTTGTCATCCTCTGAATCTTGATGAGCATCAACTGCAGTTCTGTGTATGTTCTCTGTTCAAAAAACTTAGTGGAAATCACAAAGGTACCTTTCTCAAGAAAGTTGATCACTATGTTCCAGGCACCGTTTGCTTTAACCCCAGCTTTCAGAAAGATCACAGTATTTCTCATTGCAGTGAAGTAAGTATGATTATCAGGATTTGCACTTCTTATGTCCTGAATGATGACTTCCACCTCCGTATTGTCGTTGACTTCTAATCCGTCTTCAACTCCACAGAAGGTTTTGTAAGCCATCTCCCAGTCAATACCTTGCTTCTGTGCTAAATCCATCATCTTCTTCTTCCTCACTTCAGCATACACCTTGAATCTTTTAAGCTTCTCACTCCTTAGAACTGCTTGGTGTCTTTCTCTCTCAGCTTGCCTGGCATCTCTTTCAGCTCTTTCAGCTTTTACTATCTCCAAGGCAGCTTCTTCTTCCAGTGACAGAGAATTTGCTTCTTCTTCCATATCATCATCCAAGATAGGATGTTCTATTGGCTCTGGATAATATGGCTCATGCTCCTCCTGAAGTGGTTGCTCTTGCATGATTTCAAATTCCTCCTCACTCTCCTCTTCTTGCACCATGTTCTCAATCTAGTACTGTCTAACTGGAATAGCTTCATTGGTTTCCCAAACTCCCCATCCAGTTGTTTTCCATCCTTCATTTGTCTCCCCTTCTCCAACTTTCTCCCCCTTAGTTAAGGAATCCTTGATGTAGTTATCCTCATTGTAAAAGGTAGTAGAAGGATCAGGTTGTTGATTTGAAGGTCCGGGTTGTTGGTTCCTCAACATATTCCAAATAGACTACATCCCGTCACCTTGATTTTCCATGAAGTCAGAAATGTCTCTATTCATCTCATGTATAGAAGCTAGCTTCAGGTCAATGTCATCCAGTCTCGATTTGGTAGTCTTCTCAATTCTGTCCAATCTCTGGTTCAACTTAGACTCCACTCTCGACAGGGTGTTCATTGCATCTTTCACCCTAGCTTGACCATCCCGGATAACCAGAATGTCTTCTCTTAAAGCTTCTTGACCTTGTTGTAGAGCATTTACTTCATTCATGAAACCATCTTTCAGCTCTTTGACATCAGTCCTCAAGTCGACTAGTTCCTCCATTGCTTCCTTCTTCAAGGAGTCCACTGCTTGTTTTGTACCTGTTATAGTGCCAGATGCACTGCCTAAGACCCAGTAAGTTCTTCTAGAATCAGCCGCCGCCAAGTCAACCTTCTCTTGAATAGACATTAAAGAAGCATTGGCTTGATTAGAGGAGATCCCTTGGTCAAAGGAAGGTCTCAGTGGAACCTTGAATAATGGATTTCCTTGCTTATCATGAACCATCATCTCCTTGAGTGTGGATTGAACATGTACTTCTCTTTCTATAGGTAGTAGCAGATCATCGATCAATGTGTGGTAGGGTTAGGGTGTCACTCATCACATTTGGCTCTGGGTGTGCACTCAACGTTTCTGTTGGTGTTTCACTCATCTTTCCTTTCTCACTCAGGCCAGGTGTAAGTGTTTGTGTTTCACTCAATCCCTTAGTGCTAGTTGTACCTGCATCCGAAAACACCGTAGCCATCCTTAAGGAGGTCACCGGTGGTGCAATGGGGCTTCGCAAGTCCCCGTCCTTGGATAAACCAAGTTGCTGATCATCCGTAGATGATGTATCCTTTGAAGGATCTAGAGTTTGAATCTCTAGGAGGCTAGAATCAGGCTCTATTAACAGCAGAGATCCTGAAATTTCCTCAATAGTCTGTGAAGACTTTTCCTCAGTTAACTCCTCAATGTGAATTGATTCATTATCACCGAGTTGCCGATCTGCACCTACTTCAGACCCTTTACCCGCAGGATCCAGATATGTTCCATCTGGGGAGCTAGGCAATGACCCTTTAGATTGTGCATTTAGGTCAGAACCTTCTCTCGACGTCTGTGAAGACTCTTGGTTCTTAGAACCTTCAACTAGTGAACCTGACCATAATATGGTCGGAACACCAGTTGCTTCCGTCAATTCCTCTTTGCTAGATTGAGCTATTGGTTCAGATATTGCTTTAGTTAGCGTAGCCCAATCAGCATCAGAAAAATCTATAAAGGGCTCTTTGGATGATTGAAATGAAGTTTCAACAGTTGCCTCGGTTTCTATTCTTCTCCTTTTAGAGGAAGGCAGAGATGTTGTTGAAGGGTGTATCTCCTTATGTGGTGCTGCTTTGGCAGTATCTCACTCTACACTCATGGATGTCTATATGTTGGGTATATTAGGGGAAGGAGGTTCGTTTATGTTTTCATTTGGCTCGTCCAAAGGCTCTATGACCGTGGTTAGAGATTGTGGGTTTGCAATCTCTTGGTCAGGAATGGCCACCGAGGGCTCTGGATCTACATCCATAGGTTGTGGTTCATGAGCCAGTATGGGTTCAGGAATATTACCTTCAATTACCTGTTCCCCTGGGGGTAGAAGTGGTAGGGGCACCGTTCTTAGATAGTCAGTGAGAACAATGGGTACCCCTGGAAGATGATTCTTTCTTATCAGAGCGGTTATTACATTGCTCTTCATCCCCATGCACTCCATGGTCTCCTCGCCTTCGAATGTCTCCCGTTCATTATCTGTTAAGACATCATTGAGAATTAGCTGTAGGAACCAAGGATAGAAACAAAACACATCTTCATTTATGCCTGTTCGTTCATCCAGTGGTCCCATGCATAGAATGACTTGATCAATCACTAATCTTCCTATGTTGATATGCCTATTTTTAGCAATGGCAAACTCTATCTTCTGAAGAAATAAGGGAATACCATGCAGATTTGTCAGCTTGGCAGTAAAAACATGGATAAGTGTGTGAAAGAAGAAGTTCCATGGCTTTGTCAGGTAATGCTTAAGGAACTCTCCCACAAAGAAGTTTGGTTGTTGACTTCTTATGAGAGTGAAGAAAGCATGTATCTCCTCATTCGTGGGATCCGTAACATGGTTTTCTGTTGGAAAATGTAGAATTCTATTAAAGTCATGTTCCGTTACCCTTATTGTTCTGCCCCCTGGCACAACAAAACTGAAGGACCTTACATTATTCTCAGTTGTATCCGTGGCGGATGTGTACAACGCAGTCAATTGATCGATACAAAGGACTACGGGAGTACTCAAAACATATGCCACTAATGAACGTGTGTTCAGAAACTCTGCCCATGCACGAAACTGTAAGTTCGTTATGGATTGCAAGTTCTGAAACGAGACATGATTAGTTTTGGTTACGATAAATTCTCCGGCCATTTTAATTCAAATTTCCAGAAAATTAAATTAAACCAAAACTAAAACCAATTAAATTTAATTAATTATTACTAATTAACCAAACTTTTGACAAAGTAACCCCTTTTTTTTTAATTATTGAAACCCTTAACCAAAAACAATTTTCGAAATTAAGAACCCTAAATTGTAAATTGATAACTTTTAACAAGTCCTTTTCTTGAAGAAATCAATTGGTAAACCAATACAATCTCAACAGAGTTTAGTATTATCAAAAATTCTTAAAGTTCTTATGTCACTTTCGATAGCTTTTCCTAAAACTGAACTTTCACCTTAACTAAATCTCAAACAAACAGAAGTTTCACGGTTTAAAGTGAAATTACTGTGATGAAAATGAGTTGTATGAGTGAATAAACAGTGATTTTGAAGAAACTATCGAATGCTTTTGTTCTTGGCTGTATCTCTTTGTTTGTAAGTATAAAACTCAACAATAGCTTTTCTCAGATCTGTAAACAATGAAAAGAAAAAGAAACTAAGTGTTAGTTAAATACTTTTTGAAACTGACAGGGGTAATTCTTTCAATACATTGTTCGATAGATTTTAAATGAACGTTCGATGGTATTCACTTAGGGGCAAAAGTGTCAACTGTACTTCGATAGTTTTTGGAAAACTATCGAATTTTTTAAAAAACAGAATGTAAAATGTTTTGATGAAAAACCATCGAACTCTGTTTCTTTTAAAACTAAAAACTATCGAACATTTTTTATGAAAACATCGAGAATTTAGATATTGATTAACATTAAATTCAATTCGATGTAATTTCAATTACTTTCAAAAACTATCGAACAAAGGCTTGGATATATTTTCTTTTCTTTTCAAAAAACCATTGAAAAAAAGCTTTCGATAGTTTTTATGTTGTACTTGAAAAATCTATCGAATTACCTAATTCGATATTTTTGCTTCCTGTCCAATTCTTAAAACATGTTCATGTTTTAAAATTCAGACTTTTTGTATTTTTGTGAACTTTTAACTTGAATAAATCTTTTCAAATTTACCAAAATCAATTGTTAATAGAAATTCACAATTTTCTTAGAATAAAATCAACGAAATATCATTAAATGATATTAATCAATTAAAATCCAATAAATTATGCTGCATTAATCTACAATGTTAAAAACAAAGCAAATTAATTCAAATTAAATAGATGCTTAAATATTTATAACAAATATTAGCATCTAAATAATTTTTAGAATTAATAACCAATTAAATGCCAGAAGATATATCATCCATAATTATGACATTAAATTAGTACAATAATCATAACTACGAGAATTGCTCCAGAAAATAAATTCACGAGTCCTAAGGATATAGAAATTCTTAAACTCATGTATTCACTAGGACTATCTTGCAGTTACTGACTTCTAATCAAAATCAATTAGAAAGATTTAACATCCCAAGTTCACCAACCAGCCTTGAAAAAGTGGATTCATCAAGCGGTTTAGTAAAGATGTCTGCAATTTGTTCCTCTCTGGGTACAAAATGTAACTCCATATTTCCATTCATGACATGCTCTCGGATAAAATGATACATGATGTCGATGTGCTTCGTCCTCGAGTGTTGCACTAGGTTGTTAGAGATTGCTATGGCACTTGTTTTGTCGCAAAATATTGGAATCTTTGTCAACAAAAGCCCATAGTCACGGAGTTGGTTTCTCATCCACAAGATCTTAGCACAGCAGCTACCAGCAGCAATGTATTCAGCCTCAGCTGTTGATGTGGACACTGAATGCTGCTTCTTGCTATACCAGGAAACTAACCTTCTTCCAAGAAACTGACAGCTTCCTGAAGTACTCTTCCGATCAATCTTACAACCTGCAAAATCTGAGTCTGTGTATCCAATAAGATCAAATCCTGTATCTTTAGGGTACCAAATTCCAAGATTTGGGGTCCCCTTAAGATATCTAAATATTCGCTTAACAGTTATTAGATGAGATTCTTTAGGATCAGACTGAAACCTAGCACACAAGCATGTTGCAAACATTATATCTGGTCTACTTGCAGTGAGATAAAGTAATGAGCCTATCAAACCTCTTTAGCCTGTGATGTCAACCTTCTTACCAGTTTCATCCTTATCAAGCTTAGTGGCAGTTGGCATTTGAGTCTTTGCTGTAGATGAGTCTTCCATTTTATACTTCTTCAGAAGATCTTTGATGTACTTGGACTGACAAATTAATATACCATCTTGCCTTTGATACACTTGCAGTCCAAGAAAGAATGACAATTCACCCATCATGCTCATTTCATATCGACTCTACATTAACTTAGCAAATCTCTTGCATAGATCATCATTAGTAGAACCAAATATTATGTCATCAACATATACTTGCACCAATCTCAAATCATTTTTGTGCTTTTTGTAAAAGAGAGTCTTGTCTACAACACCTCTTGTAAAATCATTTTCAAGTAAGAATTCAGAGAGAGTGTCATACCATGTCCTTGGAGCTTGTTTGAGTCCATAGAGAGCTTTGAATATAAAGTACACAAAGTCTGCCAGTTTTGAATCCTTAAAACCTGGAGGTTGTTCCATATACACTTCTTCTTCCAACTCCCCGTTCAGAAAAGCACTCTTAACATCCATCTGATATACCTTGTAATTGGAATGTGCTGCGAATGCCAGAAACATTCTGATGGCCTCAAGTCTTGCTACTGGTGCATAGGTTTCATCATAATCTATACCCTCTTCTTAAGAGTAACCTTTAGCAACCAGTCTGGTTTTGTTTCTCATTACAATGCCATCTTCATCCAACTTATTTCTAAATACCCATATTGTTCCAATAACAGATTTTCCCTTAGGCCTGGGTACCAGCTTCCAAACTTTCTGCCTTTCAAACTGATTGAGTTCCTCTTGCATAGCAATCACCCAATCTGGATCATCTAGGGCATCTTCAAATTTCTTAGGTTCTGTTTCTGAAAGAAACCCAGAATAGTGACATTCATTTTGTGTTGTCCTCCTAGTTTTCACTCCTGTGTCCGGATCACCAATGATCAAGTGAAAGGGATGATCTCTATTCCATACCCTTTGCCTTGGCAGATGCAATCTTGATGATTCTCCTTGTTATAGATGGTGTGGAGTGTGACTAGTTGATCCTTCTCCTGCTCCCCCTGAGTTGTTGACGGTTTGATCTGTTGAACCTGTTGATTGATTAGTGGATCTAGTAGTAGTTTGTGTATTTCCACCACTATCACCACTTGGTCCAGAATCATTATCATTATCATTATTATTAATAACTGTAACAACTTCAAGTTCTTCTTCAATGTCAGAGAGATCTCCTGATAGATTTTCAAATACCAAGGATTCAGAGTTCTCTCCAGTTTGCAGGCCTGGTCTTTTGGTGTCGTCGAATGTTACATTAAAGCTTTCCAACACCTTCTTATCTTCAATCACATATACCCTATAAGCCTTAGATTCCAGAGAATAGCCCAGAAAATGCCTTCATCTGCTTTGGCATCAAACTTGCCCAGATGTTTTCCATCTTTAAGTACAAAACACTTTGCACCAAACACATGAAAGTATTTCAGTGTTGGTTTCTTGTTGGCCATTAACTCATACAGAGTCTTTTCATGATCTTTGTTGATCAGGGTTCGATTCTGAGTGTAGCAAGCTGTACTCACTGCTTCAGCCCAAAATTAAGTGGGAAGTTTTGATTCATTCAACATGGTCCTTGCTGCTTCAACCAAGGTCCTGTTCTTTCTTTCCACTACTCCATTCTGTTGAGGAGTTCTTGGTGCTGAATACTGTCTTAAAATTCCTTTCTCTGAGTAGAAATCATTAAGAACTACATTCTTGAATTCAGTTCCATTGTCTGATCTGATTGTCCGCACAGGCAGCTTAGCTTCCACTTCTATCTTCTTGATGTGATCAATGATTAGTTGTGTTTCTTCATCCTTTGATTGTAAGAACAACACCCACGTGTACTTGGAGTAGTCATCCACCATCACCAATGCATATCTTTTTCTTGAAAGTGACATAACATTGACTGGACCAAATAAATCCATATGAATCAGTTGTAATGGTTCAGCAATTCTTGTCATTCCTTTGCTTCTATGTGATGCTTTCTTCGACTTCCCTTTTTCACATGCTTCACATAGTCCCTCCTGATTGAATTCCATCAGGGGCAACCCTCTCACTAACTCTCTCTTTACCAAAGAGTTCATAGTTTTGAAGTTCAAATGTGAGAGCTTCTTATGCTATAGCCAACTTTGTTCTGAAGATGCCTTACTATAGAAACATGTAACTTCTCCTTCACTGGTAGAACTTAAGTCAGCTATAAACAAATTTCCTTTTCTTACTCCTAGTAGAGCAAGCTTCTCATCCTTCCTGTTGGTGATCAAGCACTTGTCCTTTCTGAAATCTACATTGTAGCCTTTATCACATAACTGACTGATACTTAGAAGATTGTGCTTCAATCCTTCAACAAGAGAAATGTTTTCAATGATGACATTCCCAATTTTCAATTTACCATATCCCGTAGTGAATCCTTTGTTGTCATCTCCAAAGGTTACAATCGGGTCGGTCTTCTTAACCACCTCTGTAAGCAGGGACTGTTCACCTGTCATGTGTCTAGAACAGCCACTATCCAAAATCCACACGACCTTTGAGCTTTTAACCTTACCCTGAAATCACAGATTGATTAAGCGGACCTTGGTACCAAAACTTGTTTGGGTCCTGAAGGTTTAGATACTTTAACAGGAGTAACATTCAAGTTAGTCTTAACTTGTTTAACATTCATGCTTTCTGTGGGTTTGACATTATCAGTGCTATTGCTACCAGATGCATTCATCAACTTAAAATAAGCATGCATAATGTTGTATGTACATAGCAAACACTATTTCTTACCATAGGGTTCATGAACATCAGGCATGTCAGACATGTTATGCATTGCAGAAGTATCAGCAGTTTCTACTTTACCCTTTTTACATGCATGTGTAAGGTGTCCAACAGAATTACAGATAGTGCACAACTTCCTAGATGCAATGGGAGAAGAAGAAACAATATTCTGATTAACAACCTTTTTTTTCCCATTCCTGTTCTTTTTAGCCTTGTCAACTAAGTCACCTACTTCAGTTTTAGGTATTACAGTTTTTACTGAATTCCTAGGCAACTTAGTCTTTACCTCTTTTTCCTTCACTAAATCCTCCTCAAGCAATTCTTGTCTTCTGTATAAGTCATCCTCATGAAAAGGTTCTGAGAAGGGCTTGACAAAGACTGGACTAACCACATTCTTAAGAATGTGTGGAATATCCTTCTTGACAACAGAAGATGTCATAGGGAATTCCAGAATCTTTTTCCCAGCCTTTTTGGAGTAGTCAAGTCCTATAGCAGTTTTATTACCCTGGGTCTGAGTATCAATGATCACATTAGCAATCAGGGCGAAATTCTTAAAAGCATTCAGTTTCAAATCTAACTCTGAAATCTGCTTCCTGAGGATAGTCTCTATCTCATCATTACACTTGACCTTGTTCTCTAGGTACACATTCTTTTGCTTAAGATCTTCTAATGTGACAGCTACAAGCTCTAGTTCTTCATTTTTAGATTCTAGATTTTTAATCTTAAGAACTAGTTTAGCATTCTGCATTTCAGATGCTAGCATGCTTGTGTGTACATTAAACAATTCTACACTTAGACCTTGCACAATTTTCTTGTACTCAGAATTAGACATGTCAATTGTAGTTAGGATATGTACCTAAGATAGTTGTGGTGATTCCTCTGAAGAGTCAGCCATTAGGGCAACATTTACATATTCCTCCTCTTCATCCGAATCAGTATCATCCCAATGTTTTCCCTCTGCTATATAAGCTTTCCCTTTTTGCTTTCCAGACAATGCCTCCAGTTGCTGTTTCAGCTTGGCATTCTCCTTCTTCAAATCCTCATAAGAGTCTTTCTTTTCATAGACATCTTTCATGTCTCTTGCTTGACGAGGCTTCCAGCATTCAGTGGCGAAATGCCCTAACTCATTGCAGTTGTAGCATCTTGATTTGCTTCTGTCAATCGAGCCAGTCTTGTAGCCTCCCTTAAAACCTGTACCAGGTGAATACTTGCTCTTCTGGAATCTGTTGGTTGAGCCCTTGAACTTGTACTTAGGGTTTCTCTTGAAACGAATGTGGCTAAACTTTGCAGCTAAGTACGCCATGGTTTTGTCTTCCATTTGCTCAAGCTCTTCTAGGGTGTAGTAATCACTTTCATCAACACCCAGATTCACAGAATCCATTTCAGCTTCTATAATCACCTCCTTTCCAGCTCTAGGGGTTTGAACCTGAATATCAGAAGTTGTTGGTTCATCCACTACAAGTGCTGCTGATCTCACAAGTGCATTGTGCTTGTTTTCCACTGTCCCTGGTCCGTAGATTATCACTCTCTGTTCCTGTTCCATCTCATAAGTCTTCAACTTGCCATAGATCATCTCTAATGACATCTTTGTGAAGTCAATTCTTTCCCTTATGGATGAGGACTTGTGTTCTACATGATGGGGGCAGCGTCATCATGAACTTCCTGTTTGTTTCTCTCAGTGGATAGGTCTTCCCTTTCATTGCCAATTCATTGAGAAGCTTAGTATATTTCTCAGAGACCTGAGTTATACTTTCTCCTGGAAGAGACCTAAAAGCTTCATACTGAGAAGTCAGGATGTCCAATCTATTTTCCTGATCATCTTCAGTTCCTTCCATTATCAAATTAATGGTATCCCACATATGTTTCCCGCTTGTACAGTTCATCAACTGATAGCTCATTTCTTTGTCTGCGGAGTATGCTAATATCAACATCAAGCCTGTATCCAAACGAATCAGTTCTTTATCAGAATCTGTATACTCAGTGATATCCTTAGGTTGGGTGCCTTGAGGAATCTTGGTGCCATCAGGAGCTGTAGATTCACTAACTGGTTTCATTGGTACAAACGGTCCGTTCTCTAATACGCCAATATACAACGGATTAGATGCCTTGATAAATAACAACATCTTCATCTTCCACAAACCGAAATCATCTCTAGTAAACGGGGGAACTTTAATACCAGCAGTTGTCTTTGGAGTACTAATGGTTTCTGAAAATTTCAAATTGTTTAAAATTCAAGAAATTCCAATTAAATGAAAAATTTTGAAAGTTACAAACATTTGCTTCGAATTTTCAAGCTATGTTTGATTTTGGTCTCATTCACCGGATCTGATTTGTATGTCAATCAAGTAGCTCTGATACCAATTGTTAGGTCCAAAGTATCGTAGAAGGGGGGTTGAATACGATACCTACAAATTATTTAATTTCGTTCGCGGATCAATCATTCAGTTCAACTACGAAATCAAATACACCAAATCAAACCAAGAGTCAGGGAATATATCGTTTTATAAATATAAACCTCGAGGGGTGCTACAATTTCTAATCCTTAGATTAGCTTCAATGAGTTTAAGGTTACACAAATTCAATACAATGATAAAATTCTGAGCACTATTAATTTCTCTGATTTTCTCCGGCTCAAACTTCTCTCTCAGTAATGTCTCTGTGATTTTCCTTAACTGAAGAAGACACTTCTTCTATCTTAGTAATTATAGACTTTTTAGAAAATCTATCGAACCTCAAATATTCAAATATTCTTGGCCGTTGGATCTTCATCAACCTGACAACAAAGTCACTTCACCACCTGCTTCTCCAAGTTGAAAACTATCGAATCTTTAAAAAGAATTTATCATTCGATAGTTTTTAAATAAATACTATCGAAAGTCAAATTCTTTTATAATAGAATTCTGATTGTTTTCTTTAATCACATTCGATGGTTTTCTAAATAGAAAAACCATCGAAATCTTTTCTTGTCCTTGACCTTTTAGAAAAGCTTCTGTACTTCAGGGTGTTTCAGTTTTAGACTATATTACATTCTTCTGAGACGATAAAACAACTTGATCTTTTTAAGTGTCGTCAACTAGTGCAACTGGCCTGGTTCATATATGAATAACACTTGATCAATTCTTCTATGTCTTCAATTCAATGCTGCTGATAAGTCCTTTGTCGATCTGGTTGCTTCAAATAAATCACTAGAATCCTGTGGTACTAACCCTAAATCATTCACATACTTCTGTAGTCTTGAAAGTCTTGTTTCTTTTGTTGTCACAGAGGCTTGAACATTTTCATGAACTTCTTTCCGTGACCTGTTTACGGACTTCAAGAATACATACCATATTTTGATTTTTTGAGTTTACCTTTTCTTCTTTGATTCTGGATTCCTGTGCTTCTGTTAATATTATTGTCTGTCTTGTCCTTTGTTGAGTTGTAGTTATATCTTTTACATCTTATGTTACATTATGCTTTACGCACACAGACACACACATACACACACACACACACTCCCCCATACCTACACTTCATTATGGGAGACAAATACAAAAACACTTATTAACTAATACCAGATCGAGGAAAAACTACCTTTGTGACACAATCAACAAGCATGTGAAACTCACCCACAAAAAAGACAATATCCACTGGAGAAAGAAGATCTTGAACCAGAATAAAACTCATACCACTAACATCATTCATAGACCAACTAGGTGCTTCTTTATGTTATTTAAGCAGATTAATTACTTGAAATTTTTGGGGTATCACTAGAGATAACAACATGATGAGTTTCATTATTAACTACCAAAGACTGATCAAGAGTGGAAAAAGATAGATTAGAATCAAGTGGGGGTGGCTCACCAACAGAAGTCTTAACAAATAACTTAGGATCAAAAGAACTATCCTCAAGTTGAGTTTCATGCTTAGAAAAAATTGCATTTAATTCATCTAACATTTCATCAGAAGAAATTTTTTTATACAACTCATGAAGTTCTTTATTGCTATCATACTCTAACAAAACATCTTCCTCAAGAAAAGACTCAATTGCAATATCCTCATGATTCGACCATGAAACAACCTCATCTATCAAATTAACTCCTACATGTAGAATAGACATGACTACTATGTTATCCTAAAAAAAATCTAGACCTTGCTCCTAAAAATAAGAAACTACTAAAAGTAACAGCTGAAAAAGCATTCGTCGTGACTGGCCAGGCATATGGAAGCATTGCCAAGAGGCTAACCACTATTCTAGGCACCAGTCTAAAGGCCAGGTAAGCTTTCGCTAGCCTAGACACCACCGAAAAATACTGAGTGATTTGTTCCTCCTAGATTCTATTCCTAGTTGAGCGTGATATCCTAGGGGCTAACGTCTAATTGATTTTATTAAGGAAAAGGAATGCAAGATGAACGAATTAGTGAATTGTGGGGCAAGGAAATGGTGATGAAATCCATCACCTTATCTTGAAATTGGGTGGCACCCTTAAGATTGATTTGATGATGCAACACACAAAGAACGAGAAATAAACACTTATGGATGCACTACACTACATGTTCTATTCTAAATTGTACTTACCTCTTTCCTCCAGCAATCACCATAATTGTATAAGATGGAAAACAATAAACACAATAATGAAATCTAGATGATGTGATTCTATGTGAGAGAAAGAATGATGTAACAAATTGGTTTTTAACAAATAACTAACTAATATTTTTGGAATTTTCAAATATCTTTTTGGATTTTTTAAATAATTATGGGAAAAAAACAATAGAGAGAGGTGATATGGAATACCGAAAAGCGCTTCCAAAAATTTCACAAGAGACAACGAGCCTTCTAGCAATCTTCTTGTCCAAGCTTTCCTCCGCTTCACTATTTCCTAAAAAAAATGCAGAACAAGAAACTAATCCGAAGAATTAAATATCAAGGAGTGAAAATTAGCAATAGTCCCTGGCAGCGGCGCAAAAAACTTGATGTGTAAAAATAAAGTAACTGCAAGCGCACAATGTTTAATTGTAGCAATCACAGATCGATCCACAAAGACTATGAAATTTTCACAACCCTAACAATCAACTCAGGCGAACTAGACAATTAGATTTGAGATGAGATTTGTTTAACTTGATTAACAAATAAAATCAAATAAGGAAAACCTAGGAATCCGAATCCATTAATCAATCACAATTAATATCAACTCGCCCTAAAATAAATTCTCTTTCCTTCACAAATAAGATATATCAATTAACGAGACAGACATACACTATGAAACTTGTTATCTAACAATAACCTATCAAAACTTCAAGGAGCAAGCATAGACTATGAAAAATAAATCCGGTAACAATAATATATCAAAATCACTTTGTCAATTGAACAATTAAGCACCAAGAAAAATTATGAGAACTAATTAATAGGAACGAGAAGATATCAAAAATAATTAAATGAACTACATCTTCATCCTAGGGCAAGAAAATTAGCTACACATGATTAACAAAAAAATGAAACAATTTTAACACAATAAATCATGTGATTTAAGAAGTAAAATACCTTAAATAATAAATATGATAATTAACTAATATATATAATAGAAGTGCATGTGATGGCTAATATGTAAAAGCAAAATCAAGACTTAACAAATAACATAAACAAAAGCTACTTCCTGCCACCCAAAACCAGCCGCAAAGAAATTGACGCAGAAGGAAAACAAATTTACTAAATTAAATAAAGCTGTTGCAGCAACTAATTAAGCTGAAAATAACGTGTATAAATTTTGACAATATAAATCTACTCTACTCCTAATTTATCAGATCTAGTCTAAATTGATGTCCCAAATACAAGAAAGGAGACCCATATATATAGGGAAAAATAATGGGCATGGGCTCTTTGATTACAAATCGGATTCTAAAAATATTTTCTCAATTCCCTTTTCCTCTCCGATAAGTTTTCCAATTTTTCTTCAATTTCCTTTTGACTTCAAGTATTTCCACCTCCTTGCCTTTTTTCACATTTTTCTGTTTGAAATATGATTTTATTTATTTTCCTACAAAACAAAAGAAAACAATTTATTAAATAATAAAATTACAAAAATGGACATAAAATAGGTATTAAAAATGTATTAAATTATAGACCTATCAACTTTCTTTGAAATGTAATAAAGTAGTTATTACACACGCTGGTGTATTTTTTTGGCAAAGGTTACTTATATGATGGTTTGTTTTTAATAAATGTTGAGCCTGTTTTGGGCAGTTTTATTAATGATAGTGTTGCACCTTCTGTTAATTGCGTTGAATCATCCGATTTGTGGCATTCTCGACTTGGTCACTTAAATTTTGGTGCTATAAAGAATATGATGAATTTAGAGTTGATTCCCAAACATGCCATTGATAAGAAATCTAAATGTCTAGATAAGAAATCTAAGTGGATCTTCAAAAGGAAGATGAACCCGGATGGCTCAATAGATAAGTATAAGGCTAGGCGGGTAGCTAAGGGTTTTAGGCAAAAGGAACGCATTGATTACTCTGCCACATACTCTCTTGTTGCAAGAATGACTACAATCTAAATGCTTATAGCATTGGCTTCTGTACATGGTCTCATCATCCATCAAATGGATGTTAAGACAACTTTTCTTCATGGTGACCTTGAAGAAGAGATTTATATGGATCAGCCTGAGGGATTTGTTGCTTTTGGTAACGAAAGGAAAGTCTGTAAGTTGATCAAGTCTAAATATGGCTTAAAAGAAGCTCCTAGAGACTGGCATAAAAAGTTTGATAAAACTGTTTTAGAATCAGAGTTTGTAGTTAATGAAAGTGACAAGTGTGTCTATTACATGGTTAAAGGAAATGAATGTAATATTGTTTGCCTATATGTGGATGATATATTATTGTTTGGAACCAATATTGAGATTATTAACGAGACAAAAAGTTTCTTGAAAAGACACTTTGAAATGAAGGATATGGGTCAGGCTAGTGTGATTCTTGGGATCAAGTTGACTCAGTCAACTGATGGAATAACCTTGTCACAATCTCATTATATAGAGAAATCTATACTTGAGAAGTATGGTTATTCAAATTGTAGAATCGCTTGTACACCATACGATCCTAAAGTTGCCCTTGTCAAAAATAGTTCGGGAGTTCCTGTGTCTCAATTAAGGTATTCTTAGATTATTGGAAGTTTGCAATATCTTGATAATGTGACTAGACCATAAATTTCTTATTATGTGTCTAAGCTAGATAGATATACAAGATGTCCGAACAAGACTCATTGGGAGGCACTGGATAGAGTTCTTAGATATCTTAAGGGAACCATTTCCCTTGGATTGCATTACCGAAGATTCCCTGGGGTACTTGAGGGATATAGTGATGCAAGTTGGATAGCTAAGAAATCCGGCACCAATGGAGTGACTGGATATTTGATTACCCTAGCAGGTGGAACAATATCCTGGAAGTCTACTAGAAATACTTTGATTACTCGGACTACTTTTGAGGCTGAGTTGTGTGCACTAGATGCCACAGGGACAGAGGCTGAATGGTTACATGGACTTATGTCAGTGTTACCTGTAGTAAACACACTGCTTCCAGCCATTGTTGTTCATTGTGATAGCCGTACAACTATCGAAACGATCAGTAGTGAAAAGTATAATGCTAAGACTGTTAGGCCGATTACACAATATATAATCAATATAAGTATGATAATAACAATTCAGAACACTGTTTATGAATCGACAACTGAATTTTATTAATAACTCTTCTCTCAGTGATGTAAAATATCACAGAGAGCTGCTAGGTTACAAGAATAATGTTTTCAATAATCGCATACCTTTTAGGGTTAACCTATATGTGTTTATATAGTACACAGCTACATAGAATCAATCTCTAATTGATATTCCTATAAATTAGCTATACAAATTATATCAAATTAGGATTGCTTTTGTCTTCTGTTCCGTTTCCTTGTCTGTCTCAATATATCTTGCCTCTTTCCATCTTCAAGATATATTGCTTCTAGAATCTTCAATGTTAGCACCGACAGCTTTATCAAACTTTCACCCCGTCAGACTTTATCAAACTCTGACTGGCTTCTGGTAAACTCTGACGAGTACCTGTTGCTTAAACACTGATAAACAATCATCAGCAATTATATCTAACAATCTCCCCCAACTTGTGCATAATAAAAATGTACAAGTTAAAAGATAATTGATGATGTCAAAACATATAACAAATGCAGTGTTTATAACATATCAGAGTTTAACTTTTACTTAGAACAGAAAACTTTAAAAACTTACAGTCAGATTTTACTTAATCTCTTCAATATCAGGCACTGTCCTGAGATAATCAATAAGTAGCCTCCTTTCAGCTTTTGCTAGCTCATCCACCATGATTTCTTTCAACTCCTTAAGTTCTGAATCACTTTCTCCAGTCTGGTAGATGGCAGCTCTCAGAGAATAAATGTTGTTCTTCCTCATTTCATTCCCTAGCCGGATAAAATATGATTTGTCTGACTCTAGATTGAATTCCAAGACCTTTATACCCAGTGCAGTATTGAACTTGGCACTGTTTCTCTTCATTTCAACAATCTTTCCATAAGCATCTCTGTACTTAGGAATATATGCACTTGAAACACCTCCTCCAAGAAGAATTTTGGATTTCATCATTCTGTCTTTTAGAACTAGAGCAGCATCATGAGTACTTCTATTTTTGACTTTGAGAATATATAGAACATACTCAAGCTCTTCCCATAGTTTCAATTGAACATCAGCTTCTCCTATTCTGTATACTCTTCCATCAGACATAAAGTATAACAGTACCTCTTTCTTCAATCCTCTATGATAAACCATCTGAACAGATTCTAGTTTATCAAGGCTCTCTTGAGATACCCCAATACCAGGTTCTGCCAGTGATGAATGGTCAAAAGGACTGTTATTTATTCTCTTTTCTCTGTGTGAACCTAAACCAGATTTATCATAAGATTTCTTTCCATGTACTGTTCTGGTTTGAGAAAAGTTCACAGCTTCTAGCTTCAGAGTTTCAGAAAGTACAGGTCTTAAGAAACCTTGGAGTTGTGGAGCTAGCTGAGTTTCTACAACTTGAGCATTGTCAGAGGTTGTCACAACTTTAGTAGAAACATCAACATGAGCAACGTCAGAGGTTGATTTATTTAGCCTTGATTCAACTTGAGCAACGTCAGAGGTTGAATAATTCTTCTTTGGTAACTGCCCTTCTTCTACCAGTATACCTTTTCCTTTATCAGACTTTGCAATCTTAGGTCTCCTTGTGTATTGTAAACTCTGTTGAGAGTTCACATTTTCTTTAATAGAAATTCCCATTTCCTTTTTCCTAGGAGCCTTGGCCTTTTTCTTGTAAGTACCAGCTTCAATCTTTTTCTGGTGTTCTTCAGCAAGAAGCTTCATCTCAGCATCCATATCTTTCATTATGACTTGCCCATCATGTTCTTCTAAAAACAACTTAGCAGCAATCTCTTCATCAGTAGTTGGATTTTCTGAAATCACTAGACTCTTAAGTCTTGAAGAAGATTGACCACCAGAGTGTTTTCTTTCAGAGTTTGTCTGTCTAGCAGAGTTTGACCGAAGTCTCCCTTGCTCTTGAGAAGACTTTGACCTTCTTTCCGCTCCTCTGCTTCCACCATCATTAGAATCATCCCTCAGTCTCAAGGTTGGAGTCCTTTTGCATTTGTCTTTATATACTTTCTCCCCCTTTTTGACATCATCAGGAATAAAAACTGATGTCAGCAACTCTAGTGAAGTAGCAATCGAATCAATCTTAGTAGATATTGCAGCTTGATTGCTTTCAACATTGGTAAGCCTCTTCTTGATTTCTTCTTGATCCTTGATCAGAGATGAGAATCTAGCTCTATCTTGCTTCAAAGCTAATTCCTTAAGAGCAATATCATTACTCAATCCAAGAACAACCTTGTTTGTCTCATCAAAGCGATTGTGCAATGATTTGACTTGAACAATGGTCGCCTTAAAATGAGTTAACAGCTCAGGATTAGAAATCTCTTCAGCCGACTTATGTACAAAATCAACAGCCCTTTGTGTAGAGAAAATGTAGTCTGCTCCTGACCAATTAGCATAATGCATTTCTCTGAAATGAGCTTCAGTTGCATTTTGATTTTCTTTGATAGACTCTACTGTTGGATCCCTTAGAAAAGGTATGGACTCATGACTATCAGAGTTTGAAAGTCCAGCATTGATCCCAGAGTTTGCATGATCAGAGTTTACAGATGTGTGATCAGCATTATCAAAATCAACTCTATCTTTATTAACATTTTCTGCTATCTGCTCTGCAATTTCTTCAGCAACATTATCTGCAGTAGCCTCAGCGTTTATCTGTTCAGCTTCATGAATCTCAGAGTTTGTATTTACAAAAACTTCTGTTTCTACAGGAACAGACTCTGCAACAATTTCTTCTGTTTGTACAGTAGGCTCTTTCAAAGTCTCTGCCATAGCTTCATCCAATTTCTCTACAGCAGCTTCATTTACCTGATCAACCTCCTCACCCATTTCAGGAATTTGATTAGTAATAGAGAGATTCTCTGTGTGAGTAGCAAGAGACTCTTCAATAACCAGGGTGGGTTGATCAGTTTCCACTTCCTCAGTATCACAAACACTGATACTAGGATGTGCTTCAAGAATATTATCAATATCAAAATCAGCAAACAAAGTATCTTGCTCAAAAATTTCAGCCTCTGTTTCAGCATTTGCCATGTCAGGCACAGTGACTGCTTCAACACCTTCAGTAGCCTCCTGAATAATAACAGCAGGAGCTTCAGTATCCACAAAGACCATGTCCTCATTATCAGCATTTGCAGCAGACTCCTGAACAACAATTTCTGGAGCTTCAACCTGGACAGCTTCAGTATTTGGTGTAGATTCATCCAAATTATTAAAAAGATAATTTGCTACTAATCTTCTTTTTCTCTGATGAAGAGGTTCATCATCAACATCAGCTTCATCATCAGTTTTTGATCGATTTGCTCTTCTTTTCTTAGAAGGACCAACACCCTTTGGAACAGAAGACTTGGACACTCCTACTTCAGTAGCTGGTCTAACAGACTTTGCAGGTTTGGAACCCACATGCTTAGTCCTACCACTAGATTTATGTTGGATAGATGTAGATGGAGGAAGTTCTGTTTGTAAAGGTTCAGGTTGTGGTTCAGATTGAGAAGGAGTTTGTGTTTGTGGATGGATTTGAGCATTTACAAACTGTTGCACAGATGCAGGTAGCAACAACTCTCCAACAACCCCTTTCTTAACATCCTTGTTGATAAGATCAGAGAATATCCTCTTGTGTAATTTAAAACAAGAAAGAACATCTTCATCAACTAGTTCTACCCCTTCAACACAAGCAGAGAATAAAATCTGACAAAATCTAGAGAAGTAAACTACCCCTCTATTCTCTGTCATTTTCTCCCCTAAATTATTTAAGACAAGTCGTGCAAAATCAAAATGATTATCATATAACAGAGAATACCCGATTTGCAGACTGTCCGTAGGAATAGCATCCCAGTTGGTGCATTTCTTCCCGAACGTTCTTGTAATGCAATCAAAGAAGAAGCTCCACTCCTTCCGCAAGAACGGTCGCTTCAACTGTCCTATTTTTGTCAAGGGCCCAGAATACCCAATCTCTCGCATCATCCTTAGCAAATCAATATCACCCATTCCAATTGTATACGAGGAAAACTCAGGAAACCCCATAGCAGTTCGAATGGTACCAGAAGTAATTACATACTCTGCTTCTTGAAATTCAAAGATTATAGATGGGTTGCCAGAGTCACCACCATCATCATACATACCTGTCTCCCAGAAAGCCTTGATTTGTGAACCATAAAGTGTTGATGGTTCTACTAGAGCACGCCCAATTGCTGACTAAGCAAGAAATTCCTGCATCATATGAAACGCCTCTGGTGCATTGGCAGTGTTTAGTGGTGCTGCATAATTATTAGGAACAAACTCTAATCCAGAAGAAACAAACGTTGTAGTCGCCATTAGTAAGATTTGAAAGAGTAACAAAGAAACAGATGCAAAAGCTTGAAATAAGTTGAAAGTAGAAAAGTGTTTGTGAATATGTGTGTGTGACAATAGATGTGAATTGGAGTAAGATGTGAAAGGTTTAGACATATGTGTGTATTGTTTAAATATGAAAATCAAAATTAAAAACTGAACAGTTTTTAATCATTAATACACAACTGTCTTACTCCGTTAACTGTATGAGTGGGACACGTGGCACACATGCAATGACTAACAGCAGTAATTGACAGTTTCCAATGCACAAGCGCAGTAAAAACAGCAATAATTACCGCCTTTTACACTTTCCTAGACAAGCAACCTTTACCTCTGTTTTAATACAAGTTAGAACCGTTACCAATCATACACTTTTGTTTTCAAGAATGTTTTCTCAAAAAAAATAAAATTACCTTAGCGTAGAGTACACATTTCATCAGTGTTTACCAATCCTCCTTCTTTATTCATAATCTCTTTTCTCGCAATGCACAGTTGTGAAAAGTTGTGTGTGAATAACAGAGTTTACTGAATATAAATAGTTAGAGCATCTTAAAGTGCATAAAATCCACACAATAAATCAGTAAAAACTAGTTGTCCAAACTCTCATGTATAAAATAAAATCTGATTTCATCTAAACTCTGTACTATAAAATTTATTATTTTCACCCCCTTCGATTTTATTTATTTATTTATTTATTTTTCCAGTAATCAGTGGTTGGCACTAGTCACCAAAAATCAAGGATTTTAGCCCTTATTTCATACAATAAGTTCCTGGGTCTTTCTAGGCACAACATGATCTCAAAGGAATTTGTGCACTTTTTGGCATCTTTTGATTTGAGGGTGAAATATTTGCAACTAATTATCAGAGTTTAGACTTTTCATCAGTTAATACAATTAATTTATGAGAGAAAGTGCAAACAGCTAATACAGACTCAGTGTATAGGATCAATAAACTAAGAGATGCTATAAATATAGAGACAGTATCATGCTGTGTAAAATTTCTGCATATTTTGAGATCAGATCATATATTACTCAGAAAGATTCATGATTACTTACTGAGAATCATGCTTCATACAGGTTTCTTCATCGGTCCATATGTTTCATAAAATATCACAATCAGAGTATAACATCAGAGATTAACTTCAGACTTTAACCGACAGAGATGACTGACACTTTATGACTAACAGAGTTTACTATCAGAGTTTAACATACTGGTTCAAATAACAGTTAACACATGCAAAGAACCATGAGCATAAAATCAATCATGTATAGATTTTGAATCTTACCAGTATCTCTAGTCAAAACCAGAGACCATTCCAAGTTCATTTACCAGTCTTGTGAAGATAGCTTCACTCAAAGGTTTGGTGAAGATATCTGCAAGTTGTTGGTCTGTAGACACAAAATGAAGCTCAATATCTCCTTCTTCCACATGTTCCCTGATAAAATGATACCTTATGCTGATGTGCTTGGTCATGGAATGCTGTACTGGATTACCTGTCATAGCAATAACACTTTGATTATCACAGTAAATAGGTATTTTAGAGTACCTTAATCCATAGTCCAGCAATTGATTCTTCATCCATAAAATCTGTGCACAACAGCTACTAGCAGCTATATACTCTGCTTCTGCTGTGGATGTGGAAATTGATTTCTGTTTCTTGCTGTACCAAGAAACTAATCTGTCACCTAGAAATTGACAGCTTCCACTTGTACTTTTTCTGTCTATCTTACAGCCTGCAAAATCTTCATCAGAGTAACCAATTAATTTAAACTCTGATTCTCTAGGGTACCACAAACCAAGGGTTATGGTTCCTTTGAGATATTTGAAATTTTTTTTCACAGCTGTTAGATGTGGTTCTCTGGGATCTGCTTGAAATCTTGCACAAAGACATGTTGCATACATGATGTCTGGTCTACTGAGGCTCCTGTGTCTTTGTCTAGCTTTGTTGCAGTTGCCATGGGAGTTGTAGCAGATGAACTATCAAGCATACCAAATTTCTTGAGAAGATTTCTGGTATATTTTGCTTGATTGATAAAAATCCCTTCATCTGTTTGCTTTACTTGTAAGCCTAGAAAATAACTAAGCTCTCCCATCATGCTCATTTGATACCTTGATTGCATAAGCTTGGCAAATTTCTTACAGAGTTTGTCATTAGTAGACCCAAAAATTATGTCATCCACATAGATTTGAACTAACAGCAAATCATCACCAAAATTAAAATAGAACAAGGTTTTGTCAATTGTACCTCTAGTGAACCCACTTTCTAAAAGAAATTGAGCAAGAGTTTCATACCATGCTCTAGGTGCCTGCTTTAGTCCATATAATGCCTTGTCAAGCCTGTAGACATAATCTGGATGTTTGGGATCTACAAACCCTGGTGGTTGTTCAACAAATACTTCTTCTTCAAGTTTCCCATTGAGAAAAGCACTTTTCACATCCATCTGAAAGACTTTAAACTTCTTCATGAATGTAACATGTCTTTGTGCAAGATTTCAAGCAGACCCCAGAGAGCCACATCTAACAGCTGTAAAAAGGATTTTCAAATATCTCAAAGGAACCATAACCCTTGGTTTGTGGTACCCTAGAGAATCAGAGTTTAAATTAATTGGTTACTCTGATGCAGATTTTGCAGGCTGTAAGATAGACAGAAAAAGCAAAAGTGGAAGCTGTCAATTTCTTGGTGACAGATTAGTTTCTTGGTACAGCAAGAAACAGAAATCAATTTCCACATCCACAGCAGAAGCAGAGTATATTGCTGCTGGTAGCTGTTGTGCACAGATTTTATGGATGAAGAATCAATTGCTGGACTATGGATTAAGGTACTCTAAAATACCTATTTACTGTGATAATCAAAGTGCTATTGCTATGACAGGTAATCCAGTACAGCACTCCATGACCAAGAACATCAGCATAAGGTATCATTTTATCAGGGAACATGTGGAAGAAGGAGATATTGAGCTTCATTTTGTGTCTACAGACCAACAGCTTGCAGATATCTTCACCAAACCTTTGAGTGAAGCTACCTTTACAAGACTGGTAAATGAACTTGGAATGATTTCTGGTTTTGACTAGAAATACTGGTAAGATTCAAAATCTATACATGATTGATTTTATGCTCATAGTTCTTTGCATGTGTGTAACAGCCCCAAATCCGGGGTCAGGGATTTAGAGTAGTCACGATCCATGTACTCCTTGCCTTACCTGTATCACTCACACCATTCATAATTCACCTGCTCATGACCCCACAATATAAGCCTCACACACACACACACACAGGTTAGAGTCTCAGAAACGACACAATACAACAACTGCGGAATAAATAATTATTATTACAATACCCAAGTGTCTTTTGAATCTGTCACTGATACAATTTCTAAGTAATGTTACATTACCAACTTAGCCTTCTGATGCTCACAATCCTCTCATACCATTCATATCTATACATAAGTTGAATACCAAAAGCTGTAGCCTGATTCGATTGGATCGTACTACTCTCGGGATCACTGCTAGAAACTATTTACGGAAACGCCTTGCGAGGTATGTGCCGACCCATTGGCATCCTGCTTCGCTGCTATATAATATATATAAAACAATAGCAAGAGTGAGCGATAGCTCAGCAAGGAAATGAAAGCATGGCATAATTCTGCCTTTAACTCAACCCAGAATAAAGCGGGTATAAGACAATAATTTGTCAAAATATCTCGATACTGAAATTATATCCTTATCGGAATGTATTCCCAAAAACAGTACCATTATTGTACTTCAAATATCATTTTCATAATATTTCTGCAAACTTTTGCTATATTATGAACAAAGTTCTAGTATAATATAAAAGATGAGGTTTCAAAGTAAACCAATATAACCTTTCCAAAAATATTTGCTATGTAAGCAGAATATCAACACATAACTTAAAAGATGAAGTTAAAAGGTGATTCAGTATAAACAACTCCCTTACCATAACTCATGTTATGTAAGGTATCCACAGAGTCATAACTCATAAAATAAAAGATGAAGTTGCATGGATTTATTGTAACTTTATTTTGAACACTTTTCGACCCTCTGCCAACATGACCGGTAAACCTGTACCACGGGTGTCATCCTTGGTCCCTTTCAATACATGTTGCAGAATCCCTATGCCAACATGATCGGTAAACCTGTACCAATGGAGCCATCCGTGGTCCCTTTCAGTACATGTTGCAGAATTATCCAAAATGGATGATGAACTAATACTGGAGTTGCTACCGCGTCCGCTGTGCCTAACCTTACTATGATCAGTAGCAGGTCACACCGCTCAAATAGTTTTCTACATGTAGATGGAAGTATCACGATGGCCTGACATTGTCTACCGCCTTACTATGACCTCCCGGCCCATTTGGGGCAATTAAAAAGTTGGATGGGCCCACGCAACTTGACCACTTACACCACTCCTAGTTCAGATGAAATCCATGACTCTGAAACGTAAAGATCGTCCTCCTTTCCCCAAGTGTAACACTTGTTGATACGACTCCACTAAGTAGTTATATCTAGGTTGGAAAGGAAGATTCTCCAATATTTCCCAAGCTATGCTTGTTAATGGATATCGACTTGTTCCATGAATTTACCCCTCGATCATTGAGGTGGTAACACAACATTAGACTAGCAGCAATTAAATTGCTCCAAGAAAATATCTGTCCCTTGACAGTTTTTGAATTGAGAGTTTAAAAAGAGTAGTAGTCACTTAAATCAGGTTTCCCATATTTTTGATAGTTGAGCGAGCATTTAAATCTTCTTAAAAGACAGATTCAAATAAAAAAACAATGTTTTGGGAACCTCTTTTTGATTTGCAAATAGTTAATTGTATTTATTAAATAAGTAATCCTCAAATGAATATTTGAAAATAATATTCATTAAATAAGTAATCCTTAAATGAATATTCGAAAGTAATATTCATTAATTAAATATTCCTTAAATGAATATTCAAAAGTAATATTCATTAAATAAATATCCTTAAATGAACATTTGAAAATAATATTCTTAAAGTCGATAATCCTCAAATGAATATAGATAATAATCCTTAAGTCAATAATCCTCAGATGAATATAAATAATACTCCTTAAGTCAATAATCCCTCAGATGAATATAAATAATAATCCTTAAGTCAATAATCCTCAGATGAATATAAATAATACTCCTTAAGTCAATAATCCTCAAATGAATATAAATAATAATCCTTTAAGTCAATAATCCTCAAATGAATATAAATAATATTCTTTAAGTCAATAATCCACAAATGAATATAAATAATATTCTTTAAATAAATAATTAACCCTCGAATAACAGATACCCGATATCTTTATCGGAAAATAATCCTTAACATATACAGAAATATAATTACTTCTGATCTTAGAGAAAATCACACGCCCTTATCCTAGGGCATTTATAAAAACCTGGCTTCTAACTAATATCCCATATCTAGCTTAGAAGCCCATAATCAAATCATTTTCAAATAATAACCTTCGAATGAGGTAATATTCAAATAACATTCCTCAAATCATTTCCAGGAAATTAATACTTTCTAGAAATATAATTAATGTTTAATAATAGCAGTCCTCAAAATAATTAGTACACTGCCGCTGGAATCCCTCCGGGTTTCCACGGCTATCTCCATATCTCAAATACTGACTCCCGGTCTAGAGTCGAAAACAAGAAGTATGCTCTTATCTCTAGAGCTACAAGGTATACCGGTTTATAACTACTTTATCTCAAAGCTCATACATAAACCCAAATCAAACTCTATTTTATACAATATATAACATGTATCGCATAACTGTATAACTCCACACATGGCAACAACAGTAATATATAATCAATACTTCAAAGTATAGATTTAGAAAACTTGCCTGATGCTCGAGAAGTGATAGGGGTTCGCGACGATGCCGGACAATCTAGACAAAGTCAAAGAAAACGCACAATTAATCCCCTGGATAATCCACTTGTACTCAATGCTTAAACACGTAAGCGAAACACAACCAAGGCATTACTAGCTCGATATAGGCTCATACTAAGTCCATGTTTAGTCGACAATTACTTCAGTCATAGGTTTAGTCCGAAATCGATCCTCGAATACAAGTTATACTTAACCATTTTCAACATTGGTTTCTAAGTCATGCTCTTAGTGGTTTTCACTTGCGCAGCCTCGGCTAACACATTTTTATAAAATCGGAAAATAATCTTTTGGACTCGAAACCTTCGTACAAACCTTCGTAACTGCCCTTGACACTTCAATACAAAATTTCATATTTTAAAACAACTCTTAAGGGTCTCAAACATAGCCACAAGTTGGTACATTTTTGCAATCTCATTCCTTGAACCACTTTCACTAAAATGGTCATATCTCATAAACCGTAAATCGTAATGACATGATTCTTGCGCTCACGTAAACTAGAAACAAATTTCTACACACTCATGTTCATAACTGAAACAAAATAGGCAGTTAGGGTTTCGGATTCTAGGCAGTTTATAGAGTTACCGAAAATCGGGCATTACGACGGCTTAAAATCGAATAATCCAATTTTGTCACAACATAACCAAGCCACACCGGGCATACCATACATCCACAACCTCAAAAAAACAACCAACCTACACCTCTAAGATCAGTGGTGAGGCTCAAATCCAACACCCATCATTTTACACATTTAAACAAATCCAAACAATCACTAAATCACTTAATATTTCAGGAGACTCAATTCAGGAGACTGTTGATGAACTTCAGTGGTACAATGATGAGAGGTTTACCAAGATTGAAGGAGGGATGCAACATCTGAACGAGGGCATGAAACATCTGTATAATATGATCAAGGTCTCACATCAACCCAATGCTGAACAGAAGAAATTCTTTGAGGATGATGATGATGAAGGGGGCAATGGTGACAGGGATGGTGAAAGAGAAAGAGAAGGTAAAGAGGAGGATCCTAAAACTGATAAAGTTAAATCTTTAGAGGATTCCTCAACTAAGGGGGAGAATAAGGAGAAGGAGTTACAAGGAGGAGAAGCTCAAGGAGGAGAAGCTGGAGGTTCTGGTTCTGCAAAGGATAAAGGGAAGCAGAAGTTAACTTTTTCTGATGCTGACTACTATCAAGATGAAGAGGGAGTATTTGATGATGTTGAATCTGAAGCCCCTGAAGATATCTTTGGTGAGGTAGAAGTTGAAGGAGAGGCTGACTATGCTGACTGGGAAGATGAACCTGTAGTGGATCCTGCCTTTGAAGCTGAGTTGGTGAGACAAAAGGCTGATTTGAAGAGGAGAGAGGAGGAAAATGCAAAGGTATCTGACATCATTTCCAAGCATCTTGTCATTCAAAAAGCTGAGCAACAAGAAAAGCAAAGGCTTCACAATCTGAAGGCCAGTGATAGAAAATTGTATGTAAGGCTCAAGCAAGGAGTGGAATGGGACAAGGCAAGAGAAATGTTTGCACATCAAGAAGGAATTAATAATGATGCAAAGTTTCTTGGGATGTTGGAAAGGTACAGACAGGTCAATCCAGACAACACAGTATATATGAAAGCTCTTCATGCAGAGATTTCAAGGATCACAACTGGATATGACAGAGTTAGAGAGGAGTTAAAGATCTATGTTTACACTCACAATGAGGGAACCTTCTTGGTGTCTCTCAATCTTCTGGAAAGCAGAACTCTCTCTGAACTATGGGTCTTCATGTGCAAGATAAAAAGAACTTCTCCATTAGCTGAGCTGCTGCATGATCAGTTAAGAGACTTTGCAATGAAGGCTAGTCCTCAAGTTGTGGATGTGCCATATGAAGTTAAATTTTATAAAGGAAGGGCACTTCAAACTTGTGGTATGGACCCCATCTCTTTGAAAGATTATCCTGCCAGGCATCTTGTCTATATGGAGAATATGTTGAGGACAACAGGGTTTGCTACACAAGAGAAGACAGAAGTTGCTGATTTGATTCAAGACTATTGCATTGCCAATATCAAGAGATATCATCAAATGAAGAATAGGCTGAAGAAAGTCACAGCTCAACCTGTCAGACCTAGTGGTATTACTTCTGAATCTGATCGTATTCTGGACAAGGATTTGCTTGAAGCACTTGAAGAAGGAGAGATGATGGAGTCTGAAATTTGAAGAAGCTCTAGTCTGTAAATGTTATTTGTATAGAGCTTAGGTATTTCAAGATAGGATAAATGTAAACACATGTTCAGTCTAGAGGAACATCTATCTTGTATTTATCTTTACTGTTTGAATCTGGAAATGTTATATATAAACCAGAACTTTTCTTGTTATTTACTTGGCTCTTAAAAGTCATTTCTATTTCTTGTTTAAGTTAGTTGAGTTATCCTCTAGGTATTTGATTGTTATTCTCTAACAAACAAATAGGGGGAGATTGAAAGGCATATGTTTAGGCCTGTTAATATTCCGAGGAAACAACTTAATTTAAACAAGAGTGTAATAAGTAAATAATAAGTTAATATGTCACAGGAATCTCAGATAGTTTTATCTGTCAAGAGAATGGAGAATTAAAGTCATCTACAGACTTGAAGTTATTCTACATTGAAAGAAGTTCAATTTATTGTTCAAGCCTCAGTGAAGTATTCAAGTTAGTTGATTTACAACAGTGACAGAGATTTCCAGATGGTGACGGAAGAAGTACAGGATACAGAGTTTTGTCAAAGCTAAAGGAAAGAAGCCACAGCTTTAAATGTTTTAAAGATGAAGAATTATCATTGAAGTCAGTTATTCATGAAACCAGACAGTGCATCGAATGACGACATCAATCAGTGGAATTCAATCATCTATATTCAGTGGTTTTCAGAAGAGGGAGGAATGCTAGGTTTTAAAGATATCTTATTTGATTTATTAATTTGATTTAATTAATAAATTAATTCCATCAGAATTAATTTATTTATTAAATTAATTAGGTTAGTAGTTTAAATTATTTATTAACTTAATTCTATTTAAAAGAATTAATTTAATCTATAATTTAATCTAACTAATTAAATTAAAAGGATTTTCTGGAAATAACTAGTATGACCTGTTTTATTTATTCTAGAAACTCGGTATGACCTTAATGGATAATTCGGTATGACCTATTTCAAGGTTCTACTGAATTATTTATTTGGTCATATTAAATCATTTCTCAGGTCATACCAAGTACTTTCTCAAGGTCATACAATCTTCTTTTTTGGTAATACCGAAATTTAGAAATTGTGTTGGCAGGTCATAGTGATCTTAACAGGTTCTACCGAGTTCTGTGGGAGGTCATACACGGCTTAATTGATTTGTATTAATGGCCAGACAGAATAGAAAGTAAAAAGCAGTTGAACAAAAAACTGAAGAACACAGAAGCATTTACTCAAGAACACATAAGCTTTAAATCTTATTTCCTCTCAAGAAATTAATTCTAGTTTGTATTGTTAAATCCAAACCACTAGAAGTTGATTACTTGTATTGCTTTGACTATCTAGCGGATTTTTATCTCTAGAACGAATCTCAAATTATCAAATATTGTTAAATCATTTTATTACAAAAATAGATAAATTCATGTCGAATTTATTCTAGATTTGTTTTAATTTATTTGAGATTCAATCTTGTATTCAGTACCATTTGTAACACCCTTCAAGTTTAATATAGTTTTATTTAACTTGAATCTTGTTTCATTTTATTCCGCATCAATTTGTTCCTAAACAGTTAAATCATTTAAAGAACAAATTCGATAAAACGGTATAGTTTGTATTCAACCCCCCTTCTACAAACTTATCAGGACCTAACAATTGGCATCAGAGCCTTTTGATTGATATACAAATCAAAGATCCAATTGTTTTGAGATTTTTCTTTTAAAACTCTGTTTTTTTATTTGAATTCTAAAAATCTCAAAAGATGTCTACTACACAGAAAGTGGGGACAGTTAAAATCCCAATATTCAGCAAGGAGCATTATCCAATGTGGAAGAAGAAAATGCTCCTATTTCTTAAGGTTGTAAATCCTAAATACTTGGATGTGCTGAAGAGTGGTCCCAAACTCCCTATGATTATTGATCCTGAAGTTGTTGAGAATAATGTTGTGACTAGGGCTGCTAGAATGTACCCTAAAGATCCCAAGGAATACACTCCTGATGAGAAAGAGGATGTTACCTTGGATTCCTGTCTTCAGTTGATCCTTATTGAGAGTCTTGATCTTATCGTGCATAATCATGTCCTAAATTGTGAAACTGCCAAACATATTTGGGGAACCATAGAGATAATCAATGAGGGGACAGAAGAAGTTAGGGAGAATATGCTGGAAATTCTCACTTCACAATATGAGCATTTCAGATCAAACCCTGGTGAAGGTATCTCTCAGGTTTTTGAAAGATACAACAAATTAATCAATGATCTGAATCTCAATGGGAAGCACTACACCAACAAGGAGATTAACAAGAAGTTCCTTCTTACCCTACCACCTCATTTGGAGCACAAAATATCTGCCATTAGAGAAGCAAGAGATATGAATGAGATTGCTTTGGAGAGATTGTATGGTGTGCTGAAGACCTATGAGCTGGAGTAGATTCAACAAAGGGAGCTGTATGGAACTGGGAAAATTGTTGGTACCTCTACTGCATTGGCTGCTGAAGTCCCACAGAGACTGGAAGTGAAGGCTGTTCAACCTTCTAGTTCTCATATGAATGTTATTGATGCTGAATATGGATTAACATCCATTGATCAATCTGGTGGTGACTTCTATTCTTTGGAAGAACTTGATCAGCTGGAGGATGGTGACTTGGCTTTGATAGTCAGGAAGTTTGGGAAGTTTAGATTCAAGAGGAATCCCAATCTTAAGTTCAGACCCAGATTTCAGAGAGGTGGATCTTCATCTTCAAGTGGCACAAGGGGTGGCTACAAAACTGGAACTGTGGACAGGAGTATAATCAGATGCTACAATTGCAATGAGTTGGGTCACTTTGCTACTGAGTGCAGAAAGCCAAAGCAAGTGACTAGAAACACATTTGATTCTAGCAAGAAGAACAAGATTGGGAAGGCCTATGTTGCTGAGGGAAAGAGTTGGGATGACACTGACAGTGATGAAGAAGCAGGTGAGATTGGGAACCTTGCCTTAATGGCTAAAGAGGAAAGCACTTCATCCAGATACATGTCAGAGGTAACCTTTACTGACGCTGAAATGATTTATCATCTTGGTGGCACCATAAGTTGTGCACGCACTGAAAATGATAGAATAAATCTTTTAAACACAAATCTTGAAAAGGAATTAAAAGAATTGAAACTTGTGCATGTTAATCAGGATGAACTTACTGAGAAAATTGCTTTTCTTGAGAATAGGGTTAAATGTTATATTCAACTGGAAACCATTCTCAAAGATCAAATTAGTGAGCTTAAGACCAAAGCTAATGCTTACTTCAGTTCTTGTAAGACTGCTAAAGAAATTCTGAATAAGCAAGCTGTTGGTAATCATGTCAGTATAGGGTATGATTATAATAAGGCTATTGGACTTCTTGGAATTAATTCCCCTTGTAACTTCAAATCTGAAGGGAAGGCTGTTCCATATATACTTAAGGGTATTAAAACACCCTTCTATAAGGAGTCTGAGGCAGAGCCTATGAATGAAAACTCTATCATTATTGCTGAGGAGATTCATGAAGAAGATGTTGCTTTAGAAGCTGAGCAATCCAAAAAGTGTATATCTGATATTCCAGTCAAAGTTGCTACAACTAAAAAGACTAAATCAGATATCCATAAGTTGGATCAAAACAACTGTAGAACTAACATGCCTGCTATTAATTATTCTCATAAAGCATGTGGTGTGGGTAATTGCATGTCTTGTGCTTTTAATGTTATGTATGCTTTCTTTAATAAAAAGCATGTATCTAGTGATAAGACTGCTCCACGTCAACATGTTAATAATAAGAAGCATGTTAAAACAAAGACTACTAGTCCTCCTCAGACTAGAGTGGATTCATTTATCCCTAAGCCTACTCAGAAATGTGTTAAGGCTGGTTATAAATGGAAACGCTCTTATGTGAAAGAGGATGAAGTAGTTTTAGTTAGAAATGTTGTTTTTCCTGACAAAGGCCAGTTTTTTAAGTATGCCGGACCCAATCAATTTTGGGCTCCGAAGAAGGACTAATCAATCTGATATTGCAGGGAGTTAAACAGGTAAACCGAGTTATGTGGATTCTGGACAGTGGTTGTTCAAGGCATATGACCGGAGATAGAGCCCTGCTATCAGATGTGGTTGTGAAAGCCGGCCCAGTAGTTACCTTTGGAGATAACAGCAAGGGTATTACGAAAGGATATGGCTGTTTGAAGTACGGAAATGTTATCATTGAAGATGTTTCATTTGTGGAAGGTCTGACGTTCAATCTTCTCAGCATCAGTCAGTTCTGTGACAGAGGATATGATGTTTCCTTTGAAAGAGAGAAGTGTCAGATCACTCACAAGAAGAATGGAAAGCCTGCTCTTTAAGGAGTAAGGAAAGGTGACTTGTTCATAGCTGATCTGAACTCGGGATTCAAAGATGAAGTTAATTGTTTTTATGCTAAAGCTTCATCAGATGATAGTTGGCTATGGCACAAGAAGATGTCTCACCTTAACTTCAAAACTATGAACTCTTTAGTCAAGAGGGAATTAGTTAGAGGTTTGCCTCAGATGGAATTTACACAGGAAGGACTGTGTGAGGCATGTCAGAAAGGAAAGTCAAAGAAAGCTTCTCACAAGGGCACTGATACATCATCAATAACTGAACCTCTTCAGCTACTGCACATGGATTTGTTTGGTCCAGTTAATGTGATGTTCATGTCAAAGAAACAATATGCACTTGTGATTGTTGATGACTATTCAAAATATACATGGGTTTTATTCCTATGTTCCAAAGATGAGACCCCATTCCTGGTGATTAGCCATGTAAAGTTGATTGAGCTGGATTCTAGATTCCCTGTTAGAGCCATAAGGTCAGATAATGGTACGGAATTCAAGAATGCCATTCTAACTGATTTTTGTGCTGATAAAGGAATAACAAGACAGTATTCTGCCCCTAGAACTCCTCAACAAAATGGAGTAGTGGAAAGAAAGAATCGTACATTGATTGAAGCTGCTAGGACTATGCTAAGTGAGTCCAAACTTCCAACGTACTTTTGGGCTGAAGCAGCGAATACAGCTTGTTATACTCAGAATCGAACGTTAATCAACAAGGACTTAATGAAGACTCCGTATGAGATCATGAACAACAAGAAACCAACTGTCAAGTACTTTCATGTATTTGGAGCAAAATGCTTTGTGCTTATAGATGACAATGTTAAACGTGGCAAGTTTGATGCAAAGGCACAAGAAGCTATTTTTGTTGGATATTCCAGAAGATCTTACAGGGTCTATGTGGTTGGCAGTCACACAGTAAAGGAAAGTGTCAATGTTACTTTTGATGACACTAAGTTCCCCAGTATCCAAAAAGAAGACTCATCTGAAAAGCTGAAGTTTGATAACTTGCTAGACTCATAATCAGATGATGAAGCCCCACCTGAAGTTATTGCTGGTGATGATAATAACAATGATGATAATGATCATGGTGATGGTGGTGGAAACACTGGTAACAATGGAGATACCACCAGCACTGGAGAAGGATCATCAAGGCAAACAGGCAACAACTCAGGGGGAGCAAATGAAGGATCAGCTAGTCACTCACAACATCAAAGTGAATTTCAAGGTGAATCATCAAGATCAAATCTTCCAAGACAGACTGTTTGGAATAGAGCTCATCCTTTTGAGTTGATCATTGGTGATCCAGATGTTGGAGTTAAAACTAGAAGAGCTTCTCAGAATGAATGTCTTTTCTCAGCATTTTTATCTAAAATGGAGCCAAAGAAAACTGAGGAAGCACTGACTGATCCAGATTGGGTGATTGCTATGCAAGAAGAACTCAATCAATTTGAACAACAGCAAGTCTGGAAGCTGGTACCCAGGCCAAAGAACAAGAAAGTAGTTGGTACAAGATGGGTATACAGGAACAAGCTAGATGAGGATGGCATTGTCACAAGGAACAAGGCAAGATTGGTTGCACAAGGGTATTCTCAAGCTGAAGGCATTGATTATGATGAAACCTATGCACCAGTGGCTAGACTTGAGGCCATCAGGATGTTCTTAGCATTTGCTGCTTACTCAAATTTTAAAGTCTATCAAATGGATGTTAAGAGTGCATTCCTGAATGGTGAACTTGATGAAGAAGTGTATGTGGAACAGCCCCCTGGCTTTGAAAATCAGGAGTTGCTGGACTTTGTGTACTTTCTCTTCAAGGCTATCTATGGTCTCAAACAAGCCCCAAGAAAATGGTATGACACTCTCTCTGGTTTTCTTTTAGAAAATGGTTTTGTTAGAGGTATCATAGACAAAACTCTTTTTTCAAAGAAACACAAAAATGATATGATATTAGTCCAAGTCTATGTGGATGACATCATATTTGGGTCTACTAATGATAATCTCTGTAAGAGATTTGCTGAGCTAATGCAGAGTAAGTTTGAAATGAGTATGATGGGTGAGCTGAAGTTCTTTCTTGGATTGCAAGTAAGTCAAAGGTCAAATGGTATATTTATCTGTCAATCCAAGTATCTCAAAGAACTCCTCAAGAAGTATCACATGGAGGATTCAGCATCGGCAAGGACTCCATCTTCAACAGCAATCAAACTTGGAGCTTCTGACAAATCTATCAAGGTAGATGTTACAAGCTACAGAGGTATGATTGGCTCCTTACTCTATCTTACTGCTAGTAGACCAGATATTATGTATGCTACATGCTTGTGTGCAAGGTTCCAAGCGGACCCTAGAGATGTTCATCTCGTTGCTGTGAAAAGAATCTTGAGATATCTTAAGGGTACACCTAATCTAGGTATCTGGTACCCTAAAGATTCTGGTTTTAATCTTGTTGGATATACAGATTCTGATTATGCAGGTAGTGTTGTGGATAGAAAAAGCACCTCTGGGAGTTGTCAATTCCTAGGAGGTAGGTTGATTTCCTGGTATAGCAAAAAACAGCAAACAGTTTCTAATTCAACAGCAGAAGCTGAATATATTGCTGCTGGAAGCTGTTGTGCTCAGATCTTATGGATACGGAATCAATTAAAGGACTATGGCTTTGCCTTAGACAAAATTCCCATATTTTGTGATAATACAAGTGCCATAGCAATCTCCAACAACCCTGTGCAGCACTCGAGAACAAAGCACATTGATATCAGGTATCATTTTATCAGAGAGCATGTTATGGATGGAACAGTGGAGTTGCACTTTGTACCCACTGAAGAACAGACTGCAGATATTTTCACTAAATCTGTTGACGAATCCACATTTATCAGGTTAGTTGGTAAATTGGGTATGTTGAACAGTCTTAGTGATTGATAATATCTCCAGGTTTGTTCTTAACTAAATCATTTTCTCTTGTTGATTTTAAGATGTTAAATATTGCCAATCCATGTTTATTGTATAAAGCTTGTTAATTTAAATATTCTGAATAATTTAATTTCTTTAAAAATATTTTTCTCATTTTCTATGGAGAAATGTATTTTTATTGAAATTATATTTATTTAGAGTCATTTAAGTTATTTTCAGATTATAAATATTTTTGTTCAGATTTTTATGCAGGTTTATAGTTATTTTAAGTTTTTGTTATTTTTATGCAGTAGGTTTAAACTATTTTTAGAATATAAGGTGAATTATTTCTAAGTTTTTGCCGCTTCTGTTAGTTTATAGCTCGGTATGACCCTCTAGAGGTCATATTGGCTTATTTTTCAATACTGCTATTAGTTTTATTAGTAATAAATCTCGGTATGACCCTCTGCTGTGGTCATATTGGTTTTTATTTTGTTTATTTAACTTCAAAAACTCGGTATGACCCTCTGCTGTGGTCATATTGGTTTTTATTTTGTTTATTTAAACTTCAAAAACTCGGTATGACCCTCTGCTGTGGTCATATTGGTTTTTATTTTGTTTATTTAAACTTCAAAAACTCGGTATGACCCTCTGCTGTGGTCATATTGGTTTTTATTTTGTTTATTTAACTTCAAAAACTCGGTATGACCCTCTACTGTGGTCATATTGGTTTTTACTTTTGTCTATTTAACTTCAAAAACTCGGTATGACCTCCCTTTAGGTCATACCGAGCTCAGCAGAACCTTTGTCTATAAATACTAATGCTTTTCAGGTTCTTTTGCTCCTCATCCCTTTCTAACTCAAGTTTTTACTTAGTTAACTTTGCTCTAGTTTGTGTTTTATTCTTAGAACAACGAACTATTGCAAATTTTTCTTGTGAATTTCTTGGGATTTTATTTCTTTTCTGATTAATATTATTATTAATTGCTGTTTTATTCTAGTATCATTATTATTATTTTTCACTATTTTTTATTATTAAATTTCAAATGGCTGCTGAGTTTGTTGTTGAACGTTTTAATAATTACGTTGGCTATTGTGATCCCCTTAAGTGTTCTGTTGAACGTTTTAGGCCGTGGATTCATTTTTTAAATGAACAATCAATTGTTAGCTATGCTATCACTGCTTCTGTTGATTTAAAGATTGAACCCCTTCGTCTATTATGCTTAACTGCTGTTGTTGCTGAGGATATGCGATCTTTCACATTCACTATTTCTGATCGTCAGTACACAGTAACTAAGGAGATCTTTTGTCAAGTGCTTCATTTTCCACTTGATAACTTTGTTAGATTCCCTACTGATCCCGAGTTAGTTCAATTTTTCTCTAGTATTGATTACCAAGGAAATATTGTTCTTCCTCGTTTGAATAAGGGTAATCTAGCTTGTGAGTGGGATTTGTTCTTTGACTGTTTAGCTAAAGTTTTTAGTAATTCTACCAAAAACAACTTTCAAGTCATAACTTCTCTTCTTCAAAACATTGCCTATGCTGCTGTTTATAACCTGAGAGTGGACATAGGAACTCTTCTGTGGGATCTCTTGATAAGGAGGATTTTCAATTACCATAGAGATATTGAAACTGGAAAGAAAGTTAGATGCTTTTATTCTCGTTTCCTTTCTCTAGTGTTGAATCATGTTCTTTCTGATGAACATAAAACCCTTTTTCAAAACACTCCTTCTCAAGTCCCCGCACATACTAATCCTCTCATTTATTCATCTTTGTCCACAAGCTCCAAGTCTGGAAGGAGACCCCTAGTTCCACAATCTTATCTGCGAGAGATTTTGCAACCACAGTTACCTTTACTCTTTATTGAACATCCAGTGGTTGGATCCTCGTCAACAGGAACTTCAATGGCGCCTCCTAACACCATGGCACTTCAGGTAATATATCCTCTCTCAACTGCTCCACTAACCCAAGAGGTTCTTAGGATTGACCAAGGGATTGTAGAACCGCAATCTCTGACCCCGGTCATAGAGCCACACATAGAGTCAAATCCATTGACCGCTCCCCTAGAACAATCAGCTACTACAAGATTCAGAGAACAAGTTGGAGTAGATACTAATGTGAGTGATCCCACAGCTCTGCCTCCACCATTAAAGAAGAGAAGAACACTACTTGAGGCATCTGTTAGCCAGTCTGTATCCTCCCAAAAGGATATGGATTCTCAAAAGGCCAATGAACAGTTACTAGAGACATCCTCTCAACAGGATGAATCTATTGAAATTCGCCATCAGGCCATGGCATTCTGTACAGAGTCAAGCACTCTCCCATTACTCACAATGGGAGAAAACACTTCTGAAACATTAGTAGAGACTCTTGCACAGGACACTCTGAGAGGAGAGCACATAGGAGTGATTGGTGAAACAGTGCCTACCATTGTCACGGTAGAAGAGCCTTCACAGGCTTCAGAGGGAAAATCTGGTTCTTCGCCCCCAATAATAGAATCATTTTCTCCCCTCCCAGAGGGAACATCTCTGGCTCCCCTAAGGGATTCTTCACTCGCAGTTTCAACTGGAGAAAGTGAAGGGCAACATGGTAAGTCTATATCTGAAGCAATTCAGTTTTCAATTTCTGATGAATTTTTGGACTTTACCATGGATTGGGATTCGCGAACTCCCATTGCACCACCAGTGACCTCTCAAGAAGGGGCTATGGTGATTTTTTCTGCAGGTACTTCAACTCCAACCATGGATAAACAGCTAGTGGTTAGTTCTGAGAGACAAACACAGAGCGATACACAAGCACGTGAGGTGAGTGAAACACCATCGAGAGAAATTGAGATGAGTGCACATAATGACACATACACTGCTTCATTATTGGCTCAAATAGCTGGTTTACAGAAACAACTTCAAGAGACCCAGGCTGAAAAGGAAATTCTCAAAGCACAAGTGGTTGACCAGTCTTCTTCTTCCACCTCTGTCACTAATCAGCTGGGTCATATTAGAGATGAGTTACAAGGAGTCAAGGTCACATTGGTCCCAAAGCTGAATGTTGTTCAAGAGTCACAGGTGTTAATGGCTTCAGATATGTCAGAGCTTCTGGTTTCTAATGCTGAGATCAGGGAGGCTGTCAAGCAGATTCCTAATATTTCAACCAGGGTAGACTCAATTCAGGAGACTGTTGATGAACTTCAGTGGTACAATGATGAGAGGTTTACCAAGATTGAAGGAGGGATGCAACATCTGAACGAGGGCATGAAACATCTGTATAATATGATCAAGGTCTCACATCAACCCAATGCTGAACAGAAGAAATTCTTTGAGGATGATGATGATGAAGGGGGCAATGGTGACAGGGATGGTGAAAGAGAAAGAGAAGGTAAAGAGGAGGATCCTAAAACTGATAAAGTTAAATCTTTAGAGGATTCCTCAACTAAGGGGGAGAATAAGGAGAAGGAGTTACAAGGAGGAGAAGCTCAAGGAGGAGAAGCTGGAGGTTCTGGTTCTGCAAAGGATAAAGGGAAGCAGAAGTTAACTTTTTCTGATGCTGACTACTATCAAGATGAAGAGGGAGTATTTGATGATGTTGAATCTGAAGCCCCTGAAGATATCTTTGGTGAGGTAGAAGTTGAAGGAGAGGCTGACTATGCTGACTGGGAAGATGAACCTGTAGTGGATCCTGCCTTTGAAGCTGAGTTGGTGAGACAAAAGGCTGATTTGAAGAGGAGAGAGGAGGAAAATGCAAAGGTATCTGACATCATTTCCAAGCATCTTGTCATTCAAAAAGCTGAGCAACAAGAAAAGCAAAGGCTTCACAATCTGAAGGCCAGTGATAGAAAATTGTATGTAAGGCTCAAGCAAGGAGTGGAATGGGACAAGGCAAGAGAAATGTTTGCACATCAAGAAGGAATTAATAATGATGCAAAGTTTCTTGGGATGTTGGAAAGGTACAGACAGGTCAATCCAGACAACACAATATATATGAAAGCTCTTCATGCAGAGATTTCAAGGATCACAACTGGATATGACAGAGTTAGAGAGGAGTTAAAGATCTATGTTTACACTCACAATGAGGGAACCTTCTTGGTGTCTCTCAATCTTCTGGAAAGCAGAACTCTCTCTGAACTATGGGTCTTCATGTGCAAGATAAAAAGAACTTCTCCATTAGCTGAGCTGCTGCATGATCAGTTAAGAGACTTTGCAATGAAGGCTAGTCCTCAAGTTGTGGATGTGCCATATGAAGTTAAATTTTATAAAGGAAGGGCACTTCAAACTTGTGGTATGGACCCCATCTCTTTGAAAGATTATCCTGCCAGGCATCTTGTCTATATGGAGAATATGTTGAGGACAACAGGGTTTGCTACACAAGAGAAGACAGAAGTTGCTGATTTGATTCAAGACTATTGCATTGCCAATATCAAGAGATATCATCAAATGAAGAATAGGCTGAAGAAAGTCACAGCTCAACCTGTCAGACCTAGTGGTATTACTTCTGAATCTGATCGTATTCTGGACAAGGATTTGCTTGAAGCACTTGAAGAAGGAGAGATGATGGAGTCTGAAATTTGAAGAAGCTCTAGTCTGTAAATGTTATTTGTATAGAGCTTAGGTATTTCAAGATAGGATAAATGTAAACACATGTTCAGTCTAGAGGAACATCTATCTTGTATTTATCTTTACTGTTTGAATCTGGAAATGTTATATATAAACCAGAACTTTTCTTGTTATTTACTTGGCTCTTAAAAGTCATTTCTATTTCTTGTTTAAGTTAGTTGAGTTATCCTCTAGGTATTTGATTGTTATTCTCTAACAAACAAATAGGGGGAGATTGAAAGGCATATGTTTAGGCCTGTTAATATTCCGAGGAAACAACTTAATTTAAACAAGAGTGTAATAAGTAAATAATAAGTTAATATGTCACAGGAATCTCAGATAGTTTTATCTGTCAAGAGAATGGAGAATTAAAGTCATCTACAGACTTGAAGTTATTCTACATTGAAAGAAGTTCAATTTATTGTTCAAGCCTCAGTGAAGTATTCAAGTTAGTGGATTTACAACAGTGACAGAGATTTCCAGATGGTGACGGAAGAAGTACAGGATACAGAGTTTTGTCAAAGCTAAAGGAAAGAAGCCACAGCTTTAAATGTTTTAAAGATGAAGAATTATCATTGAAGTCAGTTATTCATGAAACCAGACAGTGCATCGAATGACGACATCAATCAGTGGAATTCAATCATCTATATTCAGTGGTTTTCAGAAGAGGGAGGAATGCTAGGTTTTAAAGATATCTTATTTGATTTATTAATTTGATTTAATTAATAAATTAATTCCATCAGAATTAATTTATTTATTAAATTAATTAGGTTAGTAGTTTAAATTATTTATTAACTTAATTCTATTTAAAAGAATTAATTTAATCTATAATTTAATCTAACTAATTAAATTAAAAGGATTTTCTGGAAATAACTAGTATGACCTGTTTTATTTATTCTAGAAACTCGGTATGACCTTAATGGATAATTCGGTATGACCTATTTCAAGGTTCTACTGAATTATTTATTAGGTCATATTAAATCATTTCTCAGGTCATACCAAGTACTTTCTCAAGGTCATACAATCTTCTTTTTTGGTCATACCGAAATTTAGAAATTGTGTTGGCAGGTCATAGTGATCTTAACAGGTTCTACCGAGTTCTGTGGGAGGTCATACACGGCTTAATTGATTTGTATTAATGGCCAGACAGAATAGAAAGTAAAAAGCAGTTGAACAAAAAACTGAAGAACACAGAAGCATTTACTCAAGAACACATAAGCTTTAAATCTTATTTCCTCTCAAGAAATTAATTCTAGTTTGTATTGTTAAATCCAAACCACTAGAAGTTGATTACTTGTATTGCTTTGACTATCTAGCGGATTTTTATCTCTAGAACGAATCTCAAATTATCAAATATTGTTAAATCATTTTATTACAAAAATAGATAAATTCATGTCGAATTTATTCTAGATTTGTTTTAATTTATTTGAGATTCAATCTTGTATTCAGTACCATTTGTAACACCCTTCAAGTTTAATATAGTTTTATTTAACTTGAATCTTGTTTCATTTTATTCCGCATCAATTTGTTCCTAAACAGTTAAATCATTTAAAGAACAAATTCGATAAAACGGTATAGTTTGTATTCAACCCCCCTTCTACAAACTTATCAGGACCTAACACTTCTCGAGAGCTTCGATTTGAGTGGTGGAACGCCAAAAACGGATCACGGAATCTCAAGTTACGATCACTTCTTTCTCCCCCATTTTTCTCCTCATTTCTCCCTCGGGTTTTCTCTTCAAAATGGATGAATTCTTCTTTTCTTTTTGTTTTGGCCAATTAATGATAAGGCTGATATTTTGTATTAGAAAGTGGTGAGTCACCACACTTTGGCTAGTCACAGGGACACGTGTCGAGCCATGGAGGGTCATGGTGGCAAGCAGGGACACATGTCAAGCACTGGAGGGTCATGGTGGCAAAGTGATAAGTGGGTATTTTATTCACTTAAAACGTTTCCGTATGGCTTAAAACGATTGTTTGTACTCGAGTTGTGGTATTTTTTATCTCTTTTAAGGGTATTGTGCAGGAATATCTATCACAGGTGTAATGGGAATGAAGCGGAGCAATCGGAATGCAATTTGGAGCTAAAACGAAGAAAATGGAAAAATTCGTCTTCCTGGACAGAAGGCACGGCGCGGCAGCGCCGTGTTTGAGCTTGCCTATGGCGCGGCAGCGCCGCAACGGAACAGTAAGCTTATGGCGCGGCAGCGCCGCTCTCCTATGCAACTGTGGCGCGGCAGCGCCAGACATTCTGACGAAATTTCCTGTTTTGAACCCGATTTGCTGATTTTTCGATTTGAAGTCAAATTTCAATTCGGTACGACTTATTTGCACCTGGAGGCCTATATAAAGAGAAGAAAACCCTAGAGAACAAAAAAAACACATACCACATATTATCTACGGAGTTTTAAAGCACGAAGAAGCAAGGAAGAAGATAGTTTTCAATTTATTCTTGTATTCTTTCTAGCTTGTGGATGCTTGTTTTGGGTGTATTCTTTAGAACCTTTGATAATTATTTCAATATTGATTCGTTTTCTTCAATCATGTTTACATTAGAACCCATGGTGACGATTAGTTTGATTATGAACTAAATCGTTGTCATGGGATTTTAGCGGATTTATTCATGAAGTTTATTTGTTGAATTTTCTTGATGCCTATAGTGTGATTAATGCGATATCCTATCATGGTTGTTTTAATTCGTTATAGGAGAGCACCTAACTCCTGTAATTGTGTGTTAATTCTTATTGAAGCGAAAGTGGATTTAAGAGTTTAGAACTTGCCATGCTAGCATAGGTTTATGCGTGAGAATATCATTCGTAATTAGTGTCGTAACTCTAACCGTTTTATGACGACTATGTGATCAATTGAATGCTTGTACTTCAACCATTATGTTTTCAATCTTTATAGACATATAGGGACTAAGCATAATTGGGAGACTAAGTGATTTCTATCTTTATTGTGGATATTATTTAGGATGGTATTTGTGCAACGAAAGTTGGCTTATATCAGTTTTGTGTGTTCGATCAGGTATTAATAAATCACATGAAAAGGCTAGAGAATTGGAAATTATAGATGGATTGTTTAATGAAGTTAAAATTCCATGTTTATTTGCATAAGTAATTCAATATAACCCGTCGTTCAAATTGTTGATAATTAGTTATAAATTTTAGAAAAATTTTAGTGGTAAACAAAATCCAATTTGTTATTTGTTTTAGCATCGAATAATAATCATACATTGGTGAGTGAATTAACTAGACAATACAACGAGTCCCTGTAGGAACGAACCTTACTTACTATCTGTATTACTTGAGATCACGTGCACTTGCGTGTTGAGTTTGGTCGTAACACAAAGCAGCTTTACTAGTTTGTTTCTTTTCACATGAATGATCCAAATGTTGCATTCCTCGAATTAATCTTGTTACATGTTACTTTCATGTCTATATTTAATCCTGTAAATATCTCGTTGTTCCGTCTCCGTTTAATCTCGAAAAAAATGTTCGCAGGGTTTCTTAAGCGTTCTATCGAAGTAGTTTCCTGTAAGTGTTTTTGATATCTCTAATTCTTTTATTAATCCATATCCATGGAATTGATAATCTAAATCCTTCAATATTCTCAAATAATGATTAATCCGTCCGTTATTGGTGAAACTTCGGAGAAAACGGAAATACTATTTTTCCGATTCTGACAGCTTTTGCATTCCTTTATTTACATCGTAGATCACTAATACGACTTTGAAAGTTTACTATATCGTTCCGCATATGGTGTGGTCTGAAAAACTTTTTAAACGACAAAAATTTACTATTCATCAAAAGTTACTATTCATCAGTGGTTTTTCTATAATCCTTTGGATCAATATCCGTTCCAATATTCCTGGTTTATTTCTCTTTACTTCTTGCACTTAGAAATGTTCTAGTGCTTTCTCGGGCACACGCTATCTTGTTTACGGAGTTGTCGGATGCATACCAGATATCGATTTGGATGACATAAAAATACTTTTCTTCCTTGGAATATTGTATTCTTATTTTCCAGAGAGATTATTCTTATCTATATGTTCAGTCCATTCTTACTATTCTCAAAATGTTTGAAAACCGAAATTCATATTCATTTCATAACTTGATTCTCAAAGTCATTGCCACTATCCATATTTACATCAACATATAATAAAAGTTTTAATTCTACCCAAAATCTGGGGTCTTACAGTCTCCCCTCCTTAAAAGGATTCCGTCCCGGAATCACTCTGAAAACAAATGGGGATATCTTTCTAGCATCTCGCTCTCTAGCTCCCAAGTTGATTCTTCCACATTATGATTCCTCCATACCACTCTGACTAGTTTGATGACCTTGTTTCGGAGTACTTGTTCCTTTCGATCTATAATTTCCATTGGTTGCTCCACATAGGTCAAGTCTGGTTGTATGTCTACGTGCTCGTACTCTACATATGCCGGGCATCTATAGTATACTGACGCCCGTTATGACCATTCTACAAGTTGGGGGGGTAAGGCTGGCTCGTAGGCCACCTTCCTGGCGCGTCTTAAATCTCAGATGGCCCAATGAATCTCGGGCTCACTTACCTTTCTTTTCAAATCTCATTAATTCCTTCCTTGGAGATACCTTTAACATCACGAATCTCTAACCTCATATTCTCTATCTTGTTTACACAGAAATACACCAGCATAAACTTGTTTGCCATTCATCAACTTGCCATTTAGCTTATCAGTAGCAGTACTATCTCTATACTCGCGGGCTTAGTCCGCATACTTTCTCTATCTGCCATGGTTGTCACTAGCCGTTTGTTGGTGAAATCTTTTGTCTTTCTAGTTTGTTGGACTAACTTGGGTTTTGTGTAAAATCTCATTCTTTAATTCCCGATCATTCGGAATCCATCTCTGTCCCATTTTAATTAAGGGTATCGGCCACCACATTGGCCTTCCCCGGATGGTAGTGTATCTCACAATCATAATTCTAGGTCAATTCTAGCCATTTCTCCATCTCACGTTTTCTACTATCACGGATAACTCAAAGTCCATTCATTACATTCCATAAAAATTTGTGGGTGCATTAGTCAATCCCAAAATAACCTCGCTGAAAACTCGAAGTGTCTATTCCTGGTACGAATCGCAGTCTTGGGTATATCCTCGGATTTAACTTCCAACTGGTGATACCCAGTTCTTAAATAAATTTGGAAATACACAACGTTCTTCCGCTGATCAAACAATCATTTACAAGGGTACCTATTATTTAAAGGTCCTGACAGTGGGCTGCTTGTTGGAGGTAGCCCTGGTTGAAACCTACTGGCTTTCTTTTATTCTGTGTTCACAAACTCCGGAACAAACCTCAATAATTCGGAAAACTTGGCCTCATACTCGGTCACAGTCATGGTTTCTTGTTTTAACTCTTTAACTTTCATTTTCATCCGGGTCTCCATATATTTCCGGAAATTATTCCTGCTGCACCTCTCCGAAGTCACAATACCAGCTCCCTTTGACTCCATCGTCAGTACTTATCTTGCTAACCCAGAGGTAGTGTCCATTCGTAACAACTCCTCCAAAATCTCAATTCCACTATAGGGCATCTATCTAACACCGTTGTCATTGGAGTTCACGGCACATCGCTATTTCTTTCACATATATCGATTGACACGCTTTCCATTATCATAATATCCTTGGGAAAATAAACCAATTTCATTGATATGTCACTAACATTCTATTCATCTTAGGGATTCGCTCCTGACATAGGCGATTTCGTCGCGAATCTAATTCCTATCAGCGAATTTTGACTTATTTGACCTGGTTGGCCTCTCCTTGAAATTCAATACGGATAACAAAATTATGGGGCCTTGAAAAGACAGCTCCCATATCAAGGAAAACGTCACACACTGGTGATCGTAAGGTTATGAGTTTTAAGGTAACCTTATTGGAGGTAAAAGAATTTACCGAGAGATCAACATGATCATAAGAACTCAACGTTGTGTGCCTCGATTGAGACATTACTAAAGGTAATTAGCCTTCTTGTATTTCACAACTTACAAGTGATGGCGTCCCATCAGACTTCTATCACACAGACAGATAGTCCTTGTAGCCCCTATAAGTATAGGGTTGTTCGTCTCAGTGGAAGTTGAAAAGTATGAAAGCAATTCGAGATCAATTTAATGATTATCGCCATTCGACCATATTTCTCAAAGGAACACCTTGGATTTAAAATTGAACAGATTCCAAAGGTGCGGTTTCCAAAGAAAATACAAAGAAAAGAATAACCAAAAAGATACTGGTACCTAACAAACAAGTGGTGAGGTATCACCATAGGGTCATTCATTATTTGAAGAAAAGTCAAAGCTTAAATAACATCATTTGACAGGGCTTCGAAAACCTGAAAGTAGGCATTGTGACAGCCTCTGGCACAGGTGAAACTGAATATGGTTTAGCACAAGTGTTATAAAATAACTTCGAAGAGGGAATATACCCTTTATCAGAATTCTTTCTTGGAAAGAGGTCAAGATAGATCATAGATTGGGGAAATATCCCACATAATTTGCAAATGGGGAGGGTACTACCAAGGTCTCTACGGATGCCTTTTATGTCGGCTCCTCTGATGGATAATCGTTCAATTCCAAAGCTTTTCTTTTCCACGCACCCTAAGGTGTTCGATACTCACGTCATTGCCGACTTATAATAGTCGCTAAGAATTCAACCATCAACATTTGCAATCGCAGGGAGTTCTATTCGATTAGGCGCAAACATCTCAAGTAAGCGTTCTGTTCTATAAGAAGACTTCGATACCGTTGTCGCCCATAGCAATGACAATTCCACATGTCGACTGGGCGGTACTTAGGAAGATCGTTAGAAACTACAAGCTTAAATCCGGTCTCTATTTCAATCATCTTTATACCCAATATTCCTTCTCCCATATCAATCACGTGTGCTACATAAGCTTAACACTTTTGGCACAATAGCCTTTTCATTTAAGTCAATCCCGGAATTTCTCAGTCCGTCTTGGTCCTTAAATATATTTCGCCTTTACCGTCCAATCTCAACTTCACCATTTTATCTCTACAATCAATTATAGCAATCAGGGTCTGTCCACCAACCCATATAGCGGTTATCTTACCCAATCCACAGGGTTCGCTCTAGTTTCCACTCTCTTTGGTGACATCCTCTGGTAATCAGAAAGACAAGGTTTGCCAAAATTTGCTGAATTTCTCTCCAAATCTGGGAAATTTGATCAATCTATTTACCTATTAGTAATACTCGGATCTGATTTCCGACCTTTCTGTTCTATCCTTATAATTCCTTCCTGGTTTCCTGAGGGTGGTAAATCTCGTTCTCGATCCTGTCTTAGCGTGCTTGTCTTACCATAACATTTACATGGTACATATACCCAAAATTCTCCTTGAGATAATAAAATCCCTCAATGATGTAATAGACACTATTTCCAGTGGAATCGCTGGTCGTGGGGGATTGAAATCTCATAGCCCAAAACAATTCCTTCCACTTTTCTAGGCAACTAAGTACCCTTAATCGTTCGTGAAAATCTGAACATCTTGGTTCTTACGTATGCCGCCTCCTTATGGGCAACTATAACCGACTACGAGTAACAGGTTTCGTTCAAGTCGAATCAATCCACTGATACTGGCTATACTGCCTCTACCTCTTCTGCTTTGGAGACTCTACTCCATTTTCTTTGTCATATCTCTTGATGAATCATGAACGATCCTTAAACTCTCGTCTCGTCACTTATTTGTCCCTTGAAGGTTCGTCCGGTCCTATTGTACGGCCTCAAGTAACATACTACATCTTTATCAATTAACACGTCCTCTACAAGATTCTTTCCTTGACCCACTATGGGGTCTTCCTCTAGATCCTCCTATGGATCTTCCTTTATCGGATCTCCGTCCATTTCAAGGAGCGCATCATCCAATGCCTATTCGAAGGCCTCGGGATGTGGTATCTCAGAATCCCATCAATCTATAACTTATACGATTCGAGGTGACTAACCATGAAGTCCTAAGTACGGTTTCCCAGAAGAAGTCCCCTCTCGGGCTTCATCTTAAACGGTCAGGGTCATGTCCTCTAACCCGACTACGAACTCAATTTGAGCTCTAGATGTCCTTATCATTATTAAGGGTATTGTAAGACTCAATCTCCTATCGTTTCTGAGGACTGTAACCTAACGCTCTGATACCATTTCTGTAACAGCCCCAAATCCGGGGTCAGGGATTTAGAGTAGTCACGATCCATGTACTCCTTGCCTTACCTGTATTACTCACACCATTCATAATTCACCTGCTCATGACCCCACAATATAAGTCTCTCTCACACACACACACACACAGGTTAGAGTCTCAGAAACGACACAATACAACAACTGCGGAATAAATAATTATTATTACAATACCCAAGTGTCTTTTGAATCTGTCACTGATACAATTTCTAAGTAATGTTACATTACCAACTTAGCCTTCTGATGCTCACAATCCTCTCATACCATTCATATCTATACATAAGTTGAATACCAAAAGTTGTAGCCTGATTCGATTGGTTCGTACTACTCTCGGGATCAGTGCTAGAAACTATTTACGGAAACGCCTTGCGAGGTATGTGCCGACCCATTGGCATCCTGCTTCGCTGCTATATAATATATATATAAAACAATAGCAAGAGTGAGCGATAGCTCAGCAAGGAAATGAAAGCATGGCATAATTCTGCCTTTAACTCAACCCAGAATAAAGCGGGTATAAGACAATAATTTGTCAAAATATCTCGATACTGAAATTATATCCTTATCGGAATGTATTCCCAAAAACAGTACCATTATTGTACTTCAAATATCATTTTCATAATATTTCTGCAAACTTTTGCTATATTATGAACAAAGTTCTAGTATAATATAAAAGATGAGGTTTCAAAGTAAACCAATATAACCTTTCCAAAAATATCTGCTATGTAAGCAGAATATCAACACATAACTTAAAAGATGAAGTTAAAAGGTGATTCAGTATAAACAACTCCCTTACCATAACTCATGTTATGTAAGGTATCCACAGAGTCATAACTCATAAAATAAAAGATGAAGTTGCATGGATTTATTATAACTTTATTTTGAACACTTTTTGACCCTCTGCCAACATGACCGGTAAACCTGTACCACGGGTGTCATCCTTGGTCCCTTTCAATACATGTTGCAGAATCCCTCTGCCAACATGATCGGTAAACCTGTACCAATGGAGCCATCCGTGGTCCCTTTCAGTACATGTTGCAGAATTATCCAAAATGGATGATGAACTAATACTGGAGTTGCTACCGCGTCCGCTGTGCCTAACCTTACTATGATCAGTAGCAGGTCGCACCGCTCAAATAGTTTTCTACATGTAGATGGAAGTATCATGACGGCCTGACATTGTCTACCGCCTTACTATGACCTCCCGGCCCATTTGGGGCAATTAAAAAGTTGGATGGGCCCACGCAACTTGACCACTTACACCACTCCTAGTTCAGATGAAATCCATGACTCTGAAACGTAAAGATCGTCCTCCTTTCCCCAAGTGTAACACTTGTTGATACGACTCCACTAAGTAGTTATATCTAGGTTGGAAAGGAAGATTCTCCAATATTTCCCAAGCTATGCTTATTAATGGATATCAACTTGTTCCATGAATTTACCCCTCGATCATTGAGGTGGTAACACAACATTAGACTAGCAGCAATTAAATTGCTCCAAGAAAATATCTGTCCCTTGACAGTTTTTGAATTGAGAGTTTAAAAAGAGTAGTAGTCACTTAAATCAGGTTTCCCATATTTTTGATAGTTGAGCGAGCATTTAAATCTTCTTAAAAGACAGATTCAAATGGAAAAACAATGTTTTGGGAACCTCTTTTTGATTTGCAAATAGTTAATTGTATTTATTAAATAAGTAATCCTCAAATGAATATTTGAAAATAATATTCATTAAATAAGTAATCCTTAAATGAATATTCGAAAGTAATATTCATTAATTAAATATTCCTTAAATGAATATTCAAAAGTAATATTCATTAAATAAATATCCTTAAATGAACATTTGAAAATAATATTCTTAAAGTCGATAATCCTCAAATGAATATAGATAATAATCCTTAAGTCAATAATCCTCAGATGAATATAAATAATACTCCTTAAGTCAATAATCCTCAACTGAATATAAATAATAATCCTTAAGTCAATAATCCTCAGATGAATATAAATAATACTCCTTAAGTCAATAATCCTCAAATGAATATAAATAATAATCCTTTAAGTCAATAATCTTCAAATGAATATAAATAATATTCTTTAAGTCAATAATCCTCAAATGAATATAAATAATATTCTTTAAATAAATAATTAACCCTCGAATAACAGATACCCGATATCTTTATCGGAAAATAATCCTTAACATATACAGAAATATAATTACTTCTGATCTTAGAGAAAATCACCCGCCCTTATCCTAGGGCATTTATAAAAACCTGGCTTCTAACTAATATCCCATATCTAGTTTAGAAGCCCATAATCAAATCATTTTCAAATAATAACCTTCGAATGAGGTAATATTCAAATAACATTCCTCAAATCATTTCCAGGTAATTAATACTTTCTAGAAATATAATTAATGTTTAATAATAGCAGTCCTCAAAATAATTAGTACACTGCCGCTGGAATCCCTCCGGGTTTCCACGGCTATCTCCATATCTCAAATACTGACTCCCGGTCTAGAGTCGAAAACAAGAAGTATGCTCTTATCTCTAGAGCTACAAGGTATACCGGTTTATAACTACTTTATCTCAAAGCTCATACATAAACCCAAATCAAACTCTATTTTATACAATATATAACATGTATCGCACAACTGTATAACTCCACACATGGCAACAGCAGTAATATATAATCAATACTTCAAAGTATAGATTTAGAAAACTTTCCTGATGCTCGAGAAGTGAAAGGGGTTCGCGACGATGCCGGACAATCTAGACAAAGTCAAAGAAAACGCACAATTAATCCCCTGGATAATCCACTTGTACTCAATGCTTAAACACGTAAGCGAAACACAACCAAGGCATTACTAGCTCGATATAGGCTCATACTAAGTCCATGTTTAGTCGACAATTACTTCAGTCGTAGGTTTAGTCCAAAATCGATCCTCGAATACAAGTTATACTTAACCATTTTCAACATTGGTTTCTAAGTCATGCTCTTAGTGGTTTTCACTTGCGCAGCCTCGGCTAACACATTTTTATAAAATCGGAAAATAATCTTTTGGACTCGAAACCTTCGTACAAACCTTCGTAACTGCCCTTGACACTTCAATACAAAATTTCATATTTTAAAACAACTCTTAAGGGTCTCAAACATAGCCACAAGTTGGTACATTTCTGCAATCTCATTCCTTGAACCACTTTCACTAAAATGGTCATATCTCATAAACCGTAAATCGTAATGACATGATTCTTGCGCTCACGTAAACTAGAAACAAATTTCTACACACTCATGTTCATAACTGAAACAAAAGAGGCAGTTAGGGTTTCGGATTCTAGGCAGTTTATAGAGTTACCGAAAATCGGGCATTACGACGGCTTAAAATCGAATAATCCAATTTTGTCACAACATAACCAAGCCACACCGGGCATACCATACATCCACAACCTCAAAAAAACAACCAACCTACACCTCTAAGATCAGTGGTGAGGCTCAAATCCAACACCCATCATTTTACACATTTAAACAAATCCAAACAATCACTAAATCACTTAATCATGATCTTAACTTTACATGAACATCAAAACCACTTTAAAACTCATATAAAACTCAAAGGGGCAGAGGTTTATACCTTCCTCCAAGCTTTCTTGCTGCTATATTCCTTATGTAACCTTTAGATCCTTGCTTAATACAACCTTTGGAAGCCACAAACTCAATATCAAAAGCAACAAAGCAAAATACAAGTTACTATTCATCATCTTCTCCAACTGTTACTCACTGAAATCGAAAGGTAAATCACAGAGGTGAGGCGATTACTTACCATGGTTACGTCGGGCTTCTCGAGAGCTTCGATTTGAGTGGTGGAACGCCAAAAACGGATCACGGAATCTCAAGTTACGATCACTTCTTTCTCCCCCATTTTTCTCCTCATTTCCCCCTCGGGTTTTCTCTTCAAAATGGATGAATTCTTCTTTTGTTTTTGTTTTGGCCAATTAATGATAAGGCTGATATTTTGTATTAGAAAGTGGTGAGTCACCACACTTTGGCTAGTCACAGGGACACGTGTCGAGCCATGGAGGGTCATGGTGGCAAGCAGGGACACATGTCAAGCACTGGAGGGTCATGGTGGCAAAGCAGCTTTACTAGTTTGTTTCTTTTCACATGAATGATCCAAATGTTGCATTCCTCGAATTAATCTTGTTACATGTTACTTTCATGTCTATATTTAATCCTGTAAATATCTCGTTGTTCCGTCTCCGTTTAATCTCGAAAAAAATGTTCGCAGGGTTTCTTAAGCGTTCTATCGAAGTAGTTTCCTGTAAGTGTTTTTGATATCTCTAATTCTTTTACTAATCCATATCCATGGAATTGATAATCTAAATCCTTCAATATTCTCAAATAATGATTAATCCGTCCGTTATTGGTGAAACTTCGGAGAAAACGGAAATACTATTTTTCCGATTCTGACAGCTTTTGCATTCCTTTATTTACATCGTAGATCACTAATACGACTTTGAAAGTTTACTATATCGTTCCGCATATGGTGTGGTCTGAAAAACTTTTTAAACGACAAAAATTTACTATTCATCAAAAGTTACTATTCATCAGTGGTTTTTCTATAATCCTTTGGATCAATATCCGTTCCAATATTCCTGGTTTATTTCTCTTTACTTCTTGCACTTAGAAATGTTCTAGTGCTTTCTCGGGCACACGCTATCTTGTTTACGGAGTTGTCGGATGCATACCAGATATCGATTTGGATGACATAAAAATACTTTTCTTCCTTGGAATATTGTATTCTTATTTTCCAGAGAGATTATTCTTATCTATATGTTCAGTCCATTCTTACTATTCTCAAAATGTTTGAAAACCGAAATTCATATTCATTTCATAACTTGATTCTCAAAGTCATTGCCACTATCCATATTTACATCAACATATAATAAAAGTTTTAATTCTACCCAAAATCTGGGGTCTTACAATGTGTTAACTGTTATTTGTACCAGTATGTTAAACTCTGTTAGTAATAAAAGTGTCAGTCATACTCTGTCGGTTAAAGTCTGATGTTAAACTCTGATTGTGATTTTTGTCTGAAACACATGGACCGATGAAGAAACTTGTATGAAGCATGACTCTCAATAAGTAATCATGAATCCTTCTGAATGATATAAATTCTGATTTCAAAATGTGCAGAAATTTTACACAAGCATGATACTGTCTCTATATTTATAGCATCTCTTAGTTTATTGATCCTATACACTGAGTCTGTATTAGCTGCTTGCACTTTCTCTCATAAATTAATTGTATTATCTGATGAAAAGTCTAAACTCTGATAATTAGTTGCAAATATTTCACCCTCAAAAGATGCCAAAAAGAGCACAAATTCCTTTGAGATCAAGTTGTGCCTAGGAAGACCCAGGAACTTATTGTATGAAATAAGGGCTAAAATCTTTGATTTTTGGTGACTAGAGCCAACCACTGATTACTGGAAAAAAAAATTATAGTGGGTGTAAATAATAATTTTTAGGTACATAGTTTAGATACTATCAGATTTTGTGTTATAAATGAGAGTTTGGGCAACCAGTTTTTACTGATTTATTTTGTGGATTTTATGCACTTTGAGATGATCTAAATATTTATATTCAGTAAACTCTGCTAATTCACACACAATCATTCACACCTGTACAGTTTGTGAAAAGAGTTTATTTATAAAGAAGAAGGATTAGTAAACACTGATGAACTGTGTACTCTACGCCGAGGTAATTTAATTTTAATCTCTGATGATTAAAATAAATTTTGTTTGTTTCAGACATATTATGATTTTGAGAAAAGACATTTGTTTTGAAAATTCAAAAAGAGTATGATTGGACAGTTGTTCAAGAGTGTATTAAACAGAAGAGAGAGGTTGCGTGTCTAGGAAAGTGTAAAAGGCGGTAATTATTGCTATTTTTACTGCGCATGCGCATTGGAAACTGTCAATTACTGCTGTCAGTCATTGCATGTGTGCCACGTGTCCCACTCACACAATTAACGGAGTAAGACAGTTGTGTATTAATGATTAAAAACTGTTCAGTTTTTAATTTTGAATTTCATATTTAAACAATACACACACATACGTCTAAACCTTTCACATCTTACTCTATTTCACTTCTATTGTCACACACACATATTCACAAACACTTTTCTGCTTTCAAACTCTTTCGTGCTTTTGCATCTGTTTCTTTGTTATTCTTTCAAATCTTGCTATTGGCAACTACAGCGTTTGTTTCTTCTGGGTTAGAGTTTGTTCCTAACAACTATTCTGCTCCTTTGAGTAATGAGAACGCACCGGCGGCGTTTCATTTGTTACAAAGTTTTCTTGCTCAATCTCCTATTGGGCATGCTCTTGTCGAACCAAGGAAGCTGTCTGCAGTTCAAATCAAAAGCTTCTGGGAAACTGGTCTTTATGATAATGGTGGAGATTCTGGTACTCCATCAATTGTTTTTGAGTTTGAAGAAGCCGAGTATGTTATTACTCCTGGTACAGTTCGTGCAGCTATGGGATTTCCTGACCTCAATGCTTACACTATTGATGTTGGTGAGGCTGAATTATTGAGGATGATGAGGGAAATTGGTTATGGTGGATCTTTAGCAAAGATTGGTCAACTGAAGCGACCGTTCTTGAGGAAAGAGTGGAGCTTTTTCTTCGACTGCATCACTAGAACGTTCGGTATGAAGTGCACAAACTGGGATGCCTTACCTACTGAAAGTCTTCAAATTGGGTATTCTCTGATCTATGGTACTTCTTTTGATTATGGTAGATTAGTTCTTAGCAATTTGGGTGATAAGATGACAGAAAATAGGGGAGTTGTTTACTTTTCAAGATTTTGTCAACTTTTATTTACTGCTTGTGTTGCTGGGGTGGAAATTTCTGATGAAGATGTGATTCCTTGTTTTAAATTGCACAAACGTATATTCTCTGATCTTATTAATAAGGATGTTAAGAAAGGGGTTGTTGGAGAATTGTTGTTACCTGCTTCTGTGCAACAGTTTGTAAATGATCAACTTAATCCACAAACACAACCACAACCACAATTACAACCAGAACCTCAAACTCTAAATACTGAACCTCTACCCTCTACTTCTCAACAACCACAATCTGGTAGTAGAATTAAGAAAAGAGCCTTCAAGAGGAAAGTTAGAGCAAATAGACCAAAGTCTGATGATGAAGATGATGCTGATCATGAGGTTCTTCATCACAAAAAGAGGAAGTTGGTAGCCAATTATCTTTTTGATAATTTGGATGAAGCTGTTCCTGAAGCTGTCCAACATGAAGCTCCTGAAGTTATTGTTCAGGAGGCTACTGAAGATGATGCAGCAGCTACTGAGCCTGAGATGGCACAAGCTGATAAAGAGGCTGAAGTTTTTGAGCAAGATAATTTATTTGCTGATTTTGAAATTGAAGCACATCCTAGTATCAGTGTTTGTGATACTGAGGATGTGGCAGCTGATCAACCCACCCAAATTCTAGATGAGTCTCTTGCAACTCATACAGAGATTCTCTCTGTCAATAATACAATTCCTGAACAGGGTGAGGAGGTTGATCAGGTAATTGAAGCTGCTGTCAATAACTTGGATGAAGCTACAGCAGAGAAATTGAATGACATTGTTGCAGAGTCTATTCCTGTCGAAACAGAGGTTCTTGTAAACTCTGACATTCCTGAAATTGCAAAGATAAATGCAAACAATGTAGATGAAGAATTTGTTGAAGCTGTTGCAGAAAATGTTGAAGAAGCTGCACAGTTAAATACTGAAGCTACTGCAGAAGCTGCAAACTCTGAACATTCTCTTCATGCCAACTCTAACATTAATCTTGAATTTTCAAACTCTGATGAATCCATACCTTTTCTAAGGGATCCTACAGCTGAGCATATCAAGGAAAATGTCAATGCCACTGAAGCACATTATAGAGATATGTACTATGCCAACTGGTCAGGGGCAGATTGTATCTTCTCCAAGCAAAGGACTGCTGATTTTATCGCTCAATCTGCCAAGGAGATCACAAATTCTAAGCTTTTATCACATTTTAAGGCTACCATTGTTCAAGTCAAATCATTGCACAATTGCTTTGATGAGACTCACAAGGTAGTTCTTGGATTAAGTAATGATATAGCTCTTAAAGAATTAGCTTTGAAGAAAGACAGAGCTCAGTTTTCATCTTTGATCAAGGATTAAGAAACCATCAAGCAGAGGCTAACAAATGTTGAGAGCAATCAGGCTGAACTATCTACTAAGATAGATTCTATTGCTGCCTCACTGGAGTTGCTGACATCAGTGCTTATTCCTGATGATGTCAAAAAGGGGGAGAGAGTTTCTAAAGACAAATGCAAAAGGACTCCAACCTTAAGACCGAGGGATGATGCAAATGATGGTGGAAGCAGAGGAGCAGAGCAAAGGTCAAAATCTTCTCAAGAGCAAGGGAGACTTAGGTCAAACTCTGCTAGACAGACAAACTCTGATATGATAAACTCTGGTGCTACTGGTTCTGGTACTCATGCTCAATCTTCTTCAAGACTTAAGAGTCTAGTGATTTCAGCTAATCCAATAACTGATGAAGAGATTGCAGCCAAGCTGTTTTTAGATGAGCATGATGGTGAAGTGACAGTTGAGGATTTGGAAGCAGAACTGAAGATGTTATCTGAAGAACATAGAAAGAAAGTTGCTTCTGGAAATTACAAGAAGAAAGCTGTAAAAGTTCCAAGAAAGAAAGAACTAGGTATCTCTATCAAGGAAAACTCTCAACAGAGCATGCAATATTCAAGAAGGCCAACAGATATTATTTCTGGTAAGGGCAACGGGAAGCTGATAGAAGATATAGTAACAAAGAAAAATTATTCAACCTCTGACATAGATCAAGTTGAATCTGTTCTAAATCAATCAACCACTGACAAAGCTCAAGTTGATGATTCTTCTAAAGTTGTGACAACCTCTGACGTTGCTCAAGTTGTGCAAACTCAATTATCTACACAACTCCAAGGATTCAAAAGAACTATACTGCCTGAAACTCTGAAGCTAAACTCAATTATCTACACAACTCCAAGGATTCAAAAGAACTATACTGCCTGAAACTCTGAAGCCAGAATCTGTGAATTTTCTTCAAACCAGAACAGTACTTGGAAAAGAATCTTATGATAAGTCTGGTTTGAGTTCACATAGAGAGAAAAGGATAAATAACAGACCTCTAGATCAAACATCACTGGCAGAACCTGGTGTTGGGGTTACTCAAGAAAATCTTGACAAACTAGTGTCTGTTCAGATGATTTACCACAAAGGGTTAAAGAAAGAGTTTCTGTTATACTTTATGTCTGATGGAAGAGTATACAGAATAGGAGAAGCTGATGTTCATTTGAAGCTATGGGAAGAGCTTGAGTATGTTCTATATCTTCTCAAAATCAAAAATAGAAGTACTCACAATGCTACTCTAGTTCTAAGAGAAAGGATGCTGAAAACAAAAGCTATGCTTGGAGGAGGTGTTTCAAGTGTATATATTCCTAAGTACATAGATGCTTATGGAAAGATTGTTGAGATGAAGAGAAACAGTGCCAAGTTCAAGACAGCACTGGGAATAAAAGTCTTGGAGTTCAACTTAGAGTCTGACAAATCTTACTATATCCGGCTAGGGAATGAAATGAGGAAGAACATCATTTATTCTCTGAGAGCTGCCATCTATCAAATTGGAGAAAGTGATCCAGAGCTTAAGGAGTTGAAGGAAATTATGGTGGATGAGCTAGCAAAAGCAGAAAGGAGGCTACTTATCGATTATCTCAGGACAGTACCTGATATTGAAGAGATTAAGTAAAGTCTGATTGTAAGTTTTTATAGTTTTCTGTTCTAAGTTAAAGTTAAACTCTGTTATATTTAAACACTACATTTGTTATATGTTTTGACATCATCAATTATCTATTTAACTTGTACATCTTCATTATGCACAAGTTGGGGGAGATTGTTAGATATAATTACTGACGTTTGTTCATCAGTGTTTAAGTACCAGGTACTCATCAGAGTTTACTTGAAGCCAGTCAGAGTTTATTTAAAGTCTGACGGGATGAGAGTTTATTTTAGCTGTCGGTGCTAACATGAAGATTCTAGAAGCAATATATTCTGAAGATGGAAAGAAGCAGAATATATTGAGATAGCTAAATAAACGGGACAGAAGACAGAAGAAATCCTAGATTGATATAAATTGTATAATCAATTAGAGATTGATTATGTAGCTGTGTACTATATAAACACAGATAGGTTAACCCTAAAAGGGATGCGAATACTGAATACATTATTCTTGTAACCTAGCAGCTCTCTGTGATATTTTACATCACAAAGAGAAGAGTTATTTATATAATTCAGTTTATTGATCATAAACAGTGTTCTTAATTGTTCTTCTCATACATATATTGATTATATATTGTGTATTCGGCCTAACAATAACAATTGAGAACACTGTTTATGAATCAACAACTGAATTTTATTAATAACTCTTCTCTCAGTGATGTAAAATATCACAGAGAGCTGCTAGGTTACAAGAATAATGTTTTCAATAATCGCATACCTTTTAGGGTTAACCTATCTGTGTTTATATAGTACACAGCTACATAGAATCAATCTCTAATTGATATTCCTATAAATTAGCTATACAAATTATATCAAATTAGGATTTCTTCTGTCTTCTGTTCCGTTTCCTTGTCTGTCTCAATATATCTTGCCTCTTTCCATCTTCAAGATATATTGCTTCTAGAATCTTCAATGTTAGCACCGACAGCTTTATCAAACTTTCACCCCGTCAGACTTTATCAAACTCTGACTGGCTTCTGGTAAACTCTGATGAGTACCTGTTGCTTAAACACTGATAAACAATCATCAGCAATTATATCTAACAAAGACAAAGAGACACATCCAAGTTAGACTTAAATCTATAAGGGGTCTAGTGTCAGAAAGGATTATTGCTATAGAGTTCATTGGAACTCAAGATAATATAGATGATCCTTTGACTAAAGGAAATGAGCATGCAGTTGTCCTGAAGTCGAGGTTGGGGATGTGACTGATAGCCCATCATGATCATCTATAGCGGGAACCCAATACACCTGAGAGGAGATCCCTTGAAGTGTATTCAATATGGTAATAACAATCTGTGAAGGTGAGTTGGTAGTACCTTTACTATATTCTTTGATACTTACGTATCTGAGATCTATCCCCTGTAAACCTAAAAGGTACTGATACTGCCAGTACAGAAAGAGTTATCATAACTCTGAATGGGGTCAATTCATTTGACGAGATGATAAAAGTACATCTCCGGAGATGCCCAGCTAAGCGAATGTAATTGTGTGGTCGCAATTAGAGGAAAGGGTTATTCCTTGAAGCATTCAACGAATAGGATCGAGACAGGACCATTAACGTCTCAAGGCCATAGATCATCACCATAGCCTTTGATTTGTCGTTGTCTATGGAGTGTGGTTACACCAAATGGATAATTATTCAAGGTGAAACATTCCATCTAGATCCGGTAGCCATCGAAGTAGAGGACTTAGGAGGGTTCAAACCCGGAAGGGTACCGACTCTGAAAAACAAGTCATGATAAGGACCGATATGCATTTCTGTATGGATTTGTGGGGGATTGTTAGAAAATGGAAAGTTTGAGGCATATTTTATATATGTTCTTGATGGAATTTCCGGAAACTAACAATTGGAGTTTGTTCCTTGTTATAAGGACTTAAACTTTCATGTTTGGATCTAAGACATTTTCTTAGTGGAATCCATAAATAAATTGAGTTCAAATGGGTTATGTGGGTTGTTTAAGTTGAAAGAACTTTTGTCCCACATAGAATTGGTAATGAGAGGCCGGTGACTTTATATAGAAACATGTGCGAGAGTAGGGCGGGTCGGGTCGAAGGGCGATTTGGGCATATGTCTCGTCGTCTCGCGTACGCGAGGCGACCAGGGCGGGGAATTTTATTACCTATTCATTTAATATTATTTATTGATTTAATTTAATAGTATCAGAATTTATTTGTGTGTTGTGATTTAATTCTAAGTCCTTTCATTTGTTTTATCTGAAATCATTTCTGATTGTTTCTAATCAATTTATTTTTTATTAGTTAAAATCACTATTTGATTAAGGATATTTTTGTGTGAATTTTTGGATTTTAATTAATAGTTCTTATTAATTCAAAATCCATAAATTTTTAATGACTTGTTTATTTGTTTCTGTGTTTATTTTAAAAATGGATCAAAATTTTGAAATTGTTTGCACTAATTTTGTTGGCTATTTTTATCCACTCAAGTGCACGGTTGAACGTTTTAGACCGTGGATTCATTTTTTAAATATGCATTCTTGTGTTAATCATGCTATTTGTGCATCTGCTCCATTAAAAATTGAACCCCTTCGTCTGTTATGTTCTTCTACGATTGTAGCTGCTGATAATCTGTCCTTGAAGTTTACTATTTTAGATTATCAGTACACTGTCACCAAGGGAAATTTCTGTGAAATTTTACATTTCCCTAGGGATAATTTTGAACCTTTGCCCTCTAAAAATGAATTAACTCAGTTTTTCACTGATATTCATTATCAAGGTAACATTAACTTGAAAAAGCTTCTTAAAGGTAATCTTTGTTGTGAGTGGGATTTATTTTTTGATACATTAACAAAAGTCTTCGGGAATTGCACTAAAAACAATTTTCAAACCATTACTTCTCTTTTACAGTATATTGGTTTTGCTATTGTTTTTAATCGGAGACTTAACATAGGTAGTTTGTTATGGGATCTATTGGTTAAGAGAGTTAGCAATGCTAGGAAAGATTTTTATAGTGGTAATCAAGCTAAATGCTTTTATCCTCATTTTCTGACGATTATCATTAATCACTTTCTTTCTGATGCACATAAGGAGTTTTTCAGAAATGCTCCTTTTGATGTGTCTCCAACCACATCTAATATGTTTTTCACTAGATTACAAACTGCCTTAAAATACATCACACTCCCAGTGGTTCCAGATTCTTTTATGAGGTCTATCATTCAACTAGCTGGTCAATATGTCCCTGAGCAACAAATTGTCACATCAGCCGGAACGTCAGATGCTACTCCACTTCAGGTAGTACTTCCTATCCTTGCTTCATCTTCTGGCACGTTTGCTGAAACCCAAGAGGTTGGTAGGGCTGACCAAGAGTTTGTAGAACCACAAACTCTATCCCCGGTCATAGAGCCAAACACTGAGTCAACTACTCCCCTGACCAATCAGCCTGAGCCCAATGTTCATGTCACACAAAGAAGTATTAGTGAAGTAGATACCTTGAGAGATCCCGCAGCTCTGTTGATAAGTGGATTTCATATCCACTTGGATCGTCCTAAATTGGCTTAAACTGGCTGTTTTGTTCTCAAGTTTGTGGTGTTTGTAATGTGTTTTGTATTAGTATTTGCAGAGTTGAGTTGTCAACAGAGAAATGGAGTTCTTGTGGTTTGCAGGGGTGTTTTGAGCATGTTTGTGAAGGTCAAGTGGTTGCGGAGCGAGAAAGCGCAAGGAAATCCTAAAATTGGAAGGATTGGAGAATAAAGAGCTCAATTTGGAGATTTATTAGAAGGAAATTCGGATTTGTTGGGCTACCTGCACATAATTCACTGTTTTGGCCATATCTGGAGTTCTACAAGTCCGATTCTGACGATCTTACAGCTCACGCGAAGAGGACAACATTTTCTATAATTCTAGGCAGAAGGTTCTGCGCGGGCGCCCAGGAATTGTACTGGAATTCTGCGCGGCCGCCCAGGAAGTCAGAATCGCCAGAAATTGCCAGAATTCGATTTTAATAAGGAAATTTTCAAAAATTCGACTTCTAATCATTATGGTAATTGCTTGGGGCGGCCAGAAACTTCCAGAATCAGTTGTTAACATGGAATATGCAATTCTTATTGCATTCAAAGATGGAAATTGCCGTAATTCTATTCTAACTCAAAAACGACAATTGCTTGGAAGAGGGACAACTTGGAGCTATAAATACACACCTTGGGGGGACATAATCAACACATCACAATACATCACAACACACCAGAGATCAGATTCAATATTGGAGCACAAGATCGAGGAGCCAAGAGCGAAGAACGTGACTACGAGGAGATCTAGACATAGTTTTTTCTTGTATTCTTCAATTTTGGTGTAACTTTTGGATGCTTCCAGATTTGTCCTCTAAACCTTTAACTCTTATTCATATTTTGTTAGATATAATTGCTGACGTTTGTTCATCAGTGTTTAAGTACCAGGTACTCATCAGAGTTTAATAGAAGCCAGTCAGAGTTTGATAAAGTCTGACAGGGTGAAGAGTTTATTAACTGTCGGTGCTAATATGAAGATTCTAGAAGCAATATATCTTGAAGATGGAAAGAAGCAAGATATATTGAGATAGTTAAGGAAACGGAACAGAAGACAGAAGTAATCCTAAATTGATATAAATTGTATAGCTAATTTATAGGAATATCAATTAGAGATTGATTATGTAACTGTGTATTATATAAACACAGATAGGTTAACCCTAAAAGGGATGCGAATACGGAATACATTATTCTTGTAACCTAGCAGCTCTCTGTGATTCTTTAACATCACTGAGAGAAGAGTTAAATATATAATTCAGTTATTGATTCATAAACAGTGTTCTTGAGTGTTATTATCGTATTAATATTGATTATATATTGTGTAATCGGCCTAACAATTGGTATCAGAGCCAAGGCTGTTAAATATATACAGTTTTTGATCTAAACACAAGTATAATCATGACTGATAACAACCAGGTAGGTTCTAATGCTCAAAAGGTTCAATCAGCTTCTGTAAGTCGATATGAGGCAATCAGGGTTCCAATTCTCAGACCTGTGGAATATCCAATATGGAAGGTAAAGATGACCATGTTTTTAGAAGCCACAGATCCAGAATACCTTGATAGAATCAATGATGGTCCTCATATGCCGACTAAACTGTCTCCTGTTGTTGATGGTCAAGAACAAAAGACTGTTCCAAAGGAAAAGAAAGATATGACTCCTGAGGACATCTCATCAATTGCAAAGGATGCAAAAGTTAGACATCTACTCCACAGTGCTTTAGACAATGTTATGTCTAACAGAGTTATTGGCTGTAAAACTGCCAAAGAGATATGGGATGCTTTAGAAGTCAGGTGTCAAGGAACCAGTGCTATAAAGAAGAATAGGAAGACTATTCTAACACAGGAGTATGAACACTTTGACTCTAGATCTGATGAAAGTTTGACAGATACATATGACAGATTTTGTAAATTGTTGAATGATTTGTCTCTGGTTGATAAAGAATATGAACTTGAAGAGTCAAATCTCAAGTTTCTTCTATCCCTACCTGAAAGATGGGATTTAAAGGCAACAACAATCAGAGACAATTATGATCTTGCAGACAGATCTTGATGAAATCTATGGGTTGCTTAAAACCCATGAACTTGAAATAGAACAAAGAAACAAAAGATCTGGAAAGAAGACAAAATATGTTGCTCTTAAAGTTGAAGAAAAGCCTGTCAAGAAGGAATCGTCAAGAAAGAAAACCAAAGGAAAGGCTTTAGTCATTAAATCTGACAGTGAGTCATCAAACTCTGATGATGGCTCAAACACTGATGATGAAGCTTCTGACTCTGAGGATGATGAAGAAGAGATGATGAGAATGGCTGCTTTAATGGTGAAGACCTTCAAGAAGATGGGATTCAAGAACTTCAAGAAAGGAAAGAGATTCTCAAGGAAAGATTCAAATTCTGATAAGAGAAATTTCAGAAAGTCTGATGGAAAATATACTAAGTCTGGAAAGAAAGACAAGTCTGAGATCCAGTGCTACAAGTGTAAAGAAATGGGTCATTATGCTCCAGAATGCAAGAAAGGAAAATCTGAGAAAGCACTCATCACAAAAGGCAAGGACTGGGCAGACACTTCAGACTCAGATGAGGGAGTCAATTATGCTCTCATGGCAACTGGTAGAGATGAAGCTGACTCATCTGAAAACAAGGTACCCTTAACAACTTATGCTTATGATACTGATAATATATCTGAATTAAGAATTTATCTTAAAAGCTTACATGTTAGTTATAGGGATCAGACTTTAGAGAATGAGAGAATAAAATCTGAGAATCTAGGTCTTAAAGAAAGAAATAAATTTCTTGAAGAGAAACTTGTTAACATGCAACAAGTTCAAAAGGAGAGAGATGATGCTGTTTATGTTGAACAGGAATTGCTTAAAAGATATAGGCAAATAGAATCTGAGTTGGAAAAAGAGAGGAAAGTGATTAAAACCTGGACAAATTCTGGAAAAGACACACATCAGGTTTTTCAAACAGATATTGTAGGTTTAGGTTACTGTGAGGAAGATGAACTTAGGTTTAAAGATAAAGTTAAAGTGAAACCACAACTTAAACCTGTGAAATTTGTTCATGAATCCAGTAAGCTAAAGTCTGTAGTTGTAAAAGAAGCTGTCATGGAGCAAATTGAAACTTGTGAAGAACAGGTTAATGTTGGCTCAATAGCAGAGAATAAGATTGAGATAGAAGCTGTTAAAGAACCAGTAAGAATCTGTGATAAACAGGTTAATGTTGGTTTAATGACAGAGAAACAATTTAAACATAAGCTCAAAGAAGTAAAGTCTGTCAACAAACAGAAAATGTTTAAAAAGAATAGGAATGGAAAAGTAGGCATTAATAAAAGAAATGATTATTTGCCTAATTCTGTTGTTCCTAGAAAAACATGTCATAGTTGTGGTAGTACTAACCATCTTGCCAGGTTTTGCAAGAAGAACAAAAATATTAACTCTTTACCTTCCACATCTGGAGTAAAGAATGATTATGTTAGGGTTAGACCACAGACTTTATGCACACACTGTGGGAGCACTTGGCATTCCATCTATACTTGCAAAAGTTATCATGCTATTTATCACAACTATTATGAGCTAAAACCCAACTTGAAATGGGTTAGAGCAAACTCTGCAAGTATAAAGTCTGACAATGTTAGTTTAAACTCTGTTGATAGTGATACCGCTGCAAAAGCTAACAATGTTAAGAAAGCCAAAGGATCCAAGCAAGTCTGGATCCTTAAATCTAACACATAGTGATTGTTTGTGATTGCAGGGCATAAAAGAAAGCACCCTTATCTTGGACAGTGGATGCTCAGGACATATGACTGGAAATAAAGCCCTACTATCAGACTATGAGGAAAAAGCTGGCCCAAAAGTTTCCTATGGAGATGGCAACATAGGACATACTCTGGGATATGGCAATATCAATCTTGGAAGTGTCATTATCACAAATGTAGCTCTAGTCTCAGGACTCAAGCATGATCTGCTTTCTGTGAGTCAAATCTATGACAGAGGATACCATGTAGATTTTTATACTGAACACTGTGAGGTTATCAGTAAATCTACTGGAAAAGTTGTTCTAGTTGGACACAGGCGCAATAACATTTATGAAGCAAGTTTAGTAACAAACTCTGAAGGAAAATCTGTGTGTCTATCTGCAAAAGTAACTAATGAAGAGAGTTGAAAATGGCATAAGAAGCTCTCTCACCTAAACTTGAACAACATCAATGAGTTGATTCGAAAAGATCTTGTAAGGGGACTTCCAAAGTCAATACTTAGCTTAGATGGTCTGTGTGATTCTTGTCAAAAGGCCAAGCAAAGGAAGTCATATTTCAAGAGTAAATCTGAGTTTTCAGTTGTGGAACCTTATCATCTTCTACATGTTGATCTTTTTGGTCCAGTAAATATAATGTCTCTGGGCAGAAAGAAATATGCTCTAGTCATTGTTGATGAGTACACTAGGTACACATGGGTGTATTTCTTAGCAAAGAAGGATGAAACTGCCTCAATACTAATGGAACATGTAAAGCTACTGGACAAAGGATCAGAGTACAAAGAGAAAATTATAAGAAGTGATAATGGTACTGAATTCAGAAATTCTGAAATGGAAGCTTTCTGCAAGGAAAGAGGAGTAAAGTAAGAATTTTCTGCACCTGGAACTCCACAGCAAAATGGTGTAGTTGAAAGAAAGAACAGAACTCTAATTGAAGCTGCCAGAACAATGCTTGATGAAGCAAAATTGCCAACTTATTTCTGGGCAGAAGCTGTTCAAACTGCCTGTTTTACTCAAAATGCAACACTGATCAACAAGCATAGGAAAACACCATATGAGATGTTGAAAAATAAGAAGCCAAATTTGAAGTATTTTCATATTTTTGGATGTAAGTGCTTTGTGTTGAAAACTCATCCTAAACAGTTGACCAAGTTTGACTTAAAAGCTGATGAAGGAATTTTTATTGGATACCCATTGTCATCAAAGACATTCAGAGTCTATAATCTGAGAACCAAAGTGATCATGGAATCTATTCATGTGTCATTTGATGACAAGAAAATAACTGGAATAGAAGATGAAGAATATCATGATCAACTTCGCTTTGAAAATGAAGATCTAAACTCTGATGACGTAAACTCTGATGAAGCAAATCCAACAAACTCTGACGAAGCATACTCTGATCCTCTACTGGTAAACTCTGAAGAATTTTCTCTGACAGAACAAAATAGAGAACCAGTTGAGGGGGAGCGTGATGAAACTTCAGAAACTTCTCAAAGTGATGACTCAAATTCTGAAAGAGAGTCAAATGAAGAATCAAACAGAAACTCTGAGCCAAACTCTGAAAGTTCAAATACTGAACAGTCCAATTCAGGGGGAGCCTCAGAGAATGCGAATGGTCGAGAAGAAAGTCAGGAGAGCATGGATCAAGGGGGAGGCTCTAATAATGCTAGTAGAAGAAAATTACCAACATCAAGAAGGTGGACACAATCCCATACACCTGACTTGATAATTGGAGATCCAGAAGCTAGTGTAAGAACTAGGAGTGCTACAAATAATGAATGTCTGTTTCATGCATTCTTATCTCAAACAGAGCCCAAGAAAGTGGAAGAAGCTCTTCAAGATTCTAACTGGATAACAGCAATGTAAGAGGAGTTAAATGAATTTGAGAGGAATGAAGTTTGGACACTGGTACCAAGACCAAAGAATAGATCTATTGTTGGTACGAAGTGGGTTTTCAGAAACAAAACAGACAGTGATGGAGTGATTACAAGGAATAAGGCTAGACTTGTGGCAAAAGGCTATTCTCAACAGGAAGGAATTGACTATGATGAAACTTTTGCTCCAGTTGCAAGATTGGAGGCAATAAGGAATTTTCTGGCCTATGCTGCTCACAAAAAGTTTAAAGTCTTTCAGATGGATGTGAAAAGTGCTTTTCTCAATAGAAAACTTGAAGAAGAAGTGTTTGTTGAACAACCACCAGGGTTTGTAGATCCCAAACATCCAGATTATGTCTACAGGCTTGATAAGGCATTATATGGACTTAAGCAGGCACCAAGTGTTAGTGTAGGTGCCCTAGAGGCAATACATTGTCACTTTTAATAAACCTTTATGTCATTTGATTATTCAATAAACGTATTTATTATGACTTTAATTACTGCGATATATTTGTTAGCATAATAAATGTCCTTAGAATCATGATACACATTATATAGTTTAAGTACATGACTTGAACTTGAGATTATATAATATATCATATTCTTAAAAGGTCCCTAGTCGAGTATTATTAAATATAGGACAATAATAATACATAAATAGACTAATATGTTAATTGACAGATAACCACATCTCATTGGTTATAAGTATGGAGATACTAAAGTCAATGCATAGGTACATGTAGGAGTACATGGTACTGGACAGACCCACAGTGAGATTCTTCATGTTTAATAAAGTCATAAGAAAGACTCACAGTGATAATGGTGTAATGATCCTTAGACTTGAGATCATTATATTTCTATACGAGGATTAATATACTTTGACAACATTAAAAGTTACCTTTGACCGGGTGATGATAAAAGTGGACATCGGGTATATCATGAGTCATATGAGAAATATGAATGATAGATAAAGGATTTAACCCTCCTATTATTAGGGGAGATATTATTGGCCTCTTGATTGAGTAAGACTATGAAAATGCATGGCCATGCTCAAATATTGATTTGTTTTAATAGTTTACTCATTGATCAAGGAAACCCGGATTAAGCATTGAAGAGGATGACTAAATACATGCCTCGAGTTTAATCTATAATATTTGGTTAAAGGGATTATATTACACGGAAACATTAATCACGAAAGGTTTAATTGGATCACCAATTATTATTATTACTTGGGTAGCAATGATGTATTACTAGATGCCGCTCATTGTTTATATTTTGTTATTGGATATTGAAATTATTGCCAACGTAATAATAACCTAAAGGGTTATACAATAAGAACGTTTTAAAAGGAGTTTTAATTTAAATATCAGATTTAAATTAAATAATTATAAATTCGAAATTGGTTAATTAATTAATTAAGTTGGACTTAGTTAATTAAATGATATTTCGAATTTAATTCATTAACAACCCAAATCAGTTTGGTTTAGTTGAAGCCCAAGCTGATTAGAGTTAGGCCCAATCTCTCTACCCTATATATACATAATGATGTATAGTTTTAGGGTTTAGTTCAGAAAATTCGTTTTCAAGAGAGGCTAGAGAGAGAGAGAAGGCAGTTTTATTTGGCTAGTACCTGCTCCTTGGATCGTTGGACGATCGGACGTTCTTGTGGACGATTTAGAGACACAGATCTTGACGCAAGGTTCGTGTGGTGATTGCAATCTAGGACCTCCATCTTACAGAATTCGTAAAGCTCTTAACTGGTATGATTTCGTTTCTCCATAATCAGTCACAACTTATACATGGATCCTGCGTTAGGGTTTCAAAATTTTATTATTTTACGACTGTTTTTCGCTGCGTTTTTACAATGAAACCCAACACCAAGAGCATGGTATGAAACTCTGGCTCAATTTCTTTTAGAAAGTGGGTTCACTAGAGGTACAATTGACAAAACCTTGTTCTATTTTAATTATGGTGATGATTTGCTGTTAGTTCAAATCTATGTGGATGACATAATTTTTGGGTCTACTAATGACAAACTCTGTAAGAAATTTGCCAAGCTTATGCAGTCGAGATATCAAATGAGCTTGATGGGAGAGCTTAGTTATTTTCTAGGCTTCCAGGTCAAGCAAACAGATGATGGGATTTTTATCAATCAAGCAAAATATACCAGAAATCTTCTCAAGAAATTTGGTATGCTTGATAGTTCATCTGCTACAACTCCCATGGCTACTGCAACAAAGCTAGACAAAGACACAGGAGCCTCAGTAGATATGACAAACTATAGAGGGATGATAGGGTCTCTTCTTTATCTCACAACAAGTAGACCTGATATCATGTATGCAACATGTCTTTGTGCAAGATTTCAAGCAGACCCCAGAGAGCCACATCTAACAGCTGTGAAGAGGATTTTCAAATATCTCAAAGGAACCATAACTCTTGGTTTATGGTATCCTAGAGAATCAGAGTTTAAATTAATTGGTTACTCTGATGCAGATTTTGCAGCCTGTAAGATAGACAGAAAAAGTACAAGTGGGAGCTGTCAATTTTTAGGTGACAGATTAGTTTCTTGGTACAGCAAGAAACAGAAATCAATTTCCACATCCACAGCAGAAGCAGAGTATATAGCTGCTGGTAGCTGTTGTGCACAGATCTTATGGATGAAGAATCAATTGCTGGACGATGGATTAAGGTACTCTAAAATACCTATTTACTGTGATAATCAAAGTGCCATTGCTATGACAGGTAATCCAGTACAACATTCCATGACCAAGCACATCAGCATAAGGTATCATTTTATCAGGGAACATGTGGAAGAAGGACACATTGAGCTTCATTTTGTGTCTACAGACCAACAGCTTGCAGATATCTTCACCAAACCTTTGAGTGAAGCTACCTTTACAAGACTGGTAAATGAACTTGGAATGGTCTCTGGTTTTGACTAGAGATACTGGTTAGACTCAAAATCTATACATGTTTGATTTTATGCTCATGATTCTTTGCATGTGTTAACTGTTATTTGTACCAGCATGTTAAACTCTGATAGTAAACTCTGTTAGTTATACTCTGTCAGTCATACTCTGTCGGTTAAATTCTGATGTTATACTCTGATTGTGATATTGTCTGAAACATATTGACCGATGAAGAAAGCTGTATGAAGCATGATTTTCAGTAAGTAATCATGAATCCTTTTAAGTATTATAAATTCTGATTACAAAATGTGCAGAAATTTTACACAGCATGATACTGTCTCTATATTTATAGCATCTCTTAGTTTATTGATCCTAAACACTGAGTCTGTATTAGCTGTTTGTGTTTTCTCTCATAAATTAATTGTATTAACTGATGAAAAGTCTAAACTCTGATTATTAAGTTGCAAATAATTTCACCCTCAGATCAAAAGATGCCAAAAAGAGCACAAATTGCTTTGAGATCATGTTGTGCCTAGGAAGATCCAGGAACTTATTGTAGGAAATAAGGGCTAAAATCTTTGATTTTTGGTGACTAGTGCCAACCACTGATTACTGGAAAAATAAAAAATAAAAAAAAAATAAAAATTAAAGGGGGTGAAAATAAAAGATATATCCAAATGAAAGGATATCAGAATACAGAGTTTAGATATACAAATCAGTTTTTCTTTTAAATGAGAGTTTGGGCAACCAGTTTTTACTGCTTTAGTTTGTGGATTTTATGCACTTTGAGATGGTCTAAATATTCATATTCAGTAAACTCTGCTAATTCACACACAAATACTCACACCTGTACAGTTTGTGAAAAGAGTTTATTTATAAAGGAGGATAATTGGTAAAAGCTGATGAGTTGTGTACTCTACGCTGAGGTAATTTTATTTTAATCTCTGATGATTAAAATTAATTCTTTGTTTCAGACAGTTAACAATTATGAGCAAAGACATTTGTTTTGAAAATTCAAAAAGAGTATGATTGGGAAGTTGTTCAAGAGTGTATTAAACAGAGGAGAGAGGTTGAGTGTCTAGAAAAGTGTACAGGGCGGTAATAATTGCTGTTTTTACTGCGCATGCGCATTGGAAACTGTCAATTATTTGCTGTAAATCATTGCATGTGTGCCACGTGTCCCACTCACACGTTATACGAAGTAAGACAGTTGTGTGTATTGATTAGAAACGGTTCAGTTTTTAATACTTTCTTTCTGTATTAATATACAATACACAAATTCGTTTAAACTTTTCACAACTGACTCACATTCATACTTTCATATCACACACGCATTTCTACAAACATCTTTCTGCATACATCTCTTAAACACTTTCTTGAACTATAAACTCTGATTTCTTTGAAAGATCTAATGGCAACAACCATGTTTCAGTCTCTTGGTCTCGATTTTGTTCCTAATAACTATGCAGCCCCACTGTCTATTGAAAACGTTCCGGAGGCGTTTCACCTATTTCAAAATTTTCTTGCACAATCTGATATTGGCCAAGCTTTAGTGGAACCAACACGGTTATCTGGTACTCAAATCAAAGCCTTCTGGGAAATAGGTGTTTATGATGATGGAGGTGAATCAGGAACTCCCTCAATTGTCTTTGAATTTGCTGAACAAGAGTATGTGGTTACTCCAACCACTGTTAGAGATGCTCTTGGATGTGAAGACTTAATGCGTTCACCATTTCTGTTGGAGATTCTGAACTTCAGCGTATGATGAGGGAGATTGGATACTATGGGTCTTTGGCAAGGACAGGGAATTTGAAGCGACCATTCTTGAGGAAGGAGTGGAGTTTCTTTTTCGATTGCATTACAAGGGCATTCGGGAAGAAGTGTACTAATTGGGATGCAATTCCAATCGACAGTCTACAAATTGGGTATTCTCTTCTCTATGGTGCTCATTTTGACTATGCTAGACTTGTTTTGAACAATATAGGTGAAAAGATGACAGAGAATAGGAGTGTTGTTTACTTTTATCGTTTCTGTCAATTAATCTTTTCTATGTGTGTTGCTGGAGTTGAGATAGCTGAGGAGGATGTTATTCCCTCATTTAAATTACATAAGAGAATATTCTCTGATCTAACAAACAAGGATGTTAAGAAAGGGAATGTTGATGACTTGATGCTTCCTGCTTCAGTCCAACAGTTTTTAAATCCACAACCACTACTAAACTTTGAACCTCTTCCATCTACTTCTCAAAAGCCAAGGGCTGGGAGTAGGACTAAGCTTAGAACTTTTAAAGCTGACAAGGCTGCAACACCTGCAAATGCTGATGATTTACCACACTCAGTTGGTACTTCAAGGAAGAAGAAAAGGGCAAACAGACCTTCTGATGATGAGAATAGGGTTTCTGATGAACCAGAATCTGCTAATGCTAAGAAGAGGAAGCTAGTTGCTGCTTACCTATTTGATGGATTGATTCCTGGTTCTACACCAGTTGAAGCTCCTGAGGTTGTGATTGAAAATCATTCTGCAAATGCTACTGTGCCTGAAGAAGCCAGAGCAAACACTGATGATAATGCTGCTTTTCCTGATGATTTTCTTGAACCTATATTGGAGATGGATATTGAAGACGAAATTGAAGCACATCCTAGTATCAGTGTTTGTGATACTGAGGATGTGGCAGCTGGTCAATTGCTACTCATACAGAAATTCTTTCTGTCAATAATTCAATTCCAGAAAAGGGTGAGGAGGTTGATCAGGTACTGGAAACTGCTCAGATAAATGTCGAAGCTGCTGTAGAGAAAGTAAATGAAGCTATAGCAGAGGAAATAGTTAAGTCTGTTCCTGAAGAAACAGAGGTTTTTGCCACTGCAAATTCTGAGCATGTTGAAGTTGTTGAAAAGTCTGTTCCTGTAGAAGCAGAGGTTCTTGTCAATCTAAACTCTGAGAATCCTGAAGCTGCACAGCCAAACGCTGAAGCTACTGCAGAAAATGTTGCTGCAGATAATGAAGATAGAGTTGTTTCTGATAATGCTGATCATACTTCTGCAAACTCTGTTCATTCTGATCATGCAAACTCTGGGATCAATGCTGAAGTTTCAAATTCTGATGAATGCATATCTTTTCTAAGGGATCCTACAGCTGAGCATGTCAAGGAAAATATAGCTGCCATTGAAGCTCATTATAGAGATATGTACTATGCTAACTGGTCAGGGGCAGATTGTATTTTCTCCAAGCAAAGGACTGCTGATTTTGTTGCTCAATCTGCAAAGGAGATTTCAAATCCTGAGCTAATGACACATTTCAAGGCTACAATTGTTCAAGTCAAATCATTGCACAATCGCTTTGATGAGACTCACAAAGTAGTCATTGGATTGAGTAATGATGTTGCTGCTAAGGAGTTAACCTTGAGAACTGAAAGAAATAGATTGTCTTCTCTGATTCAAGATCAAGTGGAAATAAAACAAAGGCTAAGCAAGGTGGAAGAGCATCAGACTGTTATGTCTTCTCAACTTGATTCTATTGCTGCCTCACTGGAGTTGCTGACATCAGTGCTTATTCCTGATGATGTCAAAAAGGGGGAGAGAGTTCCTAAAGACAAATGCAAAAGGACTCCAACCTTGAGATTGAGGGATGATGCAAATGATGGTGGAAGCAAGGAAGCAGAGAGAAGGTCAAAGACTAGTCAAGAGCAAGGGAGACTTAGGTCAAACTCTGCTAGACAGACAAACTTTGAGAGGTTAAACTCTGGTGGTCAATCTTCTTCAAAATTTAAAAGTCTAGTGATTTCATCAAATCCAACTACTGATGAAGAGATTGCTGCTAAACTTTTCATGGAAGAACATGGTGGTGAAGCCACAATGGAAGATATGAACATTGAGATGAAGCTTCTTGCTGAGGAACACCAGAAAAATATTGAAGCTGGTACTTACAAGAAAAAGGCTAAGGCTCCTAGGAAAAAGGAAATGGGAATTTCTATTAAAGAGAATGTGAACTCTCAACAGAGTTTACAATATACAAGGAGGCCTATGATTGCAGAGTCTGATAAAGGAAAAGGTAAACTGGTAGAAGAAGGACAGTTACCAAAGAAGAATTATTCAACCTCTGACGTTGCTCAAGTTGAATCAAGGATAAACAAATCAACCTCTGACATTGCTCAAGTTGTTCAAAAATCAGAAGCTGTGACAACCTCTGATACTACTCAAGTTGTACAGACAAAATTATCTTCACAATTACAAAGGACTTTTGGCAAGCCAGTTGTTCACACAATATCACGCAAGTATACGCGGTCACAAGTAATATAAGAATAAGTAGAGTTCGTTCCCACAGAGACTGCTATGGTTATTATAGTTATGCACTTATGCAACAATGTATGGCTATCGTTCAATGCTAAGACAAGTATCAAATTGTGTTTTGATTAACTAAATTAACTAAACAAATTATCAAGACTATATTAAACTAAAGATTGCTGATATATTACTTATGAGAATAAAACATGGGATCCTAACTTCATTAAATACTTCATTCAGAGTCTTTTGTCTTTAATCAATGCATGTGACGGTTGTGACAACTAATCGGATAACACGAAATCAGTACACGCTACCTTTCAGTAGACGTATACCAAACCACTCAAACATCCACAAAAGAGATAGAAGTTAAGCAGACACCAATTATGCTTAGACCCTATATGTCTATAAGATTTGAAAACATAACGGTTTAACGAGCAAGTTATCCATTCAGATTACATAGGGCAGGTAAGATGGTTAAAATCACCTACGAATCATGCATGACAAACATACATAAACCTATGCTAGCATGGCAAGTTCTAAACCTCTATATCCACTTTCGCATTCAATAGAGATTAACAAAACAACTTAGATGTTCGCGACGCATCCAAGAAGAATAAGCACAACCAAACTAGGATATCAATAAGTCATCACACACAAATCTTTAAAACAATCAACTACTAAAATCCATAGATAAATCCGCTAGGACCCCATGACAACGATTAGTTCATGATCGAACTTCTCATCGTCACGGGGTTTGATGAAAGCATGATGAAAAACAAGAAATCAATGATGTAAATATGAATAAGAGTTAAAGGTTTAGAGGACAAATCTGGAAGCATCCAAAAGTTACACCAAAATTGAAGAATACAAGAAAAAACTATGTCTAGATCTCCTCGTAGTCACGTTCTTCGTTCTTGGCTCCTCGATCTTGTGCTCCAATATTGAATCTGATCTCTGGTGTGTTGTGATGTATTGTGATGTATTAATTATGTCCCCCCAAGGTGTGTATTTATAGCTCCAAGTTGTCCCTCTTCCAAGCAATTGCCGTTTTTGAGTTAGAATAGAATTACGGCAATTTCCATCTTTGAATGCAATAAGAATTGCATATTCCATGTTTACAACTGATTCTGGAAGTTTCTGGCCGCCCCAAGCAATTACCATATTGATTAGAAGTCGAATTTGTGAAACTTTCCTAATTAAAATCGAATTCTGGAAATTTCTGGCGGTTCTGACTTCCTGGGCGGCCGCGCAGAATTCCAGTACAATTCCTGGGCGCCCGCTGTAAGGACATAGAAAATGTTGTCCTCTTCGCGTGAGCTGTAAGATCGTCAGAATCGGACTTGTAGAACTCCAGATATGGCCAAAACAGTGAAGACTGTGCAACCTACCCGGAAAATCCGAATTTTAATCAAATTAACCTCCAACTCTTGGTTCTGCAAAACTTAATGAAAACACATTAAACACACCACATACTTGAGTTCAAGTCATCAATTTAAGCCGATATGAAGCGTTCCAAGTGGATTAAAAATCCACTTATCACACCCCCAAACTTAAACCGATGCTTGTCCTCAAGCATAAATAATATAACTATATACAACTAACTAGTACCACTTCCGTAGGTGATCACGGTTGCATTTGGCATATGCAACAAGCCCTTTAAACCCCTAGGCAGCCCTAGTGGACGAGTAAGGTCTCGTGAGGGCCTATAGCGAATGTACCCACAAAATCCATCTACTCATGCAACTAACAATGCAATGCATGTATGTAACTAATATGAAAATGCAACGATCCCTTCAAACCAACCAAAACTAATCAACGAGCCAACATCTCAAAGAACACAGTCTTCCAAACAGAGTTCGACCAAATTCCCATCGACCAACAAGACAAACACAGAAACGTGCGTGTGTGCGATGCTCACCAATATACTCCCAAACTAAATCAAGACCATACCTACTCTTAGCCAAAACAACCACAAGCTTACAAACAGAATGAACTCTAGACACAAGAAACCACTTAAAGACATCTCAATATCCACTTGAGTTAGACAGGAATTCATGCTTTTATTACAGAACAACATACTAAACACAATACACATGCTTATTTGACCGTGCAATGGTTAAGACCCCAAAAGGCTTATACAATAATACCCATGTAGCGAGCGTTAGGTTAGTGGATCCCAGACCGGAAAAGTCTTAGGTCACTAGGCACAAAGTCCCCTAGAACTTAATTGCTCGAGTATTAAAGAGCTCAACCTGATCAATTCTGCATAAAAACAACTCTTCTTTTCTTTTCTTTTTCTTTTTCAACTTTTCTTTCTTTTTTATTTCTTTTTTTTTATTTCGGAATGAGTGCACTTTGCCTTTTTCTCATCCCACCCTAGACTACTCATATTTTCAATGAGCCGGCTACTAGCCATTTGACGCATAGCCTTTATTACAACTAGCATGAAATCCCTGGTTTCCCCCAAACTTATACATAAGTGCTCCTTCGTTTTCAAGAATCTAGCCAACATTCTAAATGTAAACAAGTGGTTAAATTCTAACACCAAACAAACATGGTCTGATCAAATTCAAAAGCAACCAATGAGACTTATGAAATAAATTTGTTTCTGGCATGCAAGTCAATACTTAGAAACTTAATCAACCCTCTGTTCATCACAACCACACTCCAATCAACATCGACTCACCAACGGAAATAGTCAAGTCCTACGGGATCATGAAATATGCATGCAACTAAAATGGACTCACATGATAAATAAAAACTATGCAAACAGAATGCCCTATATGACATGAACATGCAAAACTACGAATAAACTACAACTACACATGCAATATGAATCCTACATGAGACACATACTAACTATACAAACCCATACATCACCCCCAAACTTAACATATTCAATGTCCTCATTAAAGGTAATAAGAAAGATAGTAGAAACATACCTAACACATGGGTTGCCTCCCACGAAGCGCTGTCGTTAATGTCATTTAGCCGGACAAATGTGAATCAAATCATGGTGGCTCGAAGATCGCATTTGACTTGTCCTTAGCAGAAGGACCATTCACCCATTGTTTGATAACCTTCTTGCTTTCTTCCCACATCTTTTCCAAATCAAACTTCACATTGACTTTTCCATCAATCGATTTTTTCTTTTTCTTCTTTACACCTCTAAGGTGTTTGTGCTTCTCCGTCGATTGATAAGAACACTCTTTTACCTCATCATCCTTGTTCCACCTTCTCAACACATTATCTTCACACTCTTTAAAAATTACCAACTCATCATTCAGAAGGACATACTTCAAATGTGGTGGAAGTTTTCCAAGCTTGACATTCGAAAGATCTCGAATGGAAGAATTGTCAATGGAATCACTGATGTGATGCTCGAACTTGTGCATGTCCGAATTTTTGCTCAACAGCTGATCGAACTCCTTTCTCTGACCCGTATCAACCATCTTCAAGCTAAAACACTCTTCCTCCTCTGTCGGAAATTTCATAGCCTTGAACACATTAAAGATGACCTTTTGATTAATCACCCTCATTGTGAGCTCTCCTTTCTGAACATCGATCAACGCTCGGCCAGTAGCTAGAAAAGGTCTTCCCAAGATGATAGGAATCTTCTTATCCTCCTCAAAGTCAAGAATAACAAAATCAGCAGGAAAAATCAGCTTATCCACCTTTACCAAGACATCCTCCACTATACCCCTCGGATATGTGATCGACCGATCAGCCAACTGTAAGGTCATATTAACTGGTTTCGGCTCAGGCAACCCAAGTTGCTTAAAAACAGACATTGGCATTAGATTAATGCTAGCTCCCAAATCACATAAGCATTTGCTGAAAAGTTGATTGCCAATAGTGCAAGGTATGGTAAAACTTCCCGGATCTTTAAGCTTCGGTGGCAATTTCTGCTGTAGAACTGCACTACACTCCTCTGTCAAAGCAACAGTGTCCAAATCCTCGAGTTTCAACTTCCGAGATAGAATACCCTTCATGAACTTAGCATAGCTCGACATCTGTTCAAGAGCTTCTGCAAAAGGTATGTTGATGTGTAACTTCTTGAAAACCTCGAGAAATTTGGCGAATTTTGTGTCAAGATTCTGCTTCTGTAGCCTCTTTGGATATGGAGGAGGAGGATAGATCTGGTTACTCTCTGTAGTCTTCTTCTGGAGCCTCTTTGGGTAAGGAGGAGGTGGGTAAATAGTCTGCTCCGAAGCAGACTTGTCAGCAGAATTTTTGCTCTTTTCAGCCTCACCGTCCAACTGCTTAGCTGCCAAATCAAAAATTGGCTTTTCCTTAGAAGGTTCCACCTGATGCTGCTGAATTTCTTCCTCTTCTTCAACTGCTGATTTTTTATTGCCCGTGACCTTTCCCGATCTCAAGGTAACTGCTTTCACATGTTCTTGGACAACTGTCTTTCTTGGATTAGGCTCCGTATCGCTAGGAAGAGTTCCCTGAGCTCTGCTGAGTAAGGCACTTGCCAACTGCCCCATCTGATTCTCCAAAGTCTTGAGCGATGCCGCCTGGCTTTTAACTATCATTCTCAACTCATCCAATTCAGATTTTTCATTCGAAGACTGCCCCGCACTAGCATGAGGTTGTTGCGGAAATCTTGGTGGCTGAAATTGTTGCCTAGGAGCATACTGTGGCTGAAAATTCTGCCCTTGCTGCTGCTGAAAATTCTGAGGATTGTAAGGCTTTGCTCCAAATTGCTGTCCTTGGAATGGCTGATAAGGCTGCTGTTGTTGACCTCCCTGATTGTTGCTCCAGCTGAAATTAGGGTGGTTCCTGTTATTGGGATGATAGACATTTGGCACGGGCTGCTGTGGTCTTTGAAAGTTGCTCACAAACTGTGCCGATTCACTTGATATGGTGCACTGAGTCGTGTCGTGTGCACCTGCACATAGCTCACACACACTAGCCACCTGCTGAACTCCATAGTTAGACAAAGAATCAATCTTCATTGACAAAGCCTTCAACTGAGCTGCAATTGCCGTAGCTGCATCCACTTCCAGAACCCCTTCTACCTTGCCTTGCGATAGCCTTCCAGTTGGATTCTGGTATTCATTAGCAGCCATCATCTCAATCAGCTCATACGCTTCATTGTAGCTCTTAGCCCACAGAGCTCCACCTGATGCCGCATCAAGCATTGGCCGAGATTGACCTCCCAGACCATTATAGAAACAGTTGATCACCATCCAATCAGGCATTCCATGATGAGGACACTTCCTAAGCATCTCCTTGTAGCGCTCCCACGCTTCACATAAAGTTTCACCAGACTGTTGTGAAAACTGAGTAAGAGCATTCCTGATTGCTGCTGTTTTAGCCATCGGGAAGAATTTAGTGAGAAACTTCTGAGCAAGATCCTCCCATGTAGTAATAGAACCTGCTGGTAGAGAGTGCAACCAGCCCTTAGCCTTATCACTCAGAGAGAATGGGAAAAGTCTCAGCTTCACAGCATCTTCTGACACTCCATTGAACTTGAAGGTGTCGCAGATCTCTATGAAATCCCTAATATGCATATTAGGATCTTCCATCGGAGCACCCCCAAACTGAACCGAATTCTGTATCATCTGAATCGTGCCAGGCTTGATTTCAAAAGTATTAGCTGCAATGGCTGGCCTGACAATGCTAGATTGAATGTCATTGATCTTTGGCTGAGAATAGTCCTTCAAAGCCTTCGTTTCTGGTGCTAATTGATCTCCCATAACTAGACTTGATTCACGTTCTTCTTTCCGAGATTGAGAACGTGTTCGCATACACTTTCACTTAAGTATCTGAAACACACAGAACAAACAACTACAATCCGAGTCAGTGAACTTTAACGACCACTGATGACAAGCACATAAACTATATAAATAACACCGAGTCCCCGGCAGCGGCGCCAAAAACTTGTTCACACAATATCACGCAAGTATACGCGGTCACAAGTAATATAAGAATAAGTAGAGTTCGTTCCCACAGAGACTGCTATGGTTATTATAGTTATGCACTTATGCAACAATGTATGGCTATCGTTCAATGCTAAGACAAGTATCAAATTGTGTTTTGATTAACTAAATTAACTAAACAAATTATCAAGACTATATTAAACTAAAGATTGCTGATATATTACTTATGAGAATAAAACATGGGATCCTAACTTCATTAAATACTTCATTCAGAGTCTTTTGTCTTTAATCAATGCATGTGACGGTTGTGACAACTAATCGGATAACACGAAATCAGTACACGCTACCTTTCAGTATACGTATACCAAACCACTCAAACATCCACAAAAGAGATAGAAGTTAAGCAGACACCAATTATGCTTAGACCCTATATGTCTATAAGATTTGAAAACATAACGGTTTAACGAGCAAGTTATCCATTCAGATTACATAGGGCAGGTAAGATGGTTAAAATCACCTACGAATCATGCATGACAAACATACATAAACCTATGCTAGCATGGCAAGTTCTAAACCTCTATATCCACTTTCGCATTCAATAGAGATTAACAAAACAACTTAGATGTTCGCGACGCATCCAAGAAGAATAAGCACAACCAAACTAGGATATCAATAAGTCATCACACACAAATCTTTAAAACAATCAACTACTAAAATCCATAGATAAATCCGCTAGGACCCCATGACAACGATTAGTTCATGATCGAACTTCTCATCGTCACGGGGTTTGATGAAAGCATGATGAAAAACAAGAAATCAATGATGTAAATATGAATAAGAGTTAAAGGTTTAGAGGACAAATCTGGAAGCATCCAAAAGTTACACCAAAATTGAAGAATACAAGAAAAAACTATGTCTAGATCTCCTCGTAGTCACGTTCTTCGTTCTTGGCTCCTCGATCTTGTGCTCCAATATTGAATCTGATCTCTGGTGTGTTGTGATGTATTGTGATGTATTAATTATGTCCCCCCAAGGTGTGTATTTATAGCTCCAAGTTGTCCCTCTTCCAAGCAATCGCCGTTTTTGAGTTAGAATAGAATTACGGCAATTTCCATCTTTGAATGCAATAAGAATTGCATATTCCATGTTTACAACTGATTCTGGAAGTTTCTGGCCGCCCCAAGCAATTACCATATTGATTAGAAGTCGAATTTGTGAAACTTTCCTAATTAAAATTGAATTCTGGAAATTTCTGGCGGTTCTGACTTCCTGGGCGGCCGCGCAGAATTCCAGTACAATTCCTGGGCGCCCGCTGTAAGGACATAGAAAATGTTGTCCTCTTCGCGTGAGCTGTAAGATCGTCAGAATCGGACTTGTAGAACTCCAGATATGGCCAAAACAGTGAAGACTGTGCAACCTACCCGGAAAATCCGAATTTTAATCAAATTAACCTCCAACTCTTGGTTCTGCAAAACTTAATGAAAACACATTAAACACACCACATACTTGAGTTCAAGTCATCAATTTAAGCCGATATGAAGCGTTCCAAGTGGATTAAAAATCCACTTATCACCAGTCACTGTTCAACACTCTTTGATTCCAGTAAATATAAATCTTCTTCAAAGCAGAACAGTCATGGGAAAAGAATCAAGAGATAAATCTGGGCTTGGATCTCATAGAGAGAAAAGAGTGAACAATAGTCCAATGGATCACACTTCTTTAGCTGAACCTGGTGTTGGAGTAACTCAAGAAAATCTTGATACTCTAGAATCAATTCAGTTAATATACCACAGAGGGTTGAAGAAGGATTTTCTGTTATACTTCAAATCTGATGGCAGAGTATACAGAGTTAGTGAAGATGATATTGGTTTAAAGATGAAAGAAGAACTGGAATATGTGCTGTATCTGTTGAAAGTTAAAAATCAAAGAACTCATCAAGCAGCCGAAGTGTTAAGAAGCAGGATGATGAAAGCTAGAATTCTTTCTGGTTTAAAGTCTGCTGGCTCTTACATACCAAGGTACAGAGATTACAATGGAAAGCTTGTTGAGATGCAAAGAAACAGTGCAAGACTCAGAACAGATTTTGGCATAAAGTGTTGGAATTTAATCTGGAATCAGATAAATTCTTCATAATAAAGCTAGGAAATGATATGAGGAAAAACATCATTTATTCACTAAGGGCAGCTATCTACCAGACTGGAGAAAGTGATCCAGAACTCAAGGAACTGAAAGAAATCATGGTAGATGAGCTAGAAAAGGCTGAAAGAAGACTTCTCATTGATTATCTCAGGACAGTGCCTGATATTGAAGAAATTAAGTAAAGTCTGACTGTAAGTTTTTAAAGTTTTCTGTTCTAAGTTAAAGTTAAACTCTGATTATATTTAAACACTGCATTTGTTATATGTTTTGACATCATCAATTATCTATTAACTTGTACATCTTTATTATGCACAAGTTGGGGGAGATTGTTAGATATAATTGCTGACGTTTGTTCATCAGTGTTTAAGTACCAGGTACTCATCAGAGTTTAATAGAAGCCGGTCAGAGTTTGATAAAGTCTGATGGGGTGAAGAGTTTATTAACTGTCGGTGCTAATATGAAGATTCTAGAAGCAATATATCTTGAAGATGGAAAGAAGCAAGATATATTGAGACAGTTAAGGAAACGGAACAGAAGACAGAAGCAATCCTAAATTGATATAAATTGTATAGCTAATTTATAGGAATATCAATTAGAGATTGATTATGTAACTGTGTATTATATAAACACAGATAGGTTAACCCTAAAAGGGATGCGAATACTGAATACATTATTCTTGTAACCTAGCAGCTCTCTGTGATTCTTTAACATCACTGAGAGAAGAGTTAAATATATAATTCAGTTATTGATTCATAAACAGTGTTCTTGAGTGTTATTATCGTATTAATATTGATTATATATTGTGTAATCGGCCTAACATATTTACATCATTGATTTCTTGTTTTTCATCATGCTTTCATCAGAACCCACGATGATGAACGGTTCTATTATGAACTAATCATTGTCGTGGGATTCTAACGGATTTATTTATGGATTTTAGTAGTTAATTGTTTTAAAGATGTGTGTGTGATGGCTAATTGATATCCTAGTTTGGTTGTGCTTATTCTTCTTGGATGCGTAGCTAACATCTAAGATTGTTTGTTAATCTCTATTGAATGCGAAAGTGGATATAGAGGTTTGGAACTTGCCATGCTAGCATAGGTTTATGTATGTTTGTCATGCATGATTCGTAGGTGATTTTAACCATCTTACCTGCCCTATGTAATCTGAATGGATAACTTGCTCGTTAAACCGTTATGTTTTCAAATCTTATAGACATATAGGGTCTAAGCATAATTGGTGTCTTCTTAACTTCTATCTATTTTGTGGATGTTTGAGTGGTTTGGTATACGTATACTGAAAGGTAGCGTGTACTGATTTCGTGTTATCCGATTAGTTATCACAACTGTCACATGCATTGATTAAAGACAAAAGACTCTAAATGAAGTATCTAATGAAGTTAGGATCCCATGTTTTATTCTCATAAGTAATTAAACAGCAAACTTTAGTTTAATATTGTCTTGGTATTTTGTTTAGTTAATTAGTTAATCAAAACACAAACTTGTTACTTGTCTTAGCATTGAACGATAGCCATACATTGTTGCATAAGTGCATAACTATAGTAACCAAAGCAGTCTCTGTGGGAACGAACTCTACTTATTCTTATATTACTTGTGACCACGTATACTTGCGTGATATTGTGTGAACAAGTTTTTGGCGCCGCTGCCGGGGACTCGGTGTTATATATATAGTTTATGTGCTTGTCATTAGTGGTCGTTAAAGTTCACTGACTCGGATTATTCTTTCATCAATTTTACTTTGTTTGGTGTGTTTTAGTTTCTTTAGTAAGCGTGTATGCGAACACGTTCTCAATCTCGGAAAGAAGAATTTGAATCAAGTCTAGTTATGGGAGATCAATTAGCAACAGAAATAAAGGCTTTGAAGGACTATTCTCAGCCAAAGATCAATGACATTCAATCTAGCATTGTCAGGCCGGCTATTGCAGCTAATACCTTCGAAATCAAGCCTGGCACTATTCAGATGGTGCAGAATTCAGTTCAGTTTGGTGGTGCTCCAACGGAAGATCCCAATATGCATATTAGGGATTTCATTGAGATATGCGACACCTTCAAGTTCAACGGAGTGTCAGAAGATGCTGTGAAGCTGAGACTTTTCCCATTTTCTCTGAGGGATAAAGCTAAGGGCTGGTTGCACTCTCTACCAGCAGGTTCTATCACTACATGGGAGGATCTTGCTCAGAAGTTTCTCACTAAATTCTTCCCGATGGCCAAAACAGCTGCAATCAGGAATGCTCTTACTCAGTTTGCTCAGCATTCTGGAGAAACTTTATGTGAAGCTTGGGAGCGCTACAAGGAGATGCTTAGGAAGTGTCCTCATCATGGAATGCCTGATTGGATGGTGATCAATTGCTTCTATAATGGACTGGGAGGTCAATCACGACCAATGCTTGATGCAGCATCAGGTGGAGCTCTGTGGGCTAAAAGCTATGATGAAGCTTATGAACTTATTGAGATGATGGCTGCTAATGAATACCAGAATCCAACTCAGAGGTTATCACAAGGCAAGGTAGCAGGAGTTCTGGAAGTGGATGCAGCTACAGCCATAGCAGCTCAGTTAAAGGCATTGTCAATGAAGGTGGATTCCTTATCGAACTATGGAGTTCAGCAGATTGCTAGTGTTTGTGAGCTATGTGCAGGTGCTCATGACACGACTCAGTGTGCCATATCTAGTGAATCGGCGCAGTTCGTGAGCAATTTTCAGAGATCACAACAGCCAGTGCCTAATGCCTACTGTTAGATATAATTGCTGACGTTTGTTCATCAGTGTTTAAAGTACCAGGTACATATCAGAGTTTATATAGAAGCCAGTCAGAGTTTGATAAAGTCTGACTGGGTGAAGAGTTTATATGGAAGCCGGTCAGAGTTTGTTAAAGTCTGACAGGGTGATAGTTGACTTAGCTGTCGGTGCAAAGATAAAGATTCTAGAAGCAATATATTCTGAAGATGGAAAGAAGCAGAATATATTGATACAGCTAAGGAGACTGGACAGAAGACTGAAGCAATCCTTAATTGATAATAATTGTATAGCTAATTTATAGGAGTATCAATTAGATAAGGATTGTATGTAGCTGTGTACTATATAAACACAGATAGGTTATCCCTAGAAGGGATGCGAACATAGAATTATTATTCTTGTAACCTAGTAGCTCTTTGTGATTCATTAACATCACTAAGAGAGAATTATTTAATATAATTCAGTTTGTTGATTTACAAACCTGTGTTCTTGATTGTTATTCCCATACATACTTGATTATATATTGTGTATTCGGCCAAACAATTGGTATCAGAGCCAAGGCTGTTTAATATATACAGTTTTACGATTCAAAAACAGTAATAATCATGTCTAAAGAAAATCAAACTGCTCCTAAGGCTGAACAGGTTAAGCCCAATTCTGTGAGTCGATATGAAACAATCAGGGTTCCAATTCTCAGGCCAGTAGAGTATCCGATTTGGAAGGTGAAGATGACCATGTTTCTGGAGGCTACAGATCCAGAATACCTTGACAGAATCTATGATGGTCCTCATATGCCGACTAAATTGTCCCCTGTTGTTGATGGTCAAGAACAAAAGACTGTTCCAAAGGAAAAGAAAGATATGACTTCTGAGGACATCTCATCAGTTGCAAAAGATGCAAAGGTTAGACATCTTCTCCACAGTGCTTTAGATAATGTTATGTCTAACAGAGTAATTGGCTGCAAAACTGCCAAAGAGATATGGGATGCTTTAGAAGTCAGATGCCAGGGAACAGGTGCTATCAAGAAGAACAGAAAGACAATACTCACACAGGAGTATGAGCACTTTGATTCAAGAACTAATGAAACCTTGACTGAGACTTATGACAGATTTTGCAAACTATTGAATGATCTGTCTCTGGTTGATAAAGAATATGAGCTTGAAGAGTCTAATCTCAAGTTTCTGTTATCTCTACCTGAAAAGTGGGATTTAAAGACAACCACAATAAGAGATAATTATGAGCTTGCTGATACAGATCTTGATGAAATCTATGGGTTGTTGAAAACTCATGAACTGGAGATAGAACAAAGGAATAGAAGATTGAGTAAAAAGACAAAATCTGTTGCTCTCAAAGTTGAGGAGAAGCCCATTAAGAAGGAATCATCAAGGAAGAAAGCCAAGGGAAAGGCTTTAGTCATTAAATCTGAAAGTGAGTCATCAAACTCTGATGATGACTCAAACTCTGATGAAGCTTCTGACTCTGAGGATGATGAAGAACAGATGATGCAAATGGCTGCAATGATGGTGAAGACCTTCAAGAAGATGGGATTCAAGAACTTCAAGAAAGGAAATAGATTCTCAAGGAAAGACTCAAACTCTGAAAAGAAAAGTTTTAGAAAGTCTGATGGAAGAGAGACCAAGTCTGGCAAGAAGGATAAATCTGAAATCCAGTGCTACAGGTGTAAGGAGATGGGTCACTATGCTCCAGAGTGCAAGAAAGGCAAATCTGAGAAAGCACTCATCTCTAAAGGCAAAGACTGGGCAGATACTTCAGACTCTGATGATGGAGAAAATTATGCTCTTATGGCAACTGTCAGAGATGAGACTGAATCATCTGAAAATAAGGTACCCCTAACTTCTTATGCTTATGATACTGATAATATATCTGAGTTAAGAGTATATCTGAAAAGCGTACATGTTAGCTATAGGGATCAGACTTTAGAGAATGAGAGAATTAAAGCTGAGAATCTTAGTCTTAAAGATAGAAACAAGTTTCTTGAAGGAGAACTTGAAAATATGAAGCAGATTCAAAAAGAAAGAGATGATGCTGTTTATGTAGAACAGGAATTGCTCAAAAGATATAAGCAATTAGAATCTGATCTAGAAAAAGAAAGAAAAATAATCAAGACTTGGACAGACTCTGGAAGAGACACTCATCAAGTGTTTCAGACAGACTCTGTAGGTTTAGGCTATTGTGAAAATGATGAACTTAGGTTTAAAGACAAGGTTAAGGTTAAACCACAACTTAAACCTGTGATATTTGTTCCAGAAACCAATAAGTTAAAATCTGTTGTAATAAGAGAAGCTGATATGGAATCAGATGAAGCCTGTGAAAGACAGGAAAATATTATAACAGAAAAACTTATGGAAAGAGAAGCTGTTAGAAAGCCAGTAAAAACTTGTGAAAAACAGGTTAATGTTGGTTTGATGACAGGGAAACAGTTCAATCATAAGCTGAAAGAGGTAAAATCTGCCATGAAACCAAAAGGGTCCAAGAAGAATAGGAATGGAAAGATAGGCATAAATAAAAGAAATAATCAATTGCCTACTGGTGCTGCTCCAAGGAAAACATGTTATAATTGTGGTAGTTCTAATCATCTTGCTAATTACTGCACAAAGAATAAAAATATCAATTCTTTACCTTCTACATCAGGAGTAAAGAATGATTATGTTAGGGTTAGACCACAGACTTTATGCACACACTGTGGGAGCACTTGGCATTCCATTTATACTTGCAAGAGTTATCATGCTATTTATCACAACTATTATGAGCTAACACCCAATCTAAAGTGGGTTAGAGCAAACTCTGCAAGTGTAAAGTCTGACAATGTTAGTTTAAACTCTGTTGATAGTAATTCCGCTGCAAAAACTAACACTGTTAAGAAAGACAAAGGATCCAAGCAAGTCTGGGTCCTTAAAACTAACACTTAGTGTTTATTTGTGATTGCAGGGTATAAAAGAGAGCACACTTATCTTGGACAGTGGATGCTCAGGACATATGACTGGAAATAAAGCCCTGCTATCAGACTTTAAGGAGAAAGCTGGCCCAAAGGTTTCCTATGGAGATGGCAACATAGGACACACTCTGGGATATGGCAATATTAATCTTGGAAGTGTCATCATCACTAATGTAGCTCTAGTCTCAGGACTCAAGCATAATCTGCTATCTGTGAGTCAAATCTGTGACAGAGGAAACCATGTAGATTTTCACACTGAATACTGTGAAGTTATCAGTAAATCTACTGGAAAAGTTGTTCTAGTTGGACACAGGCGCAACAACATTTATGAAGCAAGTTTGGTAACAAACTCTGATGGAAAAACAATGTGTCTGACTGCAAGAATGTCAAATGAAGAGAGTTGGAATTGGCATAAAAAGCTCTCTCATCTCAATTTGAACAACATCAATGAGCTAATAAGAAAGGATCTTGTAAGGGGACTCCCAAAATCAATACTCAGTCTAGATGGCCTATGTGATTCTTGTCAAAAGGCTAAACAAAGGAAGTCATCTTTCAAGAGCAAATCTGAATCTTCAGTAGTGGAACCTTATCATCTTCTACATGTTGATCTCTTTGGACCAGTGAATGTGATGTCTATGGGCAGAAAGAAATATTCTCTAGTAATTGTTGATGAATATACTAGATATACATGGGTGTATTTCTTATCAAAGAAGGATGAAACTGCTCAAACTCTGATGGATCATGTAAATCTACTGGACAAAGGATCACAGCACAAAGTCAAAATTATAAGGAGTGATAATGGAACTGAATTCAGAAACTCAATCATGGAAGCTTTCTGCAAGGAAAGAGGAGTGAAACAAGAGTTTTCTGCACCTGGAACTCCACAGCAAAATGGTGTAGTTGAAAGAAAGAACAGAACTTTAATTGAAGCAGCCAGAACTATGCTTGAAGAAGCAAAACTACCAACTTATTTCTGGGCAGAAGCTGTTCAAACTGCTTGTTTTACTCAAAATGCAACATTGATCAACAAGCATGGTAAAACACCATATGAGATGGTGAAAAATAAGAAGCCAAATTTGAAATATTTTCATATATTTGGATGCAAATGCTTTGTGTTGAAGACTCATCCTGAACAGTTGACCAAGTTCGAGTTAAAAGCTGATGAAGGAATTTTTGTTGGTTATCCATTGTCAACAAAAGCATTCAGAGTCTACAATCTGAGAACTAAAGTGATCATGGAATCCATACATGTGTCGTTTGATGACAAGAAAATAACTGGACTTGATGACTTAGATGGATATGATCAACTGCGTTTTGAAAATGAAGGTTTATTCTCTGATGGTGTAAACTCTGATGAAGCAGTACCGACAAACTCTGATGAAGCGGTTCTGACAAACTCTGATGAAGCAAACTCTGAACCTCTACTGGTAAATACTGGAGAAACTGGAAATTCTCAAATTGAACGAAATAGAGAACCAGTTGAGGGGGAGCGTGAAGAAGCTCAACAAGACACAGCAAGTGAGTCAGTTGAGGAAACTGATTCAAACTCTGACAGTTCAAACTCTGAGCCATCCAATTCAGGGGGAGCCTCAGATACTGCAGAAAGTCAACATATAAATCAGGAGAGCATGGATCAAGGGGGAGGATCCGATAATGATGCAAGAAACCACTTACCAACAGCAAGAAAGTGGACACAGGCACACACACCTGATCTCATAATTGGAGATCCTGATGCTAGTGTGAGAACTAGAAGTGCAACAAATAATGAGTGTCTGTATCATGCTTTCTTGTCTCAAACAGAACCAAAGAAAGTGGAGGAAGCTCTTCAAGATGCTAATTGGATTACAGCAATGCAAGAAGAATTAAATGAATTTGAAAGAAATGAAGTCTGGACACTTGTACCTAGACCAAATAATAGATCAATAGTAGGTACAAAGTGGGTTTTCAGAAACAAGACTGACAGTGAAGGTGTGATTACAAGAAACAAGGCTAGACTTGTGGCTAAAGGTTATTCACAACAGGAAGGGATTGACTATGATGAAACCTTTGCTCCAGTTGCAAGATTGGAAGCCATAAGAATTTTTCTGGCCTATGCTGCACACAAGAAGTTTAAAGTCTTTCAGATGGATGTAAAAAGTGCTTTTCTCAATGGGAAGCTTGAAGAAGAAGTGTTTGTTGAACAACCACCAGGATTTGTAGATCCCAAGCATCCAGATTATGTCTACAGGCTTGACAAGGCATTATATGGACTAAAGCAAGCACCAAGAGCATGGTATGAAACTCTTGCTCAATTTCTTTTAGAAAGTGGGTTCACAAGAGGTACAATTGATAAAACCTTGTTTTATTTCAATTCTGGTGATGATTTGATTTTAGTTCAAATTTATGTAGATGATATTATCTTTGGATCTACTAATGACAAACTTTGTAAGAAGTTTGCAAAGCTTATGCAATCCAGGTATCAAATAAGCATGATGGGAGAGCTTAGTTATTTTCTAGGCTTACAGGTCAAGCAAACAGATGATGGTATTTTTATCAATCAAGCAAAATATACCAGAAATCTTCTCAAGAAATTTGGTATGCTTGATAGTTCATCTGCTTCAACTCCCATGGCTACAGCAACAAAGCTAGACAAAGACACAGGAGCCTCAGTAGATATGACAAACTACAGAGGAATGATAGGGTCTTTACTGTATCTTACTGCAAGTAGACCTGATATCATGTATGCAACATGTCTTTGTGCAAGATTTCAAGCAGATCCCAGAGAGCCTCATCTAACAGCTGTAAAAAGGATTTTCAAATATCTCAAAGGAACCATAACCTTGGGTTTGTGGTATCCTAGAGAATCAGAGTTTAAGCTAATTGGTTACTCTGATGCAGATTTTGCAGGCTGTAAGATAGACAGAAAAAGTACAAGTGGAAGCTGTCAATTCTTAGGTGACAGATTGGTTTCTTGGTATAGCAAGAAACAGAAATCAATTTATACATCCACTGCAGAAGCAGAGTATATAGCTGCTGGTAGCTGTTGTGCACAGATTCTGTGGATGAAGAATCAGTTGCTGGATTATGGTCTGAGGTACTCTAAAATACCTATTTACTGTGATAATCAAAGTGCTATTGCTATGACAGGTAATCCAGTACAGCACTCCATGACCAAGCACATCAGCATAAGGTATCATTTTATCAGGGAACATGTGGAAGAAGGAGATATTGAACTTCATTTTGTGTCTACAGACCAACAACTTGCAGATATCTTCACCAAACCTTTGAGTGAAGCTACTTTTACAAGATTGGTAAATGAACTTGGAATGATCTCTGGTTTTGACTAGAGATACGGGTTAGACTCAAAAACTATACATGTTTGATTTTTATGCTCATGATTCCTTGCATGTATTAACTGTTATAAGTACCAGTGTCATAAACTCTGAACGTAAACTCTGATGCTAAACTCTGTTAGTCATAAAGTATTGGTCATACTCTGATAGTTACAGTCTAATGCTATACTCTGATTGTAATTTTGTCTGAAACATATGGACCAATGAAGAAAATTGTATGAAGCATAATTCTCAGTAAGTAATTATGAATCCTTAAGAGTTATATAGATTCTGATCTCAAATATGTGCAGTAAGTTAACACAGCATGATACTGTCTCTATATTTATAGCATCTCTTAGTTTATTGATCCTATACACTGAGTTTGTATTAGCTGTTTGCATTTTCTCTCATAAATTAATTGTATTAACTGATGACAAGTCTAAACTCTGATTATTAATTGCAAATAATTCACCCTCAAATCAAAAGATGCCAAAAAGAGCACAAATTCCTTTGAGATCATGTTGAGCCTAGGAAGATCCAGGAACTTATTGTATGAAATAAGGGCTAAAATCTTTGATTTTTGGTGACTAGTGCCAACCACTGATTACTGGAAAAAAAAAAAAAAAAATAATAAAATAAATAAAAAAAAACAAAAATATATATATAAAGGGGGTGAAAAATAAAAGATATATCCAAATGAAAGGATATCAGTATACAGAGTTTAGACATAAGAATCAGATTTTATTTTATACATGAGAGTTTAGGCAACCAGTTTTTACTGCTTTAGTTTGTGGATTTTATGCACTTTGAGATGATCTAAATATTGATTTCGGTAAACTCTGCTATAGCACACACATATTTTCGCATCTGTACAGTTTGAGAAAAGAGTTAATTGACAAAGAAGGACAAATGGTAAACACTGATGTATTGTGTGAAATACGCCGAGGTAATTTACTTTTAATCTCTGATGATTAAAATAAATTTTCACTACGTCAAATTTTGGCTTCCGTCACATAAAATACGTGTGGCTAAGCACTTTACGTCACGTTTTAATTTTTCAGCAAAGTGTCACCTAAGGTCGGATCATTTTACGCCCCCTACGGCCACACCCCAGATGTGTGGCTGTAACTCAAAACAGAGTGACTAAAGCATACCACCCCTTCGGTCTGACAGCCCCTGTTTTAAGCTCAAAAGTGTGACTAAATACCAGCTTTCAGCCACAGGATGGGTCGTGGCTAAAGATAATTAATAACGTGGCTAAATACCAACATTCATCAAAGGCTTAGTTTTGGTCGCACTATTTATTGGTAAATCGTGGCAAAAAACTTGGGTATGGCCACATTTTATAATTTTTCTGTAGTCGTTTGTATGTTTTATATACTATTAAATAACTGCTTTTAGTCACTAATAATTGTAGTAACTATCCCCCAATATAATATAATAGGTAGTGTGGCTGAAGTGTGGTACTAGCCACACATACTTAACCACATCACAAACAGGTTTCATTTGTAATATAAATCACAATACCAAAAGGCCACAATCCAATTCAAAAAGGCCACAATATGCAAACAAGTAAAATGCCAAAATACAAGTAAAAAAAATGCCAAATTCCAAACTAGTCCATATTAATCCATAAAATCCATACTAAATCCATGATCCATAACAACGATATGGAGTATAACTCCACAATCCATAAAAACCACATAACCATAACCAGAGTACAGAAAATTAACAACTTATCGAAAAGTTCACAACCAGAAAACCACATTAACATGAGTCAAATTCAGTTTACAGTTACACCACCAGCTTCCGCTTCTTCCTCAGCTTGTCTGCCTTGTTCGCCTTAGCCTTTGAACGTGTTACTGGGGAACCAGTAATGGTATTACATCTCTTCTTCTCCTTAACTTGATCTGCGCTATGTTCTTCCTTAGCTTGAGCTGCGCTATGTTCTTCCCCTTTCCCATTGGCCGTTGGATTTGGTACCTAGAGTAAAACATGAAAACAAATACGATGATCATTCCAACAGCCCTCAAGTTAAGACCATTCTAACACAAGTAATGTAATAACTTCAACGTTATAACTTCAACTTGCTTATGCTTCTGAATTTTACTTGAGATTGTTGATTCCTCTGATTGTCTCTATTGGCGGCATCAGTGATATCTTGTGTTGGGATTAATCTCCAAGAAGGAATTACTAGGGCAAGCTGGGCAAGAACACTTCTCACCATTTGATTTGGTGTTATGGCATCTGCAACCTAGATATTTAGCCAACAAAATCATGTTAAATTATGTACATAATGTACTGATCACTCAAATAATCAGGCATTACAAGCATTTACCATTGCTTGATAGAAACAAGAATCCATCTATGTGTTCTATCGCTTCTGATATATCGAAGAGATAAAAGGATTATATTTCATCTTCAGCAGCCTCGAAACAGAGACATATACACAACAAAACAGATTATTACACATATATGAAAACACACAAATAATGATAATAAATGATTAGACTATGTGCTTGTCGTATAGTACATACACACAGGTGACCAATCTTACACTCTACAGAGGGACTACTGCCAACTGCCAGCTTAAAATCAACTAAGTTTCTTACACATACTACGGGGACTATAGCTCCAAATATATCTATACCTCAGATAAAATTGGAGAAATGAAATTAGTCATCATCTCAATGAAATGAAGAAATGGATTGCATAGTATTCAACTGTATTCAGGGAAATAACAAAAAAGTCCGAGGAAAGATCACAGAATACTAACACGATATCAAGCCCAAACACATTTTCCCCCCAATACAACCACAATAACATCAACCACTACACTGAACAACAACTAATTCAACAATCATATATAACAAACAAATCGGCTCAATATCGTATATAATTATAACTTATCACCACAAAAGCATAAATCAATCATACATACATACAATACAATCAAATTTTGAACAAAACATTATCGAAATATTCGAAAACAAAACAATATCGAAACAATCAAAAATGAAACAACATCTCATACCTGCCGACAACAGTAACCAGTAAACAGCGATTGAGAGAGCTTGGGATTTGCTCGATGTATGTGTTCCCTGCTTTTGTCACAAACAGAAATTGATAATCAAGATAATGAAAGCACCTTTATGTTTGTGACAAAAACACGAACACCTACATCTACCAAAATCAACTGACCAACAAACAGATCGGGGCCGGGACTATCTAGCAAAATCAATTTGTATGTGTGTGTTTGATTTGAACTTGAGCCGTGAACATACTGAAATCGAGCTAAGAGCCGTGAACATATGTGTGTGCTGAAAAAGAAGGGGGAAAATGGGGAAATGAAATACTGGGTAGGGAGGGAAGTGAATTATTGGGTACATAGGAGGGAAAGAGGAAGCGGGAAATGAAGTTCACTTGATTTTTAGCAATGTTGTTCATTTAGCAATGTTGTAATACCTGTTAAGTTCACTTGATTTTTGTTATAAAGTCGTACAAGATAAATTTAGATATTTTTTTAAAATTTTGCATATCACTGATATAAGTAGTTGTTCACATCCGTTCGGTTGGATCGTCCAAAAATAAATTTAAAAAAATAGTTTGTTAAGTGGGTGGTACTCTCGTTTCTCGAAGTAGTACTTTCACTTGATTTTTGTTATAAAGTCGTACAAGATAAATTTAGATATTTTTTTAAAATTTTGCATATCACTGATATAAGTAGTTGTTCACATCCGTTCGGTTGGATCGTCCAAAAATAAATTTAAAAAAATAGTTTGTTAAGTGGGTGGTACTCTCGTTTCTCGAAGTAGTACTTTCACTTGATTTTTGTTATAAAGTCGTACAAGATAAATTTAGATTTTTTTTTAAAATTTTCCATATCACTGATATAAGTAGTTGTTCACATCCGTTCGGTTGGATCGTCCAAAAATAAATTTAAAAAAATAGTTTGTTAAGTGGGTGGTACTCTCGTTTCTCGAAGTAGTACTTTCACTTGATTTTTGTTATAAAGTCGTACAAGATAAATTTAGATATTTTTTTAAAATTTTGCATATCACTGATATAAGTAGTTGTTCACATCCGTTCGGTTGGATCGTCCAAAAATAAATTTAAAAAAATAGTTTGTTAAGTGGGTGGTACTCTCGTTTCTCGAAGTAGTACTTTCACTTGATTTTTGTTATAAAGTCGTACAAGATAAATTTAGATATTTTTTTAAAATTTTGCATATCACTGATATAAGTAGTTGTTCACATCCGTTCGGTTGGATCGTCCAAAAATAAATTTAAAAAAATAGTTTGTTAAGTGGGTGGTACTCTCGTTTCTCGAAGTAGTACTTTCACTTGATTTTTGTTATAAAGTCGTACAAGATAAATTTAGATATTTTTTTAAAATTTTGCATATCACTGATATAAGTAGTTGTTCACATCCGTTCGGTTGGATCGTCCAAAAATAAATTTAAAAAAATAGTTTGTTAAGTGGGTGGTACTCTCGTTTCTCGAAGTAGTACTTTCACTTGATTTTTGTTATAAAGTCGTACAAGATAAATTTAGATATTTTTTTAAAATTTTGCATATCACTGATATAAGTAGTTGTTCACATCCGTTCGGTTGGATCGTCCAAAAATAAATTTAAAAAAATAGTTTGTTAAGTGGGTGGTACTCTCGTTTCTCGAAGTAGTACTTTCACTTGATTTTTGTTATAAAGTCGTACAAGATAAATTTAGATTTTTTTTTAAAATTTTCCATATCACTGATATAAGTAGTTGTTCACATCCGTTCGGTTGGATCGTCCAAAAATAAATTTAAAAAAATAGTTTGTTAAGTGGGTGGTACTCTCGTTTCTCGAAGTAATACTTTCACTTGATTTTTGTAAATTAATTTTCATTTTGAGGTAAAACTTGTAAAAATCATAAAAAATTCATTTTTGATCCCAAAATTATTTTAAAAATATGGGAATGAAGCTAATTTTGTGATCTTGTTTTTTTAATTAAAATTTTGATTTTAGAAATTATCTTCTATTTAAACTTCAGATTAATAAGTGATTAAATTTGATTTTCAGCAAAGTAGTATAATAAATTAACCCTAATCACATATGTTTTAGATTGCCGGACATCATCTTCGCCAGAGAGGGTACATATGTTTTAACCCTAATTCATTGCTACACACAGCAGTAGCGACACTCTCTTCTATTTTGCCGCCTAAAACAAGAACCCCAATCATATCCTTTTTTTCCCTCTTATACAACAACAATTGGTTCTAGATTTGATTGAAATACCCAAGATTAACAAAGCCCCTTTCTGGAGAAGATGAGCGGCGGCACTGTTCAGTTCAATTGGCATGACACAACGCCTTTATGTCTTAACCCTAGGTTTTCACCCCTCTCTGGCGAAGATGATGTCCGGCAATTAGTACCTGTATGTCTCCTCTCTCTCTCTCTCTCTCTCTCTCTCTCTCTCTCTCTCTCTCTCACTCTCTCTCTCTGGCTAAATCTATTAAGTCTTGCGTCTATTGGAAATCTAAGTTAATATGATTAACTTAGTTAATGAATGTTTATTTTCTGGAGACTTCAATTTTAGTTTTAATTGATTAACTGACTTTGAGAATATGTTTATTGAAATATTTTGACTAAAACTGTTCGTATTAATCTAAGAGAGTTTATTGCGTCTATTGGGAATCTAAGAGACTACAACTGCATGCAATTATGACATTGATCTCAGTTAATATGAGCGTTGTTTCATATGCCTTACACTCTTCTATTTAAACCATCCCTAGTTAATCCCCTTTCTCATCCTCTCAAACATTCTTAATTGTTATCAAACCCCCCGTCTATCAAATGGCCTTCAACGCTCTCACCATACGTCTTGCCAATGTAGTGTTCAATTACGAAAACTTCACGATCGTAGTGGAAGGTGCAAGCTTTCCAGTGGACGCTGTTCCAAAGAACATCAGCTCTGAGTTCTCCTATGATCAGCAAATCGAGTGGATGTTTCTGCTGATGCACTTCGATCTAGAGAAGGAGAGGAGGGAGGCGGAGCGTCTCCGGGCCCTGGAGTTGCGTGAGAGGATCATTGGACTGGCTGTCACCATATCCAGGATTTACAAGAGGAGGAGGGAGACTGGTTCTTAGAATTTTGTTATTATTTCTTTGTAATTTTTTTTTTGCAATGTTATGCAAGTGTTATGACGTAAGGAGACAGTTGTTATCATGACAGTGTGGAAGTATTTTTATTTTTATCATAACAATTGTTATTTATAGTGTTATGTATGAGTTATTTTTGTCTTTTTCTATTTTTCAAGAAGGAATAGCTAGGTAAATCTGCATATAAGGTAATTTTTGTAGTAATTGTCATCCCTAATACTCTCTTGTTTGACATGGTCATTGTTCATTATTGGTAGCTTAGATGCATTTGATTTGCAGAAAGAAACATGGTGTATGACGTGCTTAGAGTTTCATTGTTTATTGATCATTAGCTTGTAAGTATGCAGTTGTAGACCTGTAAAAGATGTGTACTTGATGAATGTTCTACAGATTGACTTGCATGATGGTTAAATCTGATTTATGTTTACTCACATATTGAGGTATTTGTTAATGTTACATCAATGTTGACAATCTTCACTGATTTTGACCAAGGGAGATCTCAGCAACATGTAGAGAATACTTGTAATATCAGCAATACTAATACTGGTTTGGGTGCTCCTCAACATGTAGAGAATACTGGTTTCAAGGTTAGTGTATAGTCTGTGATTTAGAAGTATAATTGCTTATTCTTTTTCATATTTTGGGTTGATTTTCATAATGATTTCACTTGCCAGTCCTCGACGCAGGTGGAGCTCACAGAAGCTGAAACAGAGTATGTAGTCAATGCCGTGAAACAGAGTATCCGTGCCTTACACTAGTTAATTTGTTTAATATCTTGATCTGCATATTGCTAGGTTTCTGTTATTGTGAATGCTTCTGAAGTTGAGGAATTTTCAAAAGTAGCTATCAAGCCTGTACGTTCTCTAGCTTCATAGGAATTTAAAGTTTCTTTTATATATAGGGGTGTTGAAAAGGATAATGCAGCAAGAGGAAATACTTGAATCTGAGCAACCTTATTAATCAGTTATGTTCTAAATGGCAGGTACAACGACACCTACAGCTTCGAATAGAAGCTCAAGGGAAATACTTGCAAACAGTGCTAGAGAAAGCTCAAGATACTCTTGGAAAACAGAACTTGGGCACAGTAGGACTAGAAGCTGCAAAGGTCCAACTATCTGAATTGGTCTCAAAAGTATCCACCAAGTCCCTTAATTCTGCGTTTTCGGGAATGACAGAAGTTCCTAGTTTCTGTCCACAACAAATACAAGCAAAGCAGCCAACAGATTGTTCAATGCAAAGCTTCCTGACCTCTTACGAAGTTTCCCAACAGGGCCAAGAGATACAAAATAGGTGGAGCAAAGACCTTAAAGATAATAGAAACTTCATATCGCCTATGGTTCAGGATACGGATAAAGCATACGAGATGCAGCTTCATGCCAGTGACTTGTCAATGAGAGTTGGAGTTCAGGGAGGAAACTGGAATAGTAACAGCACAGACGTTCAAGAAAAAATGAAGGACAGGGATCTTGATGCTAATCTTTTTTATCCCAGTACACACTCAGTTAAGCAAGAGGACGTGAAATCAAGACAAGGCTTTCAGATATCCCGCTCAGCCCCGAAGTTGGACCTGAATATCCATGATGATAGCGATACTTGCTGCATTTCCCTTGGCTCGGAAGCACCTCCCAGTTTTGACTCCTCATGTTTTGAATAAACCAAGACGTTCTTATGAATATATTTGCTTGAAAATAGTTTGTTACTTTCAACAGATAGTTGGAATATGGAATTTGAATGTTATATTATTATTGCATATATATTCAAATAGTAATAAAATATTCAAATTTCTAACAAGGATATCAGTTGTTGTCACCTGTTTTCGAAACTTTTTAGTCACACAATAATATAGTCACTAGTTTTTAGCTTCCTTAAGCGAACAAAGCTCTGACATAGATGCAGAAAACTCTACTTTTTAGTCACATATAAAATGTAGTGACCATAGGTTATTTCCCATTTAGCCACATCACCGAAAACGACTGTAGTCGTTTCGTAACATTTAGACACAGCAAAGAAGCGTCGCTAGTTATTGTCACACTTCTATCTCTCAAGTATGACTATAAATTTTGGAATTGGTCAAAGTCAAAAAAAACCATGCTGTTATTGTCACATTTTTTTGAAGTTGTGACTAAATCTTCCAAAAAATGTGTCTTCGGTCACTCGAAAAACAATGGTGTGGCTAAAACTTGGGACGATGATCTTTAGCCTCTCGTTTTTTCCAAAGTGTCACAGCCCTTACTGTACAAAAGAGTGACGAAAGCCCAAATTTGACGTAGTGTTTATTGGTTTCAGACATTTTATAATTTTGAGATTAGACATTTGTTTTGAAGTTCAAAAGAGTATGATAACAAACGGTTCATATTTGTATTAAACAGAGAAGAGAGAGATTAAGTATTTTGAACAATGTGACATGCGGTAATTATGGCTATTTTTACTGCGCATGTGTATTGAAAGTTGTTACATACAGCTGTCAGCGTATATACGTTTGACACCTGTCCCACTCACACACTTTTCAAAGACGCCTGCTGTGTGTAGTAATGATTAAAACGTTTGAGTTTTAAATCTTCACAGTTATTATTTAAATATACTACACATAAACGGTTCACTTTTTTACACACCTCAACTTTTCATAAGCTTTTCCTTACACACATTGTCTCAAACACTTTCACTGCATACAATCTATTCTCTGTTTGTTATCTTCTAAACTTTTCTAATGGCTACTACAATGTTTACTGCTTCTGGGTTAGAATTCGTTCCTAATAACTATGCTGCTCCTTTGGCAAATGAGAACGCACCGGAGGCGTTTCATTTGATTCAAGATTTCTTGTCAAACTCTGATGTTGGAACTGCTCTCACAGCACCATTGAAGCTGTCTGCATCTCAAATCAGATCTTTTTGGCAGACAGGTACTTATGACAATGGAGGAGAGTCTGGGTCTCCATCTATTATCTTTGAATTTCAAGGAGAAGAGTTTGTAGTTACTCCTACAACTGTTCGTGATGCTCTGGGCCTTGAAGACTTTAATGCTTTCATAATCTCTGTTGGAGATTCTGAGTTAGTTCGAATGATGAGGGAAATAGGATACTCTGGGCCACTGACAAAGCTTGGTCAGTTGAAGCGACCGCTCTTGCGAAAGGAATGGAGTTTCTTTTTCGACTGCATAACAAGGGCGTTCGGCAAGAAATGCACGAACTGGGATGCTATTCCCACGGATAGTCTGCAAATCGGGTTTTCTCTTCTTTATGGAGGTAATTTTGATGTTGCTAGGCTAGTTCTAAATAATATAGGTGAGAAAATGAATGAAAACAGAGGTGTCGTCTATTTTGCAAGATTTTGTCAATTGATATTCTCTGAATGTGTTTCTGACGTAGAGATAGATGAGAATGATGTGATTCCCTGTTTTAAATTACATAAACGCATATTCTCTGATCTAACCAATAAAGATAACAAGAAAGGAGATGTTGGTGTTTTGTTGCTACCTGAGTCTGTGCAACAATTCCTGGATAACTTACAACAACAACAGCTAGCAAACTCTGAAGCTGGACCTTCTGTGTCTCAACCACAAAGGTCACAGAGATCTAAGGTAAGGGCTGTTAAGTCTGTCAGGATAAACACTGAGGCTGGGGCATCAAATGATGATGATATGCCTCAGAAGAGAAGAATGAAGAAGAGAAGAGCCAATAGGGCAAAGTCTGATGCTGCTGATGCTGCTGATGCTGTTGATGCAGAGACTGAAACTGATGAAGAAACTCTTCATCAGAGAAAAAGAAGATTGGTAGCAGCACATTTGTTTGGTGCTGGGAATATCTCTTCCAATGTTGTTGATGATCTTGAGATTCCAGATGATGAAGCTGTTCCTGAGGACAGAGTTTTTATGGAGACTGTTTTTCAAGATGAAGCTCCTACATCAAAATCTGATGATGTAGTTGAGGAAGCTGCAAATGATGCTCCTATGCCCACAGAGGATAGAGCAAATGTTGAGATTGCAGATGAAGTCCCTGAAAATATTGTTCAGGAGGCTAATATGGAATTTGAAGCAAACCCCTCTATAAACTCTGAACATTTCACAGAGGGTTTGGAAGCTGATCAAGATACTGTTCAACTTGAAGAATCTATGGCTTCTCACACTGAAATTATTTCTCTTGAACTTGAGAAAGGTGAGGAAGTTGATCAGACTTTAGCTGCTAAAACTACATAATCTGTTGCTGCAAATCCTGATGTTGCTGACAAGGATGCAACAGAGAATGTTCCTTTTGAAGCAGAGTTTGTTGCAAACTCTGAGGATATTCTTGTTCTTGAAGCTCTACAACAATCTGTTGTTGAGATTGTTCAAAGAGAAGCAGAGTTTAGTCATACTGCACACTCTGATGATCCTGAAAGAATGGCAGAAAATGTTCTTGCAGAGAATGAAGCAGAGGATGACAATGCTGAAGCTAGTCCTGTTCATTCCAATCCTGATATACAAGTAGAGTTGTCTGACATTCAAGCAAACTCTAAAGAAGAAAGAGAAGTCAACAGAGCTACTACTGCGTATTATCAAGATATGTACTTCTCTAATTGGTCAAGCAAGGATACTATCTTTTCCAATGAAAGAGCTGCAGATTTTGTGACAAAGTCTTCTAAAGAGATTAAAAATCCAGAACTTCTCAGTCATCTCAAAGCAACTATTGTACAAATCAAATCATTAACCAATCGTTTTGATGATTCTGACAAGGTGATTGCAGGATTAAGGAATGATATAGCTACAAGAGAGCTTACACAGCAAAAGGACAAATCTCTATACATCTCTTTGTGTAAAGAGCAAAAGAATTTTAACTCTAGATTGTTGAAAGTTGAGGACAACCAGAATGCTATGTCTGCCCAACTGACATCAATTTCTAATGCAATTGAGTTGTTGACATCAGTACTACTTTCTGATGATGTCAAAAAGGGGGAGAGTGTACCAAGTGACAAATGCAAAGACACTCAAACTCTGAGACGGAGGGATGATGGTAATGATGGTGGAAACAAGGGAGGAGATGGAAAGAGCTTAAGATCAAATAATGATAGAAGACTACCAAGACCAAGATCAAACTCTGATAGAAGATCAAACTCTGGTAAGGGAAATGTAAACTCTGCCAGTGGTTCAAAACTCAAAAGTTTGATAAACACTGATAAACCTAGCACTGATGAGGAAATAGCTGCTAAGATGTTTATAGCAGAACATGGTAAAGATGTTACTATTGAAGATATCCAGGCAGAAGAGAAATTGCTAGCTGAAGAACACAGGAAAGATGTTGAAGCTGGAATCTACAAACAGAAGGTTATCAAGGCTCCAAGGAGAAAAGAAAAAGGAATTGTTATCAAAGAGAATGTAAACTCTGATCAGAGTTTACAGTACTCAAGGAGGCCTAGTGGTTCAAATGCTGATAAAGGTAAAGGCGTGATGATTGAAGAGCCTAACCTGAAAAAGAAGAATTATTCAACCTCTGACATTGCTCAAGTTGAAACAAGATTAGCTAAATCAACCTCTGACGCTGCTCAAGTTGATGTTATTACCAAAGTTATGACAACCTCTGACGTTGCTCAAGTTGTACAGAAATCTACACTACTTCCAGGATTCAGCAAACCTAAAATTCTTGAAGACTTAAAGCTTGAAGCTGTGAATTTCTCAGAAACCAGAACAGTATTGGGAAAAGAAGCCTTTGATAAATCTGGACTGGGTTCACACAGAGAGAGAAGAACAAATAACAGATCTCAAGATAACTTTTCACTGGCAGAATCTGGTATTGGGGTTACACAAGAAAACCTTGATAAGTTAGAATCTGTTCAGTTGATTTTTCACAGAATATTGAAGAAACAGTTTTTGTTATACTTCATGAGTGATGGAAGAGTTTATAAAGTTGGAGAATCTGATGTTAATCTCAAATCATGGGAAGAACTGGAGTATGTACTTTATCTTTTAAAAGTCAAAAATAGATATACTCATGATGTTGCTCAAGTGTTGAGAGAAAAGATGCTGAGATCTAAAGTTATGCTTGGAGGAGGAGTATCAAGTGTCTACATTCCAAAGTATAGGGATCATACTGGAAAGTTGGTGGAAATGAAGAAGAATAGTGCTAGATTCAGGACTGCACTGAATAAGAAAGTTCTAGAGTTCAATCTAGAGTCTGATAAGGCTTTTTATATCAGACTTGGCAATGAAATGAACAAGAACATCATCTATTCTTTAAGGGCTGCCATTTATCAAATTGGTGAAGATGAACCAAAATTGAAGGAGCTGAAGAAGGATATGATTGCTGAACTAGATCGAGCTGAGAGAAAGCTGCTGATTGATTATCTCAGGACAGTACCTGATATTGAAGAAGTCAAGTAAAGTCTGACTGTAAGTTTTTTTTTCTGTTCTAAGTTAAATTTAAACTCTGTTTTAAAGTTAAACTCTGACATATTTTAAACACTGCATTTGTTATATGTTTTGACATCATCAATTATCTTTTTAACTTGTACATTTTAATATGAACAAGTTGGGGGAGATTGTTAGATATAATTGCTGACGTTTGTTCATCAGTGTTTAAAGTACCAGGTACATATCAGAGTTTATATAGAAGCCAGTCAGAGTTTGATAAAGTCTGACTGGGTGAAGAGTTTATATGGAAGCCGGTCAGAGTTTGTTAAAGTCTGACAGGGTGATAGTTGACTTAGCTGTCGGTGCAAAGATAAAGATTCTAGAAGCAATATATTCTGAAGATGGAAAGAAGCAGAATATATTGATACAGCTAAGAAGACTGGACAGAAGACTGAAGCAATCCTTAATTGATAATAATTGTATAGCTAATTTATAGGAGTATCAATTAGATAAGGATTGTATGTAGCTGTGTACTATATAAACACAGATAGGTTATCCCTAGAAGGGATGCGAACATAGAATTATTATTCTTGTAACCTAGTAGCTCTTTGTGATTCATTAACATCACTAAGAGAGAATTATTTAATATAATTCAGTTTGTTGATTTACAAACCTGTGTTCTTGATTGTTATTCTCATACATACTTGATTATATATTGTGTATTCGGCCAAACACCTACCATCCTAACAACATGAACCATCCTAATTTCAGCTGGAGTAACAATCAGGGTGGTCAGAATCAGCCACAGCAGCCGTATCAGCAGTATCAAGGTCAGCAGTTTGGAGCTAAGCCATTTAACTCTTCTGGTTTTTAGCAACAGTATGCTCCAAGGCAACCGTATCAACCGCCAGGGTTTCAACAACCATCTCATAGCAATGTTGGTCAATCGTCTAATGAAAAGTCTGAATTGGAGGAATTGAGGCTAATGTGCAAGAGCCAAGTTGTTTCCATCAAGACTCTGGAGAATCAAATCGGTCAGATTGCCAATGCATTGTTGAATAGACCTCAGGGAACTCTCCCTAGTGATACGGAAGCTAATCCAGGCAAACGGGAGGTCAAGGAACATGTCAAAGCAGTTACCTTGCGATCTGGAAAGGTTACGAATGATCAGAATGCAGAAACGGATGAAAAAGAAGAAATTTTGAAAAATGGCCAGAAGGTGGAGCACGCCATCCCCCTCTCAAGCGCGCCCTCCCCTGCCCTTCTGCTAGAAAATGAAGAAAAAGTTGAAAAAGCTGGTTTGGGGGTGAACGAAGCAGAAGATGTTGACCATTCTTCTGAGAAACCTATTCCAAAGCAAGCTACAGAGAGCATGGAGGTCTATCCTCCTCCGCCATTCCCTAAACGACTTCAGAAGCAGAAGTTGGATAAGCAGTTTGCTAAATTTCTGGAGGTTTTCAAGAAGTTGCATATCAATATACCTTTTGCAGAAGCTCTTGAACAAATGTCGAGCTATGCAAAGTTCATGAAAGGTATTCTATCTCGGAAGTTGAAGCTCGAGGATTTGGAGACCGTCGCTCTAACTGAAGAGTGCAGTGCTATTCTACAGCAGAAGTTACCTCCTAAACTCAAGGATCCAGGGAGTTTCACCATACCATGGAGCATCGGCAATCTATCTTTCAACAAGTGCTTGTGTGACTTGGGAGCTAGCATTAATCTGATGCCGTTATCTATCTTCATGCAACTTGGACTTCCTGAACCTAAACCTACAAACATGTCTTTACAGCTGGCTGATCGGTCAATCACATATCCAAAGGGTATAGTGGAGGATGTTTTGGTTAAAGTGGATAAGCTCATTTTTCCTGCTGATTTTGTTATTTTGGATTTTGAGGAAGACAAGAAGATTCCGATTATCTTGGGAAGACCGTTCTTAGCTACAGGCCGAACTTTGATCGATGTGCAGAAAGGAGAGCTTACGATGAGGGTTCAAAATCAGAAGGTCACTTTTAACGTGTTCAAGGCAATGAAATTTCGAACTGAAGAAGAAGAGTGCTTTAATTTGGAGATGGTCGATTCTGTCGTCAATACAGAGATTGAACAACCGCTGAAGTCAGATACAGTGGAGAGAGTCTTGATAGGGGATTTTGATATCGAAGACGAAGAAAGAGCAGAGCAACTTCAGTTGTTGAATGCGCCTCCATGGAAAGGAAAATTTGTTGCGCCATTCCAATCTCTTGGATTAGCAGAGCTGAACAATTCTCAGGAGCGACTTAAACCATCTATGGAAGAAGCTCCTACACTTGAACTCCAACCACTACAGGATCAATTGAGGTATGGTAAAGTCTACGAGAGCAACATGCTATATAAGAAGAAGGTTAAGGACTGCATGAAAGAGGGGTGGTGAAACATTCATTTGTGCCTGGTCGGCTAGTTCTGCGTTTCAAGTCTCGTTTCAGATTTTTTCCAGGAAAGCGTAAGTCGAGGTGGTCGGTGCCTATCACGGTGAAATCAGCATGTCCGCATGATGCAGTAGAGATTTTCCATAAGTTTCCGGACGAAGCGTTCAAGGTTAATGGTCAGTGGCTGAATTATGATGTTGGTAATATGGTGAACCGTGAGTCGACATTCACCGTTCTTGCGACTGGATGAAAAAGGATTCACGTCAAGCTATTGACGTAAAACAACCGCTTCGTGGGAGGCAACCCACGCGAATATGCAGTATTATGACATGTTGCATGTTTGAGAGACTTGGTGGTTGAAAATATTTGATTTTGTGGGTATATCATCTATAAACCCTCACGAGACAAAACTCGTCCTACTAGGGCTGCCTAGGGGTTTAACGGCTTGTTGCATATGCTCAATGCAATCGTGTCATCTACGAAAGTGGTGGTCCTATTAGTTAGTATTATTTTTATTTCTTTATTTGCAGTTTTGGGTACTACTTTCAGAGCCACTGGAGTTGATATCGCTTGGCCTACCTTTGGAGCTGATTCTGTTTATCCACCACTGGATACACCACCCGAGGAGGGTGCTACTGCTGATGATTAGGTACTCTCTGCATTTTTTTTCCTTGTTATTACCTTCAATGAGGACAATGAATATTGTAAGTTTGGGGGTGGTAATTAGGGAATGTAGTGTGTGTTCATATAGGATTCATATTGCATATGTAGTTAGTTCATTCATATCTTTGCATAATTTGTCATATAGAGCATTCTATTTTGCATATTAGTGTTTATATATTATTTGAGTCCATTTAGTTGCATTTGCATAGCATAATTCATGATCCCGTAGGATTTGACTATTTCCGTTAGTGAGTTGATGTTGATGGGAGTGTGGTAGTGATAGATAGAGGGCTGATTAAGTTCCTATGAATTGACTTGCATGCCAGAAACAAAATAATTTCACAAGTCTCATTGGTTGCTTTTAGATTTGATCAGACCATGTTTGTTTGGATGTTAGAATTTAATCACTTGCTTATATTTAGAATGTATTCTATTCTCTTGAAATTGAAAGAGCACTTAAGTCAAAGTTTGGGGGAAAACAGGGATTTCATGCTAGTTGTTAATAAAGGCTAGGTGTCAAATGGCTAGTAGCCGGCTCATTGAAAAGATGAGTAGTCTAGGGTGGGATGAGAAAAAAGCAAAGCGCACTAATTCCGAAATTGGAAAAAAAAAGAGAAAAAAAAAAGAAGAAAAAAAAGAGTTGTGTTAGTTGTTTTTATGCAGAATTGATCAGGTTGAGCTCTTTAATACTCGAGCAATTAAGTTCTAGGGGACTTTGTGCCTAGTGACCTAAGATTTTTCCGGTCTGGGATCCACTAACCTAAAGCTCGCTACATGGGTATTATTGTATAAGCCTTTTGGGGTCTCAGCCATTGCACGGTCAAATAAGCATGTGTGTATTAATAAAGCATGATTTCCTGTCTAACTCAAGTTGAGGTTGAGGTGTCTTTAAGTGGTTTCTTGTGTCTAGAGTTCATTTTGTTTATAAGCTTGTGGTTGTTTTGGTAAAGAATAGGATATGGTCTTGATTTAGTTTGAGAGTATATTGATGAGCATTGCACACACGCATGTTTCTGTGTTTGTTTGTTAGTATAAGGGGATTTGTCGAACTCTGTTTGAAAGATTGCATTCCTTGAGATATTGGCTTGTTGATTGGTTATGGTTAGTTTGAGGGGATCGTTTGCATTTTCATATTAGTTGCATTCATGCATTGCATTATAGTTAGTAGAGTCTGTTTATGCTTGAGGACAAGCATCGGTTTAAGTTTGGGGGTGTGATAAGTGGATTTCATATCCACTTGGATCGTCCTAAATTGGCTTAAACTGGCTGTTTTGTTCTCAAGTTTGTGGTGTTTGTAATGTGTTTTGTATTAGTATTTGCAGAGTTGAGTTGTCAGCAGAGAAGTGGAGTTCTTGTGGTTTGCAGGGGTGTTTTGAGCATGTTTGTGAAGGTCAAGTGGTTGCGGAGCGAGAAAGCACAAGGAAATCCTAAACTTGGAAGGATTGGAGAATAAAGAGCTCAATTTAGAGATTTATTAGAAGGAAATTCGGATTTGTTGGGCTAGCTGCACATAATTCACTGTTTTGGCCATATCTGGAGTTCTACAAGTCCGATTCTGACGATCTTACAGCTCACGCGAAGAGGACAACATTTTCTATAATTCTAGGCAGAAGGTTCTGCGTGGGCGCCCAGGAATTGTACTGGAATTCTGCGCGGCCGCCCAGGAAGTCAGAATCGCCAGAAATTGCCAGAATTCGATTTTAATAAGGAAATTTTCACAAATTCGACTTCTAATCATTACGGTAATTGCTTGGGGCGGCCAGAAACTTCCAGAATCAGTTGTTAACATGGAATATGCAATTCTTATTGCATTCAAAGATGGAAATTGCCGTAATTCTATTCTAACTCAAAAACGGCAATTGCTTGGAAGAGGGACAACTTGGAGCTATAAATACACACCTTGGGGGGACATAATCAACACATCACAATACATCACAACACACCAGAGATCAGATTCAATATTGGAGCACAAGATCGAGGAGCCAAGAACGAAGAACGTGACTACGAGGAGATCTAGACATAGTTTTTTCTTGTATTCTTCAATTTTGGTGTAACTTTTGGATGCTTCCAGATTTGTCCTCTAAACCTTTAACTCTTATTCATATTTACATCATTGATTTCTTGTTTTTCATCATGCTTTCATCAGAACCCACGATGATGAACGGTTCTATTATGAACTAATCATTGTCGTGGGATTCTAACGGATTTATTTATGGATTTTAGTAGTTAATTGTTTTAAAGATGTGTGTGTGATGGCTAATTGATATCCTAGTTTGGTTGTGCTTATTCTTCTTGGATGCGTAGCTAACATCTAAGATTGTTTGTTAATCTCTATTGAATGCGAAAGTGGATATAGAGGTTTGGAACTTGCCATGCTAGCATAGGTTTATGTATGTTTGTCATGCATGATTCGTAGGTGATTTTAACCATCTTACCTGCCCTATGTAATCTGAATGGATAACTTGCTCGTTAAACCGTTATGTTTTCAAATCTTATAGACATATAGGGTCTAAGCATAATTGGTGTCTTCTTAACTTCTATCTATTTTGTGGATGTTTGAGTGGTTTGGTATACGTATACTGAAAGGTAGCGTGTACTGATTTCGTGTTATCCGAATAGTTATCACAACTGTCACATGCATTGATTAAAGACAAAAGACTCTAGATGAAGTATCTAATGAAGTTAGGATCCCATGTTTTATTCTCATAAGTAATTAAACAGCAAACTTTAGTTTAATATTGTCTTGGTATTTTGTTTAGTTAATTAGTTAATCAAAACACAAACTTGTTACTTGTCTTAGCATTGAACGATAGCCATACATTGTTGCATAAGTGCATAACTATAGTAACCAAAGCAGTCTATATGGGAACGAACTCTACTTATTCTTATATTACTTGTGACCGCGTATACTTGCGTGATATTGTGTGAACATCTGTCTCCCCCACCAAAGAAGAGAAGAACCTATAGGGAGACAACTGTTAGCCCGTTTGTATCCTCTCAACAGGATATGGATCTAGAAATGGTCATTGAACAGTCTCTGGAGACATCCTCTCAACAGGGTGAATCTATTGAAATTCGCCATCGGGCCCTGACAATTTGTAATGAGTCAAGCACACTCCCATTACTCACAATGGGAGAAAACATCCAATTAAATGAAACTCAGGACACATTGTCAGGAGAGCACATAGGGTTTGATACAGTGCCTACCATTGTTACGGTAGAAGTGCCTTCACAGGCATCTGAGGGAAAATATGATTCTTCGCCAACTCAAATAGAATCATTTTCTCCCCTCCCAGAGGGAACATCTCTGGCTCCCTTTAGGGATTTTCCACTCGTAGTTTATACTGGAGAAAGTGAAAGGCAACCTGGTGGGTCTAACACTGAAGCAATTCATATCTCAAATCTAGATGATTTGTTAGAATTCACTAGGGATTGGGATTCGTGAACTCCCATTGCACCACCACTGACCTCTCTTGAAGGGGCTAGGGTGATTTTTAATGCAGGTACATCATCTGGAAATCAAGATAGACAACTAGTGGTTAGGACTGAAATTCAAACACGGAGCGAAACACAAGCACGTGAGTTAAGTGAAACACCACTGAGAAATTGAGGTGATTGCACACACTGACACAAACACTGCTTCCGTGTTAGCTCAAATAGCTGCTCTACAGAAACAACTATCAGAAACCCAGGCTAAAAAAGAAATTCGAAAAGCACAAGTGGTTGAACGGTCTTCTTCGTCCACCTCTGTAACCAATCACCTGGGTATTATTAAAGATGATGTTGAAGGTTTGAAGATTTCTCTCCTACCAAAGTTGAATGCCATCCAACAATCTCAAATATTAGTGGCTTCAGACATCTCTGGACTTTCAGATTCAAATGCTCAAATAGTAGAGAGTGTCAAAGAGATTGCTTCCATTTCTGCCAAGGTGGACTTGATTCAGAAAACAGTCGATGAAAATCAAATGTTTGATGCTGAAAGGTTTGCCAGAATTGAAGGAGGAATGGAGCATCTCAATGAAGGGATGAAACACTTGTATTTAATGATCAAGAACTCTCATCAACCCACGGCTGAACAAAAGACTTTCTTTGAGGGTGATGATGATGATGATGAAGATGCTGATAATGATAAAGGAGGAGATGGTAGAGAAAGAAGGGAGGTTAATCCTGAAACTCAAAGATCTAAATCTGTAGAGGATTCCTCAACTAAGGGGAGAATAAGGAGAAAAGAGGAGGAGGAGAAGCTGGAGGAGCTTCTGGAAAGGACAAGGGGAAAGGAAAGCTACTTCAAGATGACTTCTACTACCAAGATGAACAAGAGGATTTCAATTTGGTGTTCAGGAGGATGATGTCCCTGAAAAGACTATTCCTGAAGATATCTTTGGTGAGGAGGAAGTTGACTGCGCTGAATGGGATGATCAATATGATCTTTTCAACCCTGATCATGTCTTTGAAGAAGAGCCGAGGAAACAGCAAGATGAGATAAGGAGGAAGCGAGATGAAAATGCTAAGGTCTCTCAGATTATTTCTGAAAAGCTAAAAATTCAAAAAGATGAGCATGAAGAGAAACAACGTCTTCATAGCTTGGAAGTCAAAGACCGGAGGCTAGACATCAGGTTGAAAAAGGGCGATAAATGGACCAAAGCTAAGGAAATGTTTGCACTCCCTCAGAAAGGTTCAAACAATGATCGGGAGTTTATCGGTCTTCTTCAAAATTTCAAGAAAGTCAATCCTGATAATTCAGTGTATATGAAGGCCTTACAAGAAGAAATCATAAGGATTATCACAGGATTTGACAGAGTGAGAAATGAGATAGTTATCGGTGTATCTTGTCAAAGCATAGAATCTCTTACAGTTTATCTAGATTGCTTTGCTGGTAGATCTCTGTCAGATTGGGTTCTCATGAGCAGAGTGAAAGAATCTTCTCATTTAAATGTACTGCTGCATGAGCAACTCAAACAATTTTCTACAAGGGCCAGTCCTCAGGTTGTTGATGTTCCATTTGAAGTCAAGTTTTACAAAGGTAGAACATGCTAAGGACAACTGGATTTGATTCAGAAGAAAAGACTGAAGTTGCTGACATCATTCACGACTATTGCATATCCAACATAAAAAGGTATCATTAGTTGAAAAATAGATTGAAGAAAGTCACAACTCAACCAGTCAGACCAACAAATCTCACATCTGAAAGTGATCGTGTCCTGGACAAAGACTTGCTAGATGCTTTGGAAGAAGGTGAAATGAGTGATCAAGAAGAATGATCACAAGCTCAATTTTTTATTGTAATTTGTATAGAGCTTAGGTAAATCAAGATAGGATCAATGTAATCAAGATAGGATCAATCTTTAAATGTTGGAATCTGGAAATGTTATATATAAACCAGAACTTTCTTTTATTATTTACTTGGCTCTTAAAGTCTTATTTTTTACTTGTTTAATTAGTTGAGTTATCCTCTAGGTATTTGGTTGTTATTATCTAACAAACAAATAGGGGGAGATTGAAAGGTATATGTATAGACCTATTTGTAAACATCGAGGATACAACTCAACTTAAATAAGAATGTTATAAGTAAATAATAATTCATTTGTCACAGGAATCTCAGAAAGTTATATCAGTCAAAAGAATGAAGATTAAAGTCAACCTACAGACTTGAAGTAATCCTACATTGAAAGAAGTTCAATTATTTGATCAAGCCTTAGTGAAGTATTCAAGAAAGTGGATTTATTGAATTGACAGAGATTTCTACAGTGTGATAGCAAATGTACAGGTTACAGTGTTTGTTAAAGTCAAATGAAAAAGGACCACTGCTTAAAGTTTAAAGATGAAGAACAGCCATTGTAGTTAGTCACTCATGAACTAGACAGTACATCGAGTTCAACACCAAACAGTGAAAGTTCGTCATTATTTTCAGTGGTTCTAGGATTGATTCTAATATAAAGAAATTATATTAAGTCTCTTAATTAATTAGATCAGTTAATTAATTTATCCAATAAATTAATTCTACTAGAATTAATTTATTCTTTAAATTAATTATGAGATTAATTAAGTATTTTAGAATTAATATTATTTATATTAATATGATTTAACATTTACACTTGCATGACTGTGTTGGGTTTCATTGTAAAAACGCAGCGAAAAACAGTCGTAAAATAATAAAATTTACGAAACCCTAACGCAGGATCCATGTATAAGTTGTGACTGATTATGGAGAAACGAAATCATACCAGTTAAGAGCTTTACGAATTCTGTAAGATGGAGGTCCTAGATTGCAATCACCACACAAACCTAGCGTCAAGATCTGTGTCTCTAAATCGTCCACAAGAACGTCCGATCGTCCAACGATCCAAGGAGCAGGTACTAGCCAAATAAAACTGCCTTCTCTCTCTCTCTAGCCTCTCTTTGCTTAAAAACGAATTATCTGAGCCAACCCTAAAACTATACATCATTATGTATATATAGGGCAGAGAGATTGGGCCTAACCCTAATCAGCTTGGGCTTCAACTAAACCAAACTGATTTGGGTTTTTAATGAATTAAATTCGAAATACAATTTAATTAACTAAGTCCAACTTAATTAATTAATTAACCAATTTCGAATTTATAATTATTTAATTTAAATCTGATATTCAAATTAAAACTCCTTTTAAAACGTTCTTATTGTGTAACCCTTTAGGTTATTATTACGTTGGCAATAATTTCAATATCCAATACCAAAATATAAACAATGAGCGGCATCTAGTAATACATCATTGCTACCCAAGTAATAATAATAATTGGTGATCCAATTAAACCTTTCGTGATTAATGTTTCCGTGTAATATAATCCCTTTAACCAAATATTATAGATTAAACTCGAGGCATGTATTTAGTCATCCTCTTCAATGCTTAATCCGGGTTTCCTTGATCAATGAGTAAACTATTAAAACAAATCAATATTTGAGCATGGCCATGCATTTTCATAGTCTCACTCAATCAAGAGGCCAATAATATCTCCCCTAATAATAGGAGGGTTAAATCATTTATCTATCATTCATATTTCTCATATGACTCATGATATACCCGATGTCCACTTTTATCATCACCCGGTCAAAGGTAACTTTTAATGTTGTCAAAGTATATTAATCCTCGTATAGAAATATAATGATCTCAAGTCTAAGGATCATTACACCATTGTCACTGTGAGTCTTTCTTATGACTTTATTAAACATGAAGAATCTCACTGTGGGTCTGTCCAGTACCATGTACTCCTACATGTACCTATGCATTGACTTTAGTATCTCCATACTTATAACCAATGAGATGTGGTTATCTGTCAATCAACATATTAGTCTATTTATGTATTAGTATTGTCCTATATTTAATAATACTCGACTAGGGACCTTTTAAGAATATGATATATTATATAATCTCAAGTTCAAGTCATGTACTTAAACTATATAATGTGTATCATGATTCTAAGGACATTTATTATGCTAACAAATATATCGCAGTAATTAAAGTCATAATAAATACGTTTATTGAATAATCAAATGACATAAAGGTTTATTAAAAGAGACAATGTATTGCCTCTAGGGCACCTACACTAACAATCTCCCACTTGCACTAGAGCCAATCACCCATGTATCTAATACCCATGGAACTAGTATGACCGTCGTGCTTCTGCTGCAACAAGCCTTTGGTCAGTGGGTCTGCAATGTTATCATTTGTGTGCACTTTACATATGTGTATGTCACCCCTTTCATTGATCTCTCGAATAAGGTGATATCTTCTGAGTATATGCTTGGCTCGGGAGTGAGATCTAGGTTCTTTAGCCTGTGCAATGGCTCCATTATTATCGCAGTACAAGTCTATGGGATCTGCAATCGATGGAACCACTCCCAATTCAGTAATGAATTTTCGAATCCAAACTGCTTCTTTAGCTGCTTCACAAGCTGCAATGTACTCAGCCTCCATTGTAGAATCAGCTACTGTCTCTTGTTTTGAACTCTTCCAGCTTACAGCACCTCCGTTTAGACAAAACACAAAACCAGACTGTGATACAGTATCATCCTTGTTTGTTTGGAAACTTGCATCGGTGTAACCTTTTACAACCAGTTTCTCCTCTCCTCCATACACCAAGAATGAATCTTTAGTCCTTTTCAGGTACTTTAGAATATTCTTGACTGCCGTCCAGTGACCTTCACCTGGATTAGACTGGTATCTGCTCGTCATGCTCAAAGCATACGAAACATCGGGGCGAGTACACACCATTGCATACATGATAGATCCAATTGCTGAGGCATATGGAACTTTACTCATGCGGTCCTTCTCATCCAATGATTTCGGACACTGATCTGTAGAGATCGTTATCCCTTGAGACACGGGGACATATCCCCTTTTTGCATTTTGCATACCAAAACGATGCAAAACCTTATCAATGTATGTACTCTGACTTAGACCGATCATCCTTCTAGATCTATCCCAATAGATCCTCATTCCTAGAATGTAGGATGTATCTCCTAAGTCTTTCATAGAGAAGTTGCTCCCTAACCATGTCTTAACAGCCTTTAGAGTAGGTATGTCATTCCCCATTAGTAGTATATCATCAACATATAATACTATGAATGCCACATGGCTCCCACTAACCTTCTTGTAAACACAAGGTTCATCTTCGTTTTGAACAAAACCATAGTCCTTGACTGTTTCATCAAAACGGATATTCCATCTCCTAGAGGCTTGCTTCAATCCATAAATGGATCGACGTAATTTACATACCTTGCCAACATTCCTTGGATCGACAAAACCTTCAGGCTGTGTCATGTACACATCCTCTTAGAGGCTTCCATTAAGGAAGGCTGTTTTGACATCCATTTGCCAGATTTCATAATCATGGAATGCTGCAATGGCAAGCAAAATCCTTATGGACTTGACCATAGCCACTGGTGAGAAAGTCTCATCATAGTCAATACCATGAATTTGTTTGAAACCTTTTGCAACCAGCCTTGCTTTATAGGTCTGAACTTTTCCATCCATGTCAGTTTTCTTCTTGAAAACCCATTTGCACCCTATGGGTTTTACCCCTTCAGGTGGATCAACCAAAGTCCATACTTGGTTTTCGTACATGGAATCCATCTCGGATTTCATGGCTTCTAGCCATCTCTTAGAGTCTGGACTGTTCATAGCATCTTGGTATGTGAGAGGCTCATCTTCATCTATGAGCATCAATTCACCACATTGAGTTAAGAGAAATCCATATCTCTCTGGCTCATGGTGAATTCTACCAGATCTACGAACAACCTGTGTTTGTTGAGCATTATTATTATCCTGCTCTTGTTCCACCTCAGGTTCAATGTTATTTTCTGGTTCTCGATCTTCATCGAGATCTATAGTTCTCCCACTGTTTCTTTTGGAAACAAAATCTCTTTCCATGAAGACAACATCTCGAGCAATGAACACTTTCTGCTCAGAAGGACTATAAAAATAATACGCCTTTGTTTCATTAGGGTATCCCACAAAATTGCATTCTTCGGATTTAGGTCCAAGCTTGTCAGATACTTGACGTTTCACAAACGCCTTGCATCCCCAAACTTTCATAAAGCTCATGCCTGAACGTTTCTCCATCCATATCTCATATGGAGTCTTTTGAACCTTCTTAGTAGGAACACGGTTAAGTGTGAAAGCCGCTGTTTCTAGAGCATAACCCCAGAAACTAATTGGAAGATCTGCATGACTCATCATCGATCGCACCATGTCCAACAAGGTGCGATTTCTCCTCTCTGAAACTCCATTCCATTGAGGTGTACCTGGCGGAGTGAGTTGTGATACAATACCATACTCCTTTAAATATTCTTTAAATTCAGTGCTTAAGTATTCACCCCCACGATCAGATCGTAAGATCTTAATACTTGCACCTCCGCCAATTTGCTTCTCTACTTCAGCCTTGTATTCTTTGAACTTTTCAAAAGAATCGGATTTATTCTTCATAAGATATACATATCCATATCTACTGAAATCATCAGTAAATGTTATGAAGTAGTAGTAGCCTCCTCTAGCCATCACACGCATTGGGCCACATACATCACTATGTATTAGCTCCAGACGTTCAGTGGCCCTTTTACCCTTACCAGTGAAAGGGGCTTTAGTCATCTTACCAAGCAAACAAGACTCGCATTCTAGGTATGATTCAAAATCAAACTTATCCAAGTATCCATCCTTATGTAATTTGGATATGCGTTTCTCATTTATATGGCCTAGACGACAATGCCAGAGGTATGTTTGATTTGAGTCATTAACTTTAAGTCGTTTGTTTTCTATATTATAGACAGGATTATCTAAGTCAAGAACATATAAACCATTAAACAAACGTGCAACACCATAGGTTAAATCATTCAAAGCAAAAGAGCAACTGTTGTTCTTTATTGTAAACGAAAAACCTTTCTTGTCCAAACAAGAAACAGAAATAATGTTTCTACAAATCGCAGGCACGTAAAAACAGTTCTCTAGTTCTAAAACAAGCCCAGAGGGCAAAGATAAATAATAAGTTCCTACAGCTAAAGCAGCAACTCTTGCTCCATTGCCAACTCGTAGGTCCACTTCTCCTTTAGCCAATGTCCTACTTCTCTGCATTTCCTGCACATTTAAACAAATGTGAGAAGCACATCCAGTATCCAATACCCAAGATGTAGAAATAGACAGATTGACTTCTATAACATATATACCTGAAGTAGAAGCTTGATCAACCTTCTTCTTCTTCAGATCCTCCAAGTAAACTGAACAGTTTCTCTTCCAGTGACCAGTTTTCTTACAGTAGTGACATCCACCCTTAGCAACACCACCTTTAGGCTTGAAAGCCTGTTTGGGACCTGACTTTGGCTTGGGTGCAGAATCAGATCCAGTCTTCTTCTTACCCTTCCACTTGCCTTTCCCTTTCGCCTTACCTTTATTGCCCACCATCAGTATGGGAGCAGGTTCAGCTGCCTTCATGTTGGTCTCATATGTTCTCAACATAGACAACAATTCAGTAGGTGTTTTGTCAAATTCATTCATATTGTAGTTCACAACAAACTGAGTGAATTTGTTGTTCAAAGAATTCATGATAAGGTCAATACCAGTTTCCGGTCCAACCGGGAAACCCAAAGTTTCAAGGTACTCAATGTAACCAATCATCTTCAGAACATGTGGTCCAACTGGTTCACTTGCCCCTTGTTTGCAATTAAAAAGTGACTTACTCGTGTTGATCCTTTCTTGACGAGTTTGGCTTGCAAACATGCTTTGCAAGTGTTCATAGATAGTATATGCATCCATATGCACATGCTGTCTTTGAAGCTCAGCACTCATAGTTGCCAACATAAGACATGCAACATCATTTGCATCATTCTCATCCTTTGTGTAGGCCGCTTGTTCCTCAACAGTAGCGCCCTCAGGAAGGGGACCTGGCGGAGGGATGTCAATGACATGAAGCTTGCGCTCCTGCCTGAGGACAATCCTCAAATTCCTCTGCCAGTCTAGGAAGTTGTTTCCTCCTGTCAGTTTATCCTTCTCAAGGATTGATCGTACGGATAGTGTGTTTGTGTTATTTGCCATTTCTACAAAGATAAAAGCACAAAATAAACATTAGATTGTCCGAGTTATCAATTATTATGTTCAAATGATTATGATATATTCATAATATATCTCCCACTATTTTTATCAAATTAATAGCCCTTACTATTAATTCGGAAAGTATATCGCATAATTCTTTCTAGTGAGCCAAGATCCATATTTCGTCAGGTTCTAAGTCAACCACTGGAAGTCCTTAAAAATGATTATTTAGGTAGACAACAGTTGTCAATTATATCACATATAATTCTTGGATAGTTTGGCGAACAACGATTGATCTTATCTATCTAATAGATTTTTAACCAAACTCTATGCTTCTAAGTTCATAATAGTTGAATATAACCGTTTATTTTCACCTTATTATGACGACTCAGTTAAGTTAGACCCAATGATACAACGGCCGAATATAACCATTTATATTCGTCGCATCTCACCACGATAGATAGGAGTCCCCTGCCACTGACAGCCCTTCCCCTTATCGATCTAGGATTCGATGAGTGTTCATTCATTGGAAAGCATCCGATTAAAACTTAATATTTTGTTAAGGGGTTTAGGAAATTTATAACGATCATGATCACATCATAAAGAGATCCTCAATTTTTCCTTGAACCAAATATTTCATATTGACATCTTAAATTGTTCATTTCCTAGGTAGATGGAGGATACCAATGGTCACGCTTAAAACCCATCAACCTTACGAATACACATATCCGCTTTTGTCAGAAAATCCCAATTTTTAGATATCAGAAATCCATATTTAATTCTGTGCTTTAAAAATCCATATTTCATAAACACAAGAATCTCATGATCGTTTTTAATATTTGAATCGTTACAGATTTTATCTTGTTTAAACATGGCAAGCATGGCATGGGTGATGTATCTAATACATGCAAACATCATTAATCTAATTAAAGCATGCATCTTCTACTCTATACATACAAGGAATGAAGACGACATGCAAGTCGTATTTAGAAACCAAACCAACATTAAAACAAAAAAACCTCTATCCTATAGGTCAATAAGCCATAACCATCCACCATGCTCATATAAACAATTAATGACATGACATATCATATAAGGATGACATACTGTTTATTACTTTTCATGATCCAATCATGAATAATAAATAAACAAAGCATATGTCACAAGCACAAATTAAAACAAAGCCCTAACCCGCGGAAAATTTTGCAAAATCATGTATCAGAATACAAGCAAAATCATGTATCAGTATACAATTCCAGAAGCATGTATCAGTATACACACGACCCAAATCCCAGTTACCAGAAACATGTATCAGTATACACGTAACCCTAATCTCAGCAAATAGATCGTATCCAAATACATCTATCCGACCGTTTATATCATTATACAAACTAAACAGCATACATATCATAACAGATCGCATATAGATGAGTCATGGCAGATTCTAAACATACTAGTATCATCATATCAGATTATATACATATTCATTATATCAATCATATAACATAACTGTATCATGGCAGATTCATCAAACATGCATACTCGTAAAATACAGTAAACATGTAACCAAATCAGCCCCTCATACACGTAGTTCTGATACCATTGTTGGGTTTCATTGTAAAAACGCAGCGAAAAACAGTCGTAAAATAATAAAATTTACGAAACCCTAACCCAGGATCCATGTATAAGTTGTGACTGATTATGGAGAAACGAAATCATACCAGTTAAGAGCTTTACGAATTCTATAAGATGGAGGTCCTAGATTGCAATCACCACACAAACCTAGCGTCAAGATCTGTGTCTCTAAATCGTCCACAAGAACGTCCGATCGTCCAACGATCCAAGGAGTAGGTACTAGCCAAATAAAACTGCCTTCTCTCTCTCTCTAGCCTCTCTTTGCTTAAAAACGAATTATCTGAGCCAACCCTAAAACTATACATCATTATGTATATATAGGGCAGAGAGATTGGGCCTAACCCTAATCAGCTTGGGCTTCAACTAAACCAAACTGATTTGGGTTTTTAATGAATTAAATTCGAAATACAATTTAATTAACTAAGTCCAACTTAATTAATTAATTAACCAATTTCGAATTTATAATTATTTAATTTAAATCTGATATTCAAATTAAAACTCCTTTTAAAACGTTCTTATTGTGTAACCCTTTAGGTTATTATTACGTTGGCAATAATTTCAATATCCAATACCAAAATATAAACAATGAGCGGCATCTAGTAATACATCATTGCTACCCAAGTAATAATAATAATTGGTGATCCAATTAAACCTTTCGTGATTAATGTTTCCGTGTAATATAATCCCTTTAACCAAATATTATAGATTAAACTCGAGGCATGTATTTAGTCATCCTCTTCAATGCTTAATCCGGGTTTCCTTGATCAATGAGTAAACTATTAAAACAAATCAATATTTGAGCATGGCCATGCATTTTCATAGTCTCACTCAATCAAGAGGCCAATAATATCTCCCCTAATAATAGGAGGGTTAAATCATTTATCTATCATTCATATTTCTCATATGACTCATGATATACCCGATGTCCACTTTTATCATCACCCGGTCAAAGGTAACTTTTAATGTTGTCAAAGTATATTAATCCTCGTATAGAAATATAATGATCTCAAGTCTAAGGATCATTACACCATTGTCACTGTGAGTCTTTCTTATGACTTTATTAAACATGAAGAATCTCACTGTGGGTCTGTCCAGTACCATGTACTCCTACATGTACCTATGCATTGACTTTAGTATCTCCATACTTATAACCAATGAGATGTGGTTATCTGTCAATCAACATATTAGTCTATTTATGTATTAGTATTGTCCTATATTTAATAATACTCGACTAGGGACCTTTTAAGAATATGATATATTATATAATCTCAAGTTCAAGTCATGTACTTAAACTATATAATGTGTATCATGATTCTAAGGACATTTATTATGCTAACAAATATATCGCAGTAATTAAAGTCATAATAAATACGTTTATTGAATAATCAAATGACATAAAGGTTTATTAAAAGAGACAATGTATTGCCTCTAGGGCACCTACACTAACACATTTGTGATGTCTATCAGTACTTATGCTTTAATTACAACATGAAGTTAATAAAGTAAGTGATTATCAAAACTTAAATATTTATTTAGTCATTATTTCCTAGCTGGCCAACTATAAAAGAACAAGGTACATATCCTTTGTCTATGGTCTTTGGCGTAGAGGAGGAAGATGATGAGATAAGCGAGGTGTATAACAAGGCCAAAGCTATTAACCGTTAGAACAAGGATGCTTCCTGGAGTAATAAACGGCATACCATATAATAACCAAACGAAACAGTTCATCATCGTCAAAAGAAATTATTCAGTTTCAAACTCTTCTACTGGTTTATTCTTTGTTACTCTGTCAAATGTTGGCCTACACAAGTAGACAGGAATGGATCAATAAAAAAAACCATCAAAACATAATTCAAACAGGATCAATAAAAATAAAATCATCAAAACATGATTAGAGGGAGGGGGTGCTTACACCGAAGAAGCAAACAGTCCAAAAGAGAAGACATTCCCTTTAAGTGATGATCACACATACTTGTCAGTTGTCACTATGTATTGATAAACGGTACTCCATAACTATATACCCATAAATATAGTAAACACATCATAGATAGAGTTTCCATAGAGGGATTACATTTCATTTCTTGGTAGAGCACTTGTAGAGGTTAAAATGATTAATTTTTACAACATTCAAGTTTACCAATTCTGAGTTAGGGTATATAAGCATGATATTACTCTTCTTTTTCTGAAGCAATAATACGATTTCTGTTGAGGAGATTAACTGTATGCAAGCAATCATAAGTTTACTAATTTCACTTGAGATTTGTCTTCAGTTGAACGCATCTTAAAGGCAAAGACAGTAGCTGCAGCCAATCCGATGGCCCCTGGTGGAATTTATACAAGTAGTCAAGAGAGTCAAAATCAGCCGGTGGTAGCCGCGGGACGTTAGTCGAGAGACTACATTGATTCAGATGTGCAATGGTTATATATTTTGAATACAACACATAGTATTACCCCTTAGCCTTTGTAGATCAGTTAGTCGTAGGTATAATAGTTAGCCAAGAGACTACATTGATTCACATGTTTGTATTTTGACATGAAAGACTAAGTTTAATGTAGTATTGTGGTGTAAGTTGACATGTGTTTCGGCTTTAGACATATTAGATGATATTGTGATAAAAGTTGATTAAGTATATGGTTTATTGACATGTGTATTGCGAGATTTGCCATTTGGGAAAGTTGAAATGTCATTTTTGGTTTGGTATATGCTTTTGTGCATGGTATATTTAAGTTTCAAACATGACATTGTAATCTGGATTCATAAAAAGTGTTGCAAGTAATTGTTGCCAGTAATACCAAAAAATATTACAATAGGGATAAAAATGTTGCAGATAATTGTTGCAAAAAAACCTTAATGTATTGCAAAAGGTATCAAAATGTTGCATCAAAGTGTTACAATAAACTGACATTGTAACATTTTTACTCAATAGATGTTGCAAGAAGGTGTTGCATTAGTCTATTGTAACACCTTAAAAATGTTACTAAAACAGATCAAAGTGTTACAAAAAAGTGCTATTGTAATATTAAAAAATGTGTTGTAATAAGTGGACATAATGTTGCAATAGAGGCCATAGGCAACGCTAGCAAATGTAACGCCGAATTTTGGCCAAAACGTTACATAAACATCTACTGTAACATTTTTGGGGTCTAACAATCCACTTTTGTGGGGTTGCAATAGGTCATTTTTGGTGTAGTGGTGAGTTGCGGAATAGTAATTCTATGGAAATTCAACACTAGAGGTACTACCTTGACCATTCGTTTTGGCTAAGTAAAAAGGATAATATCGAGTCGGCTAAAACTCGAAAGTTGTTAAGGATTAACAAGAGAACGTATTGGTGTAAAGAACGAGACTAGAAAGGATTATTAAAACGATAAAGAAGATCGTAAGTTAAGTGAACCCGAGAGAGTGAAAGTCGGGTGAAGTAAAGTTTACTTAGAATAAGTGAACTGTAAATCAAGTGACTAATTGAGGCTATGTATTGTCTTGGTAGATGTTCCAGGACTAGATGAGAGACATCCAGTTAAGAGCTCGGACATCAGGCAAGTTTACTAAACCTTACTCTATTGAACAGAGTGGGCATATTTTCAATTATTTAATACTTGTTTATTCAAAAATATATCTATATATATTCTTTGTTTCAAGTATTGTGCAAGTTTTCGAACCCCAAAGCTTAAGTATTTTGCATAATTTGTAAACTGTTGTGGTTGTGATATAATTACTGTTGAATTATACGAACTGTTTTAATCATAATACCTGATGCTTACGATGTTTTACGATGTGGAATTTGTGACACCTTATATAAGTGTATATGTATAAGGACTCTCGGGAAGAGTGTATATTCGTATTTTAAACGTAATTCGGGAGTCGGAGATATTTTAAGAACGCTGTCATAAAAACCCGGAGATTTGCCGGAGACATATTATTTCTGTTATATTTATTTAAAATATTCCAATAAATATAAATTGGATATTTTTAAGTTTAATAAATATTTAAATAATGTTTGAGATATTATTTGAATATTTATTTAATTAAGTGAATATTATTTCGAATATTCATTTAAAAAGAGTTTAAGTAATTGTTTATTATTTAATAAATATTATTTCAATATTTATTAAATATCCTAATTGTTTATTAATTAATTAATATTATTAAAATATTTATTTAATATTCTAAAATGATTTAAAAATCATAAAACCCTATTTAAAATTTATTTAAGGCCTTCATTAATTATTTAAAATATTTTATGGCCTTCAGAAAAATCTTTTAAAAATAGTAGGGGTTCCCAAATATTATTTTGAGTTTATTAAGACTCTTAAATACGATTAAATATTTCCCAACTCATCAAAAATTGGGAATCTAGTTTAAGGAATGACTAATGATTTTACTCTCCCAATTCCTCGAAAGAGTTCATGTTTTGGGATCACTGCCCTAACCTAACGAATTTCAAATCAAAGCATCTCAGAAAACTCCGACTACTCCCAAGTCGAAATTTCGCGAAGCGAATCCTTCTCGGTGATTACTCTGGTTGACTCAAGTCAACTTCCATTGTGACTTACCTCCCCAAAAAATCAGGGAGTAAGGTGATCAGAAATATTGAACAGTTGTTGACAAGTATCAATTGCTTGGGAGACCTGGATTAAGTTCCGGCTCCAGTTTTCTTTGATTGTTCATCCGGGACTAGGAGATATTGCGTAAGAGGCTGTGGTGGCAGTCCATCTATTTTGACCATGTAAGAGGCTGTGGTGGCAGTCCATTGGGTATTAGCCCGTATGCGGCTAGGGTGACATCCATTTATGGTGTTCGTCCATCTACATGTAGAAAAGGTTACTGATCGTACTACCGTACTGAAGCGACTGATCATCGTGTACGGTAGGGTGTTATTAAAGGCTCCGGAAGTAGTCCCATCCTCCAATTGGAATTGTACTGTAACATTGTAACGAAAGCCTAGGTGCTGAGTTACCGATAATGTTGACAGTGGTTGAAAAGTATATTCTCTGGTACAGTATCTTGAACTGTATGAAATGTGTTGACAAAAGACAAACAATATTTTTAAAACTTGTGAACTAGTGTTGTTCATCTTGCAGTATCTAGAACTACGTACTTGTGATTTCTAAAGACCGTGCTAAGCCACGGATAGTGTCTTTCAAAACTATATATGAACTAAAGTCGTTCATATGGTGGTATTTTAAACTTCATAGTAAGTATGAATACTTTATATTGGAAAGATCTTTGTACTACTATTATATTGTTGGAAAAACTTTATATTAGTACTACTTAACTTGCTGAGCATTCTTTCGCTCATTCTTGCTTTTAAAAATTATATTTCAGTACAAGGAGAACATAGTCTGTTGGCTCCATATCATGAGAGAAAGGAAATAGAAGATTCACCCTTGAGATAGTTCAGCTCAGGAGGGATACCACAGAAGTAAGTTGGATAGGCTTCAGTTATGTTAAATATTAATGCGACTTCATGTAGAGGTTGTAATTAATAGTGTGGGATCCTGGTTAGTACATTTGGTTTGTAATAACTAATGTTACTGTGTAACGTTTCTAAGGCTATAACTTGTGTGAGTAAGAGATTGAGGTCTATGATGTGTTTTGATTGGATTATTGAGTTAATACAGGTAATATACGATTAGATGGTGACAACCTAGATTCCTGACCCCGGATCTGAGGGTGTTACACAATCCAAAAAGTGTGTGCCTAAGACATCTGTCAAAGTTGTTCATACAACGAAGACAAAATTAGACACTCATAAGTTGGAACAAAACAACATGTCTAACATGCGTAGCATGCCTAGTGTAGATTTATCTCATAAGCATGTGGTGTTGCGAATTGCATGTCTTGTGCTTTCAATGTAATGTATGTTTATTTTAATAGTAAGCATGCATCAAATGATAAGACTGCTCCCCGTCAACATGTTAATAATAAGAAGCATGTTAGATCAAAGACTGCTAGTCCTCCTAAAGTTAGAGTGGACACATTTATACCTAAGCCTACTCAGAAATGTGTTAAGGCTGGTTATAAGTGGAAATGCTCTTTCGTTAAGGAGGTTGAAGTGATTAAAATTAAGAATGTTGTTTTGCCTGACAAAGGCCAGTTCTTTAAGTATGCCGGACCCAATCAAGTTTGGGTTCCGAAGAATGTCTAATCAATTGATATTGCAGGGTGTGGAACAGGTGAACCGAGTTGTGTGGATTCTCGACAGTGGATGTTCAAGGCATATGACCGGAGATAGAGCCCTGCTATCAAATGTGGTTGAGAAAGCTGGCCCAGTGGTTACCTTTGGAGATAACAGCAAAGGTATAACTGAAGGATATGGCAGTCTGGATGCTGGTAATGTTATCATTAAGGATGCATCTGTTATGGAAGGTCTTAAGCACAATCTTCTCAATATCAGTCAATTATGTGATAGAGGATATGTTGTTTCGTTTGATAAGGAGAAGTGTCAGATCCTTCATAAGAAGAATGGAAAGCCTGTTCTTCAAGGCGTAAGGAAAGGAAACTTGTTCATAGCTGATTTGTATTCTGGATGCAAATATGAAGTTAATTGTTTTTATGTTAAAGGTTCGTCAGATGAAAGTTGGCTATGACACAAGAAGATGTCTCACCTCAACTTCAAAACAATGAACTCCCTAGTCAAGAGGGAATTGGTGAGAGGTCTGCCTTAAATGGAATTTACACAGGAAGGACTGTGTGAGGCATGTCAGAAAGGAAAGTCAAAGAAAGCATCTCACAAGGGCACTGACACATCTTCAATAACTGAACCTCATCAGTTACTGCACATGGATTTGTTTGGTCCAGTTAATGTGATGTCTATGTCAAAGAAGCAATATGCTCTTGTGATCGTCGATGACTATTCTAAATACACATGGGTTTTATTCCTACATTCCAAGGATGAAACTCCACAGATTGTGATTGATCATGTACAGTTGATTGAGTTGGATTCTAAGTTTCCAGTTAGAGCTATAAGGTCAGACAATGGAACTGAATTCAAGAATGCAGTTCTGAATGACTTCTGTGCAGACAAAGGAATAACAAGACAATACTCAGCCCCTAGAACTCCTCAACAAAATAGAGTCGTATAAAGGAAGAATCGTACTTTGATTGAAGCTGCAAGGACAATGCTAAGTGAATCGAGACTTCCTATGTACTTCTGGGCTAAACCTGTGAACACTGCTTTTTATACTCAGAATCGAACTTTAATCAACAAGGACTTAATGAAGACACCTTATGAGATCATGAATGACAAGAAACCAACCCTCAAATACTTTCATGTATTTGGTGCTAAATACTTTGTGCTTAAAGATGGAGATGTTTGACGTGGCAAGTTCGAGGCCAAAGCATATGAAGCTATTTTTGTTGGTTACTCCAGAAGATCTTACAGGGTGTACATAATTGGCAGTCACCAGGTGAAAGAAAGTGTCAATGTTACTTTTGATGACACTAAACTCCCAAGTATCCAAACAGAAAATCCATCTGAGAAACTGAAGTTTGATAACTTTCCAGATTCAGAATCAGATGATGAGACTGTTAGGGTTGACACATTTGGAATGATGATAACAAAATGCTCAAGACAAGAATTTGATCTTGATACCGAAGCTGATTGTCAGAAAGCTAGTTCATAGAAGCTGATGAATCAGGAAGCTAACTAGAAGGCATTTTATCTATCCAAGGTCTAAAAGCCACATCAAATGAATGGAAGATATTCTGTCATCAAGTTAGGAAGCAATTCAGAAGCAAGCCAACAGACGTCTAATCAAGCACCAAGTGTTTCAGTGGTAAGCCTGCCCAAACAACTCAGTAATGGTGAATCAATGAAGATGACAAGATGTTTTATCTAGAGATGAAGCTAAGTGTATCCGTTCTACGGATAAAGCTATGGAAATCTTATTTCATCTATGGATACGAGCTGAAAACATCATATGCCATCAACGGATAGAAGCTGAAGACATCTTATCTCATCAACGGATAGAAGCTGAGAACATCTTATCTCATCTACGGATAAAAGCTAAGGACATCATTTCTAAGGACAAAAGTTGAACGAAGTCGATCTACAGATACGACTGAGGATGTCATGTTTTATCTATGGATGCAGTTAAGGAGGACATGGTCTATCTATGGATGCAGCCAAGAATGTCATGTCTCGCCTATGGATACAGTCATGGAATATTACTTCTACGGATATTCTGAGATTACCTTTCTACGGATAATTGACGTAGAATGATAATCTACGGATAAGGAAGTAATACGCCTACTGATGTTCATCTCATTCAACATGAAAAACAAATCTATTTAAAGGAATCTTTTGAAGTTTTCTTTATTTAACAGGTTGAATGGAGGATAGTCTCAGAGATCATCATTACACACCCGTGACTAAAAGATGTTGGATAACGACACAAAAGATGTATGGAATAGGGAGTCAAATTGTAAATATTCGAAGGCTCAAATTCCTACAAATGAAATATGAAGTCATCTAGTGTCTTTTATGTCTCGATGGATAAATAAGAGTTAAAGCAGCTACCTAGAAGTTTACCTTCTAACTGGACACAAAGGAAAAGCTTGACAATCATGAAGACCTATATGCAATACTACATGTTCACTTATCTCAGCTGATAGTGACTTGACAGTCGGGTAACCAAGGAAAGGTCTCATTCATGCAGATGTCACATGGGCTTGGAAGCTAGGTCAATTGCATGGACTTAGTAACTTTTAAAGAGAGAAGCACACTCAATCAGAAAGCACCATTTGGGACTATACAAGTTTATCTGTGATGCCAGCTAAGGTATTTCCCGAATAGGATAGTTTCTGAGACGAGCATGTGTAAAGCATAATGTAACATAAGATGTAAAAGAGATAACTACAACTCAACAAAGGACAAGACAGACAATAATATTAGCAGAAGCAGAGGAATCCAGAATCAAAGAAGAAAAGGTAAACTCAAAAAATCAAAATACGTTATGTATTCTTGAAGTCCGTAAACAGGTCACGGAAAGAAGTTCATGAAAATGTTCAAGCCTCAGTGACATCAAAAGAAACAAGACTTTCAAGACGACAGAAGTATGTGAATGATTTAGAGTTTAGTACCACGGGATTCCAGTGATTTAATCAAAGCAACCAGAACGACAAAGGACTTATCAGCAGCATTGAATTGAAGACATAAAAGAAGAATTGAACAAGTGTTGTTCATCTGTGAACCATACCAGTTGCACTAGGTGACGGCACTAAAAAGATCAAGTTGTTTTATCGTCTCAGAAGAAATTGATACAGTCTAAAACAAGACACCCTGGAACTCAAAAGGTTTTTGAAATGATTAAGTACAAAAGAAAATGTTCGATGGTTTTTCATAAATGAAAACCATCGAATATGGTTAAGGAAATTCTTTAAGAAAACTATAATTAAGTATTTTTCATTCGATAGTTTTATTTATAAAACTATCGAATGGAAAATACTTTTAATCCATTCGATAGTTTTCTAATTGAGGAGCAGGTGAAAAGTTTGTTTTGTTTTATATGGTTGATGAAGATCCAACGGCCAGGATTGATTCTTCAAGTTTGGTTCGATGGTTTTTCAATTGAAGACTGCAGTTAATACAGAGTGAAGAATGTGTCTTCTTCAGTTAAGGCAAAATCACACAGAGACATTACTGAGAGAGAGAATTGAGCCGGAGAAATTATCAGAGAATTAATAGTGCTCAGAACTTGATCATTATTTTGTATTTGTGTAACCTTAAACTCATTGAAGATAATCTACGGATTAGAAATTGTAGCACCCCTCGAGGTTTATATTTATAAAAAGATATATTCCCCGAAACTTGATTTGGTTTGGTGTGTTTGATTTCGTTATAGAACTGAATGATTAATCCGTGAACGAAATTGAATTATTTGTGAGTATCGTATTCAACCCCCCCTTCTACGATACTTTGGACCTAACAATTGGTATCAGAGCTACTTGATTGACATACAAATCAGATCCGGTGAATGTGACCAAAATCAAACGTAGCGTGAAAATTCGAAGCAAATTTTTTAACTTTCAAAATTTTTCATTTACTTGGAATTTCTTGAATTTTAAACAATTTGGAATTTTCAGAAACCATGAGTGCACCAAAGACAACAGCTGGTATTAAAGTTCCCCCGTTTACTAGAGATGATTTCAGTTTGTGGAAGATGGAGATGTTGTTATTTATCAAGGCATCAAATCCGTTATACATTGGCATATTAGAGAACGGACCGTTTGTACCATTGAAACCAGTTAGTGAATCTACAGCTCCTGATGGTAGCAGGATTCCTCAAGGCACCCAAACTAAGGATATAACTGAGTATACAGATTCTGATAGAGAACTGATTCGATTGGATACAGGATTGATGTTGATATTAGCAGACTCCGCAGACAAGGAAATGAGCTATCAGTTGATGAACTGTACAAGCGGGAAACATATGTGGGATACCATTAACTTGATAATTGAAGGAACTGAAGACGTGTAGGAAAACAGATTGGACATCCTGACTTCTCAGTATGAGGCTTTTAGGTCTCTTCCAGGAGAAAGTATAACTCAGGTCTTTGAGAAATATACTATGCTCCTAAATGAATTGGCAATGAAAGGAAAGACCTATCCACTGAGAGAATCAAACAGGAAGTTCATGATGACGTTGCCCCATCATGTAGAACACAAGTCATCATCCATAAGGGAAAGAATTGACTTCACAAAAATGCCACTAGAGATGATCTATGGCAAGTTGAAGACCTATGAGATGGAACAGGAACAGAGAGTGATAATCTACGGACAGGGGACAGTGGAAAACAAGCACAATGCACTTGTGAGATCAGCATCACTTGTAGTGGATGAACCAATAACTTCTGAGATTCAGGTTCAAACCTCTAGAGCTGGAAAGGAGGTGATTATAGAAGCTGAAATGGATTCTGTGAATCTGGGTGTTGATGAAAGTGATTACTACACCCTAGAAGAGCTTGAGCAAATGGAAGACAAAACCATGGCGTACTTAGCTGCAAAGTTTAGTCATATTCGTTTCAAGAGAAACCCTAAGTACAAGTTCAAGGGCTCAACCAATAGATTCCAAAAGAGCAATTATTCACCAGGGACTGGTTTTAAAGGAGGCTACAAGACTGGTATGATTGATAGAAGCAAATCAAGATGCTACAATTGCAATGAGTTAGGGCATTTCGCCACTGAATGCCGGAAGCCTCGTCAAGCAAGAGACATGAAAGATGTCTATGGAAAGAGAGATTCTATTGAAGACTTGAAGAAGGAGAATGCCAAGCTTAAACAGCAACTGGAGGCATTGTCTGGAAAGTAGAAAGGGAAAGCTTATATAGCAGAGGGAAAACACTGGGATGATACTGATTCGGATGAAGAGGAGGAATATGTAAATGTTGCTCTAATGGCTGACTCTTCAGAGGAATCACTGCAATTATCTCAGGTACCTATCTTAACAACAATTGACATGTCTAATTCTGAGTACAAGAAAACTGTGCAAGATCTTAGTGTAGAATTGTTTAATGTACACACAAGCATGCTAGCATCAGAAATGGAAAATTCTAAACTAGTTCTTAAGATTAAAAATCTAGAATCTAAAAATGAAGAACTAGAGCTTGTAGCTGTCTCATTAGAAGATCTTAAGCAAAAGAATGCGTACTTAGAAAACAAGGTCAAGTGTAATGATGAGATAGAGACTATCCTCAGGAAGCAGATTTCAGATTTAGATTTGAAACTGAATGCTTTTAAGAATTCCGCTCTAGTGGCTAAGGAAATCATTGATACTCAGGCCATAGAGAATAAAACTGCTATAGGATTTGACTATAACAAGAAAGCTGGTAAGAAGATAGTGGGATTCCCTGTGACACCTTCAGTTGTCAAAAGGAATACTCCACATGTTCTTAAGAATGTTAGTTGTCCAGTTTTTGTTAAGCCTTTTCCACCACTCTTTCATGAGGATGATCTTTTCATAAGACAAGAATTGCTTGAGGAGGATTTATTGAAGGATAAAGAGGTAAAGACTAAGTTGCCTAAGAGCTCAGTAAAAGCTGCATTACCTAAAACTGAAGTAGGTGACGTAGTTAGTATTTCTAAAAAGAACAGGAATGGGAAGAAGAAGATTGTTAATCAGGAAATGGTTCCATATTCTCCCATTGTATCTAGGAAGTTGTGCTCTATTTGTAATTCTGCTGGACACCTTACACATGCATGTAAAAAGGTTAAAGTAGAAACTGCTAATACTTCTGAGATGCATAACATGTCTGACATGCCTGATAATCATGAACCCTGTGGAAAGAAAGAGTGTTTTCTATGTAAGTACAACATCATGCATGCTTATTTTAAGTTGATGAATGATAATAGCAACAACACTAGTAATGTTAAATCCACAGATACTATGAATGTCAAACAGGGTAAGACTAAGTTGAATGTTACTCTTGTTAAAGTATCTAAACCTTCAGGACCCAAACAACTTTGGGTACCAAAGTCCGCTTAATCAATCTGTGATTGTAGGGTAAGGTTAAAAGCTCAAAGGTCGTGTGGATTCTGGATAGTGGCTGTTCTAGACACATGACAGGTGAAGAGTCCCTGCTTACAGAGGTGGTTAAGAAGACCGGCCCAATTGTAACCTTTGGAGATGACAGCAAAGGATTCACTACGGGATATGGTAAATTGAAAGCTGGAAATGTCATCATTGAGAACATCTCTCTTGTTGAAGGATTAAAGCACAATCTTCTAAGTATCAGTCAGTTCTGTGATAAAGGCTACAATGTAGATTTCAGAAAGGACAAGTGCTTGATCACCAACAGGAAGGATGAGAAGCTTACTCTACTGGGAGTGAGAAAAGGAAATTTGTTTATAGCTGACTTAAGTGAAGGGTTTCGAGCACATAAACGCAACGTAAAACGTAAAAATAAATCAAAAATTCGAAACCCCTCCGCAGGATCCATGCGAAAACAAAAGATTTAATTCGGAGATTAAGAACAAATACCTTAAGAAGCTTTAACAGTTCATTAATGGAAGATTAATGGAGATCCAAAGCTTGTTCAATCACCATGTATCCCGCTCTCGCGATCTACACTCTACGGTATCCACACGAACGCTTTTCTTGAAGGATTGATGTGTACTAGCACCCGAAAACTGCTTCTTTCTCTCTCTCTCTCTCTTTTCTTGCTCTCGTAAGCGGCTAGGGTTTTAATAAAAACGTTTTTCATTAATAAAATCAGCCCTCTTTGAGAGTTTATATAGAGAGGAAAATAAGTTTTCTAATTATAATCCAATTATAATAAATACTAATCCGAAATTCCAATTTATTATTTAATTAAGTCGCACTTAATTAATTAATAACTAATTTCAGAATTAGTTTAAGTAATTCCATTTTCTATTTAAATAATTAATCAAGTCATACTTAATTAATATTATAAATAGAATAAATTACTTATTTAAATTTAAATTCATAATTTAAATTATTTCTCCTTCAAGCGTTCTTTGTGTGTGACCCTGTAGGTTATTATTACGTTGGTAACAATTTTAATGACTAATTAAAATTGTAAACAATGAGCGGCATCTAGTAATACATCATTGTCACCCAAGTAATAATAATTAAATCAGTGATTCGATTAAGCCTTTCGTGAATAATGTTCCATGTAATATAATCCCTTTAACCTTAATATTATAGATTAAACTCGAGGCATGTAATGTGTCATCCTCTTCATAATTTAATCTTAGTTTTCTTGATCGATGAGTAGTCTAATAAATCAAATCAACATTTGAGCACGGTCGTGCATTTCTTAGTCTCACTCAAACAAGAGGCCAATAATATCGCTCCTAAAATTAGGAGGGTTAAATCCCATCTAGATCATTCATATTTCTCATACGATTCATAATATACCCAATGTCCACTTTTATCATCACCCGGTCAAAGGTAACTTTTAATGTAATCAAAGTATATTAATTCTCGTATAAAAATATAATGATTTCAGGTCTAAGGATCATTACACCATTATCACAGTGAGAATTACTTATGACACTATTAACATGTGTAATCTCACGGCGGGTCAATCCAGTGTCATGTACTCTTACATGCACCTCTGTTTTGACTTTAGTATCACCATACCTATGACCAATGAGATGTGGTCATCAGTCAACAAACATACTAGTCTCTGTGCATTATTATTGTCCTTAAATAATAACACTCGACTAGGGATATTTAGGAATAAAGATACTATTCATATAATCTCATTTTTAAGTCACATACTTAAAGATATCGGATACGTATCATAATTCCAAGGACATTTATTATGGTAACATTTATAACGCAGTAAATAAAGACATAATAAACTAATAATAATAATCAATAAAACATAATTTATAATAATAAAATTTTTTCTTTAAAACATAAAAGTATTGTCTCTAGAGCACTAATACTAACATTAAGTTCTACCAGTGAAGGAGAAGTTACATGTTTCTATGCTAAGGTATCTTCAGAACAAAGTTGGCTATGGCACAAGAAGCTCTCACACTTGAACTTCAAAACTATGAACTCTTTGGTAAAGAGAGAGTTAGTGAGAGGGTTGCCCCTGATGGAATTCAATCAGGAGGGACTATGTGAAGCATGTGAAAAAGGGAAGTCGAAGAAAGCATCACATGGAAGCAAAGGAATGACAAGCATTACTGAACCATTACAACTGATTCATATGGATTTATTTGGTCCAGTCAATGTCATGTCACTTTCAAGAAAAAGATATGCATTGGTGATGGTGGATGACTACTCCAAGTACACGTGGGTGTTGTTCATACAATCAAAGGATGAAGCAACACAACTAATCATTGATCACATTAAGAAGATAGAAGTGGAAACTAAGCTACCTGTGCGGACAATCAGATCAGACAATGGAACTGAATTCAAGAATGCAGTTCTTAATGATTTCTGCTCAGAGAAAGGAATATCAAGACAGTTTTCAACACCAAGAACTCCTCAACAGAATGGAGTAGTGGAAAGGAAGAACAGGACCTTGGTTGAAGCAGCAAGGACCATGTTGAGTGAATCAAAACTTCCCACTTACTTTTGGGCTGAAGCAGTGAATACAGCTTGCTACACTCAGAATCGTACCCTGATTAACAAAGATCATGAAAAGACTCCGTATGAGTTAATGGCCAACAAGAAACCAACACTGAAGTACTTTCATGTGTTTGGTGCAAAGTGCTTTGTACTTAAAGATGGAGAACATCTTGGCAAGTTTGATGCCAAAGCAGATGAAGGCATTTTTCTGGGCTATTCTCTGGAATCTAAGGCTTTCAGGGTATATGTGATTGAAGATAAGAAGGTGTTGGAAAGCTTTAATGTAACATTTGACGACACCAAAAGACCAGGCCTGCAAACAAGAGAGACCTCTGAATCCTTGGTATTTGAAAATCTATCAGGAGATCTCTCTGACAATGAAGAAGAACCTGAAGTTGTGACAGTTATTAATAATAATCATAATGATAATGATTCTGGACAAAGTGGTGACCAAAGTGGAGATCCTCAAAATTCTACAGGATCCACTAGTCAGTCAACAGAATCATCAGATCAAACCGTCAATAACTCAGGGGGAGCAGGAGAAGGATCAACTAGTCACACTCCACAACATCTAGAACAAGGAGAATCATCAAGATCGCATCTGCCAAGACAAAGGGTATGGAATAGAGATCATCCCTTTCACTTGATCATTGGTGATCCGGACACAGGAGTGAGAACTAGGAGAGCATCACAAAATGAATGTCACTATTCTGGGTTTCTTTCAGAAACAGAACCTAAGAAAGTTGAAGATGCTTTAGATGATCCAGATTGGGTAATTGTTAAGCAAGAAGAACTCAATCAATTTGAAAGGCAGAAAGTTTGGAAGCTGGTACCCAGGCCTAAGGGAAAATCTGTTATTGGAACAAGATGGGTATTCAGAAATAAGTTGGACGAAGATGGCATTGTAACGAGAAACAAAGCCAGACTGGTTGTTAAAGGTTACTCTCAAGAAGAGGGTATAAATTATGATGAAACCTATGCACCAGTAGCAAGACTTGAGGCCATCAGAATGTTTCTGGCATTCGCAGCACATTCCAATTACAAGGTATATAAAATGGATGTGAAGAGTGCTTTTCTGAACGGGGAGTTAGAAGAAGAAGTGTATGTGGAACAACCTCCAGGTTTTAAGGATTCAAAACTGGCAGACTTTGTGTACTTTCTATTCAAAGCTCTCTATGGACTTAAACAAGCTCCAAGGACATGGTATGACACTCTCTCTGAATTCTTACTTGAAAATGATTTTACAAGAGGTGTTGTAGACAAAACTCTCTTTGTCAAAAAGCATAAAAATGATTTGATATTGGTGCAAGTATATGTTGATGACATAATATTTGGTTCTACTAATGATGATCTATGCAAGAGATTTGCTAAGTTAATGCAGAGTCGTTATGAAATGAGTATGATGGGTGAATTGTCATTCTTCCTTGGACTGCAAGTATACCAAAGACAAGATGGTATATTCATTTGTCAGTCCAAGTACATCAAGGATCTTCTTAAGAAGTATCAAATGGAAGACTCATCTACATCAAAGACTCCTATTCCAACTGCCACTAAGCTTGATAAGGATGAAACTGGTAAGAAGGTTGACATCACAGGCTGCAGAGGTATGATAGACTCATTACTTTATCTCACTGCAAGTAGACCAGATATAATGTTTGCAACATGCTTGTGTGCTAGGTTTCAGTCTGATCCTAAAGAATCGCATCTAATAGCTGTTAAGAGAATATTTAGATATCTTAAGGGGACCCCAAATCTTGGAATTTGGTACCCTAAAGATACAGGATTTGATCTTATTGGATACACAGACTCTGATTTTGCAGGTTGTAAGATTGATCGGAAGAGTACTTCAGGAAGCTGTCAGTTTCTTGGAAGAAGGTTAGTTTCCTGGTATAGCAAGAAGCAGCATTCAGTGTCCACATCAACAGCTGAGGCTGAATACATTGCTGCTGGTAGCTGCTGTGCTCAGATCTTGTGGATGAGAAACCAACTCCGTGACTATGGGCTTTTGTTGACAAAGATTCCAATATTTTGCGATAACACAAGTGCCATAGCAATCTCAAACAACCCAGTGCAACACTCGAGGACGAAGCACATCGACATCAGGTATCATTTTATCCGAGAGCATGTCATGAATGGAACTGTGGAGTTACATTTTGTACCCACAGAGGATCAAATTGCAGACATCTTTACTAAACCGCTTGATGAATCCACTTTCAATAAGCTGGTTGGTGAACTTGGGATGTTAAATCTTTCTAATTGATTTTGATTAGAAGTCAGTAACTGTAGATAGTCCTAGTAAATACATGAGTTTAAGAATTTCTATATCCTTAGGACTCGTGAGTTTATTTTCTGGAGCAATTCTCGTAGTTAGGATTATTGTACTAATTTTATGTCATAATTAAGGATGATATATCTTCTGGCATTTAATTAGTTATTAATTCTAAAAATTATTTAAGTGCTAATATTTGTTCTAAATATTCAAGCATTTATTTAATTTAAATTAATTTACTCTGTTTTTAACATTATAGATTAATGCAGCATAATTGATTGGATTTTAATTGATTAATATCACTTAATGATATTTAATTGATTTTATTCTAAGAAAATTGTGAATTTTCTGTTAAGAATTGATTTTGGTAAATTTGAAAAGATTTATTAGAATTAAAACTAGACAGGAAATAAAAGTTTCTGATTCTTAAAACAAGAACAGGTTTTAGGAATTGGAAAAGAAGCAAAAATTTTGAATTTTTAGGAAATTCGATAGTTTTTCAGGTACAAAGAAAAAACCATCGAATTTACTCTTCGATAGTTTTTAAATTAGAAAAGAAAAACCATCGAAATACACTTTTCGATAGTTTTTGAAATCAAATGAAAAATATATCGGGAGGATTTAATTTTTTCAGTAATTAAACTCCTCGATAGTTTTTCAACAATCAATTCTCGATAGTTTTTGAGAATGCCTTTAAAATTTATCGAAGTGAATTTAATTAAATCAATATTAGAATTCTCGATAGATTTTAATAATTTGCAGAAAAACTTATCGAAGTGAATTAATTAATTCAATAATCTAATTCTCGATAGTTTTTTCTAACAAAGGACCATTCGATAGTTTTCAGGTTTTGCAAAGGATCAAGTTCGATAGTTTTCAGGAAAACTTTTAAAATTCTATTTCAAAAAAACCTCGATAGTTTTCCAAAAACTATCGAAGGGAAGTTGACAGTTTTACCCCCAGCTGAAAACCATCGAACATACATTTAAAAAATATCGAATACTGTAAAGACAGTTTTACCCCTGTCATTGTTAATTGTATAAAAGCGTGCCTTACACTTTTTTTTCTTCCTCATTCTTTACAGATCTGAGAAAGTGGCCGTTTTTATATATACTTACATATATTCTACAGTTTCAAGAACATATCTCGATAGTTTCTTCAATTTTAAACCGAGTAAAACTCAAAAGTATTACTGTTCTTCACTGTTGATTCTCTTTTGACAGTGAATACTTGTTTGTTTTTGAGTTTTGGAACATAGTAAAGGAGAAACCATCGAAACAAAACTTCGAACCTCAAAGAAATTGTTAACAGAACACCTCTTAGAATTTAATTGGTTAAACAATTGAGGTCTTTTGATTTTGTTGGATAGTTGGTTTTAACAATTATGGTTCTTAATTTTGATAGTTTTTGAAGTTGTGTTTAGAGATAAAGGGGTAATTTTGTTAAAAGTTTGATTAATTAGTAATAATTAATTAAATTTAAAGAAAAATTAGTTTTGGTTTAAAATTAATTTTCTGGATATTTGAAACATAATGGCTGGAGAATTTATCGTAACCAAAACTAATCATGTCTCGTTTCAAAACTTGCAATCCATAACGAACCTTTAGTTTCGTGCATGGGCAGAGTTTTTGAACACACGTTCATTAGTGGCATATGTTGTGAGTACTCCCGTGGTCCTTTGCATCGATCAATTGACTACGTTGTACACAACCGCCACGGATACAACTGAGAATAATGTACGGTCCTTTAGTTTTGTTGTGCCAGGGGGCAGAACAATAAGGGTGACGGAACATGATTTTAATCGAATCCTACATTTTCCTACAGAAAACATTGTTCCTGATCCCACAACTGAGGAAATACATGCTTTCTTCACTCTCATTAGAAGTCAACAACCTAACTTCTTTGTGGGAGAGTTTCTGAAGCATTACTTGCCAAAGCCATGGAAATTTTTCTTTCATACACTTATCCATGTGTTTACTGCTAAGCTTACAAATCTGCATGGTATTCCCTTATTCCTTCAAAAGATAGGGTTTGCCATTGCTAACAATAGGCATATAAACATAGGAAAGTTACTGATTGATCAAGTAATTCTATGCATGGGACCACTGGATGAAAGAACAGGCATGGACGATGTGCTTTGTTTCTATCCTAGGTTCCTACAGCTCATTCTCAATGATGTCTTAACAGATAATGAACGGGAGATATTTGAAGGTGAAGCCAACCAGGAGTGCATGAGAATGAAGAGCAATGCAATAACCGCTCTCATCAGGAAGAACAACTATCTTCCAGGGGTACCCACTGTTCTCACTGACTATCTAAGAACGGTGCCCCTACCACTTCTACCCCCAGGGGAACAGGTAATTGAAGGTAATATTCCTCAACCTCAACCTGAAATGGCACCACAACCAATGGATGTCGATCCAGAGCCCTTAGTGGCCATTCCTGACCAGGAGGTTGCAAACCCACAACCTCTAACCACGGTCGAAGAGCCTTTGGAAGAGCCAAATGAAATGATAAACGAACCTCCTTCCCCTCCTATACCCAGTAAAGAAACATCCTTGAGTGTAGAGGGAGATAGTGCCAAAGCAGCACCACATAAGGAGATACACCCTTCAACAACAGCTTTGCCTTCCTCTAAAAGGAGAAGAACAGAAACCGAGGCAACTGTTGATACTTCATTTCTCTCATCCAAAGAACCCTTCACAGATTTTTCTGACTTTGATTGGGCAATGCTCACAAAAGCTATATCTGAACCAATAGCTGAATCAAGTAAGGAAGAATTGACGGAAGCAACTGGTGTTCCGACCATATTACGGTCAGGTTCACTGGTTGAAGGTTCTAAGAACCAAGAGTCTTCACAGACGTCGAGAGAAGGCTTTGACCTAAATGCACAATCTAAAGGGTCATTGTCTACCTCCCCAGATGGAACATATCTAGATCTTGCGGGTAAAGGGTCTGACGTAGGTGCAGATCGGCAACTCGGTGATGATGAATCAATTCACATTGAAGAGTCAACTGAGGTGAAGTCTTCACAGACTCATGGGGAAGGTTCAGGATCTCTGCTGTTAATAGAGCCTGTTTCTAACCCCCTAGATATTCAAACTCTAGATCCTTTAAAGGATACATCATCCACGGATGATCAGCAACTTGGTTTATCCAAGGATGGGGACTTGCGAAGCCCCATTGTACCACCGGTGACCTCCTTAAGGATGGCTACGGTGTTTTCTTCTGCAGGTACAATCAGCACAAAGGGAATGAGTGAAACAAAAACACTTACACCTGGCCTGAGTGGGAAAGGAAAAATGATTCAAACACCGACAGAAACGTTGAGTGTACACCCAGAGCCAAATGTGAGGAGTGACACCCTAACCCTACCTAATATTGATGATTTGTTGTTACCAACAGAAAGAGAGCTACAAGTTCAATCTTCCCTCAAGGAGATGACAGTTAATGACAAAGAAGGCAATCCTTTATTCAAGGTTCCACTGCGACCTTCCTTTGACCAAGGGATCTCCTCTAGTCAAGCCAATGCTTCTTTAAAGTCTATTCAAGAGAAGGTCGACTTGGCTGCAGCTGATTCCAGAAGAACATTCAGGGTCATTGGCAGTGCATCTGGCACTATAACAGGTACAAAACAGGCAGTGGACTCCTTAAAGAAGGAAGCTATGGAAGAACTGGTCGAGTTGAGGATGGACGTCAGGGAACTTAAAGATGGATTCATGAATGAAGTAACTGCTTTGTCACAAGGACATGAAGCTTTGAGAGAAGACGTTCTAGTTATCCGGGATGGTCAAGCGCGGGTAAAAGATGCAATGAATTCCCTTTCAAGAGTGGAGTCTAAGCTAAACAAGAGGCTGGATCATATGGAAAAGACTACCAACTCAAGATTGGCGAACATTGACCTGTCGCTAGCTTCTATAAATGAGTTTAATAAGCAGCTTATGGATTTCTTGAAGAATTAAGGTGACGGAGTACAGTCTATCTGGAGTATGCTGAAGAAACAACAATCTGGACAACCTGGTCCTTCAAATCAACAACCTGATCCTTCTACTACCTTTTATGCTGAGGATGCTTTTATCGAGGATTCCTCAACTAAGGGGGGGAAAGTTGGAGAAGGGGAGCAAGCTAAGGATGGATGGGGAGTTTGGGAGACGGTTGAAGCTATTCCTATCAGACAGTACTGGATAGAAGAACTTGTAGAAGAAGAGAAGGAGAGTGAAGAGGAATTTGAGGTCATGCATGAGCAACCTATTCAAGAGGAGTATGAGCCATATTATCCAGAGCCCATTGAACATCCAATCTGGGAGGATAATATGGAAGAAGAAGCAAATTCTCTATCACCTGAAGAAGAAGCTGCCTTGGAAGCAATTAGAGCTCAAAGAGTTGCAGTAGATGCCAGGCAAGCTGAGAAAGAGAAACAACAAGCAGTTCTGAGGAGTGAAAAATTGAAGAGATTCAAGGTGTATAATGAAGTGAGGAGGAAGAAGATGATAGATCTGGCAAATAAAGATGGTACTGAATGGGAAATGGCTTACAAAACCTTTTGCGGAGTTGAAGAAGGATTAGAAGTCAACGACAATGTTGAGGTGGAAGTTATCATTCAGGACATCAGAAGTGCTAATCTTGAAGATCAGACTTACTTCACAGCACTGAGAAGTTCTATAATCTGTCTGAAAGCAGGAGTTAAAGCAAATGGTGCCTGGAGCTTATTAATCAGTTTTCTGGAGAAAGGTACATTTGTGATTTCCACTAAGTTTTTAGAACAGAGGACATACACAGAATTGCAGGTTATTCTCATCAAGATTCAAAGGACGACAAGGCTGAATGAACTGCTCCGTGAGCATGTTAAAGAGATCTTGATGAAAGTCGGTCCAGAGATTACTCAAGATCCTCCAATGGTTAGATTCATGGCGAATGACTTGTTCAGAATCTGCTATTTGGCTGAGGACAAACTGAGAGACTATCCAAGCAACTATCTAATATCAGTTGAGAAGTATCCTAGATCCACTGGATTCATATCAACGGAGAAGGACAAAGCAGCAGACACTCTTAGAAGATTTCTAATGGAGAATGTTCCTTACTATAGGAAAAGAGTGGAAAGAGGATTGGAAGTGCATACCAGATTACCAAACATGCCAAAGCTAAACAAGGAAGATGTTAACATTGCATGGTTATGGGCTGGAGTGGGTCAAGAGGTTGAATATATTGGAAGACACATCCAAGGAGCAATCCTTAAACCTGGAGAACCACTACACTATCTATCAGTGATTGATTATCAAGCTGCTAACTCCGATCCAATGATTGAAGAAGGTGAGATCGGAATGGATTGAAGATTGAAGCAAAGAACAAAAGAACTATCAGCTCAGACTAGAGGAGCAACTTCATTGGATAAAGTTTAATTGTTTTTTGATTTATGAAATCTGGAAATGTATATATATCTGATCCAGAATGCATTTAATATTATTACGTTGTCTTACTTTAATTAGTTTAATGTTTCCTTAGTTAGTTGAGTTATCCTCGAAGTATTTGCTTGTCGAACTCTATCCAAACAAAAAGGGGGAGATTGTAAAGCATAATGTAACATAAGATGTAAAAGAGATAACTACAACTCAACAAAGGACAAGACAGACAATAATATTAGCAGAAGCACAGGAATCCAGAATCAAAGAAGAAAAGGTAAACTCAAAAAATCAAAATACGTTATGTATTCTTGAAGTCCGTAAACAGGTCACGGAAAGAAGTTCATGAAAATGTTCAAGCCTCAGTGACATCAAAAGAAACAAGACTTTCAAGACGACAGAAGTATGTGAATGATTTAGGGTTAAGTACCACAGGATTCCAGTGATTTAATCGAAGCAACCAGAACGACAAAGGACTTATCAGCAGCATTGAATTGAAGACATAGAAGAAGAATTGATCAAGTGTTGTTCATCTGTGAACCAGACCAGTTGCACTAGGTGAAGGCACTAAAAAGATCAAGTTTTTTTATCGTCTCAGAAGAAATTGATACAGTCTAAAACTAGACACCCTGGAACTCAAAAGGTTTTTGAAATGATTAAGTACAAAAGAAAATGTTCGATGGTTTTTCATAAATGAAAACCATCGAATATGGTTAAGGAAATTCTTTAAGAAAACTATAATTAAGTATTTGTCATTCGATAGTTTTATTTATAAAACTATCGAATGGAAAGTACTTTTAATCCACTCGATAGTTTTCTAATTGAGGAGCAGGTGAAAAGTTTGTTTTGTTTTATATGGTTGATGAAGATCCAACGGCCAGGATTGATTCTTCAAGTTTGGTTCGATGGTTTTTCAATTGAAGACTGCAGTTAATACAGAGTGAAGAATGTGTCTTCTTCAGTTAAGGCAAAATCACACAGAGACATTACTGAGAGAGAGAATTGAGCCGGAGAAATTATCAGAGAATTAATAGTGCTCTGAACTTGATCATTGTTTTGTATTTGTGTAACCTTAAACTCATTGAAGCTAATCTACGGATTAGAAATTGTAGTACCCCTCGAGGTTTATATTTATAAAAAGATATATTCCCCGAAACTTGATTTGGTTTGGTGTGTTTGATTTCGTTATAGAACTGAATGATTAATCCGCGAACGAAATTGAATTATTTGTGAGTATCGTATTCAACCCCCCCTTCTACGATACTTTGGACCTAACAGCATGTGAACAAGCAGAACCAAAAATGTAATATTTTATTATGTTTTAGGTTTTGTTTGTAACACACAGTCGATGTATATAAGACTGTGTGGAGTAGCATAGAAATGTATGTGAAGAGAGCAAAAAGGTGAATGTAAAACACTTAGGCTCTCTTTCATCATCTGTGTAAGCAGATGGAGTTTGTTGAAAAACAAAACCAGAGAATTATTCAATATACACCTCAGGTGGGCTTTTTCCGAGAAACCCACCTGAAAAGTTTAAAAAGTTTGCTTGTCTCCTGCATTTCTTTTTAACTCGAAAAATTCATTTATGTTCACGGCTTGACTCAATTTTAGTTAATTTGGAAGCACATATGTTCATACTGTAAAAAGTGTGAAAAGTTTTGTAAAATTAACTAGATTGTATTCAACTCCCCTTTCTACAATCTAGGTTGCATTTGCTCTAGGAATAACAGAGACTCCACCTAAGATTGTTGTTGGTTATAACAATGACAATGATGATAATAACCATGGTGGTGGTGGTGAAAACACTGGTAATAATAAAGATACCATTAACAGTGAGGAAAAATCATGAAGACAATCTAGCAACAACTCAGGGGGAGGAAATGAAGGGTCAACTAGTCATTCACAACATCATAATGAATTTCAAGGCGAATCATCAAGATCAAATCTTCCCAGACAAAATGTTTGGAATAGAGCTCATCATTTTGAGCTGATTATTGGTGATCCAGGTTTTGGAGTTAGAACTAGAAGTGCTACTCAGAATGAATGTTATTATTCATGGTTTCTTTCTGAAATGGAACCAAAGAAGACTGAGGAAGCACTGGGTGATCCTGATTGGGTGATTGCTATGCAAGATGAACTCAATCAATTTGAACAACAGCAAGTCTGGAAGCTGGTACCTAGACCAAAGAACATGAAAGGAGTTGGTACACGGTGGGTATTCAGAAACAAATTAGATGAAGATGGCATAGTGATAAGAAATAAAGCAAGACTGGTTGCTCAAGGGTATTCACAAGCCGAAGGCATTGATTATGATGAAACCTATGCACCAGTAGCTAGGCTTGAGGCCATCGGGATGTTCTTCGCATTTGCAGCTTACTCCAATTTCAATGTATATCAAATGGATGTTAAGAGTGCATTCCTGAATGGTGAGCTGGATGAAGAAGTGTATGTAGAACAGCCCCTTGGCTTTGAAAATCAGGAGTTGCTGGACATTGTTTACTTTCTCTTCAAAGCTATCTATGGTCTCAAACAAGCCCCGAGAAAATGGTATGACACTCTTTCTGGTTTTCTTATTGAAAATGGTTTTGTTAGAGGTATCATAGACAAAACTCTTTTTTCTAAGAAACATAAAAATGATATGATATTAGTCCAAGTCTATGTGGATGACATCATATTTGGGTCTACTAATGATGATCTCTGTGAGAGATTTGCTAAGCTAATGCAGAGTAAGTTTGAAATGAGTATGATGGTTGAGCTAAAGTTCTTTCTTGGATTGCAAGTAAGTCAAAGGTTAGATGGTTTATTTATTTGTCAATCCAAGTATCTCAAAGAACTCCTCAAGAAATATCACATGGAGGATTCAGCTTCAGCAAGGACTCCATCATCTACAGCTGTCAAACTTGGAACTTATGATAATTCTATCAAGGTACATGTTACAAGCTACAGAGGTATGATTGGCTCCTTACTCTATCTTACTGCAAGTAGACCTGATATTATGTATGCTACATGCTTATGTGCAAGGTTCCAAGCGGATCCTAGAGATTTGCATCTCGTTGCTGTAAAAAGAATCTTGAAATATCTTAAGGGTACACCTAATTTAGGTATCTGGCACCCTAAAGATTCTGGTTTTAACCTTGTTGGATATACAGATTCAGATTATGCAGGTAGTGTTGTTGATAGAAAAAACACCTCCGGGAGTTGTCAATTCCTAGGTGGCAGATTGATTTCCTAGTATAGCAAGAAACAACAAACAATTTCCAATTCAACAGCAGAAGCTGAATATATTGCTATTGAAAGTTGTTGTGCTCAGATCTTATGGATAAGGAATCAATTGAAAGACTATGGCTTTGTATTGAAAAAAATTCCTATTCTGTGTGACAATACAAGTGTCATAGCAATCTCCAACAACCCTGTTCACTACTCGAGAACCAAGCACATCGACATCAGGTATCATTTTATCAGAGCGCATGTCATGAATGGTACCGTGGAGTTACATTTTGTACCCACAGAGGAACAAACAGCAGATATCTTTACTAAATCTCTTGATGAATCCACATTTACCAGGTTAGTTGGTAAATTTGGTATGTTAAACAGTTTTAGTGATTAATTATGTCTCTACTTGTTGTTTGTTCTTATTTAAAACATTTTCTCATGTGTATATTTACTGCTTATTATTGTCATTCCTTGTTTGATTTATTAGCCTCCTAATTTGAGTATTTTTGAATAATTTATTTTCTCTAAAAAAAATTTCTCAAATTTTTATGTTAAAATTGTAGAGAAATCTACTTTTATTGAAAATTTACTTATTTGGAATTATTCAGTTTATTTATACATATGTTGTAAATTGTTGTTTTTAATTTTTTGCAAGTTTATGTAATTTAATTGCATTTTTATAATATTCTGCAATTTTATGTGAATTATTTGCATATTTCTGCCAATTTATGCATTTTCTGTAATTAGTTGCATTTTCTGTGAATATTTTGCATTTTATTTAAATTGTTGCATTTTTCTATTAATTCTATGAATTATTTGCAATTTTTCTGTAATTTTTATTATTTTTCTGATGAGTTCTTGCATTTTCTGTAACTGATTTAAAGTTTATGTAAATTAGTTTTAATTTTCTGTATAAAATTTGTTTGTTTTTAAGTCATGACAGTGTTTTGTATTGGCATGACTATCCATTAGTCATGCTGAAAGTCATGCTAAGTATATTTTCTGTATTTATTTGTTTTTATTTCCTATTAATACTGGTATTCATGACAATGTTAGATGTTAAATTAATATAATTTCTATTATTTGTACTACAATGACTATCGGCATGACTGCTGATAGTCATGCTAATAGTCATTGCCATATATGTATTTATTTTTATTATTCTTCTGCAGTTTATTTAATTCTTTAAGTCATTAGTACTTGAATGACTATCGGTATGACTATCCAATAGTCATCCCGATAGTTATGTCAGTTATATTTTAAATATATTTTATTATTATTCATATATTAATTTGTTTTTTTTTATTCTTAGTCATTCTGTATTTTTGTACTGGAATGACTATCGGCATGACTATCCCATAGTCATCCCGATAGTCATTGCAGCTTTGTGTGTATATTAATATATAAATATATATATATATATATTGTACAAACTATTCTCATAGTCATTCTAAGTTCTTGTTTTTACAAAACTTTCAACTTCTTATTCTCTCACGTTTTTTCTAAAGTTAAAGAACTGTTGTCATTTTTTTGGTTAATTTTTAAATTTTCGGATTTTGATTAATTTTTAATCCCTAAATTCGAAATAATCCAAATTAATTGAATTATTTTGTGTTAAAATGGCCAAAATTTTTGAGATTGTTCTTAATAATTACAATGGGTATTTTGATCCCCTAAAGTGTTCTCTTGAACGTTTTAGGCATTGGATCAGTTTTTTAAATGAACTTTCTTCTGTGAATTATGCTATATGTGTGAATGTTGATTTAAAAATTGATCCTCTGTTTTTGCTATATGCTCCACTGCCATTGTTGCTGATGATTTTTCATCTTTCATATTCACTATTCAAAACAATCAGTACACGGTCACTGAGGAAATTTTTTGTAATGTGTTGCACTTTCCTCAGAATAATTTTGATACCATGCCCACTGATAGTGAATTGACTCAATTTTTCACTAATATTCACTATCAAGGTCCATTGGTCTTAACTAAGATGCTTAAAAGCAATCTGGATGTGAATGAGATATGTTCTTTGACACATTGGCCAAAGTCTTTAGCAATTGCACCAAAAACAATTTCCAAAACATTACATCTTTGTTACAAGTTATTGGTTTTACAATTATTTTTAATCGAAGACTTAACTTTGGTCATCTTCTTTGGGAAATTGTTGTTAGAAGAGTTTTAAATGCTAGGAAAGAATTTGATAGTGGTAGAAAGGTTAAATGCTATTATCCTCGTTTTCTAACACTTATTATTAATCAATTACTTTCCGATGACCATAAAGAACTGTTCAGAAATGGTCGCTTTAATATCTTTCCGACCACTGACAGAAAGTTTTTTCAAAGGTTACAAACTACTTTTAAGTACAGCACTATCCCAGTGCTCATATCTTCATACATGACCAGATTCATAAATCTTCCTGCATTTGATCCACAAGTTCCTGAGCAACAGACAGCCACTTCAGCCGGAACTTCAGATGTAATTCCACTACAGGTAATACTTCCTCTCCTTGGATCTTCTTATGGCACTTTTGCTGAAACCCAAGAGGTTGTTAGGGCTAACCATGAGTTTGTAGAACCACAAACTCTAACCCAGGTCATAGAGCCAAACACAGAGTCAACTACCCCTTTGACCACTCAGCTTGAACAAAATGTAAATGTCAGACAAAGGAGTAGTAGTGGATAAGATTCTATGAGTGATCCTACAACTCTGCCTCATCCACCAAAGAAGAGAAGAACTTACTTTGAGGCATCTGGAAGCCCGTCTGTATCATCTCAACAGGATATGGATTTTGATATGGCCAATGAACAGTATCTAGAGACATCCTCTCAACAGGATGAATCTATTGAAATCGGCCATAGGGCCCTGGCAATCTGTAATGAGTCAAGCACACTCCCATTACTCACAATGGGAGAAGATATACAATTAGATGAAACTCAGGACACTTTGTCAGGAGAGCACATTTGATTTGATATAGTACCTACCATAGTCACGGTAGAAGTGCCTTTACAGGCATCAGAGGGAAAATATGATTCTTCACCAAATTTAATAGAATCATTTTCTCCCCTCCCAGAGGGAACATCTTTGGCTCCCTTAAGGGATTTTCCACTCGCAGTTTACACTGGAGAAAGTGGAAGGCAACCTGGTGAGTCTATCACTGAAGAAATTCAGATCTCAAATCCAAATGATTTGATAGACTTCACTAGGGATTGGGATTCGCGAACTCCCATTGCACCACCACTGACCTTTTTTGAAGAGGCTAGGGTGATTTATCCTCCATGTACATCATCAAATTATGGAGATAGACAGCTAGTAGTGAGAAATGAGAGTCAAACACGGAGCGAAACACAAGCACGTGAGTTGAGTGAAACACCACTGAAAGAAATTGAGGTGAGTGTACACACTGACACAAACACTGCTTCTTTATTAGCTCAGATAGCTGCTCTACAACAACAACTATCCAAAACCCAGGCTGAGAAAGAAATTCTACAAGCACAAGTGGTTGAACGGTCTTCTTCTTCCACCTTTGTCAACAATCAGCTGGGAATTATCAAGAATGATGTTAAAGGCATGAAGACTTCTCTACTCCCCAACCTTAATTCCATTCAGCAATCTCAGATACTAGTGGCTTCAGACATCTCTGGTCTTTCAGATTCCAATGCTCAGATAGCAGAAAGTGTCAAGGAGATTGCTTCCATTTTTGCTAAAGTGGACTTAATTCAGAAAACAGTGGATGAAAATCATTTGTTTGATGCTGCAAGATTTGCTAGAATTGAAGGAGGAATGGAGCATCTTAATGAAGGGATGAAGCACTTATATCTGATGATCAAGAATTCTCATCGACCCACTGTTGAGCAGAAGATTTTCTTTGAAGGAGATGATGATGATGATGATGATGCTGATAAAGGAGATGGAGGAGATGGTGGAGATAGGAGGGAGGTAAATCCTGAAGCTCACAAAGCTAAATCTGTAGAGGATTCCTCAACTAAAGGGGAGAACACAGAGAAGGAGAAGCTGGAGGAGCTTCTGGAAAGGATAAGGGGAAAGGGAAGCAGCAGTCAATTCTTGAAGATGACCTCTACTACCAGGATGAACATGATGACTTTGATGTATTTGGTTTTCAGGAGGATGATGTCCCTGAAGAGACCATTCCTGGAGAAATCTTTGGTGAGGACGAAGTTGAAGAAGAAGCTGACTTTGCTGAATGGGATGAGCAAGATGATCTGTACAACCCTGACCCTGAATTTGAGAAGGAGCTGAGGAAGCATCAGGCAGATATAAAGAGGAGACAAGATGAGACTGCAAAGGCATCTCAAATAATTTTTGAAAAGCTTCAAATTCAAAAAACCGGGCATGAAGAGAAATAACGTCTTCATAGCTTAGAAGTCAAAGACCGGAAGTTGGATATTAGGTTGAAGAAGGGTGATAGATGGAACAAAGCAAAGGAGATGTTTGCACTCCCACAGAAGGATCAAACAATGATCGGGAGTTTATTGGCCTTCTTCAAAAGTTCAAGAATTTCAATCCAGATAATTCAGTGTACATGAAAGCCTTAAAGGAAGAAATCTTAAGGATTATCACTGGATTTGACAGAATCAGAAATGAGATGATCATCTATGTATCTTGTCAAAGTATAGGATCTCTCACGGTCTCTCTGGACTGCTTTTCAAGTAGATCCTTGTCAGAGCTTTGGGTTCTCATGAGCAGAGTTAAAGAATCTTCTCACTTGAATGTACTTCTACATGATCAGCAACTCAAAGAATATGCTATAAGGGCCAGTCCTCAGGTTGTAGATGTGCCATTTGATGTCAAATTTTACAAAGGTAGAGCACTTCAATCCCGTAGATTGGATCCTGTTTCTTTGAAGAGTTACCCTGCAATGCATCTGACAGAGTACTTCTGAAAATGATCGGGTCTTTGACAAAGATTTGATAGATGCTTTGGAGGAAGGTGAAATGAGTGATCAAGAAAATTGATCTCAAGCTCAATTTTTTCACTGTAATATGTTTAGAGCTTAGGTAAATCAAGATAGGATCATGTATTCATTTATTCAGTCTAGAGGAACATCCATCTTGTATTTATCTTTAATGTTTGAATCTGGAAATGTTATATATAAACCAGAACTTTTTATTATTTACTTGGCTCTTAAAGTCTTATTTTTTCCTTGTTTAATTAGTTGAGTTATCCTCTAGGTATTTGGTTGTTATTCTCTAACAAACAAATATGGGGAGATTGAAAGGCATATGTATAGGCCTATTTGTAAACATCGAGGATACGACTCAACTTAAACAAGAATGTAATAAGTAAATAATAATTCAATTGTCATAAGAATCTCAGAAGGTAATATCAGTCAAAAGAATGAAGATAAAAGTCAATCTACAGACTTGAAGTAATTCTACATTGAAAGAAGTTCATTTATTTGATCAAGCCTTAGTGAAGTATTCAAGAAAGTGGATCCATTAAATTGACAGAGATTTCTACAGCGTGACAGCAAGTGTACAAGTTACAGTATTTGATAAAGGGAAAAGAAAAAGAACCACCGCTTAAAGTCAAAAGATGAAGAACCATCATTGTAGTTAGTCACTCATGAACCAGACAGTACATCGAGTGTCAACACCATACAATGGAAGTTCTTCATTAATCACAGTGGTTCAAGAATTATTTCTGCTTTCAAGGAGGTATATTAATTCTCTTTTAATTAATTAATTCAATTAATTTATTTATTCAATAGATTAATTCAACAAGAATTAATTTATTCCTTAAATTAATTATAAGATTAATTAAATTAGAATTAGTAAAATGTATTGGAATGACTAAGTAAAATGAACTGGAATGAAAATGAACTGGCATGACTATCAAGGATAGTCATACTGATAGTCATGTTAGGCTTATTTTCTATAAAAATGAACTGGAATGACTATCAAGGGTAGTCATACCGATAGTCATTGCAGTTCAAATGCATAGTCATTGTAGTTTAATGTTAGTCATTCCGATAGTCATTGTAAGTATAATTGATAGTCACTGCAAGTCAATTTTGGTAGTCATGCCAAGTCTTTGTTAGTCATTCTATTCAAGAAAGGAAGTCGTACAAAAGTGATTATTCGAGACAGAAACTACCAACTTCAATAAGACAGAAACAAAAGTTATATCTCTCTGCTATTCAAAGCTCAAAACTGTCCAGCTTAACTTTGCAAGTGAATTCAATTCTAGCAGTTAATGTTATATCCAAACCACTAGAAATCAGTTACTTGTACTGTTTTGACTATCTAGTGGATCTTAATCCCTAGAAATTATCTTGAACTATCTTTTAGTATTCGATCTTTTTATTACAAAAATAGATAAGTTCATGTCGAATTTATTCTAGATTTGTTTTAATTAGTTTGAGATTCAAACATTATAATTCGTAATGTATTTGTAACACCTTTCAAGTTTAATATAAGTTATATTTAACTTGAATTTTGTTTCATTTAATTCCGCACTTATTTGTTCTTGAATTTTAAAATTAAGAACCGAACAAATTAGAGAAAATAGTATAGTTTGTATTCAACCCCCTTCTACAAACTTATCAGGACCTAACAGTAAACATCACAAAACAAAATCTAAGAAATATGGAAGTCATGTTTTCATCATGTTTATTACATATATATCTAACTAGTTATGATCCTTTTTTTTTGCACCGAAATTATTTGGATATTTGCAATCACACTCGTGGATGTCCAAGTTACAGAAATAAATCTTATGGTCAATGGCGCAGAAACCCTCCAAAAATTTACAATCCGAATCCTTCGTGCACGAAGCTTCCACCCCTGGAATAATCGACAACTGCACACCTGCTTATATAAAATCCAGTTAGGAAATATTGAGAGAGTTCGAAAAATAGAAATTATAGTGTTGAAGGAACTTACAAAAAGCCACCAGTACAATGATGATGAAGACTTTCTTGCTGAATAAATTATTCTCCATTATGTGTATACTATACGATTTTTATATCTATAGCGAATGAAGTAAAGTTTAGATTGCACGAATATAAATGAAATGTTCTAATGAGTAGATGGAGTAGAGTTTTGCTCTTTATTTATAGCCTCGACTTATGAGTTAAAATTCTATTAATAAATTATGATTCAGTCATATATCAAACTACTATATTTTTTCCTAACCACTACACCTATATAACTTGACTTTTATGAGGCATTTCAAGATTTTGGTCCATATACATCGTATAAGAAATTAATGATATAAATCTTGTCACGATCATATCTTTACTATAGTAAATACATTATCTATTTGTTCTACTAAAATCCTTTTTTCCACATTATTTAGGAGATTAATTTATTTTTTTGTCAATAAAATTATGCATTGTTTTGCCATTTGTATAAAAATCCAACTAGAATTGGGAGTGTACATATTTCAACCATATTTTGGACCATTATATTTAGATTTAAATATCTCAACCACATCTACAATTAAAATTCTGTTAATAAATTCTAATTAATTCATATACCAAACTACTATATTTGTTTCCCACCCACTACTTATGATTTGACTTTTGACAGACATTCCAAGATTTTGGTCCATACACAACTTATAAGCAATTGATGACATAAATCTTTTCATGACCATATATTTAATGTATTAAATACATTATCTCTTTATTATATTAAAACACTTTTTCTACATTACTGAGGAGATTTAATTTTGATAGGTCCTGAAACAGGGTACGATAAGCCAGTGGGGGGTTGAATATCTTATTACCTTTTTTAAATTCTATAAATAAGTTAAACGAAATGCGGAAAATAAAAGAGAAAAAGATGAAGAGTATAATACGATTAATTTTATCCTTATTCGCGATGCAGCAACCCCCTAACTGATTCGAACACCTCTACTTCAGTCCCCGAACTCCTCCATTCCACTATAAGTTAAACACTCCTTATAGTAGACGAAAAAGCCTTTACAAATCACTATATATTTATCTTGAAGTGTTATTCCCAATTACCTTCTCAAAATAATAGCAAAACCACTAAAATATTTATCTTGGAGTGTAACTCCCCGTACCTCCTCAAAATAAGATAGCAAAAACTACTCGACTCTGGTGAGTGGTATTTTGTACCACTTTTCTGCTACCTTTTGGCTTTAATTTGGCGTTTGTACTCAAGCTTTTGTTATCTTTTTATGTAATTTTTGTTTACTTTCAAATGTAGTGTCATTTTCCTCATAGAATGTTGTTTCTGGGTGATTTAGAGCTATTTTGGAGTCAAAACGATGAAGAAATAGAGAGGGCACAGACTTGGCACAACTTGGGATGAAAATAGCACCAAAAATTTGGCTAAGACAAATTCAAGTCAGCCTAATTGTGAGCTAAATAAAATATAATTTTCCAAAAAGGGAAGACGGAGACGCGCATTGCGACATCATGGAGTCGCTATACTATTATCCTCGATACCACGGAATGCCCGAGAAGCTGCGGCCTTTTTGAATTTCAAAATTCAAAATCAAGTGGAATTGTGTATTATTATTGGTTTTTATACATGGACCTATGTGTGTGGGCTTGAGGCATGTCCCATATATAAAAATCAAAACATTAGAAGATATTATCATCCAACATCTATCCTAGATTTCTCACTATCTTAATCAATCATGTGCTATCTGATGCTCACAAGGAGATGTTTTTAAATTCTTTATCTGTTCCTTCTCCTACTACTGATCGTAAGTTCTATGAAAGACTCCACACTTCTCTTAAATTGAACATCACACCAGTGGTAGTCAGCCCATTCATGGCACAGTTCATACACCTTCCTACTTTTGAACCTTTTGTTCCTGAGAAACAACTAGTCATTGCAGCTGGAACTTCAGAGGCACTGCCAATATAGGTAATACATCCTATCTCTGGATCATCTGGCACCTCTGCTGAAACCCAAGTGGTTGATAGGACTGACCAAGAGGTTGTAGAACCACAATCTCTAACCCAGGTCAGAGAGCCATACACAGTGTCTAATCCTTTAACCTCTCAACCTGAAACTGCTTCATTATTAAGACAAAGGTCAAGTAGTGAACAAACACTGAGTGCACCCACAGCTATGTTTCCACCTCTTAAGAAAAGAAAAACCTATAGAGAGAAATGTGTAAGCCCATCCATATCCTCCCAACAGGATTTGGACTTTGATATGGCCATTGAACAGTCTCTGGAGACATCCTCTCAACAGGATGAATCTATTGAAATTCGCCATCGGGCCCTGGTAACCTGTAATGCGTCAAGCACTCTCCCATTACTCACAACGGGAGAAGACATCCAAATAGAAGAAACTCAGGACACGTTGTTAGGAGAGCACTTAGGATCTGAAACAGTGCCTACCATTGTCACGGTAGAAGTGCCTTCACAGGCATCAGAGGGAAAATTTGATTCTTTGCCACTTTTAATAGAATCATTTTCTCCCCTCCCAGAGGGAACATCTATGGCTCCCCTAAGGGATTTTTCACTCGCAGTTTATACTGGAGAAAGTGAAAGGCAACCGGGTGAGTCTATCACTTAAGCAATTCAGTTTTCAATGTCAAATATTTTGACAGACTCAACCAGGGATTGGTATTTGCGAACTCCCATTGCACCACCACTGACCTCTCTTAAAGGGGCTAGGGTGATTTCTATTGCATGTACATCATCTGATAACTTGGATAGACAGCGAGTGATTAGAGATCAAAATCAAACAGAGAGTGATACACAAGCACGTGAGTTGAGTGAAACACCACTGAGAAAAATTGAAGTGAGTGCACACACTGACACAAACACTGCTTCTTTGTTAGCTCAGATAGCTGCTCTACAGAAACAACTGCAAGAAACCCAGGCTGAGAAGGACATTCTAAAAGTACAAGTGGTTGAACGGTCTTCTTCTTCCACCTCTGTAACAAATCAGCTGGGTATGATTAACGATGATATTGAAGGTTTGAAGACTTCTCTCCTACCAAAGATCAATGCGGTTCAGCAATCTCAAGTACTTTTGGCTTCGGACGTCTCTGATCTTGCAACGTCAAATGTTGATCAGTTTGCTGCCATTACTGCTCAAGTGGATTTTATTCAGCAAACTGTTGATGAAAATCAATGGTTTAATGATCAAAGATTCTCTAAAATTGAAGGTGGAATGGAGCATCTGAACGAAGGGATGAAGCATCTGTACTATATGATAAAGAATTCACATCAACCTACAGCTGAACAAAGAATATTCTTTGAGGGAGATGATGATAATGCTGATCTAGGAGGAGATGGAGGAGCTACAGGAGGAATAAGGGGAACATCTGAGGTGAATCCTAGAGCTTCTAAAGCTCAAACTGTAGAGGATTCCTCAACTAAGGGGGAGAAGAAAAGAGAAGAAAGAGAAGCTGGAGGAGCTTCTGGAAAAGATAAGGGGAAGGGTAAACAATCAATGGAGGACTCTGCTTTTGATGATGCATACTACTACCATGGTGAACAAGATGATTTCTAATTTGATATGTCTGGTGATCTGGAGAAGACTATCCCTGAAGAACCTATGGGTGAGGAGGAGGTTGAAGAAGTGGCCAACTTTGATGATTGGGAAGATGAAGCTGATTTATATACACCTGACCCTCTGTTTCAAAAGGAGCTGAAGAAACAACAAGCAGAGTTAAGGAGAAAGGAGGATGAGAATGCTAAGGTCTCTGACATCATATCTCAAAGGCTAAAGATTCAAAAGGCTGAACATGAAGACAAACAACGTCTTCATAGTATTCATGTCAAAGAAAGGAGATTGGATGTGAGGATGAAGCAGGGAAGCAATTGGGATAAGGCAAGGGAGATGTTTGATATCCCTCAAAGAGGCACAAACAATGATGCTACCTTTCTAAAATTGCTTGAGAAGATCAGAACTGTTAATCCGGACAATTCATTATACATGAAGGCATTGAAGGAAGATATCCTAAGGATTACATCTGTATTTGATCAAGTGAGGCAAGAACTGTATATCTATGTATCAAGTGCTCTTGAAGGGTCATTCACTGTTTCTCTTGATCTACTCCAAAGAAGATCTCTCTCTGAATTGTAGATTCTAATGAGTAAGGTAAAGAGATCTTCATGCTTGAATGAGCTTCTATATGACAGACTGAGAGACTCTGCAATGAAGGTCAGCCCTCAAGTTGTACACTTTCCTTATGAAGTCAAAATCTACAGAGGTACAACTTTGGAGACTGTGAGGTTGGATCCTAATTCTTTGAAGCTACAAACTGCTATGAAACTGGTGAAGTTGGAGAATCTTCTTAGGACTTCTGGGTTTACCACTGAAGATAAGTCTGAGGTTGCTGATATGATCTCAGACTATTGCACTGAAAAAGTTCCAAGGTATTCTCGAATGAAGAACAGATTGAAGAAGATCACTTCTCAACCAGTCAAACCAAGTGGTGCTGCTTCTGAAAGTGATCGTGTCCTTGATAAAGATCTTCTAGACACCTTGCCTGAAGCTGAAGAAGGTGAAATTAGAGATTAAGGCATGATAGAGATAGCTCAAGTTTGTAATGTTATATGTTTAGAGCTAGGTAAATCAAGATAGGAAAATGTAATCATTTGTTCAGTCTAGAGGAACATCTATCTTGTATTTATCTTTATTGTTTGAATTTGGAAATTGTTATATTTAATCCAGAACCTTTTATTATTTACTTGACTCTTAAAAGTCTTATCTTTTCTTGTTTTAGTTGAGTTATCCTCTAGAGGTATTTGATTGGTATTGTCTAACAAACAAATAGGGGGAGATTGAAAGGCATATGTATAGGCCTATTTGTAAACACAGAGGATTCTAATCAACATAAACCAAGATGTAATAAGTAAATAATAAATACAGATGTCACAGGAATCTCAGAAGATTATATCTGTCAAGAGAATGAAGATTAAAGTCATCTACAGTCTTGAAGTAAGTCTACATTGAAAGAAGTTCAATTTATTGATCAAGCCTCAGTGAAGTATTCAAGGAAGTGGAACTATTTAAAAGTGACAGAGATTTCAGAAGTGTGACGGGAAAAAGTACAGGTTACAGTCCCTTGTTTAAGTAGAAGGAGAAAGAACCACAACCTAAAGTCAAAAGATGAAGAACAGTCATTAAAGTTAGTCACTCATGAACCAGACAGTACATGGAGTGTCAACGACAGTCAGTGGAAGTTCGTCATCATTTTTAGTGGTTCTAAGAATTAGTTTTAATTCTTTTTTAATTTATTCTATAAGATAATTAATTTAATCTATGAATTAATTCTTTCAGAATTAATTCATATATTAAATTAATCAATCTAGATCTTAAGTAATTTAATGTATAAATTAATTCTATAGAATTAATTTATTTATGGAATTATTTAAGTCAATTATTTAATTTATTTAATCTGTGAATTAATTCTTTTAGAATTAATTCATTTATTAAATCAATTAAAAGTAGAATATATTAAATTAGTTTTATTTCTTTTTAAATAGTACTAGTAGTACTATCCAGTTTATACTAGTAGTACTATCCCTTGATAGTACTACCGATAGTACTGCCAATATAATTGGATAGTACTACCGATAGTACTACCAAGTATATTGGATAGTACTACCAAGTATAAAATCAAATGCACTTGTTTTGGCGCATGCAAAATGATTCTGTTGACTTGTTTAAATACAAATCGATGATCAAAACAACACAGAACATTACAATTCAAGACAGAAAGAAAGATACAGCTTCAAACTCCTTTATTCTGCCATTCAAACGAACCAACCAGAACGCATTCAATTTAATCCTTGTAATAAATTCTAGCCATTAATGTTATATTCAATCAACTAGAATTCAATTACTTGTATTGCTTTGACAATCTAGCGGATCATAATCCCTAGAATTTCTATCGAACTACTTTTTAGTATTCGATCCTTTTATTACAAATATAGATAAATTCATGTCGAATTTATTCTAGATTTGTTTTAACAAGAACTTTGTAATCTGTACACTGATTTGTAACACCCTTCAAGTTCAATAGAGTTTTATTTAACTTGAATCTTGTTTCATTTTATTCCGCAGATAATTTGTTATTGTAATTGTTAAATCTACTATCAATACAAATTCGATTAAACGGTACTGTTTGTATTCAACCCCCCTTCTACAAACATATCAGGACCTAACAGCGCCATCACATCCCTTAGTGAACTGAACTGGAAAGAGGAGCTCATCATGCTTACCAATTAAGTCCTTGTACTCCTGGGAGTCAAGGTACTCATCGATAAAGTCATCATTGCCCTTCCTAAGTGCAACCAGCTCAGCTTGGGAGTCAGTCAGCTCTTTCTCCCTCCTAGCCAGAGTGGCCCTCAAAGAGCCCACCTCCTCCTGGGACTTCTCAAACTTGCCTTGGTTGGCCTCTGAAGATGAGCGCCAAGCCTTGGCTTGAAAGAGAGCCCCTTGGAAGTTGGCATTAGCCTGCAAACAAATTGAAAGTCAAGATAGAAACTTGAAATATATTTAAACTACAAAGAAAAAGGGAAGTAAGAACTTACAGCAGCAATAGCCTGAGCACCTGCATGTTCCACTCCCTCCAGAGTGGAGTTAGAAACAAAGTCCTTGTAGTCACAAGGAGTGAGAGAGTGATAAGACTACTCACTGGCATGCTTGGACACCCCAACGACTGTGTCCTTCTTCCTGATACCCCAGTTGGGGCGCCAAACAGAGCTCTTGGCTGAGGTAGGAGCCTCAACTACCTCAACAGTATCCTCGTGAGGCCTTAAAAAGGCTGGGACACTTGAAGCTGCCCGGGGATCTTTCACTCCCAAACGAGCCCTCTTCATCCTAGCTGTTTCTCCATCTAGGGGCTCATTGGACTTATTTATAAAGGCCGCAGCTGCAAAAACACAAGGAAAGAAACTGTGGGTATAAGAAAATCTTAGATAAATAAAAGAAAGTTTGGAATGGGAGTTACCCTTGTCCGATACGCTCGAAAGTCCCAGGGACTTAAGCTGAAACTCATCCAGGAGCTCCCAGGCCAATGTAGCATAGTTGTCCTTAGTGAGCTCGACATAAGCATGAGCCTCCTCATCGTTCAGGACAATATCATTGGGGCTACCATCCGAAACCCTACTGAATGATCTACGGAATAAGGAGCCCCAATCCCCTCCTTCCCAAACCAAATACATAAACTCATTTTTCCATCTCGGGTTGTTATCGAGAATGGATTTTGGGTGGAAAATGGGAGGAGTTGAAGGGCGATGGTTAATATAAACCCAACCCAGGGAAATTGCGGAACTATTCTTAAACTGAAATATTTTCCTAAATAAAGCAACGGAAAGGGGAAAATTGTTTTTTAAACAAAGAACAATAAAGCACATAATTATTCTCCAGGAATTTGGGGGAAGTTGGCAAGGGTTAATCCTAACGTCTGCTAAAAGCTTGGGAATGAAGTCATGAAAAGGGAATCTAACCCCTGCAACAATGGCATCCTTATAAATGCAGATAGCATCAGGACGCCAATGGCAAGAACGGTCTCCTGGACCAGCTGGGATAAGCCTATAGGGGATTTAATCCTATACATTTTGTTATAATCCATAATCATATCAATTTCATGAAATTTATTACTACAATCAAAAGAGTCTAGATGCGACACAGAGGGATAATCATCACCACGTTCAACTATCATATCTTGTAAAGACATATGAGAAGAACGAATAGTGATACCTCTCTTAGAAGCTTGATTCATTTTCTGAAGGCGTTGAGCAGCACGATCAGACATCTTCAAATCTTCAAAGTAAAAATCCAGAAATCTTCAAAACTTCAAAGTATGAACCCAGAAAACTTCAAATCTTCAAGCAAAATTCCAGAATCTTCAAAACTTCAAAGAAGAATTCCAGAAAATCTTCAAATTTTCAACGACAATCCCAGAAAATCTTCAAACGATGAAGATTAAACCCAGAAAAATATGAATACGTCTGAAGAAATTTCACCGGAAATCACCTCACCACGAAGTAACTAGAGAGAAAAGCTAGAGAAAAAGCTAAAGAGAAATTTTTAGAAATTTGAAGGTATGAAGTGAAGAGTGAAATGGAAATCTCACTCTTTTATAACCAAAACAGCTGGTCACCCAACCGGTTAAGGGAAGGGCAACCGACTATGGCCAGTTAAGGCCCATAAACCTTTTATTGGACTTCAAAAAATTAAGGCCCAATAGAGCTTGAGGCTAGGTAAAATCAAAGCCCAAAGAATTTAAGGCTAAACAGAATTAAGGCCCAAAAATGGATAAAGTTCAGTACGAATTAAAGCCCAAATAAGTTGAGGCTAGGCCCAATAAAATGAGGCCAAGGCAAAATCAAATCACAAGAAGAATGAGGTCGAAAAGACCTTAGATCGAGGTCGAACGATCGAAATCGAAAATATATGGGAAATCAAGGTCGAATCCATCGACCTCGTACCCGTTTGAGATCGAAAAGTAATGAGATTGAGATCGAAAAGACCTTAGATCGAGGTCGAACGAACGAAATCGAAAATATATGGGAAATCAAGGTCGAATCCATCGACCTCGCACCCGTTTGAGATCGAAAAGTAATGAGATTGAGATCGAAAAGACCTTAGATCGAGGTCGAACGATCCAAAAACTTGTTACGACCAAACTCAACACGCAAGTGCACGTGGTCACAAGTAATATAGAGATAAGTAGAGTTCGTTCCCACAGAGACTGCTTGGTTATTATAGTTTTGTACCTATGCAACAATGTATGGTTTTTATTCACTGCTAAGACAATTAACAAAATAGGGTTTTGAATAACTAAGATTAACTATGAAGCAATTTAATAAACTAAGAATTAATTAACTAACAAGATTTGGAATCGAATTACTTATGCAGAGAAAACATGGGATCCTAACTTCATTAAACAATCCATCTATAGTCTTCAATTCTCTAGCCTTTTCATGTGATTTATTAATACCTGATCGAACACACAAAACTGATATAAGCCAACTTTCGTTGTACCAATACCATCCTAAATAATATCCACAATTAAGATAGAAATCACTTAGTCTCCCAATTATGCTTAGTCCTTATATGTCTATAAAGATTGAAAACATAATGGTTGAAGTACAAGCATTCAATTGATCACATAGTCGTCATAAAACGGTTAGAGTTACGACACTAATTACGAATGATATTCTCACGCATAAACCTATGCTAGCATGGCAAGTTCTAAACTCTTAAATCCACTTTCGCTTCAATAAGAATTAACACACAATTACAGGAGTTAGCTACTCTCCTATAACGAATTAAAACAACCATGATAGGATATCGCATCAATCACACTATAGGCATCGAGAAAATTCAACACATAAACTTCATGAATAAATCCGCTAAAACCCCATGACAACGAGTTAGTTCATAATCAAACTAATCGTCACCATGGGTTCTAATGTAAACATGATTGAAGAAAACGAATTATATTGAATAAATATCAAGGTTCTAAAGAATACACCCAAACCAAGCATCCACAAGATAGAAAGAATACAAGAATAAATTGAACTATCTTCTTCCTTCTTCTTCGTGCTTTAAAACTCCGTATATAATATGCGGTATGTGTCTCTAGGGTTTTCTTCTCTTTATATAAGCCTCCAGGTGCAAAACAAGTCGTACTCAATTGAAATTTTATTTTATTTCTTGACAAATCAGCAAATCGGGTCAAAGCAGGAATTTTTGTCAGAAAGACCGGCGCTGCCGCGCCACAAATACAAAGGAGAGCGGCGCTGCCGCGCCAGAGATTTTCTGTACTGATTTCCAGCGGCGCTGCCGCGCCATAGACAAGCTTAAACACGGCGCTGCCGCGCCGTACCTTCTGTCCAGGAAATAGAAAATGTTGTCCTCTTCGCGTGAGCTGTAAGATCGTCAGAATCGGACTTGTAGAACTCCAGATATGGCCAAAACAGTGAAGACTGCGCAACCTACCCGGAAAATCCGAATTTTAATCAAATTATCCTCCAACTCTTGGTTCTGCAAAACTTAATGAAAACACATTAAACACACCACATACTTGAGTTCAAGTCATCAATTTAAGCCGATATGAAGCGTTCCAAGTGGATTAAAAATCCACTTATCACACCCCCAAACTTAAACCGATGCTTGTCCTCAAGCATAAATAATATAACTATATACAACTAACTAGTACCACTTCCGTAGGTGATCACGGTTGCATTTGGCATATGCAACAAGCCCTTTAAACCCCTAGGCAGCCCTAGTGGACGAGTAAGGTCTCGTGAGGGCCTATAGCGAATGTACCCACAAAATCCATCTACTCATGCAACTAACAATGCAATGCATGTATGCAACTAATATGAAAATGCAACGATCCCTTCAAACCAACCAAAACCAATCAACAAGCCAACATCTCAAAGAACACAGTCTTCCAAACAGAGTTCGACCAAATTCCCATCGACCAACGAGACAAACACAGAAACGTGCGTGTGTGCAATGCTCACCAATATACTCCCAAACTAAATCAAGACCATACCTATTCTTAGCCAAAACAACCACAAGCTTACAAACAGAATGAACGCTAGACACAAGAACTCTTAAGAGACACCTTCGCAGTCCATCTGAGTTAGACAAGAATTCATGCTTTATTACACAAAAACAACTACACACAACACACATACTTATTTGACCGTGCAATGGATGAGTCCTCGGAAGGATTATACAATAAGACCCATTTAACGAGCTTTAGGTCAGCGGATCCCAGACCGGAAAAGTCTTAGGTCACTAGGCACAAAGTCCCCAAAGAACTTACTTGCTCGAGTACTAAAGAGCTCACCCTGATCAATTCTGCATAAACACAAAACAAACACAACTTTTTTTTTTTCTTTAACTTTTTTTTTTTTTTCTTTTTTTTTTTCAACAATTTCGGAATGAGTGCTCTTTGCCTTTTTCTCATCCCACCCTAGACTACTCATCTTTTCAATGAGCCGGCTACTAGCCATTTGACGCCTAGCCTTTATTACAACTAGCATGAAATCCCTGGTTTCCCCCAAACTTATACATAAGTGCTTCTTCATTTTCAAGAATCTAGCCAACATTCTAAATGTAAGCAAGTGGTTAAATTCTAACACCAAACAAGCATGGTCTGATCAAATCTAAAAGCAACCAATGAGACTTGTGAATTTACAATTGTTTCTGGCATGCAAGTCAATTTCTTAGGAACTTAATCAGCTCTCTATTCATCATAACCACACTCCCATCAACATCGACTCACTAACGGAAATAGTCAAATCCTACGGGATCATGAAATATGCATGCTATGCAAATGCAACTAAATGGACTCACATAATAGATAAACAAAAATGCAAAACAGAATGCTCTATATGACATAAACATGCAAAACTACGAATGAACTACAACTACATATGCAATATGAAACCTATATGAACACACACACACACTAATATTACCATCCCACACATCACCCCCAAACTTAAAATATTCAATGTCCCCATTGAATGTAAATAAATACAAGGAATAGTAGGAAACATACCTAAAAATACCGAAACACGTGGGTTGCCTCCCACGCAGCGCTTGTTTAGAGTCAATTAGCTTGACTACGTCCAAGTCTCCATTAAGGATGATAATAGTTGGCCTGGTCATCTCTTCGTGAGACTTCATCGTCATCACGGCGGCACACTTTCTGCCCCTTCTCCTCGCTTGGCCTGTTCGTATAACAACTATGTCCTATTCCAATGCCTTCATCGGTTGACCCAAAATTTGTCAATTTGTAGAACAACACACATTTGCGGGCTTCGCTTGAATATAATGGAGGAGGGTAAATGTAAGTTGTTAAAGCCTTTGGTTCCTCAAAGAGAACTTCCTCCAATGGCTCTAATGCGCTACCTCCATCTTTATACTCTGAGACAAGTAGAAGACCTGCATCTTTCCCATGGTCATCAGCCTCTTGGTACGCACATACCAATTCTTGAAATTTGTGTAGCTCATTAGTGTCTGTCCCATATAGTGCCCTTTCCAAATCATCCACCATACTAGCATGATCAAATTCTTCACATGGCTTGTGAACGCTCACCTCACCTTGGAATTTGCCTTCTTCAATTATGCATACAGTACCTTGCTCCAAGTCACCATTATTTCCTGGAATTGCCTCTAGGATGATTCGTTGATTCTCTTGTTTCAAGGCTCTCACAGCTCGAGCAACTAGTGGCTCCAAAGCTTTGACAGACTCTTCGTTACTCTTTGCAAGAATCCTAATCTCCTCCATAGTCTCTTGTTCCAAGGATCTCACAGCTTGAGCAACGAGTGTCTCCAAAGATTTTAAAGACTCCTCGTTACTCTTTACAAGCATCCTAATCTCCTCCATATCAACAACCTCATCTGACTGAAAAGTAGGAGTATGTTGTTGATGTTGAAACTCTTCACTACCAAAGAAATATGACATTTTTGGAACATCTTGCTGGTACTGTTGAGGATGGTATTGAGAATATGGTTGTTCCTCATAAGTGACATATGGATCAACTCCTTCGTAGTAACAATATTGTGAGGCCTCATGAACGCCCAAACATTGCTCACATTGCTGAGGCATGGATGTCCTCGAATATGCCCACCATGGCAACTCCTTGCCTGCCATTTTCAAACACTCAAGTACCTGAAACACACCGAACTAAACAAGATAGGTTAGAAAAACAATCCGAGTCAGTGAACTCTAACGACCACTGATGACAAGCACATAACTATATAAATAACACCGAGTCCCCGGCAGCGGCGCCAAAAACTTGTTACGACCAAACTCAACACGCAAGTGCACGTGGTCACAAGTAATATAGAGATAAGTAGAGTTCGTTCCCACAGAGACTGCTTGGTTATTATAGTTTTGTACCTATGCAACAATGTATGGTTTTTATTCACTGCTAAGACAATTAACAAAATAGGGTTTTGAATAACTAAGATTAACTATGAAGCAATTTAATAAACTAAGAATTAATTAACTAACAAGATTTGGAATCGAATTACTTATGCAGAGAAAACATGGGATCCTAACTTCATTAAACAATCCATCTATAGTCTTCAATTCTCTAGCCTTTTCATGTGATTTATTAATACCTGATCGAACACACAAAACTGATATAAGCCAACTTTCGTTGTACCAACACCATCCTAAATAATATCCACAATTAAGATAGAAATCACTTAGTCTCCCAATTATGCTTAGTCCTTATATGTCTATAAAGATTGAAAACATAATGGTTGAAGTACAAGCATTCAATTGATCACATAGTCGTCATAAAACGGTTAGAGTTATGACACTAATTACGAATGATATTCTCATGCATAAACCTATGCTAGCATGGCAAGTTCTAAACTCTTAAATCCACTTTCGCTTCAATAAGAATTAACACACAATTACAGGAGTTAGCTACTCTCCTATAACGAATTAAAACAACCATGATAGGATATCGCATCAATCACACTATAGGCATCGAGAAAATTCAACACATAAACTTCATGAATAAATCCGCTAAAACCCCATGACAACGAGTTAGTTCATAATCAAACTAATCGTCACCATGGGTTCTAATGTAAACATGATTGAAGAAAACGAATTATATTGAATAAATATCAAGGTTCTAAAGAATACACCCAAACCAAGCATCCACAAGATAGAAAGAATACAAGAATAAATTGAACTATCTTCTTCCTTCTTCTTCGTGCTTTAAAACTCCGTATATAATATGCGGTATGTGTCTCTAGGGTTTTCTTCTCTTTATATAAGCCTCCAGGTGCAAAACAAGTCGTACTCAATTGAAATTTTATTTTATTTCTTGACAAATCAGCAAATCGGGTCAAAGCAGGAATTTTCATCAGAAAGACCGGCGCTGCCGCGCCACAAATACAAAGGAGAGCGGCGCTGCCGCGCCAGAGATTTTCTGTACTGATTTCCAGTGGCGCTGCCGCGCCATAGACAAGCTTAAACACGGCGCTGCCGCGCCGTACCTTCTGTCCAGGAAATAGAAAATGTTGTCCTCTTCGCGTGAGCTGTAAGATCGTCAGAATCGGACTTGTAGAACTCCAGATATGGCCAAAACAGTGAAGACTGCGCAACCTACCCGGAAAATCCGAATTTTAATCAAATTATCCTCCCACTCTTGGTTCTGCAAAACTTAATGAAAACACATTAAACACACCACATACTTGAGTTCAAGTCATCAATTTAAGCCGATATGAAGCGTTCCAAGTGGATTAAAAATCCACTTATCAACGATCGAAATCGATAATACACGAGGAATCGAGGTCGAATCCATCGACCTCGCACCCGTTTGAGGTCGAAAAATTAAAGATTCGAGGTCGAAAAGACCTTATATCGAGGTCGAAGGCTCGAAGTCGAAAATACACGAGGAATCGAGATCAAATCCATCGACCTCGCACCCGTTTGAGGTCGAAAAATTAAAGATTTGAGGTCGAAAAGACCTTAGATCGAGGTCGAAGGCTCGAAGTCGAAAATACACGAGGAATCGAGATCGAATCCATCGACCTCGCACCCATTTGAGGTCGAAAAGACCTTAGATCGAGGTCGAAGGCTCGAAGTCGAAAACATACGGAGAAACGAGCTCGAATCCTTCGACCTCACACCAAAATGAGGTCGAAAAAGAATGAACTTGAGGTCGTAGAGTTGAGGTCGAAATAACACGAAAAAATGAGCTCGAATCCTTCGACCTCACACCACTTAAGGTCGAAAACAAATGGATTCGATGTCGAAGGCTTGAGGTCGAAAAAGAACTGAGAAACGAGGTCAAACCCTTCGACCTCATACCAGTTTGAGGTCGAAATCCTGGTCGAAAATGACCTAAATCCTGGTCGAACTCCTGGTCGAAAATGACCTAAATCCTGGTTGAAATCCTGGTCGAAATGACCTAGTTCCTGGTCGAAAATGACCTATTCTGAGGTAAAAAACACCCTTAAAATGGAAAATTTTGGGGAAAATACGCAATAACTTCTACGAAAACCCCAGGAAGATTTTCCCAGAAGTTGGGGGGCAAATGATATGGACAGAAAAGTAATTCTAGAAATGTAATTAATGATACATTAATTATGCCTAGAATGGTCCAAAAATACGGCCCAATAAACAAAGCCCAAGACCCTAATTATTTATTAATTTCGTAATTAATAAATAGGGAAAATACACAGCTCAGGAAAGAAGTCCAAAATATGGTAAATTCATCAAAGAAGGATCCAGAATCCCAATTAAAAAGAAATAATGAGTCATAGCCTTTATCAACAAGGAAAAGACTTCTCCAGCAAGAAATACAATGTTTATCCATTATGAAAAAGGAGACTTATTAGCTAAGACTCCTGTTAGATATGAATATCACTTAGAAACTATACAGAGGGGGGGGGGTGAATGGATAGTTTGATGGATTTTCGCTTTCTTGAAACTAAATATAAACTGTATATGATTATGCTATGTAATATGCAGAAAGTAAACAACACACACAATCACTTTAATCTACTTTGTATAAGCAAATTAAATACTACAGCTTTCCATGAAATTCACAATCGAATTTTTTGGCTTCTAAACAAGAACAGTTTGTACTTGCTTGGTTACAGAGAAAAGAGCTTAAGATAAAAACTATATGTGTCTCTCTTTTTACAGCTAACAATAGGTTGTGCTTGATATATATATTAGCCCCATACAAACTAGTGCACACACCTATTTTTACACAGTTACCCCTTGCTGAAAGTCCAACTTGTCCTGCCATAAGAAGTTAACTGTGTCAGGAAGGACCACATGCTTTTCGGAGTCTTTCCCGTTTCTGTAGCTGCTTGTCTCTTATCTTTCTCTCCAAGTTTAGCTGTAGATTTGCCATCTGTTCTTTGGACCACCTTGCCAGAACAAATGCTTCAGTATTTGTCTCCTTTGATTCTTGGTTCTGTACCTTGATTTGTCTTGTTATAAACGGCTAAGTGTTGATATCGTGAACTCCACTTCATTCCTGACTTCGCGATCTCCCTTGTGAGGACTACGCGATATAGCCTTTGAAGACTACGCGACATAGGTCATTTGACGACTATGCGACATAAGTCATTTGACGACTATGCGACATAGGTCATTTGACGACTATGCGACATAAGTCATTTGAGGACTTCACGATCTAGGCTTCTTTGACTTTGCTGACTTCAACACTTCTCGACATGAGTCTTGAGGACTTCTCGACATAGTACAAAATGGACTATGCGATGTAGCACTTCACGACATGGATATTGGTGACTTCACGACATAGCTTTCTTCTGACTTTGCTATATAATGCCTTAGACAAATTTCTGCAACTTATTTCTTCATGACCTTATTCATCTCTATCCTGCTGCATGAACAATTCTGAACTTCTACCAGGACAATTTATTCAATGGCCTATATACAATCTGGATGCAAGAAACTTTACTAAGCTCATTATAAATTTGAGCATACATGATCAAGCTAATGTTCATGAGAACAATACAAGTACATTTAGAGACCTATACTATATCCCAGTGATAGATCTCACTAGGTCATGTAGTGTGACATAGTCACATAGTGTAGGCTTGTTAATAGTGGTATTCAGACATGTCTTGAACCTAACAATCTCCCCCAAATTGTGAGTAAGATCCTTAGGCACAATTTCATGTCTGATAACAAGCCTAACTTACATAAAAGGAAATTAAGTAATCATAGAGGACAATTTATGAACATTGAGATCAGGAATTTGATTACATAGAAAAATGTAAAGCTTACAGATTATCTTTGTTGCTCAACAGCTTCAGCTTCCAATTGCTTTTCTAGTAAATCATCATAAATCTTCTTTTTCCTTATTTTTTCTCTTCTTTTCATGTCTATGATGGCTTCTTGAAGTTCTTCTCTTGCAATTAGTTCTTCAATGAGAGGTGAGTCTTTTAAATCATCAATTGCAGCCTTGAGTGCACTTTCTACATATGAATCCAGAAACTCCATCCTTATTTTGATTTTGCCTCCATTTGAGTTTTTGTACTCCACAATGTAAGGATTTTGTTTGACTCTGCACAACCCTTTCTGCCTTAGATCTTTAGCCCTCTCCTCCATCTCAGCCATTTCTCTCTCTTTCTGTATCTCCTTCTCTTCATTCTCTTTCCTCAGGTTTTCTTTATCATCGGAAAGATCTTTTTGTTTCCTACAACTTTCATGTTTTGTGTTTTCCAAGAAAATATCGTTTACAGGGCCAAAAAGGTAAAAAACAGATCTGGGCAGAATCTGAATCATGGAGATGTTAAAGAATTGTGATGCAATATTCGTAGCACATGATTTGATTACTTCACTAGCTCGTGCATGGACAAAAATAAGTGTGGAAGATCCTTATCTGAGAAGGGTAATGTTTTCGAAAGCTCTCTTTTCCAAGGAGGATAATATTTTTGAAGACCCTATTTCGAGTAGGATAATATTTTTGAAGACCCTCTTCCAAGAAGGATAATATTTTTGAAGACGTCCTTACGGGTTAATCGTCTTCTGAAGGTCTTTCAGGGTGATTTTGTTTGAAGGCCCTACGTAATGATCGTCTTTTGAAGGACCTTCGGGGTAATCTTGTTTTGAAGGCCCTGCATCATGCATTCATCACCATGTGCATCATTCACATCATGCATTCATATCATCATTTGCATCGTACATTTACTCGTAAACATTGGACATTCTTAGATTCTGTGGTTGTCTCTGTGTGATATTTTTGAAGGTCCTTCTTTGATGAAGGTGTTTCTTGGAATTATTTTTGAAGGCCTTTCTTTTATGAAGGTGTTGTTTGGAATTATTTTTGAAGGCCCTTCTTTGTGGACGGTGTTGCTTGAAATTTATTTTTGAAGGCCCTTCTATGAGGAGGGTACTGCTTGGAATACCTTGGTAAACCTGTACTTCCGGGGTGCTTATCCGTACTTCCGGAAAGCTCACCAAGAAGAGAGTCCACCCTCTTATGGTGAAGAGAGTCCACCCTCTTATAAGTGAAGAAAGTCCTCCCTCTTATGGAGAGAAGAGTCCTCCCTCTTATGGAGAGAAGAGTCTTCCCTCTTAAGGAGAAGATCCTCCGGGATAATGCTTGGACTACAATCTCAATACATTACATTCTCTCCTTATTTCAACATACGAGGACATCACTACTACTGCTACTACATTCTGCTACTTCTATCTCTTGAATAGTAGATTCACAAACCTAACTTTACAAAGGGAAGCGCAACAATATCTACATAAAGCCGCTCATTCTCATACACTTGTAAAACTACTCGTACATATGTTCTTCTCACATCATGCATGTTGTCTCTCTCGCAAGCACAGACATATTACGGGCACATCATGTTGTCTCTCGCGCATCTATAGACATATTACGGGTAATTATCTGCTAATCTTCTACTCCTAGTTGTTTCAGTGACTCGGGAAATTCAGAAGATCAAAACATGCTTAGTTCTCCAGTCCATCAAGTTGCACTGAAGAACTGGGGGTAGTTGTTACGCCATATTTTCGGTTGCCTCAATCTATTATATATCTAATACAACAACAAGTGGGTTTTTTAAGCAATTTAATTCGTGGACTATTTTACCCTTCTTTCTAATATATCTTTCAGGGTTATTTTGGTCTTTTAATATTAATATATTTATTACATTATATTAAATGTTACACAATTAATATGCATATACATACATAAATACATACATACATACATACATACATACATACATACATAAATACATACATACATGGGTGACATTCTAAGGGGAATTACTTATATGGAGTCCGGGAGAGAACCATTACACAAATACATATAATACATGTTTTTATCGCATTTTTTTATTAAATATCATCATAAATTACAATTAATAAATCAAAAAAAAATTGCATAATTTGTTAAAACAAAAGTAATTAAAAATTAATCAAATAGTTTAAAGTGATTCTACGATAGAATCAAATTCATCCAAAATGATTTTGCACTAGAATCAAATTTAAAATCAATGATTTTGTTTAAATTTTAAATGTCATTTTTTTTATAAAATTTGTAAATGATTATATTTTACATTAGAATTAAATTTTATACTTTGTGAAGAAAGAAATTAGAATTATTTATAAAATTTTATAGTAGAATATATGGTTCTCTCTGATTCTCTATATAAGATGGTTATTCCTGGAATAATGGCCTACATATATATACCTACATACATACAAACATATATACATACATACATACATATATACATATATACATATATACATATATACATACATATATACATACATACATACGAATATACGTATGTACGGACATACATACATTCATACATACATTTATTATGTGAATATATAAAAATATTTCATTCACCGATTTTAGTTTTTTGGTTACCCATACAAGCATACGTATGTATATACATACACATAACATACATGCCAATATATGATCATTGAAAGAAGCACAATCAGGTGCTACAATTGCAATGAGTTGGGTCACTTTGCTACAGAATGTAAAAAGCCAAAGCAAGTGAGAAGGAACTCATTTGATTCTAGCAAGAAGAATAAGATTGGGAAAGCTTATGTTGCCGAAGGAAAGAGTTGGGATGATACTGATAGTGATGAAGAAGCAGGTGAAATTGGAAACCTTGCTTTAATGGCTAATGAGGCAAGCACTTTATCAACATTCATGTCAGAGGTAAAGTTTACTGATATTGAAATGATCTATCATCTTAGTACTACTGTTTCATGTGCACGTAGAGAGAATGATAGAATAATTCTTTTGAACACAACTCTTGAAAAGGAGGTAAAAGAATTAAAACTTGTGCATGTTAATCAGGATGAATTAACTAAGCAAATAGCATTTCTTGAGAATAAGGTTAAATGTTATATTCAACTGGAAACCATTCTTAAGGATCAGATCAGTGAACTTAAGGTCAAGGCTAATGCTTACTATAACTCTTGTAAGACTGCTAAAGAAATCATCAATAAACAAAGTATTGGTCATACTGTAGGAATAGGGTATGACTATAATGAGTCTATTGGTGAATTAAGCATAAACACCCCTAATAGAGTCAGTGCTGAAGAAAGGGGTGTACCATATGTGCTTAAGGGTATTGAAACACCTTTCTTTAAAGAATCCTTGGCAGGACCTCTGAATGAAAAATCTATCATTATTCAAGAGGAGATGCGTATTGAGGATCTTGCTTTTGAACTTGTTCAGTCCAACAAGTGTATGTCTGAGAAACCAGTCAAAGTTGTTTCAACAACGGAGACTAAGTCAGACATCCATAAAGTGGATCAAAACAACTGTAGAACCAACATGCCTGTTGTTAATCTTTCTCATAAAGCATGTGGTGTGGTTAATTGCATGTCTTGTACTTTCAATGTTATGTATGCTTATTTTAATAGTAAGCATGTATCTGATAATAAGACTGCTCCACGTCAACATGTTAATAATAAGAAGCATGTTAGATCTAAGACTACTAGTCCTCCAAAGACTAGAGTGGATCCATTTATCCCTAAGCCTACTCAGAAATGTGTTAAGGCTGGCTATAAATGGAAACGCTCTTTTGTGAAAGAGGTTTATGTAGTTAAAGTTAAAAATGTTGTTTTGCCTGACAAAGGCCAGTTCTTTAAATATGTCGGACCCAATCAAGTTTGGGTTCCGAGGAAAGACTAATTAATTTGATACTGCAGGGTGTGGAACAGGTAAACTGTGTTATGTGGGTTCTTGACAGTGGCTGTTCAAGGCATATGACCGGAGATAGAGCCCTGCTATCAAATGTGGTTGAGAAAGCCGACCCAGGAGTTACCTTTGGAGATAACAGCAAGGGTATTACCAGAGGATATGGCTGTCTGAAGTTTGGAAATGTTATCATTCAAGATGTATCTATTGTGGAAGGTCTGAAGTTCAATCTTCTCAGCATCAGTCATTTCTGTGACCGAGGATATGTTGTTTCCTTTGAGAAAGATAGATGTCAAATCCTTCACAAGAAGAATGAAAAGCCTGCTCTTCAAGGAGTAAGGAAAGGTGATTTGTTCATAGCTGATCTGCACTCTGGATCCAAAGATGAAGTTACTTGTTTTTATGCTAAAGCTTCATTAGATGAGAGTTGGCTATGGCACAAGAAGATGTCTCACCTTAACTTCAAAACCATGAACTCTTTAGTCAAGAGGGAATTGGTTAGAGGTTTACCTTAGATGGAATTTACACATGAAGGACTGTGTGAGGTATGTCAGAAAGGAAAGTCAAAGAAATCTTCTCACAAGGGCACTGACACATCATCAATAACTGAACCACATTAGCTACTGCACATGGATTTGTTTGGTCCAGTTAATGTGATGTCCATGTCAAAGAAACAATATGCACTTGTGATTGTTGATGACTATTCTAAATATACTTGGGTTTTATTCCTACATTCCAAGGATGAGACCCCACAGATGGTGATTGGTCATATAAAGTTGATTGAGCTGGATTCGAGATTCCCTATTAGAGCTATAAGGTCAGATAATGGAACTGAATTCAAGAATGCAGTCCTAAATGACTTTTGTGCAAATAAAGGAATAACAAGACACTATTCTGCCCCTGGAACTCCTCAACAGAATGGAGTGGTGGAAAGGAAGAATCGTACATTGATTGAAGCTGCTAGGACTATGTTAAGTGAATCAAGACTTCCAATGTACTTTTGGGCTGATAATAATCCAGGTGGTGGTGGTGGAAACATTGGTAACAATGGAGATACCACCAACACTGGAGAAGAATCATCAAGGCAATCAAGCAACAACTCAGGGGGGGGAAATGAAGGATCTACTAGTCATTCACAACACCACAATGAATTTCAAGGGGAATCATCAAGATCAAATCTTCCAAGACAGACTGTATGGAATAGAGCTCATCCTTTTGAGTTGATCATTGGTGATCCAGGTGTTGGAGTTAGAACTAGAAGTGCTACTCAGAATGAATGTCATTATTCAGGGTTTCTATCTGAAATGGAGCCAATGAAGATTGAGGAAGCACTGACTGATCCAGATTGGATGATTGCTATGCAAGATGAACTCAATCAATTTGAACAACAGCAAGTTTGGAAGCTGGTACCCAGACCAAAGAACAAGAAAGTAGTTGGTACAAGATGTCTATACAGAAACAAGCTAGATGAGGATGGCATTGTTACAAGGAACAAGGCAAGACTGGTTGCTCAAGGGTATTCACAAGCTGAAGGCATTGATTATGATGAAACCTATGCACCAGTGGCTAGACTTGAGGCCATCAGGATGTTCTTAGCATTTGCAGCTTACTTCAATTTTAAAGTCTATCAAATGGATGTTAAGAGTGCATTCCTGAATGGTGAGCTAGATGAAGAAGTGTATGTGGAACAGCCCCCTGGCTTTGAAAATCAGGAGTTGCTGGACTTTGTGTACTTTCTCTTCAAGGCTATCTATGGTCTCAAACAAGCCCCAAGAAAATGGTATGACACTCTCTCTGATTTTCTTTTAGAAAATGGTTTTGTTAGAGGTATCATAGACAAAACTCTTTTTTCAGAGAAACACAAAAGTGATATGATATTAGTCCAAGTCTATGTGGATGACATCATATTTAGGTCTACTAATGATGATCTCTGTAAGAGATTTGCTAAGCTAATGCAGAGTAAGTTTGAAATGAGTATGATGGGTGAGCTGAAGTTCTTTCTTGGATTACAAGTAAGTCAAAGGTCAAATGGAATATTTATTTGTCAATCCAAGTATCTAAAAGAACTCCTCAAGAAATATCACATGGAGGATTCAGCATCAGCAAGGACTCCATCTTCAACAGCAGTCAAACTTGGATCTTGTGATAATTCTATCAAGGTAGATGTTACAAGTTATAGATGTATGATTGGCTCCTTACTTTATCTTACTACTAGTAGACCAGATATTATGTATGGTACATGCTTGTGTGCAAGGTTCCAAGCGGAACCTAGAGATTGACATCTCGTTGCTGTTAAAAGAATCTTGAGATATCTTAAGGGTACTGATAAGTGGATTTTATATCTACTTGAAACGCCTCAATTCGGCTTAAATTGACTGTTTGTACTCAAGTACTTGGTGTTTTTAATGTGTTTTGAGTTGGAATGTGCAGAGCTTAGTAATTGGCAGAGTTGTGGAGTTTCTATGATTATATAGTGGTGTAGAGCATCATTGTTTAAGCCATATAGTTGCGGGACTTGAGAGCGCGAAGAAAAGTCAAAAAATGAAGTTTTTCAGAATTCTGGTCAGAAACACTATAAAAGCGCCCCCGCGCCCATTCAACCGCGCCCGCGCTCTAAACATCCTGAAGGAGCGCGCCCGCGCCCGTTCAAGCGCGCCCGCGCCCGTTCAAGCGCGCCCGCGCCCTAAACATGCTGAAGAAGGCAATTTCAAGTCAGATATGGAAACCCGCAGAAGACCAGTCAACTCTCAGGCCTATATAAACTATTGGTGGTCGATTTCTGAGACATACATTGTCATACATACATACATATCCATCCACCGGTGAGGAGAATAAGAAGACGGCTGATTACGAAGATCTAGATTTCTTCTTTTCTTTGTATTCTTCTAATTAGGCGATACTTTGGATTCTCGTTTGTTGTTTCATAAACCCTAGCACTTTTATTCAGTATTCTAGACTTATTATTATTATCATGTTTTCATCAGAACCCACGATGATGAACGGTTCGATTATGAACTAATCTTCATCGTGGGGTTCAAACGGATTTATTTATGGATTTTAGTAGTTAATTGTTTTAAAGATGTGTGTGTGATGGCTAATTGATATCCTAGTTTGGTTGTGCTAATTATTCTTGGATGCGTAGCTAACATCTAAGTTGTTTGTTAATCTCTATTGAATGCGAAAGTGGATATAGAGGTTTAGAACTTGCCATGCTAGCATAGGTTTATGTATGTTTGTCATGCATGATTCGTAGGTAATTTTAACCATCTTACCTGCCCTATGTAATCTGAATGGATAACTTGCTCGTTAAACCGTTATGTTTTCAAATCTTATAGACATATAGGGTCTAAGCATAATTGGTGTCTGCTTAACTTCTATCTATTTTGTGGATGTTTGAGTGGTTTGGTATACGTATACTGAAAGGTAGCGTGTACTGATTTCGTGTTATCCGATTAGTTATCACAACTGTCACATGCATTGATTAAAGACAAAAGACTCTAGATGAAGTATTTAATGAAGTTAGGATCCCATGTTTTATTCTCATAAGTAATTCAACAATAAACTCCTTAGTTAATTATAGTCTTGATAATTGTTTAGTTAATTTAGATAATCAAAACTCAAATTTGATACTTGTCTTAGCATTGAACAATAGCCATACATTGTTGCATAAGTGCATAACTATGGTAAACCAGTCTCTGTGGGAACGAACTCTACTTATTCATATATTACTTGTGACCGCGTACGCTTGCGTGATTTTGTGCGAACAAGTTTTTGGCGCCGCTGCCGGGGACTCTGTGTTATTTATATAGTTTATGTGCTTGTCATCAGTGGTCGTTAAAGTTCACTGACTCGGATTATTCTTTCATCAATTTTACTTGTTTGGTGAGTTTCAGGTATTTTAGTGAGCGTGTATGCGAACACGTTCTCAATCTCGGAAAGAAGAACTTGAATTAAGTCTAGTTATGGGAGATCAAGCAGTGACTGAAACGAAGGCTTTGAAGGACTATTCTCAGCCAAAGATCAATGACATTCAATCTAGCATTGTCAGGCCGGCTATTGCGGCTAATACTTTTGAAATCAAGCCTGGCACGATTCAGATGGTGCAGAATTCAGTTCAGTTTGGGGGTGCTCCAACGGAAGATCCTAATATGCATATTAGGGATTTTATCGAGATTTGCGACACCTTCAAATTCAATGGAGTGTTAGAAGATGCTGTGAAATTGAGACTTTTCCCATTTTCCCTGTGGGATAAGGCTAAGGGCTGGTTGCATTCTCTACCAGCAGGTTCTATTACTACATGGGAGGATCTTGCTCAGAAGTTTCTCACTAAATTCTTCCCGATGGCTAAAACAGCTGCAATCAGGAATGCTCTTACTCAGTTTGCACAACATTCTGGAGAAACTTTATGTGAAGCTTGGGAGCGTTACAAGGAGATGCTTAGGAAGTGTCCTCATCATGGAATGCCTGATTGGATGGTGATCAATTGTTTCTATAATGGTCTGGGAGGTCAATCTCGACCAATGCTTGATGCGGCATCAGGTGGAGCTCTTTGGGCTAAAAGCTACGATGAGGCTTATGAGCTAATTGAGATGATGACTGCTAATGAATATCAGAATCCAACTCAGAGGTTATCACAAGGCAAGGTAGCAGGGGTTCTGGAAGTGGATGCAGCTACGGCAATAGCAGCTCAGTTAAAGGCTTTGTCTATGAAGGTGGATTCCTTGTCTAACTATGGAGTTCAGCAGGTGGCTAGTGTTTGTGAGCTTTGTACAGGGGCACATGACACGAATCAGTGTGCCATATCTAGTGAATCGGCGCAGTTCGTGAGCAATTTTCAGAGATCACAGCAGCCAGTGCCTAATGCCTATCATCCCAACAACAGGAACCATCCTAACTTCAGCTGGAGTAACAATCAAGGAGGCCATCAATAACCACAGCAGCCTTATCAGCAGTATCAAGGTCAGCAATTTGGAGCTAAGCCATTTAATTCTTCTGGTTTTCAGCAGCAGTATGCTCCAAGGCAACCGTATCAACCACCAGGTTTTCAACAACCATCTCATGGCAATGCTGGTCAGTCATCTAATGAAAAGTCGGAATTGGAGGAATTGAGGCTAATGTGCAAAAGCCAAGCCGTTTCCATCAAGACTCTGGAGAATCAAATCGGTCAGATTACCAACGCCTTGTTGAATAGACCACATGGAACTCTTCCTAGTGATACTCAGGCTAATCCTGGCAAAAGAGAGGTCAAGGAGCATGTAAAAGCAGTTACTTTACGTTCTGGAAAGGTTACGAGTGACCACAACTCAGAAAAAGCAGAAAGCGAAAAAATTCTGGATTCCCGGCAGAAGGTGGAGCGCGCTCGCGCCCTAGGGAGCGCGCCCGCGCTTGAGGTTCTGCCAGAAGATGAAGAAAAAGTGGAAAAATCAAGTTTCGGGGAAACGAAGCGGAAAAGCGTGACCATTCGACTGAGAAATCTGTTCTGAAGCAGAATACAGAGACCAAGGAGGTCTATCCTCCTCCGCCATTCCCTAAACGTCTTCAGAAGCAGAAGTTGGACAAGCAGTTTGCTAAGTTCCTGGAAGTTTTCAAGAAGTTGCATATCAGCATACCTTTTGCGGAAGCTTTAGAACAAATGTCGAGCTACGCAAAGTTCATGAAGGGTATTCTATCTCGGAAGTTGAAACTCGAGGAGTTGGAAACCGTTGCTTTAACAGAAGAATGCAGTGCTATTCTACAGCAGAAGTTACCTCCTAAACTCAAGGATCCAGGGAGTTTCACCATACCGTGCACAATCGGCAATCTATCTTTCAACAAGTGTTTGTGTGACTTGGGAGCTAGTATTAATCTGATGTCGTTGTCTGTCTTCATGCAACTCGGGCTACCGGAGCCTAAACCTACTACTATTTCCTTACAGTTGGCTGACAGGTTTGTCACTTATCCTAGAGGTATAGTAGAGGATGTCTTGGTTAAGGTTGATAAGTTTATTTTCCCTGTGGATTTTGTGATCCTGGACTTTGAGGAAGACAAGAAGATTCCTATTATCTTGGGAAGACCATTCTTAGCAACCGGCCGAACTTTGATCGATGTGCAGAAAGGAGAGCTTACAATGAGGGTACAAAATCAGAAGGTCACTTTTAACGTGTTCAAGGCAATGAAATTTCCAACTGAGGAAGAAGAGTGCTTTAAATTGGAGATGGTCGATTCTGTCGTCAATACAGAGATTGAACAACCGCTGAAGTCAGATACAGTGGAAAGAGTCTTGATAGGGGATTCTGATATCGAAGACGAAGAAAGAGCAGAGCAACTTCAGTTGTTGAATGCACCTCCGTGGAAAAGAAAAATTGATGCGCCATTCGAATCTCTTGGATTAGCAGAGCTGAACAATTCTCAGGAGCGACTTAAACTATCTAGTGAAGAAGCTCCTACACTTGAACTCCAACCACTGCAGGATCAATTGAGTTATGGTAAAGTATACGAGAGCAACAGGCTATATAAGGAGAAGGTTAAGGACTGGTATGAAAGAGGGGTGGTGAAACATTCATTTGTGCCTGGTCAGCTAGTTATGCGTTTCAAGTCTCGCTTCAGATTTTTTCCAGGAAAGCGTAAGTCGAGGTGGTTAGAGCCTATCACGGTTAAATCAGCATTTCCGCATGAAGCAGTAGAGATTTTCCATAAGTTTCCGGACGAAGCGTTCAAGGTTAATGGTCAGAGGCTGAAGCATGACGTTGGTAATACGGTGAATCGTGAGTCGACGTTCACCGTTCTTGCGACTGGATGAAAAAGGATTCACGTCAAGCTATTGATGTAAAACAAGCGCTTCGTGGGAGGCAACCCACGTGAATATGCAGTATTAGTATTCTGTAAAAAAAAAAAGACCAAAAAGAGTTTGTTTTGTTTCCGCGCCAATGGAGTTGATATTGTGTGGCCCACCTTTGGAGCTGATTCTGTTTATCCACCACCGGATACACCACCCAAGGAGGGTGGTCCTGCTGATGATTAGGTATTCTCTGCATCTTTCCTTTTTATTACCTTCAATGAGGACATTGAATATTGTAAGTTTGGGGGTGGTAATTAGGGAAGGTTAGTGTGTGTGTCATATAGGTTTCATATTGCATAAGTAGTTAGTATTCATTCATATCTTTGCATGTATATGTCATTTAGAGCATTCTGTTTGCATTAGTGTTTATATCTATCATGTGAGTCCATTTAGTTGCATTTGCATAGCATATTTCATGATCCCTTAGGACTTGGCTATTTCCTGGTTGGTGAGTCGATGTTGATTGGAGTGTGGTAATGATGAATAGAGGGTTGATTTAAGTTCCTATGAATTGACTTGCATGCCAGAAACAAATAATTTCATAAGTCTCTTTGGTTGCTTTTGAATTTGATCAGACCATGTTTGTTTGGAAGTTAGAATTTAACCACTTGCTTATATTTAGAATGTCTTCTATTCTCTTGAAATTGAAAGAAGCACTTAAGTCTAAGTTTGGGGGAAAACAGGGATTTCATGCTAGTTGTTAATAAGGCTAGGTGTCAAATGGCTAGTAGCCGCTCATTATAAAAATGAGTAGTCTAGGGAGGGATGAGGAAAAACAAAGCGCACTCATTCCGAAATTAAAAAAAAAAAAGAGTTGTGTTAGTTGTTTTATGCAGAATTGATCAGGTTGAGCTCTTTAATACTCGAGCAATTCAGTTCTAGGGGACTTTGTACCTAGTGACCTAAGACTTTTCCGGTCTGGGATCCACTAACCTAAAGCTCGTTACATGGGTATTATTGTATAAGCCTTTCGGGGTCTCAGCCATTGCACGGTCAAATAAGCATGTGTGTAGTAATAAAGCATGATTTCCTGTCTAACTTAAGTGGATATTGAGGTGTCTTTAAGTGGTTTCTTGTGTCTAGAGTTCATTCTATTTATAAGCTTGTGGTTGTTTTGGTGAAGAATAGGATATGGTCTTGATTTAGTTTGGGAGTATATTGATGAGCATTGCACACACACACGTTTCTGTGTTTGTATGGTTAATATAAGGGAATTTGGTCGAACTCTGTTTGAAAGATTGCATTCCTTGAGATGTTGGCTTGTTGATTGGTTTTGGTTAGTCTGAGGGGATCGTTTGCATTATCATATTAGTTGCATTCATGCATTGCATTATAGTTATATAGAGTCTGTTGATGCTTGAGGACAAGCATCGGTTTAAGTTTGGGGGTGTGATAAGTGGATTTTATATCTACTTGAAACGCCTCAATTCGGCTTAAATTAACTGTTTGTACTCAAGTACTTGGTGTTTTTAATGTGTTTTGAGTTGGAATGTGCAGAGCTTAGTAATTGGCAGAGTTGTGGAGTTTCTATGATTATATAATGGTGTAGAGCATCATTGTTTAAGCCATATAGTTGCGGGACTTGAGAGCGCGAAGAAAAGTCAAAAAATGAAGTTTTTCAGAATTCTGGTAGAAACACTATTCAAGCGCCCCCGTGCCCATTCAAGCGCGCCTGCGCCCTAAATATCCTGAAGGAGTGCGCCCGCGCCCGTTCAAGCACGCCCGCGCCCTAAACATGCTGAAGAAGGCAATTTCAAGTCAGATATGGAAACCCGCAGAAGACCAGTCAACTCTCAGGCCTATATAAACTATTGGTGGACGATTTCTGAGACATACATTGTCATACATACATACATATCCATCCACCGGTGAGGAGAATAAGAAGACGGCTGATTACGAAGATCTAGATTTCTTCTTTTCTTTGTATTCTTCTAATTAGGCGATACTTTGGATTCTCGTTTGTTGTTTCATAAACCCTAGCACTTTTATTCAGTATTCTAGACTTATTATTATTATCATGTTTTCATCAGAACCCACGATGATGAACGGTTCGATTATGAACTAATCTTCGTCGTGGGGTTCAAACGGATTTATTTATGGATTTTAGTAGTTAATTGTTTTAAAGATGTGTGTGTGATGGCTAATTGATATCCTAGTTTGGTTGTGCTTATTATTCTTGGATGCGTAGCTAACATCTAAGTTGTTTGTTAATCTCTATTGAATGCGAAAGGATATAGAGGTTTAGAACTTGCCATGCTAGCATAGGTTTATGTATGTTTGTCATGCATGATTCGTAGGTAATTTTAACCATCTTACCTGCCCTATGTAATCTGAATGGATAACTTGCTCGTTAAACCGTTATGTTTTCAAATCTTATAGACATATAGGGTCTAAGCATAATTGGTGTCTGCTTAACTTCTATCTATTCTGTGGATGTTTGAGTGGTTTGGTATACGTATACTGAAAGGTAGCGTGTACTGATTTCGTGTTATCCGATTAGTTATCACAACTGTCACATGCATTGATTAAAGACAAAAGACTCTAGATGAAGTATTTAATGAAGTTAGGATCCCATGTTTTATTCTCATAAGTAATTCAACAGTAAACTCCTTAGTTAATTATAGTCTTGATAATTGTTTAGTTAATTTAGATAATCAAAACTCAAATTTGATACTTGTCTTAGCATTGAACAATAGCCATACATTGTTGCATAAGTGCATAACTGTGGTAAACCAGTCTCTGTGGGAACGAACTCTACTTATTCATATATTACTTGTGACCGCGTACGCTTGCGTGATTTTGTGCGAACAGGTACACCTAATTTAGGTATCTGGTACCCTAAAGATTCTGGTTTTAACCTTGTTGGATATACAGATTCTGATTGTGCAGGTAGTATTGTTGATATAAAGAGTACCTCTGGGAGTTGTCAATTCTAGGAGGTAGATTGATTTCCTGGTATAGCAAGAAACAACAAACAGTTTCCAATTCAACAGCAGAAGCTGTATATATTGCTTCTGGAAGCTGTTGTGCTCAGATCCTATGGATAAGGAATCAATTGAAAGACTATGGCTTTGCATTAGACAAAATTCCTATTTTGTGTGATAATACAAGTGCCATAGCAATCTCCAACAACCTTGTTCAGCACTCGAGAACGAAGCACATTGATATCAGGTATCATTTTATCAGAGAGCATGTCATGAATGGAACTGTGGAGTTACACTTTGTACCCACAGAAGAACAAACTGCAGACGTATTCACTAAATCTGTTGACGAATCCACATTTACCAGGTTAGTTGGTAAATTGGGTATGTTGAACAGTCTTAGTGATTAACAATATCTCTGTCATGTTTGTTCTTTCCAAAAATTCATTTTCTCTTGTCATTCTAAATGATATTTATTGCCAATTCTCATTTGATATAACATGCTTGTTAATTTAAATATTTCTGAATAATATATTTTCTCTAAAAATATTTTTCTCATATTTTTTAAGTGGAGAAATGTATTTTTATTGAAAATGTAATTATTTAGAATTATTTAGATGAGTATCAGATTGTAAATATTGTTGTTTAAATTTTTCTGCAGGTTTATATTAGTTTAATGCACTTCTATATTATTCTGCATATTTTTCTAGAATTTATGGAATTTTCTGTGAATTTTTCTGGACTTGTAAATATTTTTCATGCATTTTTATTCTTTTTCTGCAATTTTTCTGTAAAAATATTAATTATTCTAAGTTTTTCCTAAGTCTTCCCAGTTTTTATACCAGGAAGACTACCGGGAAGACTCAGAATAATATTTTTTTTTTGTTTTTTCTATTTATTTTTAAGTCTTTTCCTAAGTCTTCCCAGTTTTTGAACTAGGAAGACTATCGGGAAGACTCACATTTACTTATTTTATTTTTTGTTTTTCTGTTTTACTTAAATTCGGAAGACTTCCTAATTGTACTAGGAAGACTACCGGGAAGACTATCCTAAGTCTTCCCGATTGTCTTCCCAGTACAAAATCAATAAAAACGTTTGACTGTCTTCTTTATTAATTTTAATAGTTTTATCTTTTATATATATATATATACACATTACATACGCAGCTTTTTATTTCAGTTTTCCTTAGCAATTTCATTTCAAATTCTATCATTTTGTTTGCAGAAACCATTGATCTAAACCACTATTGCTCAAGTCATTACTTAGCAATCTAGTTCTGTTCTTTCAATTCAAAGATAATAAGTCGAATTGCTGTCCAATTTTTGTGTTTTCATTTCGTTTCGACTTGATTGTTCTTGATTTGCTAAGTGATTTTCTTGTGTTTTAGTGATCAAAGTGATTTCTGTGTGTGTTGAACTGTTTGTGTGCTAAAAAATATCATTTGCCCATTCATTTTTGCATTTCAAGGTTTTAAATTCGAATTTTTAGGATTAAAAATTAAAATTTGGTTGATTTTGATAAAATTTTGATTTTGTGGATTTTAAGTAATTTTAATTAATTCTAAAAATCCCTAATATTCTAATTTTATTTTAAGTTAATTAAAATTTCTTGTTTTATTAAAAATGGATTCTAATTTCGAACTTGTGTTAAATAATTATGTTGGGTATTTTGATCCGTCCAAGTGTAAGGTGGAACGCTTTAAACCTTGGATTCGATTTTTAAATAGTGAGACTTGCGTCAGTCATGCTATTTGTGCCTCTGCACTTCTGAAAATTGATCCAGTAAGGTTTCTCTGTTCAAGTGTTGTTATTGCTGAAGATCCAAAATCATTTACGTTCAACATTTTAAACCAGCAATATACAGTCACTTTAGAGTTATTTTGTGATGTGTTACAGTTTCCAAAGGACAGGTGTAATAACCCGGATTTTTGGTAAAATTTAAAACTTTTCTTATTATGATTAAGTGCATCAGTGAATAGTGAATTTGGTGGATGAATAGTGATTTTGAGGGTTAAGAAAATTTTTCATGCCACCTATGTACGAGACGTAGTGTGGATATTCCGAAGTCATATTAGTGATCTACGGAGTAAATAAGTGAATGCAAAGACGATCGGAATTCAGAAATTCCAAATTTTATTTTGGTGTAGTATTTGACCGGGCAGTGATTTATTATTATTATATTCAAGAAAAGAGATATTAAAATTGAGGATTTGAGGATTTAATATTTTGAAATTTTTATTATTTTATTAAAGTCGATTTAAGGATTCGATTGTTGGAATGAATAGTGAATAGTTACCATTCACTGCGAGAATCGCGTAGAGTTGTATTCGCTCTTTTTAGGGAATGTTTCGAATCGTTTCAAGAGGAACAAGACAACATTTACAGGATTAAATATAGACATGGAAGTAACATGTAACAAGATTAATTCGAGGGATGCAACATTTGGATCATCCATGTGAAAGGAAAGCGAACCAGTAAAGTTACTTTAGCTGAACCAGTGCATGCTTGACAAGTGTCGCAAGAAGAAGGCATCAAGGACCATGACTCACCAATTTTGACCACTTAATTATACAAATATCTAAGTAATTAAAACAAGAAAAGAGAAAAGAGAAGAACTCTCTTCTCCCCCATTCTGCCCAGCAGAAGTATCAAGGAAAGAAAAATACATAACTCCATTTCTATCCATCCTTAAATCACCAAATTTTAACCATAGCTTCTCCACTCCATGGGCAACATTCTTTCAAAATTTCATGGCCAACAAAGGAGTGTAGCCTAGTCAAATCCCTTCCCCAAGTCGGAGAACAGAAACTGTCCTGCTTTTCCAGTTTCGACCACTCACCTTAGAAAGCCAATAAGTCGAGCTTCAAGCATCCCCTGGTGATGAGGTAGGACTCAAAAGAAAGCCCTTGAAGAGTAGAAGGTGTGGTAAAACGTTGAGAACCAAACTCTTGTTTTTCGATTTTATATGGAATTTACAAAGTAACGATGAATAGTAACTTGTATTTTGTTTTGTTTTTGGATATTGAGTTTGTGGCTTCCAAAGGTTGTATTAAGCAAGGATCTAAGGTTACATAAGGAATATAGCAGCAAGCAAGCTTGGAGAAGGTATAAATCTTGAAACCCTTGAAGTATTATGAGGTTTATGGATGATTAATGGTGTTTATGCATGTTTATAGCCTTAGTTGTTAGGATTGGGCTTTGATCTAAGTTATAATGAGTTATATGAACGGAAAGGCATTGGTTGGCCTCAGTTCTATGTTATATAAGATGTATGTGTTGTGTGGAGTGATCGATATGCATTTTGGATGATTTGAAATTTGGGAATATCCGAGTTATAGCCGTCGTAATGCCCAAATTTTTACCTACTGATTGGTTCCCTGTTTTTCCTCTGTTAGAGCTCGACCCTTGAGTCCTACTGCCCATGATTGTGTATTTTATGTTATAAGCTTCGTAATGATATGTAGTTCACTTAATTTGGCCGAACGGTTTAAGAGTTATGCTAGTTTTAGTAAGCGTGGTTCGAGAGGTTTCATCGCAGAAATGTAACCACTTTGATGCTAAGTCAAAGACCTTTAAGAGCCGAATTAAAATGTGAAACTTTGTGATATAATGCTAAGGACAGTTAGAAAGCCTTGTACGAAGGTTTCGAGTCAAAAAGATTATTTTTCGATTTCATAAAAATGTTGTAGCCGAGGTCGCGCAAGTGAAAACCACTAAGAACATGACTTAGAAACCGATGTTGCAAATGTATAAGTATAACTTGTATTCGAGGATCGATTTTGGACTAAACCTACGACTTAAGTAATTGTCGACTAAACGTGGACTTAGTACGAGCCTATAACGAGCTAGTAATTCCTTGGTTGTGTTTCGCTTACGTGTTTAAGCATTGAGTACAAGTGGATTATCCAGGGGATTAATCGTGCGTTTTCTTTGACTTTGTCTAGATTGTCCGGCATCGTCGCGAACCCCTATCACTTCTCGAGCATCAGGCAAGTTTACTAAACCTTACTCTATTATTCAGAGTATGTATATTTTCCAATGTTCAATACTTGTGTATTCCCAATTTATATACCAAATCTTTGTTGCAAGTATTGTGGCAAGTTTTCTAAATCTATACTTTGAAGTATTGATTATATATTACTGCTTTTGCCATGTGTGGAGTAATACAGTTTTGCGATACATGTTATATATTGTATAAAATAGAGTTTGATTTTGGTTTATATATGAGCTTTGAGATACATTAGTTATAAACCGGTGTACCTTGTAGCTCTATAGATAAGAGCAGGTTTATTGTTTCGACTCTAGACCGGGAGTCGATATTTTGTTATATAGATAGTCGTGGAAACCCGAAGGGATTCCAGCGGCAGAGTACTATTCATCTTGAGGAATATTATTATTAAACGTTATTTATGTTCCGGAAAGTATTTATTTCTTGGAAATGATTTGATTATGGGCTTCTAAGCTAGATATGGGATATTAGTTAGAAGCCAGGTTTTTATAAAGGCCCTAGGTTAAGGGCGTATGATATTTCTTTAGATCAGAAGTAATTATATTTTTGTATGTATTAAAGGTTATTTTCCGATAAAGATATCGGGTACGGTTATTCGAGGATTAATTATTTATTTAATGAATATTACTTTCGAATATTCATTTGAGGATTATTGACTTAAAGAATATTATTATATTCATTTGAGGATTATTGATTTTAAGAATATTATTTTGAATATTCATTTGAAGATTATTTTATTATTTAATGAACATTACTTTTGAATATTCATTCGAGGATTAAGTATTTATTTAATGAATATTATTTGTGAATATTCATTTAAGGACTATTTATTTAATGGATATTACTTTCGAATATTCAAATGAGATTTATTAATTAAGGAATATTATTTCGGATATTCATTTGAGGTTTACTTAATCGAAGAATATAATTGTGAATATTCATGTGAGGATTATTTAATGAATATTATTTGTGAATATTCATTTGAAGATTAATTATTTATTTAATGAATATTATTTTCAAATATTCATTTGAGGATTACTTACTTAATGAATATTATTTTCAAATATTCATTTAAGATTTACTTATTCAATAAATATTATTAAGTATTTGTAAATCAAAAGAGGTTCCCAAAACAATGTTTTTCCATTTAAATCTGTCTTTTAAAGAGGATTTAAATGCTCGCTCAACTATCAAAAATATGGGAAACCTGATTTAAGTGACTACTACTCTTTTTAAACTCTCAATTCAAAAACTGTCAAGGGACAGATATTTTTCGGAGCAATGTAATTGCTGCAAGTCAAATATTGTGTTACCACCTCAACGATCGAGGGGTAAATTCATGGAACAAGTCGATATCCATTAACAAGCAACAGCTTGGGAAATATTGGAGAATCTTCCTTTCCAACCTAGATATAACTACTTAGTGGAGTCGTATCAACAAGTGCTACACTTGGGGAAAGGAGGACGATCTTTACGTTTCAGAGTCATGGATTTCATCTGAACTAGGAGTGGTGTAAGTGGTCAAGTTGCGTGGGCCCATCCAACTTTTATTGCCCCAAATGGGCGGGAGGTCACTGTAAGGCGGTAGACAATGTCAGGCTGTCGTGATTCTTCCATCTACATGTAGAAAACTATTTGAGAGGTGCGACCTGCTACTGATCATAGCAAGGTTAGGCACAGCGGACGCGGTAGCAACTCCAGTATTAGTTCATCATCCAATTTGGATATTCCTGCAACATGTATTGGGGTGATGAACCAATCGTGTTGGCAGGGGGTCGAAAAGTGTTTGGAAATGAAGTGTCAATAAATTCTTGCAACTTCATCTTTTATTTTATGAGTATGACTCTAATAAAACCTGATTAAGGATATATATGCCTAAGTGGATTTTGGGTTACGGAAATATTATATTAATTTTCCTCGTAACTTCCTCTTTTATATCATATGACTCTGTGGATACCTTACATAACATGAGTTATGGTAAGGGAGTTGTTTCTGAATCATCTTATAACTTCTTTTAAGTTTTGTGTTGATATTCTGCTTACATAGCAGATATTTTTGGAAGAGTTATATTGGTTTACTTTGAAACCTTATCTTTTATATTATACTAGAACTTTGTTCATAATATAGCAAAAGCTTGCAGAAATATTATGAAATGATATTTGAAGTACATTAATGGTACTGTTTTTGGGAATACATTCCGATAAGGAAATAATTTCAGTATCGAGATATTTTGACAAATTATTGTCTTATACCCGCTTTATTCTGGGTTGAGTTAAAGGCAGGATTATGCCATATTTTTATTACCTTGCTGAGCTATCGCTCACTCTTGCTATTGTTTTATATATATTATATAGCAGCGAAGCAGGATGCCAATGGGACGGCACATACCCCGCAAGGCGTTTCCATAAACAGTTTCTAGCAGTGATCCCGAGAGTAGTACGAACCAATCGAATCAGGCTACAGCTTTTGGTATTCAACTTATGTATAGACATGAATGGTATTAGAGGATTGTGAGCATCATAAGGCTAAGTTGGTAATGTAACAATACTTAGAAATTGTATCAGTAACAGATTCAAAAGACATTTGGGTATTGTAATAAAAATTATTTATTCCGCAGTTGTTGTATTGTGTCGTTTCTGAGACTCTAACCGGTGTGTGTGTGTGTATGAGACTTATATTGTGGGGTCATGAGCAGGTGAATTATGAATGGTGTGAGTAATACAGGTAAGGCAAGGAGTACATGGATCGTGACTACCCTAAATCCCTGACCCCGGATTTGAGGCTGTTACAGAAATGGTATCAGAGCGTTAGGTTACAGTCCTCAGAAACGATAGGAGATCGAGTCTTACAATACCCTTAATAATGATAAGAGCATCTAGAGCTCAAATTGAGTTCGTAGTCGGGTTAGAGGATATGAGCCTGACTGTTTAAGATAAAGCCCGAGAGGGGACTTCTTTTGGGAAACCGTACTTAGGACTTCATGGTTAGTCACCTCGATTCGTATGAGTTATAGGTGGATGGGATTCTGAGATACCAGATCCCGAGGCCTTTGAGTAGGCAATTGATGATGCGTTCCTTGAAATGGACGGAGACCCGATAAAGGAAGATCCATAGGAGGATCGAGAGGAAGACCCCATAGTGGGTCAAGGAAAGAATCTTGTAGAGGACGTGTTGATTGATAAAGATGTAGTATGTTACTTGAGGTCGTACAATAGGACCAGACGAACCTTCAAGGGATAAATAAGTGACGAGACGAGAGTTTAAAGATCGTTCATGATTCATCAAGAGGTATGACAAAGAAAATGGAGTAGAGTCTCCAAAGCAGAAGAGGTAGAGGCAGTATAGCCAGTATCAGTGGATTGATTCGACTTGAACGAAACCTGTTACTCGTAGTCGGTTATAGTTGCCCATAAGGAGGCGGTATACGTAAGAACCAAGGTGTTCAGATTTTCACGAACGATTAAGGGTACTTAGTTGCCTAAGAATAGTGAAAGGGATTGCTTTGGCTATGAGGTTTCAATCCCCACGACCAGCGATTCCACTGGAAATAGTGTTTATTACATCATTGAGGGATTTTATTATCTCAAGGAGAATTTTGGGTATATGTACCATGCAAATGTTATTGTAAGACAAGCACGCTAAGACGGAATCGAGAACGAGATTTACCACCCTCAGGAAACCATGAAGGAATTATGAGGATAGAACAGAAAGGTCGGAAATCAGATCCGAGCATTACTAGTAGGTAAATAGATTGATCAAATTTGGAGAGAAATTCAGCAAATTTTGGCAAACCTTGTCTTTCTGATTACCAGAGGATGTCACCAAAGAGAGTGGAAATTAGAG